>JADMLD010001393.1:4000500-5334000 GCA_017589585.1 Phylloscopus whistleri | reverse complement strand
TTATTTAAATCTAGATGTTGCTTTTTTAAAACAAAGTTTAACTTTGGAGTTATGATTATTTTGATTTTAAATTAAAATTTCAAATTTAACAGGTCTTGCGTTTTCTCTATTTGTAGTTTAATTTCTGTCAAACTGTGTAATGTCTTTCACATGATTTTAAATTCATGAGTTCTGAAACTCATGATTGTGTGAGTCTTTCAGTCACGGGGTCTATAACTGCACTAATTGCATAAAGGAATAGTAACTCTGAGCTTACAGTCTTTTAATGTGTGAGAAAAAAAAATGTTTGAAGAGCAGAGGGCTTTTGTTTTGTTTCTCTGTTTTGGAGGAAAAGGAAATGTGATATAAGAGGTTCAAGTATGGTGCTATATCCCACACCCCCATCCGTTATTTCTCTCCCCTCATGAGAATGCACTCTCTTGGCTACTTCTTGTCATGATGTACTTTGTTTTGAGGCAGAAAAATAGAAAATCTCTTGGCTGGCCTTATGGCAGCGATTGCAGTTAGTGGACACCAACTTCAGCTGGAAGGATTTTGTAAAAGTTATTTATTTAGGGCTACTAAATTTTTTCTTTATCTGTTTTGTGGATATGGGCACATTAATGTTTATAAAGTGCTTTCTGAAAATTGAGGGAAGGTGTTTGAAAAGCATAAAGCAGAGCCTTTCTCCTATTCTCTACCACAGTCTTCAAAAGGGATTAAACTTAAAGACTGCCTGGTAGGATCAGTTCTGGGAAAGTAGCACGGTGTTTCAGCTCATTTCACATGGCTCAGAACTGGGGAGAGGCTTTTCAAATCAGTTGTATTTGCAGAGCCAGGCTTAGCCATATTTGTTTGCTGTCTTCTGTACTGAGCAATAAAGTTTTCTTTCACCATAGAGAGTCGACACACTATTTCATATTTTTGAGTACAAGAAGGGTCTGTTATCACTAATAACTAAACTCCAACTTTTCACAAAATGTCATTCTCCTGAAAAATTTTCTCTAATGGATACCATTCCATTTCTGTAAGGCAAATTTTTTTGTTGTTTCTGAACACATTCTATTCCCACAGAATAGCCTGATGGTCTGGGGTGCTGAGAAGGCTCCCAAGATGACCTGAGATTTATTACTATTTGGTCCTCTTTGGAAAGAAGGTTTTGGTGTGCTCTAGGCCTAGTATTGGGTACATTATAGATCAAGTTAGTGGTTTAAGATTTTTCAGGAAACAGTGGGACTAAATGTAGAGAACATTTTAGGCAGAATATTATGGGAAGATGATTTTGAAGCACAGGGTTGGGATTTCCAAAAATCACCCCCAAGCCCCCCATTCTGGTGAGAGTATGGGTCTGCTATAAGGTGGCTTCTGTTGTAAGAAGGAAACTACTACTGCTCAGAAACACTTTCCTCTTTGAGATTCCTACTTGCCATGAAGTCAGAGCCCTTCCAGGACAGGGACTACAGGAGGAAAAGAGGTTTTCACTTAATAGTTATTGGTGAACCCAAAGAAGCATGACTGTGCTGCTGGCATTGAAGATGGATGGCTGCAGAATATAGGAAATGTAGCATGAAATTGCAGGGCAGAGTACAGACTGCTCTTTTGGGTTATCCTGTTTGTTGGTGTTCTTCACTTGCCAATGGAATCTTTCTGAAAATATTGATATATTTTTAGGAAAGGCGTGTGATACAGGGTTTGAGCTATGTTGCTATAGCAATTTAAATAGTTTGGACATCTGAGGACATAGTAACAATTACAGATAGTGTTGGGCAAACTTTAATGCAAGCAACCTATTGTATAGTGCAGATAACTCTGCCAGGCATAAGTTTTCAAAGTGGTATTTCTGTGCTTTCTCTTCAAGATGGAAAGACCTTTGAAGGCACTTTTTTAGTAGGACTTCCTAAAACTTATCTTGCATCAATTTGGAATTTGCCTCAAAATATTATTCTTCTCCAAAATGTAATTACACAACTTTATCCTATTTTTGTTCTTTGTGTTGTGTATCAGAAACTGAAAAAATTGCAGCATTTGGCTAAAATGAGAAAATCTTTGCTAGGGCAAAAGCTGTTTAAACATTTAATGGTATGTGTGCAGAGAATGTTGCAGCTGGAACATCTGAGAACTCTTACCAGACCATCAGGTTGAGACTTTGAGAAACCCTGCACAATTTAAATAATTGTGAGGACAATCACTTGTTACTTTGTTTTTCTTAAACCAAACTGTTTTAGTTTAAGAAAGAAAATGTGTTGATTTGCCTTTTTCCTAGCGACTTGATGGAATGTTTTAATTTTTTTTTCCTTTAATTTTAACATGTAACCTCTGGCAAAGAGCAGGGAAGTGTCCATGGTGCTGACACATCAGTACAGCTTAAATCAGCAGTTACCCAGGGCTGTTCCTGTTCTCAGACTTACATCTTTAGCTGTATCAGCCACTGAATTTGAGTGGTACTATGGAAATTCAGCACTGCTCTTGCACAAAGCAGACATTCTGTATTCAGTCATAATCATAGTGCTTTCGTGCCGTTCTGGTCCCAGCTTCATACGACCAGTTCTTCTTTTTTCTTCTTTATTGTCTGCTCTAGAAGTAAGATCCATTCAGATGTTGACCAAGTGCAGAAAAGAATCAGGCTTATTTTGTGTAATATTTTAAATCCTTTGCTATTTTTTCTGGATTCAAGATATGCCTCTATAGAAATGGAAATAAGGCCTAGCAACTGTGTGTTACTGTGGAGTGAGTTCCATCAGCTGCATGAGTAAGTGAATGAAAAGATGAAAGAATTTGAAATGAGCTTAAAAATATCTCTTCCTATTACTTTGTCCCTTCTAATTTTTGAAATCTGTCTTATTTTATATTTAAAAATTGAATTGAAACAGTACTCTTCCTTAGGATGGTATATTTTAGCGGATCCTTAAATTTGAAAGATTTAAAAGGTGAACGGTTTTCTTTTGTGAGCTTAAGATTACTCTTGAAAGCAATAACTCCTTCAAGAAATATAGTTAAATGGATAATATTCATGTGACCAGGAGCAATTTTAAATGTGCAGTTGGTTATATGCCTTACAATTGGAAAGGAGAATAATACAGAAATTTTGCAATCCACCGATATATTCTAATATATTCAGTATGACCTAATTCATATAGCTGTTCATTTAACATTCATATAACAGTTTCTTAGAGTCCAGGAGTTGGCTGGAAAAGCAGAGTAGTGTTGTGTTGTGTTTGGTTAAATCTCAGTGTTGGCTTTCTAACGCTGAGTTGAATCTTGCAGGCTTTGTGCTGCTCAGTTCAACAAATGACATGGTCAGTCTTGATCTCTGCATTCTTATAAAAAGCATCTCTGTTTTGCAGCAAAATAGTGAGTTTGGTGGTGAAACTGGGTCCTGTAGAATCATGCTTTGTGCAGAGTGGAAGTCCAAATTAAAAAAGAGGACAGTAAGGATTGATGGGAATGGAACAGAATGAAACCAATTATTTTGCTAGGCTAAACATGCATGTTGGACTCAAATCTTGAATAAAATATGCAGGACTGATTTTCCATCTCAAAAAGGTTGCAGTAGGATGAGAAAAGCTAGGTGCAAATCTTTAATATGCTGAGATGTACAAGACACCTTTGCAGGCTGAAATTGAGACCAGCATACAAAAGAAATGAAAAGCAGAAAAAGGATAGCTTGAAAGCTGTGTAAAATCACTGATGACAGGAAAGAAGTGATCAAGAAATTATTCAATTTCTTTTAACAAAGGAGTTGAAAAGCATCATATGAAATTCAGTTAAAAGTTTCGATACAAAGGAGATGCTGTTTTTATTAGACATAATTAATCTATGCTATTCATTGTCATGGGATATTATAAATGCCAAAGTATAAATAAGTTCAAAAAGCATTTAAGCAAGTGCACAGAGGAAAGGTTTACCAAAGAGCATTAAAAATTAAGTGGATGCAGATGCTACTTTTATCTTGAAGTTCTTACATCACAGGTTTTTAATGCCTGGGAGAATATATGTGGAGCATATTAATACCTATGTCTTTCCTCTTTATAGCATTTAAGCATCTGCTGCTGGACACTGTAGCAGTGAATATTGTGTTCATCCAATGTGACTATTCTTGTGTCCATAATGATTATTGTAGGCTACATAAACCATACCTTGTTCATTTATGCTAATTAAGGATGACAGCATAAATTATGGTGGCTTTAGGGTGATGAAGTTTAGGCATAACTTCATGCGCTGAACAGAAACAATTTCAGATGTGTCATTGGAGCTCTTACAAATAACCTGCCAAAACCTAATGTTTTGCTTTCCATTATAGGTGTATTTTGTGTGTTGTTTCCTTGTTGAATACAGTGTGTGACTTCAGCCTGGTATTGTGAGTTTTGGTAGCACTCTAGGAGAAGTAATCTTTGATCTCTGCACACTAGGCTAAAGGAATGATTTATTTACACTGCTTGTCTCTTGAACTGGATGTGGCATCTTTGATACACATAAAAGGAAGACAATAAAACAGATAGTTGACAGCAATATCAACCACACCAAACTGTTTCCTCCTGCTGGTTCCTCACGTAATTTTCTGTGTCATTGTAGATTATATTTGTTAGTTCAATTACTTTTAAATTCCTTGATAAAATGATTTGTTAGTGTGACTATTTAGAAAGGTCAATTAAAATTACTTAGCCCAGAGAAATCAATTTACATCAGAAAAACTGTTTGAAGACACCATTAAGGTGCCTGATTCACTGACAAAAGTGGATATGCAGTTAGATTTGAACTCCAGATGTAGGCGCCTCCCATCTATAATGAATTTGCACTTCTCAGTTATGAATGCTGAAGATATGAAAGGCTTCATGAGTTAGGAGTTCCATGGCTGAATGTTTGCTCTTGTGCCATTTCACTTCAGTTCCTTCTTATTTATTGCTTTCAATTAATTGTTTTTTTTGTTGTAAAACAGCTAAAAAGAAAATTAGAAACATAACCTGTCATAGTAAATCTTTGCTACATAGTCAGGATAGCTTGTAGTCTGTTCCTCTATATAAACTGTTCAACTGATCAGGCATCAGTAGCTTCTTTGTGTTTTGTCTTTCCAGCTAAAATAGCAGAAATGGGCACAGCTAAAATTAATTTTAAAATAACATGTTACAATATGCAGACCTCTTTCTCACCTCTTTTACCCTTTGTTAATGGTTAAGAGCTGTAAATCGACTTGAAATTGAGCCAAACTGACACCTACAATTTTTATGCTGTGCTTATTGTGTGAGAAACTAACTGTAGCATCATTAATCAAGCTGTCAGGTACAATGTGAAAGTCCTACATTCATTACATAAAGAGGAACTCCACGAAGAAATGGAACCCCTGTGATAAATAGGCACTGGACACCAATTATTGTGGGGCTATTAATCATTACAACCAAAGTTAACATATACTGGGGACTGCAGACTTAAACCACTGTTGGGAAGAAATGCACACATGCTCACATTCATATATATGGTTTTGTGAGCTTTAGAATCTTAAACATTCACTTGATGAGATGACAACTAGAAGTGAATGTTGCTGAGTTAACTTAGAAGCACTTCTAAAGGCAAGCATGATCAATGAGGAATGTTCTTGACACTCATGCTCTGGGAACACATGAATCACACTGACTGTCATGCCTCTCACAGTCTTCCTTGGGAGCTTGGATGGTATTTGACAGAGAGATTTCTCATATTTAGACTTAAGGTGAGTGTCTTGTTTCCTTGGGAAGTTGCTCATCGTATGAGAATATGAAAAGGATACACTTGCAAATGACAGGAGTGGCGTGTAATGTCTAAAGAATATGTTCCCACTGATGGAAGTCTTTGCACATCTATGTAATGAATATCTATGATTGAAGTATCTAAAAAATTGTTTTCCTGGATGGCAGACATCATCCTGATTTACAGTTTTTCACGTAAGTTTCTGTAAGTAGTTTTGTGGCAGGTACTTTTTGGGGGTTTTATTCCTACTTCCTGTAATTCCTGAAACTTTCTGTCTGAAATCAGTCTGAAATGAAAACTTAATGAATTTGATGAGAAAAAGGAACCCCCAAAACTGTAGAGGTAGTGGACCTTAAAGTAGTTTATCGCTGTGTAGCACCACTGCAAAGCAGCATCTATTGTTGAAATGATGTGCAACATGAAGAGTGTATGCTTCACTTGGGGCTGCAAAAAATAATTCACAGTCAAATTGAAGAGTCTTCAGAAAATGCTGTGAAATCAAGTATTTTTTTTGTGGAAAATAGAGACTTCCTTCTGGAGTAGAAACTGTACAAAATGGGTTTGATCCTATATGTCTTTGAAAGCTCTTAATGAAATTATTGAATCTTCAAAATAGTATTTCTTTTATCCTTATGGCTTTTGCTCCAACATTAACTTTTGAAAGCCATTCTTTTGTGTTAATTCCCATCTCTGAAATAGTTTTCAGTCATTTCAGATGTTTTGAACACAAAGTAGACATACTTATTTGGATGATCAGTGACTTAAACTAAATATTGAGATTTAAACTCTTCAATTCATTTGTTTCACCCCTCTCTTGCATTTTCATAGATAACTCTCTGAGCTGTGACAAAAAGCTAAAGTTCATTTTTATCCTGATAAATAAGAGGACTGCCATTCTTTCTTTTTCAACAGGATTTGAGTGGAAACCCTGCCTACTGCTTTGCTTGGAATTTTCAAATTATCACTTGAATCCTAAAGAGTCTTCAGGATCTCCTATCCTTTTTTTCAGGCTGCTGAGAGCAAATGTTGCCATCTCAATGTTTCACTGTAGAGAGGAAAGGAATTGCATGAGGCCACTTTCTGTACAATCATCCCAGAACATTCAATCAGAATTAATTGCCAAAATTATATAATTACAGCTGCACTAAATGAGACTAGACCACAGCATCTGTTCCAGTCCCAACTGCATTTGCTCTTGCTTTTGGGGGAAAAGTGCAAACTAGGATATGACCTTTTCTGTGCCATTTTATGAATACCTAAATAAAATAGTGGTTTATTTAATGGGAGACTTTGAAGTCACATAGATATTTTAAAACCACCACATGGTAATAATGTTACCATAGGAAGAGAAGAATTATGTCTTAAATTATTAATTAAATCCTGAAGGGCTTTTAGGTTTGGTTTTCTTATCTTATGGTAAGCTATCTGAAGAATTGTCATAAAAGAAAACAGTAACTTGAATGGAAGCTCTCTACATTGAATCCAAATATGTTAATATTGTGTTAATGATTGCATGAGAAACAGTAAGTTTACCTCTAAATATCAAGCAATCTTTAGAAGGGAAAAGGGGTATGGTTTTTGACAAAGTGGGAAGAGGAATTGAAGCTTCAGAAGATACAGTGAGAAAGCTAAAAGCCACATTTGAGTTCCTTGCTCATGTGACTGGTCTTGGTGTCCTGTCCATTGCATTTACTTCAAGGCTATTGACTAAGCAGTTAAGGAAATATTTCCTTTTTGCCAGTCCTGTGCTATCAAAAATTTTGAGACAGTCCCCTTAAAACAAGAGATGGGCTTGAGCAGACTTCATTCCATCTACTTGCTCTACTAGGTCTTAATCTTGAAGTTGACCAACTTTCAGAATTGACTCAAAATCATGAAATTGGTACAGAGACTTTTTCAACAGAACTCAATTTATATGTAATAACTTTTCCCTCAAGAAGTAAACCTTTAAAAAGGCATAAACAGCTTGAGATTTGCAATCATGAATAAGGAAATTTTGCAGACACTGGTCTACTATGGAAATTCTAGGATTTATGCGTTATAACAGAGCATTTATTAAAGCTAATTTATTGTCAAACATTTCAGAATACTTAGATACATCAAACTGAAAAAGAAAATAAGAGTTATATTCCAAACTAAAAGGTACCTGTGTGTGTATCTCACAAACATTTAATTCATAAACTGTGTTTCTTGGTATCTCATCCTTTTTCAGAAATCTAGAAGCATGTCACTGAATCCTTTTTGCTCTCCCTTTTTATGCTGAAGTCACTAGTTTTGAGCATGTTTTTTGCACATATTAGATTTGTTAATACAGTCTGATTTAAATATTGTCTTCCTTAAAACAACCAGGCAGCATGTCTAAGGCTGTCATTTAACACAAAACTGTTGCATCAATCCTGTAAGTTCATTTACTGCTCTGTCTCTGCTAAGAAGGCACGATTATTTTTTTTTAAATATTTCACACATATAATAAATGTTGACAATATTTGTCAAAAACTTCTTATTAAATGAGTCAGAAATAAAATTGGATTTCATGATAAAAGGAGCACTCAAACAATCTCATTTAGAACGTATAGTCTTTTTTGCAGTGCCAGTCTGCAGAGCTGTTTGGTGATGACTTCTGGTTATATGAGCAACGTTTTACTGACTCAATTGTAAATGTGCTTAATTTCCAGCAGCCTTTGCAGATGCATGGCAGCATATTGTGATAATTGCTAAAATGACATTTTAACATATTGTCTTGTTTCAGAACTTATTTTATGTTCAAGTGTTAACTTCTCTCTCCACTCTGAATAAGACCACATTTATTTATGACCAGCTGCTATACAACAACACAACTTAAACCGAAGTCAGAAAGTAATATTAAGGTGATGAATAAGCAATAGGTTTAATATAGTAATAATAATTCTATGTATTTCCTTCCTAGTTCTAACTACTATACCTGGATATGTGCATGTGGTTTCCATATAAGGGGTAAAGCCACATGAAATTAGGTTTTATGTGGATTGCACAAACTGACAATAGGCATTTCTACTGGGAAAGCGATTCCTCTCTTGGTCAGGAGATTGAAGCTGGATATGGGCCTTTGACTTAATAAAATGCCATGATGGAAAAATGCAGTTTGTATTGTTTCACATGTACTTAGGTGTTTGCACTTTTCTTTGGTTCATAATAGTACCTTCAGATGAAATATGCACATTAGAGGGAGTATTTTCTGCACTGTGGATATCTAGTAGTTGAACTTCAGATGCAGCTTCCTAATTGGCATTGATAATTAAAGGGAAATCAAATAAGGAAGTGTTAAGGAACTGCTTACAGCTAACTGGGATTTTTGTGCTGTTGAGGTTCATGACTGAAAGATACTTTGATGAAAGCCTTGCTATGGCATTGTGTGGGATTAAATTACACATTGTCAGCTGAGCAGCATTGCCTTCAACAGTATCCCTATACATTACCTTTATGCTCTTTGCTCTGAGAGTCTTTGGAGCACTGTATTTATATGCTGCTGTCTGTTCTTGAGGGCTCTTCTCTCATAATGAGGGTGCAGCTCTCCTCACATGGTGTTTGATGCAGGCATGATTACAGACAAAATGCAGAAGGTTCATATAATTTGCTTTATTTGTTCTACTGCTGAAGATATGTATTTCCATTTTAAAGATATCCTCCTGTGGTTTCTTTATGGGGACTTAAGGACGTCAGGAAGCAAGTAAAATTACAATTTCTTTCCAATTCAAACAGTGATTTTCCTGTTGGTGGATGGTTTTTTTAAACCTGTGTATCTGGTGGTTATTACATGCCAACGTTCCTGTGTCTGTATTTAACCAGGCTGAATTCAGGTCTCCTTGACCTGGGGTCTTAACCCACTGGAAACTCTGGCTTTGACCCTACAAAACTTTATTATCTTGATGTCAAAAGGAAAATTTACAGTGTTCAGCAGCAGGAAAAATAGGGATAGGGAATGTCAGGATAAGTAGCAGGCCATCTTTGTTCATGCATCCCTTTTGTAACTGGATCAGTTTGTGCAAGGAAGATCTCCATCCTGCTGAGCTGCCACTGAGGCTTTGCCTGCTGTTGAGTTGCTGATGTGTCACTGGGGGGTTTGCTCAGCACATTCTGGTGCCCTGCTCTTTGCAGTCGGAGTCATGTTAAAGTGACCTGTCTGCACCTAGGCTTTGAAGAAACAGATACTTGGAAAGCACAGGTATTTCACTTTTTCATGGTCTCTCAACATATAGGTAAATAGAAAAGAAAAATTTATACTGACAATTTGCACTGGGTTTTATTTTTTTAAGCTAATTTAGATGGTTGGTACAGTGATGTAATGTGAAAGAAGCAACAGTTCTTGAAATCGTTCTTGTAGGCTGGTTCATTTCACAGGAGATATGTAAAGTGCTACTATTTGGGACATGAGTCTTAAAAGGACCACAGAAGAAGATATGCTGTCATTAAAGTGAAATATTTAAATTTAAAAATGAAAGCCTATGATGTGTATTGGTGTTTGTTCTACCTGCATGGGGGATAAAGGTGATCTAAACAAATTAATATAAATGTGCTTGAAAATGACAGAAAATCTTACTGAATGTGCTCCATGGTGTGCTTAATGTAAGCTTCTTGGAGATCTCCAAGATAGCACTTGTTAAGATGTGTGACATTAGATCACTTAATTTAGCTGCCTAATATCCTGGATTTCTGTGAGAAAATATGATCTTGATTTCACTTGAATCATTAATATAAAGCTTTATATGCGAGTACATATGTTTCAGAATGTGAAAATTGTGTTACAAAGCCCTAGGCATGTACAACACTAAAAATCCATATGAAGAAGTAAACTGCCCAGTGTTCCCAACGATTTTGCTTTTGTTATTTTGATTATGTGTTAAACACATCGCAGAGTCGAACAAAACCCAAAATCCAAACAAACAGGGAAGTGAGCTGTAAAATAGCTGTAAAAACAGTAATCCTTGTTTTATGCACATATTGTACAGAGTATTCTGTATTCTCACTGACAGGTAAGGTGCAGATGTGGCTGATCAGTTTGAGTGTAGTTGCATTAAAGTGTTCCTTAATTCTGAGGAGATGTATTTGTGACAAATTAAAATTCTCTGTTATTAGAAGATGTGCAAGTTTCAGAAGAGTTTAAATCATTCCATATTTAAGAGGCGAAAACTTAGAGGAAAACCTATTACCTGGCTATGGCTGTGTGTGTGCTGCCATTGACTGGGAACTGGGAGCTGTCAGTGGAAGGAAGGAGCTGGGACAGTGGTGCTTTAGGCAACCCAGAAAGCACCCTGAGCCTGGACAACACCACAACTCACATTTCTGTCGTGCCAAGGTAGCTGCAGTGGTTTCAGTGTAATGGTGGGTGATTTCTTGAAAGTGTTAGCAAAGAGAAGGCTTTTGAGATGTTAATTTGCTCTTATGCAAATTAACCTGTCAATGGCACACTGAATGTGGAAGACCCAACTTCTTTTTCTAGAGCGGTTCCTATGGTTTCGGAGGTATGCCTTCTCAGTTGGGAAGATATGAATATTTATGGTACACAAAAAACCCTCATCTGTGTTGCAGTTTCTATGATTTTTATTTAATTTTACATTAAAAGATGTCATTTCTATCCATTGCATAGGTAAATGGCTTCATCAGCAATCTTTTTATGCATGCAAGAGCTGGCCTGATTTACAGAATGCTAAACACAGATGGGTTTGTTCCTAATGCTCTCTAGTAGCTACTGTAGGAAAGAGTGCACAGTATATGCCTAATACATTATTTACTGAAGATAAATGCCAGACATGATTATGGTAAATTAGACCTTTTGAATTATTTATGAGACTCAGTGCTAAATGTTTTTCTCCTCCTTGTGTTACTATAAAAGCTGTTATATAATTGTTGGTAAACACTTTTTTTGTTAATTATTCAAGATACAGGAAATAAAATGTTTGGTTAAGTGAATCTGTTATTCACTTAAAGCCATCTGTTTTGTTTTGTTTTGTTTTGTTTTTTTTTTTTCCAAATGTATTTCAACATTTATCTGTGCTTTCTAAGGTAAAAAATTAGTGCATTATCAGACAACATTCCTTGTCGTCCTGTTGTCAACTAGATGGAGAAACTGAAAAGCAGAGTATGTATGGAAAACCTTTTTTTATTATTGCTATGTTTTTTAGCCATCACACTTCACTTTCTAATATTTCCCAAATATGTGAGTGGAAATACATTCCATGATATGTGGCTATTCTTAATTGAGTGGATTTGTGGCTAAAGTTGGGTATTTTAACTTGTGCCCTGACTTGCACAATGATTGCCCTGTTTTCTGTTGAAATATTTGAGTTTCTGAGGAAAGCAACTCTGTGCACTACTGGCATAATATTTTGTGTGTTTCAATCTCTAACTCCTTCATTGGTTTCCAGTAAAACACCAAATGAAAAAATCTGAACCTGAATTAAGTATTCTATACAAGGATTTCCTCCTCCAGCCATTTTAATGTTTGTGGACTTCTTTTTTCTTTTTCTAATTATATTTTGAAATTGAAATTTTAAGATGCCACCATTCCCAAAGGCCAAATGAACATAATCTATTTGACAGCAGACTGGCTTTTGGCAGCAAGGAACACACTGACAATGTGGGCATGTACATCTTTTGTCAGATTTTATTTAGCATGCAAAATATATTTCCCATGCTGTGAGTGTACTTCTGCACCAGTTTTAAAGCTGTGCTGGCAATTATGTGTTAAAGTCTCATTCTGCATTGTTCACAGAGACAATGCCCAGTCATTTCTTCCAACTTTGGAGCATCTTTGCATCTTTGGAGCAATTTGTATTTATTTTGATACATTTTCTCTATTATTTTTTTTTTCACTCTGTTGGGATAGCAAAGCTCAGTAGTTTGTAGTTGTTTGGGCACCACATTTGAATGTGCTGTAAAGCATAGCAGTTCTTAGGTGTGGAGATGTTGTGTGGTTTTGGGAGAATTAATTCCAGGAAGATTTTCTCCATACTTCGAGTGTGCCTTACGAAATACCTTGTTGAATTGAGAGGTATGAATGGAGAAATGCTGGAAACACAGTTCTGTAATATGTGCCCAGTTCCTACTCCGCATATTCTGAATCTGGAAGAGAAAACAGTGAATTCGTGGATGGTGGAGAAAGTTTGGTTAGGAAACTTTAGGGATAATGCACTCCTGCCATCATGTATTTCTTATCAGTCCTTCTTATCAAATTAAGAATCAGACAACTTTCTTATCAACTGGGATATTTTGGAAAGCTGTTACCATTTCATCTTTCTTGCAATGGATTAAATTTCTCTCCTCCATACTTCTCTCTTGGATTCAGCAAGAAAACTGAAATACTATTTTGTGTTACCTTTAACTGACAAGTGTTTTTTGAATTGTTTCATTTTCCTCTATTTATAAAGCATTATGAGAACTGTGGTTTATTTTGTTATTTTTTTCTGGAAAGCTTATTCTTCTATAAAAGGAGAATGGACAACTCAGGCCCAAATCTAAGCTATACATTTGTTTCAGGAAAGCTTTTGTAAGTAATGTTAATATATGCATTTTGTTCCATTAAAGGGATAAAGTGCAAAATACTTAGCACTTCAGTCTGGGAGTGAAAATGGAAAAAAGCAGCTTTGATTTAAACTAATTCAACTTTAAGATAAATTTCTACATGGGTCCAAATTCTGTCTGTTTGGTTTCTCCCCTATAAACAAATGAGTTGAAGGAAGCAGCCCCAGTGTGGTTTAGCCTATTCCTGTGTGCACATTTGTTCAGAGTGCTGTTGGATGTGTGAGTCAAGACGAGGTGGTTGAGAACATGCTGAGCACTGATTTATGTTTCTCCTCTAGCCATTTACCAAAGGAATGGGAAAAGAACAGATAACGATTTGTCCATGCATATTCACATCACTTGACCTATTCAAATTTCTTCATTCCCTGTGATTTTTCATAAATGCAAGGACTTGAATTTCAGATGTGGTTAAAAAGAATAGTTATAAACCCTGAGCTAATATACAATAGGGAACAAAATACCTGCAAGGCTATAGAAAACATTTCATATCACTCCTGAAAAAGCAAATTCAGCCAGCCAGGGTTAAAAGTTGGTGCTAGTGAGGTAGTAATTACTGTTAGCAAAAACACTGAAAAGACTGTAATGGGTAGAGCACTGGACTTCAGTTTCAAATGGTGAGATGGCCTATTTATCATGTCTAACACTGCTTGTTTAGGCATCAAAGCCTAAGATTCTGTGCCAGCTTTTACATGAAATTTCTTAATTTCTGTTTTCAAGGTAGATGGAATTGTGGGGCTGGTGTGGGTGCAAGTAGTGAAATAAGTGTCAGGATAAAAATTTCTGATGATGAACTTTTAAGGGTGTGTATTAAAACATTGCTACAGTATAAAAAATGCAATTGAGTACTATTGCCCCAGGTTTCACTGAATTTCATGCCAGATGTGCCTAATTTACTGGAAAAAATAAAAAGGGGTTTGGGGCTGTATGATTTCCTTGGCTTGTGCCTTTCTTTCTCAAACAGCTTTGTGCATCCTGACACAGTAAAACCCACTGTCTTTATAATTTCATTGCTATAATTTCATTAATTTCATAAAAACTATGGATTCAAATGATTTCTAGCTGTAGGAAAAAGCTGAAAAAATCCTGTTATAAATTAAGTATTCTGAGCATAAGTCAATTTGGAATCCATACTGTATTTTAAGAGAATTAATTACATTTCACTATTTGCTGATTAGAATTTGTATTTTGTCATAAAAATTAATTTGGAAAATGTCCCCATTCATTCTGTTTAAATTTTGGTCCTATGAAGAAAAGTTATGTGTAACTTCTCATAAAAATTTTTTCCCCTTTGAGTTCTATCAAGTGGAATTAAATATGGCCCCTTTGTTTTCTCCTAATCCACTGGCAGCCTGCAGTTTTCTGATAAACAATTAGAGTAATGATTTATCTAGAGGGAAAACTCAAATGTTTAAAAGTTACATTATCTGGAAAATTATTTTAAAACTAAATGGTGAAGCAATGGACCCAGAGGGCATGATGATTTAAAACACCACTGAGGAATACTTACAGTGAGGTTTGTAAACTAAACAGCCATCAATATTTACAGGTTCAGACAAATGGTGATTTATTGTACATGATTAACTTGTGCTTTAGCAGAAGCCCAGTTGCCAAGACAAAAAAGTAACTCCATGTGCCATTAGTTTGAAATAGGACAAATGAATTTTTTGTGGCTGTGAATAACAAAAATGTCTGCAAGAAGTAGGATAGCTCGTCTCTAGCCTGAAAACACCAAACAAACCCACCACATGCTAAAAAACAACCCCCAAAATAAAATAAACCCGAACTAACCAATCAACAACTCCAAAAGACCACAACCCAGGAACTGAGTGTAGTGAGACACCGAGGATCACACACGAGATGCTGATTTTTCTCAACTTTCTTATATTTAACAAGATGTTGCAGGCACCCAGCAAGGTGTGTGTTTGGAAACACAGGTATTAATGGCTAGCAATGAAATAGCAAGTATTTCAAATGGAAAAATTGCCATAATGTAGAGGAACATTTTTGTTTATTGGCACTCCTGCTTACCCCAAAGGGTTAACATCCTCACACAGCCAGCCCTCCCCAGAGTACATCAATAACGCATTTAAAATTCATTACTGGTAATTTTATCATTGGTAGCCGTTTACTGTGCTTTAATGGGAGCGTTGATGGGAGCCTGTCCGCAGACGATAACAGACTTTCCCTTTCCTGCTCCCGCGCCCGTAATCAGGGCTGGGTTTGTTTGCTCGCAGCTCAGCAGCCTCAGCCGATTTCAGGAGCTCCTGGAGCTGAGCAGCAGCTCTCACCCGCAGCCCCAAAAAAGCTGTTATCCCATGAGCTGACTGCAGGAATTAGGATTTAGTTCTCAGTGTTCCCCAAATCCTAGGGGAAAAAAAATGGCTTTAGAGGCATCCTGTTGTAACAGGGTTAGCACAGAAACGATTTGGAGATGAATGGAGCTGGGTGCTTTCAAAAAACACTTTTCCAGGGTATTTCACCTATAGAGCAGCATAAAACTAATTTTACGAAAAAGCCAAATCATTTTGCTAGGTATTCAATTTTTTCCTAATGTGGTGATTTCCACCCGCTTATGGGGCACTGCCTCACAGAGTCACCAAAATCCCAAACATCCCTTTGCTGCCTGCAGGTGTGGTGCCCACTGGCTGCTGTGCCAGGGGGAAGATGAAGGCTGCTGGGAGCACAGGCAGGAGTAGCTCTGTCTCCCTGGTGCTCCATTCATCATTTCCTACGAAAGGAATGAGCTTCTACTTCCCTTGCCGTCCATGTGGCAAAATCTTTTCCTTGTCATATGGGGCCCTCCCTTGGGAAACAAATGACCTGCTTCTGCCTCTCCTTTGCTGGGCAGAAAAGGTGTTTAAACAGGAGATGAGTTAGACACAGTTCTGCTTCAGTAATGGCTTCTGCTGGCTGCTTCAGGGAAAAAAACTCTGGATTTTTCATTACTCTGAGTCCTTAATGCCTCAAACCTCTAAGCAAGTGCTACTGGACAGTGGGCACTGTGTAGCTCTGGCCAACACTGAATTTTTCCCTATCTGATATTCAAGCACAAGTTTGGAACTAGCATCAAGAAAGGGTGGTTCTCATGCAGAACTTGAGAACACAGCAGAACTGAGGACAGCCTGGCTGTGACTCTACCAACTGACTGTTTCATCTTTCAGCTGCTCCCAGAGTATTTTTGTAGGGTGGCAAAGCCTGCCTTTGGCTATTTTTAAGGGCTGATTTGTGTTTTGGCTATATCCAAGTATAAAGTATATGCCAATGAAATAACTGCATGTATTATGTATTCTATGATCTCGATTAATTTAATTTAATATGTCAAAGTTCCAGTGTAAACAAATCTCTAGATGTATTTGGAATGCTTCCTCTCTTCAATGAGAGGAAAACTGGGCTGCTGTGTATTAAATTCTGTTTCATAAACAGTCATGGAAATGCACAATTTTCTGAACATAAACAGTCTCATTGGCCTCAGCAGAAACGTTTAAAGTGACTAAACTGATTAGGAGCTGACTGATGTAACTGGAAAGCTGCAGCCACTACAAAGGTCTGTGCTTGGTCCCAAAAAACCTACTTGCAACCATTGTCAGCTCTGTATTCTGGGAATCTGACCCATTCCAGGATTAAACAAGTTGTGGATCAACTTAAACTCCAAAAATCTAAGATATCTGAAAAGAATATTTGTACTATGGAAACAGGGCTCACTCTGGCAAGACACATCAAGTGCCTTGTAGTTTAATGCAGATGAGAATATACGTGGAAAACATGCCCAGCCTATCAAGAGGAGCAGGAACATGCAGTAAGAAGAGACAAGACCTTTCCTACTATGTCTTGAATTGATTTCAACAAAATGAACCTATTATAGAATTGCCTTTGGGGTTTGTTAATTGCATGTTTTCATTTCTATGTAAATACAAAAATGTAAAAGAAAAAAAAATATAAACCTTGAATCTTTTTTAGGAAGATTCATCTCAGGCTTCCCCGCTTTCCTCAGTGTGCTCAGCTTTTCCCAGCTGATTAGTGGCCCCTGTGTGAAAGTGGCTGTAGCTGCAGTACCAGCACAATTCCAGACAGGAGTGGGTCTCTATGCCAGTGGGCAGTGCTGGACCTTCAATATCAGACATCTTTTTGAAGTGTTATTATGGAACAGATTGAAACCCGCAGGAAGAAGCTGCTGGTGATATAACACTACCTGCAAGGAGGTTTGTAGGGATAGTAGGATGAATAAAAAATACTATGATGTCCATGCAAACTGTGTTCTAATAGAAACACAGCTACCTTTTTTTTTTTAACTTACATTTTTGCTAAAATATTATCAGTGTGATGGAATGGTAGTATTTGAAGATCTTCTTAAATTGAGCTTGATATTTTTAGCAATGTGCAATGTTTTCCTTAATCCATTTTAATAGGATTTACAATCCTTTTTTTTTTTTTTTGATCAGAAGCTTCAAGCCTTTATGAAGCTTCACTAAAGCAATAATTGTGGTAAAGACAAAAGAGTTGTATGAATTTGGCTTGCAGTCTCTTGACGCAATTTATATACACTCCTACCAAGGAAAACAGCCCAACGCAATATTTGTAGTATGGGTCACCCCTGTAGTAAATAAGTGGGATTTTGTAGTGGTTTACAGTTAACATATTTTCTATATATTTGTCTTATTTCCTTAGAGAGTTTATTTAAGAATATTTTGAGATTTGTCAGTATATAAAATTAATTTCCAGGGCTAAACCACCAAAACTGGATCCTGTTCAGAGCACTTTGTTGTATCACACATAATGAAGTGTTAGCCAGATATTTTCTTTAACCATTGTCTTCTTTTTATTCTGCTTATTCTGGTGTGAGCACACAGTCCCCTTTCAACCCAGGTGACTGGACCACATGCAGACTCCTCCCATCAGTGAAATCAGAGGCAAATGGACCAATTTAGAAGTAAGGCACAGATAGTGCTGATATCAATAGTCCTGATGATAGATTTGTGCAGTACATAAACTTGCAGTCATCACATAGATGTATTAGCACAAATATGCTCTCAATATCATGTAAAACTATCCTCACTACCTGGTTATATAACTTGATCTCAACACATTCTTTTTACACAGTTTGTTTGGTGTAGAAAATACCTTTTTTTAAAGCAAGGATTAGGAGTAGTTAGTGTTTAAAGAAAGCATTTTGCACCCTTTTGCTCACAAAAGCAAAAGGGATTATATTTAAGATATCTGACTTGACCTGATTTTCCCACATGGGAGAAGCAAGCCCTCTTTTCCTCAAATGTTGTGGAGGTGTCTTTGGCCCTTCATCTACATAGGACAACCTTGGTCTAAATGGTAAGTCCTGTAGAGTTTTCCATGGAGCCTGCTGGAATTATGTTTAAAATCTTGAATAATGTTCTCTTCGTATACTTATTTCTCTTATCCCCTTAAATATTTTTGCCCTGTTCTATCTGAGAAAAACACAAAGTGCATCACAACTGAGCTTTCCTTATTAGCTGATTAAAATCTTACGTTTTTGTTATTATGTCTGTCAAAGTTGGTCACTGATAACATCAGAACAGCAAAAGCAGGGAATTCATTATAACTATCTGCTTCCTCTAAAATGCACTAAGTAGCAGAGACTGAGGCTTTGGAACAGCAGCAGTGCAAGAAAAAGATATGGTAATTACAGTGGTGATGTTTTATAAAACTACTTTCTGCTATTATTTTCTGCATATCCTTTGGCTCAAAAAGCACTGAGATGAATGTCATTAAAGACAGTGTATTCCCAGCTGTGCCAAGTACAGTGTTCAAGAAATTCCTCCTGCGCCTTTTGAAAAGTGTTTCAACTTGTATAAAATCTATTTACAGAAAGGATGAACCAGAAGACTGAGTGGGGAAAATACTTTGGGAAAAAAAGATTGTAAACAGAAATGAACACATATTTTCTAAAGAATTTTGGAATAGCTGCAAGATAAATACAATAGTTCAGAGAGAAAAAAGGTTTTAGTGTCTACTCTGAAATAGGGCTTTACTCTGTCCCCTTCAACCTATTTGTCCATTTTAGGGGAAAAGTTAAATAGGTAATCACTGGGAGAGGTTTCTGTAAAGTGCATTCTTGTATTGCAGGTCACTGCAATAAATTAGAAATTCCCTGTACCCTTTGTCATATTTCCTGTTGAGCTCTAATCACATGAATGCTGGGTACATTAGATTTTTTTTAGTTGAAGCCATGTTTAACTTCCATGATTACCAGATATCTGATACAAATGAATTTTATTGCATATTTAGGTAAATCCAGTCACAATATGTTGTGAAGGTGCTTTAAAATATTTTTTCTACTGACTGTAGAAGAGACTACATCCTCATTAAACATGTGTTAGTTGAGAACAGCCTGTGTGAAAGAATAACCTGGCATTGTATTGTCTCAGTAGAATTCCCTTTCTGCAAAGGAAGGAGTTCTAGATGATTACTGCACTCTAGTTTCTAGTTTTCACAGTTATTAAATAAGATTTCATATCAATTACTCTTTAATGTGCTATTTATCCCCTTTGTAGAATTCTATAGTCAAATGTTTTAATTTTGCATCCTGTTTGGAATCACAAATTGAATAATTGCAGAATATAAACCAGTTTTGAATTGGATAAGCTTGGTTTAAAAGGTCTGTCTCTATTTCATACTGCCTATGATTACTGAGAAGTTTTTTAGAAAAGGTAAATGATGAGAAATTCCAAATTCTGAAACAGTAAAATTGCAGTCAAGGCAGTGTCCATCCCCACTCCCATCCGAGAGCCAGAATAAACCTGAATAAATGGGATTGCAGGATTCTATTGGGAAGGCAATTAATCCCTTGAGAGAGAGCGAGAGATCTATTAATATGCAAATGAAGATCATGACACGGTCAGCATATTTTAAAGGGTTTTGTGTCACTGACAGGCATTTCCATTGAAACAAAGCAATTTTCAAGAATCTGCAGGAAAAAGGAGTTCTGGTAAAAGGAGTTTATAGAGGATGATACTTTCAGAAGTGCCCCTTTGCCGCTGGTTTCTGACAGAAGCTGCAGCAGCGCAGGCACAAAGCAGGGAGCGCTGGCAGCCCAGAGAGCTTCACCACTGCACACTCCAGCCCCCGGGCACTGGAGCTTAAATGTTTTCTCCAGGAGTTTCTCTGTCCCCCACGAACAGAGACTGTCAAGGCAGGGCACAGATCATGCTGTTTCTAGCCAGCTGTGGGAAGGAGGAGCCAGGGATACATCGTGCAGGGTGATCAGGATGTTTGCAGTGCAAGGGCTGGCACCTGCCCAGGGTTTTGGCTGGCCCTGGCATGGCCTCGTTCCTCTGCTCTCTTCCATCCTCTCAATGCTTTTTTCTGCCCTGGGCTTTAGTTCTCCACCTCGATATTTCTTGCCCCAGACCCTCTTTAGCTATCTTTGCAGGGTGCTTTTACTCTGTATTCCATGTTCTGCTCCTTACTGTCATCCAGAAATTTGAGGCAAGCATTGTCCCCAAATATGTGAGCCAGAACAGGGGCATCAACTGCCTTTTAAGGTGTTTAACCCCCAGCTCTTGAGAACATCAGTGTTACTGAGTCAGTCTTCCAAAATCACTGAAATGTTCTTAATCTAGATTGTTATGAAGGGGCTCTGATGTATCTGACAGTTTAATCTTCTCTTTACAGATTTCACTAAAGGGAGGTGCTCTCTCTCAGTGTTATCTTTGGTTAGGCTGGAAACCACCAGCTCTTTGCTGACACCATCTCCTGCCTCCACTCAGGACCTCCTATGCAGTGAGGGTGGCAGAGCTGCTTTTAGCCCCTGGCTTTCCTAGAAGGAGCCACGTCCTGTCTCCAGGATCTCTCCCAGCTCTTAGGAGTGTCAGTTGTGCTGGGAGAGGACCCACCCTGCTGGCACAGCAGCGACCTTTGTCCCTTGAAGCAGAGATGATGCTGGAGTGCAGTGCTGAGGAGTGGTTGGGGAAACTGGAATTTAGAGGCCAATTTGGAATGTACAATAGGAGTGCTGAGCTGTAAATCTTTGAGGAAGAATTGAAAATTATTTAAAAATGCTGGATCTAGTACTGCAGACCAGGAGCCAGGCAAGATCCTTTGATAGATAAGCACTCAGAGAGACTCTAAGGCTAGAAGAAAATTGAGTTGCTAGTGGTCTCTTAAAAGGCTTTGACCTACTTAAAATCTTTGTGGAAATAAACATAGTTGTGGGATGTTATATTTTGTTTCATTTGTAAATTTATTTTGTATTTATGGCTCCGAGTCACTTTCTGAAAAGCAAGGGAAAAATTTACTGTGTGCAGCTGAAGAGGTATGAAAGACATTATATTTGTGCAGAAAATCCCAGAGTAAATGGTAAAGCAGAAAGCACATGAAGGATTTTAAGTTGAGAGATTAAAGAAATAGCCATTCTGTGTTGTGATAAACAAGCAATAATAGTTTTGCTCATAACAAAACACTTTTTGCTACAGTAGCCCTGCAAGAAACTCAGTACGTTTTAAATTCATCAGAGAAAATGTCATGAGACAGTGAAATGTTGGGATTGTGCAAATTAGCATTGGAAAATAGTTTGTCAACCTGATTTTATGGTTATAAAATAACAAAAATATTTTTGCCTGCAGCCTTTGTTGGGACTAGGGTCTCAAGAGAAAAGACAGCAACACTTCAAATATCTCTTTCGTTTGTGAACAGCAGCAAAACTGACTTTTTATCATGAAAATAAGGGAGGTGCTGAGAAACTACTGAGTGTCCAAAAGTGCTTGACCCAGTACAATAGTCTGTGAATTTGTGTAAAATGCAAGAAATTGTGTAAGTCGGGCTAATTATTTATTAGGGGCTTACAAAAATCTTGGGTGTGACATGAAGTACTTAATGTGCTTATTTTGTGGGTAAGACACAACATTTATTTTCAAATCCTCAAAAGTTGGAGAGTGTCTTTGAAAAGGTTTTCATAAAGATCAATTTGTAATGGGAGAAAATGCTCCCCTGTGATGGTGGTGGGGCCCTGGCACAGGCTGCCCAGAGAAGCTGTGGATGCCCCATTCCTGGAGGTGTTCCAGGCCAGGTTGGACGGGGCTTGGAGCAACCTGAGATAGTGGAAGGTTCTTGTCCTGCCCATGGAGTTGGAACAAGATTATCTTAAAGGCCTTTTCCAACCCAAACCACTGTAAGGTGTATGACTAGTCCAAAAGATTTGATTTTACTTCCCCTTAACATTTGCCTTTTGAGTTTTTCTTTGCCTTGATGTTTAAGTTATATTTTGATATGAAATGACAATTTTGTGACAGAACATAGTTCAGTAATATTCAGCCATATCTAGTTGAGGAATATTGCTTATTTAATATGCCATTTGATGAACATTTGCCACTATTCTTATGTTTTATAAAAGGAGCAGAGGTATTTTAGTTTATCAAACAATGAAAATGTAAGAAGAAAGAAAAAGTCATTTGAATTATAATGAAGTGGTATAAAATTCACAGTACATTAGTTTTCATCTGTGGGATCTTATAATGAGTATTATTCTGCCAGGCAAAAAATTAATGTTGTGAGGAACTCCCCTCAAGTGCTTTGTGATGTTTCATATCTTTTCACTGTTTTAACCATCATAGGCTTTGACCCTGAGTTCCCAAATGTATCTCATTAACACAGATTTCTGCTTTAGTTTAGATAATAAAATCGCTGTAGCTGATTTTCTCTGTCAGTTTGTCAGTGGGATGGAGATCTCTAAACCTCTACTTTCTACAAAAGTGCCTCAAGAGCACCAATACTTGCCAAAGAACCTTTGTTGACATTTCCTGTGGTATTGTACAAGTATAACAGTTTAGAGTTGCATTTTCTGCAGTCCTATCAGCACAAATCTATTTGACAGAACTGGGAGACTGCTCCGAGAAAACAAATCACTGCCAAGTTGCACGTGAAATGTTGGATTAGAAGAGCACAGAGACATTTTTTGGCCACTTCTACGCTCTTGGATTAGTTGTGCATGTTGTCTTTTGAAACTGAAGATACAACCCCTTTACCTTCACACAGGTTATAAAAGGCTCTTTTTGTGAGAGTCACAATTGATTGTGGGAGATGATCTCAGTGAGTAGAATCAAAACACTAAGCACTTCTTTTTCAAACCAAAGATGCAAAGGCAAGTCTTTTTAGGGGTATATTTTCTTAAGAGGTTTGTAGGAATGCATAGGATGCAGCTTTTGCTTTTATTCACACTGTTTCAGCTGTTGGAATTAGTGTCTGTCTGAGGTTCAGTTAATGATTCAAATCTACATCTGGAGTTATAAAATGTTGCTGCATCCATAGAAATGTTTCCTTGATGTAAAACATTAGAACTGAATAGAAACAAAATAGCAATTAAATATAATAATTTTGCATAAAAAAGCATCATCACAATTGCAAAATTGCACATTCGAAACCTTAATTTGTGAGACTGAGAGACCATCCTGTGCACTGGAAGTCACTGATCTCATGAAGAAAGTAAAGTTTACATCATAAAGTGTTTGTACATGCAAGCTAAAATGCTTTTGCTTTTGAAACTGTAAATCGAGTTTCTTTTAGTTTACAAATGCTTGAGTTTGTCAGATAAATTGTTTTCCTTAGTATAACTTGTTCATTTGTTATTCTCCTGAGGGTTTTTGTTTGCTTGTTTTTAAAGACAAAGCCTCAAAGAGCTTCTTGTGTTTCCAGGAGCAAACATCCTTGGGGATGGGCGGATCTGAGCAGCTGCTGTGGTTGTGAGCACTTCATCTTTGGGGCTGGCAGTGGTGGCCCGTGGCTTGAGAGGGTGATGAGCCTAGAAAACAGCTGGATGGGATCTGGGCATTAAAACTACTGTGCTGCTTCTGCTGGGTGACTTTGGTCTCTGCCTGCCCTTCTTCAGCTGCCCTGGTCCCTCCCAAATGTTTCCAACCCTTTGTGGCAGTGCTGATGCTGTTGGTGATGATCTCAGTGGCCACTGCCTAAGAGCTGTGCAGTTTTCATCCTCCAGTGTTAGCTCTGGTAAGGTAACAAAGTAAAATGCTTCTGATAACACAAGAAAGTGAAAGGAGAAGCTCTTCCCACATTACTAACATGAAGTATCTCAGTGAAAACAAGCACACTATAGACTGTTTTCTTGTCCTTTGAGAATATCAACAGCTTTGGCAGCAAACAAAAGCAGTTCTAACAGAAAAGATCAAGCTAAACAGGGATTGCTGTCTTTTTCCCCTACACGGACTTGGATTTTGTTTCCTATTTGTACCCAGGAGATTATTAATTCAGTAATGGTATAGTGTCCTAGAAATGTAAAGTATTTAATTCTTGCATTTTCAGAAATTTTTTAAAAGTCAAAATTCAAACTCTGAGCTGTCTCTGGACTCCACCTCTGTTTCCCAATTGACATCTGCTTTTTCTTTTCAAAATGAAAGGACAAGAAGGGTACAACTCCTCTTGACACAAACAAAAGTAATTTATTTATCCACTGGGCTTAAAAGTCTAATATTTTTATGATTTCTGTAATATAAATAACAATACTGGCAACAAATCTGAGGGAGAACAAAAATCAAACTTTTCACACTGTGTGCGTTTTATTGAGTAATTTTTACTTCTTTGTTTTAGAACATCTCAGAGTACAATTGTACATGGTTACATGTAGGCAATGAAAAGACAATTGCAGCCCCAGAAGTCTGCAGTGTAAATACAGTATGAGAGAGAACAGCTGGACACTGCAGCAGCACAGGTGCTCTAGGAGTGAGTGAAATAATTGTGATTGCTGTAATAAGGGGTGGTCACAGCATACCAGCTGTCTCACCATCATGAAGCAAAGTTTCAGCTGCATCAGATATTCAGGAGTTTAGCTTCTCTGGTTTATTGTCCTGAGGCTTGCAAGTGAATTTTTACTTGTCAGAGGGGTAAATTGTTAGTGGCTGAAATAAGAACAGAATGCATCTTGGCAATGTGATTGAGAAGAGTCTGAAGAAAAGAGAAAGACAACAAATAAAACTGTTTGTCTTTAGAAAAAGTGTGATTTTTTTGAAGTGGTTGAGGTAATCTGCATTTATGTGTGCTTCATAGTAACCAACATGGTAAAAACTGGAATTGGAGAGATTTATAGTAAAAGTAAGGGAACAGCTTATTTAATATAATGCTCTGGGTATGGAAGGATTAAAAAATACTTTGCAGACAAAGCTTTGTTGCCATTCAGGGTTCAGTTTTCTTATGTGTTCCTTGGTTGGCCATATCCTATACAACTGGTGTTGGAATAAATTATATTTGTCTGTGTCAGATGAAGGCTAAATTTAGCACCGAATTAGTCCAGTTCTCTCTCTCCCCTCTCTGATCTGCAAACACCCATATGTAATCAGAGTTAAATGCATTGCAGAGCCATGTTTTTGTGTCATGGTGAACAATTATTAGTTTCTCTTTCACAAATTTTGAGGTAATTTTTGTATAGCAGATGAATAAAACTTGTACATCTAGAGTATAGAACAAGGTACACTTGCTAACTATTCCTCTTAGTATTTACCTGTAAGCATGTTATTTATTTACTATTAGTTTAGTAGTTTAATTACTTTAATGAGTAGAATGCCTTAAATAGTATGATTGGATTTCTAATGAGGCATTTGGATGAAGAAGACTTGCAGTCTTGAAATCACAGACACTTCCATCTCTCATGCCTTCAAATAGTGTTGCAGTGTATATAAATAGTGTATGGTCTTACAGAAGTATTAATTTATTTCCTTTCAAATAACTCTGATTTAACATAGAAGAAAATATTTTTGTGGCAAGTGCATATTAGAAGACAAACGGAATGTGTTTGTTTTTGGTTTTTTTTGGGTTTTGTTGTGTTTTTTAACAGCAGTTTTCAGACAAGGTATTTCAGCCTCAAACCCTTGAATTTCTTCAGATAAGTCTCATGCCTTACAAATGATGACAATTATTTTATACATTTTGCTAGATTATTTTTCATTCTAATATCACACAGAGAAAAGTGTAAAACATTAACATGAGTATTCACAATATACAGCCTGAATTGCAATCTTTGCTTCTCTCAAACTAAAAATTGTAAAGACTCCATGTGACTGTAGGGATAAAAAGCAGAGCAGTTAACTGCTACAAGCTATTTCTACTGAAGACTGTTATTTTCCTCTTATAAGTTGAAGCAAGCAGGACTGCAGATCACAGTGAAATCTGAGTTCCAAGAATCTACAGCTTCCTAATACATTTCTCCTTTAACCAAAAGGAGGAAAGAAGGAACATCATGGTAAAGGACAAGGTCTTGATGGACAGAGATTTCTCTTGATGTTGCTAAGTTTGGAGAGTAACCTGTTTTATTCCAAATATTTTTTAAAGTTTTATAAAAAAGCCGTTATTGTTAATATGGAATATCAGTCTATGATTGGTTGAGTATATGTTACTGCTGTCCTGAATTCTGAAAGTTTTGTACTGATTGTGGTAAGAAAATGAATAAAGATAGGTCTTTTACTGTAAACTTTCAGACATTTTCAATTTTAACTTCACTGTTTCTGTATGTTTCAATGAATTTCAAAACGCTGTGACATTTGAGAACAATTGGAGAGAAAAAGTATGTATGTTGCCCTTTATTCCAAAACAGTAATTCTGCACTTTTGCTTATGTTTATATTTGCATTAAAAGAAATGTTAATGCTTGCATTGAAACTGGACAATTCTGAAACTGCAGATGCACTGTAAGCAGGAGAGAAAGATCATATAGCTTAGACAGAAAAGGTAGAAATGGCTTTGAAATTGCAGGTACACTGAAGAGGTGAAGCTTCCAAACAGAAATTGTATTGACATTTAGCAGGGGAACAATGGGCTTGCATCATGATTTGTTTTTATATAACCAGGCTTTAAACTTATTTCTCTGAATCTTTCTGCTTAAATTGGATTTAACGGTTCATTTATTCATAAACATAAACTGCTTTAATAACTGAAGAGTAATTAATAGAATGAGCAGACCTGCCCAAACTTTATACAAAACCTCAGCAGTTCTGATGAAATTGTACAAATTGAGACTATCATCTTTATTAGATACTTGACTGATGGACAAACAAACATCCCAGCAGGCAGTTTAGGAAGAGAAAAATATGTGTTTTATAATAATTCTTGTATTAAAAACCTAAAAGTAATTTTTGCCCCACTTTACTGGTTTGGAAAAGAGGTGTTTCCTCTGTAGAGCAGTGTGTTGTCCTTAAAAAGGTGGAGGTTTCTGCAAGGATCAAGTGAAATAGGAAACTAGAAGATGGTGTTTAATATATTTCAGGGCAGAATAAAATACTGTAGATATTCATCATTTTTCTGCATAAAAACTTTTGATAGGTTCAGTCTCTTGTAACTCTGACCAATATCTGACAGCTGTATTTACTGCACACACTTCTACTTAATTTTCATGAGGGTAGGGTATAAAATCTGTATATCTCCTCCATTCAGCAGGTTTTTCCAACAAGGAAATGGAGGAGATATACACCTGCTGAATGGAGGAGATATACAAATGCATGCGAAGCAAGAATCCCTAAAAACCATACAAACCCACAAATTTGCACTTGTTAGTATAAATAGACTTTATACATATATTTCACTGTACTAAAATCTATGTTAAGTGTGCCAAAAGTGTATTACCTAGACTGGCAGGAACATAGATGCTAAAGAACTTAATGCTGGTTGCAATATTTGGCTAATCAGGTGTGCAGCCTCAGCTCTGGCAAAAGGTGGGGAGTGGTTTGTATTTCCAGGGCAATTATCAGTAGATTTCTGTGCATGTCCTATATGATACTTACACACAGAGTAGCTGCTCTGCCTTTGATCTCCTGTTTCTGATAGAGAGAAAGCTGGTTGCAATGGTAAATGTTTATGTAAAAAGCACACACTTGTTTAAATACCGTACGTTTTGCTGAGTTTAATGGTGACCACTATAAAATCCTGGTGGCATTGCATTCTAGCATTTGTGTATATTTAAATAATAAATTAGGTTTTTTAATATTCAGGCTTTTTATATCTTACCTGGTCATCCATTTAAACCCTCTCTTGCCTCTTTGTCCCTTTCTGGTATACCTGGACATATGAAACAAGACCAGGGAAGAAATTTTACTCTGATGTAGCAGTGTCACATCTGCTGTGTCAAGTGTTTAACCTTTTACCACAACTTAGTTCTTGTATAAGTGGCATTTTATGCCCATTTTACAGGAGATTAATTTTGCTCTGCTTATTGTCAGAGAACTGTTGGGTCTCACAGTGCTTGCAGTTGTAGTGCCAGCAAATGTCTGTTTTGAAAGTTGCTTATGCTATGGCTGAGCAGAGATGTGTCACACATCCTGTCTTGCTGTAGCAACATGATGTGTTTATTACAACACAGAGTTGTGTTGTGTGCCTCGAGGCTCAAGGAAGCAGTTTTTACCAACTCCATTCATGCAGTGTTGTGGATTTTCTTGTGTATGTAATGGGCTGCTGTTTAGTCAGCATGAAATCCAAAATCAGCAGTCAGTGTAAGTGTACGTGCCTCCACAGGAACTGTGTCATTAAACAAAGGCTAAATCGACAAAATGTGGTGGGAAGAGAAAGTTGCAATTGTTAAACATTGTCTGTTTTGTCCAAAGCAATAATGTGAAACTGAATGTATAACATGAAATCCATAGAACCAAGACAATCATTTGGAATAATATTCCATCCAAAATGTCTAAGAATTCTTAAATATTTTCCTGGGTTATTGTTACAAATTCTGCATATCTGTGCATAGACCATAGGTGGGAGTTTCTCAGAGCATATCCTTTGATGCGTTACAGGAGATTTGAAGGAGCTCAGCAGCTGGATTGCTCCCTGTTGGTAAAATCTTCAGGTAGAAAAATGTAAATAGGTGGCTCGTAACCTGCTTACAAGCCTTGGTCTAAGCTGAACTGCAGTCCGGCAGGAGGTTTTAACACCAGCAATTGTCTCTAAGCATTAACTACCTCCAAAGGTTTCTGGCACTTTGAAGGAAGCCCAAACTGGGAACATCATGGCAGAAAGAGTTGCTTCAAATCTATAGAAACAAACTGAATTCCTTTGCCACTTTTCAGTGAAGTTGAATTATCATATTAAGATAACTGCAAATTATTAAAAGTCTCTCTCATTGCTGAATAATATTTTCTGGCTTTATCAATAATAAATGCCACTGTCAACATTTTAACAATGTTAATACGTAGTTTTAAATGGTAGTGATATAAACAATGCCGAGGAGTGAGATGTGCTTTCTTTTTTTTTTTCTTTTTCTATGGTTTATCAAGCAACTATCTCGCTGGCATTTTAAAATTCTTTTTTAAAAGCATGATTTGTTGAAATAGAATGGACTAGCTCAGTGTTAATGGTGGCACACAGGCACCTCGGGCATTGTTAGCTATTTCACTCTGTCAGCTATTTTCAGAGGGCAAGAGTTTTATGACATTTCATTCACCAGCTATGCATAGCTTTTGATCAAGGAAGTTTTCTAAAATAGATAATACTATGATGAATTAAAATTATAAATTATGAAGACATAAGGATGTCTTCATAGTAGTGCAGAACATGCATTTGGTTTAGAGGAGATCTACCTCTCTGGGAGTTCTCCTCTAGGTTCTAAATGACCTATAATTTATAGTTATCTCATAAATACTCTTTACTGTAGTATTTTGAAAACATACTGTCATAAAAATTTACTTGTATTTTCAGAATGCACAATTCTGGTTTTGTTCCTTTATCTGGAGCCTGGGCTTGTAGTATCTGGTCCTGCTCTACTCTGTAGCCTTAGCACAGGATAAATATGTTTGTATGGAGAGTGTGGAAGGAAACCACCTGTTCTCTAAAGATGTGCAATCTGTTTGTCTGGTTTTGTTTTCTGGGTTTCTGGGGGTAGTTTTTTATCTCGATTTTGTAAATTTTAGGGATACTGTTTGGAGAATCTTTTCCCAAGATTTCCTTTTTTGGAGGAAGCAAAATGTGCAACAACAGTACAAGCTGCTGGTCATTCATCTTTGTGATGGTAGGGTTAAAATACATTGGCGCACATTCAGAAGTCAATATTTATCAGAAGTGGTTTGGTAGTATCTGGAGGTTGTAGTTCTTTCATGATTAAACTTTACAAAACTGTGACAGTCATAATGTCAGGTGGCTCAGGCTCTAAGATTTCCTGAGCTTTAACATAACTGCATTTGACAGACTTTGCCAGCTGTTAATCCAGGAAATGATTAAAGCATCTTGGATGAGCATAGATAAACTTTCTGATGATATCATTAGTGTGGAAATGTAATCCCCTTGAGGAAGAAAACCATGGCAGTATTAGTGACACGGAATTACGTAGTGCACAGCTTAGGGGTATAAAAGATAATATGAAGAAAAATGTTTTGCTATCTAAAGACTTAAAATATTTGATGTTCTCATTCTGTTGGTATTCATGGAGAGCTCTGGATTATGGGCCTGATCCTAAACATAGGGGGTAAAAAAGAAATCTTATCTTGGCTTCAGTGGGGTGTGAAACAGGTTGTTTATAAGCTTCTGGAGTTTCCTCCTTACTACCAATGACTAAATATGGGCTGTTATTTAATATAATAATTGTTCCTTGTTTTTTCTTCTGAAAAAATTAATTTTTTTTGCCCTAGGCATCTTGGCTTCAAAATGTTCCATATTATTAAGTCTGCTTCTGAGACCTTCAAGGATTTGTAAAATATACTCTTAGCAACTAAAATGAAATTGAAGCAATTTCACCCTGAAGTCAGAATTCGACCACACTGTTTTCACGTTTCAGCTCACCTTTTCATCTGGCATACCCAAATATTTATGTTAATCTTATCAGGAAAATAATTTTTAAAAATTCTTCCAGATGACTGTTTACCATTGAGGATACTGTAGTACTGAACTCAGCCTCTGTGTTTGGCCAGAGCAAAAGTGGAATGTTTAAGGTCAGCCGCTGTATCAGATGCCGGAAATCTGTTATCAGGCAGAACATTTCACACTTCAGTAAACTCCAAATTAATTACATTGATGGTACATGAATACTAAAAGAAAGTGAGCGTAATTAATGCTACTTCAGCAAACATCAGAGGAAATACTAGAGATTTCCAATTGATGATAATGCTAATGTGTTACATAAAAGTATTTTATTAGAAATGGTATAATGCTGTCTCTTGCAGTGCTTGTGTAATGTGCCAGTTTATTAATTTAAACATGTTTTCATTGGCAATTTAAGATTATATCAGCATGCAAATGTGTTTTAATATAGTCTTAATTACATTCAGTTTCCTTGCAGGACAGTTTAGGTGTGAGGATAGACAAATCTGAAATGAAATAGGAACATGTATGAAGATATTGGAAGACAGCAAACCTGCTACCTTAGACTTGTGGAGGGCAGACTTTGGCCTTTTTAGGAGACTGATTGATGCAGTCCTTTGGAAGGCATTCCTGAAGGGCAAGGAAGTCCAGGAAGGCTGGACATTCTTCAAGAAGGAAATCTTAAAGGCACAGGAGCTGGCTGACCCCATGTGCCAAAAGATGAGTGAGTGGGGAAGACTGTCCTGGCCGAACAGAGAGCTTTGGCTGGAATGAAGGACAAAAAAATAAAGAGAGGGTTTATGACCTTTGGAAAATGGGATAGTGATCTCAGGAGGACTGCAAGGATGTCATGAGGTTAGGCAGGGAGAAAACTGATGGGTCAAATACTAATCTGGCTACTGCCATAAAAGATAATTAAAGAATGTTTCTTTAAAGATGTTGGCTACAAAAAGGAGGCCTAAGGAGAATCTCCATTCTTTGTCGGCCTTGAGGAAAACATAGTACCCCAGTGTGAGGAAAAGGCTGAAGCACTAACTGCCTTCTTTGCCTGTCTTTAATTGGAAAACCAGTTGTTCTCCAGGTATCCTGGCCCCTGAGCTGGAATAGAGGTTGGGGAACAGAGGGAAGCCCCCATAATCCAAGGGGAAATGGTCAGCAACCAGCAACCTCCCACACCCCTGAAACACAGACTATGCGTCCAGATGGGACCCACCCAAGGGTTTGGAGGGAGCTGGTGGAAGCACTCACTGGGCCATTTTCCATTATTTATCAGGGACTGGAGTCAACTTCAAGTTGCCAAATGTGATGCCCATCTACAAGATGGGTAGGAATGAGGATCCCAGGAAGGTCAGGCTTGTCAGTGTGACCTTGGAACTGAGGAAGGTCGTGGAGCAGATCATCTCAAGTGTCCTCACATGGCACATACAGGATGACCAGGGATCAGCCCCAGTCAGCATGGGCCAGTTTATACAAGGCAGGTCCTGCTTGACCAACTTGATCTCCTTCTGTGACAAACTGACTCCTTAGTGGATGAGGGAACGGTAGTGCTTGTTGTCTCTCTGGACTTCAGGAAAGCCTTTGACACCATTTCCTGCAGAATTCTCCTGGACAAACTGTCTGCTCTTGGCTAGGGTGGGCGTACTCTTTGTTGGATGAAAAACTGGCTGGGTGATCGGGCCCAGAGGGTGGTGGGGAATGGAGTTACCTCCAACTGGGGCTGGTCACCAGTGCTGTTCCCCTGGGATCTGTAGTGGGGCCAGTCATTTATCAGGGATCTAATGAGGGGATTGAGTGTAACTCAGTCAGTTGCAGATGACCCCAGGGTGGGTGGGAATGCTGATTTGCTGGAGGGCAGGAAGGCCCTGCAGAGGGGTCTAGTGAAGGGTCTGGAGCACGAGTCTCACAGGGGACCTGGGGTGTTTGTTTAGCCTGAAGAAAAGGAAACTCAGGGGGGACCTTATGGCTCTACAACCACCTGACAGGAGGGTGTAGCCAGGTGGGGGTTGTTATTTTATCTTCTTTCACGTAACAAGAGACAGGATGAGAGGAAATGGCTTCACGTTGTGGCATGGGAGGTTTAGATGGCTGTTAGGAGAAACTTCTCCAGTAAAAGGGCTGCAAAGCTCCCTGGGAGCAGACTGCCCAGGGAAAAGGTGGAGTCGCCATCCCTGGAGGTATTTAAAAGATGTGTAGATGTGGCACCAAGGGATGTGGGTTGGTGGTGACTTGGACAGTACTGGGTTAATGGTTGGACTTGATGACATTAAAGGTATTTTCCAAGCTAAACTATTCTATGATTCTCTATCTTCTAGGGTTTATAGTGCAACATTAAGAGCTGATGCTATCTCAAAACACCATCTGTAATTCAGTGACATTTACACAAAAATATGCCATTAATGATATTATGCCTTCTATTGTTTACAGTCTGAGCTATAATGAATTCCACCCTGCCTATTGTAGAGTACTGTAAGAGCAGCCACTGTAAAACAAGCTGTCGGTACCCAGAATGCAGTTTCTCACCCAGAAACAATGTAATAAGAAAAATAATTAGATTCTGTGATTAACAGAACACAGTGAAATTATATAAGGTGGTTTTGAATTTTTTTGCAGATGTTAGCACTTTATAAATTTGCATTGGAATCTTATTTCAGCCACTAAGACTGACTTTCAAGCAAGAGTAAGCAGGCTATAGTTAACCACTGAAGCAGAAATTTAGAGTCAATGAGTAATTATTAAGAGCTTTCCAGAATATTAGCTGTTTCAGTTGCTGCAGTGATGGAATAGTCCATTAGATATTTCTGTTTCTGGCAACTCCTGAGAATTGATTCCGATACGAAACAACGAGCCATTTTGATCAATACTGTAATTATTCTTATTGATGGATTGTTTTACAATGATAGTCATCACTGCAATGTGTCTGCTCAGGAGGCATCAGGACTGTCCGCTGCATGCAGTAATGCGCCACAAATATCGGATTCAAATCAACACACTATTGAGACTGGGCTGACAAGCGTGAAATTAATTGTTCCACTTCATGTAAGACCTGCATTCTTCTTTTGAGAGAGTAATTTGTTGCTGCGTGTAGACTGGGAACAGTACAGCTTCGGTGCCATGTTAGGTGTGGCTTTCTTGGTCTTTGTCTTTTCCCCGATCTTTGCAAGATGAGTTCTTTTACCCCTTTTAAGCAAAATCAAAGGAATTTGTGACTCAAGCGCTCTGGCAAAGTTCATATTCTTTCAAGTTTGTGAGGATGGAATTGCATATCTTGGTAAGATAAAAATAGGTTTTATCATCCAAGCTATAGAAAGGTTTTAAAATACAGGAGTATCATTGAGGCAAGGAAGTTCAAAATCCTTGTATATGAAAGTATAGCAGAACAAGATAATGTTTCAAAAGCTGTTTTTTTGGTGTTGGGTTTTTTTTCATCTGAAATGTTGCATCATTACTAGCATGGTTTTTTTTAATGGATATTTATACTGAAAATGTTATCTTCAAATTGCCTTGGTGGAAAAAGAGACTACATTCAGGGAGAGAAAATATTTAGAAACATAAATATAGATGTACTGTGCCACACCACTTTGGTTGCTTCATGGTTGGTTGGACAAATGGCTTATTAATAAATGGAAAGTAATTAATCAATGCATTGTGATAATGAAGTGACAGTTATTAGTACAGTTCCTAAAATTGTGTTGCCCTTACACTTGTGTATTTCTACTTTGAGAAGCTTAACTTTCAGTTTAAGGTTTCTTAAAAGAGTATTCATTATAATAAATATTAAAATACTTGAACTTAGAGGTTTTTAACTTTATCCTATTCTGCTTTGTAATTTTCTTCTCTTTTGTATAAGCTTTTTTCCTCAAATGAAAGGCAAGGATTGTTTGTTGCCAACTGGCATGGTGTGTATGCATCCATGCATGTATAATTTTACTGCATCTGTGTAAATTCTAACAAAATACATTCATAGCTGGCTATGAGTATATGGTTTGAATATGGAAAATATAGAAATAGCTGTGGAACTCAATGGACATTTCTCAGTCTACCATCCTGTCTAATAGTGTCAGACATAAATGTTGGAGGATGATGCTAATACTTCTGTCGTGAACAGCTGAGAATAACCTACTTGCAGGAATGAAGAGCCCAGCACAGTCCCTGATTTATTTTCATAAATAGAAAGGCTCCTGTCACTTATTGAAAAGGAGTCCTGTCCTAGAGCTGCTATTCTCTCACCAGCACAGGAGACTGTCAATCTTTTTAAAACTGCTTATCTAGTTGACCGTGGTGGGTTTTTTGTGATGGCAATTTCAGAGCTTTAGAGATACCTTGTGTAAAGCGATGGTGCTGAGAGGGTTTTACTTCTGAAGGGACTTGTTCATTCTGTTTGTGTTACAACTGCTTTCTTACGCTCTTCCCAGGGAATCTTCTAGTGATGGAACACTACCAACAGGTTTTTGGCATACCCTAAGCAGATGCACAAATGATTTATTTTTCAAGAATACCACTTAACAGACAAACATTTGCTTCTTGCCTGAAAAAAAAACCAAACTGTTGAAAGGCTTGAATTGTACTCTGACAGCATTTATCACACTGATACCATATCTACCCTATGTCCCATGTTTCTCATTTGTGACATGCCTTAGAGAATCACAGAATGGTTTGGGTTGGAAGGAACCTTAAAGATCATCCTGTTCCAACCCCATTGGCTTGGGCAGGGACACCTCCCACTGGCCCAGGTTGCCCCAAGCACTGCCCGAGCCTAGCCTGGCCTTATGCTTTAGTGCTGAGCAGTAACACACAGTGCCTGTCTAATGTACTGATTACCAAAATTCTTAGGCACTGCTAATCTCAGTATTATCTGTCAACAAACATTACAGATCCTGTGCCTCACTGAATCACTCTGGCCTCACCCTGTACCATTTAGGTGTTAGTAGTGTGTATCAGCAACGCTAAATAATCAGGTATTATTTAGAAGTGGAAAAAGTAGTCTGTTTAAATTTACTTTCCTATATGGAAAGAAATAAATATTGTGAGTTGTATAAAATAACAGAAAAAAAAATTCCTTTAATGAAACATTTGGCTCAAGATTTGTCCTGTGCTAATTGAGGTTTGTATTTTTTTTTTTTAACTTACTTGGACGTTTGGTTCTTTTCTGCCCGAACCAGTTGAAGTTTACGCCGTCATCTGAATTTCAAACTGCATTTCCAGGATGCAGGCATGAATCAAACACAAATGAAGGAAGCCCAGGGCCAGTTGTGGCTCAACTCTAGCAAATACAAAAAACCTGTCAGGGAGATTTAGCTTTGTGTTCTCTTTTTCTCACGTATCTGTACTGCAGCAGTCAGCAGGGAACTTAAGCTTTCAAATATATCTTGAGACAAAACTTCTGCATTTCAACTGATGTTTTAAATTTAGTTATAAAATTCACATTTATATATCTACCAGAAATAATGCACAGAAGTTTGCACACAAATTAATCAACCATGGTGGTTCTTCCATGAATTAAAAAGAAAAATAAAATACACCTTCCCCCTAAACACCAAACTTGCTTTTTTTGAAGCTCATTATTTTTTTGTTGAGTTTTGACTTGTTCTTTGAAATTGTTTTTTTGCAATGAACTCACTGAAATCTAGCATTTATCTTTAATTCATCCCTAGGCTAAACACACAACAAAGCTTTTTGCTGAAGATAGATCATGCCAGAACAACAGAAATGTATCAGACAGTTCTCTAGAAACTCAAAGAACTGCTACTTGCTGACTTTCCAAAATATAACAGATATTTTATTGATCTGTCTCCTTCTTAATTACCATAACCCTGTCTGCTTTATTGCTATTATGGTGTGTAATCTGTGATCACTCAAGTTTTATTTTATCTAGGGTATCAAATATAATACAACCTCAATCACTTATAGTTTTGAGATTGTTTTTGCATGTATTGATTTTTCAGCTTGTTTTATTAAATTGCAAGGAGAATAAATTCAAAAGCTTGCTTGCTTGATAGATGTTTACAAGTTTAGTTTCTTGTAGGGTAGAAATCTCAGCGATACAAAGAAGGAAAAGACAATCAGAGTGCATGGTTTGCTTTTAGAGATGAAAGGAGGGAGGGCTGAATAGTGGGTAGGTAGGAGCAGGCATCCTGAGGTGTGTTGCTGTTGCCCCACAGATGTAGATAACAGCTGCTTATCTTCAGTCGGGACAGCTTCACCTGAGCCAGAAGTTTTCTGGGCAGAGAACATAATCCACCTGCTTGAATTTCAAGTAATGCTTTCCATTTCTAAATGGCAGAAATGAGTTTTCTCCTTGAAATTCTCTGAGCTGCTCACTTTTGGTGGCTCTTGTATTTGCACAGTATTCCACAGCTAATTTGCTACTTCAGGTTTCTCTTTGTGTAAGGTTTTGTGCTGGTGTGTGTGTGTAGCAGTTGATGAGCCCAGGGTCTTTTTTCAGTATCCTTTTAAAGACAAAGGATTGTATTTGTTTATGCCTAAACATCGATATGTACAGTTTTAACAAAAACTGGTTATTTCTTCTTTAAAAATTAAAATCAACCCAAATTTAGATGAAAAAAACCAGAACTTGCTATTTTCTGAGCCTTAGCAGGCAAATGTATTTACCTTCATGCTGAATTTTAAAAGAAAAAAGGTATTTTAAAAAGTATTAAAGCATTAAACTTCAATTTATTTGATGCTGTTTGCTATGTAAAAATTCTGTTATCATTTGTAGCTAGTGTTAACGTAACTACTGTCAGGAAAATATTTATGCAAACTTTCATGTAATTAATCACCCAACATTTTGTAGGCTTGACTAGTCATTGATGCTTTTTATTTGCTAGTTTTTTGTATCTGTTCTATAGGGAAGACTATATATTTATCTGCTTAACATTATAAAATGAAAATATTCCATGAATCTGAAATTGTGAAAGGTTTTTTATTAGTGTACTGCCCAAACCTTGTTGATAATTTAAAAAAGGATTCTCTGTCCAAGAGCTTTGCCAGGTATACCTTGGCGTTTTCTCCCTTTGCAATATTATTCTATAGCTGAAGTCTATTTTGCACTTTGTTGCACAGTGGAAATTCACCCTTCTTGCATAAAACATTGCCTGCTTGGAGCAGGCTGCTTTAAAAAAATAAAGGAAGGAAGCAGCTATAAAGAAAAACAGCTGAATACTTCTGAGTGGGAAGTACTTGGACAGAAGGAAGTTGTGGCTATTGACACCCTGGATCTGGTACAGCTATGAACCTCAGTGTGTTATTGAAACTGAACCAAATGCTGCCCTTAAAACCTGAAATTTGTCTACATTCCCATCAGACATATTTGACGTAGCAAGTGCTCAGTATATAAATGCTTTGATCGGATTAGCAGATTTAAGGATTAATTTGTCTGTTTCAGAACTGGAAATCGTTTTTCTAAAAAACTCATATGCCTGCATATATACACTAGTGTTCAGAAATTCTTCTTTCTTTCCCTATTTATACTTTAATCCTGGATAATATAAATGTAGGCCCATATAATGCATTGTATGATTAAAACTTGTGAGAAAAATGGATAAAAAGTCTGCTTTCATTCACTTCAGTCAACGGTCCTAAATCTGTCTCTCACAGGTACTGGTTATTCATCTGACATGGTCACAAAATATCCCATCAGCTGACAATACTTATAGACTAAAGCTTAGTCTGTAAGTAGGAATTACTTCCCTCCTTCACCCCCCCTCCCCTTTCTCCATGCATTTGGGGAGTAAAGCTGAAGTGACTTTTGAAAATCTGGAGTGCCTGCTGAAAGCAGTTGGGCATGTTAGGACTGTAAAATCTAATGGACACTGGAGTCTTCTGCTGTATTTGGTCTGTCCACAGTAGGAATTAGTTGTCCTCCCTGTTTTGTTCCAGGGTGTTGCCCTTGGGCTCTCTCTAGGATGGATCGTGGCACAGCTGTGCTGCAGATCCCACGGGATTGCTGGGAGTTACCCCGTGAGCACCAAAGCCCTCGAAGGCATCACCACAGCTCCTGTGTGCCTAAAGCACTCAGGACACACTCTCAGCCTTATGCTAGAAAATTCCTGGTTGGGTTTCCTGAGTCAGAGCTCAGGGATTGCACAGCCTGTCAGGAGCAGGGAGCTGTGAGGGAGCTGCTGGGCAGATGGGCTGGGTGTGACCAGCCTGGCTGAGCTCTGCTGACCCAGGGGTGAGGGCTCCTTGCCTTGCTCTGACCCACCAAGACAGCAGGGACAAAACTGTCTCAGCTATCTCGCCACCACGAGAGCTCCCCAGCAGAGCTGCTCAGAGTGCTGCCAGGGCTGCCTTTGGATGTGGGATGAACCCGTGCAGGTGGAACAGCCACAGGTGCAGTTATGGTGAAGTGGAGCCCAGTCAGCAGCTGTGAGAGCCTGGGTAGAATGATAATACTCTGTGCCACAAAAGCACATTGAGATTTTATATGTTTATTTTTATTTGTATCCTCCTGATTCAGTTTACCATTGAGCATTCCTGAATCTGGTTGATTTACATGTGGATAGCTGAAGGTAATGCTTATAATCTTGTGTTCTGCTCTATATAAGTTGAAAATCTTTAATTCTTTAATGGATTTAGTGTCAGACCTGAAAATAATAGTGAAACGGGTTCATGTGTGTGTATATATACACGCATATATATGTATATATGCATATATATGTATATATGCATACGTGTCTGTAGTTTTAAAAATAGTTCAAAACTGAGACTTCGCCATTTCTCCTTTTTTTTTTTTTTTTTTTTTTGTGGGAGAGTACAAAGATTCAGTGCATGAAAAGGACACTGTACACTGGAAGGATGAGGATATATATAAAAAACTGCGGACATAAATCTGGTTGTTGAGGTTTGAAAAGCAGCCATTATGCCCGTGTGTGAATTTGTTTCCAACAAGAAAGTTCCAGTGGCAGATTTATGGAACAGGTAACCAAATTGTCATGGAAAAGTATAGTCACTCTGGATCTGGATCAATACTCCGTAGAGTAAATACAGATGAATTTCTGTACACAGATGACTGAAATTTCAAGCTAGAATTTAAAGCTAAAATTTTTAATTCTGTATTTTCAGTGGTTTTTCAAGGAGAAGACGGGTTTGGTGCACTTTCAGACTTGCAGCTCTCAAACAAAATTGCCAGTGAGAGGACTGCAGCCTCTATAGGAATTGGAAATACAGTATCAGCTCCTAAAAAAGAGCAGAATTTTCACTAGATTTATAATTGTTGGGTGAATTGTTAAAATAATAATAAAATGGATTTTTGTGTTTTGATTCAATAGAACACAAATCTGAAATACATATTTCAATGAAGGATTCTTAATGCATTAAATTTTTAGATTAATAGAAATTGATGACAGCGGTTAAATGAAATTACTGTCCTCTGGTTATAGAATTTTATAAGAAAACCATGTTTTGAAACCTCTCGCCTTTTTCATAAACTGCAGTAACTAAAAACTTCAGATGAGGTCAATTAAATTTTAAAAGTTTAGCAAATAGAACTAATGTTAAACATTCTTGTTATCCCTCAGTGAAGTGCTACGAAATACTGTTTGCAGCAGTACCTCTGCAGGTTTGGGGCTTCATGTAGATCACTCACAGCCTTTATTTGGTTGCAGTAGTAGTCTGCTCTTTGTATTGCATTTGGATTCTATATAAGTCTGATTCTTGCTGCTGCTTGAATTAAAAATTATTATATTTCATATTACTTTAACTGTTGAGGACTTTTTATTTCATGTTATCTACATAGGCTTTAAAGTGTAAAATCTTTTTCTGGCAACTGTTCCTCCTGTGATTACTGTTTGCACAAGTAGGAGCTGCACTGATGGCATTTTGATCAAGTAGGTGAAGGAGGGTTTGCAGGAACGTATCATGTACTGTATGCAAATTTCTTTTAGTTTAAAATTATTTAGAACACTTGCATATAATGCATTAAGCAATTGCCCTCAGATTTATGGGGGAAAAAAATCCTAAAAAAAGATTCATCCACTCCTACCTGAAGGTTTTTATGGACTAATTAAATGCCTTTTTTTCAGGTCCCTTCCCCTCTCCCCCTACATTAGCCTTATGAAACAGGTTAGTAGAGTCACGGTTTCTTTCAAGCTATTATATTAACATTAACTTTACTTGACACCTCATTTTCACAGAAGTTTTTGCTGTGGTTAATAAAAAAAGTTTGTTAATATTGTGTCTTGATTTGGTAGACAATGTGAATATTTTGTCCCCTTTTGGTTTGTTTATTACAACTTCCAAGAAACTTAGTATGGACATTTTGTATTTCTGAATAGGAAATTGAAGAGAAGCAAATAGCTTGTGTGGAACTTTCTGTATTATTTTTGGACTAGAGAAACCTGACATCCAAGAAAATTCCTTATGCAGTTAGATTTTGTTGTTTCTCTGCTGGGGTGGGTTACACACTCAGCTTCAGAACAAAAGAAATGATGATTTATGCATTACATAATGGTCCAGGGGTAATGAGTGTGTCACTGCATGCTTTGTGAAAATGAAATCCAGGGAATCATAATGTATGGAATATACCGTGACAACTGTGAATTAGAGACCCGTAATTCCACTGAGGAATTCTGGGCATGACAAACTTCAAATGTGAAGCTTGGGTGGTTTCTGGTGCTCTATTGCTGGAGCTCAGAAGAAGAATTAATTCTTGTTCAATGCCCTTAATTCCAAATTAATGAGATTTTGTTGTTCAACACATGAACCTCACCTTCTTTACCATTTTAAGGAGTGTGTCCCCACATCTTTCTATCAGGACATCTACCGTGCTCCCAGTGTGTTCCCTCTTTCTTGCAAGGCTATGGAAAAGAGCAGTAACACCTTTCATTTTCAAACTACTGCAAACTGACATCTCAGCTGTACTTAGAATGGTTTTATTATTGTCTTTTTTAAATGTCCGAAGCTCCTCATCAGTCAGGCTTAAAATCTATGACCTTGTGCTTGATAAAAGCTCTTAGCTCCATATGTGTATGCTTTTATGGAATTTAAAGAGAAAATACATGTGGTCCAAACTGCAGTTAATTGCTTGTGGAGTTGTGCAGCTTTTAAATAAATGGTTGGGAAATATTTTTTTATGCAAGTAATCTCTTAAGAGTTCTTCGGGAAAAATAAAAACAGGGGATTTATAGAGAAAGCCATTGTTTTTGTTTTTAAGTGATATAAAGTACTTATGATGCCTTATGATACATATTTATCATAGGTTGAAAAGTGGATAACTTGTTGCAAATTGAATAACAGATTATGTACATAAGCATTTCACGGAAGGTAACAAAGATTTTCTTGTGTTCATTTCACTGTATCAGTTCTGCAGAATGACAGGTATTGAGTGCTCTTGCTACATAAAGAGTGTTGCTTCTTAGGCTGTGTATGTCTCTCTTACATATGAATTTTGAAAAGTACATTTTATTTCACAAGATTCAAGTTTTAATCAAAATTCTGTATTCTTTCCATTTTTTTAAAGACTTCCATACACACAGAGGGTATGTGCTGAAACTATAGTAATGTATTAAAACCCCCAAATACTTGTGTTTTTATATTAGGTTTGAAGTTTGCTAGCGTTATTTTAACAATCAATGTAGTTAGCCTTTGTCTTTTATGCAGATACAGATTTTTTATGCAGTACAGATGGCACAAATATTATTGCTGGCATACTATTATTATTGATTCTTTTTTTACTGTAGTTCCTAGGATTTTTGGTGTCTGGGATCCCATAATGCAAACTGAGGCTGATGCCAAAGGCTCAGAACAGAATCTTAGTCCTGAAACAAATTGTTCTTGGGGCTAAACTACTGGGGCCTTTCCCAGATTTTTGTTTTTTTTCCTGATTTGCCAGAGAACAAGGTGAAGCTGACCATGCAAATATTATTATCTGTGTTTAATACCTTGAGAAGAGAAGCACCAAGTTATTAAGTGACTAATTCAAGGTTATGCAAAACTCTGTGGCAAAGCTGGGACTTGAGCCCAGTTCTTTCAAGTCCAAGGTTAATCTCTCAACCACCAGACCGTTCTTCCTCTAAGAATGTAGCTTTCATTTTAACCCAAAATTTCCCTCATGCTAATTTTCCTGCAAAACCAAAATCCCTTTGACTTAAATTTTCTGTAGTTACTCTAAAGTAACAAGGGACTTAAAAACTGCTTTTGCAAAGTCTGACTATTATTAAGCTGTACTTGTTGGTAAAATAACTGATATTTAAAAACACATTTAAGGTTAAACAGTAAGATTTTTTAGGCTTTCTTCAAGTTTTTCTTTTCTCTGCCACCTAATACCATACATAATTTTATTATTTACTCTAACTGTTTCTGGAAACTAGACAGATTGTGTCTATCTCAGCAATACTTGAACAATAAAGCATAGTTGTTATATTTCTTCTCTCTTCAATATGTATTTATAAAATGGAAGCTGAATTCTGAAGGAATTATTAATAATGTGACAGCTCAATGTTCTAAAATTTAGAGCTGTTGTAGAGGGACAATCGACATTAGACTTGATTTATATTGCAGCACTCACTTAAAAGAATTAAAAGTATAGTATTCAAGACAAAAAATGAAGTATGAGTACATGCTGCCTGTCTAGAAGATGTTCTATCATAGAGCAAAATGATTTCCTGTCATGCAACTTGTGAAACTCCATCTGGAATTATATGAGAATTGTTTTACAATTCAGCCCTAAAAAAGGGTGACAACCTAGGACCAGTAACTGGAGAACAACAAATATTTAGGAGTGTAATCATGGATGGTATAAATTCTTGGGAAAGAAATGGAACATTAAAGAAATCTGAAGTATTGTATATCTAATGTGTGTGCTGCTTTAGGAAACAAGCAAGCCTTTTATTTGCCCAGATATTTTCAGGGGAACTCAATTTTCAGATGCAGCTTCAATGATCTGGTTTGTTAAGATGCCAACTGGGGTAGAAATAAATGTAATGGTACTTTTAGATATTCATTTTTATTCAGTTTGCTCTGTGTTGTATGCTAATACCTGGTCCTCTTAAACTAATTCAGAAGATCTTGTAAATATTTTAGTGAATGAACAAATAATGTCTTTTAAATGTTTATGCATCTTATCTATACAAGGATATTGAAGAATTATAACAATTTCGGCATCAAACTATTCCTGAAACACAAATTTAATTTGTTGTATGAATGAAGAAATGAAGACACAGAAAAGTTAAAATAATTCCATCAGAAGGCTGCTGCAGTGCAGGGAAGACAGCTGCAGTGCTCAAGAGATTTGTGTTGTCTTCACAATTGTCATTTAGCAAGTGCTTTGTTCTGATTCAGTGTACTGTGCAAAAGAGGACCTTTTTATCCTTTCTCCTGATCCAGAAACATAACCTTTAAACTCACCTCTACCTTCTTACACCGGAAGGGAACCGTTGCATTTTATGGAAAATAAGCAAAAGTTAGGCTCTAATAGTCATAGAATTGTATATATTTTCTAAATCCATTTATTCTTTCATATGCTGTTAACTGATATTGTATAGAATTTGGATTATGGAAGAATTCCAAGGAAAGCCAGAGATGGCCAGCTGATTATGACCTTTACTCATTTGTTGTTATAAAAACTGTGAAATGTTTCTGCTTGTTAGTGAAATTATTATCTATGAACAAAGACTTTTTCTGGGCAGGATCATAGCCATTGCATACTAATTAATGGAACAAAGGGGTGAGGATTACAGGAGCAATAACAGTAAAATACCCCAGAACAGTTGCAGTGGGACATTATCTTCCTGTCAGCTGTGCTGTTGTGTGCTTTGGCACATCTCCTCTTGTCATCCCACAGTAACCAGACACTTTTACAAGGGCCTCACAGAAACGCACCTTGTTCTGTCCGTGTGAGTTTTCTTTTCCAGAAGATATCCTCCCCAGTTCTGGGTCAGCAGAACCAGATGGGCAGGAGAAAATAATCTAATGCTGGTATTCTGAGTGAGATGTCAATGGTTCATCAAAAGGGATAGAGGATGGGTGATTTCTGTAGCCACTAATTGTGAGAGAAACTGTTTAGGGTGAAGTGATTCACTCCTCAGAAATACATGGTGGCGATTTGAGTATCCTCAGTCTGTTCTGGCATGAAATCCTAATGTATAGAGAGATTTTCTCAGCTATAAGGGTCATCAAAGAGTTCTAAATCTAGTAACTGATAGTTAAGTTTTTGATGGAAAACATGGCAGTATGATAAAAGGTTAGTTTGCTGAAGAATGTTTTCATTTCTAGTACTGAGTACCAGAGATCAGATATTAGCATATTCTCTAGATATTCTGCATTTTCTTAAATTTCTATTCCACTTTTATTTAGAAATATTGTCTTGCTAGGGCTTCTAGTGACTCTTTTTAAAATTTATCCTATCTCAAACCTTGAGGCCCCTAAACCCTGATTTTTAGATAGTTAAGCAAGTGGGTTCATGCCATTTTTCTATTTGTTGTTCTGGGAAGAAATTTCTGCCAACCACAAATATCTTCTAAAGCAGTCACCAAACACTCTTCATTTGAACCAAGAATATAAAAGGGCTGAGGGTGTGATTGGAATATTTGCACACTTATTTCTTGACTTTTTTTTTTCATATGCATTATTGACAGGAAAGCTGTAAAATTGACAGAAATCAAAGTAACACTCTTTAATGTAAAATTGACAGAAATCAAAGTAACACTCTTTAATGTAAACTGTTGCAAAATTTTCTAATTTATTGCAATAAATGCTCCCTTTCACTGTTTCCTGTAAATGTATAATTTTGTTTTTCTGACTTGCATGGGTGTACCGATGAAGTGATTGGCAGTATTCCTGTGCTTTGTCTTTTCATCACCAGTTGGAACAGGAAAACTTTGAAAAATGAGCCAAAAGCAAATTATGAGCAGTGCGGTTTTTTGTTTGTTTTAAAGGCTGGAAAACATTCCCTTATCAGCTAAGACATTGTTCAGCATCCATCTGATTAGGGTGTTCTAGAGACATCCAGAGATGTATGACGGCACCATTAAAGCATAGATAGAGCTCAGGAACCCACATAAGTTAGTGTTGCAGGCAGGCTTGGGCCGTGCTGTAAAATAGCCCTTTCCGTGTTCAAATGCCCTTTAGGAGAATTTGGGTGTAGGTATCTGTCGCGTTCCACTGTGGGAAACTGTGTGGAGTTATTTTAAGAATGGATGGTCGGGAAGGAAATCAAGCCAAACGAGGCAAACACTGTATCTGAGACCCGTTTATTGGTAATGAAAACGAGAAGGAAAAGGACTTTCCCAAACGAAAGGGGGCTAGAAGAGACACGAAAGGAAGGAAAACGGAAAATGTCTGGGGGAGATGGGAGAGAGAAGACAGAGGGGAGAAGAGGGCGTTCCCAGCGCAGTCCGGGAGCGCCGTCCGTGTCCTGCGGCGGGGCTGTGCTCGCTGCCGGCCTGGGGAGCACCCGAGGGGAGCGGAGGGGAAGGGAAAGGACGGGAAAGGCTGCACACGAGGGGAGGGGAGGGCTTTCCAGGCAGGAGCGCCGGGAGCCTGGGCAGGGTCGCGGAGAGGAGCAGGGCTGTGGGCTGGCTTGGACAGAGGTGGCTCAGGCAGGGACACAGAGACGAAGCAGACAGGAACACTGGGACAGAAGGGAGGCAGGGCAGACTCGAGGGCGAGCAAGAGCCAGCGAGGGAGGAGAGGCAAAAGGTAGTTTTAAAGGAAAAGGGCAAAAAGTATAGGGTTCAAAAGGCTGCCCCAAAAGAGGAAAGCATAAGCTCCAAAAGCCCAAATCCAAAAGCCTACACTCAAAAAGTGAGTTCAAAAAAGCCCCCGAAGCTTGTGACACAGTTACTTTTTATGCCCCTGGCTCCTCCCAAGGTCTGCCTGCTGACAGGAGACCATCGGCCCAGCCATGCTGCAGTCCATCGGTAGGGAATTCTTGCCATCGACTGCAGACTGGAGGGTTCAGTGCCTGCGGTGTTCCCCTGCTGGCTGCCTGTCCCACGCGAGACATGAACTGGCTGCCAGGCAAAGTCTCCCCAGAGACAAGGCCTTCCTCTGTCTTACCCTTGCTGCCTGCTGGACATGGCACCCGGGCACTGCTGCCCTATGTGCCTCTGACAGCCGGGGCTGAGACAAATCAGTCGGCTCCTCACAGTAACAAGGTCACTTTGGGTGCAGGTGTCAGTGGAGCGGCTCTGTTTGTGCAGGGGTGCATCGGGATAAACAACGTTCTGCCTGTGCATTGCCTGAGACTGAGCACAGCGGGACCTGGTGTGTTCCCTGTTGGTGCTGACAGCTATCTGTGACCATGGCTCTGCAGTGGTGTCCGTGTCTCCTCACGTGCCTTTCAGAGGTACCTGCACCTCTCAGAGGTACCTGCACACCTGAACAGTCACTGGAGGGTGTGTTAAACCAGGGGGAGGTGGGGTGGCTGCCTTGCTGACAACCTAATCAAACTGGCTCACCTGTCCTCCCACAGCAGCTGGGGGTGAGAGGAGGAGTCTCCAGCTGGGGACTAGGAACCTCCTGAATCAGCAGCACGTCTTGGATCTGAGGGCATTCTAGCCAGCTCAGAGGTTTAGATGTCATGTGGGTGCAGTTGCTCATCTGTAAAGTTTTGCACCTTATTCCCGAAATAAAAATTCATAAGGTATCATGGTTTTGAAAGCAGAGTTGTGTTACTAAAAACAGACAGTAAAAAGGGAACATTATTTTGAATGAATTGAAGGCAACCTTTTTTGATTATTTCTTTAAAGTCACTGAAGAATGATCCTTATTTTGACACTGAAACAAAACTGTTGATTTGCTTGGTGGTGCCCAGAAAGAGTGGTTGAATATAAAGTTGGTTTTATTATGCTGTAGGATTTTCAGTTATCAGAATGCTTCCCAGTTGTGATACCGTGATAGGAATACAAGCTTTTTCAGAGTCAGGAATTTCTATGCAAACATTGAAAGTAAATATAAAACAAATTAATAACTCTGTATAACAGGTTATCTGATGATAGTACAAGTTAGAATTCTAGAGCAAGAAGAAATGCACCTAGTGCATCCCATGATTAAAATGGTCCTTGTTTTCAGTCTGTGTTAAAAAGAAAAAGAAAAAGAAAAAAAAGAAAAAAAAAAAAAAGTAGCTGATGTTCTGTTGAAGTCTTTAAAGATATCTTGCATCTTTTGCCAGTGGCTATTATGCATTCAGGCACCTCAGGAACAAAGAAATGACAGAGAAATGGATGGCCTGGGTTTAACTAAGTAGGTGATGGTACAGATGAGGCCTGATAAGCTTAACACTCCATCTCTGTGCTGCCACTGTGGTTTGCAAGGAGATTAGAACTGTCTGACTGTGAGGAGGGCAAGCTCCACAAATTCACTCATACATGGCAGTTCTGTAATGAGGTGATACTTCATTCCTTAAACTACTGAACTAGAACTGCACAAACAGATGTGTGCCTCTGGCAGTGCTGTGCAGGCTCTGCTGTGCCTCCCAATGCAAACACACTGTCCGCTTGCCACCGTTGTATTTTATCGGTGTACACTATTCTTTGCATGTTTGTAATAATAAAGGACAAATTATATTCTTGTGAAATTGGAAGGTAAGTTTAAGGATGTTTATAATGCAGGGTAGAATTTGAAGAGGATCTAAATAATTTTTGTAATTTTCGTTAGGTTAACGTGACAAGATTTGGTGTTGGAAATTGAGAGTACCTTTCCCTTGGTTATTTGCATTATGTTGTTTCACAGCAAAACTTTCAGAAAGCTCACAAGATGGAGATGTGGCCCCACTTTGAGTGTTTTACACAGTGAAATACCAAGGTCAGCTCAGACTCAGAACTCAGCTTTTCTGTGTTTTGGGGCAGCAGTTCTGCAGAACCACGGAAGGATGTGAAATGACCACTGAGGCCCACACAGAGTTCTCTTTATGTGCTGACTTGTTCTGACTGCTTTAATAGCACCACTTGTGATTTTAACTTCAGTATATGTTAATTACTCTGCTGCTTAGAGGCCTGAGTGCAGTTCACCAAGGTCATTGCTTTGTGGTGCGCACTGAGGAATTTATCAATAGGTTGCCTCGCAGTGACCTGTGATTGTGGTGCCTTTGATGTTTTGAGGTTTAGTGAAATTGTGTATTTTTATTAAGCAATGAAATCGTAGCAATCTGCTGATGGCAGATTGCTGAACATTGTCACGAAGAATCTATTTTAAAAATGGAAACTTTTAATTTCTGTGTCTGTGAAAATGCACTGTTAATTATAGCAGCCTGAGGTTTACTTTATACAAAAATAGTGCTTAGAAGAACTGTAATACAATGAATATTTAAATTCTGTTCTTTAGAAAGCAACAGTGCTCTCTTTAAAACCAGAGAACCAGTAACTTTATCTCGTTTCCTGTCCTAGAAGCTTGCTGGTCCAGAAATGGTACAGCAGATTAACAGGACCTCCAAATATTTTTTTTCCTAAGAAGGGTATGCCTCTATTAGATGCTGATCACTTAAACTTTGTCTTTTTTTCAATTGCAAAGAAAAGGCACTATTTAATTAACAGAGGAGTTGAAGAAAATAACCTAAGCTGCAGCATAAGCAAATGTAGTTTACAGTGATAAGGCTTTCTGTTACGGGATATTGAACCACACAAGGTTTAGAACATTTCTACAGATACATTCACTAGGAGAGTACTTGTGCTGCAGAAATGTAATTTTAGGCATTGGTCATTTATACTAATGAACAACCCAACCAGAGCATGATCTTTTATTTAAGAAACAAACTTTCAAATTGCAGTACTTGAAAATATCAGCTGGTATGTGCATATGCTCCCAAAAACACAAGCTGTTTTCTCTATGTGCAAATAAAGTAATTTTTTTTTAAGTGCTCTAAACATATGAACAGAAAAGATACAGTAAGGAGATAACAATATGTGTTCATTTTATAATTAACAATTTTTATGTGATTACCGTGTGCTTCTACTTGCTTCCTCTCGTGTGTGAAGGGAGCGAAAGTAAATTAATTACCATTAGCCTGAAGGAGAGCACACTGTATTCTTTACAACTTCATAGTATTGATTTGGCTGTTATTCATGGCTTCTATTCTCTGCTATGCAGATTGATGCATCTTTAATTCATAGATACATTATCATTAATAGTGGTTTATTGACCAAGCAAAACAAAGCTGTTGTTAGGTCCTTTCTAGTGCCAAAGCTGTGGACTTTTTCTGATGAATGTATTAGTTTGTGCAGTCTGTTACAGACTCTGGAGTTAGATGGTTTATTTCTGTACACTAGGGTAATGATCTGTTGTGGTGCTATAGGTAATATGCATATTTTGTGAGGTGAGTTCTGTTGGTAATGTAATGAATTCCTAACTTACAAAAAACCCTTTCTGCTCCTTTTGAGAACCAGAAAAAGCTGAATAAGCATCTCCTTGTTTTTGTACGTATTTTACAGCTAACTGAATATAGAAAACTCTCTAAGTAATAGAAAAAAGAATATGCTCTGCATTTTAACTTGAAATAGGTTTGGTTCAGATTTAATTTGGGCACATTTCTTTTAAGTTTTCAAAAGCAGCACTAAACTGATGATTTGTTGAAATGTTTCCAATCTGATCAGATACCGACATGTGGGTACACAAAAATGAATCTATTCTAGCTTGGTAGCCAACTTATTTTTTGTTTAGTTTTGTGGGATTTTTGAGAGAGGAAAAAAAGACAGGTTTGTAATACAGGTATGAGACTATACAAATTTCTGAGTAGAGGGTATGAATCTGGTTCATTTTTGATGAAGATGATATCATTAGGCAGCTATGGACACGTAATAAAAATGTCTCGAGTTTTCAATTTTGGGGGAAATAAGGGCAGAGACTGGGGCTGCTGTACTTCAGTCCTCTCTGCAACATTTGAAATTGCTCATTTGTTCATTTACTCAATTGTTAATTTACTCTTCGCAGGGATGTTTGGGAATACCTAAATAGGTATGATATGGTACAAAGGTTACTATTGTCTAGATTATTCATCGAATTTTCATAAAAAACCCAAACCAACCAACCAAAACAAAACAAAAAGAACAACAACAACAACAAAAAAATACCCCCCCCCCACCAAACTAACCTAAGAAAGAGTACAAACACAACTCTGGCTGGGATTTTGATGCACAGGACTTTTCCTTAATGAGGTTTCAAGTGTCATTTTAAAAAGTGTGACAGAGTAAAAACTCTGTTGGAAGAAAAACATATTGAGAGCCAGCATGGCAGATGCCAGTCTAATACTCTCATAGCTAAATGGTCCACAGAGAAAAGGATCTGCAAAAGTTCTGCTGTACAAGGCATTATTTTACATCATATTACTGCCTTTCAAAGGCAGTTATTAAATATTGGATTAAGGGTGGTTTGGCAGTTGAACTTTAACCCTTTGTTTGTCCTTGTCTGTTCACCAGTTTGTTTCAGGATACTTTGAAGGAAATCATGATGGATATACTGCTCTCCATAAGGGTGGAGAAAGGCTGGCCATCCTGTACTCCTTGTGAAGTTTTATAGGTGACTGGGAATCACATATGGAAGTGAAAAGCATTAGCTTGTATGGCAAAACCACAAATATGTTTTCACACTTCTAGGCAGTGCCAAATGCTATAGTTAGGTTTCCAAATATTTTTCTTTTTTTTTTTTTTTTATGGGTAAGTTGCTGAATTTTTCTCAAGACATCTGCACTCAGACCACATGCAGGTGGTCTGATTTTCAGAGATGCTGAGAATAGGCTGATGTTGCTTGCTTTGATGTGACTGAGGGGAGTTCAGATTCTTGAAAACATAATAATTTTTAATGTTCAGTGGTGAGATGAAGAATTGGGAGCCTAAATTTAGGCCCAAATTCAGGTATTCAGATGTTATGCTTTTTCTTGTTATTACAAGTCCCCTTTGATCTGTAGTGTTCTGACACCTGTCTGAAACCCTAAATCAATATAAATACTTCTATCAGGTGCGTACAGAAAAGTGCAATGATGAGCCAGAGCAGCAGGGATCAATGGCACGTCCTTCAGAGTGACAAACACTGAAATATAAAGCTCATTTAAGAGTTAATGTTGAAGGTACCACACAATGGTTTAGAGGTGTCCAAGCAGACAAATGTTTGTGATAGAGAACCTTGCAAAGCATAATTTGTGTCCTGAGGAGATTGTGTTTTGTTTTCTGAGGAACAAAACCCATTTGCAATTCTTAAAAGCCACGCTTTTGGACCTTCTCAAAGGGCATGGATGTGGCTAAGCAAAGATTTGTCTTGGAACACACTTTTTTTTTTTTTTTTCTTTATGTTTTTCCCCTTTTTTTTTTATTCCTACATTCGTTCCACTTTATTTCAAGTTTTCTTGGCTGCTTTTTATTTTACTGCTCGTTTAGGGACAATCATGGAAGGTGCAAAGACAATGGTGTAATTTTTCTTAGGTGGAAAAGAAGTATTGTCTAATAAAAATCTATAGGAATAGCAAATACCAGTACAAGAGCTGGGTGTAAGGTGGTCATAGGTTGAGGGGAACAACAAGGAGAGAAGGAGACATTCAGTGATAAGAGGAGTCTAAAGAGAAAAACACCAAAACATTACCAGAATGTCTGATTGAAAAAAAATTATTTTGTGGTTGTATCCTGTGACCTTACAGCACAAAGTAAGCTGTCTCTTTTGGCTATTCTTGTTTCCAGCAACCATAGAGGCTTTTGGGGAAGACTAATGCAGCTTTGTGTACAAAAGAAAATGTTGTAGTATGTCATCCCTGCTGAGAATTAGTGATGGTACTGAGTTGTCAGGTTCCCTACTTCTGAATCTTCAGTGGCTTAGACTAAGTGTCCAGAATGAAAGGTTTGCATTCTCAGATTGCTTCAGTGTTTTGTGAGGAACAGATTAGTTATATGTGCTTTTAATATACTTACTTCTACCTGAAAATATAGTGAAGACTTTGGATTGGGTGGACATGTCTTCTGGATTATGCTTAACTCTGCAGATTTATACTGATAGGTGTTTTGTTCCTCATGTAAAGCAGTTCATATGAAATACTGTAGTGAGTTCTCAAGAGTACCAAGAACAGCCTTATGGAAAAAGGAGCCTCCAAGGCAGTTCCAGAATGTTCTTTTTCAGTTTAAATGAGGGCTTTATGTTCTTTTCTAAAATAGAAGCAAAGGTGTGGGTAATTGTATAGACAGCTTTTGTGAAATATATTTCCAAAGCAGCTTTTAATAGCCTTTGTTAACTGGCTCTTGAAACATCCTTACTGGCCTGTGGAGATGTTTCAGATATCTGAAATAATTTGCAAGACAATAGTTTGCCTTTTCAGCTATTTTCAATTATGATTAAATTCATATTCAAGGAAGCTGGTGAGGTAACCCTCCTGTAAAAGGAGTCCCAAGTGGCCTTGGCCTTTGCCATGGGGTTCTGGAGGCAGCAGCCAGGCAAACCTTCCCAAACATTTGTTACTCTGGTTAACACTGGCCAAAGCAGCTTTGTTAAAGGGAAAGATGGGAATGCATTTCCTATTTCTGTTTGCTTGGAATTAGATTGCCTAACTAGTTATTTGGATCACCCATTTGTGGTGATTTTTTTTCAAAAAACTACTTTGAGTAAAAAAAAAACCAAACTGAATTAATCTCAGAGAGCAAGCATTTGAACCTCCTGGAGCGTGTTTCTTTATCTTTTTATTTATTAGATGTTATAATTTATGCATCACCAATGTGTTTGCTTTTCTAAAATTGTATTTGTGATGACAGGTACTCTGTGGTAGAGTAGCTTTTATCTTTCCCCACTAGCTCAGCTGTTTTAACCATGCTTGTATTGAAGACTCTTCTAATTAATGCTGTTTACATGGTATGCTTGGTTATATAGATGGTATATATGTTTATATATAGATAGATATAAACATACCTAGTTGTGAAAGGTTCAAGGAGACACCTTGTGTGGCATTTCATAGATCAAGCAGAGGAATGTTGCTAAATCAGGAGTTGGGTTGTTTGGTTTTGATGATCATTCAGCTTAATGCTTTAATGGATTTGGTTTTGTAGCATTTACACATAGCTGTGAGGTAAAAATAGGTCAGAAGTAAATATCTTTGTAAAGATTAAATATGCTGGGGGTATAGTGCCCTTGCAGTGATTTCAATGTGTAAGTTATTTTGCAAGGAAAGCAGTAACTATCCTTGTCAAGTCTGCTGATGATAACAAATTTCCCAGGATAGCTGATCTTTGGCTATGATATACGAGGTACAGCGTTGAGTAGATAATCACAGTAAAGTAGTACGCAAAAATTATATCTTTTTTAAAGTGTTACTTTTGTGAAGTAACCAAACTGGACTTTGAGGCAACAGGAGTTCCTCAGACAGCCCTGTGTGCAAGAATCAAATGTGATGGGCTAATCCAGAGCTCCTAGGAATTGTTTGGTGAAGTGAGTGAGAATTTCTCTGCAGAAAATGAGTGTGCCATCACACTAGGCATTGCTGATGGATTTCATCAACACAAAGAGGTTCAGGAAAGGTTAATAGGAGTGTGTAATGTGGTGTAACACAAACTCTCAATTACTAAGGAGTTCTCTATGTCAAGGTGAGGAGAAGTGTGCTGTTGTGACTCACCTTGCCATGCAGATCAAGAGGAAGTTAACAAAGTTGACTGTGGTTTATTGAGTACGGCATTGCAAGAATAATCAAGAGAATTTGCTCTGTAGTTCTGAACTGTTGTGTGACATTGGGCACATCACTGAATTTAGAGATAGCACATAATATCCTCTTCCACATGGAGATTTTGATAGATACATGCTTTATAAAGTCTTTGAAACTCTGTGGATGCAAAACTTTATACCAACTCTGAACTAAAGTAATTTTGTTCAACAACAAAATAATAAAAAAACCCCCATAGTTGTTTATTTTGTTAAAGTTGCTCCACAGAATGAATACATTTTAGAGTCAGTAGGACCAGATAGCAGCATAACAGTAGCACTCTAACAAAACCACCCCACCATGGGGTCAGTGTGATAAGGGGAAAATACAAATCTTGTACGAACAAGCGATTCACAGATGAGTCTGTCGGAGGAGTGCACCATCTGTATTTGATATCTCTGCTGTGCCTGTGCCATCTGAGTACCCTTCTGCTCGGTGGAAAAGCTCAGACGCCCACTCACATGCACATGTGATGCTGGAGAAGGCTTTTTATTTGGCTTCCAGTCGGGTTTATTCCAGCAGTGCATACATGGTTAGTGACCCCTCAGCTCTAATGAGGCGTTCAGAGGCTGTGCTGGATAATTTTAAATCTTCTACTGGGAATTGCTCTACCATCTCCCACACGCAGAAGGGATGTGTGCTATATGGTAGAGCACTGCAAGAGCTCATGCCACATAAGGTTTGAACTGTCACCAGTTTTGTCCCACCAATTTGAGTATGGATATTGTCTTCTAAAATGCTGTGATAGACTTTCCAGATGAAGAATAATTTATATTTGTTTTGATTCAAAAGCCCAAAGCCATGTTTTGCTATAGTCCCTGCTCTGTGCATAGCTTTTTTAATTTCAACAGAATTGTTAATGGAGTAAGGCAGCAACTAATGAGACATTTTCAGTTTGCTCCATGTATATGGCAGGTTTTGGGTTCTATAATTTAAAAAGCTCACAAAACCAAAACCTATATAAAGTGCAAAGAGGAAGAGGTGTTATTAAAACACCCTAAATAAATGACATTTTAAAAAAAAATTGTGCAGTTGTGCTAAAAAAAAATGCATGTAAAACATCGTTATATGTTAAGAGGAGCAAAGAAAAATGAACGGGCTTAATGTTAGATTGCGATGAAGAATAGATTATTGAAAGCAAAAATTTCTTCATGCATAGAAAAGTAGTTTATTATCAACCTTGTGATGCCTACCACTTAAAAGAACTTGACATAAAAATTCAAGGCTACTTCTGTTAGGAAAGTCAACTTGAGTGATAAATTCATGCATTTAGGGGTAAAGGATATGGTCAGAACTGTGGCATAACTTGTGGCTCTGTAACTAAAGAAACTGCTTAAGGAGCTGCAAATTGTGTCAGCTGGGAGCTTTTTGCAGCCTTTCAGTCTCATTAATTACATCTGATTGTTAGGGCATCTCAAATATAGAATCAAAATAATTTTAACAGGTTTATTAACTCCTGTGGCCATTCAGTCCAGCACGGCCTCTCTGAAGGGAGTCACTGTTAGGACTTGCATGGCAGAGGGAGTGAAGCAAGTCTAAACAGTTCAACTGCTGCACAGCACAGCCCTTCTTCTGGGCCAGAGATATTAATTGAAATCAAAAGTTGGTGATTTAATCAAAAGTGTATGGTTCTGCAGTCTCACTTTACATTCGCAATGCTGAGGCTTGAACATCTGAAAGTGGTTTTTTGGAAATGGCATAGAGTAAACACACATTTAATTTTTTCATGGAAACAATGGATAGATTGGATATTTGATCTGCCATTTGCATGCTGGTTCTGCTTTTTCATTATAAAACATAAAATGCATATATGCACATATAGTTTTAACATGCCTGTGACAAAATCTCTCAACCAGTACCATTTGTGAAGTGTGTGCAACAGAGCTATGAATGCACCTCAGAGGCAAATAACAGTTCCAAATATGCAACACAAGAGAGATGACTTCTAAAGTATTATTACAAGATTCCTCTTGAATTCCTTTCTTTAATCAGGATGGTAGTGGTATTTACTGGCTCTGAAAATCACAGGGAGTGGGAAGAATTTTCATCATAAATGGGTGTAGTGTTCTGCAGATGTACAAAGCAACCAGAGCCCTTTTGAAACTCTGAGACTAAGGACGGTGTACACACGTGTAAGTAACTTGAAATATTTTTGTATACAGCACAGAGATGAATATCTTGATTTTGATAAGACTTGATAGAAGAGTAGGTACAAATCGGAACACAAAGACCATGTTTTTCTTTAGAAGAAAAGCAAGGGGAAAAGAATCGAGCTGTAGCCAAGTCTTGCTTCAAGAGTGGACTTCTTTTCCTGCCTTGGTCACTCAAACTCTGTGGGTTTTGGTGTGGTTTGGCTTTGTTTTGGTTTTGTTTGTTTGGGGGGTTGTTTGGTGATTTTTTGTTAGCACTTTTTGGTTTGTGTGCATTTGTGTTGTTCTTTCACTGCCAAATATTTAGATTGCATTAAACACTTCTGATCTGAGTTTTGTGCAGATTGCTTTTTAGTTTGTTATTTCTAGATGATCATTTACCAAGAAAAACCCGCACACCTAAACCAGTGAAAAACATAAAAGCATTAAGGGTTCTGACAGTGAAATACTGTCTGTCTTTCCCCGGTGCTTATGTGAAATGATCTGGCAAAACAGATACTGAAGAAATAATGTATTTTTTGTGGGCTTTCTCGAATGATAAATGTTATCTCTCCAGAGAATTCCTTACTAAATGCTGATTTTTGCAAGCAGTCAGAATCAGCATTTCAAGTTGGTTTTTTTTTTAATAATGCAGCAAATCAGAAGTTGTATCTGGTTCATCTTCTAGACAATTGGAAATTCAATTATCAGAAGAAATTTCCAGCTATGACTCTAATATTTCATACTCTTTTTAAAGCAAGTCAGTTGTTTATAGCAAAGTTAGAGGTCTTTACTCTCCTTTTACTAACAATGCACTTGTATTACTGCCTATGTTACAAATGATGAGAATTATCAGTATCTCTTAATGAAGTAAAATTAGGGAATATTGAAAAAACCTTAGGCTTGAATTTTTTTTTTAAATAAAACAAAATAACTTTATCATCAGCTTCATTATTTTTATATGGAAGGGAAATGGCAATTTAAGGCATTGCTTATATGAGCACCTTCATAGCAGCAATACAACAAGGTAGTTTGCAAGTCTGGAGTATAAAGGCAAGTCTGGCCCAAGAGCTTGTTTTTTTCACCACTCATTTTGCTTAACAGGAAAAGTAGTTCCATGCTGCTTTCTCAAGATGACATCAAAATAAAATAATTTAATTTAAAAAATTTCAAATTTATTTTAAAGGGACTATGTCTTGCTGTTTTAATTTATTGAAACTAACCCCAAATTTAAGATGTAAAAATTTAGTGGTGTGGAAAGGATGAGGGCCTGGAGGTCAAACAGCCTCTGCAGTGAAAGAAAGAGAATGCGGTATTAATGATGGCCTTTGTTGTGATTTTATTGTGGTTTTGTGTTTTTTTCACTATCCTGTGTGATTCAGGTTTCTTGCATTGGTAGTTGTCATAAAATCAGGTTCTCTGTAGATGGAATCTAAATCCCCAGCATCCTGCAGTGAGCACTGAGGGCAGGGGCACAGACACACCCAGGTCACACTGGCACCTCTTCTCTCCAGGCACGAGGAGAGTAAAAACAGCTGGAAGTTTTTTCCAACCACATAATTTTCCTGTTTTGGAACCTTCCAATGATGGCTGAAAAAATGATAGAAGTTCTTTTTTATGGCAATTGAATTTGAATATAAAATACATATGACATAAACCTCTTGGTTGCCAGGGTCTTGCAGACCAAGTAAGCTCTCCTAGTTTTGTTGCAAATATTCTTGAAGGTTTCCAGCAACTGAGTAGACTTGCACCATGCAAGATGTGGGGTCTTTTCAAATAGATCTGAAATAATATCTTCTGTTTCTTCCAATTTGTTCTTTTGTGTTGGAACTTTGGCATTTGAATTATGAAAAAATGTGTTTATTTACTATGAACTGGCATAATTACAAGATCATAAATTACAAGTTAAGAAATCATCTACATTGATTTTGAGTGCAAGTTATTTTTAGTTTTCAAAAGTACCAGTTACTCAACATTGAGAAGTGTGGCATTTTAATATGCTTTCACAAGAGCCTAATAGACCGTGTGTTAGGATTCTGTGTGCCTAGAAAATGTTGTGGATTTCAACAGTACCATTCAGTTTTCAGGCAAACACAGTGAATAATTGCCTGGCTTTCTTCACTCGATGGCAAAGCTTAAATCAATAAATCTGATGACCTGAAAGCTGTCTCTTCAAGTGATGCAGTTTAGAATACTTTCTAAAAATCCAAAGGTCAAGTCTAAAGGAAACATTTTTATCAGGAGGTGATACGTTGAACATGATCTGTGCAGCTGGAAATAAGTGATTCAAATTTGTACTTGATTTGTTTTAAATTCTCCAAAGCTTCAGATCCTGTGGGATGTGGACAGACATTGACATCATTAATTAACTGGCAGTGTTTTCAATTTACTGATCATTTACTGCATTTTATCATGGTATTTGTTACAATAGCATTTACCTCTCTTGTCTACTGGGAACTTATATTTTCTCCAGTGAATAAAAAAATAAAAGTGTATTTTTTTATTTTAGAAAAATCACTTTTATCTCTAGTAAATGACATATATTAACTTCAAGAATTGAAATCAGAACTCTGTTGATGCTATCTAAGAGCAGATCAAAGAGGGGGAAAAACCCCAAATCTCCTTGCCTGCCTCGAGGGAGCAAAATGCAAGGGGTTTGTTTGAGGTTTCTTAGGTTACTAGATTGCTATTAAGGTCTCAGACTAGAAATTCATGACAAGTAATAGTGTGGAAAAATGAAATTATTGCTGAAATTACATATATTAAAAAAATGCCCTAAATATTTACTGACAAATTTGTATTTTTAACTTTGTTCTGAAATTGTCTGCAAATGATGATTTATTAAATATTGTTTAATTATCAAAACATTCACACAAGTTTTTACAGAGACGTGTGAAGTTTAAAGGAAGTACAAAGTGTCAGTCTACCTTGACAATTAGCTTTGTTGGAGGAAATGGGTACAACATGTGCAGACGTTGTCTTAACAAAAGATTCCTTTCTTGCATCACCACCAGGACATAACTACTCCTGACTTATTCACTGTTTTGAATATTCTGATATTCATCCAGGTGCTTTGAACCACTGTTTTTGGTCACCTTATTCTCCATTGACTCTCTGGAGTTATATAAGAATCATCATCCTGCAGGCAAATTTTAATGATACTTTTTTTTAATTATACCATTTCATTTTATTCACTCAAATACTGTGGGTTGTCCCAAGAGCCTGCTGTAGAGGTTTGGGAAATGTTTCTGGCACACAGGGCTAATTGGCAGGAGGCAGATGTGCCTTCCTTCTCCCTCACTGTGTCATGGAGGTGCAGGTTTGTGATCAGGTGAAGGGTTTGGTGATGGGCAATGATTAGTTCAACACAACTGTGCATGTTCTAGAGACCGAGAAGCAAACAATAGCCGGGGTGGAAGCCAACAGTTCTTAGAGTACAGGCTGCAGTGGAATAACATGGGGAACAAGAATGTTCTCAGCATTAAATTCTTCTTAATAATTAATTTTTACAAAGCTTCCTTGTAAAGCTTCCTTGATGAGGAAAAAAACAGAGGATATCCTATCCTTGATGATATGCAGAAAATAGAGGATGAAAATTGTTTTGAATATATTTTTAGTGAGGAGGCATTCTGAGAGCTATTCATGTTGTGAAGCGAGGTCATGCTCATCATATTTGATAAAGGGTGCTTTGATGCTTGTGTTTGGAAGAAGGCTCACGTTCATGTGCTGTGTTTAGGCTTTTCTTTGCATAAAAATTTAAGCATGTAGATAAGCTTGTAGTGTAAGTACTCGTAATGTGAGCATTGTATAAAGCTTGTGATATAGGCATCTACAGGAAGTTCAGCTGAGGAGGAGGAGGATTCTAGTTTGCCAAGGCACAGAGATTGCCAATCATATCACTGTTTTTACATGATTTTTGGAGGAGATACAAGGATTTTTTGTTACTTTTTTTGGCTCTTGTTTGGTTGTGGGGAAGAGTAATTTAAACATTGTGAAGGGGAGTTATCGTTTTCCTACAGTGCGTGAGATAAATATTTTTATTATTTTTTAAATGGACTTCTGGTTCCAATCCAGTTGTTCTCTCCCCAGGACAGCATCTTGGCACAAAGCAGCCTGCTGTCATGCAAATAAAGATCAAATAAATGAAGAATGTCAGCAAAGTGTAATATAAAACGAATAATTAGATGTCAAAATTTCAGCTGGTTCCCTATGAGTAACTTTTCCCTATTTTTCTTTTCTTCTTCCAGAAATACAAAGAATATGAGAAGGATGTTGCAATAGAAGAAATTGATGGCCTTCAGCTTGTGAAAAAGTTAGCAAAGAATATGGAAGAAATGTTTCATAAGAAGTCTGAAGCCGTACGGGTAAGCAGCTGATCAATTTGCTATTCTCTTTTATGATGTAAAACTAAATATATAGTTTAGGCTCTGCTCTGAAGGCTGTACTAGCAATTGAAGGTGCTGAAGTGGAAATGCTAAAGCATTCAGAAGTATTGTAGGATCGCTGTTCAAGAGAATAGATTTAAATTATTTATACTGTCAATAGATAAATGTAAGAGTGTGCAACGAGACTGGGACTACCAATTTCCAGTATGAGTTTGTAACATATCACTTGTGTGCAGTAAAACCTAACTGCATATGGTTTAAATGTTAGATTTTAAAATATCCAACCAAAGCAGACTTAATTTCAGTACTCACTATTATAAAAATAGTGTTGAAGGGAAATGTCTTAGTTCAATAACTGTCCTTTAGTTCAGAAAAAGATGCAAACACTTCAAATGATAAACACTTTAATTGTGGCAAGGACTGAATCAATCTTCAGGAAACTTATTAATGATCATTGAATAACTAGACAGCTCTCTGTATGTCTGTAAATTTTTGTGCCTTTTTTTTTTTTTTTAATCTCCATTCTGATCCTTCTTTTTGTAATAGCCTTGGTGTCTATTAGACTTACTATAAAACCAAGAAAAAATCAGAATTTTATGTTTTATTATATCAGATAGGAGTTTGTTGTAATGTGTGTTCTAAAGAGTATCAAATCTTTCTGTTGTAGTTTTCCTTTTGCATTATTCTTCGCTAGAAATTGAGGTGGCTGCCTGGAACAATATCTGCTGTGGCATCACCCGTCAGCAAACTCACAGGCCATTATGGTGATGCTATTTACCATCAGCTGCTCTATTTCAGCCAGATTTATCTGCTCAATTGAGTTGAAGATCCTCATGTCTCCTCTGTAGGAAGAGCTGGAGGTATCACTCGAGGACAGGGATTCCTATTGTGTGACCGAGGATACAATTTCGCCTTCAGCCTTGTACTATTTGTTATGGTGCAAGGGGAGGAAAGAATTTGGCTGCATTTAAGAGGTTGAATTTTTAGGGCTGGCAGTGAAGTAAAACATTTCAGCTTGTAAAACTGAGCACACTTGGCAGGGAAGCAGAGAAAGACAATAAACATGGAACCCCGCAATGCTATTTTTACAGTGTGTTTTTCAGAGGAAAAACTACACTTTAATATGTGTGCAGCAGCTTCCAGAAGCCTGAAGAATATTGACTTGGGAAAGGGGGAGGACTCTTTTCCTTGTTTCTTAGCAGAGAAAACTGCTCCCCTGAGATCATAATGTGAACAAAGCATTCTTGGAGAAGCATTTGTTTAGAGCGAGAAGTGACCAGCAAGCTGCACACTTGGCTGGTAAGGGAATAGAATTCCATCAGTGAGGAGTGCTGGTGGGGGAGAGCAGTTTGCGTCTCAATTAGAGCTTCATAACAAATGTTTAGAACAGGTTTGGTCTCTTCATACAGATGGTGTTGTTATCTAAGGAGGAAAAAAATACAGGATCAATATAGACCACCCTGCTCTGAGTAAAAACAAGCCCAAATTCTGTGAAGTTAAACCATGCGTGTAATCTTGAGTGAATGGATTTTAGTGCTGGAAAAAGTGACTGAAATCCAGAGCCTTCCTTGGAAGGTTTCCATCTTTGGAAAAGAAGCTAAAAGTGTGGTTTGGACAGGGTCACTTCTTGTAAGAAATTATCTCTTTAGTGTACTTTCCAATTAAGTTCTTAATTTTTGCATAATGATATAAATTGGTCCTTCTTGATGCTAGAGATGGAATGAGTGACCTGTTCTGTTCTGGTAGTAAGTAGTGCTTAGTAATTTGCATCCTGAGAAGTACAAAATCCTTTGCTACAATGCAGTTTTTGCATAAGTTTCATCTTTGGTTCATCACAACTAATTTTCCCCTCATACCTGGGGAGGTGAGATGGGAATTAGAGAACTCCTGTATATTAAAGAACTCTGTTCCATCCTGATACTGGATCATCTTGTCTCTAAAATACTTGAATTTTGACATAAGCTTTTGATGGAAACTTGTACAAGAGCAATGAAATGTAGAATTCAGAGTAATATGTCAGGTATATTGGTGGTGATGTTGGAGGAAGTACTAAATGGAGAACACCTTACAAAATATCCCTCAGCCTTCAAAATAATGGGGACATGATTGGGAGGCTGCAAATCCAAGGATTCAGAAAATGTGTTCCAATGTTACCCCAAACTGTTACCCTACACCACTGAGTGAATTAGCTTCAAGGAGACATCAAAATCCATGGTTGATTAAAATGCTTTATCCAAAAGCATTTTGGGTTAAACATACTTCTTCAGGTTCTAGCACTCTGAAAAATGTTCAGAAATTCATAGTACATAAAGTGTTTGATTTGTAGAAAAGGCCAAGAAGAATGACCTGGATATGTAAAATTAGGATGGCTTGGATAGGCCTCACTTTTTTTTTTTTTTTTTTTTTTTTTGTTTGTTTGTTTGTTTTTGTTTTTGTTTTTTGTTTTTTTGTGGTTCTGCTTGATGCTTTCAAACATATGAACTTGTTTGAAGCTACTGATCACATGTGAACTCTTTTCCCTCCTCCCCTGTAATATTCTGGATGAATTCTTATCTTTCTGTCTCATCGCTTTTCATAGTGATTAGTTGGTTCAGTGTGATTTTTATCATATTCATTCCCTGTTTGAATTACCCTTCAGTATGCAATTATCCTATCACAGATTGTCCTATTTTTGTTCTGTCAGATACATAAGATAATGGAAAACTGAAAGTACTAAACCAATTATATAACCTTTTGTCATCTACTTACTGATGGAAAACCTTGCAAGCAACATTTTTCCCCCACTCCTTCTCCCCAGTGTTCACTGTTTACCTTGGGTTTATATCAGTTCAGGATATTCCTGTTAACCATTTCCTTCCTAATGCTGCTCTACCTGATTGAGTTTTAGGCAGGGAACTTTTTATTTTATTTTGAAGTATTTGTGACATGAATTAAGTTAAAATCCCTGAGCTGTGGTTTTGATTCAATGCCGCTGGTGTTCTGTTTCTATCTGTGACAAAGGTAAATTTATCCATTTACTTTTAATGTTATGATGCTTAAGATGGGAGAAATCTTACTGCCCATAAGGTGACAGACACTGAAAGTTTTCTGTGCTGTTCAGTAGTTCTGTTTTAATTTTACAGCCAAATACAAATAATCCCTTTGAGACCCTTGTTTAGTCTGCTGTCATCTGAGGTATTGCTGCTTTTCCTGGACTTTTAGTTATTTCACTCATAGGAAATTTGCTTGATCACTCTTAAAGTTACCTGTGATTTTTTCAAATATAATTTATATGATACTTCAGGGACTTTACTAATTTGAAACCGAACGGGAATGAAGCACTGTGACATAATGCTCAGTAACAAGTGACAGTGGCAACACACTTGATAGTGAAAAAGAGGTGGAGTTAAAATTGTTCATTTGATGCTTTTACTTTTCCTAGTTATTGGCATATTGGGAAAAAATTGAAGGCTAGAGGGAAGACAAAAAGATAGAAAAAATGAAAGATAACCAAGGTATTAGGGAATATTCAAAGAGCTATTATTATAACTTTAGCTTTGTCCTAAAATTTTTAGTTTCATTAATATTTCCTTGAAAATAAAGATGTGCTTTAAAAATTATTGTTGATTCACTGCTAAGATGGCAAATCAAGTGTTAAGGATGGTTTTTCTTTAAGGCAACTACACTTGCTGCAGTGGAAAATGCAAATAAGAGGCTTCTTTTTATTAACTTTTCCTACTATAGCTACCTGGAGTTCATTGTGAAGCTGATTCTCATTATAACTGTACTGTGAAAAGTAATTGCTGTTGTACAGTAATTCAATTTCAGTGCATTCATGCATCAGTAAACCAGCGGGGTTTATCTAGAGAAACCTGGGACTCTAAAGCTTTTTATCATGAAATTCCACATGCAGACAAATGTTCTTCCAAGGAGTAGAATATCAGCATTTACATTTCACAAACATTTGCAATGAAGAGAAATGTTTTTTTTTTCCCACGGATGATTTTTACACCAGGCTTTAAGCTTTCTTCCGATACTATTAGGGTGATACTGTTTATGCACAAAGTATTGTATGTGTTTGAGATGTTTGTGCTTAGTCATAGGCATATGTGGGGTGCACATTTTAGCATGCACATGTATATTTGTGTGGGTACAGATCTTTAGATGTACATTTTTGGGTTTATACGAGCAGTATCAACAGATGCAATTTACTATTGTTTTTCTGCATGTGTGTGTACTTATATACGTAAGCAAAGTGTTAAACAACATGTACTGCATTCAGATATTTCCAAGCAAATGCTGGTAAGTTGGTGTCCTGGTCAATAAATTAATTTTTATTTAAAGTGATGTGTTAATGAGTGGAAAATGAACTTGATTTGATGAGCACAAAGATCACGGCGAGTAATTCAAAGCTGAGAGTGAAAATTGCTAAAGAGTGCTTCTTTATTCAGAGCACTACAAAATCCTTCCATAGAGTGTATGAAAGCTCAGTAAAAAAATTCATGCTGAATACTGTAATCAATAATTGTAGCTTTTATTTACAAACCACCTCCAGGTACTTTAATCTTTCTTTGAGTGTACTTGGAATTTAACTCATTTTCAGCATGTAACTTAGTGGTGAGTTCATTCTTATTTGAGGCAACAGTGAGGAATATTCCAGGTGAATTTCAGGGTTTTTTTGAGACTGTTTTAAATGTGCGCTGGCTTGAATGTCCACTGTGTATTTTATTGCATTGTATTTTCATTCTGATTTTCTATCACTTTGATCAAGGCTAGATCGGGAATGGCATTCTTGAGAAGAGAAGCAAACAATCATTCATATTTTATATTCATATAATATAATAGAAATAGATCTTTAATGTCAAAACATATTGCTTTTCTAGGCTCACCATTTCAAAGATAGAATAAATGAAGTTCCTTCATTGAGCTAATTTGCATCTGTAGAATAAGAAGAAAAATGAATATGAATGTGCACTCTTAACAGCTGCAGCTCAATGGGGGATGTATTGACCTCTGACTTTTTTTTTATAAATATACTAAGAAAGGGTGTGTTTTAAATCTGCAGATGGAAATGGAAAAAAAAAAAAAAAGAACCTCAGCATTAAATTTATAAAATTACTGAGGGAAAAAATTATAGGTGGTTGTGGGTGGAAGGAAATTATGGTGGATCAACCCAGTATCACTATAAATAGTTTTAACTGACAGAATAAAGACATAATGAATAAAGCAGAGATGGCTACAGTTGTGTTAATTACTGCTAACAAATTAAAGGTTTTCAGCAATATTTTTGTATTCACATTTAGTATTTTAACTGTAATTGTTGCTATTTAATTTTGGTGTCATTTAAACTTGCTCATAGTTTTACTGGTCTCCTTCATGCGTCAGTAATAAATTTGTGTTCTTGAAAGCGTGAAGAGCTTTATTTTTACTTTTTTGAAAATTAGAATACACTGGAAAATGAAAAGATGGATAGCAATCCCCTGACAGTGCAGTATTCAATAGCATAATACATAACCTTGATAGTAATAATTTGGAGAATATTTAAAGGCACAGTAAATATTTTTTTCTTTATTGCTATTGGGCTTGAAGATTGCTTTTGGTAAATGTGTAGAATCTAGGATATTCCACAAATGAGGGATTGGCAAACCTATTCTAGTGCAAATCAACTAAATCCCACATTGCTGCTTTGCTTTTTAGTTCTTTGAGTTTGCCAAGAAATCTGTGTATTTATAAGCAGATACTGCTATGAGTTCTGAAAGGAGAGGGGGGGGAATATCTATTTTTACTGGAGTGTGGGTGGGCTTCTTTTCTCCTTAACCTTCATTACCATCCCATGGCTGTGGTATGAGAGCTCAGACTGTCCTCAGGTGCATTTGCTGGTAAAAGGAGAAATTAATGAAATAGGTACAGTCAGTTTACCTCATACCTGCTCTATGTGTGTAATGGAATAAATATGGAATAGCTTTAATGGAAGCTCGTTTTTCTGTCTGTAGACTTCTCTGAATCATAGCAGGGAGCCCAAGTGCATTGATTAAATATTTAACTCTCATATATCCTAAAACCCAGGTTAGCTGAGTTGTCAAAAACAGGTCCTGGTAGGGGGGAAGAGGTGAAACATGGAAAAGCTCAGTGGGAGAGAATGAAAAGAAAACCAGTGAAAACTTCAGGGAGATGTTTCAGGGGTTATGTGTTTGCCAGGATTTCCAGGGAGTCGTGTACAGGATGTGCAGTACCCAGGAATTCCTGCTCCCAGCTCATCACTGCTGTACCACACTCTGCTACAGCTCTGCAAATGTGGAGCTTTCATTGTCTGGGTACAGTGTGAAATAAATATCTACAAAAAGTAAAGCAACTTGAATAATCTTGGATTTTGTCTGTCTTTAAAACCCTGGCATGTCTTTATGCTAAAAGAAGAAAAGAGTCCATGGTCTAGTCTTAGGAAATTTGAATTTCTTGAAGTTCAAATTTAGAAAAAAAAAAAAAAAGTATAAAAAAAAATAAGATAAAAAGGAGGAAAATTAAGACTTTTAGAGAAAACTTCAAAGCATTTGCTGCTGGAGACAATTATGATGGTCTTACCTCCAGTGCCAAGAAAAGAAGGAAAAAGTATTTAAAGATAGTGCATTCAACTATGTAGAATTTATGTGAAAATACAGCGAGGAAATCCAGCCACTTCACAGATTAGTTCCTTTATTAGACTTCACTGCAACAGTACATAACGTTCAGTCTTTGCAAACAACATAAAATAGTTTTTCAGACAGCAGGAAAAAACCCCAGTAAAGTAGTTTTGGAAGAATGAAGTAGGATAAATTAGTCTTATTTATCCTTCTTTCTTATCAGTGTTTTAGGGTATTAGCATATTTTAGCGCTTTACATTAATTATTTTAACAGAATTAGTCATATTGTCCAACTTTCTGTTCAGTGTGGGATTTAAACCAGTTGCTTCAAATAGTAATGTTTTAATTAAAACTTAATTTCACTTGCACAACTGTCATCTTCTCAGTTTTCAATTAGGATTGTGATCTCATATTGTAAATACGTATCATTGAATCTATTTGTTGGACTTATAAAAATAAATACTGGTACTTTTATGTCATAGATGTTTGGTGTCATATCAATTTTAGAGGGTTTATTGATACCTATTTGTAATTGATTATAAACATTCTCCTGAGAAGATGCACTATAACTTTCTGTTCGTGTAACATTAGCCTGTTTTCTACCTTGTGTTCATTTGCTTTAATGCTTGGGTAATAAAAAAGATCTCTTCCTTTAGAGATTGCTCAGCCTGCATCCGTGCAGAGCAGGTTTCCAAGCTGCTGCCTCCTTTTTCCATTCCATGAATGATGCCAACTCCTCTGCTCTGTCTGTGGAGCGTGAGGGAGCACCAGGAGCAGTAGTGAGGAGGAGCCTGTTAATAGCTTTCTTGGAGGGATTTAATGAATGGTCATTTATCAATATTTTGAGGAGGAGAGAGACTGTAATCTCTGTGTGATTGTTCATTTTGAAGTGCTCAGAAGCATTTCAATGAAAAGAGGTGTAAAGAGAATTCATTAATGTTTTTTATGAGCATTAACTCTTCCCTCTGCTCTGTGATGGAGCTTCCAGCAGGGACGGTCAGGTGTGTTGGCTCAGCCTGACCTGCCACTGGAGCACCATTGCACGAGAAGAGCCTCCTACAGATAACTGAGGGAAAATACCCCATTAATCCTCTTCACTCCCACCCTTCTTGAGTTTGACTCCAGTGTAATTAGGTAGGAAGAAGCCTGCTTAATCTAAAATACTTCCAGTTTTGTTGATATTTTTATGTCTCTAACAGCTGATTACGTATTGCAAACATGCCCAGCAATGGTCAGTGCGTTTCCTTGCTCTCTCATCTTTTGGATTTTAACACCTACTGCTTCAAAAGTTATTCTGCCTCATCTTACTTTGTCTGGACACTACAGTTTCTTTTATCTTCTAATTTGAATAGAATTATACCTTACAGGTTTATACAATGAACCCACCGTGCTCCTTCTCCCAGCTTTCTTTAAGACTGGAGAACTGCACAGACTCTTGCAGTGTGCTTTTTAAGCTCATGGGCTGTCTGATTATTCCAGGGAGCTGCTGACAAGGGTGAGGGTAAAGAAACTCTTCCCAGCAGCACGGAATTCCAGGTGGTCACAATTTCTGAGGGAATTAAATCAGAATGTCAGGATTATCACTACTGGTGGTATGTGAAACTGTTTAGGGAGACAAAAGCAGACCAACGAGATAAGCTGCTTCCATTTTTTTTCCCCTGGAAAAGCTGGGGCTTATTTTGAGAGTGAGTTAACCAAACATTTAGTAATGTTCTTGTTTTGAACTGTATTTTAACAGCTGTCTGAAATACAACTGCAATAAAACATCAGATTTGATGCTGTAACTAGAATTTCAAATGTTCAAAACTAATCTTCCTTGCAAGGTAGGTCACACGTGACACATTTTGATAGATTTGGGATTTTGCTGAACAAAAGGGCTCATCCTGAGTCTCATAGTGCACAAATTCTGTGGTACTTCAGTCTGTGAAACTAGAGACCAACAAGCTCTAGGGCTGATAGGAGGGGTGGAAAGACTCTTACTAAAATAATAGTCTTGCTGTTGATCAATTTAACTAATTGATCAAATTATGCTTAAAATTAAAATGTTAATGGATTTCAAATTATTTCCAAAGACAGACTGTGAGTGTGAGGTTTCATGAAAATGTCTAGGCAAAGCTTTCCATGTACACTGCCAAAAGCATCCTAATACATTTCTGTTGCAGATTTAGATTTTGTGGCAGGAACAGCTGAGGCCCACAGCTCTGGCAAGAACTGCAGCACACTTGGGTGGGAGCAGGTGCAGAGCCTGACACCTGGGCTGGAGTTTGCTTTTCTGTTTTGAGGAGACACAAGGTTAAAAATCGCTGGGTGGGGGGAGGAAAAGTGGGAACTTTGATTTTGTGGCATTTTATGTTTGGAAGGAAGAATATTGTGTATCTCATGTTATCCTAATCACTGTGTCATTTGGTGCTGGGGCCATGGTAAGAAGAAGTGTAATCATTTATTTCAGGAGTAGCTTGACTTCAATGTCATGTAATTATGCCACATTACCTTTGGTATATACTTTGAAATTATTTGCAGTGAAGGGAATAAACAATAAATTATAGAGATCACTTTTAAATTTCTTTAACCTCCATATAAGTAGATACAAAGCCATGTATTCTTGGCCCAAATGCATTTCTCTGTCATTTAAGCTAGTGCAGCATATCTTGGATGATTGCTTCTGGTGCTTTGCTAGTGCTCCAGGAGGACAAATTGTTTGAGTAAATTGTAACCAAAAAGGTGTTTCATGTAAGAAATAAACAGTTCCAAACTAATACTAAAAATTGAAATTTTATTGATTAGTCTGGGCTGTTTTTTTTTTTTAATATAAAGTTTAAATTACAGCAATCATTGTGGCACAAAGCACTACAGATATGCTACATTACAGAAAAATCTTGTGCCCTGTATTTTCAATGGGTCATTTAAGAGCAATAGTATATGCAAGCAAAAATGAAAGAACTGCTCTGTACCTGTGAGTCTTTGTTTTAAAAATAAGCTGGAACTGGAGAAGCAAGGTATGCTGCAGCAAAAGGCAGAATCTGTGTGCAGAAAAAGAGTTAGGGAGCATTTAGAGATTTCCTGCAGCTTCACATCACCCTTGCCAGGTGTATCATAACATGGACTATACACTGCAGCCTCCCCTAAAGGATTATGGGGCAACTTTCTATACATCAGGAAAAAACTCATAGACATCTCAGGTTAATTTTTTAATTCTTAAGTGTGAGGATAAGAGATTGTTTAAAACCACTGTAACTGGTAAACTTTTGGCACAGGTTAAGGGAGAATCATGATAAACATCTTTATTTGCTGGTTTATACCTCAGTTTTTCTTTCATCAGTGGTGTTTCTGGTTTTGATGCCCCTTGGGGCAAGCACAATGTGGGGATTTTCTCCTTTTTCAACACAACTGAACAGTCCAGAATAACATCTATTATTAAAAAAGACTGGCTTATATTATAATTTTCTATTTTATTGAAAAACTGGGTTTTGTCAGTAAAATCATACTTTTATCTCTCATTTCCCATAACTTGTAGTGAGATGGTAATTTAGCACTTTATAAATGTGCCAGTAAATCAGTAATCTTGAGTCATTAATTTTGCATTTATTTTAATTGTGTTATATCTATGGATATTTATGGAGTTTCATTTCTTAAACTTAAAAAATATTACTATGGTGTTATTTTTGAGATGGGTTTAAGAAAACTAAATTATCGTAATGGAAATATTTTTGACATATAAAAATAGAAATTTTGCCTTGATTTGTGAGTTAAGTATTTTTCCTTTAAATATCACTATGAATTGTTATAGAAATGGGAATAGCTGTTTTCCCTTTGCTTTTAGATAACTCCATGCTCATAATCTAGTGATTAAATCCCTAACCTCTTGTTCTTTATTTTTGACAGAAGTTCAATAAGGAATTGGACAAATTCATAAAAGATGAGTCCATTGCTGGCTAATTAATATACTAATGGACAGCCTTTAAATCAGGAAGCCCATAAAACACTGATTGCCATAAGCTGAAATCATTTACCGAGAAAACAGACAAAGGCTTTTGTCCTATTTCTCATGTTCTTTACTCCAGCAATCACTGCTGGCCACTGCTGGAGAGAGTCTGGGAGCTCTCTTGTGTCTCGCTGTGCTGACACTCATTGCTGAGATTCTGTTTAAGGATTCAAAGAGTCAAACTGAAAAAGTTATTAGATGAATGCTGTGTTTTTGAAGGATCAGGTAGTTTGAGCTTATGACACAGTTCTTTGGGTGCTGCTATATTCTTATTTTAAAAATGATATTTTATTTGAAAAAATGCTGTGTGCTCATAGCTTTTACTTCTCCTCATCTATCACCTTGTTTTCCGAGCTCGAAGAGTGAGCCATGCAGGTAGCACTGGCCAGACTGTTGTGCAAACCCAAAGCAATGTTCAGGAGAAACTCAGACCTTTGCATGATCTAAGTGAAACAAAACACAACCCCAAAATATAACAAAATATAACAAACTCCCAGAGACATGCCTTGAGTTTAAAATAATCTGGGGTCTTCAGTGGATTTTTGTCTGTCTTCTCTTTGCATGTTGAAACAGCTTTGTTACACGTGGATGTTGATGGATGTGAGCAGAAAGAAAAGAGGTGAATTTTACTCTAATAACAATCAAATATTGTTCACCTCTTTTAGCCAGATCTACATCCTGTAGGACACGGGCAGTAGTATCCTGCAGTCTGCTCCTAGCTGCAAGAGGCAGTTTTGAACTTTTCCCCAGGAACTCCTTCTCCATTGGAGGACACGATTAATTGGGAGAAATACATTTTATTACCTCATTTCTCTCCCAGTGACTATAATGCAATATATCAAATAAAAACTCCAATAAATGGCTTGCAGTTTTTCATGGCTAAGGGGGAGGCCTGTGTGGCAGGGAGGCTGCAGCAGTGGAGATTAGTTAATTATTTTAGGCAATTCCAAGTGACAGTGTGCACCAAAGGGATTATCAGTGCCTTGATGGACTTTTTGAAGGCAGAAACTATTGTAACTCCTGCTTTTGGAGTTTCATTGAAATTATTTAATTACATTGGTTCTTTATTTTTTCTTCTTCTTTTTTTTTTTTAAACATATGTTCTCATTTAAAAATATTGTAAAATTCCTGATAACTGTTTTGTATCTTTTGTTCTGAACTCTTGAGGCAATTAATTTGCTTCTTCCATACTATATCAATACTGTCTGACACTTTCTTCCCATATCCAGTGTGGTCTGGCTGTCTCCTTGCCAACATTTGGTACTTTTAAAAGAATTTCTCCCGCTTTTCTAACATTTTATTGGATGTTTTAATTTTGCTTCTTGACTTTTCTTCCCTCTTTCTGTTCAGTCCTTTGTAAATTATGTTTCCTTAATCATGGTTAAGTCTAATTTGCACTGCTGGGTTGCTCATCGTGTGGTGCTTCATCTTGCATTCTCCTCTGTTTACCCACTGCCTTGCCCCTGAGATATTTTTAAACTACGATGGTGGTTTGTTACTTTTACCATAATTAAACAAAGTATTTATCTTTGCTATTGGAAGCCTGTTGAAATCAGCATTGACCTGATTTCACCTTTCAACTGTACATTTATCAGTGTAACATACCATATTAGACTTAGGTGTTTGTTGTAAGCATATAGGGAGAACACAAAGGGATTGTTTTGTGATTGACCTGAGGTGAAATTCCAGGAAAATTTTTCATTTCTCTTGTCTGAGTATGCAGTTTGCTAAAGAGCCAATCCCTCTCAGCCCTTATGGTGCTCTCTGCTTTCCATGCATGTGTTTGCAGGACCAGTACCTTTCCTTGGAAGGAACAAAGACAACGGGAACTTTACAGCTATTAATAACAATGAAAGAGATAAAAGGTTCCAAAATACATTGTGGGTATAAATGAGGTGTTTATTTTGAACGTAAGGGTTTGAAAACAAGACTTCTATTCTTTCAGAGTGCTAGAAATGATGATTGAAATGAAAGCAGTTAAATGAATTGATTGTACCTAAAGCTACTTGGATTTCCTTCTACAAAATACTCAAAATGAAGGCATAGTAGTTTGGTTTAGTCTGGTAGCACTAGCTTTTATATTTTATCTATCCCCTAAGAGAGCTACCAAGAAATTTGCAATGATTCCAGCCCCTCCCCGTGTCTAGAACCAGGTTGTGTTTTCTTTTTGCACTCTGCATTTTAAGCATCAATTACTTAAGAGTTGTGCCACCACTTCGAAAAAGCTTTGGTGCAACAAGTCACTTATTATGAAGAGGTATTAAGAATTCTTGTGTTGCAGTAAAGGAAGGAAGAATAGAGCAGTTTACTAGAATATCTTAAAAAAATAATTTACTAATGACTGGATTTGGTTGGTTTTTGTCATGCAGGTATAACCCAGATTGAGTTTTGCTAGACTTCTTTCTGTATATATATATATATGGAATATGAGTAGAACAGGTGAGAGAATGTAGTTGTCTCATCATAATCTCTGATGATACAGTCAGGTGATGGCATAGAAAAGGATGTGGGTTTATTACAATACCAGCAGAGAAATAGAGCATACTTTAAAAATTATTAAAAAGTACAAAACAATGGCTTTTATGTTACATGTTCTTAAAACATTTTTATGGTACATATTATTGTTACAATCTGTAGGCCTATGAGTTTTTACTGTTGGTAGCTTGTTAGAATGTGGGATGTAAGGAGAAACATTATCTTCTGTAATTGCAAAATTGTAAAAGTCCAGCTGCCCCTGCTGAGGATTCCCTCAGTTAAAGGGATATAGGATGTAGTCAACACAAACTCTTAAGTTTTCTAAATGACATAACTAAAATGTTTCATCTAAAATGGCAGAGCGTAGAAGCCTTTCATATATTATGCATGAATGAATGAATGAAGTCTTAAATAGCTTGTCCTGCAGCAGGGATGATGAGAACTGTGGTGTAACGTGGTGCTTCCTGTCATATACACAAATTGATCTTGCATTAATCTGATTATGCTGTAGAGCAGGACTCAGGAGGATGCTCAACATTTCAGGTGTAAGTGTGATGTTGTTCCAGAATTCAGAGGCTCAGCATGTATAAGGAGGCATAAACATTGTGCATTTCTTCCAGGAGAGTTTAGTGCCAGTCCTGGGCAGGTGTTCCAGGGCAGTAACCCTACACTTACTGTGCTCCCATACAAGATAAATCCACGCTGTTCGCTGTTCAAATCTTACAAGGCAGGGACCCCCTTGCGTGCTGATGTGGATGGTATTCTTGATTTCTGGTTCATTTTCATTTGTTGAATTAAAGTCTTCCAAGGCACTTACAGGGCACGATAAATTCACAGACTCATTGCAACCCAGTAAAAGTTTAAAGCTCTGACGTAAAAAAACTTGTGATGCCATATATAAAATATATTCAGATTAAAAAAAGTAAAAGCAATTAAGTGGTTCTTTTTCTTAAGATCACATAAAATGCTTTTTTGTGTTATCATTGCTGCTGGTATAAAGGAAAACATCTTAGACAGTAAATTTTGGCTGCTTTTCCTTTCCATCTACGTGTGTGGTGACAAAAATAATTTAGTTTCAAAACCTGCTTAATCCCCTGCATTCAGTCTGTCACAGTTAACATATTGACTGAGCCATCCTGATTGCAGTATGGCCCTTTGTCCAGACAGAAATTACTAGCACCAGCAACTGATTTCACAGAGGGCTTGGACCAGCCTGCAACAGCACAAGTGAATTATTGCTAATGGGACTGAATTTAAGAAAGTGTTTTGCAGGAGAAATGTCTCCATTATCTGTTATAAATGTCTGTTATTTGTTTCCCCTTATTTGTGTTACAAAGCACTAAGGCTTTAAGAAGTGAAATGAGAAAGTGCTATGGTGATTTTTACTCCAGAAATTAATAGCACTGCAATCCTCAGTGGCTGAACATTTAATTTCAGACCAAAGTGCAAGAACATAAAATTAAATCCTGGATGAAATTTCTTTCAGTCTGATTTCAGTATTAGTTTCTTATAATGCTTTTTGGGAGATGAACAAGTATTACCTACTGGCATGAAAAGAACCTATAAAATTAAATAAAAACACAAAGGGGTTAATATACTTTATTGGGGTAGGATTTAATTTTGTTGTTGTATTTATTTTATTTCCATTTTTCCTTCAAAAAGGGCATTTTAAACTCAATATTTCCTCTTGTACAATTCTGCTTCTTTTGAAAATACAGTCTTCCTTTCTATTAATTTTCTTATGTTGTTTATTTTTTGAAGAGTTGAAAATAGAGAAGCATGACTTTTATTCCTTTCTCTAAGTGCTGTAGTGTTAGTAAGCTAGTTCAATCTGCTGGTATTACATCATATATGAATTATATGATGAAAATAATTTTAACTTTTTTTGGTGCAATAATCATAATAAAATTAAAATAACTAGGAAAATGAATAATTGTTTGATTTAGAATAAAAAAGAAAAATGTAACTAAACACTTTAAATTTGTAGTGTTTTATTTCACTTGCTTACTCTCACTTTAATATAGCTCCCAATATATTTTCAAATGTTTTACATATTATCACATTTATGGTTAAAAGCTGTGAAATTGTTCCCCTTTCCCTTTCTCTCGCTGGGGAATTCGAGTACTCTGAGCCAAAATTAGCATTTGGGTCATTACAAAGACACTGCTGATATTGTATTTCATACTTAATGAATCTTTATTGGCATCTGGGTCTAACCTTGACTCTGCTTTGTGAATCATAACTTGGCAGTCTCTGAGTAGGTGCTCCACTGTCCTATCAAATTCCAGCAGAGATAATTTGGTGTTTCCCAGTGATTTCATTATAACATGCAGCATGGTGATTTTTTAAATAATAATAATAAATTAAAATAATAATAAATGCAAAATAAAACTTCAAAATAAAAGTTAGATTTAAACTTTGTAAACTTAATATGGTTGTATTGTTAGTAAAGGTGATGTTCTCATCTTTTGCAATGTTCTGCTAAAACCAAGCTTCTCCATCTCATGGTCCCTAAAGATCTTGAGGCTTGGTATGAACCTCAGAGCTTTCAATACATGCAATTATTTTTTAGCAGAAGAGAATAGAGAAATTGAAATGTCCTCTATGTGCAACAACTGAGAAGGAGCTTGTTTCCAAGTCTTAACTTTTAGTATCTTAATGCAGATCTGGAGGGCTCCCCAGCCTTTTATGGCTGTGGGAAGCCCTTTCAGTGTTTCAGGTGTCTTAACCAGTGCTCTCTCCTGTAGCTGCTTCTCCTCCTTGCCCAGTAATGCTATATGGCACTTCCAGTGTTTCTGTTCTAATTCCTTTTCATCTCAAAATAAGTAGTACAGAAGAGGAAAAAAATTTTGAAAAATGCTGGGATTCTGAACTGATAGAAAATAGTTAAATATGTTTTTAAAAGGTAAAAAGCACTGAGAAAAAAAAAATCCCATTTTTATATATGTAGAAACTCAGAGAAGACATTTGCAATTCTTGAACACAGATTAATATTTTTTATCAGAAAACATGTATGTTTCTGGTAGCTGAGTGCAAATGATACTGGGATGTGTAGTGACTGGCACCAGGAAATACCATAAGTTTAGCTGGTGGTGGCCAAGGCATCCTGGTCCAGGCAAGTGGTGCAGCAGGAGCAGTCACTTGGCTCACCCTGCAGGCTTCATCACATCCCATCTGAGGCCTCAAAGCCTTGCTCATGGTTTGGTAGCTGTGCTCAGGTTTATGCTGAGGATTTTCACCTCGTGCTTTTGGGTGTAATAAAGGCCCCTGTGAACTCTCTCATTTCTGTGTCAGCTGTTTGCTAATATCGTAATTCACAGCACAGCTGCAAGTTCAGCAGTGCAGGTTTCAGGTCTTAGGAAAGCAATAAATGGGCTTACAAAGCTCAGAGAAGAGAAGCAAAGGCAATTGCAGGTTGGAATGTCTTTGTTGCAAGAGGATTCCATGCATGTGAATTCCTCATTCTTGAGAAAAAGAGCTGAGGGTGGGAGTGAGTAGTGTCACAAACAGTGGGGAGGGTTGGAGAGCAAGCAGTTGCTGTTTTCCACTGCAGTGCCTAAGGGAGGCTGCTCAGCTCTTGAGAAGTCCCAGAGCTGCAGACTGCAAGCTTGGCAGGGTACCCCTGGAATGTGGATGGTTACTTTGTACTTACTTCCTTGGATTTCTTCTTTTGGCCACTTGTGAGACAACTCTGGTCTAGATGAGCTCTGTGGTCTGAATGCACATACCTGCTCTCAGGTGGAAGGGAATTCCAGTCCAGCTCTGGAGTGCTTAGAGCCTGAAGAGGACAGACTCAGCAGCTTCCTAGCTAGGAGAGAGATTTCTGTGTAGAAAGCTAATTAGACGAAACTGAAGTAAGAAAATTTCAGTGCTCAACAATTTCTGTTGCAGGGAGGTGTTTTTTAAGGTCAGCTCAAATCTAGATCCATCTATCCAAATAAGAGTTTATGAATGCAGTCACCCAGATCTTTGGATGTCATGTATTCAGAGACTCACTTGTACCACACTTGGCCTTCTCTCCTTGCACACACACACACAAAAGCCTGAAAAGTTTTTAATCTAGCTAAATTTTGAAAAACAGCTTTGTGGTTTTTGTTTCTATTTGAAATCAAGCTCTGTTTCTAAACCTGAGGGCCATTTAGTTTTCTTTAGTTTTGATGTATGTGCAGCTCTTGTACTGACCATTTTGAGGGTTCATAAAGGACCATTTTTTCTTCCTCAGAAACTTGCCTTTGGCAAGAGACACTGTTGCAAAGTGGTTCCCAAGCTGTGTTTTTTATCTTTTTCTCATTTTAGCAATTAATCTGAATTTTGCCATAGGGAATACCTGGTATTTCTGCTCTGTGGATGTTCCTCACAATTCAGAATGTCATGATAGGTACTGTGTGCTGTAGAAGGAAAAGGTTGAGAGCAACGGATTTTGTGGGATGTAGGTGAAATGTGGTACACTGCAATCGAGAGAGAATATTTAAATATCTCACTTAAACTGTCAGGCAAAGTAGATATGCAGTGAATGCATATGTTCTGAGAATATCAAATCTGCTCATGTGCTACCTTCAAAGAGAGGCTTTGAAATAGGAATTGCAGCTGAAATTAATTCTGTATGGCACTTTCCCCATCTTCTGGAATTGGCATTGAATTTGCCTCAGAACAAGACAAAAACTACTAAGACATATAGAGAGCTTCTGGAAAGGGTAAAATCCTCTCTGGAATTGTGGAACAGCAACACTAGTAATAAGATTTGGTGTATCCTTTAATTTTAATACTTCTGTCTACTCTATCTGGATGTCACTTAATTAAAAAAGAAGGAGAGGAACACCACCAAGGCATTTATTAATTTTGGGGTAAGCTGTGTGAAATCTGTCAGTCTGAGTTCACCATATCTCTGAGATTCATTTTCTTTGGATTTTAAAATAAACCTTAAACCTCAAGGATGAAATGCCACTATGGCTCATTTCATTACTTCCAGCAGACAATAAACCAGCCCAGAATTAGCATTCCCCCACAGCCCCTTTCCCCTGTAGCCTTCTGTGGAGGGAGGCTTGTTAGCAGAGGTCTCTCTCATTTCTGTAGTTCTCTGGCTGGTTTAGCCCTCTTATGCCCAGGAAGGATCTACAGATCCTTGCACTCACTCTCTGGCTGGTCTCTGATAATTCCATGAATGCAAATACAGAGATGTACCTGGGATATTAATCTTCCTGCATTTTAATAAGCAAGGCATAGTATTCCTAAACCTCCCTCCTCCCCAGTGCATTTTCTCTGCCACCTGAAGGAGCAGCTTGTTGGGTTTTGTTTTCCTCTCTCTGCGGTCAGGCTGTAGACACAGTAAGCTTTGTGATTTTTCTCTCGGATTGAAGGACAGAATTAATTGGCTTTGAAGTTTCCAAATCTGTGTTTCTGAAGAAGAGATCTGCAATGAGTGACTGTGAAAGTGAGCCTCTGTGGAAGCCAAATCGCTCTGGAACCAGAGTAGTGCTGGCTGGGTCAGATGCCTGCTCTAAAATCCTCTGTTAGCACTTAACGTGAAATTGAAATTGGAATGATTTCCATCCCTCTGATGGAAGCTTCTCTTACTGCTAATCAGGCACCTGTGCAGATGATGGTTTTGTCCTGGTATCTCTTAGAAAGTACTCTGAAATCTAGAGTATTTATTTGCTTATTACCTTCTTAGGGAACCAAAATGAACAGAGCAACCCAAAGACCATGGAATTCTCCAAAAAGACTTACCAGCAGTGTCTGTGCTCAGACAGCACGTGCTGTTTCCCTTGTGCCAGCAGCTGCCCAACCCTGGTGGTAAAGAACTCTCTGCTACACATCAGGCAAATTCATTCCCTGTCAGCCTACATAAGTTGGGAACTTGTAAAAACCAAAGATTTGCAATAATTTTTGAGAAAGTGGTATTAAGTTTGGGTTTCTTGAGTGAAGTTTCAATCAGTGGGCAATGATTAAAATGGGAATATGAATAATGGGAAGGGACTCATTCTCTTGATCCCAGAGCAAGGTGCTTTTTGGTGGTGTTTTGTCTGGTGGTTCCAAACTTCTAAATCCTGATTTGCCAAAGGATGAATTTGAACTTCCTGTGTGTTGTAGCTGATCCTGACCACTTTCTAGTTGCCCTCTAAACTCTTGGAATGGCAAAGTACAAGTTCTGCTGGATACCATTCCTGAGATCCCTGACTGAAGTCCATACTTGGGGACCCTGAAAAAATAGCTTTCAAATAGCTGTTGGAGACCTGCAGATGAATGTGAGTGTGTATGTGATTCCATTGTGAAGAGCATCATTAATGGCTTCATTTCTGTGGTGCAGTGGAACATTCCCCAGTAAAAGCCTGTGGGAGGTAGGTTTATCTTTCACAGGAGTTGAATGAATTCTAACAGGAATACACAGCAAATAACCTCACATTTTCCTTTTGGCCTCTCCAAATACAAAGCACATTCCTTCTTTCTTGCTCCCTCCACTGTATGCAATGCTAATATATAGGATAGAAAAGGTTGTGAATGACTGAAGAGTAATTGTTAAAAATCAACACCTTCTCAGGTAACATTACTAAAATTAAAACAAAACAGTGCATATTTATCATCTTTTGTGACAAGGAAAAGGGGTTTTTTTTGTGACAAGTTGGAGATTGGTACACTGCTGACACTGCTGTACAGTGTCAGGGCTGGTAAAATATCCTGAGTCAGGTTTGAGATGTTCAATTCAAGCCTATCCATACTATAAAGCAAGCTAGCTTGTTTTAAGACAAATTAGTCAGTAGATGTAAAATTCTCATTCTTAGAATTGTTCAAAAATCTATGCCATAATAATACTAATATATGGCTTGAAAATGCAAGGTTCCTCTGCATTTGAATTTTTAGAGTAAGACTTTTTAAAACAGTTGCCTTACAATCATGTGCAAAGACAAAGCAGACTGAATGAGGTAGGATTTCTGATTGCAAAAAGTGATGTGCAGAGTCTGTGGTGTTTCATAATGTAAATGTGATAATTGCTAGATGCAGGTTAGTTGGAAATGTTTCTAGTATTTGATTTGTCTATAGCATGAAAGAATTTCATAATTTATAATATTTTAGACAATATTAATTGTTGTGGAAGAAATCTGTGTAAAATTTGTTAAATGAGCTGAGAACTAATTGACTTCAAGTTACTTTGGGGACATCAATAGTTAGACATCTCAGCAGAGCAAACCACATAATTTTCCAAGGTTTGATCTTTATATGTAAACAATATTTCAATATAGCAGTTGCCACATGGAACTCAAGAATTTAATACTGTAATGTGAGGTGGCTGAACAGCTATTTTTGTGCAGTATTACCAGAATACCTGCAGCAAACAATCAGCTGTCTTACAGAGCTAAGATCTCTTTTTTTGTCCTTTTAACTCTTGAACCTGAAACAAAATACTATCCATTTCAAAGAAGTGATACTTCCAAATAAAATTTAGCTCTCGATATATTAAACCCAAAAAGAGAACCGCACCCCCCCCCCCCCCCCCCCCCCCGAACCTGAGGTTTATTTCTTAATTTCTGAGGCTGAGTAACGTGATGCAAAAAGAGTGGCTTTGCACTGTGTTTCAGGGGAGATGACTATCCCACTAAGGTTATTAGAGAATTAGCATTTCACCTTTCAAGTGTTATCTGGCACTGCCACTATGGCTTATCATTAGCATATCCTTTGATACTTCCATGGCATCAGGAAAGACATAAACATAAACCAAAATAGAGAAGGGACTCATAAACAAAACAATATTGTTACTGTGTTGGTTCACTCAGTGGTAAATTTTTACCTTTTCTGCAGTCTTTTAAAATGGAGATAAAATGGTTTTAAGAATAGTGCAAACTTGTATCACAATGTAAATAATTTGGGAAAGGAGCCCCAGCCAATGTAGTCTGCATCAATCAAAGTGTTATCTGTGAAACTGCTTATAAGGGTGGGACAGAAAATGGTCAGAAATAGTAATAGTGGGACTTTCTATTGGCTTTTAACCTAGCTATCTTCTTCACAAACTTTAAGATGGGTTTTTCCATTGATTAAGAAGTAGATTTGAAGCAGCTGCCTGATGAAATACTGTGGGACAATAACTTTCTTCCTTTGGAGGTCACCCTCTCTGTATGGGTCAGAGTAAACAGGGTAGGGCTGAGTTGCAGATTTCCCTGACTGTTTCTTTGCAGATGTTAAAAGTTAATATATACAACTCATGTATAAAAAAGTAAAATTAAGACATTGTATTATTCTTCCATTTCCCTTGCCTCAGCAGACAGTTAAGAGTGATGGTGGTCAGTGCAACTTTCATACCAAAATGGGATTGGAATTAATCAATACCCATATTTATACATGGGAGTGTTCCACCGTGGTACTTAGAGCTACTGTACTATTTTACTACTCTAAAAGGGCTTATTCTTTGGTTTTTTGCTGTTTCTCTTAATGAGGAACTGAAATATTTTCATAGATGTATCAGTGGAGATCCCTGGGGTTCAATGCCTGCTTTTGGAAATCCCTATTGAATGTCTGAAGAAGAAAGCAATATTCCAACTTTCAAAAATCGAGGATTTAATTGCCATTTGCACGGTCTGTTACACATTTGTCTAATAAAATTGACCTTGCAAGTTTTATTAGTGTATGACTTAGCCATCATTCATACTTCTTAAAGATTCATGGGAAACATCTTACACATTTTTATTTGAATATCGTTTGGCAAACAGTTCAAACATCTATTGGAAAAAGACTTAACTTGAGCAGAATAAGCAGCATATGCAAAACAACTCCTCAAAGTCCCAAAACAACAATAATCTACCCCTCCTTCCACCCCCCAAAAGTCTCTTCCAAAATTCAACACCAAAGTCATACAGAGCTGAGGCTGCCAAGATGATATACTGTTTTACAACCCTAAGCCCAGCCTTTATACCTAAGAGCTCTAAAAAAATGTTTTTCTTTACTTCCTCAATCAGTTGAAAACTATCAAGGCCGAGGGTATTGCAGACATTAATCCTGACCACCAGGACATGATTTTGGAAAGACTGGAAATGGCACATTCTTCAGCAAGCCGTGTAATACGTGCAGTGGGAACATGGCAGTCCCCATATGGAAGTCCTGCTGACAGCAGCAAAATAGTTTTTAAGCAGCATGTACTGTTATCCTGCTCCAAAGAGCTGTGAATTGTGTGATGTGGAAGCCTGGAAGCCTGTACCATATCCCTCTTCCATCTGTGCGGGATGGCTATGGTGCCAGACAGGTAGTAGACTCTGCTGTGCTCTGCTACCCTTCATCTGCTTTCATGACTCCCACTAGTAAAAGCAGAATTATACTGCTGAAATTCAGTTAAATCAATGAAATTCCATATGGCAAGGGGTTTTCAATTCAGTCTTTAAAGAGGGTGAGCTTTTAATTTTAATGATATTTAGGTTCTTAAAATCATGAGTAGAGTGCTGTTGTTACTGATTTTAATAGATTATGTGTGTTTAATACAATTAAAAAGCTACCAGCAACCAAAAAAAAACCAACAACAACAAACCACCAAAAAACCACCCCAAACCAAAACCAGAACAACAAAAAAAACCCAACCAAACCTCCGTCCTCCCCAAAAAAAAACAAAGCCAAAAAAACTGCCAACAACAACAACAACAACAAAACCAAAAAAAAACCAACCTCCAACATTTGTAGAAGAAAGATACGTTTTTTACATGCTGGAAATGTAACTGATTTTGAAAACAGATAATATTTCAAAATTCTATTCTTCAATGTAAGACTAGCTTTTTGTGAAATGAGATTATTTTTAATTTTTTAATACACTGTATGTGTCTTTCTTAATGTTTGAAAATTTTCCTCAAACTCAAACTAACCAAATACCCCTATAAAATGTTTGACTTCCTTTCTCCCTCTTGTTCTTGATAATTCAGTGCCAAGATTACTCACACCTGGTGCTTTTGTTTCTCCTCAGTATTCTGATTGCCTCTTGAAGCTCTTCACAATTTCATTCTTCTACAAATGGCTCAGCTGTCTGGAAAAAGGCCGATTGCTTTTGTGAATTTCAGCATTGAGAAGCTCAGTAAAATACTCTTTTGATCTTTCTATAATTGTTTTAACAAAAATATATCTGCATTTCTGTGTTCATTCTTCAACTTTGATTTCTTCACGTATTGAAGTTGCAAATTTATCTGGCTCTATCAGTGTTATCTTCGTTCATCTTCTCAGCTGTTCTGTGTGAGTTCTGGCTTTTACATTATCTGGTGAAAACAAAAACTTGGATAATTTTTTTCCCCATGCTGCTGATTTACCAGCTTTTCTCAGGCCCCCTGTTGTCCTGTCTTGGTCCTTTGTCTCTCTATTACTGATTTCTTTTGGATCTCTCAGCATATTTCATACTCACGGCATATTTCATTATGAGTATTTTCTGGAACCTCTAAGGACTCTTTTAAAGCCTCAAACCATTCTTGAATTATTCCCCAGGAGTTCTGTCCATGTTTTAGAAGAATTCTACCTGTACGCTTTTGCATTTCTCAAATGGAATCCAAACGTTTCATACATTCTGTTAATTTATTTCAGTAATTGCTTTGCCTTGCCCTATCAGGATGGTGGTTGTGACACACTGCTGGTTGGTGATTCCACCATCCCTGATTGTTTTTTGCATCAAGTACATTAATTGTCTAATATAAACGTTTTTCTGTTTAATCCCTGAGAGCACACCCCTTGTGCTGTATGACAGAATTTGGTTTTACGCCTTTTTATTTCAGCTACTGAAAAAGTAGCCTAACACTCAAAACATCATGCAAAGTCCTTGTTTCCAAGATCAAGCATTGAAAAAGCAGGAAATGCCATTTAAGGTTGCCAGCAGATTATTTATATTTTGATACATTCTAATTATTTAATAAATTTTCGTTAGGCCTTCTGACCTAATGAATAGAGCAGACTTACTCTAAGGTTAAATCAGTACTGCATAGGGGATAAAATTGTGCATTAAAAAAATAATATTTTTATGTTAAAAAAAAAAGAGTTTTCCTATGTAATATTCAACTTTGTGTGCCAGGGCTCTCTACTCAGAGTCTCCTCCAGAGAAAAAACCCCTAGGTCTGATTTCTCTGATTCCATGCAAAAAACCCTATGTTGCTATGCAAAAATCCTAAAACTGGAATTCTTTCAGGTTGCCTTCAGTTAAACCCAGTGTTTTGTTCTTCACTTTGCTGGATATAAGATGCTAAAATAATATAATAAAGATGTTCACTAGAATAGGATAATTTTCATAAGAAAACTGGGGGGTTTTTGTTACAGACTATTGCCAAAAGGTGGCAGTCTTTGTCCCCCAAATCCTGTGCTCTCTAGGAAATGTTATGTATGGCAAACATAATTTATTCCTAGCTACACCAGATAATAAAAAATTACTTTTTAAGCAGACATAGTGGTTAAAAACTCCTATATTTGAAAGTTTAAGGGTGACATAGCTATAGTTATGTTTTATTTTGACAGCAGAATGTTAAATAACAAAGCTTGGAAGGGAGCAGTGATGGGGAAAGAGCACTTTACAAGTAGACTGCTAATGAGCAAAAACTACTTAGGTCTCAGATTTGGTTAGTGCCTGGAGTACCTCAGCTTTTGGAGATGCTGTTAGGATCTGATGCTTTAGATCAGTATGTTGCTGTCCTCATCAATCAACCCAATGAAATGAATAGAAACAATCCACTTCCATTAAAATTCATGCTCAAGTTGTTAATTTTTCTTTACAAGCGATTCAGTTAGATCCAAGCAAAGCACAGATTGGTTTCTTACAAAATAGTCTAAAAAAACCTGCAACTGATGATAAATGATAGCCTTGCCAAATATGTGCAAAAATTTGGCTATATATTTTGTGTTTTAAATTGTATTTCTTTTAGTTTTGTGGTGGTGGTGTGGTGGTTGTTTTTTTTGGGGGTTTGTTTGTTTGTTTGTTTGTTTTTGGTTTGTTTTTTTTTTTTTTTTTTTTGGCTCAGGCTGTGAGGGGAAGATGGGCTTTTTGGTAGGGCTCTGTCTGACCTGTAGTAAAGCCTCTACTTAGCTGAGGAAATACCTGAGTAGTCCAAGAAGCTTGCAAAAGTTAGTAACATGTCAACATCTATTATATTATTGAATTAAAAGTGAGAAAAATTAAGGCATTTTAGAACTTACCAGTGTTATACTCTGAACTCCAAAGTGTGGCAGGCAAATTTCTTGTCACCAACTGAAGAACATGGAAGGAGTGTAAACTGAGCTGCACCTTGTGTTTATTATACATGCAATATCTCTGTATACTCTCTAATTTTCTGAATCCTTCTCCCAAGGTTTTTCTGATAATGGTTATCTCGATCTTCTGCCAATAGTTACAGCAGAGCACTGAGATGTTTTCAGATGAAATAAATCATTGCTCTGTCTTTTTAAAATTTTAATGTCTATTTATTGGTACTTACATTATTGAGGTCTTATATAATTTATATGGATTGTGTGAGATATCAGAAATAGAAAAAATCCAGTTGGTGAGAACTCATTCTGAACCATTTAAGTGTTACACAGAAGTGTCCTTCATTTCAATTTACTCTTTATTTCTTCAAGGGCCTATGATGAAAGCCTAATTACTGAGCATGTTTGACTTATCTTTGTGTCCTGGTGTGGTGAAAACATTACTTATAATGGTTTGGTTGTAGAAAATACATTTAATTTCATCTTCTTTTCAGTGGAAAAGTAGAGTGGTTTGGGTTGGAAGGGACATGAAAGATCATCTCAATCTACCACGTCATGGGCAGGGACTTCCACTATCCTGGGTTGCTGCAAGCACTCTCCAACCTGGCCTTGGACACTTCCAGGGATGGGGCAGCCCCAGCTTCTCTAAGCAACCTGTTCCAGGACTTCCCCACCCTCACAGAGAAATATTTCTTCTTGATATCCAATTTAAACTTGCTGCCTTTCAGTTTAAGGCCATTACCCCTTGTGCCATTGCTACATGCCATTGCACAAAATCCTTCTCCAGCTTTCCTGTAGCCCCTGTAGGTACTTTAGCATTACTTGTTTTTCATGACAGACATTGCAAATCCCTTTATTCGGTTTATTACTTTGGAATGAGTAGTAGCTGTTAGAGGGGCATGAAAGACCCTTTTTAAAAGCTAAATCTAATGTGTAAGTCTTTCAGAGGTTGCCCAATAGGTTTAATAACCAATAGATGATAAATTTTACAATCTAAAACTGCACAAACATACCAGGTCTATCATGAGCCCCTTTCAATGGTACCAGTGGGGTGTCATGAAGGTGTGGTAAAGGCTGGCCCTGAGTGTTTACTCGAGGTGTGTCCTGCTATCACCCCACAAACCCTGGGCTGGAGGAACAACCACCCATTCTCATCCCTGCCTTTGGCTGTGCTGTTGCCATGCCAAGGACAGACTTATTGGAGTGTACAAAGTCAAGGTGTTCACAGATGCTTCAGCCTGCAAAGTGTAGGCATGGAATAAGGAAACAAATGGAATAAGGAAACAAATAAATAAAAGGAAATAAAAGGAAATAAAAGGAATAAAAAGGGAGCCTACCTCCATGTGGAACCACAGTTAGCCTAGATCTTCCCATTCTCATACTGTGTCTGTGGTGCTCCATCAGTGTGTCTGTTTTAGATTCAATAGCCCCAGATTCAATAGCTCCAGAGGGCAAGGAGCATCAACAGCTACAGATCTTTGTGTCCTCATGGTTTGTTTGTGGAACTGTTTTGCATGTGTCTCTCAGGATCAGACTTAAAACTGCTTGTAGCAACAGTAATGACCTCAGTGGTTTTTTTTCCTTGTTAGGACTTTGCAGGTTGGACCACATTTTCTGGCTGTAGATAAATGCATGCTAGGAGAACCAGTGGTGGTGGGTGAGGGATTTCAGCCAGTAGAGGAAGCCAGCAGTGTGGGGTGGTTCACAATTCCCATATAATCCAAGATAAATGGAGAACTATTGTTATAATTTACTCACTGCCTCTGCAAACTTAAGTTAATAGTTTTTGTTGGCTTGGTTGTAGTCATGGTTGTTACTTTTTGAACCTGCAGGTGTTGGTTAGCTCTGTGAAGACTCTTATTGCTCCCCAGGTGCCTTTTAGAAGCACTTTGAAAGTCAAGAGAAAAAAAATTAGGAAGAAAAATGGGAGTATGCTATGAAATGAGTTCCCTGGGCCATACCAAAATCTAGAGGTGTGTCAAACTTAATGGAAATTATGTGCTGTGTTGCATATTTTTCTTCGTTTTCCAAATAAATCTGCATACGATAATTAAATGGTAAATGTTTCAGTTGATAAAAACTAATTAAGAGGTGAAAGTATAGCAATCTTTTAGTCACTAGGAGAATACAAGTTACAAGACACTTCTTAATAAGGAACAAAACACCCACTGGATTTGAACTCATTACCTTTACAAAGCAAAGCAGATAAGGTTTTGACTATGCAATGCAGCCTTTCTTTTGGGTTTGGGAATTTGCAATTTTCCATTAATTACAAGGGCAGTTTAATATTTTTCTTAAGATAGAATGAAAAATACTATTACTACAAAAATATTTATTTAAAAAATAAGTAAATTAATAGATGGGATAGAGTCTACTTGCCAGGCTGTATTTAGTCATGACTTTGGTAAAGTGATACCCCTATACTCTCTGGGACTTCAGCCTTAATCCATAGGGTTCCAGCAAAATCTTTCAGGTACACGGAACTGATGTCCAGTTACTAAGTCTGGACAAATGTCCACACCAGGGAGTTTTTCAAAAATGTCCAAAACCAGAGAGTTTCAACAGTCTGTTTTCCCTTTTTTGTAGCCAACCAGACAGAATATACTAAACTATGAAAAGACTAAATTATCACTTAGTCTGAAAGTTGATTTTGTAATTATTTCCAGCATTCTCAGCAACCAACTCTCCAGAACTATGAAGTATGGTTCAGGAGACCAAAGAAACTTGGAATTTTATCTTTGAACTTCATCTTTTTACCAGATAGAAACTGGGGGAAATGACTGGTTTACTCTTTTAAACATAATACTGATGTTCTTTTCATTAAGACTCTGTAGCACTTCTGTGCTTGGGAACCAGCTCTTGAAATTGGCAGGGCTGAGGCCTTGACACAAGGTTTTCTTCGAAATTCTGTTCCAGCTGGATCAAGTTTTTAGCATTTGGAAACTCCACACATGGAGGCATATGGCCATTAGAAATGTATCACAGCAAGACTGTCTGCAAGTGAAATCTTTGAAAGTTCTTTGCACTGTGAATTTTCTGTACAGGGTTGAACAAGACTTTCCCCCAGCTGGATCATTACTTTCTTATTGCTTGAGGCAGCAGCAGGCAGGGGAAACAGTGCCTTTCTCTCCTGAGGCACTGTTCACTGTGCCTATGTGCCTCCTGGACCCTGGAGAGTTCTCATCTCTCTGTGCTCACCTTGGAGCACTGGAAAATAGGAGGGTCAGCAGCCAAGGGGGTCTCTTGATGGCTTTAGGAGAGGCTGAGGAAGGTGCTGCCACAAGGAGAGCAGAGACTGGAGAATAATGAGATGATCTAAAGAGACAAAGGCAACAGAATTAGACTGTGCTAGTGCAAGATATTCTAGATGTGCTTAATGACAGTGCAAAGGGAATAGGGAAAACTGGAAATGGAAGTTGGCAGAGTGAGGAATTGGTAGGGACCTAGAAAAGACTGGTCATGAACATGCTTGACAGTGTGAACACCAAAGCTGTAATGAAGAAGAAGAAAGAATAATTGCTGGGTTCTACAGAAGAAGTGCAGGATAGTATGAAAAACTTTAACAGTAGAGTTTGGGAAACCTAATGTGATATTAATGAGCTCAGGATATGGAGAGAGGAGTAGGAAAGAAATATGAAGAAGTGTAGGGCTGTGCTCAGTAGGGGAAGGAACAGGACTAAGCCATGGCTGCATTTAAAGGCAGCATTTTGTGCATTTTAGTATTGAAATCCATGCCTCTTTCACTTGAGATGTAACACTGACGGGACTTCTAAGTCTTTGGTGAATGCTTGCAAAATCCACTACTTATGCATTTAGAAATGGATACCAACTGCCTTCTTCACATCTTCACAATAATGTTCTATTTGCCTCAATATCTATCTTAAAGAATTCTACTTGCAAGAGGAAGCTGGGAAATTTTTAGTTGAAAACTCTAGTTGAACATTTTCCTTTCAGTTTTTTTAAATCTTCCTTTTCAGTTGATCTATTGGGCCCCCTGATGTCAGCAACTGACATCCTGACCCTGTGAGAATTAAAAACCAGTCCAATGGACATTGCATTGCTTGGTTTGAAAGTGAAGACAAGGCTCTGTGCCTTGTGATCAAGTGCTGGGCTAGACAATGGAAGTCCCTGCAAACTCTGGAACTGACCTTTGTTTTGAGTAATAAATCCTGAGGGGTTTTTTTCTGCTGTTGTGTGACAGTAATCTGGTTGGAAACTGAAAGGAGGATAGTATATCATGACTGATTTGGTTGAAGTAGACCACAAATTGCAAGTTGAATTTGAATTAACCTGGGGCACTGAGCCTTAGTGCAGAACTGTGGAAAAAGCTGAGTGAGGGAACAAAGCAAACACAATTGATTCCACTTGGTGCTTCTAAATGTAAACAGAACAGAAACACCTTGACTCGTCCCAGGACTGCTGTCAGGACAAAATGTTGCTTCAAGTGTCCTTTTCCCTGTTGAGTGAAGATGGGAATATTTCCATTTCTCTTTAGCTCATTTGTGTTGCACATATGGTGTGGGATTCATCTCCCTTAGTTTCAATCCGTTAAACATCTAGTGAAGAAAAGAGTGAAGGAAAAGTTCCAAAGGTCTTTCTGTATCTTATGAGCTATTTTAGAGTGGAACATGGCAACACCTTTGGAGTTTTCTGTCTCTACGCATGAAGGATGTTTAGGAAACTTCAGCGGAGAGATGATTAACTTTGAAATAGATGAGGTTAGGTGAGATAAATCCTACCAAAGGAGAATTTTGCATTAAAAGAATTAGCATGAAATCAGTTATCCCAAATCTTTCTCAAGCAAGACCTGCCAAGCATCAGGCAGTGGTGCTGAGAGCTGTCAGAGCTGAGGAAGAGCTATTTTTGCTCAGCCTATGCATCCTCACTGTCCTCAAATGCAGAAAAGAGTGTGGCATTATCCAAGCAGGAGAGCAATTGTGACAGGTAAAGAATATGACCTGTGACACCCTCAATATGTGTAAAAGATTAATAAATCAGATGTTTCAATGTAGGAGAGGGCAAAAAGGATAATGGCACTTACAGGTTACTGTTGACAATATATTTAAAGGTGTGTGTAAACAGTTAAACAAACCTATAGACTCATACACAGGCCCGCTTCCCTCGCTTCTGGAAGGTGCTTTACAAAATAACATTTTGATTAAATTTTTAAATTTATGTGGAAGAGAAAAATGCACTGGTTGTGAAATACTCATTGAAAGTAAAACTTCACAAATTGTATTGCCATGTTGCAAGTGAAATGAAAAGGATGCATAAAGGACGCCAGAGAATTACACAACCTTGGGTGGATGTGTGGTTGGTGCGAAATGCTGAAGAATCTTCCTCTTGGCCCCGAGGCAGGAGAGGTGGCTGAAGGAGCTGGTTGTTGCTGTACCCCAGCCAGGCTAATCACATTTTAAATATCGCTGGAACAGCTCTAAGTTGTGTCTGCAGCTGAACTGAGTCCTTGATGTCTGGGACATACGGAATTAAAAGTATGGAATAAAACCCTATTTAGCACCTCATTCTGCTCTGTGCTAGACATAATAACATGGTAGGAGCAGATTTGATAATCTGCATATTTTATATCTGATATAGTGGTTTTGTGCAGCCTTTGAGCACTGAAGAACTTGGTGCAAGACAAATGTGTTATCTTCTTCATATGGAGTCTTCCTTCAATGCCCTGGCAATCTCCAGATGCCATAATTAAATATAGTATTGACCTAGTTAAGTAGAAATGCATCTAATTACTCCAGGATTGTCTTAGCCACTGTTATGCAATGTGTGAATTTCACGTACTTTAATCCACTTACAGTTTCATTTCTGTTTTGTCCAGCACTGTGCCAAGCTGAACTCTAGTTGCTTCAAAAAACCAGCTAGCACTCTAACAACAATCAACCTGAATATCTGCCAGTTTTGAATGAATATAAGTGGATAATTGAAGTTATTTGCGATAATTGCATATGCTAAGCTTTTAATTTATTTTTATCCTTTATTTATAATTTCTGCTTTGATTGTGCTTTGCTGCACTTAGTGTGGCTGAGCATTGTCTGGCTGGGTTGCAGTGGAATTTGTTCAGTTTTCGTGCGGCATTAGTTGCAAGATTGATATATCTACCTTAAGCCACAAGCATTAGGAATTTGAATAGCAAGGTAACAGGCATTAAATAATTTTCGGTGCATCTCAGTCATAGCAACAGGAATTTTAGTGCTAAAATTTCCTATAAAATACCACACAGCTGAGGAGAACAGTGTGGGGTATAAAATACATTGCCAGGGTTTCTGAAAAGAGGAAACATCTGTGTATGTTTGTGTGTCCCCATCCTCAAGGACCAAACCAGCCAAACTGCCAGTCTGGTATCACTGCCCTGTCGAAAGCCTCGTGTGTTCCTGAGAGGAGCAAATATTCCTCCAAGGTCAGCATCAGTGTCTGATGCTTCTCCGTGGGTTATGGCAAATGCGTGCAAAGCTTTTTGTGATAAAACATTGAGACTGGGAAGCCTGTTTGCACATCAGGGCATTCATTGCTATCTGGCATGATTCTGGGTTTGGGCATGGGAAATAAAAGTGAGACTGAGGAACAACATCAAAATCTCTCTTGGCTTCTTTACCTTGTCTGCTAAATGACCTGTGAAAGGAGCAAACCCCAGAACTCTGAAGGAAGTAAGGAGGACCTGCAGCAGAATTAGCACCATGCCAGAATATTACCTAAGCTCATTTAATGCTAATAAATCTTTTTCTCTCTCAAAACATCCCAGCCTTTTCAAAAGTTTTCAAAGCACCTGCAGCCTTACAGATTTCCTGGAGAGGAAAACCCCTTTTTCACATCTGAAATGAACCCCAAAATGGGGAAGTCACAGGAAGGTACCTGGGTAATGTTTTTAAAGTTTAGTGATCTACTGCTGAGTGCTCCCACATGCACGGCGTAGGCTTCTCACAGAGAAGCCAGTGAAGAAAATTGCTCTGATGATGGAAACACAATCTCGTTTCTCTCCCAGGAATACTTTCAACTGCTGAACTATGTTTAAATAGTTATGTGGCAGCACTTTAGGAAATATTTTTGGCATATTGACAGCTCAATTACTATAAGTTTGATTGGAAATTAGACATGCAAATCAAGAGTAAGTTTATTAAAATTGCACTGAATATTCCACCTAAAGAAGAGTAACTATTGGTAGTTGTAAGTGTTTTCTGCACACAGATAACTGATGTTCCAGTATACAGAATGCTGCTGGTTTTCAGCTGGTAATGTACCAGAAACCTTACTACCAGATATGAAAGTAATAAGGTTGTAAAAACAGGCATAGGTTTTCCTTTCTTGTTACCTGCTGTTTTTCTTTAAAAAGTTCATTGTATTTGATTAAGACAGAAATCTTGGTTACAATTCCATACGTAGGAATCAGAGAGACAGGCCTGTTGAAGTTACACAAATGATTATTATTATGTTTTCTTCCAAAACACATCTCAGATCAACCTCAAAGTCTTTCAGGAATCTCAAACAGATCTGATGCCATGGGAAATATTGAGAAAGTTTGTTAGGGTTCAGGGCTGTTTTTTGCTGTTGGTTGAATGCATTTGGTGCTAGAATAGAGCAGCCTAAAGGTTTGTCTACACTTCTTTAATGACTGTGATATGCCAGTGCATTTTTTTGAATGAAATGTTATTAAATTGATATTATGGAATATAAATAGTTTATTTATGTTACAGACTGAGATACATACCAGTACCTAGCTGATACTAGTTATAATTAAATTAGAGCCATCTTCTATCCTTTTTTGTGATTTGTAACAGTTTGGTTTTGAGAAGAGCAATTTTGAGAAGCATTTCTGGTATTATGTGTTGCAGTTGGTTCATCTTAGAAAAATAGAAAGGAAACAATTTTTTTTTTTTAAGATTTCATAGCTGAAAAGAGAGAAGGGCATAACTTCAGTCAGCATTTATGGATAAAGATTAGTAACCCTCCACAGTTCAGGGGTTCAGAAACTATTTCAAATTTGGTTATGCTTATGAATTTATTTAATCTAACTTCAAAATGGGATTCTAATGAAGGAAAATCATTGAGAAATAATCTGAAACCCTTAAAAAGTACATGAAAAGAGAACAGATCTCAGAATCTAAAATAATTAGCCTACCCTCTGGATGTTTGTGTGATTTTTTTTCTTGAAATTGTTATTTACAACTTCTACTTTCACTTTTTTTTTTCCATTTCTGTTCCTTTTCCACCTTACTTTCTGTTGGATTCTTCTTGCGCCTCATCCATTCTGTTTCACCTTTCCTTTGCTCTATCTATAACAAACCTAATTTGAAAGAGAATTTATCTGCGGATATCAGTTCACTGAAATTATAATATCATTTGTAAAGAAAATTACCTTGTTAGGTAATCTGAGAGATAGCTCAGTGATTTATGAAAAAATAACTTACTGTGAGGTAACAAACATTTATTTTTCATCTCTCAACTTTTTCTATGTTATTTATGATATCAGTACCACTGAATATACAAAACATTGACCTTATGTTTTGGTGACCGTTTTGAGGTTTTTTGTGGTTCTGTTGTTAGTTCATCTCCTGCTTCATGCCCTGTTTTTATCCATGTTGCACTGTGATATTCTGGGACAGGCAAGTTCATCTTTCTCGTGTTTATGTGTATTGAGAACGTTCTAAGGATTAGTTCCTTAACTGGGGGGACCTCAATTGAGCCTTAGAACATGATAATTGCTTTATCAAATTGCTTTATCTAAAGATTGTGTGCCGCCCTTCAGCTGCCTGTTCATGTGCACACAGACACTTTTGCACATTTAGGGCTAGATTTTTTCTAAAACCACCCTTGAATGGTGTGAGTGTACCAATTCTCACTCTGTGTTTGTAATTCATTACATGTAAGTGCATGCAGATAACTCAAAATTCCCTTCAGGATAACCACAGCTTGGGAAGCATTTATTTGCTACAGCAAGGATTTGAGAGTATGGATACTCAAATGAAAATATATTGGCATTTCTATCAAGAGTGTCATTATAAACTATTAAGCTAAAATTGCTAATCACACTAATGTTGAGACTCATTGCTAAATAACTGTTCAGTCATTAAAATATATTAAAAGGGATTTTTTGCCTCCATATAAAAAAGTTACAGTATTACATGTGGTGTTTATATTTTTGCCTGCAGAGTGTTAAGGAATTTCTTCCATTGTGCTTCTTCCCTTTGGGGTTCCCTTTAAAAACACCCAACCCAAGCAAACCCCCCTCCCCCCCAAACACAACAAAACCCCATGAAACATTTGCATTCAATTTCTTCATTCCGATATAATTTGTGTATATCCATTAATATGTCATTTTGTGGAGTTGGGCTTATTATTTGCTTTCCTTTTCTGTAGCTCTCCCAGATTTCTCATGGTTTCCTTTTATAATGGTGTTGAGATACTTAAAGCAAACTGTGGTTAAGGACTGATACATAGAAAATGCAGCATATGCTTGTATTTTTTTCATTTCATGTACCAAAAGTTTAATTTTTTTTATTTAGTTTTGTGAGGGCAAAGCACAAAATGTGCTTACATATTTGCTTCTATAGCTTCAAGGAAAAAAATTCTGTCAGTAGACATTTCACTTCTTTGTCATTGAGTTTCTTGTAGAAAATGTTGCTGAAATGTACGTTAAAAAAAAAGTATCAACTGAAATCTTAATAATTCAATAAAATACCAAGCAGTACTTTTCATTTCTGAGCTGCCCTTGTTACCAGATGTTTCTACTGTTGCCCAGCTTATGCTTCTCTCGTTATTTCTTACATGTGGGGATAAATCTTAGTTTGAATTTATTTCACTGAGGCAAAAATGTAATTGAAACACATTGGGATCAATACAAACTATATAAGAAGCCATGAATTATTTTTCTAGCCCGCTAGGTACTAATATCTAATATCACTGGTATCTCATGAAATACTATAATAATTTTTCTTTTGATGATTAAGTAAGTATTTCAGCACAGAAAGAAAAACATGGTTTTCTTTTCCTTGTATTCTTTTCTGTATGAAGAATTGTTTTGATCCTTTCACTTTTCTACTCTCAAACTCATCAGTCATGAACTTTTGTATCAGGTGAGCACAGAGTAGTAATACACCTATGGCATTATAATAAAGGAAAACACATCTGCATTGAATGCATTAAATTAGTTATTTTACATAAAAGGCCTTTTTCATGTTTGAAAAATGAAGGCTATATTTGTAAAATCCTTTCAGCAGGTCGCTTGCATGCTGACTAAAGATGGGCTTCTGAGAATGTTCAAATGTGTATGGATTTGTTTCAATTGCTATAAGGCTTCCCCCTCAGAGGAGAAAATTTGTGTTACTTCCCTTTTCAGATTCTAAAGACAAAAATGTGTGGCTCAAATAAACGTTCATTAATGTCTCACATTGCAAGGTCTGTTCTTGGTACTATTCAAATAGTACAGGAGTAGTGGGAACAATGACACAGAAGTTCACAGTTTCATTTGAAATATTTTTTCCATGGTTCCCCATCCTGCAGGGATGCGTTGTTATTTTTGGGTTCTTTTACTCCTGTATGAAGGAAGGTGAGTTCGAACATTTTGCCAGTTCAGTTCTGGTTTGATTTGCCCAGTGTTGGAACCAGTTCAGTTCAGCTCCAGTTTGGGTCAAATGGGTTTGCTGTGACTAGCTGGGTTTTCATGGGACAAGACATTTAAAGCTGGAACCAGTCAAATGTCAGGGAGGCACTACCAGCACATGGCTCTGGGAAGGTGCCCTTTTGCTTCTCTGTATCAGCCGAGGTATCAGGAGTATTTCCAGTTTTTAATTGCATGTTTGAGATTGTAATTCTGCACCAAAGAAAACACTGGAGAGCCTCCCCCCAGGGTGTGCAGGGAGGGGGCAGAAGCCCAGCAGAGGCCCTGGGGTTTTTGGGAGTGGTGCTGGATGTGGGTGAGCGGGAGATGGGATGGAGCAGCGAGGGAAGGCTGAGACTCGCTGCTGCTCCGCAGACCCCGGCGAGCACAAACCCTCCCTGCAGCCACCGTGGCTCTGCTCACACTGTCAGCATTCTGCTCAACCATTTGTTCTGCATTGGCAACCAGAAATATTTTTCTTGGTTCAGTTTCCATTATGGCTCAAACTGTATAGCAATCAATATGAATTCTGATTTCATTTTGATTTATATCCAAAGACTTGATAAATGTGCAAACTGTTATGAAAAGGGAGGAAAAAATGTGTGCATGGCTGCCCACTCTGCGTATTGTTAATGAGAGTCTGGACCTTGCTTTGTGATGTAAAATATCTGAAAATATCTATATGTACCAGTGTCTGATAGAGCAAAGAAAGTAAAAGACACAGAGTATTTTGTTTGATTTTGGCTTAAACTTACATGAATGTTCAGGTAGATTAAATGAAAACTAGAAGGAATTGCATGGTTAAAATACTCCGAAGTATAAAGAACCCTGAGTAAAACCTTAGAAAGGTTATAATGTCATTTCCCAATGGAATATCTGCAGCAAACCCCTCTATGAATTAAATGGTTCAGGTAGCTGTGTTTTGGTGCACCCATGTTTTTTTCCTATCAGATGATAATGGTGAGGAGCAATAACTACTAAAAGGAGTTCTGGATATTGTTAAGAGGGCAAAAATACTACTGAATTGCTGCCATTCAGTAAATATTACTTCTGTAATTGCAGAAAAATCTTGTGATAAACTACCATGTTAAGGTAGTATTTTAGTCTGCTCAGTAAACAAACCTAGGCTCTATTTTTCTTGTCATTTATAGTTGATATGTAATTTAGAAATTCATTTTTATGTCAGTTTCTTGAAATCAAGTGCATTATTAGGGAATACCAACTGTTTTAATGTTAAGGAAGATTTGAAAAGGGCTCCTGTTTGCAAAAAAAAAGTCCATGTTAAATCAACTTTATTTTTGTTCTCTCAAAAATAATTCCAGAATTGCAGGTACAGGAAGCTGAGCACTGGTGATAACATAGACTTTTTTATTTATTTATGTATTAAGTGAGCTGTTTTTAGAATTTTGCACCACCAGCAGTGGGTAGTGAGGGTTTAAAAAACTTCGTTCTTTACTTCTTTTTTAAGATATGGATTATATATTTCTATTCAATGAAGTATGGGAGCAGATAAATTGCACAATGCTCAAACAATCTCTGTTTTTATACCAGGTTATAAAGTTGTTATCCATTATTTCAAAAACACACCTTTTTTTTTTTTTCAGCGTCTTGTTGAAGCTGCAGAAGATGCTTATCTGAAACATGAATTTGATGCTGACTTACAGGTAATAAATAATTACTTTCTTGAATGTTTATCATCAGAGTATATAAAATGGTTTATACAATAGCTTGCTTGAAGAGCTGCTGTAGAAAGCCAAGCATGTGAGTAATAGAAGGATGCTGATTACAGAAAATGTAATGGTGAGAAATGACCCTCACTTTTAAAAATTTCAAATTATTAAGCCTTAACAAAATACAACAACGGACCAAATAAGGAAAAAGGGCAAGGCGCTGGGATGCCTCCATGTGCTCATCTCCAAAATGGCTGCTCTGCCTTTTATGCCCCTGAGGGTTGCATCAGGCAACCCTGGCCCCTCCCAGTGCCTGTCAGTCAACCCTTCTTCGCCATCCATTGGTGGATATGGCTTTCCTGCAACTCGATTGGTGCTCAGGAGTTGTCATGCCACGCCCCCTAGCAACAAGCCCTCCCCATTCCCAGCTACCCTGTGCAAGGGGCTCATGCACTCGCCTTCCCTCCACAAGCCTGGGCCAACCCGGGCTGTTTGGTGGCAACAACACACAGGGGGAAAGGGGACCATGGGGACAACCAAGGACGTCCAAACAACAAACCACAATAACAAATATACATCAATAAAGCTTCTCTTAACATCCACACAGTACTCATCTCTTAATTGCGAGAGCCAATGATCCCATTACTCATCTATAACAGAATTAAAGAAGGTTGGCTCAGTATTTTGACAGGTTATGTACTTAGTGCTTGTGTGTTGGGTCACCAAGCAGGTGGCTCTTACTCTTTCAGAGATTTTATTTAAATTCCCTTGCATATCTGTGTAGGTCACAATTTTAAACACAGCAATTAGCCTCGTGTTGTGTCTCTGCAGTGTGCTGGTAAGGAACTGGTCTGCAGAGAGTCAGATTTGCAGATGGGGTGGAACCCACAGGGATGGGATTAGCATGACCTTGATTTGTGCAAGTGGTTTGTGTTTGGATCTGTGTCTAGAGCGGACGCTGGTTTTTCCTAGGAGCCCTTAGAGGTGCACCACTGTTGTGTGTTGCCTTTAGGCACAGCACGGGAGGGAGCAGCACTGTGGCAGCTCACAGCTAAAAATGTTTAAAACAAAAGCCTTTCCCTAAATAAGACACATAAAAAAAAAAAAAAAAAAGAAAAAAAGAAACAAAAAAGAAGAAGGTTGATTTTAAAAACCGAGTAATTTAACCTGACACTGAAAGTTTAACAGGATGTCTGACTAAATGCTTAGATGAGTAAATACCTCCTTACCTTTAAGTGAATTCCTGTATCCATGTTTTCTTGAATGCCATGTTAGGTGTTTTGTCTACTTTGCCTCTACCGAGTTTTAATTTTAAAACCTTCTGTGAATGTTTGCCCATAAGACTATTTAAAATTTGGGCTTAAAGAATTAAAGGAAACAGAGACTTTCCTTAGACATTTTCCCATATGTGTATCTAAGAAATAAACAGATCTGTTCTTTTTTCAAATTTTGCCGTGGTTACTTCCAGTAATCACAAACCACTTTATTTTAATAAAAATACGATGCAAATTACTGATTTATGTGCAGAAAGGAAGAAAAAAATAGAGTCAACTTATTAGAACCAAGCATTAAAAAACTGAGTTTCAAAGGCTGTAATACTAAGATCTGTCAGTCCAGTTTGGAGTAAGGACAAAACGAGCCCACTGAAAATTATAATTCACATTATTGTTGTATATTCGAGGAGTGCTGGGTTCTGTATTCAAATGCTTTAGACTTCAGTTATACTCCAGCCTTGCAGAGGTGTGCTGCCCTTCATTTTGTTGAACTTTAAGCCTTGGAGAAATAGGAACTATTGTCTGAATAAATCAGAAACACACTTTATAGAAGATGTTTTAGAGGGCTGCAGTAAATGCTTCCTCACTGCAGGACAGTTCTCACTTTGACAAAGTCCTTCATTTGCCGAGGCTCTGGTGATATTAACACTTTCAGGAAGCCAGTTAAAAGCCATTTGTGTCAGCAGCATTAACAGGACAATCAAATCTTTGTGTGGAGCTCTGTTGTTTATTACTGTCACGGTCCATTAAAGCTAATCAATTGTTAATCTTGGTTTCAGCGACCCCTTTGCAACCCTTGCTGGGTGATTGTTGTTCTTTATCAAAAATCTCATAATACCATCTGCTCAATAGAAAGTAATGGCCAGGATGATTTGATAGTGTACATTCAAGTGGAAGGGGACAGAAGGCTTATATAATGTGCAGTGTATACAATTCTGCTATCAAAGAGGAATTTTTTGGCATTTGTGTTGCTTTGGCTGATGTGTGGAAGACAGGATTAAATGCTCTGAATTAGTGATATGTGATACATTGTGCTCAGATATTCTGGAAATTCAGAAAACACATAAAGAAAGTGGGTTTTTTTGCTTTGGATAAAGATAATAAAGAGCGTAACATCTTCTTCTAGGAGATGTTCTATTAAAAAAAATAAAATTATAAATATTGTTAACTGAAATTTAGCCTCCTGATCTTTTACTACCTCTGTGCTTGGGAGTGTGTTTCCTAAGACGTGAACTGCTTTGTTATGGTTCACAGAAACACTGTGGTGAATTTGGTCTTCTGTGTCCTGGGGACAGCATAGACAATATTGTTTTAGTACATAAAAATGATAGAAGGAAGAAATAAAATAATATTAATATTTTTATTGACTGTAGAAAAGCACCAGCTTAAAGAAAATAATAACTGTAAGAGTTCACCTTTTAGACTGCTGGTATTCTCTTCAGCAATGCTGAAACTCTAAATTACTTTGTTAGACTAAACCTGATCCCTTCTGGGCATTTTTCTTACTAACATTATTAGTTTTGTCCTTAGTTATTCCATAGGTATTCTAATCAATACACTGTAATTCTGTGTAATGGTCTAAGCACTCAACTATCTATCCCTGGATTGAATCTGTTGGCACCACCAACCTTGTAGTTATGAACATAAATAAAATTCCCAGAGAATTGAAAGGAATAAATCAAAATGGGTGATGTGATGTTGAACTCATCAGCATTATACATTGCATGTTTGAGTAATGGCCAAACTATGAATCAGTGAAAGCAGACCTTAAAGATTTACCTTGAAATATTTGGGGTTTGGAAGATTCTTTTCTTTTTCTGTTAGGGATGTGAAGTTATAAGAAAATAACCATCTAAATGCTACTTATATTTGAATCTCAGTCTAGGGTTTTCTTACCTCACGGGTATGGGTGCAAGTCATTCAGTGTTATTAAGTATTATTTTCAAGTTTATAAGTGGAATTTCTTTAGTCATGCCTTTAGTCATATTTGTGGATGTAAAATAAGTTACCATTTGTATTACTACAGCAAGTTGCCCTGTCACAATATATTCACAGGTGTAAAGAATTGCTTCTCTTCCTTTATAAGAGAATGTCCCTGTTCTCACCTTTGTTTAAAATGAAGCCATTCCCCTGATTTTGTGACTTTAACATAATAGAAAAACCCCCAGCACAGAGGTCAACTGCCTTTTCATATACCCAGCAAGAGTACAGGAGTGCTGGTTTTGATGTGATTCTACAATCATCCTTTAGTTTTCTTGGCTTAGCTGTTTCCCAAAGAAAAAAAAAAAAAATGGAGAAAGATAATAAAGAGAGTAACATCTTCTTCTAGGAGATGATCTGTTAAAAAAATTCAAATAATTTATAATCATTGGTAACTGAAATTTGGCCTCCTGTTCTTCTACTATGTCTGTGGTTGGGGGGGGGGGGAATGTTTCCTAAGATGTGAACTGCCTTGTTATGGTTCACAGAAACACTGGTGGGTTTGGCGTTCAGACACCTGGAAGGGGCTCTGAAGTGGAAAACTCTTCCCTGGAGCTGCCACGTACCTAAGAATTCGTTGCATATGTAGCTGATACAACCACAAAGGTTTAGAGGCTCTCTCCTCCCACCACACTTCACCAAACCACTGGAAACTGGACTTTTGGAGGGTAAAAATGCACCAAGGCTTCAGCAGCTGCTGCCCTCCTGCAGTGGGCACGCTCAGCCTGCAGCCACGGGGCTGGGGTGGCTCCTGAGCCCTCGGCTCACTGTGTCCCCATGTCACTGTCACTGCCCTGTGCACACAAACCTGTGCTGGCTCCATCTGGACAGAGGGAGGGCAGGATCCCCCTCGCAGGGTTGGACTCTTTCTGGGTTTCCATAATCTCAGGAGGTGGATGCTCAGCGGTGCAGCTGGTGCTGGAGCTCAGTGTGGCACTAAAAATAACTTGTGCTTTGTTTCTTACAGACAAAAAATCCCATTAATTTTAGAGCAAAAATTTATAATAACTTAGTTCCTATCCAGTTTTTGTACTTCTGACCCCAGTGACAGGAGGAAGTAACATAAAATTTTGTCATGACTACTTGTTCATTTACTGACTGATTTCACTACAGATACACATCTGCAGGGTAGTTCTTTTATTTTCTCTGTGTTAATTAAGTTCAGTAGTTCATTTGCTTTACATTCCTGCTAAGTTTTCTCTGCATGTGTGTGATGTGATGATAAAAAAGCAAGGTTATTTCTTTCTGCTAGAATCAAAGCTGGTGCACCGGAATGACCAGATTTTATTTTTCTGATTGTTGTAGGTTTACTTCCTGCATAAGATAGAAGAGATTCAAGTGCCAGTGTGTTAAGATGGGTGATCTTATTTCAGTTTTATACCTGAGGACTAGAAGAGGATTAATCAAATAGTTTTTAGGAAAAGATTAGTTTCTTTTACGAATACTCTTAATTTAGTGGGATAAAAAAGGAATACTGGGGTAAGGCTGTTTTTCATTATTCATTTTTCTAAGATCTATAACATATGGCTGAGCCTTGAGGAAAAGGTTTGCAAAACTATACCAGAGTTAGGTACCTGTCTGCCAGATTTTGCTGTCTGTTAACTCCAAATTGCATTTTGTGTCCTTGAAAAATCACATCCTTACTCTCAGACTATGTGTGTTGGCTACATAAAAAATTTTGTGAAATCAGCAGATGGACAGTTAAGAGGTTTCCAGTGGTTTACACATGTGATCAATGCACTTTTTTGAAATACATATTTTGAAAATCTGCAAAAATTAAGACTTCAGATGTTTAGGAGAAAGCACAAATAGTACAAGAGGGCTGAGGAACACAATTAGTCCAGTTCATGTGGTTTACAGCTTCCTGGTCTAATCCTCCAACTGTTAATATTACTCAATAGTTTATTGTTTAAGGGGAGCTGCCTGACTTTTTCTAATTTTGCAATTTAGCTGTTAGATTTGGTGCTTAAATATAGATATAAAATCATAACCTAATGCTACTTTAAAAAAAATCTGACCTAAATATTTATTTAGTATAATGATACCAGGCAAAAATTTATGAAGATGGATTATTAAATGCTTAGGGATTTAATCAAAATTTAAACAAATAGATGATAATTACATTGACATCAGGTACTAAAAAATACCAGGACAAAAGATAATTGAGGACAGCAATTCCACATAATCTTATGGAACTCCTCTTATAACACATGCATTACTTTTATGTTAGTGTTTCAGACAAGTCTGCATTTTTATTGTCTCACTAATATTGCATGAGGCACATGATAACTAGATTTACAGTCTATTCATATTCTTCTGGCTGTTAGAATAATGTCCACTAGTCTGAAGTTAGCTCTTGGAGGGTCCTGAACATCCACAATGGGAAAGGGAAGCCTGTTGGACTTCAAGCACTTGTAACCAGAGATTGAAATGGCTTTTTGAAAAGTGCCATTTAAAATAACAGTGCAACACCTGAAGTTTGACAGATTTCATGGATTATTTATCCAAGATGCTTATTTTCTAAATCAGAATTCAGTCTGTCTAAACTCCAAGCCTGGAAACAGCCTAAATTCCTTTTTAGACTCTGAAACATTTTGCAGGCCCAGATGCTCTCATCTGTCTTTGGGTGGGATGTGGACACTGCAGCTGGAGCTTCCAATAAGGCAAGAGGAGGAAGAGATCCCTAGCTCACACAAATCTAAGCTGTAAACTCTGCACAACTCCTGCAGAAGTAGTTGCAGAGCACTACAGTTTATTCATCTGTAAAATCTGCCTCTGGACCTCTTTCCTGAGGTGTCTCATCCAGGATCTGCTCTCAAGGACTTCGTTTTATTTCACTCTGACACTGGGGGGTCTCTGTGGTTTTGTTCACCCAGCTGGAGGCATAGTTTGGATACAGCTGGGATGTAAAATGATGCCAGGACCTGCAGAGGTGTGGTTCTTATTCTGAATAGTTCGAATTTTTCTGTATCGATCAAAAGATAAGGGAGATCAAGGAAAAATAGTAAGCATCAGAATGTCCTTAAAAACTGACTGCAACACCAAAGACTCAAACTCTTAAGAATTACAGTGCAGTTTAAAAGCTAAAAAGAAGGGAAAAGTGCACAGAAATGTGAGTGTCTAGTGACCCAATGAACTACAAGGCCCAGCAGGCCACGTTTAAATCATAAAAGCAGCTGTTAGAATTTTTATTTGGTGTTTTTCCTTTAGTATTTTTTTTCTTTCATAAAATACTTCAAAATTCTTGTGCAAGAAAAAAAATGTGTGAAAGAGATAAAAGGTTCCTCTTTGCAGTTTTTAGTTTTGCATTATTCTTATTGATTTCTGTGAACTCTAATTAAGGACTCCCCTACTGCTCTAATACTGCAACAAATTGACTTTCAGATTTTTAGCCCTGTCAGTGGAGAGCATTTTAGCTTGTCTGCTCTTTCTTATTTATTTGTTGAGGTTGGCAAGAGGAAAACTGAATTGGCTATGAAACTATCAAGACATCAGTGAATTCAGATATAACTGGTTAAAAAGTGCAGCAGAATTCATGCACAAAGTAATCTTCAGAGGAAGACTTCCCCTTGGCCTTCACTCTGCATGCTTGGAAGGGATTAAGTATCAGAAAGAGAGTACAGAGAAAGAAAGGCCCTGCACCTTTTTGGTTATTTTAATTTCAAAGCTTTTATGTTTTCCGACTCTGTGGCAAGTGAAGAGAAAAAGAGAAACAAGGTTCTGTGAAGCCAGGCTAGCAATATTTTAGCTCATCTTCTAATGATAAATGGCTTCATTAATTTTTTGCACTTTTGAGATTTGTAGTTTGGGGATGTTTGAGCACTGAGGGAATATTTTTGATGTTTCAAGATTATGATCAGTGGATAATTTCTATTACTCTTCCTCCTTCCATACATTTATCTTGCTAAAGAATGATGCTCTCTTACTACAAACAAATCAAATGTAAATAACAAGAGTGATTTCTTGTTTGTTCATAACTTCTGTTGACAAGGAGTGACTTTGAGCACAGAAGAGCAGAGTTTAACTTGCTGTCTCAGAAGCAGAGATGCAGGAGAGATGACTTTCCAGCAATTTTGTAATTTTGGTGCAGTTCTGCCTTATAATAAGGGACCCATCCAAAAAGAACAGTAATTCTCTGCCTGTCTGGTTCAATAGCTGTCCTGTCAACACAGGGCTTGACAGCAGAGGAACTGGAAGCTCAGGTCTGAATTTGTTACTGCAAACAATGTTCTCTGCTTCTGAGAAAGTTTGGCACAGATTTCTGGAGTTTGGTTCTTCTCACTTCAGCTATAGGACTCGTCCTTTTGGTACCCTTAAGCCAGAAGTAGTTTCCAGACATTTCTGGATTTATTCTTGCCAGCCTCTCCTGGAACAGCAGTCTCTATCTGAAGTGTGTGAGGTGTGTGCTAAAGAACACTCCATAAATTCAGTTCTACCCATCAAAAATGGACACAGTGCTTTTGTCTCGTGATACCTGCTGTAAATAATGACAGAAATTTGAAACCTGGAGTTGTCAAAGAACTGTATGACTGAGCTGATAATGCTGTTTTCCTGAGATTTTACCTTTTATATTTATTTGGTCCTTTATTATGTTTGCTTGCTACCAGCAATGAGAATGAAATAGTTTTATCATCCCGTGAGTGTTTTCAAAATTTCAGGTTCTCTGATTAAACATTGAGAACACTCCAAAGGCTTTCCTCAGCAAGAGAAACCTCTGCTTCAGAGCAACTCATAATCACTTAGGTGGGGCTCTCAGGATATGAGCAACCTGTTCAAGTTGCTTCTCTAGTGAATATTAAATTATTTGTATTACGTGAAGCAGTTCAGCAGAAGAGTTAGTGAGACGCTCAGCTTAGAAAAGCCTGATGGATGGGGCAATCGTTTTGGATCTCAGAGGCTCTAGTCTGAGTGTCTCTCCTACTTGATTCAGAGGATAGCTTTGAACAGCAGCATAAATCTCTTCCTCTCTGGCACAGTTCTGCAAAAAGAAATGTGTTTCCCAAAACGAAGAAGATTAACAGGTCACATCTAACAGCACCAACGAGATGGAACAGGAAGTCTTTACATACAGATAGTACCTATACAGTTTTTCCTTTCCCATTCTCAAGTCATTAAGTATCTCCAGGTTGATTTTTTAAACTCTTTATATGCATCTTTTAAGTATTAGAGCTATGTTTAAAAGAACTAAAAGCTTAAATTCTTGCATATTCACACAAACTCATGGGTTTTATAAATAAAGCTGAAATTCTGTTTAGAATAGTAATAAAACAATTAGTTGTTTGCAACAGGGAATTCTTTCATTTATTGTTTTTGCAAGCCAATTCTTTATCTTATTCCAGTAGGACAGAGGAATAAACAAGTGGTGTTCAGATAAGGGGATAATGATGTAGCAGAAGAAACCAGTCCCATGGATATGTTCATTTTCAAGCAGGTAATAGGGAGAAAAAGAAAAAGGAGAGAGATGGTACGAAATGAACATTTAGCAGAAAATCAGTAACAGTACTTAATCCTTAAAATTAGAGTGAAATTTCTCATATCAAACTGGAAGTAAGGGTAAACTTGCAGGAACTTTACCTGAGACTCCAAAACAATTTACTCTCAAAATGCTCTGCATTCCTTCCAAGATTCCCCAGACCAGAATAGATTTAGCCAATATTTTTGCCTTTCCACCCAGTCAGAACAACGTGTGTACCATTTGTGCCACAGTTTACAACTGAGCAGTTGGAGGCTTTCCTGCATTTCAAAGCAGACTGTGCTTTGGGAAGAGGTGCTCCTACCCTGCCCCGGGTCCTTCCCTGGGCAGGGATGTACAGTTGTCAGAACAGGTTAAACGGGGCAAACTTTGTTTTGTGAAAGGAATGGTGTGAAGGATGAAGAAGAAAGCAGAAACAGTGCAGAAAAAGTTTAGGTGTTAGAAGACTGTAAAGTGCAGGGAAGAAGGATAGGGAAGGAGAAATACCTAAATAATGTGTAAAGGCAAAGCTGTTAAGTGTTAATATCTTAGTGTTTCAAGAGTACTGACAGTAATCTTTTTGCAAGTCTCTCTAAGAGCCATTACGTTTGCTTAAAGTGAGGCTAAAATGGAGAAACCATTTTCAACTACTTAAAAAAAAAAAACCTTTGGAGAGAGTAGAAGAGTAGGTCACATTCAAATAAAATTTTAAAACAGGTTTCAGAAAAGTCAGGCAAAACAAGTATGCACTGGGAGTGAGGGAGAAATGCTGCGTAGATGAGGAAAAAAGATCAAAATGTTACTGAAAAACATGCACTCCTTGAGATTGCTGTAACCCTTCGAGAACCCGGCTTATCGTTGTCAGAGCAGACAGAGATGATGTGTTTAATAAGGTGTCTCTTGTAGATGTTTATGGGCCTATCAATTTCCAATTCTAACTAAGCAAGAAAGCAGCTAAAGAGCCAGAGAAATGACATACAAGGTGACGTTAGAGTTGTCAGTGTTTAATGTTTGGCATGTTGGTGATAGCAAGCAGGAATTTGACATTGAAATTCACTTCACAGTAGGCCTTTGTTCAGATTTATGGCCTTGAAAGTATTGGACATCCCTCTTTCACAGAAAAAAAAAAAAAAAAAAGAAAGAAAAAAAACCCCAAAACTTGTCATCTGAAAATACTTTTCAATTAGTTTTCAGCTTTGTGCTGCAGACAAGGTCAGCAGAACTCAGAGCCCTGTGCCTTTGCCCTGCCCTCAGCACTGAGCAGGGTTCACACTGGAGTCAGACTTACTCCTGCATTCCCAGTCCTGTCAAGATCTCGGAGAACGTTTTAAGAAAATTACTCTCCTTGGTTTAAGTGATGCCAAAGGCAAGTGACAGATCTGAGAAGTTTGATCCTATCAAGATTCATTTTGAAAAAATCTGCTCTGCCTTAGCTTTCCTTTATCCATGGATATTCAGTACGTATCCGACGGCACAAGGAGGAGGTGATGTACAGGAATTGTTGTTTTCTGATTTGTTAAGTCTTCTACAAAGGCACGCTCAGTCTCTCATCAAAGCTGTGTTTCTGAAATGTGTGTTCTGCCAGGATCATGTGTTTTCTGAGTTCCCTAGAAAGCGTTTTTTTTAAAAATCTATTTGAAACCTCTATTTAATTCTGTATGTACTTGTACTTGTATCAGAAACTAAATGCAGGTACAGACTGTTGAAAGTGCAAGATGCTGAGGTGCTTAGGGGAACAGGCAGTGCTGGAGTTAATGCTTTTATTTATAAGGCTCATTGGTCAATGATACTGAGCTCTCCTCCAGGAAAAAAAGATCCTTAATTCACTCTCACAAAATTCAATGCCCTATTGTTCTCACTTTTCTGAAGTCACTGTTTATAACATTGCTCTCCTCTCCCCTCTGAGGAATAATATAATTTATTGGAGCAGTTCATTCATAGTCTATGTGATATCTATCTTTTGGGACAGAGATACCTTTTGCATGATGTACACACTGTTAACTTCAAACTCTTCCTGTTTGCTTTATGTGCAAGGGTTCGTAATCAGGAATATTTATGCATCCTGGTACCCAGTTGTGCTGTGCTTGCTGTTTTCTGCTCTTCATAGAAAATTAAACTTTTTTTCTTTTTGGCTCACACCTACCTGAAAAGCAAAAGATTTGAGAATATTACCCAATGGATTTATGATTACTAGGCAGATAGCCAGTAATAAGCAGTGATATCTGATACTACAGCCCAGACATTCTCTGCTTTTTTCCACCTTTTTCCTATTATCTCTAAGTTTAATAAACTATAAATGGGAGACATAAATGGCAGACCATCTTTTCTCTTTTTGTGCCTTTTTTTTTCTTTGGAGGTGCTTGGTGATGAGATTAAGTTAAGGGTCATATATTTTTCCAGCTTAGTATTTAGGAATAGGCAAATTATTGAAAAGCGTGGAAGTGATCTAGGCTTATTCATTTTTGTGGGAGAGCAGCTTTTTTTGCCACACAACAATAATTTTAAATGGAAATAACAGTATTATAGATAGAGATTTAATGAATATATATGAGAAAGGCAGGATAGGAGTCACTAAGCAGTTCAGGGCTTTAGATGAGGTCACGTTTCTGACTTGTGTAGTATGAAAGTGAGTAAATCTTAGATGATCATAGTCAAAATATTTCCAGGGTATTGTACATACTGCTTATTGTGGGAAAAAAAAAAATCTTGCCTCTGGCTTATAAGAAAGATATTGAGGGAAAACCAGCTGCATTTGTACCTTAATGTTTCCATTGCATGTATTGTGTCTTTGTTTCTGGATCTCATGTAATTGCTGACTGTGAAATTAAAATACCAAGCTCATTATTTCAATCCTGAAATATAACTTGCTTTAGACCTACGCTTTTGTCTCTAATTGTAGTGTCCATGTGTTGAGCTTCATTAACTTGAAACAGAAGGAGCCCCCACTTTTCTGTTAAAGTTAATTAAACCTGGTAATGGTTATTGTCTGAAAATTTTCTGGGTTCAAGTAGGTTATTTTGCCTCTGTCTCTGTTTTCATGCATCATTTCATCAGTTGTGGTTTGTCAATTCATAGTATACAGGATTTGCCTGGACTCAGTGAACTATGGGGTTTTTTAATCATAAAAATACACTTGCATGTTTAATTAATGCATAGTTGGAAACTTCTCTGTGTGAAATAGTCACTGGTGACTTTTAAACTCAGGTTTAAAAAAAAATATTTGGAAAAATAGAAGCAATTATTTTTCCATGAATAATAGGTGACAGCACAGCACACAATAGATTGATGTCAAGGGCCACAGTTAATGACATTCAGATCTTTTTAATACAAAAACTGAAAAATTCAAAATTTGACAAATCTATGATGTGTAAAACCTTCAGACTTAGAAATACAGCCTTCTGAGCTGTACTCCACATAGACCTGTGGCCATGACTGAGAGGATGAATTAAATATGCACATTTAAATGCATGTTTAGTTTAGTATTTATGCTTTAATCATTTTGTTCAAAGTTCTGCAATTCAACCTCAAGTATAATGCATGATGTGCACATCTTTATCACTGGTTTTGTGGGTTATGCTGTGGGAGATGTTCTCCTTAAAAAATGCCTCAAAAATACTCCTAGTGAAAGACCATGTCTAAGATCAGGCCATGGGTTTTGCTCAACAAAGCTCAATGATTAAGTGCATGAAACAAAAGATTAGAAGATGTACTTGTCTATGGAAAAAGCGTGGGAAAAAAGCGATGGTCTCTTCCTTGAAAAATCATGTAGGCCAAGTTTAAATAAGTGTTTTGTTTGTGATTCATTAAAAAAGAAAAAGAAGGACAACATTTAAATAACAGTAATTTTATTTAATATTACTTTTCATGCTGTTTAGATTTCAGATTTTAACCATCAGCTGTTTAGCTAAAGCTTTTGGACTATTCAATTGTGATGTAAAAAAATTAACCATTTAAAATCTTATTCTGTGTCCAGTTAGCTTTTTGAAACGAGGAGCATGTGTTCAGAGAAATATTGCTGTGCATCGAAAAGGTGCCAATCAGAGATATTACTGAAAGGTTTAATGGATATTCTGTGCTGTGTGAAGCTCCTGCTGACAAAGTCAGCTCAAGAGCTTTCAGCATCATATGCAAACCAGAATTCTGCAGCAAAAAAGAGATGGGTAGAGGGGGATGTGCTGTGTTGGACTGGACCTTGGAGGTTTTGGTTATAGGGAATGGCAAAGGCCCAACTGGTTGACAGCAAAGTGAGGAGATTTGGTACAAATTTTATGGCTTGTGGACGCTTATGTTGGATTTGTGATTATTTTTCTGTTTTTGACAGGGGGTATGGAATTGTGATGAGGTAAAATGGTCTGGACAGAGGCCATCTGAGGTTCTGAAAAGCTGTGGGAAGTTTTGGAGCCTGTGAAGTCTTTCCAAGCCTTTCTGCCCAGCCCAGTGGCCTTGCTGCCCTTACACAGTTCTGAACTGCTCTGCACGGTCTTCTCTCCTTTCAGTCACACTCTCCTCCTCACCGGGGCGGGGGCTGACTGACTTCCCTCCTCTTCTGCTTCAAATTCTGCCCCCATGGCAGCAGCAGAGAGCCTTGGGGGAGGCAGACAGGCTGGGGACCTGCTGTGGGAAAGTGCCACCCTAACTCATCCTCACTGCCTTGCCACTGGAGCGCAGTCTGCTGCCCTGGGCTGTCTGGCTTGTGTTCCACACAGCCCTGGCTGCTGGTTGATCGTGTCTAACACAGGACCTGTCACAGAAGGCCCAGCAGCACTTAGATCCCCGTGTCTTTCCCCATCACAAGTGTCACATCTTCTAATGCATTCATTTAGTAGCTGGGGAAACAGCTGTTTCCTGCAAACACAAATTAATAGTCCCACTAGGTATAACAGCATTGGTGCCACAGAATAATGACGGAGTAGAGGTGTTCAAAGTTAAATGCAAACCTCTCAGTAAAGGGGCAAATCCTACATTGCCTTTTGAAAACTTCCCTCATTTTCACTGAGAATGCCATACAGGTAAATATCTATTGAGCTAAAGCTCTATAGCTCTCTAAAATTCAAATGATTATTTTTCTCCTAGGAAGACCTAAATTTCCAGGCTTTAACTACATGTTAAATGTCAGTAATATGAAAAGGCATAATAAGGAGGTGAAATACAAGATGGTATTTTTATGAGAAATTATTCAATTTCTATATCCTCTCCCTTTCCCTACTCTGTTTCATCCTTAGAATAGCAATTTTCTGCGTATTTTATGGGATCTACATTCATTGGGATCTATTACAGGTTATAGAATGAGAAATCTCTTAAAGATTAATTGAAATTTAGAGAATAAGAATGTGTAGCATGTACTATAAAACCACTTGAATCCCAAAATACTTTTTCATTCTTGATCTAAGTTCTGTACTGAACTCCTTAAAATAGCAGCCCTAAGGGTATCCACAATTAACCCTGTAGATAAATGAAGTTACTTTTTTTTTTTAATACCTTGCTCTGTATTTCCTCCAAAATCCTTCTACATTCAGGCAGCACCAGCGTTCCTCTTGAGCAGGGGGTGGCTGGGCTTGTGGAGAGATAATAGAATACCATAGATTTTCACCTCATCTTCCTGTTTTCCCTCTGTGTGTGAGAAGACAAAACTGAGATTGTTGTCAAGGCCAAAGTGTCAGGGAGATTCTTTGGAAAGAGGGGAGTGCATGACACAAAGTGGAGACAGAGGGGTTTTAATCAAGGACTGTTTGCACGCCCGGCGGTGCAGGTTTTACTTGTTGCTTGCTTTCACTTTAACTCAAAGGCAAAGCAGTAGCGCTGGGGACTGGTTGGAGTGAAAGCTGCTCAGCCTTGGTGACTTTTTTCTGCATTCATGGGTGAGCTTTCTTTCCTCCCACCCCTAATGTTTCAGCCTTGTTCCTCCCATTCACCCTCTCCCAACACAGATTTTCAGCTCATCTTCCTGTTTTCTCCCTCTGTATGAGAAGATGAAACTGAGAGGTGGGATTGTTGTCAAGGCCAGTTTGAGTGGATCCAGTTTTATTTTATCTGGGTGACTTTACCTCTGTCACTTGTGCAAACCAGGAGAGCCCCTGGTGTGCCAGGATAAATCAAGACAGAGACAGGAGGAGATACAAAGGATACGGGATACAAAGCTGCTTCATTTGCTGCCTTGCCCTTACTCTTCAGACTGCAGCTCAGCTCTTCTTTCGACTGATAAAGCATTTCTGCGGTGACAAATCCTCCTCACAGCCGAGGATGTGCCTGATGGTTTCATCAGCTCTTTGCCGTGGTTGCCTGGCTTCCCGGGAGCGCTCAGCCGTGTGCAGGCACCTCTGCTCCGCTCCCCAGATAAGCCCTGACATTCACTGGGGATTTCGGGAGCGTTGCCTTCGGCCCGTGTGTGAGGGAACTCCAGAAGGACAGTATAAAATCTGTGTTTTCTGATTTGGACTTTACAGTGCCATAAACAGTGACATCATTGTATATACACACAAACATATAATGATGAATACAGCAAATGCACTCTTGCATGTTGGCTGGAAAATACATGCTCCAGGCCCAGATTTAATAGGAACTTTCATATTCCGTTCTTGGAATATAAAGCCGGCATTTTTGTCTATTTTGACTTTTGCATTAATAAAATGAGGTCAGGAAATCTGTTAAAGTTTATCTTTAAAAATGTTTTCAACCCAGTCACCTTGTTTTAAAAATCATTTCCGTTTGTTATCTGCACATTTAAGTAGATTGTGTTTCCTCGTGATTGAGTCCCTGAAGGAATGCACTAACAGATTCCTGTAATTGATTATACTTTAATGATACATAATGGCGAGTTCTGTTTTCCATTATTGTTACCCTACACGCTGAACTGTAACTGCTGCGATACCACAGTGTGTATTGATACACAATTGATTTAGTAACATTTTACTAGTTGAAATGTCCTGCATTAACTAAAACCATATCTCCACTACTTCAGGAGAAGCGGCCATTCACACATCCAGGGCAGGCAGTGTACAGGTCTGCCCATGGTCCGTTCCCTCAGCTCCTTGCAGCTGGCTAAGGACAGCACTGCTGCAATCACTGTCTCCGGGTGTGGGAGCTGGCTGTTCTTACATTAGCAATGTTTCGCTAATTACATTCTTTTCTTTTTGATTGTCCTTTTTCAACAAGTGATCCACCGCTTCTTCCTCCCGCTCCCACCCCCTGCAAACCCTCGATGGCGAGTAAGGTGGTTGATGATCTGAAGGTGTTGCTTATCTTCCTGATTGGGATAACCTAATTATTTCCGGATGTCCCCTGATGGTATAAATCTTCTCCCTTGTGTTTAGGTGGAAAACTCGAGAGCAGGGATTGCTTTGCATGCGGTGGTGTGTGCATGTGGAAGGGCAGTGAGCACACCTGAGTCCTGATCCGTGGCTCAGGCTCCTGCCCTTTGCTCACACAAATAAATGGTGCAGTTCTGTTCCCCCTTAGCTGGGACTGTAACCCCTGGACATTTGGCCTGTCCTAACAGAAAGGTCACAGGGAAGTTCTGGTGGGTGATCCAGCTCACAGAGATGGCCTATGTGGGAAAAACAAAATTTGAAAAGCTAATTTAAATGTTATGTTTTGCAGGTGCTGCAAAAAGCCATAGAGCTGTTGTCTTCTCAATAATCATAGACTATGGAAACTTAATAGCTAGAACATTATAATGATGTAAAATTGGTGATGTGTGTTCAAAACACTGGATAGAATCACACAGTGTAGTCAGATAAGGTACTGACTGAGGCTTTGCTTTTGCATTGATTTTTAATTTTCTTTACTGAGAAGAGGATGGTACTTAAAGCTTGCAATTCTGGCAAGTTGTTCTAACAAATCTCATTTATTATATTGCAAATCAGCAGCTATATTATCAAAATCCTTTATTTTCCAAGAATTTAAGTCTAAGCTTTCTCATAGCATTCACCATATTAAGCCAGTGACTGTTCTTAACCAAAATTCAGGGGAGAAAAAAGCAGCTGAAAAACTGCCTGATTGGACTTGGTGAATGTCAATGTCTGGCAGAATGAAAATACTTTCTAAAAATCTGAAATAATTTTGTATTTCAGTTTTAAAAATGAAATTTTAGCTTTAAGCTTCACTTTAAATTCTGAAAACTAAAAAAAAGAAAGTCACTTCTGAAGTAAATAGACGCTTTGGTAAGTTGAGCTCAAACACAGTGGCTTGCCACCACACAGATTTTTTGGTTTATTCCCTGCTACATACATTTTCTAATGTTTTAAATTACATCACTGTGTATATATGTATTAGCATTCAACACTTGGATTCTGTTTAATATAGGTTAAATATTAGTTTAATGGCTTTGTGTCTGACACTGATTACAATTCAAATCCTCCTTGCATGCTGTTCTGCTGATAGTAATAGCAGCATTTGTAATGTTCAGTCATTGCCATCCAAGTCATAAACAGTAATATCAATTAATATATACTTATGCTTGTGTGGTTACTCTGTGCAGGGATAAATAGAGAAATTATTTTTACTATCAGATACCCATTTCAAAGAGATGAGAATGGCAATGCAAGGCAGATGATGTTACTTAAATGGCCTTTTCAGTGGTGATATTTGAATGTTTGTAGTGTCTCACAGCAGTTTTGGAATATAATACACAATTTAATTTCCTGTATATTTGTGTTGTAGAGGAACAGTTTTTGGACTGTGAAAGAAAATTTATGCTCTAGTGCAATGTATTCTCAGCTCAACCCCACATTGCAAAAGAAACCTCTGCACATTTCTTTAATTTAAGAAACATGAGTTCTTGATTAGTTATACATAGACAATGGTGGATTTTTCCAACTGCAAAATGATTAATAATACGTAATTAAAATGGAACCTGGATCAAAAACTCATCAAGTTTCCCTAATGCCATAATACTGTACCCTTTTCCTAGGCAAGTGATCCTCCCTCAGGGGATCTGAATGATTCTCTGGAAATACATTCCTGCAAATGCACCGTCTACTCTCATAAGGAACTTCCAAAATTTTCGGTTGAGGAACTTTTTTTTCAATATTTACATGTTAAAAATAAGAACTCATGAGTATTAAGTAAATTTTGGAAAATATGGCCAAATGTATGAACATGCTCTGTTAATATGCTTTATAGTTGGAAGTCAGGTGTAAGTAAACATGCACACATGAAGAACCAACCAGTATTAGTCCTATAGCTTTATTGAACATTTTCATAAAGAGTGTACAATTTATTCCTGCCAGAGTAAAACAAAAATCCCACCTACTTTCTTCTTAGTAAAGTTTCTAATAAAGCACGGATAAATCAAGAATAAAATCTCTTTATTCCTTTACTTGCTAACCTCCCCACTCCCCTGTTCCCCAATTTTTGCCACCAAAAACTCACCAGATACTCAATTACAGCCCAGAGGGTTGGAATGAACAGGACAGAAAAACAAGTCTGGGCTGTATCCCAGCTGTTCAATGGGAAGAAGCACCGTAACGCTGGGAGCCACTAGATGCCACTCTTGTCTCATCCCAGTAAGAATCTGAGAGTATTTATGGTTGTTTAAAAAATCCAACTGTGCCCTCCCACCCCAAAGTCCCTTTAAAGATGTTCCTTTGGCATTTCAGATATTTTGCCTTTTATTTTTTTCTTAATTAGACTTACAGTATGACCCTATTGTTTATAGTTTTCTTTCCCTCTGCTGTAACACTGCACTTGTTTATAAATATTTCAAAGCCACCCCTAGACAATATTTTTGTTGCTGGACTCTTGCATAGCTGTGTTGTGCTGTATCTATTTTTCTTTGTGAGTGGGATTTGCAAAATTCTGACATAAGTGTTCATCTATGTTCGATTGATTTCATGCCATTTATGGTGTAAGAACCTCTGAATCTAATTTTTTTAAAAATTCTCCAAAGAACTTCACCTTTTCATTTTTTTTTCTATACCAGATACAGTCGGAAGCTCTTGAACCTGTTGTATATTCAGATTTTGCCATTGATGACCTTTTTACTACATTTGTCATGGCATTTCTAAGCAAGTTGCCTGACTGTAGATTCCACAATTTTCAGGATATTCTTAGCCAGGTAGTTGAGGAAGAATAAGTGCAAAAATATTCAGGTTATTTAAGACAATAGAGGAAAAATTTAAAAAGTAAAGTAATCCGTACAACCTTCAGCGTAACAAAATTGTAATGTTCAATCTGCACAATAGTAAACCTAAATTTATTTTGTTGGCAAGACTGAAGCTGTTCTCTTGTTTGTGTGAATTGGATATAGACCTTGTGATTTTAATACTGTTTTCCATACAGAATCAAATGTTCTTTTTCAGCTTTTAATGTGTATATATATATAAGATGACTTCTACATACTGTAAGCCACCTGTATGGCAGCCAGAGCTGATGAAGTCACTTGCTTGAAAGATAGTATATATTTTCTTGGTAACCTGCAAAAACTTGTCAATAACATGGCTGAATAATGATGAAATGTTATAGGTGTATAAAGACCTCCTGCACATTCGATTAAGTTAGATTTATCTATTTTCTTGCACATGTGGAATGCTGTGAATTAATACAAAAATGCAGAGGGATAGATCCATGGAGAAAACTTTTTGTACCCTGCTTAGTTTCTTAGAAATGAGGGTTGTTGGTGGAGCTCTGTGGAGAGAAATGTGATTTTGGAACATCAAAATGTGAGAATAGAGGGAAGAGATGTTAGTGAATAAGAATATGTCAGTAAAAAGGAAACTAGATTATTTAAATACAGTCGAGCTACCTTTATTGAGAAGTTATAGACTCTATGCCAATAAAAACGATTATACTGTTCTTTTTAAGAAAAACTCCAAAACTATTAGTGGTTTATGGAATTAACAACCACACTACATGCAGACCAAAGTCCAGAGCTGAGGTTGCCTGTGGAACCTTAGCTTTATTGCTTCCATATCTCTGAATAATAACTGCAACTTGAAAGTTCCCTTTTTGTCATTTGCAATGGAATGATTTAATTTAAGTTTCTGTGATGAACACTTAATGCCTTACACATGTAGGGAAGGGTATAGTCTGTGACTCAGCGCCTGAGTCTAACTACAGCATGTCTGCATTGCTGCACTGAGGAAGCTTTTTGTGGTCATTAGCAAAGGCTGACCTCTCTGTTTGTATACAATGTCTTGACCATGCAATTGTTGAAGGGCAAGTTTAGGGATGTGGTTAAATTAGTCTGTAATTTTATTAACTCGCTTGGGACCATGGCAGTTATTTATTAAAGGTCACTCTGTCGTTCTGTTCTCCTCTACTATCAGATCTTTCCTTTGTAATCTCTTCCCAATAAGCTCTTCATTACTTCCCTTTCCTATGAATATTTAAGTGGTGATGGTGAAAAGAGAGTCTGTGTCAGCTTTTCCAAAGCATGTCCTTGTATGGTGCATCTGGAGAATATAAACCCCTCACAGAGCTATATGGGCTCACAGAAATGGGAGGAGGTGTTGAGTTTCCTTCTACCCAAGAGGCTGGCAGTTCTCTTTGTCAAGAGTAATTCCATGCCCTTGCTTGGAGAGCTCTATGTCAAGGGTTTGCAGATGCCAGCTTTGCTCAAGAACCAGCTTTGCAGGATCAGCAGCTCCTGGGATGGGCACACAACCTCTGACCCACAGCAGCTCCCTCACACCACATCCATCTCAGTTGAGAAAGCATCCATTTCCTATGGGAGCCTGCTCCCCACAGTGTCCATCCTGACCTCTCCCAGCAGCTGGAGCACAAGGACAGCACACCTCTTACATCTGCTGTTTTCACTAAAATAAAGTAGTGTGAGTATCCAGTACAGTTTTCCTCTCTGTGGTGATCTTCAGGTGATGTCTCCTTACCGTGATGTGGGCAAGTTGCCAGTGTCAGGAAATGTCTTGTCTGGCAGTAAATGACCTTGCTCGTTCTACCTTTGAGGCAACTACCAAGGAGAAGGGGCAACTCTGGCACGGGGCTTCCAATCCTTTAGTTGCATCCCAGGTCCTGCAGTATTTCTTGCAGTCTGGAGAAGTGCAGGCACAGCAGGCCTGGAAGCAGAAAGAGGTGCCCGCAGGGCAGGGCTGCCTTGATGGGGCTGCACTTGGATCTGTAGCAGGGCCAGGCCAGCACTGGGGAATGTTCCTTGTGGGAAACCTCGGACACAGCTTGTAGGGAGCCCCAGAGTGGGAGAAGACTGTGCCATACAGGGATGAAAGGATGTCTATTGTCATGGCTCTATGCACATTTTTTCCCCAAGTTAACTAGGGCTTTTTCCCTCTCTTCCAATATTAAGTCAGGATGTTTTCCTCAGATGTAGAAGGGCAGAGATTTTGAAGGAAATTAGTTTTAATCTAATAAAGTCTGTTCCAGGACAGAATTTGCAGTAAGCATAACCTTTTATAAATAAAGCTGAAAAAGTAAAAAAAAAAAACAACCACTGAATTTAAGAGAAGAGAGAGTACATGATATGTTTTTTTGAGTAAATACTGGGACAAGGAGGTTTATTCCCGCAGTAGTGTCGGTGTATATAACTTGGAGGCCAGTAAGTGCCAGATAAATATGGACTAAAAATATAAAGCGTGGATAAGAGAGAGATTTTATTTTCAGTTTTTACACCCCTTCATATGTTGAACCTAATTAAAAATAGTTACTACAGAATGACAACAATATAATAATTGATGAGCTTATGGATATAATCAATGATCTATATGTTTTTTAGCTGACAAAAATAATAACCTTGATGGAAAGGAATGAAGGAGAATTTATATTAAAGTCAACATAGTGATAGTTATTATCAGAGTATGAAGTTATGATTAGAATGAAGAATATGAGAACATTTAGTGTTATGATATGTCACATAATATAATTTGTTTAGTCTTTTTTTTTTTTTTTTTTTTCAGTGTATGGAATGCTTCTTTTTAGCGAATCACAGTAAGAAATGGGTAGCTCAGGACAGTTTAATGGGAGCCTTGTAACTTACTGTGGGGTAAAATGATCAGAAAATCCTGAATCCAGTTTTTCTCTGACATCCTTTGTGGTGCTGTAAGGTGCTGGTCTGTGTGGTCAGCCCCAGGGCTATGAGGAAGCTGTTGGCTGGGGTTTGATAGCAGGTGATCGAGGTAGGATAAGGCTGCCTCCGAGGTCATAGGCTGTCCTCATAATAATTCTAATTCACTCGGGCACAGTAATGTGTAGGCAAGGTAATACAGCTGCCAGCTCACTGTTTTCAGTCTCTGTAGTAAGAGAGTTGCTGCCCCGGCTTGTGCTGTACAGCATAGTTGTACTCAATCACAGCAGAGGTCACACCAAATTTAAAGCTGAATGTAAGGTTTGCGAATGAGAATTAAATATTTAAGTCACCCAGGCATTTATTTTTTTCCATTTCAGTTATCTTTCCGGGAGGCATTTGGAATTTTGGGCAGAGAAGAACTAAAGTAATAATTCCTTTTCGCATGCTTTATTCCCTATATCACTTTTTTTTCCTCTGTCATCTTGCTTTCACTTAAATTTAATTTTAGCATGGTGAAATACACACCAAATTCAGAAACTGAGCTTACATTAGGAATGTATTATTCTTGCTGATTGCAGGTAAGTAAACACCAGTGAAGGACTGTGCTTGCCAACCGTTTCCAAACCTTATGTTAGAACTTGTGGAATCATGCCAAGCACTGATGGACTTCACCTATCATTAAAAGCTAAATTTCCACGAGATTTTTGCTAAGGTTCACGGAACTCCTCAAGCAAATTTGAGCCTCATGGCGGTAGTCTAAGGATTGATTTATTGTTGTGTATCAAACTCTAAAATGGTTTGGGGTTCATGTTTTCAGCATTACAAGTAAACTTGGAAGCTCTGATCCTGATGCATAGCTGAGTGCAAAATCCAGAGTGAGCCAGAGTAGAAGTCAAAACTGATCCTTCTCAAACCATGCAGATGAAACCTGCAGATTTTTTTCCTAGGAGTCTGTACTATGTGCCCTTCAAAGGACTAACAATAGCTTGTTCTTATTGTACAAATATAGAGAGATAAGAGTTGGCAAACACTCTTCTGAGAAAGGAAAGAGAATGAAGGAAAATAGGTACGAAGAGGCTGTGAGCCAACCAGCCCCAGAACCATACTGTGAAATGATATGACTAAAATATGTGCATGGTAAATAGTGTGACATTGAAAAATGAAACATTCAATATTACAGCCAGAGGAGAAAATTGCCAGCTCCTAAAATTGGGTTCTGGCAGTATGTTCAGAGAGTCAAATAGGCATATGCTTGATTGCAGTTTGGGTGGAGAGAAAGGAGATTCACAGATCTCTATTTCAGTTCATTCTGTATTTTCCCACACTATGAATTAATCACATCTAATACTAATTATATACTTGCAACATTCTGAATTCCTGCATCAACTGTGGAAAAATGTGGAGATGTTTCCAAGACTGGAGCAGCTCTAACAATGAATCCCTATATGTGCTTTTGAAACTGTTTGCTGTGCGTCATATTCAAACCCGGTTATGTTCTGCAGATTTATCTTCTGTACTTTGATGGTGATTTACACTCCTAGGGAAGCAGTTGGGTGAAACCATGTCTCAGAAATGTGGAAGTTTAATATAAATAAATTAAACACAGGCGCTTGATTTCAGTGAATCACAGCCTTTTGACGTTTATAATTTCAACACATGATTGTCCCCAGCTACTCAACCTCTGTGACTCATGGTGATGCTTCAGCTTTTGGCTTGATTGAAAATGTAAAATGTAAGGCTGGGGTTTTTTAGCTATTCTAGGATGCTAAAAGATCTGGAACCACACAAGTGGGACAAATTCATACATACTAACAGTTAGAAAACTGTCTAATCATTCTGAATTAATGATACCCTGATTATCTTGCCTGTAACCATTAGGTCAAATGAAGAGTTTTCTCCAGGCTTTGAGATACAGGCAGGTGTATTTTGTTGCTGTCGAATATAGAAGCACAGCCTAACTGCAGAGGTAAAATTATTTCAGGAGGTAAATCTGAGAGAGTTAAATTCTTCATGTTGCTAGGGTTGCTCTTGCCTGGAATTAGACAGTGTTATGCAAGCTGCTGTGGGAAGGTTTCATCCAAAGGGAGCCCGTTAGGGAGCTGAAGGTGTGATCAGGAGCTGTAGGTGCTGCACTCAGGAATGGGGAGTCTGAACTGCTCTATGTCAGTGTGGCCTGTGGGGCGCTAGGGTGCTGCTCTGTGGTGTTCAGGTGGGATACATCAGACAGAGCATCTGAGGGCACAGAAGTACCAGTGATGCTCTGAGGGGCAGTAAATGCTGTGGGGATTTTTCATCAGGCAGTTTCAGTATGGCAGGTATGACAAATGTGATAATTCCCATCTTGCAGCTCAGGAATCAAGACTGATCTCTCTCAGGAGAAATACATAATGCTGATTTTTGTATTTTTGTTTGTTTGTTTTTCCCCTTTTAATCACTTTTAACAAAGTGATTAAAGAACAGTGTCTAATGAAAAATTGAGTAAGTTTCAGCAAGATTTTGTTGTAGAAAGATGCAGATAAACTCTGATTTGAAGTAAAAGAATTTGCTTTTGAGGGGAGGAAAAATTGAAGTGGGAGGAAAAATTTTGAGTTTCAGAAACAAGATTAAAATTTCCCAACTTCATTAACCTACTAAATTGCAGTTAATAGTGGAGACACAATTAGTACGACTCCAGTGAGGCCGGTGTAAAGTAAAAAGTTTCTCATTTCCATGTGATTTGCTCAATTTTTTTACTTCTAGCAGCCTGGTAAAGATACATTTACTGTTTTGGTTTCCTCTGCATTTCTTATAAACTAGATTTAAGAAAAGTAAAAAGAAACAAAGAATGAATAGAATAAGAAAATACAAAGGGTGAAGCTCCTCACCTGTCACCTTGCATCACCTGAGCAGATCTGCCCAGTGTGATGAGGTGTACAACAGCTGTCTTTGGAAATACTCTCAAGGTTTGAGAAGACATCAGTGAACTAACCTTGCTACTTTCCATGGAGAACTGTAAAGCTGGCTGCATTTTCAGGGCTGTTTTCTCTTTTGCCATTTGTTAGTATTTACCTGACTGAGACCTGCCTTTCAGTAATTACTGTGAGGCTCAGGTAGGAGAACCCCCAACTTAACATTTGAACTTAGTCTGGATGATGCCAGCGTTGTGCATTGATAGTTCTAGCTGGGAGCATAAGAAATTATATTGGCTTTGTGGGTCATGAACTCTCAGCACTCTGATCTCTTTCCGAGTGTCCTTAGGCAGGTGATTTGCTCTTTGGCCACTGCTCACAGGAGTGCCTGGGAGCTGAACTCTGCCAGAACAACTGCTGCAGAGAAGCACTAAAAAACAGACTTATTTCACCTCTTGTGGCACAGTCATACACAGGATTTGGGGAGTGGGTATAGAAATGTGCAGATGCAAACCCTCCTGATTCTTCTGTACATAAAAGTGGTATTGTATCAGATTAACTTAGTCCTGTGTATGCTCCAAGATAAATGGACAGCTATTGTTTTCAGCTGCAGCACCCATCATTCACATCAAAGTCTCTGCATAGCTGAAACAGAGATGAGAAGCTTTTTTTTAATCAAATGTGTCTCCTTTCCTTCAAGTATTTATGGCTTGTCACTGTCTAACTGAACCTAAGATGCTGACAAATATGCAAGTCACTTGTAGAGCAGCTAAAGTATAGGATATATATAAGTAGAGACATTCTTCTGATTGGAAAATAATCTTGTAATAATAATAAGTCTTCCTGTTGTAAAATTCTTTCTAAATACAGTAATATTCGGAATGGGAATTAGAGGTATTTCAGGGATGACATTTCATTATTTCCAATCAGCTTTACTATAAACAAACCCTGCAAATTTTCAGTGTCAGCATATAGCTCAGGTAAAACTAAGCTCATATTTGTGCTCTGAGTACCTGAATGTTTGCTGAGGATTTATTCATGCCATATTTCTGTTTCAGGATGATGTGTGTTACATTAGGCATTTTGAATGCTATCCATTAGCATAAGCCCTTCTGCCTTTGAAAATATTTTTGTCACTAAAAATTATAAGTCTGCTTTAGGTCTTTATGTTTGTTTAAACTACAGATCAGTAAATGGCTGAGATGTGTGTTACATTTCAGGGTTTCTCCATGATACGTTGTGTGTATTGTTGCTCAGATCCCTGTGTGGTCCAGTCATGCCATATGTTATTTCAACAAAATAGCTAATGACAAGCTATTGCTTAATGAAGTGCTTTCATGGCACCTTATTTAGGAGGGAGGATCTTTTTTTCTGGCAGTTGGAGGCTTTTGTAACAATATCTACTGTAATTTCTCCCTTGGAATCTACACAGAGTAAGTCATCTGTGCAGTAAACTTATGTCCAGGAAGCCTGAATTAATAACCTCTGGGTCAGCTTCACAAATTTCTCATTATTCAAAATACCTTTTCCTGTTGGCTAAGCCTTTTGTTCAAGATGACACTGAATTGCAGTGGTTATAGATGGCTTATGACCTGGAAAACGCTATTGGCAACACAGGTACATTTTGTCACAGACTTAAAATGAAGCAAGCATGGAACTAAAAGACATTAAATGTAGTAATTATCCATGAAAATAACCATTACAAACAGTAAATATGTTTATATTTCTATGAATATTGTTTTAGCTTTGGCAATAAGCTCAGAGCCAACACATTCAAAATTGATACATCTTTTTTATAAGGGAGTATATTAGCACTAATCTTTATTTCTAAAATAAATATTTAAAGGCAATGGAGGATTTTCCTGCCAATCATAATTAACAAATTTCTATAATATTTTTATGTTCAGCTCTTCTCCTTCAATGTAGACAAATGCAATGGAATTTATATATCTGTATATCATCTTTTCCATTAAGAAGATAGTAACAAAAATAAGAATAAATGCTATTTGTCCTTAAAAATGTCATTGTTCAGATGATGTCCTGGTAACAAAAGATGCAGGATCTCAGATAAACATCTGGTAGGAATGAGGGCTTTTTCATGTTTTTTGTTAGATGAGCATTTCAGACTCATTTGTCTGTATGTTTGAATGATACTGTGTTTTCTCTTGTTATTTTCAATTTATCCTTTACCAAAGAGACAGAAAGGAGCATTGAAATAGGAATTAGGATGTTTAGAGAGAGTAATTAGAGAGAGCTAAAAAATGTTTTTTAAACTGTTTAGATGGCTGAGAGGCCCCTCTCTGTGTGATCTTTCCTGCTGAGCTGAGGGAAATGCACAAATACAAGATGTACCCAGTCTGGGCTGCCACTGTCTGCTGGGGACTTCCTTAGCTCTCAGCAGATGTTTCATGCAAAGCCCATGCTAGGAATGTTTCTTGGATTCTTCAGGGTCTTTGGGAGATGTTATCTCTCTTGCTTCTTGAACCTAAACTTCTAATGACTGTAAACAAGACAGAGCAGCAAACTGGATGGTGGGGTAGTTGATTCATAAAACTACTAGTTACCCCATCCCCCAGATGGATCTCAGACTAGAAATTTGCCTCTGGTTGACTTAATTTGCCTGATCAGCTTTTCTAAAAGTGTTTATCTGTTTTAATTTGGAATGCATAAAGTTGCCACGTGAGCTAGAGCTGGAACATGGAAATGGTGGTAGTGTTTCTGAAAATCTCAGTTGTTTCTTCAGTTGCATTCAGTCTCCCCCTGTGCTCTGGTTTGACCATAACTCTGAAGTTGTGCATAGGATTCCAAGAGCAACACAATCCACAGCTCACTGAGTGTCCCAGTAAATTGTTCTGTGAGTATCTGAGAATTTAATATAGTGAAGAAATAGTTGTCCAGACTCCAGATAGTTTCATGATGTTGCTCTGACAAATTCAGTTTATGTAAAGTGTTCTATTGCTGCTGTTATATTTATCATTGTTGGCCTGTCTTTGCTTGATGTGAAAAATGGTTAGAAGTTGAAAACATAAAAGAGATTATTTTTGTATTTCATAAACTTAACTCTTGGGCTCTACCACTCACTTGCACAAGTTCAGATGGCAATAGTACGCAGATGTTCATTTTACCCATGCAGATATTTTTCAATATGCAGGTTCTTAACTTGCCCCTCTTTCCAACTTCCTTTGTCTCCCAGAGCTCCCTCCTAGGGCAAATAAAAACTCGTATTTGATGTAAACCTGCCTCAGCTGGTTTATGTGGATTCTGAATTTCTGTATGTAGGACTCACGCTTGCTGAATGGAGTCAAGGAAAAACTTAGTGTGTGACATGAAAAAGTATTGTCTTTGTGTCCTTTTTTAAACTTTATTCATATAATCAGTACAAAGCAAAATTGTAAAGAATCAGAGAAGTGTAAGTGCATACTCTGTGATCCTCTGTGAGATGTTAACACTTCAAGCTTATTTTATGAATAAAATAGATGCCATTGTCCTTCCCCCTTTACTCTAGAGACATGTGTTTCTTTTATTAAATTAGCTCATCATCATGGTTTTGTTATTTCAACTGTGGGCTTAGCTGACCGAATTTCTATATTGCTTGAGAGAGTCATTAATCATTTGAAGAGGATTTGTATATGTTCAGTTGCTCAACATCTCATCTCTCACTTTACCCCCAAATAAATTCAATAATGTTGCACGTGTTCTGCTTTCCTTTTTGTAGTCAATAATATTAATTTAACCTCCTGTGTGTTGGTGGGTGGTTGGAAGTAACTAAACAAAGATGGGATTGTAGTGAGCACCATGAAATTCTGTTCTGTTCTAGTTCTTCACTATTTAATTATTTTGATTATCCCCTGTTGGTCTGAAAAAAATAAATCTGGTAAAGTACATGTTTAATTCATCATTCAGGGCCCCAGTTAGTGTTCAAATGTTGACTGCTGGATATGAACTGCTTGTTACTTTCTGTATTTGTGGGAACAGTTATTAACCCCCAGCCCAGCACAAGGATATATATGGGCTGTCCTGTCCCTGAGCATGTCGTGCTGGGGAGGCTGCACAGCTCTTGCTGAGCACAACGCAGCAATATATGTGTGCTTTAGACTGAAGAGTCTGGGTTAAAGTTGCTTCTCATGGGAGACAGAGAAGATGCAGAGCTTGAGAAATATATTTTTCTTCCTGCTTGGAAGTAGGAATGAGGCACTTAGGGGCATAGGATTGTAGAAAGGCACAGAGAAGTCACATAATGTCTCCATTGATAATTAGAAGCAGCCTTGAGGTTGTCATCAACCTGAATGTGTCAGATGAGCTGAATATGCACAGAACGACACTGATTTCACTTTAAACGTTTTCATCTTATCTGTTTGTGAAATAGTTTGCCTTTCTATCTCTATAGCACGTTTAACTGTATGGATGGTATTATTTTTAATGTTCTATATTGAACACCATTCACTGGTTACCTTGTGGTAAAATGAAAAACATCAGAATATATTACTGCATTGATTTTGAGGCAAGTCTGTCATTTTGCTCTTCTCTTTTACAGAGTTATTTTGCAGAAGTTGTTGATCCTGCTTATTCATTAGCTTGGTATTAGCCGTAGGGCTTTCAAAAGAAATGAAAAAATCCTGTGATTTTAGCTAGTAATAAAAATGGTATTAAAATGAATTAAAATCTTGCAGGTTTTTTGCATTTGTAATGATACACGTATTGTATAATTTGTTTAAAAAAGGTCCACCCCATGAAACTGGTTTGGGGAATATTTGAGTTAGTGGATTTTAGAAGAAAGACATCCTGACAACCTGTTGGCATGTGTTTTGCTCTAAGTATTCTGCATCTATGATTTGGCCACACCTATATCGGTGGGATACTACTTCTAACCTAAAAATAAAATGAGACATAGTGAAGGTTTTTAATGCTCTGAAAATATTATGAATCTAATCATGGCTTCCTGTGTAATGTTTTATCCTGATTTTCCTAGTTTGAAAAAAGGAGCATCAACCCTACTGCAGGATGGAAGTGATTGCAAACTTGATACAAGTGTGTTCAAAAATGTTTTAACGTCCTCAAGCCTTCAGAAGTACCTATTAGTCTTCTCTTGTTTTCTTTGATCTTGCACAGTTTGTCCTTTTGGAGTGACAAGTTTTAGGCTAATTGCTGCTGCTTCCAAAGTATTGTTTAAATAAAGCCCAACAAACCTCTAATGAAGATTGAGCCACTTCTAACAGTCTGTTTCTGAATTGGAAGCAGTAAGTGTAGAGCCCTTGTCCATGTCCATCAGGAATGGGAAGAAGCATCCTCAGCTGAATGCAGAGCCCAGGCAGCTCTGCCTGTGCTTAGACCAAAGTGGAAGAGCAGGAGGGAGCTGAGAAGGGGCTGCTCCAGCCCCAGAAGTGTTCCTGTCCTGCACACAGCAGTGTGTGCAAGCGATGATAAACCTTAGCAAGGGGCCAAAGTACCATACTGGTAGATTTGCCCGGTTGGGGATTTTTGCCTTTTCACCCTTTCCCAGTGTTTGACAGTGACGAGGCTGCAGGCTTTGCCTGCTCATTGACTGGGCTGCAGGCTCTCAGGGATTGGGGGTGATTTTGTGCGTTTGAAATGCTCAACCTCCACAAATGCAGAGTCTACAGTTATTGTGCTCTGGTTGCAAGATGATTCCCTTAAATCATGGAAGTCTTGTTTAATGTTGCTCTAAAATTTTCATTAAATTTATTCCATGGTTTGCTGCATCTCTAGGATCAAGATCCCTGTCTCTGAACTCACTTATTCATGCAACTGGTATCTTTTTAACCTACACACAATGTGAGAAGGGAAAAATTACGATGTCACCAGTGTAGGGATTTGTTTTGGTCTTTAGCAGAAAGTATTCCTTGGAGGTTTCTTATGTGTATGAAATTGAACACACTGAATATTTGCTCTTCTAGACCCAACAAAAATGATAGATATCCAGTAAGGCTTGTCAAGGTGTCCAAAATATTAAACTAAAAGCCTGTTACATAAATGTTTTCTCCTTCCTTGTTTTATTTACTAAATTTTAGTGACCAAAGAGTTTTTGTTCAGTCTTGTGACAAAAGAAGAGGCTCTTGAAAGCTTTTGCATGTAAAAGTAAATATTTTTGGAGTTATTTATCTGTAAAGGAAAAGGAGGCTTCATCTGAAACTTGTAACCTAAAGTGATGCTTTTTAACTTTAATGGATGATTTAAAATAGCCTTCATAATAAATTTCCACATTCAGTGAATCAGTTAATCCTTACAAGTCTGAGACCTAGATGTTTTATCAATTTACTGCTATAATAGATTTTATACTATAATGAAGTATTATTTATTTATCCTTTTTTATGGCAATTTTAATAGGGTAATCATATTGGGAAGGAATGTATAGCCTGGGGGAAGGTCGTTTTAATTTGATTGCGTAGAACACAGATCAGTTGTTTTTTCAAGGATGCAAGTAATGTTTCTGTACTTCTTCCATAATTAAAGCAGGACTGATAACTTTTCAAATCCCAGGTGATTTTTGAGCCTTGCTGCTGAATAAAGACATAAAAAAGAGGGGAAAAAAGTGCTGGATGTTCCTACAGAGGAGCAAGGAGGAATTGTCAGAGAATAATTGGAAATTATAAAGATTGTTTCTTACAACAAGAGATGCTGTTTTGTCAAACATAAAAGCTTTTTAAAATTCAGAGGTTTTTATTGAATGAGGCACTTTGCTTTTATGACCTTCTACACTTACTTGCTAAACAGACCAAGTTATTGAATACAAGAGCTTTAATCATATGCTTGAAAACAGAGATCCTCTGTACTGGACAACTGCCAGGAGAGATTTTTTCGAGCCTTAGAAACATATATGCCTTCAGATTTAACTCCAGTACCAGAATAGGGACCTCTGTCTCCAACGTCTTCTTAGTAGGACAGCCTCCCTCAGAGTGGATAACTTTCCTCATTTTGCTTTTCACATATCATGAACCTTTCTGTTCTCCTTAGAGGTGTCTCTCATTTGTCAGTTTTGAGAAAATAAACTTTCTTTTTTGTTTAAGCACTGATGATAGTAGTTATTTTGCTGCAGTGGTTGTAGATGTTTCAAATGTTGTGCATTTCTAGCTGTCTGTGTTATTGCATGGTAGGTTTTGCTTTCCCTTAATTTTCCATGTTATTTGCTGCTACTTCATTTTTTCTGATGCTCTAATGTTTTGAGGCTCAATGCAAATGCCATAAGCTTTCCTTAATTTAATATCTTTCAGATACATTTAACTTTCTCTTTAGATGAGCTGCATTACAGAAACACTGTGAAAATGGTTCTTGAGTAGTTAAGAATTATCAGTGTAATCCAAATATTGCTCTAATGCTGGCTCATTAGTGCAAATCATTCCCGTTTACACCTTTCTGGTCCTCATTGCTCTGTGAATGTCTTGGTAAAAATAATTTCTATAGTTTAGAAAAAAAAATATAGCAAACTAAAATTGTGGCTTGCATACTCTCATGATGTTAAAACCCAAATTACTTAATTTTAAAATATAGAAACTGATAACTTGTTTACTTTTATGTGCCAAATACTGTCTAATTTACAAAGGCAGTTTGCATTATAATGTATCTTCTAAGTTGAATAGTAAACATTTATGTTTAAATAAATATGCTGTGTACAGTGTTAACAAATACTTGATAAAATACCTAGGCATCACTGGATATCTATTTAGAGAATGATAAATGTAAAAGGCAATATAGAACATCACTCTTATACCACACTTTGTAAAATACTGCAACTATGTGAGATGTGTGCAATACTTTTCAATACTGCATCTAAATTACTGAAGTTTTGTTTCCGACATCCATTGTTATCAAGGTGCTTGTTTAGCTGAGACATCATGCCAAAATAAGTGGCTAGGCTGGAATAGAGAACTTTGAGAAATTTCCTTCTTACCTTGCAGATCAGTTCTCATCTCCAACCTGCCCCTGTGGTTCTCATTGCAGGCCACAAACTTAGCACTTCCCTGGTTTTTCTGTTATTTTGACCAAATTGATTTTGGTCATAATTAACATACATCTTTGGCAGCCATCCTAAGGGATCACACAGCACAGCTTTTTATTGTGGCTGAAGGTATCGTTTGTTTCAAAACAAACTTGCTTTTGCCTGTCAGCATGAATGATGCTGTAAAGCAATTTTGTGATCAGTTCTGTAACAGCCCCATAAGTCTCTGTCTCCTGTGATTACAGGGTATGGCAGAGCAGCACAGGGTTCTGCAGACTGTCAGCAAGAGGATTATTTGGGGTGTCTCAAATATGGTCAGCTCCTGTTGGGGCAGAATGGTCCAGTTCTTGTTCTTCTGGGCACTGATCCCTTTATATTGGCTTGCACTAGGAAAACTTTGCAGGGATAAAACTGAAAACTGAGATCCCTATTTGCCTTGTCTTATTTTTATGATACAGTGTGGGCTTTCAAAATGTCAGATCAAACATGCAGAATGATGCAGATACTGCAAAGGAATGTACAAGGAAAAAAACCCAATGTATTTACTTGAGCAAATCTAACTGCACCAAAGTCTAAAAGTTGGTTTTTAGTTCTAATGATTCATATAACAGCTGCCATGAAGGAGATTTCCTTGCTTACTTGCAGGTGTCTAGGTAAGGTTGGAGTAAACTCATCTGTTGGACAAGTCACGTTAGAGCTGAGTCTGCTCCTAACCTGGATAATTATTTTGTTATTTATTAGACTAATAACTTTCTGGCATGTTATATTGTGTGCACTCAGAACTCACCTAGTTAAGGTTATATCAAAGACTGACCTCCATTGACAAGATTAAATTGAAATCATTTTCTCTAAGAGCTTAGGTAGAGTATTTGTGTTGTCAGCAAACAGGACTTTATCCTCTTTCCCTTGGGCTTTATCTCAAATACAGTGTCAGAATGCCAGATGGATTTACTTTATTATTTTTTCTTCAATTTTTAATATTCTTTCTATCACCTTTCGGCTGTCACACTCAATAATTTCCTTGGAAAGGAAGAGCCCAAAAGAAGCCGTTGTATAACAGTTCTCCTTAAATGCTCATCTTTTTCAGTAGTATTTTTGAGCTGCATACATTACCTGATGTTTAATCCTTAGAACTTGCAGGACTGTCTTAAATATGCTATTTTTGTAGGCTTCTCACTTGCAAAAAAACCCCTCAACAAGCCAAAGGCAATCCCCCCTCCCCTGCCCCGACGAAACAGAAAAAAACCCAAAACTAAACAGGAAAATATTAATAATCTGCAATAGCATAAGGACTACTTTATGCTACAATTTGCTTTTTAAAAAACCCCAAATATAAATCATAATATTATGTATACTCTGGTAGAATTGAGAAAATACAGACTCAGACCAATAAATCAATGAATACTAAATCAACTGAAGAAACAATCACTCCTAAATATCCTTAATTGTAAAATAAGTGGTTTATTTTTTCCTTTTTATTTTTTTTAACATAGCAGATTTTAGTAGTTGGCTAGCCTTGCCACTTACAGAAGTTGATGAAGGAGGTTGTCTACTAATTAACTTCTTTGGAAAAGGAAATAATCCACTGAATGAAATGAAATGAAATAATGCTTTTTTAGAGTTGATTTCAAGTATATTCTGACACCCTTATTTGAAATGTGTCCATTTTTCCTTCCATATACAAAGTATTATAAAGGCCATGGGCAAATAAAATTTACATCCTTGAAGTTGCTAAGTCTGTATGTGAATTTCTGTAGAAATTATTCCACGGTACATACCTTAAGTTCTGTTCAAGAAGAGCAGTATATTGCTGCATATTCTAGTACAGAATACTTTATCCTCAAATAAACATAGATTTATGTTTAAATATTATATGCATTTACTCTCAAATGGCTGTTAGAGCATGGACTCAAATTAATGTGATTCTTCAAAGACATTAAACTTTGCCCTCCTCCAATTAGGAAGCACATCACAAATTGTTGCCAAGGGTTAAGGTACTTATGAGGTTAAAAAGTAGTCTGTACTGTTTGTTGCTTTCAAAGCTTAATAAAATTTCTGGTTAACTAGGTCATAAAGATATCAATAACTTTATCTAAATTGCTTTTGCTTATCTGCTTATAGTTCTGTAGAAATAGGCCAAATAGTCTTCAGGAATCTTTAACAGGCAGATAATAATTTCTTGTTCAAAATAAGTCACTACTAAGTTTATATGTCCATATTAAAGTATGCATAACTTACAAGGCCAGCTATGATGTACATTTCTAAAATTCAATATAAAGCAAATAATTTTAGGAAATGTCAGTAGGTACACACTGGGTACACATCTACAGCTGTAGTTAATACTCCTGTGAAGTAAAAACACTTTTAGTTTGTCAGGGACTAAGTTCAGCACTGACAGCAGTTCTTGATCTGGTGGAAATAAGCTAAACAGAGATCATAATTAAGTAATCATACAGAAAAATATTTAAATTTAGAAAGCTTTGTATTAAAAATAGTACACACTTTGTTTATGATTAGAGCTTTTCTTGGATTGCCCTTAATATTTTCAGGGCAGCCAGAGAACAGAAACAATATGGGATTTTCTTCAAATGTATTGATAAATCTATTTTCATAAATGTAGCTGTATGAAGAGTATAGAGGGGATCTGAGATAGGATAAAAATTTCTTATTCTAGCTGGAGATGTTAATCAGTGGATTGATAGATGTATTAAACTATTCAAACTGTGGTTTTATGCTGAATGTACATTCTGAACAGAGAATGTGGGTTTCTGTTGCAGTATGAGTACTTCAATGCTGTGCTGATAAATGAACGCGATGAAGAAGGAAACTATCTGGAGCTGGGGAAGGAGTTCATTCTGGTGCCAAACGACCACTTCAACAACTTGCCTGTGAACATCAGTCTGAGTGACGTCCAAGTACCCACCAATATGTACAATAAGGGTAAGAAAAGAGCTGCTTTATTTCATCATTCCACTGGCCAAACAAAAGCACACCCTTGCTTAAAAATGGAGCTGTTGATTAACTGTGTATTATCTGTGTTTTCCAGTTGGCAATAATACTGAAATTTTCTATGGAAGAATGTTTTAAGTATGACAGTTCTGTAATATCTTTTGTTTTGTGGCAATTTAGCAGTTTAATGAAGTTAATGATTTGCATATGAGGCTTGCATGAGTTCTGCCATAGTGGCAGAATATGTTTATTCTAGTGAATTATTTTCCAGAATCATCAAGTCATTTGAACAGAGCTTACATTGTCACCAGTTTTATGCTGTCTTTCCTGATATCTAGAATTGCCTTTGAAAGGCAATAGGATAGGTGGAGGAGAATACTTTATTAGATTTATGCTTTCAAACTTCTGAGATTATTTCTAGCAGTATATGTGCTATTCTAGCTCTGTACAAAAACTCTTCTGTGAGTTTGCAGATAATACTTGGAAGGAATAATTTCTACTCCCCTATGTGACATGGGTGCTGGGCAGCACATTGTAATAGCAAACAGCAACATTAGGTATTAGGAGTGATGGACTTTGGTCTAAAAATTTGGAATGTAAACTAACCTCAGATATATATTTACTTATTTTTCTTTTGCCACTTCCCTTTGATCAGACAGCAGGAATTTGTATTTTTGCAGTGCTTATGCAGCACCTATCTATCTATTTTTCTCAAGCCAGTAATGAAAGAAAAATTAAGAAGGAAAGCCCCAAAGTTTCCTGACAATATCTACGGTGCATTTGTCATTGGCCTGTAGAAAGCTGCCTAATCTCATTATCTGGTTCCTCTTCTGTTTTAACTATACTAAAAGACATCTAAAAGGACATTAAGTGCTTTCCTCTTAATACATTCCAGACTAGCAATTGGGGTAATTCATGCAAGGATATTGTGTAATGAGGCAAATTAGTTCAGATAAGTTGGTCTGGTAAGAGAAGCAGTGGATATGGCAGCTTCTTTTCAAAGTTAGGATTCTGACTTGAGAATCCTGAGAAGCCAAAACTCCTACAATGAAGTCTTAAACTAGGGATAAAAAGTAAATCTTCCTAGAGAGTATTTGAAGGGTTGTGAAATGATTAATGCAGGATATTTTGAAAAGACTTGGAAAATGCTTAAAGCTTCTAAAGATACCAAATGACTTTTTTGTGCAAGTGCTAATATTTATTTAATCAAGCCTGCCTATAAATTAATTCATTCCAGAATTGCTAAGGAATGTAGAGGTCAGACAACTGTGCTTTTCTGGAGAAGGAAATTATCCTGAGTAGTTAGTGAGAGCAGTAGAACTACAGAACCTTCAGCTATGTGATATGTGCTACTGCTATGTATTGAATGCATTTTATATGCTGATTACTTATAGTTAAAGGCCAAAGTCAAAGGGCTTGCTACATCTTGGTTTGGCCTCTCATACAGGGATTTTCTGTAGAGATGGGGAAGATAGAGTTCTGTGAATATTCCTGTTTCCACTTTGTGTAATTCAGACCATCCAAAACTGTCGCTTTATGCAGCTGCAGAAAAAAAAAAAAGAAGAAGCATTGCATTTTTAATCATTTAAATGTATTCCAACTGCAGAAGTATGGTTTGTTATTGGCATTTTCCTTGCACATGGACATAATAATCTTGTTTGGAGCCTGTCAATATTTGGAAATGGTCTTCTTACCAAGAAGAGAACTATATACTTAAACTTTTTGTTACCCAGTTCTGTAATGCAGAGGGGTGATAACAAGTTAATTTAATCCTAGCCTGAGGGTACAAGCAGTAGATATTGATAGGTTTACAACCAAGTGTCTGCAGAATACCATTTCTTTATAAAGGGTCTGTTGTTCATTTCCAGGTTATGTTTTATTTTATTGAATTACTAGGAGAACCACAGCCAGAACTCACAGTTGAAAACAGACAAGTGTGATCACTGAATAGTTAAACACAGGGCTCTTGAGTCAACGTAGGAAAAAAGGAACCCTATTTGTAGGGTAATTCTAAACTTTTTACTTAATTTTGGTTTTTCAGTTGCACAGATATTGATAATTTGGAATGGATTCAGAGAAGAGTCACAGGACTCATCAAAGAATCGGCAAATGTGCTGTGGACTGAGACCACAGGAGCTCAGTTCATTTAGCTTATTCAAGAGATGATTAAAGGCTTAATCAGTTGTTCTGTAGTTAATTACTAATACCAGGCTCTATAATCTGGTTGCCGAAGATTGTAAAAATCCCGTGGCTGAAATCAGGTTCCGTTATTTTGCAAATTGCACAACTGTGGGCTCAGTTAAGCTTTGGGAAAAGGTTTGGCCTGGTCAACTTCCATGATCACAGTGATCCTGCCCAGCTGTGGAATCACTGAAGTTCACAGTCCCTAAACTGGGCACTAAATGAGATTGGCTTAAAAATCTTGGCACATAAACATATTGCCATTCTTCATGTATCTTCTGGCTCTTTCAGCCTCTTCCTAGAAAAGCTTAAAAATATTGATGGCAGCAACAGGATTAAATAATTCCCATTGTAAGGATACCTTCAAGTTTGGAATCTGAAAATACAGAGCAAAACCAAATTTCATTACATTTATGATAACATTAAAAACTTCACGAAAATATGATAAATATCAAATCTATGATTTTAAAATTTAGCATAGAACATCCTGAAAAGGAAAATGAGAGCCAATAAAAAAGTCTGCCAATCTAATTTGTAAGCATACACTAGTGCCATCTTGGAGTACAGAGTGCATGCACTTACTATAATACACAAGAAAAAATAAGCTAATGAATTTAACAAACAATCACAGCTTTGCATTTACAGTGCTCTTGATCATCATTGTAAGATATAAAGAGCTGGTCTGGTTATTGATGTGCTTTTATACTTTTCATTTCCCTCTTCTACACACCCTCATTCTCTGCTTTCTCCATATCTTATAACAGTGTATTGGTTTTGCACAGCCTGGTTTTTGGCAGCAGGGGAACCAGAGCGGTGGTTACTGTGAGGAGCTGCTGGAAGCTTCCACCATGTCCAGCAGAGCCAATCCCTGATGGCTCTGAAGATGGACGTGCTGCTGGCCAAGGCTGGGCCAATTAGAGAGGGTGGTAACAGCTCTGTGATATTTAAGAAGGAAATCAAAACAAACTGCACAGTTTTTTCCTCGTCAGAGAAGATGAGGAGGTGAGAACATGTGAGGGAAACAACATGGAGACACCAAGGTCAGTGGCACAGGAGGGGCAGGAGCTGCTCCAGGTGCCGGAGCTGAGATTCCTCTGCAGCCAATGGTGAGACCACGGTGCAGCAGCTGTGCCCCTGCAGCCCATGGGGATCCACGGGGGATGCAGAGATCCACCCACAGCCCCGGGGGGAGGTGCCCATGATGGAGCAGGGGGTTGCCTGGAGGAGGCTGTGATCCAGTGGGAGACCCAGTGGAGAGAGAGGGCCCTGCTTCCAGGCTGGAGCAGCCTGTCCTTGGAGGATTGTACCCCATGGAAAGAGAGACCCACGTCACAGGAGTTTTGGGAGGACTGCTGCATGTGAGATTGGAACCACATTGGAGAAGTTCACAGAGAAATGTCACCTGTGGGAGGGACCCCATGGTCTCAAAGGAGAAGGACTCCTCTCTTGGAGCAGTGAAAGAAAATCGCGGTGATGAACTGACCAAAACCCCCGTGCCCTGTCTTTGTACGTTGTTGGTGGGGAGAATGGAGCGGTTGGAGGGAGAAGGTGTTTTAAGAGCTTATTTTACCTCTCATCATCCTCCTCTGATTCTGTTAGTAATAAAATTCACTTTACAACCTTAAGTTGAGCCTGTTTTGCCCTGGCAGTGCTTTCTCCTGGTCCTTATCTCCACTCCTGAACCTTTTGTTAACTTTCTTTTCCTCTCCTGTGCTCAGCTGTGGCAGGGGAGGGTGAGTGAGTCACTCTTGTAGGTGCCTGGTGTTGGGCCAGTGTCAAACCATGACAAGTGGACAGCCATTAATGTTAAAAAATTAATTAAAAAAATATTACTGGTCTTTGGAATATAAAGCCTATGCAGTTCACAAAAGAAATATTTTTCATATAATGTTCATACACTGAAGGAATGCAGAAAAAAGAAAAGTAGAATAATTGTGCTTTACAGTTAAATGTATTTACCTATGTGCCCATAGAGATCTGTCAGCTTTAGGACATTTTGCAGAAAAGCTGGTGGTCCTTTTAAACTGCACAACATTCTCCTGGCCTCCATAATTTTTTCCTGAAAAAGACTGCTCATTATAATGTTTTGTTTTAGAAATGCTGAAGCATACTTTGGGAATCTAAATTCTCACTGCATTCTATTGTCTTTGAACACAAAGTGTGCTCATTACCTATAGCCTCATTGCCCACAGCCACAGGATTTGGAAGGCAGTATCTTTTTAAACAATGAATAATTAATTAATTAAGACATTTTGTTGTAACTGTCTTAGCAAGCAGTAGCTCTTCCATCCACAAATTTGGCAATTATCAACTGTGACAGATTTCTGACAGAAAGCAGGGAAAAGGTTCTTAGTGAATTAGCCATATAAAAATACTCACAGAGGAAAAAGAAGGGAAGAATGAAGGTATGTTTTTCATGTTAGAAGGAGAGTTTAATTTTTGGAAATAACAGAATCAATCTGAATCCAGATTGGGTAATACAAAGGCAGAGTCCAGGATTATATAAAGGCACTGTCTCATTCAGCTTCTGGGCTCTTTTATTAAAAAATTGACACAGGTTAGTTACATAGAGGCACAAAATGAGTTCTCATAGGTCTTTTTTTTATGTATTCCTATTAATTTAGAATGTAAATGATTTGGGACGTGCTGCTCTCTTGGACATACTTTGCATGTACACTTCCACAGCTACACATTCCTGAGATACTCAGATACTACTTTCTACGTATCAATCAGTCCGTTTTAAACAGCTATTGTAGAAGACATTAGTAATCATGAAAAAATTATTACTAATTTTAAGTTTGTATGGTTTCAGCATTTGATTTATTACTTTCTGAGATGACAGTAATATATTTAGAAGAATCTAGGAACATGACATATAATTAAAAAGTAGCACTTGGAATGTGGGCTAGGCTATCTGGCAACCATCCATGGGGAGCATGGCAGTAAGATTGCCACTGGGGACAGTAGGATTCTATAATGGATTTATGTACACAAAGAAATGATAAAAGAAGGCTCAAAACTGATCTTGCAGACGTTGACAGTGTATAAAAGAAAAACAGAGTAGCATTTTACCTTTTGTTAGTATGAGGATATAGGTAGCCAGGATCCCATATTCTTTGTCCAAAGTATGTGCTGTATTTGGGATGAAGAACTTACTCCAGTTTTTGGATTTTTTTCCCAAATCTGTCACCTCACATTTACCCCTACTTGTGGACAGCAATGACATGTTTTCTGCTGTTGAGTTTTCACTCAGCAGTTTTTTCATGGAAGAGGCTTATGAATACTTGAATAAATGTGGTTTTCAGAGGAATGTAGATGAAAACGAAAGCCAAGGTGAGGGTCAGTGTGTCTTAATGACACATGCTCAGGCAGTTCTAAGTTATGGCACTTGTTGAAAAGCAAAGCCTAGCATAGTGCAGTACCAGAGGTGGCACACAGCAGGATCTCATCCACTTACAGTAATGTTGCATAAAATCTAGGAAACACATGAGGAAATCCATTGTCTCAATATTAATGGAAAACAACTCCTAGTTTTGAGAATTTACAGTTGGTCTTTATTTATATGACAAGATAGGCTTTATGTTTGGAGAAAGGGCAAGAGCCCAGGTTCTCTCTTTTCAATGATTCCAAAATATCAGGATGTAAGGACTTCTTGGCTTTTAAAAATATATTTCTCAGTGTAACAGTTTCTTCACAGTAAGAAACTTAGGACTAAAGAGAGAGAGACTTCTGGGCTTGAGAGCTTTTTCATGTATAAAATCATTATATTTTTTCTAACCCCCTTACATTTCATAAAATCTTACAGTATTTCTGCCTCTGTATTTGGTCTATGATTGAGATTTTGGGAAAAAATATTACATGCCCGAAGACAAACTTTCTAAATTTTTTTAAAAATAAAAATGCCTTGTAGAATGAGCCAAGTTTAACTTTCCTCAGTGGGTATTTTGAGAGAAGTAGGGTAAGGGTGACCATATCACCAAGGTGACCAAGGTGAATCTATCTAGCAGCCCTGGGCAGTATCTCTGCGATGTGGTGGAGGAGGCAGACATGTTCCAATCGAGGTAGATTGGAGAAAGGATAATTTCTTTGTTTGGATCAGATCAGATGCATCTTGAGAAGTATGTTTGATTTTGCCTTAAGAAAAAAAAGAACAAAGTAAAACAATTTATCTTGGCAATAGAAGGGAAAGTAGGCTTATAATAGTTGATTTGAAGTAATGGGAGGTTTTCCCTTTGTTGTCATTTCTAGTTTACTGAATATATAATCTTGTTTTACTTGCTCAGTTTTATAATGGAGAAACACTTCCTAGAGGATAAACCTTCATCCCATTAACTCAGCTGACAGTGCAATTAAGTGCATTCTACAGCTTTGCATGACTTAGTTATCCACTGAATTTTTTGTACTTACTAAAAGTCATTGAGCAGAGAGTCCAAACTTAACTACTGGATAAAACCCCCAGATTTTCCAATTTTAAATACTCTTAATTAACTTAAGTGTATTTTTGTTTTCATCACTAGTGAATGTCTGAGGAAAGGCATGTATATAGATATATGTATATGAAAGTATATATATCTATATCTGTATGTGTGTATATATATATCTCCTACGTGGTGGAGAGTGGTGCAGTCTGTTCTCACACCAAAGGTTGTTGACATAAACGTGTGATTCACTGAAGTATTGCAGGAAATATTATGGACGCAAGATAGTTTTGTGACCATGCTTCTGCAACTAAGTTGTCAAGTCCTGCATCAGAAGAATTTTAATTTAAGCTGTAGTACAAGGTTAATGTCTCTATTTTCCTGCCCACACAGAGATAGTCAGATCACAGTTCTGCACTGCCTTCTGTTTGTACAGCACACAGACCACTTCTGAGAGCCAGGAATATCTTGTAACCAGGATTTCAGTGCTTGCCTGTTTTCCCAGTGTTTGTTTCCGGTGAGATTCCATTGTATAGCCCGAGGCACAGCTTCTCACTTTAAGCTCTGTGGCTATTGAAGCATTTCAGAGCTGGTTCAGCAGACTGGTCTCTTCAGCACAGCCTCAAGTGCAACTGTCATAGAGTTACATTTTCATTGTCCTGAAATTTAACACGTGCTCAACTACTGTGCTCCATGTGGGGAGATTGAAGCCTGTGCTTCAGAATTCTGTGGAACTGATATCTGTATCTTTTCACTTGGGCTTTCGCCATTTACTGCTAGAAAAGTGCTGGGGTGAATATCACATGAACTCTTAAATGCCATCAGGAGGTGCACCCACAGCAGCACCATGCTGGTACAAATGAATAGACTTGTTCTGAACAGACTCAGTTTTGGAAATTTTTCTTCCCGGGTTGATTTACAGTGCTGTCTGTTCAAATTAGTTTGAATACGAAATGTCCACTCCTGCTGCAGAACTTTGTAAAAAGAATTGATTACTGTCTTTGGAAGGCCCAAGGTGAAATGTTGATTGGTGTGTGGAAAAGTGAGATGTAGTGGGTAATGCACAGAAGGACCGTATTAACTTGTGCAGTCTACAATAATAACTATATTTCATCCACAGCTTTCTGGGTACCTTCCTACTTTCCCTCGTTGCTCCAGCTGAATTGAAATACCAGTGTCTGGGCGTGTGCAGAGGGTTATTCATGTACATTTTCTCCTTTTAGAAACCTGATTTTGATAACTGCCTCACTTAAAAGGCATTAGGCTCTGCGTCAGGGAGGATGCGTGCTCTGCAGAGAGAAGAAAATATGTTAGAATCAATTAGTGAATCTAATAATGATACATCAAAATAAAACATAAAATTTCCTCAGAAGTGTTGGGTCTGCAAAGTTACTCTCCAGCTTTCATTATACTGGAGAATGGGGCTTATACTAAGGAAAAAAGTTTCAGTTTTTTCTTTATATGAATACATTTTAAACTCAGGAAGTTAGGTGAACTTTTAGCCCAGTGATTACACTGTTTTCTTTTTAATGTTGACATGAACTGAAAAATGTACTGAGTACATTTCTCATCATTTATCTACAACTATTTCTGACATTTCATCCTGTCTACCACTGTAGAAGAGTGAATTTCACAGCCTTTCTTACATCTAGCAAGTTATATTTCATAGTACTGTCATGTGATTTAGAATTATATTTTGAAAATATAATTGAAAATACGGTGTGAAAAAACACAGTCATGTTTTTGTGAATTTTGTAATTAAATATTTATTCCCTACTATAATGTATTTGAGAGGGGAGCAACTGAATAATATGGCTTAAATACAATTGTAATTGATGTCCAAAAACCTCTCCTTAATACGAGTTCCCTCTTTCCTACCCTGACATTAAACTGTGCATCCTGCTAGTTGCAGTTTTGGCACCAGGGAAGATTTTTCTTATCAGATTGGCTATCTTTGGTGAATACCTATCAGCAGCCCAGTGGTTGGTTAGTTTATAAAATCTCTGCTATCATAAACTGCCACGTGTCTCAGTAAATTACTTCTGCATTTTTACATTGTCAGGCATGGTTCTCTGCTAAGTTAGGAAATACACGTATGTTACAGGAAAGATCTTTTTTTTTAGGGCAGCTGGAGAACAGTTTTTGCATGGTCAGGTGAAAAATTATTTTCTCCAAATACTTTCTTCAATTGAGATTAAAAGAAGAAAAAAAAAAACCCACCAAAACAAAGCCTGAAAGAAAAATATCCCACTGGATTACAGATTGTCAGGTATCTATCCATATATATTTAGATAATGAAGTAGAAGCCTTAGTGCAAGATATTGCTTTGTCTTTAGTGACAGAGTAGACAGAATCAAGACAGAAAATAAAATTTGATGATCAATTATACAGTCTGAAGTTAATCTGCTGCTTTGAAAACTAAAAGCAATAATATAAATTTTAACAAAGAGAAGTCTGTCTTAACTGTCTTCTGTCTGTTCTTCTCATCCTGATACTGTGATAGAGCTGCTGTTGTGGAGTTTTTGAAGTACAGGAAGCAATTTTATCAGTGCTTTCCATAACTGCAGAGTTTTTCAGTGATGGATGCTGAGTCCATGAATATTTTCAAGCGTTTCTGTCAACAGGAGATATGGTTTATGTCAACTCAACTAACTAACATAAGGCACACAATATGTTGCTGAGAGTCTCAAACTGTGTAAATCAAGCTGTAAAGTCCATGTTTTTAAAACTGCTTTATGACTGTAAAATACACTTTAAAGTTCAAGAATAGGTAAAAAAATGAAGAAGTCTTCATTAATAATAGTCTAAATTAATTTTTCCTTAAATGAATACCACACTAATACTAATTCCATGTCAATGGATTTGGAATACGTTTAAATATTAACAACCATTTTGACTCTGTAACCATGATCACTCTTGTGTAAATATGGATTTACAAAAAAAGTGATTAAAAAATATCTTACAGCATTTAAGGTATAATTGTGCTTCACTTTTTTTGAGAACAAGATAAATATTTTTGTATGGATTTAAATTCAATTCTTATCATTGCTCACATTTTCACAATTCAATTCCTTTCCTTTTCTTTTTCTTTTTTTTTTTTTTTTTCCTGCATGGTTGCAATACTGCTTTGCAGAAAGAGGCTTTGTCTCTTTGTCTTACAGCTTTGCTCCTGACATGATTCTTTGCAGCACATGTGCACTGTCTTTTGTGCCTCCCTTTGTCTCTGTCATGTATCATTTCACTGGCTGTTGAAAGTATAGATTTTTTCATGTGACTTAAACCTTTGTTTAAAAGCTTTCTGTTAGGATTATTGTTATTACTGCTGTGGAGAGTTGGCAATCAATTATTGTGTGCTCTTTTATTGCTTTTGAGGTTGTAGATTGTGGGGTAGTTTGGGTTGGAAGAGACCTTTAAAGGTCATCTGCTCTAATTCCCCTGCAAAGAGCAGGGACATCTTCACCTCAATCATGGTGCTCAGAGCCTGACCTGGAGTGTTTCCAGGGAGGAGACATCAACCAACCCTGAGTAACCTGTTCCAGTGCCCCACCAACTTCATCATAAAAAGTTTCTTCCTTATATCTAGTCTGAACCTACCACCTTTTAATTTGAGACCTTTATCTCTTAATTCTATTGCAAGGTATTTTTTTCCAATTGTTTCCATCCTTCACTTCTTTCTACCTTTATAATCACCAACACTTTTAAAATTATTTACAAACAATATGAGGAGAATACAACTGTGAATAATTCTGACCTCAATGTCTTTAGTACAGAAGACATCAGGTGTAAGCCTGTGTTTCTCTGCTTACCATATTTACTTCTTGAATGCTGAAAACATTGCAAAAGAAGACGTTGGACTTAGACTTCACAAATACTCTTTAAGTTTTGAATGAACAGTTTACAGACTGGTAAAGAATATTACCTGTGTCAAATGGCATTTCCATTGCGTGATGCTCTCTGCATGTTAAAAGATAAGTTTATGCACTACAAGTCAATAAATGCAGACGCTAATAAAAAGTTTTGCTTGCATAGGAAAAAAAAATCTGCTGCATGTAATAGAGCCTTCTCTAAAAGATATTGAAATGTGATGAACCACAACCATTTTTTGATTAAGTGAGGTTTTTTCAATTTGATACTTAAAAAGAGCTATGAATATCATTCAGTCATACTTTCCTATCAATGCCTTCCAACTGGCTGCCAAAATTGAGATTACCTATTTTCTAGAATATTAGAACCAAAAAAAATCATTTCTCAAGTGATGCAGAAAGATTATAATCTGCAGCTAGCACATATGCAAAACCATTTTCCTGTAAGGTGTGAAATTAAGAAATAAAATCTTGTCTGTCACTGTCGTATATGATTTTATGGACTTTGCTTCTGAACATTCGACATCCTGGAATTGTTACTTAAATACTCATGGTCACATACTGTCCTGGACCAATATATTTATATTTTGAAATCCTTCCTCTGGATTGTTTGTCTTCACATTTTAAGGTCTCTAGGACAGTGTTTGCACTGTCTTCCTAACATGGGAGGGACATTGTTTAATTTAAAAGGAGTTTTCTTAGTCCAACAGATTTAATCAAGGTTGCAGAGAATGTCCTATCTTCCCGTATTTCTTTGTTTTAACTCTTGTTATGTGTTGAATAGAGATGCACAGACTTCTCTGCTTCTTCCATCTGGTTTTGCTTAAATTCTGCCTCAAATCTAATTCCCAGAATTTGCTCAGTCTGCTGCTTTGTTCTTGAAAAGGGCTTTAGCTTCACAGATTTTTTTTTTTTTTAATTTTTTTTCCTCTCAAGCCTCTGTCTTTAACAGCAAGCCTTTTGGAAATGTTGGCATGGCCACGCAAGATGTGTACTATGCTTTATCTTTGCTGTGTTCTAGTCTGTCTCTGGCTGTGGATCTAATCTGTGTGTTTCTAATACATCCTCATCACCATGGCAACTAGATGTCAGGTCCAGGCTACGTGGAAACGTAAAGTATTTCCTCTAGAAAGCCCTACTCTCTCCCACTTCTGATCCAGCAGCTGTTGCTTAGTTACTCAGGGTTGGGCTTTGCCTTTTGACAAATGTGAGCCAGTGAATGTTTATTACTGAACATTATCTCAGGTACAGTATTAAGAGGCTTTTTGACCTGATGCTCCACTGTCAATCATGATGCCACCCCTACATCCTTGTTGCTTTTAAGGACAAAAAAGTGACAGTAATCCTGGGTTTCTGAAAACCTTGAGGAGTGAATATGCATTAATTAAATGGTTGTTTGGTGAAGTAAAACTGTAACTTTACTATGTAGTGATGAAGATTGACATTTGACAAAGAATAATAATAGTTTATCTAAATATACATATTCATTTTGTCTACTGTTTTAGAATACTGCAATAATTTGTTTCTCCATGCTGCTACATTACACAGACCCTTTTTTTTTTTCCTAGGGTATGTGTTGTGTGAAGAGGAAGGCGGCTTGGTCTGCTGGTTAAGCATTAGTATGCTTGGCTAGAATATAAACTGTTTCAAAATATTGTTTGGCTAAAAATGTACAAAGACATTTTTACACTATACTTTGTTTATTTAGGTGTCCTGCAGCTTTTATTTGGCACATTCCTGAAGGAGTAAATAGTGTTTAAGAACACATAATGGGTTTTGTAATGTACTCATCCCAAGATACATTTGTACATCTGCTCAGTGTTTTTAGTACTATCTTCAGAGGCTTTAGAACCAGCTGAACATTTTCATATCTTGTCTGAGTAAAACTTCCATTTTACTCAAATTGTGGAAATAGTCTTTTGTGCAAGGAGGTGCTACACAAGGATTATAAAAGTACAAGAGAAGTAAGGGCCTGTTGATTTTAGAGGCTAAGAGATATTGACTTGCCATGGTAGTAGATGAGTGTGCTGTTGTATCAAGTACTTGCACATTCATAGTCTGTTGATGCTCCCAGGAACAGAGCAATAAAGGTTTAATTTATTGTAGCCCAGTACAACTGTGCTGCATTTTACCTGCTAAAACATTTCTCTCTAAAGGTTTTCATGCCTCCATTTGCTGTATGCAAGAAGCATGATGTGTTACTAAACACAGGATGACTTTGGAACCTCCTTCAAAGCATTATTTGTTAGTCCCAACTGCACTGTGCTGTGCTGTTAAGTCAGCCTGCTTGTGTAATTCCTTGTGTCTGAATATCTGTGCAATTGGAATGGGACATTTTTGTGAAGTGCTAGTTAACACGTTTGCATGGTCTTGTGTTTCAAATGGCTTTTGTAAGACTGGTGGATGGATCTGTCCCTGAGAAGTTTCTGTAAGGATGACTTTTATTTCCAAGGCTGTGCCTTGCCTTTGTCATACATCACTTTGACAATAGCTCTGATAAAATTGTCCCTTTTGGTATGCTGTGCATTAAATATTTTACAGCATGGTTGGCTGGATTTGGCAGCAGTCACATTTGCTTTCTTTTCTCCTGATTTGCAGTGTGTTCCACTGGCTTCTTCTACTGCTTGTTGTGACACTTCTCCTGGTCTGCCACTTGCCAGAGGTTTGAATTTCCTGGCTGCTGATAGTTACTCTTCCATCAGACTGTGCAGAAACTTCTTCTTGCCATGTGTTAGAACTGGCTCCTTTTTTTTGCAGTATTCATGACTAATTTTGCTTCTGTGATGAAAATGCAGTGAATATAAGGCCTCTGTTCAATTTGCTTAATTCCTGCGTTCTCTTAATTCCTGTTTTCTCTTTTCCACTTGGAAAACCATTTCTATCAGTGATTTTCCATGTTGTTCACCCTTTCTCTTTACATTGTGGCATCTTAGAGTTCTGTGGTGTGATATTTTCTTAATATCCTTTCATTTTTCACAGTCCTCAATTTGTATCATGCAGAAGTGTGGAAATGAGTATGTTTCACTAAAAATACAGAAATATCCTATCTGCAGTAACATGAATTAATTTATCTCTCAGGATTACTGGGTTTTGACTTTAGCTCTCAGCTCAAAGCAATTGCTGGGTGGGCAATCCCCTCTATTAGGGGCATGTTAGAGACAGGTCTAACTGCCCCAAATACCTGGTTCCTGGGACAACAGGTCTACTAAAGCAGCATCTTTCTACTTCATCCTGGGATGCCCTTGGCTTCTGGTCTGAGTTTCTCCTTTAATTTAAGAGAGATGATAATATTCTGTTTTCATAGATGGTGCCTATATGCTGTTTCCAGAGCTTTGCTCTAACCTGCCCCTGGTCAGCCCCCACACTGATTGCTTTTAGCTGTTACATCTAAGAAGTTAAGTGAAGTCCAGCCAGGCCAGTACCAAATGGGTGAAGTGGGCTCAAATCTCCAATGATTTACTGCAGGACATTTTCTATAACTCATGAGAAGGCAAGCCTGTAGGAGACAGAAATTAGTCTCTATCCCAGAATGCTGTTAGTGAAGTGTTTGCAGCTGTAATTCTGGCTTTCAAATGAGCTAAAGTTGAGTCTCAGTCCATCTTGGTAATTAAAAAAAAAATTACAAATCACCCCCCGCAAACAAAAAAAAAGAACACTATCCCCCCCCCCCCCCGCCCCAAACAATACAATGCATCCCCCAAATGCACTCATGAAACTCAGCATAAAAAAATAAACACATCTGGCCATACTCCAGTTCTTCTGCTGCCACTTCAAAGGAGAAGGGTAAAGTTATTAGGAAATGTTGGAAGATGAAGGCACTAAATGCCTACTGCTGTGCCTTTATACAGTCACGTACTTGAAGCCTTTACCATCCCATATTCTTGCACGGAGGGAATGTGATTTCTGACATTGGTGAACAGTTTCCAGCACATGAAGCAAAATGGACAAACACCTTCTTTTATGTCTACAGATGGCCAGATGCTTTGATCTGTGAGCTGATGCATCCACATTACCCTGGAGTCAGAGAGAGGGGAAGAGAGAGAAAAAAGTGAAGGCAGTTGCCAAAACTGGCATCCAGCCCCAGCTCTTGAATATGCTGGACCACCCTGAAAAGCATTCATCTTAGTGTTGAGTAGTGTAATTATTAGATTGTTGGTATATGTCCCAGCAAAGTATGTGATTTTGTTATTCTTTAAAATATGACCAGACTAAATATGTTGTCAATGTCGTAAAAACTAAGCTAATATTGTTGCTATCTCTGAGCCAGAAAGAGTGCTGGATTTTGCATTCCTTTTCCAGTTCTTGGGCCCATAGGCTGTGCTTGCATTGCTTCATGGTATGACAGAACTGCTCTGCAGTTTAGGGCTGCCATCAAGGCTGTCAGACACTACAGGAGAGAAGATCATTTTCAGTGCCAGCATCTTTGACAACTTTCCAGGAGAAAGTAATGATTATATCATAAAAAGAATAGAAAAGGGGGGAAAGACTAAGGATCTCTTTTCTTGATAATAAATCAGAGTATGGTAAGAAAGAGAACTATTCCACATTTTCTTCATAGTTACCGAGTTCCTCAGTAGTTTCCCTTATTTTCTGTAAAGCGTGCTGCAATAATTAAAATGCAGAATGGGTTGTGTAGGTATTAGTTTTGTTCTATAGACTTAGCATACTCTAGATAGTTTTATGGATTCTGTGAACATAAAAAAAAAAAAGTCATTAACTTTGGCTGTTGCACATCATTTAGTCTGTGCAACTTCCTTGCCTTTGTTGAGACTTCAGTCTTTTTCAGGCCAGCAGGATCTGTGACAGCCACTTAATTGCTACATGAATTTGTACTGTTCTTTGGCAATCTCATTTCAGTTTCATGTCACTGTACCTATTTTCCTGGAGGTTGGTTTTATGTTAAATGTCAGTAAAAACAGGTAACAGCTACACAAACAATGGTGGAGCAAAATCCCATATAATTGCAAACCAACTCATCTAAAAGACAAGAGAAAGGGAATATTTTAATTATATTTTATCTACCAGGAAGCAAAAGCAGAAATTATATTGCAAGACTGTGGTGAAAGCTATTTACATTTATTATCTTTGAGCCCCATAACATCACAGTAATGTTTTTGCATTTATATTAACTTTACCTTTTTTTTTTCTCCCTCACCAAATTTCTGAATATTCACACAGATTAATTTACCACTATTGACATTTAACTATCTGGGGGATGCAGACGATGTTTGCCAGTAATTGAAAAACTTAAGAATACTGTTTCTAAATGAAATACTGGGGGGATTTAAACTGTTTAGTGTAATTACTAAAATTAGAAATTGCCCAGAACAAGTTTAACATACAGGTTATTAGATGATGAGAGTGTAAAGTTTTAATGAGAACATATGGTCAGAAATGCAGTTGTATTTGGGATGGTGAATGTGCACAGGGAGGCACCCACACAGCAGCGTTACAAAGTTCAGAACAAAGAGCCCCAGCATGAAATCCTTCTGCCTGAAGGTAAAGCAGCCAGTGGAGACTCACTTTTCCTCTTATGACAAGGATCAAACTGATTGTAGCCCTATCTGCTTCTTTTTTTAAGTGGTTGATGCCTAAAACGTAACTCTATATATTGTAAAAAGAACAGCCAGCATAACAGACATGCAGGGTGTGGGAAGGCAGGGAATTGTCACCGGCTTTGATTTTGAAGGGACACAGTGAATGTAGGTCACATTTTAGTTGTGCCCTCTTATTTAAAACGCCTGCTTTATGCTCCTTCCAGCTAAAAAAATAAATCTATTAGTTTCAGAGTCATTGGATTAATGTTTAGAGTGATCAGCAGTTGGATGATTAGTGTTGTCAACCTAATGCGGAGTATAGACTCCATCAGTCTCGTTCAGGGAAAATTTCCTGATTTTATTTCCATGGAGCTTCTCTAATCTGTAATACAGATATATAAACATTTTAAGTGGCTCTTCACAGATGGTCTAAAAAAGTAATCCAAAATATCCATGGATATTTCAATATGATTTTTAAAAGTGATTTATATTTGTATTTTTTATATACAAAAGTATTTTTATATGCTACTGGAAGGACTTCAATTTAGAACAAGAGGTGAATGACTAACATTGTGCCATGACCTTATTGAACTGGAATGCATATAGAATTCAAAGAAAATTGTCATTGGGTTGGGAGGCAGAGGGTTCTGCCCACGAGTGCATTAGAGCTCAGCTTTATTAGGAAAGGACATTAAAAATTAGGGCCTGAGGAATCCAGGGTAGGACACATCCAATGAATTGCTAAAACTGTAAAATACCAAGGTACAATAGGCAGTCCTAGAATGACATCCAAACATAAGTTGCTAAGAATTACTGCAGGTTATTTTAAATATAAATTAATATAGAATTATTCTGTTTGATTTGTTTGGCTTTTCCCTAATCCTGATGACTGAAGGGCATATAAAGAGCCTATAGCCCTCTAGAGGCTTGAGAAATGTGCCTTCTCTTTTCCTCTCAACAGACTTTTCTAGCAACACCAGGAAAAGTAAAAGTACAAAACCCAAACCCAACCTTTTGAACCTGGTTGCTCTTTTCAAAGATGATTAAACTTACTGTCTTACCTCAGGATTGTGATGCTGAGTCAACAGCACCACTGCAATTTGTAGTGATTTGGATACTCCATTAGAAATGAAGTACAGGAGCAAAATCAGAATATCAATGTTTGAACTGGTACTGGGAAGTTCCTGTGGGCTGCAGAATAGAATTCTCATTTTAGTGCTTCCCATCTCAGGTAATGTCTAAATGCTGAACAATGGGCTGATATTTTGGAATGTTGACAGAGGAGCATATTTTTACAAACCAATGGTAGATCTCAGTCTTGAGAACTGATTTGTGATGTTTTGGTCAGAGCTCATTATTAGGGTAACTGCAGATTGGGAAACAAGTGGACAATGGGTTTTGCCAGCCGGGCAAGACTGAAGCAGTGCCCTTGGACCAGTGACATCAGTTTGTTTGATATGTGTCTGGTGTGGCAGATTTTAAGTGTATATTTCATCCTCTAGAGAAACAAGTTTTAAGAACAACATGTTTGTTGACCTTGCTTTTTCAGCATTTCATCTATATATAAACTTAAATATTTAGTTGAAAGCAACATGCAAAGTTGTATAGCTGAGACATTTCCATTTTTCTGCTGTTTTGCTTGATGAATGCAGGGGAAGATAACAATTTGCCTTTTTTCCACTCCATTAAAATCACATTTGAAGCAGTCTTCTGAAATCAGTACAGCGACATTATTTTGCAAGCTAATGGCTGCTTTATTTCAAATGCTTGAGCAAATGTTACTGTGTATTCATGTATGCACACTTTTGCAAATTAAATAATACATCTGGGATTTCAGTTCTGTTTCTTCCTTTCTATTCTGCTGACTTCACATAAGATCAAACTGGGAATATTCTGTATCTTAATTGTTTCTCACCTTTCAAAATTCACGGTTTGAAATCCAGTAACTAAGACATGTTCACTGATTTCTCATTTCCCACTATTGGGCCAAATCTGCAGCTGAAAAATATACTTGGGCAGCCTGGGGTTTTAGGGATTGATAGATGGGGGTGCCTTCAACAGAACGGTTTCAGCATCAAAGATTTGCTTTGTACTTCTCTTTCTATGGAAATAGAAACTAATTGGTAATTGTTGTGGAATGTGGGTTCAATGTTTTCCAATAAAAACTAGTGGAATTTGTCATGAGATGTTGTGTTTTTATGCATATCATAATTCAAGTGTGAAATAAAAGGTATTTCACTTTCTGTTCCGACATGAAAACTTTCAAACATTACCAAATTTAATGTTTTAAAAAATAAAGTGTTGCCATGAGACATTCCATGCATTTAGGGAAGGTACATTGAGTAAATAATCTAAATTAGATTGACTTATTTATGTTCTCCAGAACAAGTGATGTGTGGTTCAGGATAGATGCTCTAAAGAGCAATTTTAAATTATCTAAAACGTAGTACCAGGTTTCTCTGCTCTATTTGAGCCATATTTCTGTTCTTTAATTGAATTATTTATTTTGGATCACTTATTTGACAAAGGAAACTAAAACCATTTTGGAACAGTTTTCAGTCAATAGATTTTTGGGTGTTGAATAAGCTGAAGACTGTAGAGTTCATGGGATTCTACTTAGATAAAATCACTTTTCATTGTGTGTGTGTGTGTTCTTTATTTTTTTTCCAGATCCAGCCATTGTAAATGGAGTTTATTGGTCAGAATCTTTAAATAAGGTGTTTGTTGATAACTTTGATCGTGACCCTTCTCTCATCTGGCAGTACTTTGGAAGTGCAAAAGGATTTTTCAGGCAATATCCAGGTAGGAAGAAGAAAAGTTCTTAAAATACTGTAAAGAATGCTATGGTTGCATTGAGTATTGTCACAAATCCTGACTGCCGCAGATACTTGATTTTACTTCATCTAGTTCTCAGAGAGATTTCCAATCACCATTTTGAAATTTTTGAGGTTTTTCTACCAATTTCTATTTGGAGGTAAAACCCTCATGATAACTCATGTACTCAGAAAAAATTCTACTCAGATAGACATATACACACATGTGAAAAATAACTTCTAAACAGGTTGTGAGGAAGGAGGGCAAAAGGATCAGAGCCTTCATTAGTACTAAACTTAAATTGTGTGCTCTATCAATGCACAGGGTAAGACTTCATCATTATTTGTTGTTCTGTTTTTAAACTTCCACTTAACCTGGCAGATTTCCATTCCAAGATTTAAAAAACAACTTATTTGAAAGTTTATTTTCACACCAGTTGTAATAAAATGCAATCACATCACTTGTATTATTTCTATAGTAATAGGTTAAAACCTATATTGTTGCCTATTAAGTTTTATGTTTAATCCTATACAAAATTTACCACATTAAAATAAGCTATGAACTTAAATAAACTGATTCTCAGCTTCTATAACTTTGAATGAGGCTCATAGTGGGTATTGTTCCTTTGGCTGATGAGGGTTAGCAACCCATGTTTCTCTAAGTTTGTAGTTTAAGCAAGTTCACTATAAGCCTGTGTGTCTGAAAATGGCTGAGAGTAATGGCTACTACATCTGTGTTAGTTTTGGATTATATTTCAGGTCCCAAGCTCCATGATATTTCATATATTAGTACTTCTTTTCAAGGCTATTTCTTGTTTTGTGCCAGAAAATGAGTGTAAAAAGCAGGAAGAATTCCCGTCATTTTTTTCCTTGGAAGTATTTTTATTGTATTTTTTCTGACCTGCAACTAGGAGATATTGCCTCTTCATAGGGATGTGAGTGCAGATTCAGAGTATGATCTATGAGTGAAGCAGGTAGTGTAACAGGAGCGTTGGAGTCAGCCATGGGTAGGAAATGCTCAAGGTCTGGAAAGGAAGGTCTTGGCAAGATGTGAGAAAGCTTGCCAGCACCAAAGACCAAGAATGGCAAGAACTTTGTGAAAGTAGTGCAATGAACAGGCCTGAAGTGGTTTCAGCTTACAATACACTAAAAAAGAGTGAGGAAAAAAATTATTTCTGGTTGCCCTAATTTAGGAACTTTTCTTACTCCCAGTATTTCCTGTTACGATGGCACTGCCTGTTAGATTAAACTATGAAACTCCATTAACTGCTACTTAGCCCCAATACCACAGATACATTTTGAACAGCTAATATGAAAATTTAATTTAATATTTTATTCTCTATTTTTTTAAACAGGAATTAAATGGGAACCTGATGAGAATGGAGTCATTGCATTTGACTGCAGAAACAGAAAGTGGTAGGCAATTGATGACTGCCAGTGTTTAAGAAATTTGAAATGATGAAAAGTTCAGTATTTAAAAGAAGTTTTGTCTTTCATCTCAGGTACATCCAGGCAGCAACTTCTCCAAAAGATGTGGTAATTTTAGTGGATGTCAGTGGCAGTATGAAAGGGCTTCGCTTGACTATTGCAAAACAGACAGTTTCATCTATTTTGGATACCCTTGGAGATGATGACTTCTTCAATATAATTGCTGTAAGTGTCTCAGGATTTTTTTTTTTTTTTACTATTTTTCTTCCATCATTGCTTCCATCATTACTATTTTTCTTCCATCTTGCTATCTGTCATGTTTTACTTCACACTAGCCAGTTGAAAAAATGTTGCAGACAGGTGATGGATAAGAAGACATCTGAACCCACTGGATAGACATTTTGTTTTTTCAGTGTGAGATTCTTCAAGTGTCAGAGATTTTGGACTGTTTGTCTATGACTTGCAATTTGAAACCCCTTAAAGAAATAGTCTTCGCTCTGGGGTTGCAAAGAATAATAATATATATATATATATATTTTAGTTTTCTTGAACTTTGTATATTACCTTAACTTTTAACTTTGGGGTGTGTCTGCCTTCCCCCTTGGTTTTCCCTCTCAGCTTCTGCAATAGACTGCAATATGCAAAATGGGTAAAATGTAAGAATGAATAGATTCAGATTTTAGCTTTTGCTAAGGCTTGCATGGCATGATAAAATGCCAACATAACTCCTCAATGTTCATGTTCTGGTCTGAAATGTATGCATGTGTAAGTTGTGTAGGGGGGTTGCTGGTGTCTAACAGTGAGAAATCAGATCCTCAGTAGCTCCTCTTGTGTATGGCAGTGAGTTTTCCATGGTACAGGTACAAGTTTTAAAGCTATGACAAGAGGCTGGTTTTACTGTGCTTAAGAGTAATGAGATTAATCTTGTGGGTAAGGATGACTTCAACAAATCCAAAACTGACATCAGAACTATGATTTGCAGGGGAGGGAAGGGAGGAGAAATTGGTTGTTACATTAATTTTCTTTTGCTGATATTCTCTTGCTAATACTTTATAAATAAATTGTTTTCTCCAATGTGTTAATGTCTTCAACTTCTTGAATATGAGGAAAATTTTGACCCTTTTTTGCTATAATGGAGATGTCCTTTGTGTACTAAATTAAATTACCCCAGAGACACAAGTGTAAATCATTGAGATTGTATAGAAAATTAAGTATATATGCATGAAGTATATGTACATATACTGTATATTTAATGTATAGCAAGCAGTTCAGACTATCTTTCATATTAATCTCTTTGCATGATAATTGCATAATTAGCAGAAACTCATGTTGTATAAAGATATATCACATACTTTATTAAAAAAAAGATTTACTGTCCTTAAAAAAATGTGATTAACTGTAATCTAAATAACTTCTGTAAGTTGAAAGAATGTTTCAACTAGAGTAATTATTAAGATGCCTGACCAGCCATTTTTTGGTGCATAATCTCTGTTTATCAGTAGTTGTAACAGTTACTGAGAATTATCTAGGAAGAAAAAAAAAAAAAAGTTGGTTTTTTAAGTGAAAATTTTACTTTGGGAAAATCAAAAGGCTCATCTATAAATATATATATATATGTATACACATAAAAACACATAGCTTGAATCTAAGCTAATGATTTTGCCTAAGTAGTTCAGCGGAAATACTGTACAAGTACTTTTTAAAAAGGCTTTTAAAAAGTAGCTTTTTTCATACATTTAAAAAAGTATGAAAAAGCTAATAGTCACTTTTTCCAATTTAAAGTTTATTTCAAAATGAACTGAGCTGTGTGTAAAACACCATGGAGTCACAGAGTTTTTAACACAACTTATTGTCAAATTACAAAAGCTTCTGATCACTGAATTTGTGCTGAGAAAAGGAAAGAATCACCCACCTGAGCCTTTCCTCCCAGTTGCCCAGGCTGAAATTGTGGCCAACACCTCCCTGGGCCAGTCCCAGCAGCTTTGCTGCCCTTCCAGTCTCTCCCCTCTCCGGGTGAGGTGCAGGACGCTGAGCCAAGAGTTGGTTTCCAGCAGCAGTTCTGTCTTTGCAGCTTCTCACTGTCCCCCCTCACCGGGCCTGCCCTGCTCCTTGTTGTCCCCTTCAGCAGGGTCACCCATGGCCACAGTCCCTCAGGGGTGTCCCCAGCTCAGCCTGGCTCCCTCAGTGGTGTCCTCACCCTGCGTGGGTCACCCCCAGCCCAGGTGTCCAGCAGCACACCCCTTTCACCGTGACATTTTCCCAGCTGTGTTTCCAGATGTTTCCAGCTGCTGATGGCTCTGTCCAGGCACTACAGTCCCCAGCCTGCTCTGCCTCCACTTGGGCACCTTGCAGTGTCTCCAGCCTCAGCTGCTGCTGACAGGAACTGGCTGTGAGGGCACAGGGCACTTTGTGGCCCTCTCCCACACTGCAGCCCTCCTGCAGTGCTTGGCTAATATCAGAATTTCTGGATTTTTAGAAAGAAACCTAATTACTGTGCAAATTACATCATTTGTCTGAGGTAATTTTTTCCTATGTAGGTTTTCTCCTCTCTAGAACCTCTTTTAGGATTGATATGTGTGTGTTTGTTTAAATTAGTAGAAATAGCAATGGAGAATGTGTTTTTATGCTTACCAGCTCAGCTGTTTAATTTGATTAGGACATTGATGTGCAAATATGAACCTGAAGGTGTTCATTGCATTGAAAGAGGTACCACAGAAATGTAGGTGGAACAGTGAGAGCATGACAGGAGTAGCAATGAGGGGGTGAAGTGCTGTCCTGTTGCCTTGGGCTTCTGCAGGAAGCGTTTGTAGAGAGTTGTTTGCACTAAGTCATGGAATCATGGAATATGCTGAGTTAGAAGGGGTCCATCAGCATCATCAAGTCCAACTCCTGGCTGTGCACAGGACACCACAAGAATCCCACCAGGTCCCTGAGAGCGTTGTCCAAACATTCCTTGAACTCTGGCAGGCTTGGTGCTGTGACCACTCCCTTGGGGAGCCTGTTCCACTCTTCAAGCACCCTCTGGTTGAAAAATCTTTTCCTGGTATATAATCTAAACTTCCCCTGACTCAGCTTCCTCTTGCTGTCTCACAAGGCAAAAAAATAACTGTGTAAACAAACAAAAAAAATTTGTTTGCTTGAAAATGGAACAAACTAGCAGGAGAGACCTGTGCTGTGGAGAAGGGAGTGGGCAGTTCAGGGTTTTCACACACCACATTTTGAGAGCAGTTCATGGTTCAGCTCCAGCCACCCGTACTGTTCCTCATTGCTGGGGCTGAGCCATGAACTGCTTTCAAAATGTGGTGTGTGAAAGCCATAGTGAGGGGACACAGTAAAGCCAGTCACTGTGATTTATGTTATCTACAGAAATTGCTTCCGAAGCATTGCTTTGACTAAGTGCCAGCAGGGCAAATGAAATTTGTCAAGAACGGAGATGTTTTCAGTGATCAGAACATGAGACAACAAAGCCCACACAAGAGGCTGCCTGGTGTGAAAGCACTGAAAATCCCATACAGGTTTTTATCTATAGACAAATGTTTGAGTGAGATTATATCTTACTCTTTGTAATTCAGGCATAGCTTGCTGATGTGGCAGCAGTTTCATTTGAAGGTAAGATACACACATGTCAGTCCAAGAAATGCCCTCTGTACGAGCAGATCACCTCTGTCTGCAGAGCTGTCCAGCTGTGCAGTGTGTGCAAAAATAGATCTGCTGTGCCCAGATGGTGCAGACTGAACCTTCAAACAGCACACAGCTGATCCTTGCTCAGACTGACTGCTCTGAAAGGTCACTCCAAATTGTTATTCTGGGCATCTGGGAGTCTCAGGCAAATGGCCAAGTACCTCCCTCTCTCCCCAGACCAAAATCTGAAGGTGGAATAAGAGCTTTATTAGTGTGGGAAATCTGGACATACAATGTGTACTTACTAGATGAAGCAACATTTTGAGCTTGAATGACTGTGACTGTCAGGATGGCTTTATTATGCACAGTGATTAACAGAATGAAGGTTGTATGTATTTCTGTATATCTATGTATGTATATAGATAGATATAAATGTATATATATCAGAAAGCAGAAAGATGTAGGCCTTTCCAGAGAATAAGCGTAAAAGGATAATGTTAAAGATCATTTTAGCTTTCATGGGTAGGTTGTTGCAATATCCATCTGAAATTGATGGACTAGATGATTGAATTGCAAAGAAAAATTATTGAAATACAAGAGTGATTTTGTGCTGCCTGTGTTAAAATTTAAGGTCAGTTCACTGGTGAATGAACAGAGAGATCTGCAACAACAAGAGAAAAGGCATATTTTTCCAATTCGCTTTGAAGTATAATTCCAAGTCAAGCATTAAATTAACAATATTATCATAAAACAAGTACTAATTTTGTCAAATGCTGAAATTTTTAAAATGCCTTTATACAAACTCTACATTGAATTAGCAAAATATTAACCGAGCCAAGAATGTTAAATTAATTTTACTGCTTTAGACACACCCTTTTAGCAAAGTTGATTAGAATAAAAGTATTTTTTAACCCAAAGCACAGTAGTAAAGCTCCCAGTATTAATATGTAGAATTTTCCAATATAAATAGTCTCTCTCTCTCTCTCTTTTTTTTTTTTTTTTATTCCTACAGAATAGACCATGGATAAATTTACTTTTAGCCTGCCTGAATAATCAGATTCTGTAGAGCTGATGTGTGATCAGGCTGACAAAGAGAGGCAGCCAAAATAAACCTCCATATGAAGTCTCCAAGCAGTGGGCTGTGCTTGAGTGCCACTTTTTCAGCCCAGTAAACTAAGGAAACACCACTTCCTTTGGTTCCTTTTCTGGATTGGCTTCTTAGGCTGGGCTGAATTTGATATCTGAATATGCTTTAATATAATGTGAAATATTTTATCTGTGTATTGTTGCACAACAAAATGGGAATTTAATTTATTTCTGTGGACCTTGAGCCAGGCAGCTTAAATTTGACAGGGAAGAAATCTGGAAAATGCTAAGGAAAATGTATACTACTTGTGTAGGTGTGCTAAAACCATATATATCTCATTTTCAGAATATGAATAGCATCTTATTATAGAATGTAGGCCAGCAGCTCTCTAAATAACTATGATTTCTCTTACTCCACATTTTAGCCCACTTACATTTTTATGCCTATAGTGCAAAGAAACAAGAAGAGGGACAATATAATGTGAAGTAATAAGACAGATAACTCTAACTATGTAAATAAAATAATAAATTCCAGTGTAATTACATGTTTAACTTACAAGAGTAAGCCAGGGATTTTGAAGAAGAGCTCAGAAAGGAAGGTAATTAATTTTTACCTCCCTCCCCTCAGCAACCCACACAGGCCATTCCCAGCTATTGTGCAGGTATCAGCTCTCCCAGCTACTGCTGTCACCACATGCAGAGATGTCACATGGAGGAATGGGACATGTAACACTAGGAAATGTGGGGATACAGCCTAATGCAAGAACTCTTGAAAAGCCAAATGCAGGCTTTCACTGAGGTAAATTAACAAGACATCTATACTAGGCATTGCTGGTGAAGTCAGCAGTTGTTAATCAGATCAGGAAGTTATTTCACTAAATATGAAATTTTAAATGTCAGAAGAAATGCAGGATTAAGTCCAAATTACTGATGAGGTAGTGGGGAGGTGGAGGAGGGGAGAATTTCTTCACTTTTTGCACTTTAAAGATATGGCACAGTTAAAAAAAAGGCATCACCAATATTACTGTAAAACACCCTATGACAAGGGCAAAGAAATCAAATCTATGCTGTGAAGCACAGGTTAGGTGTTTTACCAGAAAGTTACACTTATACCAAGGATCTTATTAAGTGGATATGCAAGTTTAAGTAGCAAACACTGCTTGAATGCTTTCACATGTTACATCATAATTCCATTTTTTGTGGACTTAAAAAGATGCTCTTTTGGGAATTTCATTAGGAACTAATGAATTAGGATATAATTCTATCCAGTGAATTTTTCCATCTGTTTATATTAGAGATTTTAAAAAATGATTAGAAAATGTATCCAATTAGTAAAGAGATAAAAATTTAAATAGGTCATTAAAATGCACCCTTGCAAGAATTCAAACCGTGAGAAACTTCTACACCTTTTTATATAAAGATTTTTCTTACTGTACAATAGATGCACAACACAGAGAACACTTCCAAGTTATCCTTGTTATCTTAGAACACCATTACATAATATATTCCCTTTCACATGTTGGCACCATCCAGCTACTTCTGCCATGTATGCTACATTGCTTAACATTTTTTTTTTGGTAGGAATAATCTCAAGGTGAATTAGATTCCACAACTGGAAACTAGTGACACAATTTGGGTTTCAGAAGGATCAATATCTACATTTTCTATGCAATTGTGTTATCTATGTGAGAATGAAAACTTCTAATTACCCTTTTCTGAAGCAGGTTGCTTTTATGAAAGGGGGCTGTGAGGGGACTTGAAGCACATCCTCTCTGAAAGTGTGAGCATCCTTTATCCTGCACAACACTTAAGGCTTCATGGGGAACCACTGGGAATCTCTCTGGGTTGTGGAGCAGCTGCAGTCTCTGTGAATAGCCTGATGGCATGAGTTACTCAAAATAGTAGTTAAATCTTATAGAAATCTAGTGGACAGAAGTTACAGCTATTTAGATGCAAGGCCTGATAGAGTAGGAAGTTATTTCGTTTATTTGCTGGTAGTTATAGACTTTTAAAAAAATAGAGTGGTGTTACTACAGCATTAGGAAACCTTGAGTTTACTTACATGCAGGTGTTTGAGCCTTTAGCATTTCATTGCATGTTGGGCAGTTGCAAACACTATGCCTGGTATGATACAAAGATAAATATGTATGCTCTTGTAGTTTCCAATGACAGCTACAGAGATAAAACTAAGAAGAAGCTTAACTAGAAAATACTTTGATTAAAGAACATGTTGAGAAAAACCTGTGTATGACCAGAAAAAAAGCTTGGGGTAGGGGCTGGTGTACCAGAGTCTGTCACACACTTTCAGTATTTTATTTTTGAAATGGAATGGAGTACGGTCTCGACTTCGGACTATAATAAGAGATGCTGTGTAGATTTGGCATTATTATTTTGCAATGACTCTCAGGAGATAGACTGGAAAGTGGTCTGAAGAGAGAAACTACAGGGAAAAGTACATCATTTATCAGATCAATAAACTGTTATGAGGCTGAGATGCACATGGGGCACTCTTGGTGACTCTAAACTGCTCTAGAAGCCTTTGCCTTGTACTTTGTATTAACTATGGAACAATAAAAAAGTACACACACTCTCATACATTGAAATAACATTGATGGCAGTAAAACAGTTAGGGAAGCATGCAAATCTGCTGCAGAAATGATGTGTATATATCTTTTAAGTATTTTTTGCTTGTTTCTATATAACCAGAAATTTATGTCATGCTGATGCTGATATAAATGATCTGTATATCCAGTAATAGCAAGTTACTCTGAGTTTATATTCCCTTATAGCTGAGGACTGAGTCTGGCACAGTGCCTTCCTGCAGTTCAAATTAAATACTCTTCCCTATGCAAGAGTAATTATGTGGTGATGAATGTGGTGAGTAGCGAGTGCACTGCTGGAATGAATGGTGACGACAGGTGTCCAAAGTGGATCAGGTTGCAGGGGTCTGTGGTGTAGAGAGAGGAGTGGTGTTAAATTGAAGGGAGTGGAGCAAATTTGGAGCCACAGGCAGAGAGAGACAGTGAGAATTCACAGTGACAGAGACCCCTGTCTAAGCAGCTTTTTGTTATGAGTCATTTATTGGAGAGCTTTCTTTGTTCCCACAGAGGTGGAGCAAGAAGGGAGTAAATGCTTACATTAATCTAATGAAATGTTTTCCCTGATTGTTTTTGTGTTGTTTACTGTGGATGTTCTGATTCACTTAACCCTTTATGAGAGGATGAAACCACCTAAAGCCTAGATGCAAAGTTCTTACAGTTTGATCTGTGATAACTTATAAAGTTATTTACTTCTAAAGGAGATAAAATTAGTGGGAGAAGGAATTCAGTTAAAGCTCTGTCTAGAAAACTATTTGTTGGAGGTCCTGCTTTATTAATTTGACCTGTGTTCAAAGGTTTAAAAGATGAAAACAAGTCCAAATTTCAGATTTCAATCATCCATTACAAGTTCTAATGACTGCAGAAGAGATTTCATTTTTTTAAATGATTAGGATGCTTCTGAATGTAGGACTAGGCTATCTAACTTAACTACATCTTGTGAGAAAAGCAGATAATTTCTTCAAGATCTGTCACATGTTCATGACTTCATGTATTGACTGAAATTTTGAAAATACTCAGTCATTTATAGAATTGATCCGATTTACAGATTTTTTTGGTGTAGTTGTTCCAGTATTAACCTTTTAAAATGTTAGACAGTGCCAAAAATATTTTTCAGGACTTTCCTTATATGTAGAAAAGAATTGGGAGTTCAGTTTGTGATGTATCAAACATGATCTCTTAATATTATCCAGGTTTCAGTTTGAGGGATATTTTTGCCAGTCAGAAGTATATAGTACCCTTAAATCCACCTCAATTTTGGCATCCATTCAATGCTCCTTTAGAAGTATAAACCTCTGAAAAATTAAGAATCGTGTAAAAGGAAAAGAAATACCACAGCCAGTGTTTAGAAATGAACAAAATCCTTTTGTTTGGGCTTTCTGTGCATATTTCATTCACTGTAGTTCTAAGTCATTAAATTGACTTGTATCTTCCAAGCTTTTAATTAAATTTTTCATCATACTTTGTATTTCCCTCTGTAGTATAATGAAGAACTCCACTATGTAGAGCCGTGTCTGAATGGAACATTAGTTCAAGCAGACAGAGCCAACAAAGAGGTAAGGAATGAAAATAACAAAACAGTGGAGAGCTGGGATGCAGTGGGTAACAATGTGTTATAATGATCTTTTCTTAGTACAATGCATTCCATTATTAAAATTTATTAATTATTCTACTCATACCATTTCAAAGGAGTTTTATGTGACTCCATATAAAGAAAGAAATAATTTCCTAGTCAATTTGGTTGAATAAACTTAATGGAAAATTGCAGGAGTCATTGAAAATATACTGTTAATAAAGTCTGGTAATTACTTTAAGTAAAATATTTCAACCACTTTAAATTGAACTATCATTCTGTTAACAAAAATTACTGGGGAAGAGATTGCATTCTTAACTCAAAGTAACGCTAAAGTTGAAGCAAAATCTCCAAATAAATGTAATACTATAAGAATAAAAGAATTTAATATTCCAAACAGGTCTGTCAGTAATGAGTAATAATGTACTCATTTAAGAATCTTCTGTGAAAATGTTCAGATTAGTTTCATCCTGCTAGAAATTTTTAGGAAAAAAACCCAAAAAACCACCATTATGGTGACTACAGTGCAAATTTTATTTGAAGAGAGATTACAGTATGAATCAGTAGCTTGAAGTTTAGTTTATTGCCTGAGAGTTTTCTGCAGTAGTTCTGTGCAGACACACTTTAGGAGCTGAGGTACAGTTGTTTATGCCATGTGAAATTATGAAATAAGATGGTTGAAAAGCCCTGTGATTTTTGTAGAAGGAAAGGCCTGTTAAAATGAGCCACATCTGTTATTACACAGCTTCTTCCTTGTTAAGGCTTCCTCTCTTCTTAAAGTGTTTAGTCCATCTGTCCTGAGTCTTTCCTATGGCTGGAGAGGGCAGCACTCAAGTCTTTCTTCAAGTAATTTCTATTTTCACTAAAAGAAAGTAAACAGGAAAGTTGCAGCTCAACATTGAATTCTGCTCAATACCCAATGTGCCAGTTCATTTGTGCTCTCCTTGTCATTGATCTGTTCCAGGAAGTGGAGAACACAGCTCTGAAAACACCCTTTGAAGTGTGACAGTGCTGGGTCTCTTTATGTTTACCAAGACAAGATGATTTTTGATGTTGTTATGCTGATCTTTACTCCATTGTATTACTCCCAAGAGTTCTTTGCATTTTATCTATATCCTACAGAAATTATTCTTCTTGGGCTTCTTTTTATAAATTTGCTATTTACCACTGTAGGTATGTAAATATCATTTGGTTGCTATGTGGGCAGGAACTGTTTCTAATAATTTAATGTCGAAGTCTCTTATTTGTGAATTGCGATGCAGCTTTCTAAACAAGCACTTTACTGTGGGTGAATCAAGTGAGGCACATGAAATCTGTGCAAGTTCTAGATGCAGACCTAAAAATTCAAATGTATTGCCCAGATGTCCTATCTGGAATGAATCCTACAGTTAGCCTTTCCATCATTCTGCAAATGATCAAGATGCAGATTACCCCACACCCATATGTTACTTAATGTCAGATTTATTTTAATTGATCAAAAAAGTTTTTGTGCCACCCAGATGATGCTCAGATTTTATGAACAGAGCTCAGTTTTTTCAAAGTAACTAAGTAAGAGTTCATATTTTGTTTTTCAGAGTAAACATTGATATAATTTTTGATTAGTGAAATTATTTATTTATTTATTTACAGAATAACTTTGTCCTTTGTCTATTAATTGAATAATATAATCAATGTTTGGGGAATAATTAAATATGACCTTTTTCTAGTTGTCTATATTAGTGAGGTAGTTCGTGTTCTTTCCTTGAAAGGCCAGAACTTAGAGAAAAAACCTGAGATAGGTAGCATGTAAGTTTGGTGCATTTGTATAGACCATGACTTTGCCAATCTTCATTTCTTTCTTATATGTGAGCTTATATGTTCTTATATCATTTTTCTAGACGCTGTAATGAAGTTAAAAATTTATTTGCCAAAACACTAGAAGGCATAAAAGTTCCATTGTCCCCAGTATAGCTCAGAGTACAAAGTAAAGATTGTCCAAGGAGGTAGACAGCCAGTTAATCCTACACAAGTAATTCAGTTATCATGCTCTTGAACCCAGTTAAAAACAGCTTTCTGAAATACCTGATACTGTTGTAAGATGTGATACTGTGTGATTTGACTGTACTGACACAGCAAATTTACCTGGAGGCCTCATCAAAAAATGCACTGAATTAAGCTTTTCTTGAATTCATAGCTCTTTGGTCAGGCCCAGAGAAAAAATATGTCCTAAAATGTTGTTCATGAGCACATTCAGAAACTGGGCCAGAGCTATCAGAGTATTTAGCTGTGTTTTGAAACTCATCAAAAGTATTCAACTGTTTGGGTTATAACTTTTATTTCTGTGAGTCTCACAGATACACCAAACTACTCCTGTAGATTTTTTTTTTTTTTGTGTAATTGTCATTGGTCCATTACAATATCAGAAAAAAGTCGATAAAATGACACTTTCTCAACCAGTCTGGTAGGTAAATACTCCTTTGCAAGTTCACTGATAATAATGTTAACTCTTTCTTTTGTTTATTAAATGATAAAAAATCCCAAGAAGAATATCAAGACAAGCACTGTGTTTTGTAGCTTTTCCACGCAGTCATTATCAGCATGTGACCATGTTTCTGTACTGGCAAAGTAGAACAGGAGACTGACAGGCAATGTTTTGATATAATCCATTGTTTCAGTTTACATATGTCTACATGTGCCTGATTTTTTTAAAGTCCAACCTAGGTCTGAAAATGTAGCTATATATTTGGTTCAGAACTTTCTATCCTTCATTTTTATATCAAATATTCTCCTCAATTGAATTGGTGCAAGGATGATCACATCTGTTACTAACAGTACAAGCTTTACCAGCACCAAAAGAAATACAAGTATTTAAAAAAAGTTAGAACACTTTTTCTTTAGCTGGCAAATATCTATTCTCAAATGATAACTTTAAATAGAAACAATTAAAATTTGCTGTAGTGGCATTTCGTATTGCTATAGTTTCCTTTTCTGTGGAAAGAGATGTATGATGCTGATGATTTCAGGGACTAAATTTTTAACAGTTCACTCTACCACTCTTTTCTGTTGTTACTAATAGTCCTGACCTTTCTTAAGACACGTATCACATAATGCAGCATTGTGACTGGAAACCTGCATGGAACCAAATAGTTTTACCAAACTATTAGCTTATGCTGAATAAATTTGAATTTCTACCATTTTGGCACTATATTTCTCTCTGTCTCTCTCCCCCCCCTTTTTTTTTTTAATCATAATACATGAGTTTCATTATAAAAAATTCCCATTAAATGATCCTTAAGGGAAGAAATCCCCCCTGTGACATGCACGGATGCACACCCCAGTTCTTGCTAACTGCATCTTGCTACGTTCGTCTGACATCACTTGTACCAAACACAGACAGTTCTTAGGAGCAGAGATAAGAAATTACTCTGAGATGTTTGGAGCTTTTAATCTCATGAGGAAAGCAGCTGTCTCAATAACTCCATATAAAAATTGCTCTCACAGGATCAGTACCCCAGTCTATATTTGTCTTGAAATTATTTATTGAAGAACTACTTTGCTGTCTTTCTGCAAGGCTCACATGTTTTCAAATGGAATCTTTCCTCTCTGAGGATGTCACTTAAGCTTGCTGAACGGCGTTCTTTGAATCGTGTTTAATCTCTCAATTTTAACAAAACAGAATCTAGAATAGCTGTCCTCATCACTTGAACTTCATTTGTAGAGAGCTAAAGGGCAAACCAGGTGTCTCAGCAGAATAAATAGGGTTAAATTATACTAACTTGGGGCAGCCGGGCCAGGGCTGGGTGTGGGGAGAGACCAAGCCCTGCTTTTTAGGGAGAGCTGAATGTGATGCTTGCTGCTGCTGAGAGGGCTTGGTGGTGCCAGCAGAGTCAGCCCCGCTCATCCCAAGCCCTTGCCCAGCCTTGGCTTCCCAAGGTTCAGGCAGGAGGGGATCCTGAGTTTGCCACCTGCCCCCAGCAACCGGGCTACAGCCAGAGCCTCCTCTGTTCCCTGCTCAGCCTGTCCAGGTAAACCGAGACCTGGGAGCCTCTTCAGGGAATGAAGGATTTTTTTTTTTTTTGTAGCCTACAGGAAACAGCTTCAGCCTCAGGGCTTATAGAGCCTGGGAAATGAGTGCTTCTCAGTGGTGTTGGTGCTGAATATTCAGTGGGATTACGGGTAGCAAATAAACATGCTCTTTCACATTCACGGATGGGTTGCAGGAACTCTTATCCATAATGTTCAGGGAATGCAACAGGCTTCCACAGAGCCAGACTTTCAGAAAATTCAATTAGTTTTAGAAAAGAAAAAAAAAAAAGAAAGCCATCTGGTTTATACATTTTCTCATTGAAACACTGTCACTCTTGATCTCCTCCCCACCTCTTCTCTCTTTGGGACGGAAACAGTATTGGAAACACAGTGTTAATTCCACACACTGGCTCTAGAACACTTACCATTATTCTTTGGAACACAGTAATAAGAGAACTACTTACCTAAATGAAAAAAATCCATTCTCATTAAAATATGAAAAAGCATTTAGAGCATTTGTAGCTCTCTTATATCCACTCTGGTGACACTCTCTCTTCAGTAATGTATTTTATTTTCCTGTTGCAAGGACCAGGAAAGACACTACAAAGCCAACTTCAGTTCCATCCCTGTCCTTTCATTTTTCTCTGTCTTTCAGGTAAGAACATATGCCTGACATTAGAGTAAAATCTGTACAAAGTGCTCACAGAGGAAGGAAGCTTTTTTGAATAGCATCCCAGTTATTACTGATGAAGCATTCGTTTCTTCTAGAATATGCAGTCTTTATTCAACTTGCATCTTTACTTAAATTAAGAGTTACGATTCAACTGGAATATCTTAGCTGAACTCTCTTCTCACAGCTATATGAGTGTTATAAATTTGGAGAGCCAATTTCATCGAAAGCGATTTATTTGCCAGCGAAAATTTCGGACAGAGAAATCGGCAAAGCCAACGACCAAGGAAACAGTGCCGGCACTGGGTGAAACCGCGAGCATAACCTCTGTCGCGTTACGCTCCCCAGGTTTCACACCGGCCCGAGCCCAAGCCAGCTATTTTATACTTTTTCTGGCTGAGCTTATGTGAGTCCGAGATTTCTATAAGTTCTTTTGTCCCTTGGGGCTTATGTTGAAATTTCGAAAGCAGGGTCCAGTTTTCTGAAAAGATTTCCTGGGTGGGGGGAGGTTCCTGAGTGTTCCTAATGGTCCTGATAAGATATCATCTCAGGGCTATCAAGCCGTATCAGGTGTTGAGTGTCCTCATCCTGGTCATCCTCCACCTTCTATGGGTATTGTAATTGCTTTGTTCTTTCTCTGGAGACAGGAGAGCTCCTTGCGAAATTTCCAAACCCTGTACCCTGCTTGGGGGGGCTTTTTGGCTTTCTCAGAAAAGTACATTTTTATTTTCCATTTACTATAACAATAACATTATGAAAACATGAATTATCATCCACCACAATTAGTAAGGGGTGAAAAGTTAGACTTCTTAATTTATGTGATAATGGAACTCAAGTTAGCCAAAGATTCTTGATCCTGCATTGTTTTATTAAGTAAAGAGAGCAGTCAGACAAAAAAAGAAAATATAGCTTGAGTACTTTTACCTCTGCAATGTTCAGCCTTGCTAAATCAATGTTTTGAAGACTGGTACAGATTCCATAGTGATTGGTGTAGCAAAAGCAGGAAGGTTTTTTGAGCAAGCATAACCCTTAACAAGTTAGGAGTTACTTGATCAAGACCACTCCTTTGTTAAAGCATTAATAAATGACTGATGTATTACAGTAGATGTTTGAGGGGCACCAAATACTTTTGGTATCATTAAGCGTTGTCACGTTTAACACATCCATGCATTTTTGTGATGGGAAGGGAACTAAGTTTGGAGAAAATGTGTTTTCAGCCCTGAGTTTCCAGCATGTAATGTGCTTTTCTTTAAGAACGTGTGAAGATACTCTGAAAGAAGTAATGGTTCTAAGCATCTAGACCTCCTCCCTGCCAGCTTAAAGAACAGCCAAGTAATGCAGACTTGAGTTGTAAATCTTCTTTTAACTTTAGGGTTTTTTTTACTGCTAGCAACAACCTATAAGGAGGAGATACTAGTATAATTTGTATTATCTGTTTAGAAACTTTCCCAGGTGTTGACCAAGTTGTTCTGTTACTTTTCTGCAAACCTACTGGTTCTGTAAGTGCTTGTTGTGTGTAGTTTCAGAACAATGAGGATCTAATTGAATTTTGAATTTCTGTCAGGTCCACTTCAGAAAGCATTCTTCCTTTCAGAAACCTTATTGAATGGAGTTTGCTTGATGTATTTGTAAACGATGAAGTTACAACTTCAGATATGACAGCGATGTGAGTGGTGTTGATGTATGTGCCACCAGTTCTCTTGACACACGTAGGCATCCCAGTACTAGAATTCTTCCAAGAGAGAGTGTTTCAACTTTCATTTTAAATAGGGAAATAAAGCAATTTGTTTTGGGGATAATTAGAATGTCAGGTGATATGGCAGGTGTCACTGTGTCTCCACTTATTTCTGAAAGTTTTCACAGCCTAGAAATTGTCATAGTTTTTTGAGTTGGCACATACCTACAGTGAAGTTCAGTTTAGATATGTGGATATTGTAAGCTATCCCTAATTTGCAAAACTTGCTTTAAGTTTCGTTTATCACAAAAAGTAAATCTGTAATTACATTGGGTAGCATAACTGAGGTTGAATTTAATCTGTGATCCTAAATGTGGTTTAGTAATATAAAATATGCAAGGTATATTTGAATTTTACCAGTCTATTTTATAATTTGGCATTAGTGTTAAACAGCTGCTACCTCGAAGTGTATCAATTTGCTATACACAAATTTAAAAAAGAGTGGGAAATAGTTCAGACACTATTCTGTCACCGTCTGCACTTTCTCCACAAATTACAAACATGTGGAACTGCCTATTTTAATACTAGTTTTCTTGGGCCAAGAGGTTTTCATCTTTGAGAAACTCCATGTTACAATTTACCTACCCCAAAGGAATTGGATGACAATCTGATTTAATGTAACTTCAGATTTAAAGTAACAATATTACAATATACATTCCTCTTTTAATATATTTTTTTAATGTACTATATATGGGTTGAGGACATTTCTCTGTAAATGTTTCCAGATGAAATATATCATCTTCTAGATGCACAGATAGGCACAGTAACTCCAAACTAAATCAAGAACTCACCCCAGCGTAAATTCAAATGACAGAAATTAACAGATGTAATGTATAACTTCCAAAAAGCTTTTATTTTTCTATGCAATTACCAGAAATTAAATAACCAGAAGACTGATTCAGCAAAGAAGCTGAGTGAAATTGCCAATAAGAGGTTGGTAAATACAAATTTTGCATATAGAATTTTATTTAAGCAAATTACTTTTGCATATTTATCTATCCATCTTTGTCAGATCTCAAAAAAAAAACCCAAAAAACCCCAAAAACAAACCAAGTGCATTGCTTAGCTGTTAAAAACCCTAAAATAGTAAAGTCTCACTAAAGCCTACTCTTATTTTAAAACTGTCAAGCTGTTACAGTCCCTCAAAACTTTCAGTAACCCCCTGACCACTGAAATTTGGTCTGACATCTTCTATTGCAGTAACTAATTTACTTAAGAATTTGGTTTAATCTGAGTATATTGAATCTTGAGCTCTTCATTCAGCATTGTTTTTATGATTATTTTTTCCAAAACAGCCCCCTTCTTTTCCAATACAACGTGTTAGGAAACAGAAGGGGTTGGATAATCATTATAAGGTAACAGTAGTTGCCCTGACAAAGCATTTGGAATGAGGTGATGCCTAAATGCATTTTACACATGTGCTGCACATTCATCTGTCAGTACATGTGGGTAAACCTCCCTGTGGCACACAAGTGTGGGGAACATCACCTTCCCACCTCACACAGGCCTTCTGGTTGGTCTTTTTTTTCTTTCCTGTTTATGTGCTGATGTAGTCCATCTTCACAAACCTGATAAATCTTTGCCAAGTATGTCCCAGGACCATTTGGAGTTACAGCATGCATGGGCAGGCATGGGAAGTAATTCTAGAAGTAGCAAAGACTTGCAGTAAAACTGACAAGGAAACCTGGAGGAATGTTGAACCCATTAATGATGCTTTTCTGTAGGAAGCTCAACCTTGTCAGACAGCTAATAGCAAATATCATGCTTTTCCAGTGTTACTGTATAACCTGTGCATATATTAGTTGTGAACTGCTCCTTTTTGGAATCAGTGGAAAATGCTGTATTCATGTCTTGAATCCATGGTCCTGTACCCAGTCTAATTTGGGTATTCCTACTCATTATAAGTGGTACCTTATTTTTGGTGAACCGAAGTAGGCTCTGATAAAACATTTGTGCAAGGTACTGGGACTCCTGTGCAGCATTTTGGCTTAAAAAGAATGAAATCAAAACTTTGGTGGTTGTAATAAAAATTAAATTCAATTAACTAACTCTGAAGCCCTAAAGTAAATAAAAATAATTTTTAAAAATGCATTTTTTTTTTTCTGGATAAGTGGGAAGAGTAGAGATGGGGACTTGATTTGGTCTATTTGTGAGTGTAAACTTGCTATTGGTTTCCTTCTGTTTTGTCAGTACCAGAGAGAGATGATATAAAGGAAAACAGGTTTCCAGGACTTCCAGGAGAGGGATCTGCTATAAACCATAGCAAGCTCAACTTACTGAGTGACGTATCTGTATGTGTGAGGCTTTAGGTGGTGTTCTCATGTTAAAATCCATTAGAGCAGCCTGTGAGGTCTTGTAATCTGTGTGCCAATTAAAAGGGGAGGCAAGCTCACTGTTGTGACAAGCTTTGCCATGATCCTGGGGGAAAAAACCCCATTTACATAATTCCTCAAATGTTTGCTACAGTGAACATGAATGAATCCTGGGCATTGGGATTGCCTCAGCTAGCATCTTCTGTGCTTTTTTGTGTGTGTCTGAGATGGGCTGGCTGTCACAGCTCTTACCTGGAACTGGAGAACTGGAACTCAGTTCTCTGTGTAAGTGTAGCATTACCTGCTTTCAGATGTGTTTGTTTCCTCAGATGTTAAATGAAGATGGCTGTAGTTTGTTCTTTTCCTTTCATTCGTGTTTGGAAAGGATAAAAACTTTGAAGCTTATGGAGTGTTCTTATATTATTTTAATGGAAGCCAAAGAATTTCCCTGATGGTTGTGCAGACACTGGGCTCTGTTGTTTGCTTGGAGGGTGACCACTTTCTGTTTGCTTCCAGAATATAAAAATTTGTCATCTTCTTGTGATCATAGATACCAGTCAGCTTGTCTAATCTCAATAAACCTTGTGAGGTCATTAGAACAACCTGTAAGATAAGAGATCAGTAAAAGGAGTTGCCTTGGAATTTCCTGAAAATTGCCACCAAATTAGCAAATTATTCAGGTTTTGCATGGGCTACATAAATCAGTGTCTCACTTTGGCTACAAGTTTGACAGTGTCTTCCACAAAGGAAAAATTAAATTTCTGGCCTTCATCTCAGGAGAGTTTTTAAATTGCTTTCAATGACCTGGAATAAGGAAAGGAAAATCAAATTCTTGCCTGTATTGAGATTGCCCCCTCTTCCTCCCTAACTTTGCCTGTGTTCTGAATCATGAAAAGTGCTCTGAATATCTGTCAACTCCCAAGCACAGATTTGCTGAAATAAATCACTTAACTTGAATTATTTGAATTCATTAGCCCTTAAATCCTAGTAAATCAGAAGTAGGAAAGTAAGTAAAGAAGTAACAAAAATACAAGTTGCTATCGTATTTTGAGAGACAATTTTACCTAATCCCTGAAGAATGAAAACTTAGTGTAATCATCTAACCAAGTCTGATCCCAAATCCCTACAGTTGTTCATTTAACTATGAGGCTAGAAAAGGGGAATACACTAGGATGTACCAAAAATGCTTTCAACAACCTCATTACAAGAGAAATTCCAAGTTCAATCATGATAATTGGTTATGAATTTGTCCTCTTGTTCAGTCATGCCAAAGCCATATGCAACAATGGTGTGATTTTAATGTTCTGTAGAACTGTCCCATGACGCATAGAATATGAAGGACATTAAAAACCATCCTGGGTTTCTGCTCATTTAAGATCTGGAAGATCTCATCCTGACTTACCTGCACATGTGGATTTGTTTCCTCATTCTCTTCAGCTCATGTCTTTCAGACACTTCTGGATGATCACAGACACCTCCCCAGCTGAACACTTCCGTGCTTCCTCACACAACTTCTGTGGAACTCTGACCCTATAATTTTGTAATCAGACATCAATGTCTGATTGTCATAATTGTGTGCCTAATTTGCATTCAGAATTACCAAGATTATGCATGTCAATTAGGTATACGAGTCTACAATTAGATATTGCACATTCTGGTGTTTGCACATGGAAATTAAGCATACAGTTGCCTGGGAATGTGGACACAGTTGGACAGATACCCCAGTCAAACAAGGGCTCCAAAATGATAGCAAAAAGAGACTGAGATAAACCAGTTTATTACTAAAAAGAGCTCTTTAAGCTGTAAAGTTGAAGTATGCTTTTTGACTCATTAAGAGCTTGGGACTCCAGCTTTTTGAGGTCTATTTGGTTTCTGAAAGTCACTGAGAGTGGAATTAAGGTGGTTTTTATCTCATTCTGAAATCACGTATTCTTTTTCTTTTCACTGATGTTTCAGTGGTATATGTCTTGCCCTGACATTTTTTCTCTACTAGTTGGGTTGAAATACCCTTTTCTGTTTTGCACTTCTTTTGTACTTTTTAGCCAGTTGCGAAGGCTGAAGTAGCACTTCAAAAAAGCATTGCCTCTCCTGCTATTTCCCACCACACAGGTCTTCATTTCCTTTTTACAGATTAATAGTCTCTTCTTCTTGTGTAGTTTTTAATAAGTCTAATATTAATACTGATAAACTGCATTTATACTTCAGTGACCTAATGATTAGAATCTACCATCTTTTAGAGCTATGCACTCTCAAAGCTAAATTTCAGAAAGAATTATTTTTATTAAGTATCAGATTCCAAAAACCTAGAGGGAAAATATTTAGAAATGATACGAAATTACTATACAAAGTGAAAAGAAAATACGAAGATCTATAAATAGAAACACAAACAAAAAACCCAAACAAAATTATTTAATTGAATAAGTATCAAAAAATATATCAAAAATGTGATGCTTTTGCCTTACTCTTCTATTAGCATATCCTTAGTTTAGTGTTACTTAAAGAGTCAGAAAGGATTAACTGGAAATTATTTTGTTAATTAGTGTTTGTGGTCGTTTAAGCCTAAGAAGTAGGTCTAAAGTATTCAGAAATCCTTAATCATCAACAGATCTGTTGTAACAACATTCTGACAAATGAAATCTTGTTCATGTTTCAGCATTTCAGGGAACACCTTGACAAACTTTTTGCAAAAGGAATTGGAATGCTGGACATAGCTTTAAATGAAGCTTTCAACATGCTCAACGAAGTAAGTTCATGCTCTTCAGATCCTTTTTTCTTTTTCACGTCCTTCTTATTTTACCTTTTTTCAACTGAGTTGATATTCATGAAAAAGTTTTAAAATGTTTCCTAAAGTATAATCATGTCATTTGTGGAAAAAATACTCAAGTGTGTTAGTCTGATGGAACATGAAAAAATCTCATCTAAACTAATGTCTTTTGATTGAAGGATGTATCTTGGAAATAAGAGCTCAAACCCAAATATTCTCCAAAAAAGTTTGACTTGACAAGTGTGCCTGCCTTTATGCTGTGTGATCCTAGATTAATTAATGGTTCTAATTCCTGTGTATTCATCTTGAAGGGCAATATTGATTGATTCCTTTCCAGGCATAAAATCCTAAAATGAAAAAAGGAGTATCTTCTTCCACCCACTGCTCATGTGTTCAGTTAGACAGTGTGGAACTAATGCCTTCATGTGGTGCATGCCAAAAACGACAATGGGAAAAGGTGCATGAAGTAAAGGATACTGTAGGCTGTTTCTAGAGGTTTGATTAAGAATTGTGGGCACCAAATAGAGTCTTGGGAACCAGAAAAACAGTATGAATGCCTCAGTGCAAGAGATGTTCTATGCTAGTCTTCCAAATCTATGTAAACTGAAAAAAAACCCCATATTGCAGGAAGTGAAGGAGAAGACCTGAAACAAGATCTGTTTTGCTTTGGTTTAAAATCTGTGAGGTAACTGAAGTTATAATGATGAATGTGGTATAAAAATCTCATTAGACAATCTGATAGTTCTGAGAATAAAGGGAACTGACATTCCATGTGCTGAATTGTACCCATGATGAGAGATCTGTAAGATCATGATGGACTATGCTACATGGATGTTCAGCTCTCTTCAAGGTGCTGTATTGATTGCTTCTATTTATACTTTAAAGGGATGCATAATAGGTTCAATGTTTCTTGCATATAAACTTACAGAATGCCAACATAAAAATCTTTTCCGTTTTATACAGGCGTATCTGCAAAGTCTCTGGGAGATTCAATTAAGCAGCCTAGGCCAGAGGAAAAGCTCTAAATCTCTCCTTAGAAGAGTACAGCAAACCATTTTCCACTTTGTCTACAGGATGTGACCTTTGTGTGCCAGAAGCCTATTATTTCAATTATAGGATGATATACTATATTTCAACTAAGGATGTCTTTTCTTCATTAAAAAAAATAGTGGGTGAATGGGGAGAGGGAAAGAGTGGGTGGTGGTGTAGGAAAGGAAAAAAAAAATAGAGAAAGCTTTGTGTTACACAAATAGTCTATAAAGATTCTGGTTGGATTTTAAAATGGTTCAGGGGTTACACTCATTAAACTCAGTCAGTTTTGCCTGGCAATTACCTTCCAATATTTGCTATGGTTGTCAAGACTTGAAGATGTTTGCTACTGATATCTTTGAAAAGCTTGTTTAAAAATCCACTTCCAAATTCTTTCCAATCGTCAATTTATGCAGTGTACATCATACAGGGTAAGAATACAGAAGTGCTTGGTACAGTAGTTAGACACCTACTATGTCATGTGACAACTGCAATTATCTCTTTTGGTGACAAATGTGCTCTTTGCAGTGATTACCTTTAAAAAAATCATAGCCAATTAAATAAAATTCTGTGACATTTCAAAGACTGTTAATCACAACCAAATGCTGTAAATGTCAGGATGCATTGAAATTTTTGCCGCTAACTGATGAATCACTGAGTTAATTGTAGTTCATCATAAGCCCCTTGTCATTGTTATTATTATGGAAAACACTTTCATCACTCTTGCTATTCAATAAAATTAAAAGTTTTAGACAAATATGAGAAGATATTACTCATCAAAGTATTTGAATTTAATCTCATTCTTCAAAATATTCAGATAACTGTGTAGTAACTGTGCAGATGCATACTGAGTGGTGTTTTAAAATAAATGTACAAAGGCATTTTCCCTTCATTAATTTCTCTTTTAAGATACCTTGCTACTTTTAAAATATATTGTCCATGTGAAGAAGATATCCCTAAACAAAGTAACTTCACCTTTATGAGAAAATAATGGCTGTAAGATCATGAAGGAATCCCACTTTAATAATTCTGGTTCTGGTTACTACTGGAAAACCTGTCATGATGGGAGAATTTTAAGGAGTAATTGCCTTGCAAATTTCACAGAGAACAGTTTTCACCCAGGCAGTCATCACAATACAGTTGACTGTAAATCCACATTATCTTTCCTTTAAGGCATAGTGTTTCTGTTACTGTTTGCTGAGGTTTCTGTTTGATGAAACAGAAACTGATCTTGAGAGACACAGGTGATAAAAATGGTTGTTGAATGTGGGTGTGGTTACTCAGATAAAAAAATGTGAAGGCAGAAATGACAGAGAACTTCTGGAGCCCACCACCCACCCTTTTCTACTGCAGGCCTTTCTACAAAGATGAAATTTTTAGAACATTTTTAGAAAAAGCAGGTTTTAGAGTTTGGAAAAGCAGTGAATATGTAAGGGCGAGTATACTGCGGGAAGCTTAAAAGACAAAGCTGTTGGTAGTCCAAATCAAACCAGAATACTCTGAATAATTTTTCATGACTGCAGGAGCAGTCAGAGACCCTGCAAGGTAATTCACCTATGAACATAGGTACTGCTTTTTGAATGAGACCACCCTATTCTGGGGCAACGCAAGGCTGGTGAGGTGGGACAAGGTTATACTTGCTTGGCTTTCTCAGCATCGAGAGAGATTTGATAGGATGAGGCCTTGCCTGACCTCAGATGTGATAATGTACACGAAGTAAGTAATTGTAATATCCCATTCACTGACATGTTTGTAGGGTTTTTTTAAGTGTTCATACAGAGCAATTAAAAATCAAATAATTTTACAACTTTGCTTTTTTTTGTTTTTGCTAAAAGATGGATGTTTCACCAAAGTTTCTTGAATACATAAGGTAATACACAGACAAATAAGAACCTATTCTGCAACCAAAACAAGTGGAGACACATGGATTCAAAGTCAGAGCACCAACTCCAGAGTGAAGAGATCAAAGCTCATACTGTGACTCATTCCAATGTGTTTGCTCTTTGACAGGAGAAAATCCCTTTTGTATGATGAAGCTTCCTTTGCCTATGCCAGAGGATTGCTGATTGCTGTCTGAGTACCTGTGCTCAAGTACTGCACTTCAGCAGCCTGAATTACTTATATGTATTAATTTTGGGTAATAGCAGAATCTCAGAATATTAACTGGGTTCTCCCAGATAAATATTTTAAGGAAAATAGCCTATGAAATGTAATCTTGAGTGAATATGAATGAATGCCATATGAATGGTCATATATCTCGCTATGAGTTGGGTATCTCCTGTGCTTTGCAGACAAATCATCATTCATTACTTTTTTTTGTGTAACGTGTTCTTTTAAAATGATATTTAAATCAAAGCAAACCCTATAGGTGCATCAATACTTATCATCTATCAAAGCCAGGGGGATACCATTTTAATTTTGGGTAGTGCTATATTTATGTGTGTTTCTTATTTTTCAGTTCACCAAGAACATAAAATCTATGGTAAAATGTTTTCAGCCTGAATATTTTCAACTTCTTCTAAGGATGCTAGAGATTTGACAAAATCCACATTTATCCACTGTGATCCTATCCATCCTCATATAACAGGAATGTGCTGTTCCTAATGATTGTTTCCTTTTGAAGTTCAATCACACAGGACAAGGAAGCATTTGCAGCCAAGCCATAATGTTGATCACTGATGGAGCTGTGGACACCTATGATACGATATTTGCAAAATACAATTGGCCAGACAGAAAAGTAAGTATGTTATCACCTTTACTGAATGGGAAACCCAAAGCTTCATATCCAATCTAAAGTGTATGTCTATTGAAAAGTCAGTAACAATCTTTCTAATGATCTGTAAATGATCACTAATTAAAAAAAAAAAAAAAAAAAAAAAAAAAAGAGATGCTTCTATGGTATTGCCTGAGGATAGGGATGGCCTTTTACTGTTGTAATGAACTTAGGTTAATAGGATATACAGGCACTACTTCCCTCCAGGTTACATTTTTGAGCATTATATAATCCTTCCCCTAAGACCCATCATTAAGCATGAAAAAATTTTCTTTTTTCTCCCAAAATACACATTAATAATTCAATGCTTTTTCAAGCTAAAGATGGGTATGTACTGTGGACAATGAGTGGCTTACTATGACAGGAGAAAGAGCAGATGTAGTACTCAGTATTTTTAATTCCTTCATTTGGCAGAGTGAAGGATAGAGCTGACAGTAGGTTAGATTTTATTAAAAATTATTTGGCTCCATTGATTTGTAGAGAGAAATTTTCCCAGAGTTAAATTACCTTGTTATATAATGTGGAAATTTCACAGTAGGGCAGAAATGCCTTGAATTTACTTGATGAGGAAGCTCTAGTGGGCCTTGTGTCTCTGTGTGAAATAATTTCCTTCTACATTTTATCTTCTGCTAAAGCAAGTTTTGGGACTATTTTAGGATGTTTCTGTAGTTCTTTGCCATGTTGTATGCCTGTGGAAGCAACAACCACACATTTAGAAATGCAGTTTGAGCAAGTAATTGATAAATATGACTGCTGGATGGGGTTCTGTATTCTGTGGAAAAAAAAGTAGTTGTTTTCATTTTCAGCTTTTAGTCATGTTTTTCTATTATAAAATTCTGTTTATTTTCTGAGTGACTTCTTTAGTTGTGTTTTATGCAAAGATGATATCGTTCCTCTGGAAAGAAGGCCTAAAAGCTAAAACTTTTGTGATCAGTCCTTCCTCTCTTACTGGGATGGGATTCCATCTAATTTAAGTTGTTATGTCCTCAAATACTCCATGTGAACATATTACTTTATCTAGCAAAAACTAGTGTTGAAGGAGATTCACAGAATCTCTCAGAAGGATGTGCTTCTGATGTGCTGTATTTTCTAGTTCTTTGGAGTTAGTTCCTCTCTTAAGAGACTGTGGGGAAACTCTTATCGTAAGAAATCAGCAAGGAAAGAATTCTCTGAAAGAGTCAGCTAAGTATTTTCACGAAAACATTGTTGTGTATCTTTCATGTGCTGATCCACAGCTCTAGCTGAGATAACAACGCTCAGCACAGCTGTTGCAAAAAGCTGCAGGAGAGGTTTCCATTGGGAATTCTTCTGCAAAGGCCTAGACTGGGGAGTCCTGCCTTGTTTAGCAAGGACGTGGTGTCTGGGGAGCAGCTTTTAGTTAATATGCCATATTCTACTCAATTCTTCTAAAAATATTTAATGTATTAATACAGCCTTGTAAATTGTATTTTAAGAAACACGTGTGGGGAAAAAAAAATCAAATCGGTTTTTCCTCTTTTCAGCCTGAAATGTTTCAGTATGAAAAATGTAAAAGATTTCCATATGTATGCTTTAACGCATTAGAGCTTTGAATGTCTTTGTTGGATTTGTTATTCTAGAAAGGAAGGCTTATTGAAAATGCAATATCCTACATATTTGCAGTGTCAATGTGCCTAGACATTAAGCATGCCGTGCACTTGAAATTCACTGCCTTTGCATTACACCCTCTTTATTCTCTCCAAAGCTGGTTTTTATATTTATAAATCACACCTTTGAACTGCTTGATAGTTTTTTTATGTACATTTTTTCCCCTATTATCTATGTATTGCCCTGCCATCTTTCTTATAATTTATGTTTTTCCTGTATATTGATACTGGCGTGGCCAGTGGCGAAAAAGGCAATAGCTCTAATTGAGGTAAACTCTGAAGTTTCTGTTTACCTCAATTACCTGGTCAGCAAAGTAACAATTTCAGTTATAGTTGATCTAGTGTTAGATAATAGTAAAGAGTTTATAATTAGTTGCAACATAAGCATCTTGTTCTCTTATAGAAAGGAAAAATATCTTTATACAGCTATGAAGACTTCAAAAGTTTGTCAGTGAGAATCTCTAAAAATGGAGAGTGAATACAAACTTCCAGGATATAAACAACAATTCATATTTTATTCCTTTTCCCAAACCATTTGTATCTTTGCAAAAGATAGACTTAAATATATATATATACCATATAAACAGGGAAAGGAGCACTTTATTATGTATTATTGGAAATATGTTCTGCCTAACAACTGATTAAAATCATCTTCCTTCTGATAATGCATTAAAATAAAATTGTGTTGGAATGATTAGGAAAGGGAATAAAATGACTCCAGTTAAATCCCCAAAGTAGCTTAAATTAAGCAACTGAGTTTTTTGAACAAAAACAGCCTGATTTTTTGTATGAACTAGGAAATTATGAGCATTAAAGACTATTAAAAATTATCTTCTGGACTGTTTCCTTGAAAGAAGGAATGCTTCCATTTTACCGGGTTTTTTATGAGTTTCTGTCTTCTACAGCAAAAGACAAAAAAATCCAAAATAATTCCCCATGTTTATTTAGTATCTTTTGCTGCTTTAAATGTGAATCTAGTAGATGCTATTTTTATAACACACTATATTTTATTGATATAACTAGTTGTTAACATCTCTTTCCTTCTCTTTATGAGGCCATATGAGTACTCTTAAGAAGCTGATTCTCACGCATTAGAAATGAGTTTGTGCTATATACATCATTTTTCTCATTCATGAAACTTACACTCAGTACTGTCAGATTTCTGTGATTCAGTCAAGGCAACTCTGCCACATGAAGTACCAAAAAGAGAATAATTAATCCACAAGATTAAATAAATCTACACATCTCATTTAAAAGCCCAGCTTTTCATCACGTAGCAGAAATAAGTATTTAAAAGGAATAGTACCAAGGAAGTGCTTGTTTACAATGAGAGCTATAATATAGTTGCAATAATTTTATTTTTTTAAGATGTCCTATTTCAGGAGAAAGCCTTTTAAGTTTTAAAATATCTTTTTGGTGTCAGTTGTACCAGAATCACGCTTTTATTCTATGTTATTGCTTCTACTATGGGATCCAAATGCATTATCAGAAACCAAGCAAAATACTGCACTTAGATATTTCTCTAGGTCTCTTATTCTAATTTAAAAAGGATGAAAGGCCATGGGTGGGGGAGGCAGGCAGACAGATAGATGTGACTACATGGAAAGATAATGCTTCAGGTCTGCTCCCAGAAGATAGTACCACTAATGATCTTTTCTTAAATAAAACTGTCCTACTTCCTTTCTAGTGGAAAATTCCAACAAAAACTAATGGAAAATTCCATGAAGATTAACCTTGTAAATGTTGCTGAAATGCCTTAGCACATCAAAAAATGAAATTTTTATGAGATTAGAGATATTAACAGAGCTTCAAGCTTTGTCAGGTTCTCAGCTGAAAGCCATTTTAATCACTAATTGAAAATCAGTAAACTTGGAACAGAAGATATCTACTTAAATATTACTTAACATATTTTGTCATTTTAAATATAGCAAGACTGTTCTCAGAATGTTATGATATTGCAAAGGAAAATAATGCAGTAAATTCTCTTGCATGAATGGGTGAGGGAACAATTTTAAACCCTATTAGCTCACTGGCAACTCCATGAGGTCTCGTGATGTTTTTTCTCCACTGGCTAAAATGACCCAGTGCCTGCATATCTGAGGGCCTTTTTCTCTCCTCCATTTCCCCATTGTTTTTATGTGGCTGTCAGGTTCTATACTTCTACAAAACCCGTCTACTCCTTGTTTTGGAGAAGCCCAAAAGCATTTCTTCCATAACCACGACTGAGATCAGAGTCTAAAAATCTCATGAGATCAAGGGCGATCAATATTTCATTATTTCAGTTTGGGTACAGACTCTTAGTATTCTTTTCTCATGCGGGTCAATGCAGCACTCAGGTGGCCAAGGAAGATGTCAACCTTGTGACCTTTCATGAGTTATGACAACCAGAAAGAGATGTTCTGCTCCTTGGCCTGAGAGTTCTTTGCTTCATGATACTGTACCATATGTAGAATCTGGAAAAGAAAGCAAAAGAATCAGTGAATCATTTGAACTTTATCCTCCCCTTTGGGTGTGTCTTTGAGTCTGAAAAGCATTTGCTTTCATAATTAGGTGAAATAGCTCTGTGCTATGGTAGGTATATGCAAAACCAGAAGCACTAATTCCTCACTAAGTCAAAGTCAAATGGAAACCAAAATCCCACCTAAAGTTTCCTCATTTTCTAGAATCAAATCCAGTTAGAGAATCTGGGATAAAAATTCCTCTGTATCCAGTTACCTTGTTAGTTATTCTGCAGCCTTTCTTTTTCTGGGCAAGTAACAGGGAATAGAACTTCATCTGTCTGCGTCCTGTTGTTCTGAGGGCTCTGGGTGGAATTAATTTTGTATGGCACAGAAATATTTTCTTTATGAACCATTACAACGAGGCAGAGATTTAAGATGGTTTCTATCACTGCTAAGGCTTCAAGTAGGGTGAATATAAAGCATATAAAGCAATAACATCTTTATTTCAACTGCTAAATGATTACGGTGTAGAAATACCTAACAGCCAATGCTGCCCGTGTCTGAATGGAACTGTTGAAATTACAATATAAATAATTCCATGACTTTTAAGTGTTTATACCTACTCTTAGATCTGCTTTACAGGAAAAATTTCACAGTCTGGCAGGTCTCTGGATCTATATACAGTACTTTAAATTATAATTGAATCCAGAGAGCAACACCTTAAAATTTGCTGGATTTAGATTTGATTTCATAATAGAATGTTAGATTTGCAGGCAATAATAATCAGTAATTAGCTCCTTAATTATGTGGGACTTACATGCATACTTTTACAGGATCAGTATTTATAGTAAATTTAATAATACATGGCTTTCTTAAATATTTAAGAAAATACTAGGTCATTCCTGGTGAGAACTGGTCACTTGGTCACTGAAGCTCTTAATTTCAATATGCTATTTATATTAGAGATCTATGAAATAAATATTTACATTTGATTGTTCTGCTTTTTTTTTTTTTTTAACTAGAAGCTTATTTAGCGAGTTTATTTAGTGATCCACAGTCTATTGGCTTGAACTGCTCTAGATGTGAAATGAATGTCTGAGCTTTGGGTATATGTAAAATTCCCCAAACATTCAGATTCTGCCACAGGACAGGAAAGGGGGCCTTCCTAGCCCTCCTTTAGCAAAGGAAGATGGAAACATAGCACGTTTTCATTTTCTTTGTCTGAAAACTACCCTAAAGAAATTCATGGCTGCTGTCAAAACAGGCTACAAGGCAAAGGGTGGCTGCGTCGTGGCACCGCAGTGGTGGCAAATCATCTTTCTCTTCATGTCTGCCATGCACAGGGTTACAAACCTTTTTGCAAAAATCCTACAAACCAAGTCTGTAGCTTAGGAACGTGGCAATGTTGGCAACACAGAACACTCGTACAGAAAATTGAATTTCTCATGTGCAGTCCTGTCTGGATGTTATTAAACCGATTTTTTTTTTCTGAAAAGTCTGACGTACTTTGCAGGCGGATGCCATTACTGCTACACAAACCTGGTGCTTTATTACTGGTTATCTCAAGAACAAAAGAAGGTCCAGACACTTTATAGGCCTTTCAAGCCATGACGTAACTTACATTAATTACTTATCTTTTTAGGCACTCCTGTAGTATGATGAAAGATGGGGTATGAGATCAAACAGAAGTTTTTGATTTCAGGATAAAGAGAAACAATTTCTTGCAGCTAGATTCCTGCCCCAAGTGTGATTTCATTTGGAAAAAAGAGTTTAAAAAAGGTTTTATTTTCCTTATTACTTCTCCTCTTAGAGAGAAAAATAGGCTGGTAGGTCCTGTTTCAGTGAGTATTTTGGGTTTTTTTTGGTCAAAACTACCATAATGATTTCTACAAATTTGTCACTAGTATTTTTACTTGAATTCTTGTATGTGGCACTCAGAGTAGTTAAGACCTCTTTTTCTGTCACTTGTCAATTTAATTTGCCATGAAGAAACTTAGCCTGCAGTGTTTAAATTGAAAAAAATGGAGAGATGTTTTTTGCGAAGATAAGGGTAATTAAATATTATCCTCAGAGTATAAATGGATTGCCAGAGGAAGGATTACTGCTTCTTGTATGCAGTCAGTTGTTGGCTAGAATCATGGAGAGGCTAATGCTTTCTGAATGTTTGAATTTTAGATGGAATGATAATTTATACCCAATGAAAATGCATATTCAAAGTGCCCTTACCATGCTAATATTTGTCATATAATCAGAAATAGATACAAAAGTGAATCAGCCATGAGTCATATGGAACACCTTATAAGTAAGGGACAGTCTAAATGGAGAATAATCCACAATTTGGAATAAATTTTCCCAAGTACTCTTTGGGAACTCGTGAGTATCAGTAACAAAAAAATTATTCCTTTTCCTTGTAAAAAAGAAGTTAACTTTTATGTAGCATGTAGACATAGAGAGATCCAAAATTTGAGATAAAATAGGTGTCTATAAAGCGTGCCTAGATGACTACAAGTAATCACTATTTGCGTCTGGCATAAAACTCCTTGTCACTGAAATGCTTGGCTGATGGCCCTTATTAACAAGAGAAACCAAAACATAATAAGTAAATAACATAATATTAAGCTGATATATTATGGATTCTGTTCATTAAAAAAACCTCAAACAACCAAACCTTCTCCTGATATTTTATGTGCTGTAAGGTCTTAGTCTTTAAAAACTAAGTTATCATGCCAGAAGCAAGACTGTTAAAGTGGCATGGTAATTGCACAAATATGCCTGCTTTGTTCTGTGGACTATGTCTGTTCTTGAGGTAATAGTTTTTTGTGAAGAATTGTGTGTGTCATCTGCTTAAGGAAATGGTGAGACCATTTATTTCTTGAAGTTCTTTAACAGCATAATAAAAAGTGTATTTTAGCTTGTGTGGTTTAAACTGAGAAATGCTGCAGTTATCCTAAAAGCCAGGATTCAGTTTATAGACAGTTTTTAATTCTCTTTATAATGTATGCATCTTCTTAAACATTACAGGCAGAAATGAGATGTTGAAGTTTGTCAGAACTGTTCTATTTTAGATGAGTATCAACAATCTCTGTAAAATAGCAAGAATGTATATTGTTAATTGTGAGTGACCCACCACCAAAAGGTGACCATAGCTGCATATATAAAACCCATTTTGTTGCATTGGACACTAAAGGGATAATACAGTACTCCAAACAATTATTTTGCATTAATATAATTTAAAAAACAAGTATAGATAGTAAAAAACAGTTACGGCTATGTTGGATTGAATGCCTTCTTAAATTTCCTGTTTAAAGTTTGCCTTTTAAAAAGAGTTGAAATAATGTGATTTTATATTTAATGTTACATTACAGCCAAGAGTCATGGTGAAAACTAAGTTGGTGCAAGAGATAAAACTACTGTTATGTTCACTCATCTCTAGTTCCTTCATCAATAGCCTGAAATTAGGATATAATAGATCTGCAAACTTGCTTAATAGGTATTTTCTGATCTGTAGAGCACAAGTTACTAAGTGAAAACTTTTCACTGACTTTACAAACAGGGAAGAGTGAGAAATTCACGTGTATTTTGGAGTAAGTTTTAAAAAAATGTACTTCTGATATCCTGTTATAACTCTATTTATTTAAATGTAAGATGAAGCTTGAGTTAAAACCAGTATTGTGGAGTGGACAAGCACTTTAATAGGATTAAAGATTTTTTTATGGCTAAGAGGAATGACCTGGGTTTGGTGCAGGAGTACGAGAACAATGTGATTGTGACACTTAAACAGGAAAATGCAGGTTATTGCAGCTTTTCCTAACCAATAGGCCAGATCCCTTCCTAGTTCTGGTGAGGTATGGCAATTCCAACAGCCTGCAAGCAATTGGCAAGTACCCTGGAAAACTATGGACCACACAAACCCCCCCGTTTTCAGACATTTTCATCTAAATTCTGAACTGTATTTCTACCTGGTTTGTATGATCCATTCTTAATTCATTCCTTTATCATTTTTCCCTTAATGTAATCTTCATACACTCCTATTATCTGTAACTCTCCCTGTATTAAAATAAGCCACAGTGTGTTGTTTCATTACGCAGGGAAACTTTAACTTCTGTTGGATATTTACATTAAGCTGAGAAGGTTGGTAAATTGCATGTTTAAATATCAAATCTCAGGAGATGTTTGGAAAGGGAATGTTACAAAGAGAGGAAGTTAAATGTTTGGTATAGTATTCTCTTGCTGGCATCCCGTTACATACAGCAAATGGTATTTCTTGCTCATTATACTCTGAGAGGCCAAATTCTGCTGGTTTGGAAGTACAACAGACGTTGTTTATATGAAATTATTATTCATATATACCATTTTTCCAGAGTACCTCTGTTATCCTTCGTGGTGTCTGGCTGTGGAACAATCCCTCAATGCATGCACATATATCAAGGCAGTACGAAAGATTCATTCCATGCAGGGGCTCATATATGTCTAGTTTAGTATTCATTTCAGTGAAATGCTTACATATGTGAGTTATTACATCCCTGCTAACCAAAGCAATGGATTCAGGCATACATTAAAGCGCTTTACTGAATTAAGAACTAAACAAGTTATCCAAACAATCCCATCTTTAGAACTCTGTTGTGGGTCTGCTGATTCTTTCTGAGTGGTTGAATCTTTAACTTTGTTAGTGGTTATGCATTTTATAGAATACCCATTTAAAGAGCACTGTTTGTTTATCTCCCTGTATTTTCTAAACTGGCATAACAGCATTAACTGCGTTCTGAGACTTCTGCAAAACATGGCAGCCTCTGTAGACTTAACTTTTGTGTTCTGTTCCCATGTGCAGACATCTGCTGCACAACTGATAAAAACCTATTCTTTTCTATGAGGTTCTAAATTCCATCATCCCATAATCCTCTCTACTACCCTTAGCATAATTGTCTCTGTGCAGAACTGACAGAGTGGGATTTGCACATCTGAATAAATATGTTCTCTTTCTGGGGGATATCATTTGTGCACTGACTTCTGTTAAGATTTCAGTTCAGTTGCAGAGGTTTCTCCTTACAAGTTCTTGAAAGCTTTTTGCTGGATCTTAGCATTGAGGCTGAGTTCAGTGCATTGTTAGAAGACAGAAGTCTTTATTCTGCCATCTTACATCATTAGACATATCTTGAAAAAACATGAAGGATTTTGAATCATCCGGGACTTGTTATTGAAGAAGGCTTTAAAATCTATTGTAGTAGTAAAGCGTAAATGCCAATGACTGCTGTTTGGCATGTTATTATGAAAATAGAAACAGCTATAAATATTTATAAAACATTTTGAAATATGTGTTATATGAAGGTTCATAAAATAGAACACCTACAGAGCCTGGACAATTCAAGACAGAAGCAATTTAAGGGCTTGAAAGAAACTGTTTCTTTCTCAAATTTTACAGTCAAGTTATTTAGCTCTCATGCTTCAATAGGATCTGGAAATATTCAGCAACTTCTGGTAACATTTTTATGTTCACATCACCTGTTTTAAAAATAAGTAGAAACAAGTTTTCCCTGTGTGGGATAAATGCCACAAACACCCTTAGAAATATGACTACTCTCTGTTGTCATGATGCCTAAAGGAAAATTTGGAGGTTTGCATGAATGGAGAAGACAGTCAAATTTTCTAGGCAATCCTCTTGGCAAGAATAAAATATGATGGTGGTGTAAAATAAAGTAATTTTTCTAAGAGTTTTCAATCAAATAGTTCAGCATTTCAGCCTCTGGTGAAGCAGAATTCTTTGGGGTTTTAATAATGTCTAAGGTAGTATTGGATATTGTCTATTTCTGTGCATTTTAGCTGATTTAATAATACGAGCTGGTAGTACAACCACGAAGGTTTCCTAAGAATAAAAAGCAAAAGATAGAACAATATTGGCCTATAAATATTTCAGTCTAAATCTTTAACTATTGCTTAAAGAAAAAAATCAAAAAATCCCTAGGCATCTTGTGCATTCTATTAACTTAATCTCCAAGAGTGAAATTAACTGAGTATACATTTATTGAATTTGCTCATCTTGTGAAAAAGAAATGGCTCAGTTTTTCATAAAATTAGAGTTTTTTCCAAATACTGAAACATCTGTGGTGGGGATGGATGAAAGCTGTAAACATTTGCTTTGGCTAAGTTTGCATCATCTTACAGGGTGAGTTTTCATAAAATACTCATGCTACTAAGTTTTATAGGCACAAAAATTTATGGGAGATGAATTTCATCCTATGTACAAAAGTGGCTCTGGTTAGACTGTCTTTCTGTCCATCCCTTTCTCATCACTTTCAATTGAAAAACAGTCCCTCATCAGTCCCCAGTTTGCGGGAGCACCACTGGTGAAACCTTTTTGCAGTTGTACTGCTGGCAATTTTGAGTGGGAACCACAGAATCTGTCTAGGGAATACACTTAGTCTGAGATCCCCATTGTTCTCCAGTGTAAAATTTCAGCACTGATCTTACAGTTTGTGTTGTACTGGAAAGGTATAAACAGCCCACCTTTCAGAAATTATTCTGGACTTTTACTGAGACCAAGTTCTTTTCTCATTGTCCCACTGCCTCTGTTGCTGTGCTGTGGGGTCAACAGTGCTTGCATTTGTTCTGTGATGTGTTGGGAGCACAGCAGCAGGGTCACACCTCATGATTCAGGCAGGGAATCATGAGGATATCAGCGTGTTTCCTCACAGCTTTGGTAGGTTCTGCTCACCAGAGGCATTCAGAGTGCTTGAAGAACAGTGTTCCTGTCTCTGCTGGGCCCATTTTTGAGACATCCAGTAGCTGAGCTGGGTGTGCCTTGCTTTGCCAGCAGATCTGTGCTCTTGGCTGTGCTGTCCTGTGGGCAGCACACACTGCCTGAGACTGGGTCAATACATCAATACTGTGTGTTCAGCTCTCCTGGAAGAATTTCTTTAGAAAATAGCTCTAAGTAGAGATCAATAGTCGTTTTCTTTTCTCTTTGTCTCTCACACAGGGGGCAATATTTGCCAAGACAAAAGATCCTCTTAGCTGCCTTGCGAAATAAGTTTTCCTTTTCTTTGCTGGAGGTAATTTCTAGCACTGTCTTGGGTGTTACTCAGTATAATCCTGTCAAAATGGGAATTATGTTCTATTCTGGGGCTATGTCCCTGACTTATCACTGATTCTATGATGAGTAGTACCCACAGTATTTATATAGCCAATGGAACTGTTTAGAACTTTTTTGAAAAGGTGACAGAACTCAGTCCATAATAGAAATTTAGCTTACAAAAGAGTTTAACAAAAAATTATATCGGCATTATTCTAATAACTGTGACAGTAGTTTTTAAAAAATATTTTGGTAGATTTAAGCAACCAACCCCAAAATTTTTGAAAATATTCAATATTTTTTGAAAATATTGAAAACTGTGAGTACAGAGTTTTTAGCACCATATCTGATAATACTGATTTTTTGGCTAAAAATTTTACTGGCTGACTAAGTACATTTTGACATATGGCACCCCATTTTGAAATGAACTGTTTTATTTTGGCTGACCTAAATTCTCCTTAAAAGGCCATGTATGGAAACTAGAGATGAGCCAGACATCTGAGGATGCCTTTGTGGTACGTCATGTTTGTGCCATTTCAGACAGAAAAATGCACTTGGCTCTAAATTTGTGTGCAGCAAACAATAATTAATAAGCCATTGGACCATCAATATAATTGGTGGGTGCTTCCCTATGGTTTTAAGAGTGTTATATGCAATAATCAGTTGTATGCAAAGGTGAATAGCAAAATGAGGTCTTTGGCTGTGCTCTGCTTGCATTAGCAATAGGAAATAATAAATAAAATTTTCAAAATCAGTTTGGTTCATAATAAAATCCTCACATACCTTCCTCAAGTTAGCAGACAGGGCTAGACTGAAGTCAGGCTATTTTTGGTCACATAGCAAGGATGTATGGAATGACTTTTCATCCCCCTGCCCCATCACAGAATGATGACAGCCATTAATCATTGGCAACCAGTCAGAACATACTTCTCAGTTGACAAATATTGAACCTTTAAGGGCATTAGCAAATTTCTTTCCTAAATCCCCCCATCAGGCTCCTGAATCCATGGAGGGATCTCTGGTAAGAATTGTGCCACTCTGCACCAGAGCAACTTTCAGACGTGCTCTTCCAGAGACTCCCATAACTATTAAGAATTTTCTTTAAGGATAACTGGTTAGCAGGGGTGGACAGGATCTGTGCACAATGTAAACCACAGGGACCCCCAGGAAAAGGAGAGGAATTCAGCACAAAAGTGCTCGTGTTGTGTAAATAACCACAGCTGCTTTTGCTGAGGAGGGGGAAAATAGTTGAGCTCAGCTCTAAGGGTTGTCATGTTGCCATATTCCATGCATTTTCAAAACTTCATAATTCATTATAAAACTGTCCATCATTTAGTGAGAAATAGATGAGTAAGCACTAGTTATGGTTTAGTTATGGTTTAGTGTGCTGCTTTAAATGTTGAAACATTTAATAGCCATGTTCATTTACATACCTACAAATACTAATTAACTTTATTTTTTTTCTAACAATGTACAGCCTAGTACGAAAGCCTTTCCAAAAGATAGTGGCTCAAAAAAAGAGGTGTGTTTTCCTCCTTTCTTCAAAGTGACTTATTAATGGGTTGTTGAGTGGCAAAAGAGCCTGCTGTTCAATCCCACATTAATGTTTAATCAAGTGTTAACAGCACTACAGTATCTACATGATCCAGAGCTGGTCACAGGAGTTGTGCCAGTACCAACTGTAGTTGCCCTCTGAGTGAGGCTGGATTATGAAACTAGAAGCATGGGCAAGATTATTATGCCATCATAAGCAGATATCTTTATACTTCTATTTTTCTCGATTAATTTTACGGATTTAATAATAAAAAGTTCTATGTGGGTTTAATTGTCTGTGTAGGACTGCTCAGGACTCTCACTAGAGAGGTTTCTTTTGTGGCATAGTTTCTTGCAAAAAGTTTTCTGAAACAGCACTCTGAAAAGAGACTTTAGAAAATTAGTCTACACCATGCATGTATTTCTCTAAGTTTTGGAAGAGGTACATGAAAAATGAGTAAGATTTTAGAAGAAAATTTTGTACAACGGTGTAATTTTATAGCTGGATGTTTTAATTTATTCTCTAATGTGTTGACTGAATGTAAACATACCGTGTTATATTCTTTCTGAATGTGTAGAAGAATCTTCACCATGGGTCCAGATTTGAACCCAGTTTTTAAGTTGTGCTGTGTTTTTGTTATTTTGGTTTGTGTTATTTTGGGTTTTGTTATTGTTACATTTTTTTGTTTTGTTTTGATTTGATTGTTGTTTGCTTCGTTGATTTAACTATCTGATGAATCTGTAATTGATAGAAACACAGAATCCTAAGGGCTGGACTGTGAAAGCCTCTCTAGCTCCTCATGCCCATGTTAGAAGCCCTTTGTCAATGGAATGTTAAATTATTCCTGTATTGCTGAAGTGCTCTTTGCATGCTTTCAGTGTGGATTAAGCAGCTGATGTATTCTGTTCAGATAATGCTGGTACTTCATGGCAGACACAAACAAGCAGTTCTAGTGTTCCTTTGACACTTGTTTGTTGTCATAAACTTGTAATTTTTTAGGAGTGTTGTACTGTGCTAATTACAAAAGTAGGCATATCCTATGGTAAAAAATAAAAATATAAGAGAATCTGGACTGCCTCACAAAGTGTAGGGCTTAAAAAAATCTAGAACACTCTGAAGTTGGATAGGGAATTGTCTCCCTTCAAGATAACTTGAGTCTTAAGCTTCTTTATCCTATGATTTATAAGTCTGGATCATAATCTTGACATTAAATAGAATCCGAGAGATGCTAATATTTTATTGTATTTATGAATTCCACTGCATTTCACCTGTCAGCACTGAACAAATTTCAGGAAGAAATAGAAGAGATTCTTTTATGTAAACATGTCATTGGCAAATCTCTTACATTTTTTTCTTATAACTGCCACAGTCAGTGCTGCTTGTATGACAGAAGCTGTTAATAAATTAGGCCTCGAGCCTCTTGATGGCAGTGTATTTCCTTCTTGAGTTCATAGGCTTTACAGAACATTTATGTCTCATTACAGCCAGTACAGCAGTTTATGCCCTAATAAATCAAGGGAGCTTTGCAGAGATGATCTTGACAGTAATGAATCTTTCTGTTGGCATTTCCACTTCACAGACACAAATAATGAAGCAAAACTGCCCCATCTGGCCACTCAGTAAGAGTCAAATCACAGTGGGAAGCTGTTTTCTCAAGCATGACAAAGGTCATTGTGTGCAGTAGGAGTGAGCGATAGCAGGTTGTGCTGTGAGTGACAGTGTAGAATGAAGCCATTTGTGAGCTTTTATCATTATAATTACATTTATTAGCCTGCTGCCAAGATTCAACCCGCCCTTCTACCAAGTCTGTGTGCTCTTGCATCGAAAGCTGCCTCAACTGATTCCTGCAGCTTATTTGGAGAGCTATTGGTTGGTTATTGCACAGGGATTGATTTCATCAGCTCCATCAGCTGGTCTCTCACAGTAATATTTTTTTTAAAATTTCTGAAAATGTACTGCCTCGAAAGAGCAAAAACTGGCAAAATGTGCTGTGTGCTAGTTGTAAATGAACAGATATACCAGGGTCACTCTGCTTTAGGAACATATGGAAGAAATGCAGGGTATGTCATCTCAGATTGGCTGGTGGGTCCACTGAGCCTCCTGTTCAGCCTTTGGCAGAATGTGAGCAGGTGATCTTTCCACCTGTTCTAAAATTCTCAGTTCTTGGGTCTGACATTATTGTTATACTATTCATTTGTTAATAAAGTCCTTGCAGCACAGAACTTGGATATACACCAAGAATCCTTGAAGGTTTTTTCCAGGGTCCTTCACAGAGCATCTTCCCCATTTTGGTTTTCCACAGCTCAACACTGAACAGTATCCCCCAGCATCTCTATTTTAAAGCATATTTCTCCCATTTTGATCTTTTCCTTCTTGATAAGACGGTTGGGTCTGATTTCCATTTTTTGGTAAGATAAAGTACTTTCTGCTGGCTTGGTTTGTGGTTTTTTACACTGCATCAAACAACAGAATTGAAAATAGAGTCTTCTGTCAGATGGGTGTTTGGGGCTGCTTTAATTTCTTAACTTTTTATTTTTATTTTCCCCCATCTATTTCATGCCCTCTTCCTTCCTTTTCAGCAGTGTGCTAGTCCTGCACACGTGGTGTGTGGCTGTGGCTTGCTGATGTTCCAAACAGAGCCACCACTGTCACTGAGGAGATGTCACCCAAGTCTCTGCATGGCTCAGTGCTCCTTGTGTTTTGGGTTTGCACACAAAATAATTCAAGTAGCTCTACGTGCGTGGAGTCATTGTTCTGAAATGCTGTTGTTTCTGTAGGCATAAGTTAGCAAATTGATTTCAAATTACATGTGGCAATTCTCCCTTCACCTACAGTACACATTTATACTGTGAGGTACAGGTGTACTTACAGGCTGCATATTTAGGATCTTTCATCCTTCTCGGAAATGCAGGTATCCATTCTGTACTAGCAACATGACACAACAAGGATTTTTTTATTTGGAAAGTCTAAAAGTTATTTTTTCCAGTTGATATTTTACAAGGGTTATGTTGCACTGTGAGGATGCAACTGCCTGAGTACAAACCTGGCGAGAATACAGACACAGTCACAGGATTGTGGGAAGTACCAAGTGTTTTGTAATGAACACAGGTCGGTAGGACTCACTTCCATTTTAAAGAATATTAATAATTAAGTTGAAGGAAGAAGTATATTTCAATGAGATTGAGGTGCCAGGTAGATGATATCTCTCAACAATAATGTCTAAGAATGAGGAGGTTAGGTTTGTATTTACAGTTCAGAGAGGAAATGCCAAATTCCCCTACAGAAGATACCAACAATTTAAAAGATTTCTTTTTTTCAGTTAGGAGTAAAGGTTGATGTGACTGAATATAAAACAGCAAGTGCTGTAGTGCTGCCCTTACGTGTGGTAAGACTCCTGATGCAGATGGTGAAATCAGTAATCTCTTTTTTAAAAGAGGAGCTGGTGTTCTATGAAAATACTGGAGGTGGCACACTTGGTGTTACAGACTAAGGTGCTGCACCAGTATTAGTGTTGGAGATTTTGCTCCTTTCCACCTTTGGTTGCAAACTTTGCTTTGCCTTCCTCACCTCTGTCCTGAGCTGAGTGATTGTCCTTTCATCTTGTTCTACCCCTGAACTCCCCAGTGCCTGGGATACTTCTCTTCCTGCTGCTTCCTGTTGGAATCTCGTTTCCACCTGGCACAATTGCACATTGATATTTCTCCCTGTCTCTCCTCATACTGTGTCTGTTTGGGAAGTCTTTTATGATTCAGGCTTTCTTTTTTTTTTTTTTTCCTAAAAATCTGTTGGTTTGTTGTTTGTTTTTCTTTTTCTCAAAGACCTCCAACAATCATATCTGTATTCAGATTTATTCTAATTTATTCCAAAGCAAAGTTGTTTTTTTTTTTGCAGGACAGAGGAAGACTAAGTGCTGAAGTTCCTTTTTTGTAGCAGCATACAAATTTTCCCAATTGATACAAACATTGAAAAGCTTCAGGCAACTTTCTTGCTCTTTAAGAACAAGAATCAAATGTACAAGTCCTAGGCTATTTGTATGCTTTTCCTATTCTGTCCTTTCTGTTTTTCCTTTTCTTTCCATACACGAAGACTGACAAGTTAAAAGATTATACCTTTTAGCTGCAGTCTTGACAGATATTTATCTGTGGCTTTTATTTTGTCTGTCTTGAGATGGGACTCACTACAAAATTTCAATACCTTGCCAGCATCTGTGAAATGGAGGGAAGGAAAAATACTTCTGCAGTTTTTGTGTCATAACAACAATTTTGATGACTGATATCCAAGCTACCTTTTGTAGCACAGCATCACTTCAGTCTGCTTTTTCTTACATTCAGGTGTTTTTATCCACTGAGTGCTAATGTGCTGGCCTGTGGGAAATGTATGGAATTGGTGCTGCTCATTTCATCAGCTGTGAAGGTCATGATGTTTCTCTGTAAATTCAGATACTCTTTTATTATTATTATTATTTTTATTTTTTTTTTAGTTCTTTCAGTTTCAAAGTTGAAAGGGAGGCTCAAAGAAAGTTCATAAAATCAATGTTCCATCAATTCATTTAGACTGTATCTTTTCTGGCTTTCAACTAAAGTATTGCCATTTGTTGATGCCAATTCTGAGTGAGAAATGCATTTCTTTTAAAAAAATTATGGGCTGGTGCCTTAGAGAAAGACCATATTTTTAAATACTGTTTTTAAATTTTACTGAAATCCCAAAAAGTGTTTATAATCAAAGCATTTCTCCTTTTTATCCTTTTCTTCATCACCTCTTGTATCTTATAGTCAGCATAGATCTGGCTCAACTGATCTGTCTCCTGGACTGGTCTTGCATCAGAGATAAGCATATTCTGCTTTCTCAGGGGTGAAGTAGCATGGATAAATTTGACCTCTGGAGATTTTACAGTTTTAACTCTACACTTCTTATGTTTAGAGGTGTTTGCCACACGCTTGTGACTCTCAGATATAATAAAGATTTCTAGCTACCATTGCATTAGCAGCTTAAACCAATCCAAGGCTATGGTGCCATTGTTATATGTGATCCCACACAAAAATGTACAAATAATGCAGAATACTTTGGGAGTCTAAGGTGTAATGGATGCCCCTTATCTTTAGTATGTTGTTACTCATGGCAGTCTATGGTTTTGAAAAGAAAAATTGTCTGCTGGTAAAGTTAATAATGTTCATGTTTGACTTAAGAAAATGGTACATGTGGTTTTTGCATTAAGATGGTTTATGCTATAAGACTTGAAAGTAAAAATAGAATGCTTAATTTTTTTGTTACCAAGAGGTATATTTTCAGCTGTATTAAAATGGCTGCTTGGGAATTGCCTAGTGAAGTAATTAAGAAATGGTAGAGTAAAACTATCCAAAGTTGCAAGTGTTTGCAGGAATACATGAAAGTGATTGTGGGAGAGAGACTTACTGAATTTAGATTATTTGCTGTTGTGACCAGTTTCTGTCCTGTTTTCAATTGAAAGTGTCTGATTCTAAACCAAGCATAGTGTGGACCCAGTATAGTCACCTTTATTCCTCACAAGAGGTACAGGAGATTTATCCTTAGAAACACCCAGGTGCATTCAAGAATAACTGTGAGGGTGCAAGTATGGTCATCTCAGACGTTGGGCTAATGGGACACTCAAATGTGAATTTTCTGGTCTGTACCTGTTAGGGACCCTGCCTCAAACCATGCTGAACATTAGTAGCACATGCTACAGTAAATTTACATGCTAACTGGAGTGCATAACTTGGTTGCACAAGCCCAATTGTTTTTCAGTTCAAAGATAATATTTCCTTTTAAATTAGTAGGGTTTGTACATCGTGACCTTCGAAAAGAGGTTTATACCATGCTAATCTCTGTTATCAAATGTTTGTCTTAATATTTTAGTTGTTTTAAATATGCATTGGTTTAAGTGGGTTTTTATTAGTAGCAGTATTTATTCCAAGTTAGAAAGTGGATGTTCTAACAAAACTCTCACTGTAAGAATGTTTGGAAATGTATGCAAAGGTTTTCACAACAGCAGTGTTTTTGTATATCCTATTTAAAGTGCCTGCTGGCAGGAAAACCATTCCATTCATCTTCAGGACATCAGGAAGTCAGTATTCCTTTCCTTATAACACACATTATGAACATGGTTTGGGGGTATTAGGTTAATCACACCAGATCTTGGAGAAATTTCTGTGTTCAGAGCTCTTTTAAATATATATTTGTGATGTTGTCTACGTTATGGTGTACTTAAGACATCTAAAAAAACCACAGTAGCTTCAATCAATTTTACTTTCCAGCTGGCAGGAAAGTTAGTATTAGGAAAAAGCAGAAATTGCAATTAAGCTAAGCTCAAATTATGCCTTGTTTTAAATATTGGCAACCTGAAAATATTTCTCCGTTTCCCTGTTTAAATCGCATGATAACTAAATAATTTGCTCTGCTTACAGTTCAGTAATTTCTATTTGCTTGCAAAAAAGCTAAATTTGTTTGCTTCTACTTCTAGGATAGAGAAAATATGACATTTCCTGACTATCTCCTAATACATGGTCCCCGATGAAAACATACAGAATCCTTGGGATATGTATAGATTTGGCAGCCTTGAAATGCAGAAATGTTCCGTTAAATTTGTAAATTGAGTTTGGGCTGTGAAAGACTTCTAAATCATCAAGTATTAGTATATAATGCTGTTATTATAATTTCTCTGAAGTAGGATTTATATTATTTGGGATATTTTTTCTCTTTTTAATGCATTTTTTAAAAATTTATTTTTATATATTTTGTCAAGTTAAAAAGCCTTATGACTTTAAAAATCCTTTTATCCCAAGAGACATTTTTGAAAAATGCTGTAAGCCTCCAAATTCACAGAACATTAAATAAATCCCTTAGTATTAGAAGTTATCAACAACTGAGTAAGATGTTACAGGTAAGAGGCTTTTGCTTCCTTTATGCCAGGACCCATCTACCTGTGGGTGTTTTAGGTGTTCTGCTTGCTAGTTGGAGCAGATGGGGTACTCTGCTGGTTTAGTTTTTCATCCTACCACCCTGCTTTAGCTAAAGTTTCTGAAAGCTTCCAAGTTCTTTATTTTCCATTTCTGACAGGCCCTATATTCTCTGAACTGTCATTTGAATATGGCCTCAGAGAGGTGAAGGTTTTTTGGATAAATTGTCTGATCAGTAGAACAATTCTACAAAGATGCCTGGAATGAAAAAGATGGTGTGTGTCTTGTACTGAGGTATTCAGCTGGAAAAGCTTCCTTGGTGATTGCCATTAGCATATTCCTGAAAGCAAACTTTCTGCAGAACTGATGCTCTTAATCTCTGGTTCAAAGCATGTATTAAAATAACATTAATGGAAGTTAATACAGTAAGGCAAATGCACTGCTTGCATATCAGAGAGCTTGCTGCTGCATCTAATTAGAACAGCTTTAAAAATTTTTAATCTATTAATAAATTTGCATGCACATTAAGATGTTAATATTCATATTTGATTTGATTTTCTGTTGTTAACACTCATAAGCTTATTTTTTTAAAATTGATTGAAGGAGATGCCTATGTCTGTGTCTCACCATTATTTAATTAAAGCATTAGTTTAATTAATAGAAGTAAAATTGAAGGAATACCTTCAGTGGGGTTTTCTACATCTGTTTTCTTGCATGTTTTTTCAGACCCAACACTTTTGTTCCAGACTTTTTTTTTTTTTTTTTCAGATGAGTTTTGTTTGCTTTTCATTTCTACACCTTCGTGATCACCGGGAGAGGTGCATGCTAAAGGGAAATTAAACTGAGCAATAAATAAGGCAGTGTGTACATTAGAAGATCATGTTAGTGTATAAACTTTGTGAGCCTTTCTTTGATGTTACCTGTAAATGGGTAATGCTTCCCTTGGCACCCAAGTGAAAACACTCAGGGATGCGACCCAGGCAGGTCCTCTCAAGAATGTGAAAGTATCTACAAAAACAGATGTGCAAATTCTGTCATTTGTCCTCGTACATCAGAATAAGCTGGAAACATGATTGGATTATTTCATATTAACTGAAGGTGGTGCCACCTCCTTTACCTGTTAGCTCAGGTGAGCACTTGTGAAGTCATTGCACTTTTTAGAGAGTAAGGCTCTTAAGGCATTCTATTGATACTTTGTTTTTTAAGTGGCACTTTCTCATCTTATACAAGTTCAGAGATTTTTTTTTTGCACAAAAAGTTTTGCACCTTAGTGTGCTTTTGTTATAAATTGATGTAGCTCCAATTTCTTTTGGATTACATCCTTTGCAAGAAACAGACTTTTAACACTGGGACTAACTGCAGTCATAAAACAAAATAAAGGAGAAACCAGTGCCAGCTGTGAAATAACACATGAGTACAGCATCCTTCTTATATTAGATCTTTTCATGTACAAGCATTATCTTTTATCTTCCATCTGTAAGGCTTATGAAGAAATGCCTAAATAGGGAAGTCCTCGAGCCCTTTCCATTTTCCTCAAGTTTTGGACCCAACGGTGCATACAGGAGTAGTAACACTCATAAATGTCAGCAGACTGAAGAGCCACTGTGCAGTGTGAGAATCTTAAACATGGCTTGGAGCACTGCTATGCAGTACAAGTCAAGTCTGGAAATGAGATGACAGGCTGCTGGTTCTTTGTGTCTAGTCTTATCTTATATTTTGAACTGATTTCTACTGTGCTTGGCTGGCTTTGGAATACAGTGCACAGACTTAACCATAAAGTGTGTTCCCAATGTGCAAGGAAGGTCTTGAAGGAAAGTGAATAATAGAAATTTTGCTATTCTTTTGTTGAGTGTTCAAAGCTTCACTCCATGCTGTCTGATATCACTCCATGCTGTAGTATAATATATCAAGAGCTGCACCTTACTGCTTAAAGGTTTGCTCAGCTTTTCAAAAATGGTTTAGGTAGCTCTGCATCTGTTTAGTAATCAAAAGCCAAAAGAACACCAGTTAATGCTGTGGCACAGTGTTGACTTCCTTTTCCCTAGAAAACTCACTTCCCTCTGCTGCATTAGAAAGGAGTGGGAGAAGTGTTCCTCACCTGCTGGAACCCTGGGCTAACATCAGCCATTTCCCAGCTGTCCTGTGTGGAACAGTTATGACGGTATTTAGGAATTATGAATGCTTAACATATTCACAGCTCTGCACAGTGGCTAAATAGTCCTTTTATGTGTATTTATTGGCATTTTTAAAAGCTCTCAGAAATTCTACACAGTGGATGCTGTTTTCGAGGGTCACAATGTCACTTATTTGTACCTCCAGGTACCTTTGACAAGCAGTTCTTAATTCAGAGTGGGAAATTTTACTCTTCCCTCTTTTTCTTGTAAGTCAAATGGAAAGAAAACCCTTTCTTTTCATAACATGTGATTATGATACTGATGCATTTTTAACTGCACATTTTGAGTGTCTGCAGCTTCACAACTTCTATATACTTTAGAATTTTTTCAAACATAATGTATTAATTGACAGCAGTGTATTTTCTATTCTTTTTGCAAAAGCATCAAACTATAGAGAAAAATCCTGTACCTTATCACATGCTGTTTTAATGATATACATGTATTTGAATATTCAAAGTTTCTTTGTCTTGTGGTCTGGTTTGATGTTTATCTTAATCTACTGTGTAGGAAGCTATACATATAAAAATAATAATAAATGTATGTGTGCCATTAGATGTGCTAGAAATTGACTGGAGTGGCTGTACAAAAGTTGAAAGGGAAATGCTGAAATGTGAAAAGAGGGAGAGAAGAATTCAAGACAGGGAATAAGAAAGACATCATGACTATTATGAAAGGATTGAACATAGAGTCATGGCTTTGTTGGCAATGAGAGATCCAGGAAGGAATTCCAAAGAAGCTGTCCCATCTGTGCAGCATTAACAAGAGAAAAGGCAAGAAGAATAAAGGAAAATGCATTAAAAAAGGGACTTTTATTTTTATCTAGATGTGTGTGTTTCTTGGAAAATCAGTGCACTACATGGCCCCTGTACATTGTCATTGCGCTGACTCCAGAGGGCAAAAGTGGTGCCTGAAAATGACTTTTTTTTTTTTTTGTCACTTTCCATGTGAAAAAAGTATGAGCAAAAAGAAATGAGAGATACCATAAAGTTTTGATAGTTTGGTGAGAGGGATGTGATGGGGTACAGCTCCTTTTCATATTTTTTTTTTAATAAGCATGAGGTTTGCAACAACAATATTATCAGCGCCAACTGCTTCAAAGAGCTCCCTTCTGTCTATTCTCCATTTTACTGTGGCCAGACTTCATTTCATCCTGATGGAGAGCAAGCCATCACTGCCTGTTTTTTTCACCTATAAACTAGAGAATTATATGAAGAAAATGGCACAAGCTGGCCATTACTAAGCTACTATTTGTAGGAATTTATTAGAAATTACTAGTTAGTAACTGTATTGTTAATAATTAGCTGCTATTTTAAAAGAAATTTGAGCAGTTAAAGGATTGATAACATGTAAAGGACTTATTCTCTGGGGCAGCACAAATAGTTCTTCAAGGAAAACCTACTTGAGTATTTACCTTTGTCTCACAGTTAGCTGGGCTGTGTGGCATAGAATGGAAAGAGGTTTTTTTACAGCTCTGTTCCTCCCCTTGGCAATAGAGGAGGGTAGATTCATGTATGTTGTATTTGTAGATCCACATATTTTCACATTCTTAACTGCAATTATTCTTAGTAGGAACAAAATTGAGCTTAAGTGAATAGGGGAAAAATGTCTTCCTGTGTTGGCAAACAATATTTCTTCATTTATAAATTAAGAAAATATTTATGTAATGCTATAGATTTAATAGCTTAATTTTCCATGTGATGCTGTACTGTGGCAAAGAAACAGAATTTGGAAACTTATTGTATTGCATTTACTTTGACATTGTCATGTTTCATTGAGTAATTTCTAGAGAAACTGTTACATCCATAATATATTAACTGTAACTTTGCCATCTACTGAAAATGAGAATTTATTACCCTGTTCATTCTAGTCTTGCTGGAGCCTGGGGTGGGTATAAGTGAAATAAAAATAAGGTATCAAGAACACAACAAATGGAGCACCAGAGGAATATACAAATTATTTTCAATGGTTTCTTGTATTACAAATTCAAGAAGGGAGAAGTTAAATTTTGACACACACAGGTTCTGGGGATGTGGGATAGACTTAAGGATGAGTCAGAACTCATCTTGCCTTTGGAGATATTGAAGGGAATGGCTGTCTTATCTAAAAAGAATAGAATGCAGCAGTATTTATCCATTTTCATAATCTTTCTACTAGCTTTGTTGCTATATTTGCTGGTAAAAAGTTTGCTAAGAATCCCCAGTCCTTCTAGTAATTTTTTGAGGATTCTACTTGTAATTTTTATTATATATTAAAAAATTGAATATATATATATATATAAATATTCAAATACATCAATATTAAAATATTATTTAGGAAATGCAAACCTTTTCTAGTTCTCCACAGTAGGCAAAATCGTTGACTTGTTTCTCTAATACTTCTGTGTTTTTTCCTAAGTTAAAATAAAAAAATAAAACTAAAAAATTTTAGTTCTTGCAGTATATTTTGTTTTAGTTTCATATTTCATATACAGCAAAAGGTTTCAACCATCCAAAAGCAGTCTATTCTTGTCAGTAGCCTGATTTGAAGTGTCACAATGGAGCTGCTCCTGCCTTAGCCTAAATTTATTTAGTTTCATGACAGAGCTGCTTGGAGTTGAAAAGACAAGCTGCTCATTGCCTGCGGATGCAAAATTCCACTGTTCTGTACAACACTTGAAGCACTGCTCACTGTCAAGGAATTTTTCAATTTGTATTTGTTCTTCATTAGTTTATAATGTTACAGTTATATTCAGGACAAACACATGTTTTATTTGGCTTACCATCATTCTTTCTAATGTTTCTGATTTTGTCTGTTTGATACACATGAAGTCTTAAAAAGAGAAACATATTTATACCGATGGTAAAAGTCAAATGCTTCAAATTTTAATAGGGATGCCAAAATTAAAACTAGAATGAAATGCTCTGGTTCTGAATGTCACATAGAAAATTGTCTTCTTTAAAAGAGCACTGGAATTCATCAATTAAAATTATATTCTCTGTACAACTGAAGTTTTGTGCATATTATACATTTTTATTAGAAGCCTTTTTCTCTTTAGGCTTTTATGATAAACTTAATAAAATACATCTTCTAAGTGTTCTAAAATATCTTCTAAATGTTTTGATCGCCGTTGAAATTTTCACAGTTGACCAGATCATAGTGACAATAATGAATGACTGTTCAGTTTTATGGAATGTTTGTAACTGAAGTCCTCAAAATACTATTTATTTATTTATTTATTTATTTATTTATTTATTTATTTATTTCTGGCTTATGGATAGAGAAAATGCATTGCAGAGAGTTAGAAATTCATGATGTTTAAAATGAAGTGGCAATATATCCAGGATCACATTCCATTTGTAATGACTACACAATAATAATAGAGCTGTTAGAGGTGCAACAGGACTGCAGCTTTGATTACAGAGCTAAGGAAACTCTCCAGGAGACAGTGTAGCTGTCTAAGTGCATTGCTCATATGTTCTGCTTGGAACTCTTTGTACTGAAGTGGTTTTGATCTTAAAGTTTGCTGAACCCTGCAGCCTAACTGACCTCCTTTAACACTGACAATCTCCCTGCAGTCCCAAGGGATGAAGCATCTGCCAAAAGTGATTCTCTGGTGGCCACAACCACAGCAGAGAGCAGAGAAAATGCTCAGGAGGGATAGCATTCCCTTGGGACAGCCCTGGTTATGGAGGAACCCTGCTGTCCTACCTGAGCAAGCCAGGTGCTCCTCTGACCCCTGGGAGAACGTGGCACTGCCTGCTGCAGCCACAGCTCACACATTTGACTTTATCTGCTGCTTCCCTGTTGTGGCAATGACTCCACTCCAAATCCTTTTGGCATGTCATGACATTTTTGAAGTTTAGGAGAGGACTTGGGGTGCTTTCTGAGGGTACAAGCAATGGCAGAACTGCAGACAGGCAGTGCAGGGCAGGCTGAAAGCCTCCTGCCCTGGCAGAGCTGGGAGTGTTGCATCAGGTGTCCAAGAGTTGGTGCAGTTCCTGTGAGGAGACAGGGGTTGACTCTCACAGCTGCTCTGCATTTGTGTTTCTACAGTGTCTTTGCTACTACTGTGCTTTGACCTTGCTAGATTAAAAAGTTCTGGAGTATTTCTATTTATGTGCAGCTCCTTCTACTCTGCCTGAAGCATAAATCTGCTCTGGCCCTTTTTTGACTGCTATGTTGACTTTTGACTGGAGAAGAAGGCAGTTCTAGTAGGTAGATGACAGGGGGATAGGTGACTTTCTGTTAACTTCTCCTCAAAACCCAGCAAGAGGTTCTGATTGAGCCCGAAGGCTTTAAGAGGGTATTCCTGTTAGTTTTCAGTATTTTGCATTTTCTGCAAAGCTTGATTTATTTTTATTTAATTGTTTAGATTTTGAGGGTTTATGTATTCTACTAATTTATAGCAGTACTGAGGCAGGGAGAGTGGCACTGGGGCTTTCCCTGCCACAGCCACATGCTCTCCAGCTGATTTATCACCCCTTCCTCTGCGTTGCCTCAGCCCAGTCTGAGCCCATGTCTGTGAACAGGGTAAACTTGAGCAAGCCAGGCATGTGAGGAGACTGTCAGGCATTTGATGATCAACTCAGAATACCTTGTAATGCTCTCTGTTCAGCACCTTGTGTTCCCTCAGCAGCCTTGAGCATATTCAGCTGCCAGGATATTGATTGGGTCGTTTCCACTGGCTACTGCAAGTGCTGTGATACTGTAATTTCCAGCCTCTTTTTCTGCTGTCATTTAGAAAACTCTGCACAGTCCAGATTGGGATTTTATGGTCTGCTGCCCCCTTGGACAGTTTTTTCTATTTTGATGGAGAAAACCCTTGAAAATGCCTGTAATCTAAAAAGTATATAGTTGGTGCATGGTAATGATGCTATCACAGTAAGTGAAAAATTGATAGGGGTCATTGCTCCCTTGATAACAGATGAAAATAATGCAAACTTGCACAGTGAGAGGGAAAGCAAACAGCCCAAACTGCATATAACATCAGAAGTTTTTCCTGGTATGTTAATGTAGAGCTGAAGTTTTACATTGCATGTTTGATATTTTGAAGGAGTAAGAGGGCAGAAGGAGGTGCCTGGGTTAGCACTTATCAGTTGCTGATGGGGAGCCTCATCCTGCAGGAACTTTGCTCATAAAGGGCGGAGGGAGAACTGTGTTTTTCTAGTGGCTCCCTGAAATGCATGGACAGGAGCCTGTTTAAAAGGTTTATGTAATAATAAAATAATAGTAGGAGATTTTTAAACCTAGTGTTCTTGTGATTGGATGCAAAGTAGTTTTGGCTAATTCTTTAAGCTGTAAATTGGTCACCAGATAAATAGTCACTGAAGGAAGCAGTAAGCTGTGTTTTGTCACATTGGGAAGGTGGGCTGAAGTGAAGGGGGTTTGCAGAGTACTGGGAAGTGGTGTAGGCTGTAAAGGCAGATAATTTTCAACATTTTGTGCGTTTGATTCTTGCTGGTATGTACTAAGCCTTTTTCAGCCTTCAAATTATGTTTCCTTTTTTTTTTTTTCATACTTCAAACTGTTTCTTCTGTAAAGTTACAAAAAAAAGAGAAAAATAGTACCTCTTTATCTTTCATGTGACTTTTACATATTTTGCTTTTACATTTTTTATTCGTATTACCTACAGGTTTTACTTGAATAGTTATTAAATATTTACATATGTTTTTTGCTTAAAAGGATTATTCAGAAATTAAGAACCCTTAATAGTAGATGTGATTAAAAATCGTGGCTCACTAATTCAAAATGAGGTGAAGATATATCTGAAAAGATACTGCTACATTGCTGCAATGGAAGATTACCCAATGTTCACATATTAATGTCCACTGTAAATTCAATTAATTAGCAAGTAATTAGGAGAGAAATGCAATTACTGTTAATTAAGTACTCGTGATTAAAAAGCATACATTAAATACAAAACCAAGTGCAATTGATTCAGTTTTAACTTTCTTCTTATTTATCTTTTGACATTGTTTCTGTTTTATGTTAGGATGCAGCTGTGATCCTGAAAAAGTTTAAGTATGTGCTTAGCTTTGTGCACTGGGAATATTGTGAGTCTTCTGTGAAAAGCATTTTAATTTGTGACCTTGTCTGTTTACTTGTGTTTGAATTTGCCACTTCCATAAATAATTTCACTAAGTCCTGGCACATTTTAACCTTACTGTCCACAGGAACTGCCTAAATTTTATTTGAACTCAGGGTGCCTAGAAATCAAATCTGGCACCACATACTCATGATGGAAGGATGGTGATAGGGGAAACCATTTGAATCTTCCACATTACATAATTTTTAGAAATAAAGTTGTGTCATTAACAAACCTTCAGGACAAAATTGTGTGTCAGGAGACTGTGAATTTCTCATTAGCTCGCATATCACTAGCAGTTTGACCTCATGATGGGATGAAGGCACTGGAAGATGTATCCCCTCAGGATGCAGAGATTGCATCAGAAAGTGATGCAGGATCTGGAATATTTTTCTGCTTCACCAGCTGCCCAGCATATGGAGTATCTGAGGCCAGTTTAAGGCCCTTCTCTGCTTGTTCTTTGCAGGGAAAAATAAAATCAGAAAGAACGTGCAAAGTTTCTGTCTAGCTTTTTGAGAGCAGGTGGAAAACTGGGTACATAGCAGGCATATATAACTCAGTGGCCTTAAAATGTGCCTGACAAACTTCCAGGATGAACAGACAAGGAAGGACTGGGTGGAGAATTTGGGTTCGTACAGTGTATTTGTGAAAATAATTCCAGGCGATTAAATTACATATTTGTCTATATCTGTGCAAAAACTCATGGCCAAGGTTTATGAACTCTGGTATAAAGACCTTGTCCCACTGTGTCTGAAGCAAGCAGCACTGTTGGTCAATATTTGGAATAATTATTTGATACAATACATGTAGTTGCCAACTAGAGCTTCCCAACTTTCTTTGTCTTTTAATGATCTGTTTTCTGCAAAATCTACCAAAGTTTATTTGGGAGCCTGATACCACAGCCTATAGATTTTAAGAGAAATTTCTCATTCAAGTTCCTCTGTGATACATTGTGACTGTAATCCACCTTGTAAAGTCAAATAAAAATTTGTCAGGAGAGTTTGTGGTGAGGAACTTTGTTCATGAAATGCTTCACACTCTTTATGTGTTCTGTGCCTTGGCTTCACCCAAATGTTATGTTTTCTGAATTTTGTGGTTTGCAAACACTATATATGAAATCTGCTCCATACTTAAAACACAGAGTATTTGAACAAATAAAAGGCACTGAAGATCCTGGTTTAGAAATGAGATCTGAATTCTATTCCTGCCTCGTTTTCAGGGCAACACATTGCTTAGAGCCTTTGAGCTTTTGCATATCTTGGCTTTCTTTTAAATGAAGGGATGAATAAACCCACCAGATTTGCACATTTTTTTGCAGTTCTATCTGTATAAGTTCATTTTATTTAACTTGGTACCCCAGTTGAATGGGCAACATCTGGGTTGTCTGACCTGTTGCAAATGAAGTGGCACATGCAGGCTGTGTCAGTGGAGCCAAAGTTTTGCATATGAGTTTTAATATACTATGAAATGAATAAATAGTTGGCTGTAGAGTTTAGATTAGTGGCCCATTTGATTCTGAGATCTCTGCAGCTACCAGAGACAAAAATCACCATAAAAAATAACAAAAATAAACCTGACACTGAATGGATAAACCTGAACAAAATGTCTTTGATTGGAGCATTTGGGATAGCTGCCAGGCTGGACTTTGAGATGTTTATAATGGATTATGTGTTGATTGAGGAGAGGAGCATGAAAGGTGCAGTTTTAGCACCCACAACCTATGCCAAAGTATGCAAGAACGTGGGGACTGCTGTTTGGACAGGGGACAGATCAATTAAATCTTTTAGGACAGGATGCTTTAAAATGCATGTTTGTAAGTTAAGACATAACCTAAACATTTTATTCACAGGAGATTCTGAAGTTTTATCCAGATGGTGAGTTCTTGGTGGGGAATCAACATTGAAACAGACTCTCCCAAGTCTTCAGCAATTCTTTTTTTCCGAACCTTGTAGCTTTTGAATTGGTTGAGCATTTAAAATTCTTTCCCCCCTGCTAATTAGAGACCATAAGGAGATGTGGTGATGCAGCTTTTCTTTCAGTTTCAGATCAGACACAGTTTAAGTTTGAATAAATCAAACACGTTTTGAATCCTTTTAATGAAATAAATAAATCCTGACAAAATGTCATGGTCGAATTGTAATCTTAACTAGAAATACGGTTTTAACATACTGATTCTCAAACTCCTAAACAAAATCAAATGTTTAAAACGGCTTATTATTTAAAGAAAGAGCTAGACACTGGCAAATGAAAAATGAAGAGTAGATACATTATTTCCTCTAGCCCTTAAACAATTAACCTGTTTCAATAGTTTTATCAAAGAGTGAAACCTGGACTAAAAAAATTACCCATTTTGTTTGTAAAGTGGCTCTGGAGCTAGTAAATTAAAGCACATTGGTAAATTAAAGTTTTGATCAATGGCTGTTTTTATATGGAAATAATCTGTGGTTTGCTAGGTGGGAGAAATGGCATAGAATAGCAATGGTGAATTTAATCCTTTAGAAATAAAGTAAAATTGGACATGAAATATTGGACATGAAATGTACATGTGAAAAATTGCTTGCTTTGCTTTATACTATCAGCATAATTTAAATCCTGATTATCTAGCTTTGGGTTATCTTCTGGAAGCTAAACTTCTTTTTTTGAGAATTGTAATTTTGACTGTGAATTTTATTCCTAAAAGGCTTTAGGACATTTGTGTAGTTTTCTAATGTGAGACATATTGTTCTGTTGTGATTTTCCTATTTAGAGGTTTGGTTTTTTTGTGAAGTTTTGTGTTGTGCCATCCAGGATGGCACAGCAAGCAGTTAAGCAGATAAATAATTCTACTGAGTACCCAAGGGCAGAAATATCATGAGTGCCAGCAGAGAGTTACCTCAGTGGAAAAAACAAAAGACTTTAACAAGGTGAGACAATAGAGCTCATGCAAAAATAGATGAAGAAAATGTCTATTGAGATAAATGTAAATACGAGTACAGCAATTGCAATTTCCTGTTGGTAAAATTAGAGCTAATAATTTTAGTAGAATGGACTGGACAGGAACAAAGTTTTAAAGCAATGAGCAGGATGATATTGAGCAGTCTGCTTTGAGATCTTGGAAATAAACGTAAGACTGAAGAATGGGTGAAAAGTCAATTGAATTAAGGATTTCTTTTTAACAGTTAGGAAGAAAATGCCACATATTTGTACGATCAAATGGTAAGGTTAAATCTGCTTTATTAGACACTTTAAAGGCTAAAGTAGCCCTATAAAATTCAATGGAAATAAAATTTACCAGATAATTATTATTGCTGAAAAAAATTTCAGTAAGAAAGTAACATGAATCCATGATTGCTTGCTTAAAATAGCTGTCAAAATAATAGACTGCACAATAATTTGAATTTTTATAGCAAATTCACATATGGGTTCACTGTTCAGTACTGAGTACCAGTATCTAGGCATAGGTCTGACTAAAATTCAAACACTGAAGTACTTTTTCACTATTTTCATTTGCTTAAATCCTTTCAAGTGGAACTATATTTTTAATTTTTTTCTGTGAAGAATGTTGGCATCTTAATTTTGAAATAATGGTTATTTTAAAAAACCATTATTTATTATTTTAGTTTTATTTAGCAGTCATGAAAGTGGATCTATATTAGCATGAAGTAAGCCAGAAATAGCACCAACTACTTAAAATACATTTCTCTCTTGTAGTGTCACACTGGTTAATGTTCATGCCCACATGCTGCTCTGATAGTCACAAACATTCCTGGTAGGCACGAATTCTGTTTTTTTCATACCATTCTTTGTTTCTGTGATGTTTAGTAATAATGTGTATTCATATAAAAAGACAGCCCCAAGTGGGAAAATTTGCTCTTCATTTACTGAGTCACTGTGAATAGGATATTAGACAGACCTGTGCAGACACTTTCTGTACATTACCAGCAGGAAAAAGAACAGATTTTAGGCCTTTGAATCCCAGTTCCCTGCACTATTTTTTATTGTCTGGGTGTCAGTTTTCTGAGTGGTGTAAAATTCAACCAGTATCTCCTGAGGCAAAATGTCAATGAATTCACCTATCCAATTATTGAGCCTTCTATAAATTTGTTATTACATTTTTATTATATAGGTAATAGTAAAATGCCTTGGGCATCCTTGCATAAAATAGCTAAACCAATATTAAGTTGCCAGCAGAACAGCAAACTCTTTTCCTGTCTGTGTGTGTTTGAGGGACTCGCTTTGCTCAAAGTCTCCATAATAAGATGGCTCTTCTATTATGTTTTTATGAAGGTCATTGGTTCTGGACAATTTCAGGCTGATGGTGGAACAAGAGTTTTTAATGTAAAATGCTCTATTGCAAACCTCCTTTGAATTAAGGTCAGGACAGCTTCAACACTTTTACAAGTGGAGTAATCCTGATGAGACTCTCAAATAGACGTTGTTCAAATTATTGGGACTGAAAGATTCAACCTTCATTTTGAAGTTAATGCAGAAATTATATTCTGTATTGTCCTGCACTGTTGAACTGAGTCAAGATACTTTTCTCTGTGCTATATGGTGCCATAACCTGATTTTGAGAAAATGAGTGATGGTGGAAAGGGTAATGTCTGAAACAAATGGTAGCAATTCTCTGGCTAGCTGCCCATGCAGAAAGCTTTCTTTGCATGGGCTCAGCTGCTGGTTGCAGGGCAGCTGGGGGAGCTGGTGCAGCTCCTGTGTCAGTGATGTGTGTGACAAACATAGGAATGCTCTGCGGAGAAGGGAAGAGATCCTTTTCAGCTGACTTCTTCCTTCAAGTGTACTGGCATCATGGGAGTTTTCTCCTGATTCAACATCGGCCAGCAAACTGTCAGCCTTGTCCCAGTCTGCCTCTGACAGTGGCCCAGATAATCAATAGCACTGGCTGGCTGAGGAGAGAGTTGAGACTGACTGAGACTAATGGCTCCATATGCACAATCACAACAAATAAAGGAAAGTACTTTAGTGGTCCATGTGCAGCTCTCCTGCAGTACTAACATTTTTGGGATGTTTAGAGACCTCTTGTACATCTCTTGTCTAAGGAATGCATTGAATTTTGTTTGACACTTATATACTTAATCCATTTCTAGTGATGCTTTCAGAAAAATGTTACTTGAGGAAAATTGCTGTTATGGGAAATTACAGAATTCTGGGAACATACCTCATCTTAGAAAATGTCTGACAGTGAACAACTACACTGAAAGATGATGTTAAGTGTTAGGAACAGGAACACTGTTGGAGAAGGCACTTGGCAGTAAAAGCTCTTCAATAGCTTTCCAGGAAAAAAGGGGTTTTGGAAAGAGCATGCAGATTGGTGTGTGGCTTTTATTTGCAGTAAGTGTCACCTGAATGTGGTGTGTGCTTCATGTCCACTCTAAGCTGCATCATTAGGGCCACTGGCTTGATCTGAAAATGAAATACAAAGTGTCAAAGTTGGCAGCTATAAACTGAGGGATGAAAGTGTCTGTGTGCTGTCTCAAATGAATGCACTGTTATTTGAAAGTTGTATTTATTCTTCTGTGAGATTCCTGTACTTGAGTGAGCTTTATACGTGTTCTGCTTCAGTAAAACACTGGGTCTATATCTCATTTATTGGATTTCAGCGTGGTGGAACTTAAAAAGATATGAAGTTTTATTAAAGTGGATAATCTTCAAGTAAACTTTTTCTTTGAATAAATAAATAAAAATTAATTGTCCAGAAAAATCCAAGAAAACAAATTCTGATTTCAGTGACTGTAATGGTAACATAATTGTGTGCTTCACTTCAGCACTATGGCTGATGTCAGGGTAAATGTTACAAGGATTAAATAATAAAGGTGCTTTCCTATCCGCAGCCTCACCGTCATTCCTCCTTCTTCCAGGGAACATATGGGGGATTTACAAGTATATGTTGTGTCTTTGTAGCACAGAGAGCATCACAGCCTAAGCATGGCAATACTGAGCAGCGTTTGTTAATAAGAATTTGAATGAGTTTTTTTTGAATTTCACGTGCAGGTATCCTTATCCTCACGCCTTCCAAGGAGATTAAACTGATAAGATCTGAATTTGTACTCTGAATTAAGTTTCCATGTATGGGTTTATTCAAGAATAGCTGTTGTTTTTTTTCAGTTCAGATAACTTTATTTCAGATCAGTGTTTAAATATAGCGGTCCTTAAATGCTGTGCGTGATGGTGACAGGGAACAGTACAGACACCAAATGTTTTTCCTGTGGAGGGAAAGGCAGTGGCCAACCCAAAGGAATTGTGGAGCTGGACACAACAGGAAGGGGATAATGGACAGATTGGCAAGCAATTTTAGTGGAGCTACATTTGTTTTCTTGCTCTGGCATCAGCCAGGGTTCCTGGAGCTTCATTGCCCTCAGCTGGCCATTCCTTCTCCTCTGGTTTCCACCTGCATTTCTTGTCTCTTTGGGCCAGGGTGAAGGATCCATCCTGGGGATCCACCCTCCCTCTGTGCCAGCTGCAGGGCCCCTGGCACTGCTGGACCCTCAGGTTCAGCTGGGCAGGGATTTAATTCCATGTGTTCAATGTTGTCTGGCTTAATTAACCTAATTCTGCCTTTGATTGAATAACCCCTTTTCCTCTATTGACTGTCTCATTAAAAGGTTGAATAAAATTTCTGCCTTAATTTGTTGCACACTAGTTTTCCCTTTCCTGAGGCACACTTTTTAGAGAAAGCTTACATGTCCACATGTTCTGTTCTCTCTTCTGTGTATTTGTGTTTGCTTGTTGCTCTCATTTTATACGAAGTCATGTGTAGGTATATATGATGTCATATATATAACATGGAGAATAAGATATAATTTTAGGCTCGTATCTTGACTTCCTAATCTTTTCTATGATTTCATTTTGTTTGTGTCTCTGTTGGGCACTGTGTTCCTGTGTTGCCTGACATTGCATTAAGGATGTTTATTCTTTTCATCACACTAAGAGCTCTCAATGTCTCATACTCAGTGCAGTTTGCAATTTTTACAACTCTGCCCTTTACAGTTCTCAGAAGTACTGCCTTCCTTCTGCAGTGAGCTATTTTATTCTTTAATCCTCCTGTCTTTGTCTTGTTTTCCAGCTTTCATTCTTTCTCTTGTTTTCTTGGCACTGAGGGCATTACTCTGTTCTTTTGTCTTTACATCCCTACTCCAAGAGTCTCTTACTTCTTCTGCAGTGTTAAGCAACTGCATTAAAAAGTTACAGAATGACTAGAGGGATTTTAGATATTTAAAATTACTCCATGTGTTACAAATGTATTAGAGTTTGGAACTGATCATTTGATTTTAAATCTTGTAATGGGCATTGTGATGGAGGCAGTAAAATGTCAGAAAAGGAGGCTTTTTGAATAGATTCAGTTTTATTCTCCAGAAGAGATTGATCGAAGGAAAAATAAACACAGTGATGTAGAATGTCAGGAAGATTTTAAAGAAATCAGTTGCTCAGTGTCAAAAATCTTGCTGCAAAATGAATTTTTTTTATCCTTTAAATTTGGAGTTCCCCATTTTTTACCACTAACTTAACTTTCCTGCATCTCCTAATATCAAATGCAAGTTTAATGTACGTGTGCTGGTGCTCAATGTCCTCACTTTGGTTCTCAGTTCTCCTTCTTCCCATGTTTCTCTAAAAGGAGGAGGAGGAGGAAGCCCTTTGTTTAGGCTACATGTTTTAAGAATGAGGAGTGTTTATAGAGTATTCATCTGTTTTTTCTTCTCCATGATACATATGGTGACATCACTGCATACTTTTAGACAGTTTGGACAATGGAAAACCAGCAGTGAAAATGGAGAGAGCAAACAGAACATGTTTTTATAATTAACTACAGGACTTAGAGCATAGCTTGTGAGCCGTGTTAGAGAAAAAAGCTCACTTTATTCTGAACTCAGAGGATGCACCTCTCTATGCTGTCTTTCATATTTAATGTCCACAGTAGTTCAGGTCTTCATTCTTGTTCTCTGTAGTATCAGGTTTAAAAAAGGCAAAGTATTTCTTTACAAACTCCTCAACTGCTGTTATTGATATTTAGCAAGCAAATATCGGAACATGGATGGATTCAAATTGACAGATGAAACCCCTCAGCGTATTGTTAGCATTCTAAAAGGGTTAACCACAGTACCTGCAGTCACCCACAGGTAAAATCCTTAAATGGGTTGTTCAGGATGTAGTCAGAGAAGAATGATGAAGCAAATCTGTTTTTTTTAATTTAACTAAGATGACCATTATGTTACAATGTCTGTAGCCTTGTGTAAAATGCATTTTACTGTTGGATTACATTCTCAGTTATAGTGCTTTTAAAATTACCTAGCATAGCTAATGGTAAGTAAAAAAAACCCCAGTTCTTGTGTACATGCACGTTTCTTCCTTTATCACAGACCTTTCTAACTGTCTCAGGCCCTGCAGTACACACCAAGTCCAGCTAAAGCTTTTTTTCCATTTCTCCTTTACACAGGCAGAGCTGAATAACCACTTCCTTTATCTTGCATTCATGTCAACTATGTGTTGCCATTTCTTTTAGCTACATCCAGGAAGTGTTTGATATTTGCTTTTATTGCAGTAGTTTGCCATTTTTGACCCACAGTGAATTTCTTTCAGAAATCTAGATCTATTTCTGGTGCTCCACTAAGTTCTTCCTCATCTTTCATCCATGAATTAGTACTTTCCCTCAAAATTATATACTTATTTGACACAAATCTAATCCCATTAATTTCAGACTGTTTCTGTTGATCCCAAATACTATTTTGAATTCTCACAGAATCACAGAATCACTAGGTTGGAAGAGATCTTCAAGATCATGAAGTCCAAACCATGCGCTAACACATGAACTAAACCACGGCACCGAGTGCCACACCCAGTCTTTTTTTGAACACATCCAGGGATGGTGACTTCTCCCTGGGCAGACCATTCCAGTACTTTATCACTCTTTCTGTAAAAAACTTTTTCCTAATATCCAACCTGTATTTCCCTTGGCACAGCTTGAGACTGTGTCTTCTCATTCTGTCAGCTGCTGCCTGGAGAAAGAGACCAACCCCCACCTGACTACAGCCAGTTGTTGTAGAGAGTGATAAGGTCACCTCTGAGTCTCCTTTTCTCCAGGCTAAACAACCCCATCTCCCTCAGTTCCTCACAGGATTTGTGCTCCAAGCCCCTCACCAGCCTTGTTGCCTCCTCTGGATGCACTCAAGTGTCTCAACATCCTTCCTGAGCTGAGGGGCCACAGCTGGACACAGCACTCAATGTCCTTCCTGAACTGAGGGGCCACAGCTGGACACAGCACTCAGTGTCCTTCCTGAACTGAGGGGCCACAGCTGGACACAGCACTCAAGGTGTGGCCTCACCAGTGCCCAGTACGAGGGAAGAATGACCTCCCTGCTCCTGCTGGCTACACCGTTCCTGATCCAGGCCAGGTGCCGTTGGCCTTCTAATTCTATATTCCAAGGGGCATGGAATGACTTCCAGCTTCATGTCATTTGACAAATTTTTAAGGGTTCTCTTCATCTAAGTCCTGAATCAAATTATTAAATTGCACTTGGTACTGGCCAGATCTTTCCCTGCTCTTCCAAGTTCTCCTCCTACCATGACAATAATAAATCCACTTTCAGAGCACATCTGTCTGAGAAGTGTCTTTACCTTATGTTCATTTCATTAGGCTTGGAGTCCTTAGAGGGAAACAGCATCACTGAGCACATAGTATGCTGTGCCCTATTTTTGTCAGGCCCAATTGGAAGCTCTCATGGATGGTATGCTGCCCATGAGTTCAGGATTGGTGAGGATGGCCATACTTCTAAAAATACTTAGAGAATTTAATCAGGATATCTTTCTCCTCCTCTTTTCACCTGTGTAGTACAAAAGACACTTGTTATGAGAGGAAATAAGATTGGTTAAACAGAAACACTCTTAGATTCATGTTGGCTGTTTCTTCCTACATTATTGTGTTGTATATGATCGTGAATTAATTCTTTAATCACTTCTGCTAGTGTATTTTTTGGTAGTAAAATCTAGGAAGTGATTCTACAATTTTCTTCCTTGGTTTTGAAAATATTTAAAAACAAGTTTCCTTTTCTTGTCCTTGGAATTTCCTTTGTTACCCACAGATCTTGAAAAAATAGTCACTAATATTTTAAAGATTATTTCATTAGTTTTTCCAACAATACATGGGAAATTTCATCAAGCTTCACTGATTGAAACACATATTACTTATCTATCATTTTTTCCAAATATGACCTCAGCTCCAAATCCCATAGTTAAAAATGCTTGTGTCATAGTAACTACTCAAATTAAACTGTCTGGTGAAGGCTGAAATAAATAAAACTTTGACTAATTGAACTTTCGCTGCAGTTGGGTTCTGTACAATTCTTGTTAGGATTTGCTTGCATACACATTTTGTTATAGCTTGGGCCTCACATGTACTTTCTGAACAAAGCAAATGTTTTTGACTGTAAAAATTTGAATTTAGATTATGGTCATAGATCCAAGTAATTCTAATTAGTAAAGAGAAGCTTTGCATTGGCCCCTATTATTCCAAGGTATATATTCAACTGGCATGGTGCTGTTCAGGTCAGCTGGGTTATAGTCAGAGTTTATAAAACATCTAAAAATGTGGCCTATGAATCACAGCATCCTAGAGTATTTTACAATACAGTTAACTCTTACAGAACAGAGTTCTTACACTATTTAATATTTTAAAAATGATACCTGGTATCCTCAGCTTCATGTGGAAGTGAGTTGGCAGCCTGTGTAGGTTAAGGCAAAAAAAAAAATATAATGGTCTCTGTGATTCCACAAGTCTGTGTTCTTACAGATACTTGAGAATTCTCTGCAAGTATCATCCATTCTGCTGCCTCAAAGATCCTGCTTATTGTCACACTGCGCATGTTTGGAGAGCAGGAGATGGAGTTAAACTTTCTGTATTTTTCTCAAGTAGGGTTGTTTTGAAAAATCAGCTGTCCCTTCCGTCATGTGAATTCTGCTCTTTAATGTGATTCCTCTGAATTTACCTGTTTCAGAGAAGAAAATCAGAATTTTTCCAAGATTAGACAAATTGGAAGAAATAAATCATAAGGTCAAGAGACCATGCACTTATCTTTAGCCTGTAAATGATGCTGCAAACTTTGGTGACCTGGTTAAATTCAAGGGTTAAACAAAGTGCTGTACACTGTTTCTGTCTTTAGACATTTGTTCTGTATCCATGGACTTATTTTAATGTAAATAGTCACCTCAACAGCTGTGTCGCCTTAAGCACATTTTATTTAGCAGCTGGGTTATACGCGTCACTTGGCAGCCATGGATTTTCAATTTTTCCCCGTGCCAAGGGGGCAGCTGGAATAATTTGAGTGCTCATTAATTTGGGAGAAATATGAGCTGCAAGTCAGACAACATGAGTCTTCTGTATGGTGTTGTACAAGGATAAGCGGATCAGGGTAGAAGCAATTTGCCCTGTCCCAAGGGGGTCTTCGTTTTTTAATAAGCTGGTTATGAAAATTCTATTTCTTTGCAGTTTAAAGAGTCTAATTAGAGCCTGTAATTTCTCTCATATAACTGGAGTGGATGAAGGTTAACATTAGGCCTCCAGAGTCTTTTCACATTCATTTACAGACTTAAATCAGGTAATAGTTTGTAGCTAATTAGAATGGTGTATTAAATATTTAGTTTGACTTCATTTAACTGTGAGAACACATGGATGCTGTAGGGCTACAAAAATTGTAAGGAAGAAGTACATTTAATTTTTAATCAAAGATAAACTTAAAGGCATAGCAATTTTAATACTGATTGGTATATTGTGACAGTCTGAGCAGCAATTGCCTTCAGTTGGTTAAAATGTCAAGATAAAGAAATTTCATGTCTATTTTATGTTCTTGCTGTAGCACTTTGAAGGTTCAAACAATTCATGGGTGTATATACATGGTGTCTGAAGGATTAAATATTTTTCAGCATAGCAGACAGGTTTTGTGTAAAATTTCATTCATTTTTCTATCCACTAACTCAGCATTTTCAGAAAGATTTTCTGAAAGAAGTTGTAGTGTTTCTACTTGCAGGAAGTCCAACAATAAACATGCATTCCTACCAGAGTTTGTCAAACAGTGGGCCTGCTCTTCCATCAGAGCAGCAACTGCATTTACAGCTTCTTCTGCTCTGGCTGAATTTGTATTTCAATGAACAAGTCAAGTAATCCTAAAATTCTATGCACAAACTTTTTCCTTTCTTGTAAGTCTTCAGTTTTATTCTCAGGCACATGGTGTGATTCTTGGGGCTGTCCTGTGCAGGCTCAGGACTTGGACTCTGATAATCCTTGTGGATTCCTTCCAACTCACATTCTATGATTCTGTTACATCTACAATTCACAAAATTCTTTGCATTCTCTGAGTAGATCTCATACAGTTTTCTTTGCTACATTATGAAAATCTTCCTGTTGCAAGTTGGATTCTTAGAACCTGAAGCTTTTGCCACTGAACTCAGTATAAAACCTATCATAAAATTCAGCTGTACAGAACCAAATATAAGCTTACAAAGTGGAGATCAGCAATTAGGTCAATTGACTTTTACCTAAAATGGTTGGTTCAAAGCACAGGCCAGGGGGATTTACGTCTCCTTGTAGTGAAGGAAAGCTTGCTCAATGCAAGCCTGCATGAAAACAGGCAGATATCCTGAGCCATGAAATACAGAACCTTACTTCAAAACAATTCTGTAAAGCTTCTTCAAATTGATATTTATTACACTGGACATTTTAGTAATGTCTCTTGGTCAGAGCAGGAGTGGCTATGGATTGAATTTCTCTGGCTGGATTTTAATGTGTTTTGTGTGAAATTTATTCTACAAAGCAATTTTGTTGATTAAATATAGAGCATCCAACTATTGCTACACACCTGCATGACACAACATGACATTGCACAGATGTAGCTGTGATGTACCAGAGAGCCCAGAAGCACCTAACACCTTTTATAATTATCCTTCTACAGTCTGATGTCTACCAAACAAAAATTGCATTCTGTTAACTTTTATCTGGTGAAGTTTTTGTTGTCTTTGTCAGACCCATACTTATTTCCAGTGGGAGCTCTGTGTACTAATTCCCTTGACTATGAGTACCTTGGTATTATTGCCTGTTTGACTGTATGTTATTGCCATTTTAGTTTAGACTGGATCCTCAGCTGCTCATCTTCCCAAGCTTTCCCACAGTTTCAGTGAGCTGATTTCTTGTCCCATAAACTGAGTGCAGCTCCCCTTTGTCTTATCTCATGGGTCACTTATATCCTCAGTAATTGGTCTGGATAGCAGTGAAATCCCTTGTTCATTTGTGAACAAAGCTCTGGCTCTAAAACTGGAGTACCAAAAGCAGTGAAGTATTTCAAACTGAAAAGGGAAGAATCCTGATAAAGTGAAGAGGTGAACAAATAACTGAAACAAAATAAAGAAGAAATAGACTGTATATTTGACAGAGGAAAAAAAAAAGACAAAAAGGTGTCTGTAACCTCAAAATAGTCAAATCTTGCTGACTGTCAGCTTGTTCAGGCCTCAGATTCTTGGCTCACGATCTGTAGCTTTAATCTCAAGTTTCCTCCTGCATTTTTTGATGCTAGAAACTCCATTACAGATTGGTAGAAAATCAGTGATAAAACTTCTGAATATCACCTTATTTTCTTACACTGCTTTCCCAGTTGCCAATTTTTGTAAAATGGTTTATGACTGCAATAATCCCCTCAAAATCAGCTGTTATGGGAGATAATAGCCAGTTGTCAGAGCATTAACTACCCTTGACTTCACTTTGGGCCATTATGTAACAAAAGAATGAACTGGTGGTAAAGTTGCCAGGTGTATTAAATTATATGATGAATTATAGAGACTCTGTAGTGGAGATTAGTGTCCAAAAGAGACTACTGGAGATTGCCAAACCCATTATCTGATAGGACTGCAGGCTGGACAAAATCCCAAGGGTGAAAGGCCAGTGCTTTATCCATTATGTCATGCTCTAATCTGTGCCTGCACCATGCATGCTGAAGTACACTGTAAATGAGTTACCATTGTTCTGTGTTACATCCTGGAACTGTGCAATAGCAGAAGTGGAGACGTTGGCAGTATTTGGTTACTTAGAATTTAGTCTGATTTTGATCTTTTCTCATGGATTCCTGCAAAATAATTAGTTGATATAGAAGAAAGTTGAGTAGAGTTGTAGCAGAAATTGCATGAGCCTGCTTTTTCCACAGGAGCTTCAGTTAGGTCCAGGAAAGATGGTTATGTCACAGCTTCTGCTCTAATCCCTTCCCCTTCTCTCCATTCAGATGAATTAATTTGTTTAGGCTGCCAGTTTGCATTTAAGGAAGAAAATGTGTATTCTACATTTCAGCAAATCCTCCAGGATTTTGAAGAATGTCAATATTAGGTATAGTTGAATTATGCTTGAGTAGGGTCATTTAGGCTTGACTTGTTAATGGTTTGTAATGACTGACCTGGAATCTTACAAATCAAGAATGGAATCAAAAATTTCCTTTGCTTTCCAGATGATAGCATAGAATTTGTTCCTAGCTCCAATAAAACTATTTCATTTTACTTTGAAATAGTAACATTGTTATACTAGAAAACTGATGTCAGGTAACATTTGAAAGTTTAAAAACCCAGTTAAAATTTTCCTCTCTCTCCTATACTCCATGAATTGAAGTCATTGTACCATGGTTGGATATACCAGTTGAATGATATAAAAAACCCGAATAAATAATTTTTTTTAAAACTCAGGGAAGTATTTCTAAAGTAGTTTTTCAGTAATAATTTGTAGCATGAATACAATATTTGAAGGTGCTCTATAAAGATTCACACTCCCTATATATCTGAAATACTTATAACACAACCCGTTGGGCTCAAAGTAATTTGTTACAGTTATAGCTCATGCTGAAAATAGAAGTTACAATGAAGGCAGCAAGTTGGTTTGGGGTAATCTCAGTTTTTTTGGGTTCCTTTGAAGAGTAGTCTTTGGGATTTCATTTCTAGGCATGGTCTTAGCCAAAAGATTTAATATTCTCAAAATCTGTGAAAATTGTCTTTGCTGAATTGAATTGAACTGCTAAGAAGAATTTAGTACATTCAAACTACACATTGCTGTACCACACTTAGTGCATTATTGGTTGCCCATTTGGCATCATTAACACATGCTGCACACTATGCAGGAAAGAGAGCTAGAAAGGATTGGATGCTTTTTAGACCTATTTTTGAAAGTTTTTTGTTTTGCTTTTAAATACCAACTCTTAAATTGTTGTTTAATACCATTTAATCTATTTGCTCTGCCACGTCTTTATGTATTATTTATTGTTAAACTCCTGCTGTGCAGTTTGTGCTGCCTGTGAAGGAACTGATCTTATTCAGTGCTGTGTGACCAATTGAGGATGTGTAAAATGGCTAAAACTTATGTCCCATGTAAAAATCCCATCTTTTTTTTGTTTGTTTGTTTTTGGTTTTTTTTTTTTTTTGGTTTTTTTTTTTTTTTTTTTTTTTTTTTTTCACAGCTGTATCAATCATCAAACTCTTTTAGAGAAACAATAAGTCCAATGTTAATATGCCTTGAGCTGGACACTTTCTCATTACCTCCTCTGTCCTTGCACAGTGTAGAACAGCATAATCCCATCTCTCCCTGCTAGAAATATTTATTATGTATTGGGTGAATTTTCACAGTGGGAAATTATTTTTTGTAAATCCTCAGTTGCATTATAATTTTCTGTAAATCAGCAAAGTATGTTAGCACATTTTCAAGGCTAGAAGAAATATCCTCACTTGCTGTCTCATGTAAAACTTGGCTTGTTTGAGTTTTCCAAAACTCCCAGCTGCCCTAGACCTAGAGAGCAGATCCAGAAATGCTCCTCACAGGTGAGTGTGACACAGTGCTGCTGTCCCCTGACCCCAAGGGATTAACTGCAGCACTCATTTCCTTTTCTTCTGCATGAATTTTCTGAGGTTGGTCTATGCTAAGAGCTGTTGGGGATGTGGATATTTGGAGGAACAGGGATCGGCTTCTTGATGAGTGTTTTTCTTGCAGTCTTTGCTAACATCTTGTTTTCCAGTGACATAGATGTTTCAATTATTTGGGGTTTGTTTTTCTAACTGTCCCATCCATTTTTAGGGTACAATGTATGGAGTTTTAATATCACTATAATAGAAAACACTACTATAAAATTGTCTAGGTACAGTGTGCAATTGCAGGAAGGAAAAAACACGAGGAAATGTATAAATGTAAACTTTCCCAAAAGAGGTATTTTGAATACTACAGGAGGAAAATTAACAATGAAGAACCTTTTACTGAATAACTTAACATTGCAGGATTCAATTTCATGAGGTAATGTCTTCAATTTCATGGCTTCCTTGCTCTGAGTGCGTTGTAAGTTGAGGCTTTCAGCACCTCACAGGGCAAAGGTCTCTAGCAGGACAGAAGATACTGAAGTAGTGCTGTCTTATGTTGCATCACAGGGCTTTGCACTCCTCCTCAATAGGGTTTTCTGTGCTCATTTAGATCATTGTCTTCATGGAATTTCCTGTTAACTTACCATACAAATAGATCCTCAAGTTGTTTGGTGGTTTTTTTGTTTGTTTGTTTTTGTTTTACTATTTCATAATAAAAATGAACTGAAGATAAAGTTATGAAAGCATTTAAAAATAAATTGAAGGTTCAAGAGTGACTTTATATTTCTATTTCTCTTTTCCCATCCCTGTTCACTGCCCTGTATATTATGCTCTTTGCCACAACCAGATGCACTGCATACACTTGCAATTCATGTTTATTTTTGCATTGCTTTGTGTGTGTATCAGTTAAAGTCAGTACCTTTAATGCATCTCACGTTGATACATTTTACAAGTTCAACATTTTTCCATTTTCAGATTTGGAAAGGTTTCTTGGGCAAAGACCTGAGGTCTGTTCAGATTTTTTTGTTGTGGTTCTTACTGATTATGGTGAATGAATCCAGTATGACTCTCAAAATCCTTTATGGCTGCATCCAGACCGTTCCTCCCAGGAAAATGTGGGTTGTGCCATCTGCTTAACACAGGGACCAACAGAAGCATCAATTCCCCCTTTTCCCACTGGTGTCTTCTAGGTGAGGTGTGCAAAAGGATTCTGGAGAGAGGGGACTAGGAGGATGAGATTATGTGAAGAAGAGTGATATTGAAGACTAATCTGGAAGTGGTGACAAGCACAGTGTAATGTTGGGTGGGAAGCATGAAGTGCCTGTGAAAAGCTGTCTTGAGAGCTCTCACCTTGAGAGCCCTTGTAACAGTTAAATCAATTATTTTTTGTGAGGCTGCTTAGGAGTTCAGACAGTCACTTAGTCTCACATTGACCCATTGTTCCCAGTCAGTCCATTTGCTCCTCTATGCAGAGAATAGCTGAGGTATTCCTGGACCAGCATAGATTATAACTATAGGAACTTGAATTTTGTCCCTATATCTCACTTAAATTCCATAGCTCTTGCCACAGGATTATTTTTATTTCTTGCTGAGCCAGAAAGGAAAGACTGTTTTGCTGAAGGTGTCCATGAAATAGTTTGCAGCTGCAAACAGAGGTCTGCACTGTCAGCTTCAAGCAGAAGTCCCATTTCCCCTCCCACATGGTATTTTGAGTTTCTGGAAATACTGTTTTACCAGCTGTTTGGCACGAAGATGTGAATTCACAGTTTCATTGTGTAGAATCTTGCAGATTGACTTGTCTTGCTTAACAGAGATGGGAGAAGGTCCCTATTCTCTTCCCTACGCTGCCAGTGTAATGATGTTTCAGAGGTGAGGACAGTTCAGGGACTGCAGATTGGCCCACACATAATGGATGAAACTGTTAAGTGGATATTTCAGATGAAGTGGTTAGCACTGAAATAGCTGTCATTTAAGTCATCATTCTTAGCTTTCCTCACTAATGGTTCAGTGTATGCATCCCTGAGATTTTATATAAACCTTCTGTCCGGAGTTTAAAGGTTCAAACTTCAGAATATTCCCTGGATGTAAAAGCAAGAAACTTACTAACAATACTCTCTTATTCTTCAAAATTTGAGGGGCTGCAACAAAGAGAGCAACCCCTTATCCTGACCATGATCTGTGCCAAGGTAAGGCAACAAGAATGTGAAAAACAAGAGACTGGAAAACCAGAGAGAAAGCAAGATAAAAATACCAATAATGTTTGCAGTTATATATCTGCTTTAGATTTAGGTGTTTTACTCAGTATAAGACTTGTGTTCAGTTTTGTCTGAACTACTGAGCTTGGAGGTTTGATGCCTTAATATTGGTTAATTCTGCTGCGTAGATGGGAGTAGTTGCCAGCACAGCTTGTGACAACTGCTGACGTGTTGTGCTTCACACAAGTTTACTATGGACCACTGGTTTGGGCCAGAGTCCACAGTCTTGCACACAGAAGCTAACCATCATAAAATGCACTGTTGAAATTAGTTGGTTGCATAATAATGAATTTGATTCTACAGTTTGGAACTATTTGAGCTTTTGCAGCGATATTTTAGTGAGAAGAGGAACTGAATGCAGTCTCTTTCCAGAAAATGACCCTTCCAGGTCAGGAATGAGACATAATAAGAAGGGAAGTTTCCACAGCTGCTGTTTTAAATATAATTAAAATACATCAATCTCAGATGGTATTCTTTGCCATTCAACACTTGCTTCAGAAAAATACGAAGTGAGAAAGTCTCAAGCTCTATTAAAATTTCTAGTTCCATTGTCCTTTCAGTTTCTTTCAGCTCTCACTCCATATTCTGTGAACATTGGCAGTGAAATAGCAGTCTGTGGCACCTACTGTGCAGAAGCAGCAAGTATAATTGAAAAGGTTAAAGGTTAAAGTTTCAACTCTTGGAGTAAGTTTTGCTTTGTGTTCAGTGAATCTGACATCTACAATTTTCAGTTTTGTAGATAGGATATAGAAATTCAAGATTAATGCATCTGCCAGAGAACATTTTCTTTCTTCAAACCTAACAGTTCATGATAATCCTTTATATAGTGGATATAATACTTTGCAGGTCAGACACAGAAAATATTTTGATTCAGGTGTCTCTTTCAAGTATCTTGTAAAGCTTTCAAAATTACCCAGAACTGAAGGGCTCTCTTTCTATAATGTTTTTTGCCAGAGAGGTACTTACACCCTCTGCCTAATTCCTTCTCTGATGGAAGTGGTCTCTCGATTCAGTCACAGCACTTGGATATTCTGAGGTGTTTTTCTCATTTGGCTTATACTCAGCTGGCCAGAGCATATGTAGACTATGTAAATGTTGTTACTGGATCTTCTGGGATGTGCCCATAACAGCTTTGAATTTACTCAGTCTCCCTTGACTGAAACATTCTCTCCATATGGATTCAAAGGAATTTTTAGTGTCCTAACATTATGCTGTACCATAAGATACATAGGTATCATAGTGTGATACACAGGTGCATCAGTGTGTGTCTGCACAGTGCACATACCTATTGAAGCTAATCGTTTCTATTTTTTATTTTCTACAAGGTCCAATACAAACAACAGAATGAGACAGACATGCCTTATACTTCCTCATCTATTATTAATTACAGAGATTTCAATCAAATGCCTATGTGTACTATACATATTTATCAGCAGAATACACAATATTAGTGCTATATGTGGGTTGTTTGAATAAAATAAACATTTCATGCAATCATTTTGCAGAGCAGGACTGATTTGACACACTTTTCATTCAGTTGCCTCACATATACAAGAAAAAAATTGGTGGTCACTGTTAATAGCTTTACCTACCAACATATATCTTGCCTGGGATCTGAGAATGTGGATGGATATTAAATCTGGTCCCTAATGTCTAATCAATGTACAATGACAATTTCAGTGGTTATTACAATGCTGTGTGTCCTGTTTGTTGAACCATACATAGCCCATCACTGCACAGATCTCATCCATGGACAGCAGTTGAAGTAAATTGAATTTACCTTGCCAAATTAATGTAGTATTTCTGTAATACTGACTTAGTTATATTTTTTTGTATCTGCAGTAAAGAAATCTGTGGCCACAGTAATTTTTTCCTGTTTGTTTTTATTATACATCCAGAATTATCACATAGAATACCTATCCAGAAGAGTAAAAGTAGCATAAAAAGTGTGTAGAAGTAAGCTTGTTTTGAAAAAAATGGGATTTAGAACGTAGAATTATTCATGCAAGTTCCAGTTCTAGTGAATTTATTAGGTAAGGCATTGCTGTGGTCTCTGAAAGCAGAAAATAAAATGCCAAATCTTTGTTTTATAAAATTTGGCTGCCCAGGCAGGTGGTGAAGTCTCCATCCCTAGAGGTGTTTAAGCAAGCCTGGATGTGGCACTCAGTGCCATGGTCTGATTCACAAGGTGGTGTTGGGTCATAGATTGGACTCAATGAACTCAAAGGTCTTTTCCAATCTAGTCAATGCTCTGATTCAGTGATACCTCTGCAGTGTGTGGTTAATGCTTTTCACTGCAAGCTCACAGTGAATTAAGTTTATGCTGATGGGTTCAATGACCTGATCAAATGAAACTTTCAGAAGTAGAGGAATAATAGGAATTGTTTTCCATCAGAACTGATCTTGAGGATTTTCCTTGAGGATATTCTGAATGAAGTATTAAACAATATTAGCAACACCTATTAATGTGTCTTTAAGGTCAATGTAGAAGGAAAACTTTAAAGTAGCAGTGGCTTTAATTTTAACTAAAATACCTTCCTGTGATCCGGTCATGGCCATTTTCTTACAGTACTACCATGAATAATAGTAATTCTATTAATTCATGAGCAATATAGAAAGGGTATTTTAAAATTATAGTGTAACTTGTATTTCACTGTATGAAAGACTTTTTACTTCATGCTGGCTATGGTAAACATCACTTGTATGACATGTACCATGAAGAGTGTGTAGAGAAAAGTACACAATACCTTGGGACAGGGAAGGAAACAGCACTTCATAAATTTGGATCACTTACTTTCTAGCTCTCTGTTTTATAGACTCCTTTATTTTTCCAAGTAATTGCAATTAGGAGTATTTTTATCATGCTTAAAATATTTCCTAGGAAACCTGCTAGATACTAAGTAAACTAGATATAGAAAATATACTCAGCAAAAAATCATTAAAATCCTTGCAGCTGTATCCCAGAGACAGCCCATTCTTCATGATGATGTTACCAGTTTGTTGAAATTTTATTTCTTGTGGTTATTTTGCTGCCTATGCCTGTTATCATGCTTACTGCTCATCTGTTTAGATAAGGCTGGTCTCCTTTTATTAGGAACACAGTCTAGTTTGATTCATTATAGATTAAAGCAGATCATTAAATATAAATCTCTCAGAGTATTCAGTCTCATCATAGGCTATTTTCAAGCATCATTTGCAGGCAGATAAAACATGACAGTGATTTATGCTGTATTTTGAGAGTATAAATCTCTCTGTGCATTTTCATGTGTCTTTGCAGAACAAAGAATTTCTTTATTAATGCTTTCATAGTAATCAACAAAGTATAAAAGCACCATTCTTTTGTTTAATGTTGTGTTCTTTAGAGTCTTAGAGTTGGATTATGCAGACTGTTGGACTCAAAGTTGCAACACTACACCATCAGTGTGTAGACTTTTTAAACCATATAAATCACAATTCAGTTCTGTGCATATTTTATGTTTGAGAGACTGGGAAAAGTTTTGTGATTGGAATCTGGTCTCTAGGCAGGATGATAACACAAAGCACTATGTATGCCTAGGGACAGGATGTGGCCATTAAGAAAATGGATAAAAGGGCAGTGAGAAAATAGAGTGTCACAACTGACAGTAAGAGGGAGACTTTCAGGGTATTTTAAAACTACTTCTGTGGGAAAAAACAATCTATGGGAACTTAGTATAAAGTTGGTATATTTTACAAATACTACCATTTGTGAATCAGGAAAAATGCTAATGCAAAAAATTATAATATTTTTTATTTGAAAATTAATTAAATGATATTAAAGTGCTACCTCTGAGTGCCTGTGCCTGTGTTGACAATGGTATTGTCATATGAACCTTGAAAACTAAGGAAATTTGCTTCCTGGTGTTGCAAATTCTTTGTCCACAGAAGTATTTGCTAGTTAAATGCCTCTTCCCCTCCATGCTAACAATTTTCTGAATTCATAAGTGCAGAATAGATTTGTCTGAAACATACCATTTTGTACTCCAATGGTTTTAGTTTATTCTTAATTACACATTAAGCATAACTGTAGTTGAAGGTCAGATATTAAACACATTCAAAAAAATCAACCATTCTATTACACAGAACAAAAGCCACATTTTGTCAGGAAGATATTACTGGGCACAAATATTTTTTTTTAACCTACTGTACTGCTTAATCAGTAATACTTTCTTAGAAGGGGTTTGTCCTGTGAATTACCTGTATCTGAAGTTCCACTGGATATGTTTTAAATGCAGTATTAATTGAGTTTTCTTTTGCATTTTACTTTCAGGTCCGTATTTTTACCTATCTGATTGGAAGAGAAGCTGCATTTGCTGATAACCTGAAGTGGATGGCCTGTGCTAACAAAGGTTTGTTAACCTTCTCCTGTGAAATCCTTGTTTTCAAACCCCCTGAGCTGAGCCTTCCTGCACATCTGACCCTTCTACAGATACGGTGTCGCTGGCAACTAATCACAGAGGATGGGTTGTTTTCTTTTTTCCCAAAAAATGAAAATACTTAATTATCTTGTAACATACAATTTAAAGAGCAAAAAAACCCAATTTGAAATTTTCTTCCTTAAAATATGTAGGAAGCTTTTAAACTATGTGGTCTTAAATTTTTGTTCAGAGAATTTCAAAGCATTTGTTCTCTTCTATCTGTTATTACTCAGAGTGAGTTTGGTTTCTAAGAACATTGGGTACAAGTCCTGTTGAGTTAGAAGTGGTATGTAAAAGACCAGACATCCTGTCCCTTGAGGAACTGACAGCATAATTGAAAAAAACTGGTTTATATCCTTCAAGGAAAAGAGCATTAAAACATTTAAGATGCTGAGATGCTGCAGTAAAAGGATTGACTAGTATGAGCAGGAATGATTCAGGAAAAAAAGGCCCCAAACCCCAATTAATCTTCAGGTTTTCCTTTTCCTTTCCTCTTGGAAAATATAAAAGTTCTTTTTTTTCCATTGTGCCACATTACATTATGATGAATTGCATCAGGTGCTATCCATTTAGTCATTATTTCTTTAACTACTGTTATGTCCAGCTGATGGAAATTACTCAGTTTGAAGTCTTGTCTTAATCAGCTAATATTACACCATAATTTAGTTTAAATAATAGTATAAGAATCCTTTGAAGCATCTTTTTTGAAGACAATTTAATCAACAAAATCTTTTAACTTTTTAGCCCAGCTCCACAAATTCATAAAGATCTAAGTACAGCAACTCAGAAATTAGGACCAGGCAATGGAGGCTGCCTTAGCAGATCATCTGGTCCACGTCTTCCTTATTCCCAGAGGGGAAAAGTGGTCACCTTTGTCATTCTTCAGGACTACTTTGTTCTTTTCAGAGCCATGTTGCTTTAAGTCAGAGTCAGAATCATATGAATCAACTAAACAGCTTAATGACTGTTACTTCTATAAATTTATTTCCCTCTCAGTTTAATAGTTACAATACCTGCTCTCTGATAGCTTATAATGTAAAAATCTTCTACCTCTAATCATTAATTAAATTTTTTTTTCAGCTTTGAAAATCACAATTGGAAACAGCATGTCATGGTCAGGCAGTTCAGATTTAGATTTTTCCTTGCAGTTTTCACTTACAGCTTGTCCGTTTTATTTCAGTGAAATGAGGGATTACAGCACAACAGTTGAGGAGTGTAGTAAAGCTGGTCTAAAGACTGGCTGAATAGCAGGACTGCAGTTTACTCCTTGTGTGGGTGGGCCAAAATATGTTGTTGTCACTGGGGTGAATGACCCTAAAATCAATTTTCCTTGCAGTGATTTTCCCCTTGGAAGCACAGCATAGATGAAGGCTGTTTGCAGGGTTTCCAGCTGACTGGGCTGTACCCAGCAGCCCTTTCCTTCAAAACAGGTCACAGGGGAAATTCACACCACCTTGCAAAACTTCTTTAGCTTCCAAGTTCTGGTTGTGAAACCTTGAAAAACCCCCGTTTCTGGTACATTTTCCCCTGTAAGTAGGGCGTATCTAGAGGGAGCTTGCTTAATGAAGCAAAACACCAAGCCATTTTAAATACATTAAAACATTAAAGATCCCCCAAATCCCTCTAGAGGGGTTTGTGAAATTTGCAGTGATTTACTCTTCTGTATCATAAGCAAGTGCATATCAAGGAAAACAAGATTTACTAAGATTCCGAAGTGAACAAAGGTGAAAATTTCCAAGTGTTTATTGTGCATATGTCAGATGTTAGCAGTAACATCTAGAACTTAGAAATGACAGGCACTGCTTTTCCCTCAGCATCACTTCCAGCAGAAAGCTGTAGAGATAAAGCTGGGAGTTAATGCATTACTTGCTAACAAAACAGCTGGGATTAATTTATTTTTTTTCAGTAAAATTCACTATTGCAGTAGCAATTGGACAGCCTCTGTTTTACTTACTTGGTTTTTTAAACATTTTGTCCTGGGTCATCACTGTGGTTGGCATATTATAAAATGGACAAAGGATTGGATTCATCAGTACAAAGGAGCTGAGGCTGAGAAAGCAACGAAGAGAAAAAGGCTTCACATATCGGAGAGCTGATAGTGGCTCCAGCTCAGGCAGAGGACAGATCAGCCCTGAGGCAGGTTGTGCCCCAGCTGGAGCAGTTTATAGGCTATTGTATCAGCAGAGGAGAGCTCTGTGCAGGAAGCCCCCATCACATCCATTCCCATTATTAGCATGACCCCAGCCCCTCCTGCACTGGGGGCTCTGGGGTGGCAGGCAGCCAGTTCCCGAGCCTGTTCACCTGCTCCAGGGGCCTCCTGTGGGGGGAAAGGGGGAACCTCCACGGGAGTTTTACAGCTGCACTGAAACAATGAATTCACTCCTTAGCTCTTACCCAGAGGATTTTTAAATTCTGCTATTTTATTAGTTGCAAGAGTGTTGCATCTCTTTTGCGCACTGCCCAGGAAACGAAAAGTACTGCACTCCATGTAAAAATCAGTTGGAGGCATTTTGAGAAGTTATCAGTCTAATGGAGGACATTTTAGAGAAAAACAAGGCAAACATGCAGGGACTGTGTAATGGGGAAAGGCAGCCCACATGCAGAGCGTGTCTGTCTTTTACCACGTTATTATACATCTCTCATGCTTGTCATTACCAAATCTTACCCATTTCCTTCATGAGTTTTTTCCTGCTGAGGAGGAAAAAAAAGGTAGTGCTGACTGTGAGGGGGCTCTGAGGTGGCATAATTCACACACCAGGGAACTGAGAAGTGGTGTTGGAATGCAAAAACTGAAGCCTGGGTTTGCTGCTATTGCTGACATGGCCTCAGCAGCTGTGCTCAAGGACTTCAGAGCAAATCTTTATCTGGTGATTAAACCTGGCTGGAGGAACAGTAAGGGTTTTAATTCCATGGCATATCTCTGATCTCTAGATAAGAGATGTAAACCTAGCAGTGTAGGAATGTAATTCTTGTGAGTTACATACAGCTAGAAACACATGAATTGTCAAAAAAACTAAATTTAAATTAAAAAGTAACTAAATGCATGTTAACTAATGCTGTTCCTAACTATAATATAGTAACTTTTGGTAAGATTTTCCCATTAGGAGAAGATGGACAAATATTTTCATTTGTCTTTGAAACCTTTACTTCTTTACTAAGTGTATACAAAATTAATTCAGAATTACTGTCTCTTACTGTCTCTTAGGAAATTAGACTAAAAAGTGTTTTTCTCTACTGTGCAGTTTAGACATACGATTTACAATACAACAAGGAATGAATCCTTTATCTCTAACATGCTGCCTGGAGATTTCTTTTTAAGTTGTGATATGGCAACATTCTCATAAATACTGCAAAGAGAAATACCAAAAGTAACGCACCTTATGAAGAATACTTACAAATAAGTGCTCAAATAGGTGTCTCTGCTTCCATTGGCTGTACCTGGTCCACAAGGGTCTCTTCTAAAAGAAGAAAATGCAGCAGTACCAGTGTCTTGTGACCTGTATAAACCTGTATGGCACAATACTGAAGTGTTTCAGATTGGGGTCTGTTTTCTGTTTATTTTTTTCTTTTTCTTTGAGTAATCTAGCTAAATATTTTTGCTTGAAATTGTGACGTAAAAACATTTCAGGAGACAATCAAAAAAGGATACTCATTTTACATGAATGCATTCTTTATCTCAGAGGTAATTTATAGGCTCTGATTAGAGTTTTCCAGGCATAGGCATCTAGGAGCTTCTTAAATGAGTCTTTAAGGTTTTGATTTTAGTGAAGTATGATAATAAAAAGAGTTAACTGATTGTGATTCTAAAGTGTATGGGTAACAAAGTACTGCTTGATTAAAAAGGGTGATTTTCTATCACCTTAGATACAATACAAACTTTTTCAAGTACTTAATCTCCTCTGACTTTTCAGACATTATAATATCACTTTATATATATATAAATTATATATATATCATATAATATGCTCATGTATACTTGGTATCTGAGTACAGGTGTGATCATATTGTTCACTGTATACTACTCAGTGCCAACAGATCTCTGCTTCAAATGTAATTCTGAAAAGAGGCATATTAAAATTCAGTCACTCTGAACTACTTTGGGAAAATATAAGGCCTACCTGTAAAATGAGTGACCCACACAGTTGGGAACTATTTTGGATCCCTGATTAAAAGCCTTATAAACCACAGTGTGTACATGTACATGTGTTTATATACAATTTATAAGGTTCTCTATTGTGAGTAGTTGGCCAATAAACATACTCTCACTATGTATTGACATTTTCACCAAATTTAAAGGACCAAAAACTGAAGTGTTGCTCATTACTCACATGACAGAGAAACCCATTCTTTGAGGTCCCAAAACTGGAGCAGGCAGCATTTCAGAAAGAGTAACATATACATTGCCTTTTCTTGTGAGTATTCCACTGATTGAAAAAAGTACTATATTTTGGGATTTTTTAACCATAAACATAGGATTCTACTTTCTCAAGTATAGGTTTCCTAATTAAACTTATGTCAGTCATTTTACTCTGTGGCTGAAAAAGCTCTTAGAACCTTTAGATAATAACCTTTAAATAATAGCCCTGTTCAGAAGCAAGAGATAAACCTTAATACTATGTATGGTAGTCATTTAACACCCTCACACAATATTTGACTTAATAGAAAAAATAAAATAAAATATCAAATAAATAAAATTCCTTAAGCAGAATATTGAATGTTTTAACGGTATGAATAGTATATTATGGGTAAGAATGCCATACTAGGAATATTTGAGATCATACTATAATCAAATTAGTTTAAAAAACCACAAACAGTGTAGCACTTCTCTTTTTTATTATCAAATTGAAGATATGCATTAGTCTACGACTATGACTTGTGTCAATTTATAGATCTCTTTTATAAAGTCTGTTTTTTCCCTGTGCCTTAATTCACACATAGATAAAATCATGCAGAAACATCCATTTTGTAGTGTTTGACTTATGGGCCAGTGTATTAATTTGGAAAGTTCTAGATCCAGATAGACCACTTTTACTGTCTTGCCAAAATTGGCCCCACCTACAAAGACACAGCTCAAATGTTCTTTGCAGCAGCCATGTTTTCTGCTGAAGCTTAATAAAGCTTAATATTGCAGCTCCACAGAAGCTGTGATCTTGTCAAATGATTAAAATTATAGTGAAGCCTCTTTCATGTTGGTCTTTTCTCATTAACAGAAAGTAAATGAAGGCAAGTGGTGCATTTAAATAAGGCCTGATGAAATTTTAGCCTGGAAATTTGTCAGTCCTTCATCACTCTTGCATGATGTGGAGACTCCAGGTGCCAAGTTTGTGATGTATAAAGATACTTGACATCTAAGCACTGAAAAGGGAGTGGTGACAACTCAGATCTGAGGTTTCTGCTGTTCTCAGTGCTGTCAGGTTGGAAGAGATGCTTTAAAGGATTAATAAGGCTGTGATCACCTAACCAAACAATTTTAGTTGTAGTCTACATTTTCTGTGACCTGCCATATTTGTAAATTACATATTGCTTTTTTAATTTCAGTCATATAGTGTAGGGATGAGCATTTCAGAGCAAGTGCAATGACCATTCTGTTACTGTAGTTCTACTCCATCATGTTTCCTGAAACTGGACAAAGTGGGTGAGATTTGGTTGGACAACGATAATACTGGTTCTAAATTTTAAAGCAGACATCATTAAAAGAAGAAAGCCCAAACTGTTAAACAAAAAAATCAAAGTTTTGAAATCAAAGTCTGCACAGACAGTGCAGTTGTTCATAGCAAGGTTGGAAATCTCGTCCTTGAGGGCTGGTCAAAGGTTTCACAGACATCTGTTTTCACCAGTTATTACTGTTTGAGGCTGCTTCTGATGAAACATTCCTCTTTTATATTTTCTCCTTGGAAAATAAGCAAAAAACATGACAGACATAAACCACATCATACTTCTTCTTGAAAACTTCCTATATTTGTTCTCTCTGCTTTATAACTTGGAATTGTGTGTTTTCACAGGGTTTTTTACTCAGATTTCTACCTTGGCTGATGTGCAAGAGAACGTTATGGAATATCTCCATGTTCTCAGCCGACCAAAGGTTATTGACCAGGAGCACGATGTGGTGTGGACTGAAGCATACATTGACAGCACTGTAAGTCTGCATGATAAAACAAAAATACTGTTGTAGAAACACTCGTTATGAATCTGCTTCCTTTCTCTGGAATGTGCTAACTCTGTGTGAGAATTGGGACTTGATATCTTTATGCTACAAGCAAATAATTCAACATTACTGAACTTCAGCAGATATTTATACATTGTAATTACATAGGAAATACTGAAACAAACATAAGTTACAGAATAATTTTGAAGTTTATGATGTCCAAACCTGCATTTCTTTCATTAATCAAAAATGGGCATTGAATGGATATTGATTATATTGAGTAAACATTTTTTCTATATGTTTTAAAACATGTCAATGAATATGTGGGTGTAAACACACAGACTGACATGAATCAATATTTTAGTGTGTCAACGTCCATGGGTCAACTGTGATATCTTGGGGAGGAATATTGAGAAGATTCTGCCTTTTAAAATGTATTAAATGGGTGATATGTTAAAATAATTGTCATAAATAGCCAATTTTAACTTGACATCCCTGTTAAATATTAGAGTTAAAGCACAGCTTTCTATAATGCAGTGACTGAGTTCTTGTGATTCTCCTGTAGCATGTCTGGTAAATCATCAGATTTGCAGGTAAAGGTTGTCCAATGTCATGGATTGGTCTGAAATAGAGTTTTATCTATTTTCTTTTTCTTACTGTATTTCCTTTGTTCCTTGTTGAAATACTTTGGTTAGTATATTTTCCATAGAACAAGAGTTTGTACAAATGTCTGCCATTTAGTACAGGAGATGCCAAGTATTCAATATAATGGGTAGAAGATCACAAATTACTCATGACATAGATGTTTCTTTCTTTTAAATTTTTACTTGATGGGTAAGGTGGGAAAATCTTGCCAGCTTCAATCTGATATTTGGTGAGTTTTGTTTGTTTTGAGTCTCTGTTGCTTCTAGATGGTTCAGTCTTAAATCCATACAAAACCACCCTGGAAACAGAGCTTTTATTTCATTTTCACAATTGTTTAGGGCTTTTCAAGTCTTCATTTGTGGCCATGAGTAATGTAAAATAAATATTTAAACTTCATTTATAAAGGAGAAACAAAAATTTAATTGCTTTAGAGGGATTAACTTATCTCTGTTTCCTTTTAAAAAATAACATATTAATCCTGTCTCCCCTTTGTTCTCTTTCTTTTATTGAACAATAAGATAAGATGAATAGAAAATATATGTTATTACTGCACCTTCAGGGCATCCCACAAAATGGGGAGATGACCTGGAGAATCTTGTTCTCATTCCCTTTTTTTTTTTTTTTAAAACACTTGAATAATCAGTGTGTGAACGTTGAAGGGAGTTTGTATATTTGCTAGAGAGAGTAGCAGGAAGACACTCAGGTAAGTGGTGTCCTGGTGCAACACTCTTTGCCTATGAACCATTCATTAAAAGTATTGCAAACAAAATCATCTTCCTTTCTCAATACCAAGTCATCCCTTCTATCCACCAACGGAGTACTAATTGCCGTCTCAGAATTAATTTGACACTTACTTTTGCCTGTAAATCTGTATTTCCTGGATCTATGCAGGGAGGAAAATACTCACAAAAATTAGTCTAACTTTCAGTGATTCTCCTGAAGATTATGGAAAAGCTAAGGGAAATTAACAATGTTGTGTGAAATACTAAGGGAATACAGCAGGGGTGAGTAAATGCAAGTGAAATTAAGAACACTAGAGGGAGTGTAGAGAGGGAATCTTGAGAAAACCGGAAAATCAAAGACAATGGAGCTGTTACAGTCTTGAATAATAGAACCGCTTAAATCCAAACAAAAGGTCTTTTGCTGCAGTCAAAACATTTCCAGGTTCTTCTCTTTATCTTCTCTTGTTTTCCTACTCTCTTGACTAAACTAATCAATGTCACTGTGAACACACACACACGTGTATATATATACACACGTGCACTCATATGCACCCATACATCTAAAGTGTATGAAAGCTCCATTCAGGACCCTAATGCATTGGATTCTATAAGAAAAAACTAAAAAATAAAATACTAAGATCTGCTTAGTTGCAAACTACCTTTTTCCTCCCTTCTCCACCATTCTTCCCACACCCTGCCCCCCCCCAAAACAACCCCAAAACAAAACCAAAAACAACAACAACAAACAAAGAAACAAACAACAACAACAAAAACCCCAAACAACAACAACAACAACAACAAACAACAGGCAAAGGAGCAGGATAAATTAGGGTAGTCACATGCAAAACTTGAAAATAGGAATGAAGGGAACCTTTTACCAAGCCAGGCTTACTTCTGCTCCAGCTAAAGCTGCCTGAGTGCTGTTTTCAGAGACAGATTCCCTGGCCATCTCTAGTGCTTTGACATTGGAAGTGCTGTTAAAATAATCCTCTCCATCCCATAACTTGTTGGTTTTCACAGACAATTTGTGTGGCTGCTGCTTGGACCTTTCCTGGTTAGAAATATTAGTGTATTTACAGATAGCTTAAATGTTGTTATTACCCAGCAGTGTCTGAACAGCCAGGGTTAGATTCCCAGGGCTACATTTATGTGGTTGCACTCAGTGTCACTGTGCCCTAACAGCATGGAATATTCTTCCCTGTTCCCTTCTAACCAAACAGCAGAGCTAATTGGCCAGCTGTGCTGTTTCTGAGCAAGCAACATTAGGCTGGAACATTCTAGGATCCAGACAGAAAGAAGCTGGACAGTAATAATCTTAGGGTACAAAATACTTCCCCTGTCACCTCAGAATGTTCTCATCCAGTATTTGTGCAGGACAAAGTCATCTGTGAAAGCCAGAAGTTAGTTCGTTTAAGTGTTTGATACCATTTAGGAATATTCCCAGAAGAATTTTGCTACTAAAACAAAGCATCTAATTCCTGTTTCTGCTCACCTTTCCTGTAAGAGGATGTCTGCAAAATGTTCATACAGCTGCCTCTTCAACATGGCTTTGGCACTCCTGAGGAGCTTCACATACTACTAGAAAAAAATACCATTTTTATAGAAGTGGAAATCTCTGGCAAGATGTCATATGCAGAATGCATGACATGGAACAACAACCTTTGTGTGTGTCAGGGCTGTGTCCTTTGGCACTGTCAGGGTTGATAGTTGATGTAAAGCAACTGAGACAAGGCCTCGCTGGTGACTCCTTGCTTCCCTTTTTCCTGCCCCTAGACTTTTTTCTCTCCCCAGTGTTTCCTGTCTTTCTGAACAGGTAACCAGTCAGCTTCTACAGTCATTTTTAGTTACCCTTCATCAGAAAATTATTTGTGTTTATTTCCTTTAAACCCAAGATTTCATGTTGGAAAGGTGATTATCACTGTGTAAAGCCTCATTTCTTTCAAAACCAGGACTTTTGACATAGGAGTGATAGAATTTTAAGATGTGTTACTGGCTCTTGGAGAAACGACAGGTTTCTGAAAAAATTTGAATTTAGGTCTGTGGGGAACAGAACTAGTTGTACTTGGTTTTGGCCCTCACTTGGGAAACAGTCTTTAGAGGATTATCTTGGGCTAATTCTAAAATCAGCTTCGAAATAGTTGGGAATGCCAGTCCTGTAATAGCACACTAGTTTAAGTGCTGCCAATACCTTTAGGCTAAAATGCTGGAATTGAAGTATGTGATATATACCAGCCAGCCTCCTGTCTCCTGATTCAGAGTCCTCTGATTCCAAATTCCACACCTTTCCTTAGACTTGCTCTACTTTCCATTTGTAGTTCTCAGCAGTTTGATACACAGTACAAGTGGGTGAGCTTTGTTGGATCTATGGAATTCTTTGAGAAAGGGTGTTTGGGCTGTCAAGAGTGAGGGGTCAGGTGGAAGATTCTTAATTGTGGAATTTAATAGGAGAAGAAATTGTTTTGCTGCCTGTTACTGTTCAGCTGTACAGCACAGAGGTGCTGTAGGAAATAGCTCCAAAGGTTGCAGATGGGATATGTGGGCCCTAGACAGTGAGGTCTGGACATCACTCCTACAAAACAACAAAAATAACTTTTCTGCTCAAAAATGGGTCACAGTTGGATCTGATACCAGTCCTTCAATATTGCTAAGGCCTACAAGCATGTAATGGTTCTGAAAATAAAATAATCCTAATGAATGCTTAAAAAAGAGGGAGATTTCTAAGTGATAGCTTTCAAATGTAAGCAGAAAAGAATTCTAAAGCTATCATAGTACTTCAGGGAAGCAAGAGTTTTAAAGTAGTCAGCAACTTTTAAGCATGCATCTATAGTGAGTCAATAAAAGTAAATATTTTGTAAGGAAAGAATATGGGCTGGGCATCAGAATATTCAAGTACAGCAATACATAGAGATCATCTCTTGGTATTGTGGATAATCATCTGTAGACCACAGAAGCCCTTAACTCATTCTTATGGTCACATTTAGAATGTGATGAAACATTACCTTTTTTCCCTACAAGAAATCAAAAAAGACTGGTCTGGCCCCTGGGTTCCCACTGTTTAAAAGCTTGTGATTGAGAATTTGTTTATTGGGGTGTCCAGTTGGACCTTTGTTAACTCTTCCTGGTGGAATTTGTTCCTCATAGTGTACCTGAATATCTCCTCTGGATCTTAGTACTGTTGAGTTCATCTCTAGGCTATTGGTCTCCAGCTGTGAGCAGATTCAGGCAAACATTACCACACTATCTCTGTTCAGTTTCCAATCTGAGGGGTTCTTTGCTTAAAAGGAGCAAATTATTGTTTCACTGAGTATTTTGAAATGACTGTCTGATGCTCCAGAATTCAAGAGTTCATTTAAAACAGCAGTGTTCTGAGTCATTACAGGTCATGGTTCATCATAATATGAATGGTGAGTGCTTTTGCTCTTTGTAATTTCCTTCGGTGTTAGAGTGCCATGTGTTGATTCTTCATTTGCATTATCCCCACATTTTCACAGACATTTCCTTACGGCTTTTTGTTCAATTCTAGTTCAGTTCTACAATTGCTGTTGTATATATAAGCATACTTTCCTAATTTCTTTCTTTTTTTGAATACTTGAAAGTATTTCCTGATCAAGAGACTGACGCTGTCCTGGAAAGGCAACCAAGAACTTTATTTCTCCTTATGAGCAATAAATTGAGTTAGCTCCACTGAAGTAAAGCCTTTAGTAACTATTTCTAAAATATTCATGATAGGTGTTATAATCACATTATTACATATGTGGTAAAAAAATTCAATTTATTCTTTTTCATCCTTAAAAAAAAATCAAGTACTATGTAGGCATACTTTTTTACTCTGATCCAAGTTCTTTGCAGAAACGCAGGAGCAATTACAGGAAGCTCATGCATCTCAACTGTCACATCAGAATCCAAATGTTTTGTGCATGAAAATTTAAATTCTAGGGTACAGTTCTTCTGACAGAGGAGAATTATGAACCAGTTCCAGAGAGGCTATATATATATATATATATATATATATATATATATATACACACACATATACACCCACATATATATGGACAGAGTTATAAAGAGAAGGTCCTTCTGACTGAGAGCTGTTACACTAGGCACATTTTTCTATCCAGGACTTTCTCGTGAGCTATTAAAATGCTGTTTAGTGCTTCTTTCATTCACACAGTTTTCTTTGTGTTCAATGCACAGGAGAGCTTTTATGAAGTAACAAAAATAAAATAGTACCCCATTTCCACTAGCTTCTATTCCCAGAGATATCTTCAAATACTTTTGGTGGCACAAGTTAATTGTGCTGTTATAATAAGTAGGTATATTTAGCATTTCTATATCAGTAAAGGTTCCCTGGGCCTCTATTTCAAAAAATTAACTTCTAGATTGCAGTACTGGTAGGCATTAAAATGCATCAGTGTGTTCAGAATGTTCACATACATCTAAAGTAAGTAAATATTGGTAATCACTGCAGAACTGAATGTCAGCAAGTGTCATTAATCGGCAGCTGAGTTAAAATTTACACATTTTTTTTTCTTTTTTAAATACACTAAGAACTAGAAATCTGTGTTGCTTTTATTCCAATCCCACCTTGGATTTGGTTACATGCTTTAACCTTCTTCTTGTGGCCAGCATCTCTTAATCTCTAAGAATTTACAAGTCTTCATCAGAGAATGTCATCACCTCCAAATGCCTCTTCCCATGGGAATTTCCGTTTCTTGCTTTGACATTTGAGTGAATTGGGTTAGGGAAGAAAAATCCCATGCATGGATATCAGTGGGTTCTTTTGAAGGTTCTGATATGGGAGAAAAGTAGAAAGTAGCCCAGGAAATGCCTTCGTGCCAGCACTTCAGTTTGGATTAATTTTCCTGGAAAAGTACAGCAGTTCTGACCATTTCACCTTGAAGCTTCCATGGGAGCACAATTGCAGTTCAAAGTTGCAGCAGTGACAGTCTGATGTGTCTGCACTGGGACCATGTAGATCTGGGGCAGTGCTTGAGCCATTGACAGTGGTGATCAATGCAGCTACTGGTGCACACATTTAAAAACCTGTAAAAGCAGGTTATGCACACATTTATAGGGAGGAGCAAGATTCCTTTGTGCTGATGATTAGTGCACTGTCTGTGGAAAACTTCATTGACAGTCTCATAACAAAGAAAGCATCTGAGTCCAGGCTTTTATGAGTTCTGTGGCCCCAAATTTTCAGTTGCTATAATTAAGTACTCTTATTTTCTCCCAAACAGTTCTAATCTGTTTGTTTTATTGCTGGATCTAGAATAAATGAATTATTGTGAAACACATGAACTGTTTCAAATTCAGTAAGATTTGTGTCAACTGTCAAAACATAATGAGTTCTGGAGATGGTCAATGAATGAACCTCTAAACTGAATAGAATTAATGCACTCCAATTGTCTTTCAGAAGCAGCTCAAAGCAACAATGGATGTTGTTCTTTTATGTTAGAAAATGATAATCTGATTTACTCCTGCTCAGCAGTAAGGTGCTCAGCAGTGCAGGGAATGTTGTGCCATTTATATTTGTGCTTAGACCCCGCATTCACACAACAAGACTAGAGTTTGGGTGTAGTGTGTCCCAATAAAACACACAAACTGAGATTTCTGAAATCAAAACTGGAGCATGCACAGGAAAATAAAGCCTATAAGGACCTAGTGGGGATATGGACACTTAAAATAAGAATGATTATTCCATGGAAACAGAATACATGCAAGTAAGGCTTCATCACAGAGAGCACCTATGCACACATTATGTACACAAGAATGTGTATCTTTCAGCTTTTTGAAGGAAACTGCTTCTTTTGATAAATTACATGTTTGTTTTACTCCACTGCTAATGCTGGAACTTACAGTATGAGGGCAATTTCCAATGATTGCATTAAACAAAGAATATTACTACAGAGAGCTAATTGCTAGTTGTCAAAGTCACAGAAAAACTGTTGTAAGGAAATAGCAATACTTAGTTTAATGAATTAATACTTTTCATGTGTATTGCTCTACATGGTATTTACACTGTAAAATGCTCTAAGTGATACATCAAAAAGATGTTTAAAATATCAAAACCAAAACTAAAAGTCCTGCTCTTAAAGAGGAACATAAAATTTCCTGCTGGGGATGTGGAACATGGAATGCCATCTGTATTACATGGCACTGAGAAAACTGATTATGTTTGGACCTCTATTTCATAGCAGATGGGTTCATTAAATTTAATAGCCTCCAGAGCCTTTAGAAACAGTGTTAAAAACATGTGGAACATGCTGAGACACTTCACTTCTCGCCCCACAGTCATTATAACTCTGGCACAGACTATAAATATTACACTACTTTATTTCCATTGAATCAGATTACTATTATAATTATTTTTCATAGGGTACATTTACATAAGAAATGCAGAATGCAAATTGTTCTTCTTCAAACTTTGAGATATGCAGTTGATGTCTTTAAATGCATTTTACACTTCTTTACACTTGGAGGCTTTTATATAGAACTTATTTTTATCTTCCTGCGACATCAGCAAGAAGCTGTAATGCCACAGCAAAGCTGGGTCTTAAGCAGCTCTGCTCCCAGTGTGGTGCAAATAAGACAAGCACTATGTTAAACCATCGAGGGGAAATCACAAGAGTGTTACATCTTGGCTTTTAGCTGTATATTGCCAAAAAATTCTCTTTTCTAGTACTTTATTATTTTATATGATGGGATAACTTCAGTTTGACCTTGGTCTCTGTTCATCTTTTATCGCTGGATGAAAGAGAGATTAAATATCTAATTCTGAATCAGATTAGTTCCTACAGAAATATTGCTTTAAACAAAATGAAGTGTCATCTCTTTTTGAAATATTCTCAGTATTTGATAGATAAAGATTATTTTGATATTTAGTATTTTATTTTAAATAATACTTCCAATGAGAACAAGTAAGTTTTACCATCTTGAAGTGCTTTGACACCTGTCTAACCTTCTTCTACATCTTCATCTACTACATGTTCTGACGTTTAAACTAAATTATGGTTACAGAAATTGTCATCTTTGATCATGATTCTTTAAAAAAAAATAACTGTTTCCCAATAACCATTTCAGCTTGTTCTTGTACAATGTAATTATCTTCTTCCTACTTCCTTTCCTGCACAATGCTGTGACTATCCACACTGTCTTGTACTGTTTTCCTAAGGTCACTCTTGGTTTGGGGTTGTACTGATTGTTTTAATGTGGATTTTCTCCTTCATATCACTGACTTCAACTCCAATTTTGCCACTTTGATATTATTATCATGACTTGCCAATTTTAATAAATCACCAAAGTCCTTCCGCAGTAGATGATGGATGATGACAGGATTAAATAACGATTCCTTCCTCATATAATTTGCATTTAAAGTAATAGGTAAGAATCACCAGTTGCCTAGAAAGGGCAGAGAATGAAAGGACATAATAGGACTGGGTAGGTCAATGCAATAACTGATTACTGGTCTTTCAGACAGTAATGCCCCCTTCTACAGATTTCCCACACAAGTGTCTAGGTCTCAAGAATCATGGAGTTCTTGCTTGTCTTTGGTAAAACTTGATTTCATGGAATTCTATTAGGAAAAAAAAAAACCCTAATACCCCATCTAAACCTCCCATGGTGCAACTGGAGGTTGCTTCCTCTTGTCCTGTCACTTGTTATACTTGGGAGAAGAGACTGACCCCCATCTGGCTACAATCTCCTTTCAGGTGTTGTAGAGCTGTAAGGTCCCCCCTAAACCTCCCTTTCTCCAGGCTAAACAGCCCCAGCTATTCCCAAGGATACTTGCTCCAGCCCCTTCCCCAGCTCTGCTGCCCTTCTCTGGACACATTCCAGCACCTCAATGTCTTTTGTGTAGTGAGGGGCCCAAAACTGAACCCAGGATTTGAGCTGCGGCCTGAACAGTGCCCAGTACAGAGGAACAATCACTGCCCTGGTCCTGCTCGCCACACTATTGCTGATACAGCCAGCATGCCACTGGCCTTCTTGGCCACCTGGGCTCAGCTTCACCTGCTTTTGACTTACACCCCAATGTCCTTTTCCACCAGGCAGCTTTCTAGCCCTTCTGCCCCAAGCCTGGAGTGCTGTGTGGGGTTTTTGTGACCCAAGTGCAGGACCCATCACTTTACCTTGTTGAACCTCACACCACTGGCCTTGGCCCATTGATCCAGCCTGTCCATATCCCTCTGCAGAGCCCTCCTACCCTCCAACAGATCAACACTCCCACCTAACTTGTGCAAATGTACTGAGGGTGCCCCTGATCCCCTCACCCAGAGCATTGATAAAGACATTAAACAAGACTGGCCCTAATACTGATCCCAGGGGAACAGCACTGGTGACCAACTGCGAGCTGGATGTAACTCCATTCCCCACCACTCTCTGGGCCCACAGGCATCCAGCCAGTTTTTTACCCAGCAAACAGTGCACTTGTCTAAGCCATGAGCAGGCATCTCCTCCAGGAGAATGCTGTGGGAAACAGTGTCGAAGGCTTTCCCTCACTGACCCTTGTTCTAGAGAGGTGTAATGTTTTGTAACTTGCAGTCAACTGGGTCCTCCCTGGTTAGCCAGAACTGCTGATAAATAATTGAAACTGGCTTCTGAGATGAAAACTTGAGATGATTGGATGTATTTGAATAAGAATCTGGAGAATTACAGATGTCAGTGGGTTTCACCTGCTGGATGTTCTCCCACCAGTTGCTATGTACAAATTACAAAGAATTGCTCTGCTGTTGAATTTGATTAACAGGCATATTCATGCCAAAAGGGTATTGGTCCCATTTCCAGACACCTGCACACTAGAGATAGAGCAGCTTGGGACCACTTCCAGCTGGGATCTGCCAATGACTTACAGTGCCTTTGACTAAGAGGACAGAAAATGTTTTGCATTTCCACCTTGTTTCACAGGGAATTTTCTGGTTTTGTTGTGATACAGAAATAAGATCAAAAGATGACTAGTCACTGACTAGAGAAAGAATTTGTTTCTACATCTCTTGTGCTGTGGTGAATCCAGTATTTAGGAGGACAGGTATATCCTGAGTGGAAATTAGACATTCACAACTGATAACTGCCCATCTTTTATGTTATTGCCTCTCCTCTGAGTGAAATTGAGTTAATTATAAGGAAGTTGTAGGTATTTTGTCAAATATATTACCTTTTTCTGGCATGTTTTTGTCTTTAGTTTTCACATAACACATTTTTTAGGGTAAATGATAATATAGGAAAGCAATGAATTTAGTATAATGTACTAAATCACATCCTTTGATCTCATATTTATCATTCCTTGACTTTCTGAAAGGAAGAGGGCAGTGAAGATGAAATGTAATTTATCTGCACTGCTGGAGTAAAAACCTGCAATAATAAGAAAGGCTTATTAAATTGTTGATACTATTTGAGCTTTGCTGCAGTGGCAGAATTCAGTGCAAAAAAGGAGAAGAATAGAATAAAAGGAAATAATTTTCTCTTTTGTCTGTTGTTCTGCAGATACGGAAGTCTTCAGTTATTTATAGCTCTTCTTTTTGTATAATCAGGAGTTTTCACATAGAACTCAGTCATATGCACAATAAACATAAATGTTGAAGTTCATGTTTATCACAGTCATTATGACTAGTATTTTCTTTGAAGTTAGTAATTTGAAGAGAAATATACTCTATTCTACAAGGAATAACGGGATGTTTCTTACTGATGTTCTTGCTGCTTGACAACAAGGTGTTTGGCCTTGATCCACAAGGTCCACTGTATTTTGTCAGATCAGTTCTTTCCAAGCAGGCATTTTCATAAAAGATTAGTTTAAAGATGATCTATCCACTTGGTAAATGTCCCTCAGCAACATCAGTGCCATCAGGAGAAAGTTTAGAACTCGTAAGTATTTTCTTTGGAATTTATAACAGCCATTTCACCTGCCTGATGTCAGTTTTTTGGGGTAGGAAAATGTATTCACCCTAAATATTAGTTTACATTTGCTAGTTCTAGGAAAACCATTAAAATGTGCACGAGCTCTCTAGTAAGAGTTGCCACAAGGACTCTACAAGGTCATTGCATTTAAGCACTTACTTTACAGAATAGGATTTTACTTTTTTTTTACGCTACTTTTTATTTAGAGGTACATAAATACTGTAACAGCATACACATAAGAAAGTGTATACTAATATCAAAAACCAGCACAAATTACAGAGCTTTCTAATGTCTTTTTGTTGTTGCAGCCAATGGACTCTGAGTAATAATAAAGGCCTCAGATTTCTAGGTTGACAGGTTTATTCCATAAAACAGCTTAAAAAAGTAAAAGTAAACTATCTAAGCCAGCTATATGCTTGTATTCCATATGGGTTACATTTATTGATTATTTTTCCTTATTTTACTCTCTAGTAAATCAGTAGTATCTCTCTTAGGCACCTGGAGTTACGCTGATGTAAACCAGAGCACATATTCATTGTGTCAGCTAAAATAAGGAAAAAAAGTTCTTAGTTTAAGGTGCTTGGATTATACTTCTGTTGAGTGAGGAACATTCTAACATTTTGTGTTAAAATTGAGTAACAGTGAACAACAAATTGTATTTGTAGGAAAAAAAGTTTAACCTTCCTTGTCTGCTTCACCTTGTCCTTTTTGTGTTATAATTTAGTTTAAAAAATGTAGCTAGTGAAATCTGATTTTGCAATTAACAGGGGGTTTATGTTCATGAAATTTTTGCCATGTACTACAAGCAATGATATTTATCCCTTTTTAGGTTCTAGTGTGTCTAAAAATTACCTTAGTGTCTGCAACAGCTCTAGCTCCAAAACAGCTGAAAGAATTTTGAGATATTTTCTTGTGAGTTCTTGTAGTGAAGGAGGGAGGGGTAAGGTTTTCTTGACCTGCTGGATAATGCAATAAAGGAGAAGAGAGGAGAAGGTGATGGGAAACTTTGCCTTAGGCCAAAACATTCCTTGACCTAGCTTTCACATGCAGTGTATTAAAAAATGAAAACCTGCATATTTGAATGTAACTTAGATCATCTAGAAATGCTCTCAGATTTGTGATCTTCCAACAAATCAGAGCCTTAGTTATTGGCCATCAGGTCACATGGGCCTTTGGGAAGCTTTGATCTTTCAAGATGTGCAGAGTAACAACAAAAAGCTTCCAAAATAAAACAGCAAGAGAATTGTAGCTCTTTCTGCAGAGTGAGTCAATCTTTATAGAACCTGATGAATTCATCCTGTAGTATGAAGAGTCCATAAATTGCTCCATGGCTGTTTCAATGAAGTGTAGCTATAAAATCTCAATGTGAAACTAGAATGGTGAGATGCATTAGCTATGTGCTTACTAGAAGGGCATGAAGACAGAATCTGGCCCTCAAAGCAGAGCTAGTGAACAGGATACACTGATGATGCCATTTTGTCATTTATGATGACAAATTAACCATGTCTGTAATACCAACCTCCCCACAAGATGATAGAAAACTTTTATAAAAACAACCCCCAATTTTTAGATTAGGAGCTTATCCAACTAAGAGGTTTCACAACATTAAATGATGGCGTGTTTTCTAAGATTTTTTAAAATTTTTTAATTAAACTTTTTAATTTTTAGTTTTATCTTATAATTTTAAAAATAATGCTTTCAACAGTTAGAGACTTAAACCTGCCTTCTGATCTTGTACATCTCTGTTAAGTAATAAAATCAGTTGCATGTGAACCTGAAACCACATGGTGGTCACCTTGCTGTTAGAGCATAGTATTTTACCATAATGTTTATTTATTTCCAAAACACACATTGGGCATTTGATTCTCAAATTTTTATACAAAACTTGGACAAAATTTTTGTGGAGATTTTTTCACAGTTTCCAAGAATATCCCTCTTCCCTGACAAAGCAGAACAGCACTTTTAAACATCTACCTGAGCTCAGTGCCTGGGCTTCATGTAGTATTTTTATGCACTGTTTTTGCACATAATTTGTTCCTTCTTTACGCTTCATCTGAAATTTTCAGATGTGTCTTGAGATGGACTCATCATTGTTTATCCCTTTCAGGGGCAAACTGATAAACAAGAGAAAAGATGATTGTCTTTGAAAGGGAATGAAGCTTTTTGAAAGGTTTGAAGCTTCCCATTTAATTGTTGTGCAGAAGCTGCCTTTCCTGCTGGTTTCTGGTGCCCTTGATCTATTATCATATCTGTGCATTTCTTCTTCTCAGCAAATGAAATTATCCTAATATTTTTGTGTAGCCTTTCTTCCTTTGAAATCATCTCTTGTTGTTTATCAGCTCAAATGATCTCATGAGCCTATGGTGTCTATCTTGTTCTGCCCTCCGGCCTCCTGCTCCATACAGAGCAGTTCTGGGCCATTGCTTACTGACATTGCCTTCAAGGTGTTTTGTGCCAGATGAATACAAAATCTGTACAAAATTTCTGCTCATTCAGAAGCAATTAATGGGGAGGAAAAAAATACCCCAATAAAATACAATAATTATTCTGAATGTATTTTTTAGGCAGCTAGGCAGATTGTTCCCTCTAAAAATGTCCAATATTTTAATTATGAAAGATAATTGGTTGCAGCACTTAGAGGTACTGGTTCCAGTCTTTGCATCAAACTTCTAGAATCAAGAAGTTAATTTCAAAATATTTTTGGAAGTACTTGTCTTGAAGCAAGTAAGAGAAAGAGTAAGTCTCGTTAATTACAACCTCTCCTCCTCCAAACCCAGCTCCACTTTCCTTCGCTTTGATATTCCTAGAATATTTTGCAGCACAGATTAATTTCTTACAAGATTAATTCAGTCCTCTAGTCAGCACAACCAGATTATTTTAATTGTATACACAGTCTTATTGATGATTTTTCCCTATGCCTGATTTTTCTAGTCATGCTCTTGTATGCTGAATTACAGAAATTTGAAATCAATCAGTTATTTTTCTATTTTTTCCCCATGTGTTGTGTGCTAAACATTTCACAGTAGTTTTGCAGGTGCCCTGTTTTGTCCTGGTATTAGCTAAAGCTTATTTTTTCAATTACAAGTTCACTGATTTCATCATAAAGTTTAAAAAAAAAAAAAAAAAAGCCAACCACCTCCCCCCACCCAAACCCCAAAACAAAAACCCAACCAAAAACCCCCAAAAACCAAACCAAACCAACTGCCACAATAAGAAGCTTAAATAAAGACAATGGAAAGCAAAATCATCTTGACTTAAATATTGTAAATAAATCCTGTCAGCCCTCTGATGTCAGGGCAGTTTTTTACAGAATACAAATATTTTTATTCTTAACCCTGAATCCTTGACACAAAATTATGTGTGAACCTTATAATGGGTCGGTTTTGTCTTCATACCTGTAAATAGTGTCCCCTGCAAATAAGAAATTTTTTGCTTCTACAGGGAACTGCTTGACATAAGTAACTTCCTGTCTGTTTCTTCACTGCACTTTTTGTCATTGTCCAAAATACTGGGAAGTTGAAATGATGCTGTTTGCACATAAATGTCAGCAAAATTTTTTTTTATTTTATTAAATGCAAGATCCACGAGATAAAACTGTTTGGTATGAGATGTGCTTAATTCCAACTTTCAAAGTTATGTCATACAAACCTGTCATGGCAGAAACCTTCACTCTTGTGAGGCTGTGAAATCCATGGCAGCAAGGGGGAAATGGCCTCGGGTTTCTAAGAGCCCTAAAAGGCACAGATTGTGACACTGGGGGAGAGGGACAGAGAGCAATAGAATGGAGAATGAGCCTGGATACACCTTCCACTGCTTCTGGCTGAGCAGTGCTCTGGACACACAGAAGAAATGGTATTACTATGTAAAAAAAAGATGGAGAAAAAACAATGGTTTGGGATAATCCAACTATACATGTTCTTATAGCCATTCCCTTCTTAGGCTGGATTGGATGATTGCAAAACAGACTACAGAGCAACATATCTCGAAGTACAATCCCATTTAACACAATCAGAGTAACATGCTAAAAATCACAAACACAATTAGTAAATCTGATTTTTTAGAAGACATTCTGGCTTGCTTTACATATTTATTAGATCAAACACACTTTCATCTGTCTTCAGAATGGAGTTATCTTTAGATGTTGGTCTGACATTGATATAGAGCAAGTGAGATTTAATAGAATGCAAGATCAAAACCCCGCTGAACTCATTGCAGGATACTCATTGACTGTAATAGCTACTGTGTGAGGCTCTTGCTTGGGTTGGCTTTGAGAGTTGATTTTACTCTGAGAGAAAGAGGATGTGTGATTGACTCTTAAGAGGATTTATAATCAAGAGATGATTTTTTGTTTCTAGGAGCACTGTCAAAAAAGTGCCCTTTTTCCAAATGTGGAAGAGCATTTATGTGATATGAACAAATGAATGTGTGTGTGTATGCACCTGTCTTCTGAGGTTGATTCTTTTTTCCTTCTTTCTCTTCCCCCCTTTCCTTTTTTGTAAGAGATAAAAAGACTAGATATACAAATTTTAATGTGAATTGTATCCCTTACTATCAATAATGTGTATCTTCCAACCATTAGTTTTGTTTGGTGTTGTTTATATTTAGAAAATTATTTCAATTCCACAAATGAATATTTGTTTTAATTAGGTTTTAATTAGCAAGGATATATCTACTATATAGCAGACAAGAAAACAGTTGTATCAAGAATTTCTATAGGGAAATATAAACATAGTAATGTTTATACAGAATATATGTTTGCATATATAAGCAAAATTAACTATGGATGAACATTTCATGCTTAGGAGTATTTAGTAATTGGTGTAGTGATGAAAATAAGACTTGCTCCCTTTACACACAAGCATGGGACCAAAATTTTGGTCATGGTGTGTGGAATGCCCACGGAGTGTCTGGTTCTGCTACTTTGATTTGTAGTCATGTGGCTTATCCATACAACTAGCAGAATTATTAAAAAAAATTAATAAAGTTCCTAACCAAACTTCACATTTAAAGTAATCACTTGGTTTGATTTAAGTATAATCTTTCCTGTAAATATTTTGCATTCATTACAAAGAGAGAACTGTTAGTTTATACAAATAGAAGAATCACAGGCACAGACTCACAGAATATATGAGTATGGATTTCTTTTCTGTTAATTTCCATATGAAGCTCAGAGAGTAGATGCAGATAGATATGATGTAACTGTTTTAAAAGCTGAGAATATTTAGATCCTTTTTTGTGTTGATTCTCATTTTAAAAACAAGATTACTAGACTTCTTTAGGAATTCTTCAGTTATTTGCATTAATAAGCAGTTAATGTATTTTAGAAAATGTATCAAATCTTGAAAGAGTGGAGCCACTTTGTTAAAAAGTTCTTAAGTGTATGTAATTTTTTATTCTGCTATTCCTTAATTCCAATCCAATGCCTTTACAGTTCCTGTGTGTTCTCTTTTTCATATTTCACAGGAGGTAAATTCTTTCTTTCTGTCATCTACAGGAATTCTTTTTAAAGAGAGAACTAGGATTGTAGTTTTCATCTATGTTTTATGACTCTCTTCTCCATAGCAACATTTAAATTTCCTCTGATGGGTGTACTTTGCATGCAGAGCACAATCTATCCTTGACTAAAATGCTGTAGTTACTGAAAAATATGTAGTAGTGCAGTAAAACAATTATGTGAACAATGAAGGATTTGGTGTTAAATCCCTTGAAAAATCATTTCCTTAGAGATGTTGGCCTAGTAAGCTGCGGGTTAATGTCACTCTTTTAATATTTATACTGAAATCTTAATGTCAGGAACATCCCAGTAGGAGGCTGAATTTTGTTTCTTCCTCAGTGTGTGCATATAATATTCTACGATGCCTAGTAAGTACTTAGATAGTACTTAGATGGGGGGAATAAGTGCATAGTTTGCAAAAGAAAAATTGTCAAAATCATAATATTTAAATGCTGTATCTTACAGCAACTGAGTAAGTAGATTTTAAAGCAGAAAGTTTACATTTTCTATTCAAAACTGAGAAATGGCATATTCTTTCTATTCTTTCCCAAGTTTTTGCTTTCTTTTTATGGAAAGAGCTGAGGAAACTTGCTAGCAACATATGAAATGCTTTGCATTTTCTCCAAGTTTGCCACAGCACTTCATATCTTTCTTGAAGATGTATTTTTGAAAAGTAAAAGTTCTAAAGCATACATCCCATGTCACATAAAGAGTCAGTATGTGACACAGATGGGATGAACATGAGCATTAAAAACACCATAAAATTTAGCAATGCATTAAGGTAAAATTTAGTGCAGCTCAGAAAGTATTTATAGAAATGTCTGTATTATCAAAACCACATCCAGCCTTGCTGATTATTTACTGACATGTTTGCAGTTACTTTCTGTTGATTTGCATTGTATCTGATTGCGGAACAATCAAGTCTGTGGGGTTGTTTTTCTGTGACTGGTGACTTTTAAAAGCTTGGCGGGAGAAGAGGACTGTGGAAATGAGGTCAGTGAATGTAAAATAAGAGTTTTTCTTTATTTTTTCAATGTTTTAACATAAGTAAATTGCAATAGTGTACTTTTTATAACAGTAACTCAACAAAATCATTAGAAAAATAGAAATGGAAAGTTAATATAATCATAGATGTTGTTTCATTATTAATAGAGCCATGTTTTTTGATATAGTAAGAAACTACTGAGTATAATTTACTCTTGCATAAGATTTTTTTTTTGCTATTCTTCAAACAAACACAAGGTTGAATTCTGATCCAACAGAACAATAAGTCTGTAATTCTACTTTGTTTTCATTTAAAACTTCTAGACTTGATTTCTTGGAAAGCTAGGACATTCAGCTACATAATGTTTTGATTAAATTGTTGAAACAGCTCTAAAATATTTTAACCTTTTTCTTTTCAATTATAATGAAATAATTTACAAAACCAGTCTTTACCAACTTCTTTTGATAAGGGTGAAAGGACTGACTTTCATGAGGTACTTATAAGAACTACTGGTCCTATAACTTACTCCTCCTGCTCTAAAGACAGTATTTCAGATCTCTGGGGTTTTGTTTAGTTCAGTCATGTTGGTCTCACAGGTATCTGATCCAAAAAATAGTGCAAAGTCCTTGATGTTGGATCCCTTTGCTTGTCTTAGGTTTTTTACAATGTTAGTAGTGTCTAATTTTTCTTTTTTTTTCTGGTAATACCAAACACATTTCCATGAAGGGCTCAAAACAATACTAGATTATTTGCAAATGTGGAAAGCATGACAATGTGTGCAACAACAGTATTGAAAAACCTCCTGCAGTTATTTATTCTGTGTTACATTGTGTGATGGGACCCCAAGTTGACCTGAATTTAGACGTGGAATTCTCCACATGTCTTACTGGCACCAAGCATATTGTGAACCTCAGGGGGCCTCCAGTTTCTGAGAGTAATTTTTTTACAATGCAAAATAGAATAAGAAAATGTATTTAGTAAAGAAATTTTTTACTTGTTCAAAGGAGTTTGAAAAAATCCCACTAATTTTTTATCTGTGCTCTTGCAATGCTCCATGCTTTAATCTTCCCTTTAATCTAAGAATTTTTTTAAGTTGCAGAAAAATCTGCATAGTTCCATCAAGATCCCTAAGTCTGCTTTTTCTAAATCAGAAAATTCTCTTAGGTTTCACCTGGTGAAACAGGTTTGCAGGCTCCTGTCTCTGCTGTACCTGGCAGTACAGCAAATGTCTCTGCCTAAGCAGCTTCGTGGACCAAGGTCCAGTTTCCTTCAGGTGGCACCTCCTGACCCACGGCAGGATGAACCAGGAGCCAGCAAATGGCCAGGTGTCCTCCCTGCACTTCAGCCACAATAATTTTAACAAAACCTGCTTCACCCAGATGAAGCAAACTAGGAGCAAGTAAAACAGACCTATGTCATGTGTACTGTTTAGGGACAAGCACCTGAGGGAGGAAGAGATATTAATGGAACCAAATAGGAACAGGAGGTCCTTTGGTGTGGCTAGAGCTGAACAAAAGCACCAAAAGGGCACAGTTTACCAGGGGTGTAGGTAGAATGGAAATACCTGCAGTGCTGGGGGGCCAGGGAAAGATCACACAGTTGGCTGCAAAGCTGCCTCTTGGCAGGATCTGAAGCAAACCACACCAATCAGAGGTACCTGCTGGCTTTTACACACAGACAGGCAGCTCTTACACTGATCAATAAAGGGTCAGACCAGAGGACTATTACTATTATTGTTAGGAAAATTATTTGTTTCCAATGGCCTCCCAGAAGGGGTAATGTCAGACAAAACTCTGAAGTTTATTTCAAAGGAATTTGGAGCAAATATTTAACTGGATTGCTGACATAAAGGACCTTGTAACAGCCAAGTGTCAAATCAACAATAGGAAGAAAATTTATCTGATGGGAACAAAGATTTTGTTTTTCAGCTGTTGTTTGGGTTTTTACTGAGGAAAGACCTAAAGACCTTGAACCTGAATTTTTAAGCTTAGATGAAATGTGCCAAGAAGTCCAACTTAAGAAAAAGTATGATGCTCTCTTCTCCTGACTTTATTATTATTAATCAGGGTTGTGAGTTCTAATATTTCAGAGAATGGAAATACTCTTGATTTTATAAAAGGTTATAAATTGGATTGACTAACTGAATTCAGCAGCAGATAATAAAGAGCTCTAGTTTCTAAATGCTTATTAATGTTCTCATGAAAATAATCAGAGTAAAAGCAATAGGAGTCACTTCATATTCAAAACTGTGAAGCATCTGATTTGTGTGGTAGTTATTAGGAAATACTCACTTCAATCCATCTCCCTCACTTGGCAAAACTTGACCAAACTACATGTACCTGACTGTATTTGACAAATTAAAATAAAAATAAAATCATACTGCAACTTTTTCCTCTTGTTTGAATGTAAAAAAGTTTCCACTTCTCAGAGTCCAAGTAATTAACCAAGTCAAAGGCTAACAAGTAGTTAAACTTTCAGAAAGGATTTAAACTGCTCTAACCTGTTATACATTATTTAGGTCATGTATTTACAATTCACAGGTATCTGCAATTTCTGCAGCAACCCTTTTATAGTGTTCAATATAGTAATTAATTTTTTAAAAAAAGGCTTTTTTGAAACACTTTAAGGTCATACTTCAATGTGATCGTGGTTTGTATTTTGATATTGGATCACTGCATTTTTTAGGATGAAAGAATTTTACTTGTAGCAATTCTTTCTGCCATGAAGTTTGTTATATTTTATGTTGAGAAAATGGAGAAATTGTGGCTGCTTGCTGTCAGTATTTGTGAATTAGAGATCATGTAATAGTTCTCTTTCATGACATATACCATGTGGATATTAGCTTTTAACAGAGGACTGTGTTCAAGTTTGATGTTTTTTTTCTCTATTTGTTTTCATTCAGAGGAAGGGCAAAAAGGTCAGTCAGAACCTCACTAGAGATCTTGAAGGTCTTTTTGCATTTGGCATGGATTCACCTGCCTGTTTCCATGTTCAGATGATGCCTTTAAAGAAAAAAATTGAGTTGGACAAACAAATTTTCTGATGAGGTGGACGTAGCACAAGGCTAAAGTGCTACGTGAGTGAATTTCTCCACAAGTATGGAGTAAGTGGAGAAGAATTCAGAAAAGGGGAAAACTGTATTATGCCTGTAACAGTTTGGTTTCTGACTTCCTCCACTACAATGGGTTTTCTTTTTTCTGAAGTGAAAACAGAACCCATCTTTCAACTCTTGATAAATAAGGTCTTTTATACGTGATGGAGTCTGCTGCCTGCTCTCAATGCCTTTATACGTGAGTTGTTGCTTACAGTAAATACTGTGCACACAACCAGGTATGGCTACTCTTGTCTAATAACATCTGTGTGGTACAAATATGCATATATGCATAAACACTTGCATCTGATTTGCATATATGCACATATAATCATACTTGTGTTTAGAGCACAGAAATGTATTGTTCTATGCATATATTATTGTATATTATGCATGTATTGTAATCTGTTTGCATAAGCAGTTACTAACTTTCTATTCCCATTTTGTTTTTCTTTCCTCTGTCATGGAGGATACAATCTTCTACTTTAATGTGATAATCTCCTTAATGTCAGTTTCATTTAAAACTAAAACTGTCTTTATGTTGAATTATATTTGTGTACAGGAAGATGGAACTACTTCACAGTTCAGGTGTGATACCATATCTGATGAGGAAACAATGCCTTTCTTGGTGTGGTATTATTTACAAAATTTCATACTGCTTTTGTGATACGTTATAGAGAAGCTGTCAAATCATAAAGTCAGTTAATAAGCCCTCAATAAGTTGAATCAATTGGCAATGTAAACCTACTTCCTCTAGTTTCTTTCCTTTACACTTTGTTTTATATTATGTTTATGCTTTTAGTAATACAGCAGCTAAAGTAGCTGTTCAAATTAATTTAATGTATAATTGCTTGTTCTGTTTTGTTGTTTTCCAGCTCCCTCAGGCACAAAAGGTAAAATATTTTAATCAAATCCTAGTCATTCCAAGTAGTCACCAGTGCTTCACGTTTCCATGGTGGTGTGAGTGCGGTACAGGTGGTGATCAGTGAAACACTTCACTGTCACGGGGGCTCTGAGCTGGGCCCCAGGAAGGTGGCTGGCTTTGAGCCCAGCTGAGGTACCTGCTGAGAGCAGCTCTTCAAACATATGAGCTCATTTAACATGCCAGGCATCCAGTAGCCTACAACTTGGAAACAACAGGGAGGCTATTTTATCAACAATTTGAAATAATAGTAGGGATTAAAAAAAGAACCCACTCCATTACTCCATGTGAAACATTTCTGGATCTGTTGTAAAGACTGCAGAACCCATGGCGTAGCTGGTACCCTTTCACTGCTCCCCACTGTATCTACCAACACACCCCTGAACACATTTGGCATTTGACTTCTCTAACAGGTTGCATACTTTTCATACAATGTGCTCTTGCCTTTAAAGCACCTGTGCATCGATATGGTGTTACCAGAGTCAGATCTGCACGTCAGGACAGCACAGGCGCTGTGGCAAAGCTAAGGACTGCTTGATGCCTGTTGCATCGTCCTTACGTATTTCACAAATATAATCAAAGCTTCCAGAAACTAGGAAATCTAGCTGGTGTTTTGTGCTTTTGGTTAAAAAAAAAAAAAAAAAAAAAAAAAAAAAAAAAAAAAAAAAATTAAAATGATAAAAAGGAGTAGAATATGCTGGCCAATTGCAACACTCACTTGTCCAAGTCATTCTTATTGTTCTTGGTAAAGCACCTTCAATAAGAAATGTCACAGCAATTAGTCAGTTTGACCTCATATTCATGGATGATGATAAAAGTTCAGTTTTCAAATGAAAGCTATGAGTGAAGTGATCTTTCACTTCATAGCTTTCCAAAAATGGTGAGGGCATCCACAGATCTCAGACCTTCACTAAGATATCTCAGCCACTTTTTAGTTTAAAAAGCAAGAAATATGAGGATGGGAGGCTTTATTTTTATGATACTCCATGTATTTGAAATTTCCTTGCTCATGAAGCTCAGAAAATTCTATTTCAAACCTGTAGGTAATATGCTATTTTATGACACTGGACTATGTCCATGGTTTGTTCATGCTTTGATAGTTGCAGAACATGGTACCAAAAGATTGTGATTTTGTGTTGTTGGTTTGTTTTTTTTTTATTATTCTTGAAATAAAAGGTTTCAAGAAATATTTTGTGTACAGCTTTCTGGAAAAGTAGAATGATCAAAAGATTGGTTAGATAGATAACTTTGGCTTTTTCATTTTCACCTGCTTGTCTAAACATTTGTGCCAAATGCTTCTCTTAATTTGCAGAAAGAAGAGAGAGTCAGACTGTGGTGTGCTGCTGCAGAAAGTACAACCAGTCAGGCTGTTTGTCAGCTTGTGCCACGTGGTGCTGTATTACCTGTTCTGATGGCCACAGTTCTGAGCTATTAAACACTATTCTGGTACAAATTACTCATGTTTGCAGTTAGCGAACACAATTTTCATATTGCAAATTTTCAGTGTTCTTACTCCTAGATCAAATGCAGAACTAAAGCCACGCATTTTTATATGTACTCAGAGCTGACTACAGTCTAATTGACTGTGTATTACTTTTGTGCAGAGAAAGAGGAGAGGGGTGGGAAGGAAGGAGTGGGACGGGGAGGGGGGACAGGTACAAGAAGTCCTCCAGGGCTTTTGATAACTTCAGGCAAGAAATATGCCTTTTAATAAATGTGGATGGCAGCTTATGAACAAACCAAGAGAACCTCTCTTGCTCTCTGCAAGGCGAAGAGAAGCAGCACAGGGCTGGTGCATGCCTTTATGAATGACTTAGTCACTGTTTTGCCATATGGTGTCTGAACTTGTGCTGTATTTTTGCTGGAATTTATGTATCATCTTGCAAATGTTTTCTCTATAAACATTTCAAACAGTCATGGCTCTCTAAACATGTTCACTTTAATCTTTGAGTGATCTGAAAGAAAAATGTGGCATTTCAAGTTTACCTTTACTATTTCATATCTATTATAAATAGTTCACCATCTTGATGAAATGTGTTTTCTCTTATATGTGGGGCACTTTGGCTTCAAACTTTTCAGTGTTTAGTCAGTGTTCTATGGTGATTAGGTATTGAATTTGAAGACATGTAGGTTTTCAACTGTCTACAGCAGTTAAATAACAATTAAACCTATTACTCTTATGCTGTCTGCTCTTAGTCAAACTGGTGCAAATTCAGAATTGGAGAGCAGGTGAAATGAATAATGGTGAGTTTAAGGTGGATATGTCTGTTGCACCATGATATTTGTCTGGAAAAGATCTTTGTGATATACCCTGTACTTAAAATAGAAAATACCACAAAACCAAATCAAACTAACCACCTGCCCAATAAGCCAAAAAAACACCAACCAAAACCTCACCAGTTTTAGGCCTTGATTTGGTATGGTTATGTTACTTTCAGAACAAAATACGTATAGGAAGAATTAATTTATCTAAAAGGAGGAACTGCTACCAGATAAATGAAACAAATTCATATGAATTTTACTTGTCCTCTGTGTTTCTTTTATGCATGTTTTTAGGTAGCCATCCCACAGGGCTGTGAGAATAGAAGGAAGATGAAATAATAACTCAAATTTACCACTTTTCAAATTTGTTCATTTCGATTTCCAAAATGACCTTTATCTTTGAAACAGTTATGTTAAACAGCTTTTTGTGTGCACTGAAGAGCAAAAGCCATTTTCCCTTAATAGTTCAAAAAGGTGTTTTGTTTCCTAGTAGGAAAGCTTTACTTGCTTTCTTGAGCAAACACAGCAGGATTCAAAAGCTTTTGCCCTACTCCTGCTGTGATGTTTTGTTCTACTTAGCTTGAGTGAAAAGGTAGAAGTGAATAAATTAGGCATACAAATCAGAAGTAGAGAGTTGTTTTTAGGAACATTTAAGAATTTTTTTAATGATTCTCTCATGAATGGAACCATATTTCCTCCACATAGAAATGTTTTAATGATATTTATTGACCAAAAGTTTCTGACAGCTTTCTTCTCTCTGTGTTATCCTTAACTTCTTGAAGTAGTGCTGTGCCCTTCTCATATCTTGATGCTATCATCTTTCAGCCTTTTTGGAGGATCATTTATCATTCCCTGCATCGTTTACCTTATACTTTGGAGAGTTGAATTAACTGTCACTGGGAATAGAAAATAGAAAGTTTGGAAAGTTGTGGTTTCATTGAAGTGCCTGAGTCGTGATCTTAGCACTTTGCTAAAATTATAGCATTTAAGTGGAATCTAATGGAGTACAAAATAATCATAAAGTAAACAGTTTGATTTAGCATTCCTTTGGATCTATTTCCTCTTCATGAGATGCTATTGTCTTTGTTTTGTAATGTATATTTAATTTCTATTCAGAAAACCACGTTAACATTTTCACTTATATGTTAATTGCAATGTTTAGTTTCCAAATTTCTCTCTCACACATTTCTCTCTCACACATTCCTCAAAAAAGCAAACTGTCTTGTAATAACATTTTTGAACCAGCAATTTACAAACTCCAAGTAACTATTTTACACTATAAGGGTTTTTTTTTTGTTTTGTTTACTCTGTGTGTCAAACACAGAAACCTCTCTTTAACATAAGACACTCACACAGGTTCCTATATTGTCCCAGACCATAATTACACCAAAATAATAGCTATTCCTTATTCTTTTAGTCCATATAAAACACACATTCCAATTGTCCAAGGCTTCCAGCTTGCCTCATGACTGATATAAGTACAGTGGTCACAGAAGACATTGTGAAACAAATCTCTACAGAGTGGGCAAAGGAAGAAGGGGTGTTGGGTTGGGCAGGTGTGTCAGAAATTCTGGACAGCCCATTGTAACTCCTCTCAAATTCCTCTTTCCATAGTGGGAACACCTCAGAAAATGTTTATATTCTTTCCTGTATATGTGTGTCTGGAGCCTGCCTTACTCTTTGCCCTGAGAGATGGATGCTAGGTCTAGGTGTGAGACTAAGTGGCTTAACTCTAAGAGGATCTTTTTTATTTGTTTTTTGAGAACATCTACTTGGGGTTGTTCTGATGGGGGTAACTGTGTACAGCGAGGAATTAAAGGGAAAACTCTTGTAGTTAAATCTATTTCTAAAGGGAATTTTTCTTCCAGTTATAAAACTATTATCACTGGGCATTAGAGATCTGTGCCTTTTTCAGAGAGCAAGTTCTGTTCCTTTATTCTAAACAGCCAAGAGACGTTTAGCCTGGGAACGCATTTTTTCCTCAGTCTTGAGAACTATTTTCTTTCAAAGGTTTGTTATTTTTTGCTAAGCATTTTATCAAACTGAGTGTCCATAGCCCTTGGGTAGTTGCCCACCTAAAACTGTTACTACCGTGTCTTTCCAATAGAAGAACATTCTGGGGCAAATCACTGATGCTGTCTCCTACATTCATCATTTTAGACTAGATAGTAACTACATTATGATGAGCAGTGACTCAGTAAAACATTGTAAATAGGAGTCCCTGATCATCCTTATTGGCTGACTCCACTTATGGAAGTGGTCAACAACCTGTTCATCTGCCAAATAAAAATCAAACAGGCTGGATTATACAGTTGAAATTCTATAGAAATTCTATAGAAATGATTGCAGCAGCCAGCTCTAGTTGGTACTTGTAGATAACAAAATTACAGGGCAATCACTCTTGCCTGCTTCCATAGTCAGTTTTGAGAGTTAATGAGCAGTTCTTTCATAAATTCCCAGGAACTCCAGACTGTGGGGTTTTTTTTTCTCCTTGTAAAGAATTTCAAGCACCCTAAAACTCCACTGACAGTCCCTTGGCTTTACCCTATCCATTGAATTGTTTTTAGTAATATCTTGAGAATGAGCAGACTCATAAATTAATACTGTCCTGGTACTTGACAAAAATGTGATGTCAGAGAAAATTAGCCCAGGGCAATCATATAAAATCTCTAAGTGCCCCAAAATGTTGCCTTGTAATCAGCAGAATGCTCTCCCACTTCCTGGGCTCTTCTCCACACAAATCATGTCAGTGTGCTTGACTCTGCTACTCTGGCCAAGGAGCGGAAATTCCTACATTGGTTTGGCTGCATTTGAGTTTCAAGTGCAACCTTTGAACCCACAATGTTTTGCCAAGTTTTGCGGGGGGGGGTGGGGGGGGGGTTGTTTGTTTAGTAACTTACTATTCCTTGATAGATCAAGGATTATATTAGGGTTAGAATTATCTCTTCTTGCTAACAAGGAAAACAAACGAAAAAAAGGAAATATGATCATAAGTTCGTTCCACCTCATATCCCTAGTGATTCCTTATCAGATGTAAACCTTCTTAACTCTAAACCCCATTTGTGTTCCTGTAAATGTCTGCAAACATTCCTTCTCACCATGAGATAGTGCCATGCTTCAGGAAATATACTTGTTTAAGAAACTTAAAATCCTCCTGAAGAAGACTGGGAGATGCAGGACACATAGTTTTGTTTTTCTGATTTGTTAATGTGGAATGTGTTTCGTAAGGTATCTATATCATAATGTAGGAATTGTTTTCTGAGAATGTGGACAGCCAATTGCTATTGCTTCATTATAAGAAAAGCTTTGTAAACACAAACAAAGCAAAAAAAATTGCAAAAGTACTAAACCAACCAACCAACCAACCAACCAACCAACCAACCAACCAACCAACCAAATGTATTAGAAGTTCTACCTGAGTGCACAAAGCATGACAGAGTGGTAGGAGAATGTCAGGGTTGCAGTTGGGCATGACTGTCACCTACAGTATTGCTCAGCAAGATCATCTCTATTGCTGCATCCAACTGGCTGAATACAGGTGCAGCAAAGCAGAATTTGTGTTCTACAAATCTCCACTTGAGATCGTAACTGTCTGTGTCACACTTTCAAATGTTGGATAAACCTCTTCAGCTTTAATATCTGTCCCTGGGGACAGAAAGGGTTGAACAATAACTCTCCACCTCCTGCTTGAGTTGTCTTTCACACATCACTGGTGTGATCGCCAGGCACAGAGCAGTGCTGGTCTGGAGCACCCAGTGAGTCTGCCTCAGGGCAGAGGTTCAGTCTGAACAGGGAGGAGACAATCTGAGCTCTCTCACTGTCCTGTGGCCAGTGATAAACATCCTACATGCTTCTCTAGAATGGAACCAAGGTCGGGAGATCTGTTTTCTCCCTAAACTGACATATGTTTTGAAACCTGATGTGCAGAATCAACTAATGCTTCATGGCCCCTCTTTGTCCAGCAAACTGAAAGCAGCTGGAGCAAAGGTGTTCCTGGGATCCTTACTGGCTGTCATCCTTTGTGCTGCTGTGTGAGCTGAGAGCTCAGTCTGGACCAGAACAAAGCACATACAGCTCCTGACCTCTTGCTCTTTGCTGGCACAAACCAGCCCAAGGCAACTTTGGCAGAGCTGACAGTGGGAGGGATGTGGAGCAGAGCTCCAGCTCCTTTGCTACTGCTCTTGCTGCTCCCACAACCATCTCAGCCCTGCTCTCTCCCATGGCAGACTGCAGCAGGAGGGAGGATGTGGCACCTTTCCTGCACTGGAGGGGCTGGGATGGGCAGAGCTGGTTCAGTTCAGATGGGGCCAGGCTGGGCTGGGCTTCACTGACTGCAGGTCCAACCACATCGGTTTCATTTGGATAAACCACCTTATCTCATTTAAAATGGAAATAATGCAATTGAAAACTGCAATCACATGCTTTTAATTGTCCCTTAGTTCTCAGAGATAGTATTTCTTTTTCGTAGCTTGCTGATGATCAGGGATTGGTGTTGATGACAACTGTGGCCATGCCAGTATTTAGTAAGCAAAATGAGACTGTAAGTACCCAGATTCTATTTCTGTTGTGTGATAATGGTGTGACTGATGTGAAGCTGCTTTCAGGGTTCTAAGATTTTAGACAACTCTAATTTTTTTTTCTTTTCTTCTTCTTATTTTGTCTGCAGTTGGTAGTATCCCTTTATTAGCATAAAAATGTGGACAAATAATCCCAAATACCTATACTCTAGAAACCACAGTAAAATGATTAAACCCTATGCCTAAGGGACAATCTCAGATGACACTAGGCCTTATGGCTTTCTTACTTCTGTATTACTTTTTTGTAGCAAATATTCTATAAAATTTTCCTCTTTGCTCTAACTCAGAATTTTATTAGTTTTATGTTCATTATATATGTATCTATTTATCTTTAGTAATTCAACAGATTGTTAAAGAAACTTCAGTGTACTTTCCTCATAATGCTTCATCTTTCTCTTCAGTTTATCAAATGGTAGGAGAAATTAGGAAAGACAGGAGGATTTATTTCTAACAGTGGTTTTTAATTTCAAACCTATTTGCATGTGAAAGATTTCAGTAGAGGGACTCACCAGCTATCAAAACCTTGCACACCTTTTCTATGTGAATTGTAAATAAAGCAGAAAGGAGCAATATTATTGATTTGATTACTGCTTGATCAGCTGAGTTGTACCAGTGACTGCCTTCCCTACTTTTCAAATAATTTGTCTATTATCTGTTCAGTTCTGCATTGTAGCTGCAAGGTGAAATAAGTTGTGAGAATGTTTATTATTATTGTGGTTCTGAGTGCATCTTTTATTCTTTTCAGAGGTCTAAAGGGATTCTCCTGGGAGTAGTTGGCACAGATGTTCCAGTTAAAGAGCTTTTAAAAACTATTCCAAAATACAAGGTAATACACCAATGGTTTATATATCATTTATATTCGGTATAATGCCTAAAATATAACATAATTCATTTAATATGTTGCTATTGCTTATATTTACATAGCTCCATTATTTCATCTATTTTCCTCAAGGATTTCACCTCTTTTGTGTCCGAGATCAAGTGCCATTTTTAAAACCTATGTTAAAATATGGCCTGATCTTCTCATTTTTTGTGGATCAGTGTGGTCTAGAAGGTAATATTAAATACTGTCCATATTAAAATCAATGTAATTATAAAATCAATGAAGTTATCAACCTTTGAAATATAGCCAGAATATAAGTCAAAATGACAAAAAAATCATGTTTAAAAATTGCATAACTTTTAATAAAAACCTATGCTTAACGTGGCTTTAGGCTTTCTGTTTGTGTGTAATTCTTCCTGTCCCAATTCTGTGTCTCCTGACACATTAAAGAAAGAATTAAAGAAAGTGGCACATTGCAGGAACTTTAAAAATGAATTATCATAAAATGTTTCAGAATTTGAACGACTATATCTCTTGTGAAATGTGTTTCATTCAGAAAAGGTAGGCTTCAGGCAAACACAAAAGGTAATTACTTTTCACTTCAATTTAATGCAGTACATTAGTATTTCACTACTTCTCTATGTCTGAAATATTTTACTGTAGTACTGTTCTATTCACAAATGAAAATCAAATTACTATTTTCCAGTCAATTCCTAGTGGATTTTTTTTTTTTTTTTGCATGACTAACAAGCATGTAACACAATATAGTAGTCAGCCTTTGTTAAAGAGGCCAGCCACTGGAATAGCTGCATTTTGCCAGCACCTGTACTGGCATAAATTTGTGTATCATAGAAATTGTCTCTTAATTGTCTGCCATGTTCTCATTTAGTGATTTCTAAGAGGGTGGAGGAAGAAACTGACTTGTGAGTGCCTTCCAATATTCTCACATAAGAATTCCTCCTATTGATTTTAATTCTAATTTGAATACATTAGGATTTACCAAATTATTTTCTGCATCAATATACAGTAACTGGAAAGTTGAAATTAAACAAGAATTTGATAAAAATGATGCATAGAAAAGAGTGGCAGTTATATTGATAGGTGAATTGGAGTAAATTCCTGTGACCTGGATCCCACTAGGACAGGAACTGTGCAAACCCAGCATAGAAAGGCTGTCCCAGGTGGAAAAAAGTTGCAGACCATGGGAAGAGGCATCAGGTGACTCCACACTGATGTAAGAGCACAGTGACTGAGACATTGCTGCTCAGAGTAAATTACAGGGAGCTCTCTCAGTGCACAGACCACCAAAGTTTGCTAACAGCAACTTATGTGATACTTCCATGCATGAAGAAACACCAAATCAGTAGATGGCAGAGGAGAAAGGAGCAAAATTTGCTCTTTTGCTAAATTTGGAGCAATGGACACAATCTTTGGAGCTGCCTGTAAGGAGCTGTGGGGAGACCAAGTTTCATTTGTAGTGAGAGGAAGAACAATGTTGTGGTGCCTGCAGAAATAAAAGCTTGGCTGTGCATGGCTGGATAGGAAAAGCCAAGTAACAGTGATGTTACTCCTAAATAATCTGCAACATTTGGACATAGTCTAAGTATGAGAATCTGGAAAGAGTGGGAGGCCCAAATAATGGGTATTGGAACAGAGTGAGACTGATTCAGAAAATAAGTTTTTTAAGAATTAGTTTTCTGTGGAAGTAATATATGATCCTCTTGCCGAATATTAGATTTTTTTTTTTTTATTTGAAGGTATGTTTTATATTGCAGGATGTTCTGCAAGAGAGGATTATTACAGGAGGCACCAATATCATGAAATGCAGTTGGGTTAGTGAGATCACTTGAGTTATAACTTCCAGTCCCACATGCCCTGAGCAGAGACTCTGCAATTGCAAGAGCATAATCACCCCTGGGACCCATTCCTGCAAAGGCAACACGTGACAAAAAATTCACACAGGGATATAAAATGATGGTTGAAAATAGAAGTCTGCTGGCCTGGAATTCTCTCAGCTTGGATGAGGTGGATTTTATGCTGAGGAAGATGAATAATAGCAATAAGCTGTTTTCAGCAATTGTTACCTTGACTAAACATCCCCAGATGTCAGTGGCAGTTTCTCCTGAATAAGGTGGGGTTGGATTTGATAATGCTTGACTTCCATGTGACATTTTATGACACTTAGAAAAAGGCTTTTTTGTTTCTGAATCTGTGATTTAGAGACAATTCAAGGTTTAAAATGGTAATGCTGCTGTAAGTGGTAGCATCTCTCAAATACTGCAGAGACTGTGCAGTTTCACACATTGCACAGAACATGATAAAATGCTACCCTCGCATCCTGTGTAGGCCTCAAACAGGCAAATGCCTTTTTCCTGTGAAATCTACCACCCACATTTGTTTCCTTACCTGACTTCCATTGCCTGGATGTCATTCTGCAGTTATCAACACAGACAATTACACTTGAGATCTGATATTTAGCCAACAGCTCGTTCCCTTGTCACACTATAATAGTTAAAATATGTCCACTGTTATTATTTTGGTTATCCCTCCTTTATGAAGAGATGCCAAGAACCTATCACCTTCTATTGCTCTCACTAAAGTTTATTGCTATAGGAAAACCACTAATTTATGAAACAATCTTCTGTGTGGCAGTTACAGTTGACCATATACAACCATTCACACACAGACACTATAAATTAACCTGGAATGTTTTACCTGTGACCTTGCCATAGTATCATACTCTGGTTTATATTTCCAGAAAATCACAGAATCTGATAGGCTTGCTCTCCCTTTTGCCTCTTAGAAAGGATTCTGACTTTTCAGCCCTGCTCTAGTTGCTTCGTGTCAGACAAATTCCTAAAGACCCACTTCAGCAGAGCATTTAAGAATGCACTCAAGTAAAATAACAAGATTTAGTAGTGAGAACTGTAAAGTAAATATCAAAGCAAATAGTGCTGGACTTTAAAGTTCTTTTTTTTTTTTTTTGTATTTAATACCTCAGTGTATCGAGATGCTTAAATAATAAAAATACACAGGATATTATATTGTCTGAAGAATTGAAAAAAATAGTGCTCTCTGCATGGCAAAAGATACATAGTGAACCTTTAGAAAAAGTCTACATTAGCAGCAAGTTCATGCTAAGAAGGGATGTTTCAATGACCACATGAAGGATTTAAAGGTACATTTATTGCATTCAGTGGACTGTGCAATCAGCTGTGTAATAAGCATATTGTTAAACAGACTAGTATTTTTATTTAAGTAAGTACAATGCTGAATTTGGGCACTGTTAGGCCTCATCAAGCATCTCATTGCTCTCCAGGAATCTCCCACAGTTCCACTTGGTACAGAGATGTAAACTTAGAGGAAATTTCTTCAGCAGAAATAGCTGCCTTCTGTGGCTCAAGCTGCACTGGATTTAACAGGGAGCCTTTAAGATGGGAAGATGTAAATATCACATGTGACAGGTCACTGTTGCTCACTGTAGCAGCACTTTCCTTATCTTTGAGTTAAGTGGTTCTTTAACAACAAATGAAGAAAGCTGTGCACTCCTGGGAATAGGGGAATTTATGATATTCCAGGATCTCTTTGTCCTGGCCCGTGTCCTGTATGCCACATCCTATGGCATCTCATATATAGGTGTATTATATATGGATATATATAATAATTGACTCTATCACACATAGGAACAAGTGCCCTGGATAGCAGAGTTGTGGGACAGTGTAAAATTGTGCTCTACGCTGAATTCATCCCAATGACAAATTCTCACTTGCACAAAATGTCAAGGATCTTTGCCTATGTTATATCAAAAGATTGTGTGAATAAGGGCTGAGAATGTCAGGTGCCCTGGATACCCAAATTATTGCCTGATTTTTTGTTTAAGGGCTTACTGGAGACCATGCTAATTAATATTTCTTTCTCATTTACTTTTACAGTTAGGTATTCATGGATATGCTTTTGCAATTACAAACAATGGATATATTTTGACTCATCCAGAACTTAGGCCTTTGGTAAGAATGCTCTTTATTGATCTGTTTTATTTAGCTGTATGTGTTGCGTTTGTTTTTTGCCTAGTGTGAACAGTCTTTATTAAAATGTAAATACAACGGAGCAGATACTTTATATTGTTTCATAACCCGTCATAGTTCTTGGTAAATTTATCTCTGGAAACAACACTTAGCATGAAAAAACCCCTAGGAAAATACATATACAAGTTGCTTCTGCAAAAGATGCAGACCTCCATTACTGCAAAATAGCAAAGCCAAAAATTACTATAATTATGTTCATTTTACATTGAAATGGAATGTTGGAATGCTCTAGTGCTGTGTAATAACCCCTATTTGTCATGCTAAAGTGTTAAAGTTAATTTAATATATGTGCAGAAATTTCAATAAAGCATATTTTTAAGCAAAATAGGAGCACTAGGGATTTTCTTTACTAAAAGAGAAATAGCAGCAAATTTTACCTTTAGTTTCCCTTATCATCTTGTTTGCACTAATCACAGCAAGAAAAATAAAGTTACTGTTTTGCAAATGTTTATCAAGTTAACACCCCAGAGGGCTGGTACATTCCTGGTTGCATCATTGTTTAGGAACAGCACTGCCAAGTGTTCCATCACCACTGGCTCCTAGCAAAGCACTGGCATTAATGGTTCCACTGCTGTGTCCACATGGCTGCCACATGTGTTTCTCATGCAGGAATGTCCAATTTCAACAATATTTCAGTAGAAAACAGAAATATTAACCGGGTGGATAATTTAATTTGAAAATAAAATTATTGACAAGCATGATTTATTAAGTCATTAGCATATCTGAAGTCTTCACCAAGCAAAAGAATTTGTCTTTCTAAGATTTGGGTTAGGAATTACACACTAAATTAACACGTTTGTATTTGCATTAAGTCTGGTTTTTAACTGGAGTAGAGCTTATGAGAAGTGTAAGAAGGAAGCTTCAATGGGTGAATCTGACATCCCCTGTTTGCAAGCAGGAATATATATGAAAGTTCTCTCTCTACCTCACAAGAGTTTGATAACTCTTGTCTTTGCTGTAGTGTCCCTTTCTCTTTGGGCAAATTACTTACTTCAAAATTATTAGTATTTATTCACTATATGATAGATATTTTATAAAATAGAAGGTAATGAGGTCCAGGAACTGTGGATAGCTCTGAGTTTGGATGGCAGAGGGTCTTACCCTCTTCCTAATTTCTGATGTTTTGCTTTAGTGAGGCAAAAGGTGGTTTGCTGTTACTATCCATCACCAAATGTACATCTTGAAGGCACTTACTTCATTACCTTGTATATATTGGAATCTCTTTTTAAAATCAAAATGTTGGTCAGTAGCCCATAAGCTGTCAGCTAGGGGAACTCATTGTGATATATTCATGGTCTGTTCATTTCAGGTTTTTGGAAGAGTCATTTTTACCTCTGGGTTCTGTCAGTGGTGGGTAATGAGAGTCTCCTGTTGACTGCAGTGGAGTTTTTGAGAGTGAAGTGATTGCTGGCCTGAGCTCTTGGTTTAATATTGCAGGCCAAATCCTGATACCATTGTAAGATTCCATGAAATTTGTGACAATAACTATGTGAAAATAGGCCTGTAGCTCTGGAATTAGATAATTCACTAAAGATATTCTCTAAAATTACTTCTTAGATTTACATTCAAGTCTCATTGATTACTGACTTTATCCACTCTGGCTTATCCTGTTGTTGTATTTTCTGGCAGTGATGTAAAACTAGAATATTACTGAATTCCTGAGTTCCTAACCCCATATCTATTAGTTCTGGAGCTGATGTATTGCTTTTTAAGGAATTGTCTTCTGGGACACAGAGCAGAGAGGCAGGATAGCAAACAGCACAGAACGCTTCCTGTTGCAGCAGATTTTTATCTAACACTGAGCAGTGTATGCAATCATTAAGCTGGCTGCATTTTTTGTGCTGATTATTCTATTGGGTTTATATTTAAAAATGCTCTTCTGGGAGATTTCGTCTCTTGATTCTTCTGCTGTTTTTTTTTTGAATAAACGTGGCTTTTTTGAATAAACTTGGTGAGGTTGGCAGGTTGGGCGGCCATAGGAGGGATTGCAGGAAGGAGAGAAAGGCGCTCCCTGAATCCTTAGCGGGGCTGGAGCAGCCCCCAGACCCCATCGCCGGCTGGGCGCTTTCACCACTCACTGTCCCACAGTGGAAAGCACCTTTTGGTCCCATTCTCCACAAGACATTAATTAGTAAGGCGATGACTCGTGGCAAACAAGGCAATGACCCGCGGCAGCGGGGAGCGCGCCCTCCTCCCCCGGCACTCCGGGCACGCAGGGCCCCGCTCGCTGCAGTGCGGGGCGCTGGCCGGCAGGTGGCGCCGCAGCTCCGCCCGGGGCCGCGGGGGCGCTGCCGCGGGGCGGGGGCTGATCCCGGCTGGGATCGGACCCGCCCGCCTCTGCAGAGCCCCTGCTCTACCGGAGAACGCTCTTCAGTTGATTTTAAAAACTTATTTATTTATCTATCTATCTATCTATCTATCTATCTATCTATCTATCTATCTATCTATCTATCTATCTATCTATCTATCTATCTATCTATCTATTTAGCTGCAGAGCCCCTGCTTTACCGGAGAACGCGCTTCAGTTGATTTTAAAAACTTATTTATTTATTTATTTATTTATGTATTTATTTAGCTGCAGAGCCCCTGCTTTACCAGAGAACGCGCTTCAGTTGCTTTTTAAAACTTATTTATTTATTTGTTTATCTGTTTATTTATTTATTTATGTATTTATTTAGCTGCAGAGCCCCTGCTTTACTGAAGAGCGCACTTCAGTTGCTTTTAAAAATTTATTTATTTATTTAGCTGCAGATTCCCTGCTTTACCGAAGAATGCGCTTCAGTTGCTTTAAAAATTTTATTTATTTATTTATTGTTTGTTTGTCTATTTATTTATTGTCACGTACCTGAAGAGTATCCAGTGCAGATTTTCCTGTATTATGCCCTTTTAAAGTCTTCTTTCCTACCAAGAGTAACCCCAGTGGGAACTCCACAGACTATAGCTGATGGGAAAAATAAAAACAAACCAACAACTTTTTTTTTTTTTTTAATACTGCTTTTTTTTCTGTTTTATCAGAAAGCTCCTATATGCTGAGTTTGACTGAAAGTCTATATTTTTACAGAGTCCTATTTTATTTTCCACGAGAGAATGTTTTCAGTTGTGTGATGTAGTTTAGAATTTTATATTCTCTTGAAAACCACAACCTACTGCTAATGAAAACAAACAAACAAAAACCAGCCAACCAAATAAGCAAAACAATAACCAAAACCAAACCAAACCAACAAACAAAAAACACCCCCCCCCAAAAAACAAAACCAAAACCAAAAAAAATAACCCAAAACAGTTTGGGAGTTCAAAAGTGAATTTCAGATTTTTCTTAACTTGGTGTCTGAGGCTCCTTATCTGTATTGAAATGTAAGGAGGACGCAGTCTTCCTCATTTGTGATCATGGCAGATTTAATCTGCTTTTCAGGAGCCTCTTAACACTTGGGGTGTGTGCCAGTTGTTAGACTGTTAGATTTTAAAATGAAAATATGTCATGGTGATGATGTTGCCATTTGCCAAAGAAATGAGTTTACTGAATGTAAAGGAAGAATGAGAAGCGAGGGACAAATACTTTTTATGTGTTCTTATAAACAACCAGCACATGAATGGTGGCTGATTGATCATTACTGCAACTGTCACTCTGCAGTCTGTTAAAGGCTGGTGCCAGAGGAAAACTGCTTTCTTAGGGAAGTGTAGTGGGATTGCAGAGAAATACAGGAATGTCCCTGGAAGATGAGTGTCTGCCACAGTCACAGATCACCACCGTGATGAACCTTATCTGGTGTTAGGGGTTTGTGCTGGTGCCTCTCAGCCCTAATGTTTGTGTGGTTTTCAATAAATAATAGCAAGGTTGCCACCAGTTTTCTCTGAAGTCTGTGGCTTTTTTGATTCGTAGTTAGCAATGAGATTTGTATATTTTTTCAGGGAGTGGAACAGGGTTGGTTTTTTTCAGTAATTACTGTGGTAATTTAGGGTAGAATACTCAGAGTTCCTGAACAAGGAGAATGAGTTTCTTAATTAAAGAAAATACGCATTTAAAGACAAAATGCATATGTTCTTGAATAAAATTGCATATTTTATTCTGATTTTTTAAATAAATCTGAGGTTAAAAATATGTTCTGATTTATGAATTTATATAATAATATCCCTGATTACTAAAGATTTTGTAATATTTCTGGGTTTAGATCAAAATCCTCTATCTCTGAGAAGATTGAGACATTTATTCTTAGTCTCAATATAAGCTCTGTAAGGCTTGTAATGGGGTTTATGGATGGCTGTTTGGGAATGCTCTTACCACTGTAAATTAATTCAATTGGTGCCTTGCTTTCTGTGCAAGGATACACATCTTTAATTTGATCAGTCTTGATGGGGAAAGTTACAGCTAGGAATCAAAGCCTTTGTATAATATTGCAATGACCTCACCAAAATATATTGGTGGTTCAGGTGCCTGAGTAAGTTCCCATTTCAGCCTTTAGAATGTGAACTGTCACCATGTGTTGTGTTAAGCTAAAGAAGCTGGAGTGTTTGAAGATTTTAGATCAGTATTAAGTCTTTTGTAGCTGTAAATTTTGAGAAAATTTGTTTCTCCTAATATAGGAAAACAGAGAAATCCAAGTGTCAGGGGACACATTAATGCCCCACTTAAGCAGTGTTAGCCTTTCAGAAGCAGCAAATCTCATTTCTCTCTGGGGAGTCCCGCCTGGAACATAAGATAACCTACACTTACCCTTGCTTTATTCATTGACTCCATAAAACTCTACAGCTGTAGCTGACAGCAGAATATTTAAATGATTTGAGCAGTGTAAATGCCTCACGTTCATTTAAATAACTGAAGAATTCAATCACTTGAATGCCAATGATTATTCCTATTGGAGTTTACATTTCAAAAAAGACAGCCCATCTGAATCCCTGTGAGAGCATTAAATTGCTATCTAATTAGAAGTGCAAAATTACATATATTTAAAAGATAATTAAAGGTTTGAAGGCTGTTGAATAACTGGTCGTACATATAAATGAATCACTGAAAATTTGTTAGCAATATGCGAAGCTTTCTTTTATTCTTTGCTTTCAGCTTTGAAGTTAGGTATAACTGAGCTCATGGGTTTAAGTCTGGTAGTATTAAGATAAAGGCAGATGTTTTTCATTATTTCTACTCAAATCCCAAATAATTATAAGCAGCTGCCAGTTTTACATAATCCCAAATGATAAATCCTGAGAATGCAAATAAAATCCCAAATAAAGGGGTTGTTTTCTTCAGTGGAGTAAATCACATCCATGTTGTTGTGATAATTGACTGCAATCCACCTGAGAGTGTGAGCTCAGCCGATGTACTTCTTGGCCAGGCTCAAGGTGTGGGACTTTAAGCTGCTATTTTCTATTGACTTTTACTTCACACTGTGTATTTCCATATTGCTTTATCATTTTAAACATTACTGCACAATTTCAAAAGCAAGCATATGTTAGGATGGTAAGTAGACAGAGTTAGTTAGATACCTGTGACATAAGAACTATTTTCTTCTATTGTTTTATTTGAGGGTTCTCCTGTGTACATGGCACATCTAATAGTTTCTACTTTTTCTCTGCCTGGAAATTTAGGATTAAATTATTCTCTTTTCCCTAGAAAATGACATGACTCCTGTTTTCAGCTTTTTTTCTGCAGTTTTTCTGCAGAATTTTTTCACTGCCATCTGTCATGGAGAATCTATCCAAAATAACTGGTTTTTACTACCAGCCATAACCTAGGACCTTCTAGATTAACATTTTAAGTAGTATGGGTTGGTCATGAAAATCTGTCTTTGGACAGGGGAGTTGTTTTTCCTATTTTCCTAAGAGAATCAAGGTGTTACCTTTTTTAGTATTGAACTAAGGTGTGTATAGAAAGAAACTTTGCTTTTTACTTAACACCTATAAGTGTTCTACAAATTCAAGGCTAAGTGCAGATCAATAAGGATCATTTGAGGTTGCAAACTGGATGGAAACTGTGAAATTAAAGTATCAGAAATGACAAATCAGCATCATGTGAGCAGAGAAAAAAACCCATTCCAAATGAAATAAAGAGCTTAAAGGCCAAGCAGCAGTAATTTAGATTAAAATGCTGCTTCACATGTATCCCCAGGCAGAATGTTTTGGAGCTAAGTAGCACATGGAGAATGAAAGCTCAGTCACTGGGGGTGATGTTGTATTATCAGGTTATAAGCTGGTGAAGCACAGAAGGGGATTTTTCACTACTATTGTTGGTTTGTTTGTTTGGGATCTTTTTTGTTGTTGTGTTTCTTTGTTTTTAATCACACTTTCTTCTTGCACAGTCCCCACAGTGGGACAGAGCAGCAGCTTGTGCTGGGAGGGCTGGTGGAGGTCTTGGATGTTGCATTGACCATGGGAAGTCAGGTCTGATGCAGTTTCCACCCTAAAACCTGCAGGTTTTGCGTGACAGTCAAAGCCACCCCAGACAATAAATAAGTGGTAGCTTTAGTGTGCAGAGTCTGAGAGAAGGGAGGGAACTGAATAACTGTCCAGACCAGGGAATTGCAGTAAATACGCTGTATACAGTCTCTGCCTGTTTATTTCAAACTGTATGGAAAAGAGTGTCATTTTAGTTAATTATGCATTTCCTCTGGTATTTGTTCATTCAAGCTTTCCTATCAGACTTTGTAGATAAGAATACCTTTGCAGGATGGCTTAGTGCAAGTTACAGTTAAAGTAACAATTATATTGTGAATTTTATTATGTAGAAATCAAGCTCATATATTTGCATATGTTCATTTGTCTTCTCTAAACAAAAGAAGTCATTCTCAAATCCAGATGATGTTAATATGGCATTAGTAATAAACCCGATGACATTAATACATTATCCAAATTTTGAAGTGCTCATTCAGAAAGATGAAACTTTGTTGAATGATACTATGTTTTAAAATTGGAGGAGTTTTTTCAGAACCCTATTCCTTATTTTTGTACACTTTAATAGTTTGGCAATGGAGAGCTATTCCTTGAAATTACTTTACCTGTCTAGGTTTTGATTGTTTTTTAATAGGTGCTTTCTTACCATAGTATTTTCTCACACATGATTCCACATTTTGGCTTAGAAAGTTCACTAAAATCTGATGATGCTTCCAAGGCTGCCATCACAGCAACTTCCTCTCTCCTACCTCCCCATTATCCAGATGGAGCACGTCTGAGAAATTCCAATCACCTTAGACCCAAGATTGCAGCTGTTAAGATGTAGCTTGCTCTGTCCTTGATCAGATTGCTGCACTCTGACTCTATAAGCACATGGCTGGTCATATACAATGCAGATGGTTTGGGACTGCTTGTGTTAAAAAAAAAAAAAAAAAAAAAAGAAAATCAAAGAAAAGTTTTTAATAATGGCACATGTAAATGGTTGTGTAGAGGGTGGTGAAAAAATGTGGTTCAGTCTTTAAGTGACACATGTCCCACGTTGTTGGAATCATCCAATGCTGTGGGAGTCTGGCCCTGTCTCAGACAAAAGATACTGAGTAAGATAAAGCTCATTCTAATGGAAAAACCAAAACATGTGTTTTCCTCACAAACAATAAGTTAGAGCCATCCTGTAGTTTTGTGTGGACCAAAAGTTTCTTCTTTTGCATCCCAGATATTTAACACTTCTCAGTGTCTTTTTTTCCCCTCCCTGGAGTTAAGTGCTATATAGTATCACCTCATATTTTATACTAGCCAAAGATTAACAGCACACATTTTAAATCTAGCTCTTTCCCCCTGTACTTAAATCACAGTAATTTGGTAGAATTCCTAGTTTCTATCTTTCCCAATAGGTCCCTTAATGATTTTTTTCAATGCTTTATAGTAATCTTGCAGATGGATTTGGCTTCAGGCTTCAATCAGCGTTTTATACTTTACTCAGGAACCTCAGAGATAAAAGGTTAGATTAGGTTTGCTACCAGAGAAGAAGATATAGGTGAATGCTGTTTTTAAAACCTGACTGCCTCAGTGTCCATGAATACCTTTTACTAAGAAATTAGTTAAGCAATAAAACCAGAAAGAAGCTAAAAGGGAATGGACATTTAAACATTATTTTTATGAAATATTTTATATCTGATCTGCTTGCACTGGTGTTTACATAAGCATAATGTAAATTTACTGCTGAGAATAAGGTGATATCTTTATGAAGATTATGTACAAATAAGTTTTGTATCCCGTCCTTCCTGCAAGTTAGTTTTGTTTCCTCTGCTGTACTTTTCTGAACTATAACATAAATCTATTCTTTACTTATTGAATTCCTATGTAGGCAATTAAAAAGTGGCCCCTAAATTGTGATTGCTGAATAAGGGGTTAGCCATCTCAGTACCTTATTAGTTCCTACCCTAAATATTTTTAAGTGCATTTGTAGTTCCTTTGAATGCTTGTAGTGCCTAACTCTTGCTTGACCATTTGGATTTTGGCTTTGTGACTTGTATGAATTTTTGAATGCTTCTGATTATTTTCTGCAGAACTTTGGTGTTTTATCCAGCTCTTGGTTTGTTTTTGGTGTTTGTTTGTTTTTGTTTTTGTTTTTCCCTCTCTGAGTGCAAGGTGTGGAATCTATATGATAAGAAATAAATACAAACCCCACAATCAGTACGATGCTAATGGTTTGCCTTAGGTTTGAAGCCTACTTCTTCTGTCAGACACAGAAGATCAGCTTCTCTTGGCCTAAGGATCTACACATGTCTGAGGATGCAGTATAGTCCAGAAGCTTTTCAACATCTGTGAAGGAGAATGTAATTAGATATTGGAATCAGTACAGGAGCTGTTTGCTCTACTCAAATGATCCCAGCTAATGTCTTTGTAACACTGTTCAGCTCTCAGCATTTCAGAGAGCTTGACTGTAACCATTTCTATACTAGAATGACTAAATCAGATCAAAGATTTATTTGGTTAATTGGTGCAGCCACAGAGAATAGATGTAGTTACTCCCTGTAAAGATTAAAGATAATATTGATATAGCTGCAGCCATAGTGAAAGGCTTGCAAAACACAGCTACAGAAATCAAGCCTTGGTAATGAATAGGATGTTATCCTCTCATATGTTATTCTTGTGAGATTTAATTATATTGGCTTCAAATTTTGTACTTCAGTATTTGGATATAGTTATCTCTCTGGCTATCAGGGCTGTCACATAGCAAGAATTAATTGTAGAACTGAGCTGCCTGAATTCTCACTGCCTGGACTGTGCTGAAAGAAGAAGTTCTTTACATCTCTCTCCCCATCTGTCAAATAGTAGTAGATGAGAAGTAGACAACCTTGTTACAAGAATAGTGGGTTTTAGCAGAGGGCAAGAAAAGCACGTGAAAATACTTTTCAATTGCACCTGGATCACTTCTCAGAACTTACACCAGTAGCTGGGATTTTGTCATTTAAAAGATAAGAATTGATGCAGGATTTTATCCCACAGAATTTTCTGAAAGATCTGTCTGTAAGAAAAATTGGAGTATCCAATATTTTATGAGGAAAAATTTAGGAAGCTCAGTGAAGCCTGTACTAGGAGAAACTTTACAGTGCTGCCAGTATCTCAAAATCTCTTTGTGATTATGGTGTTGTAGACAATATTTTTAAAAGTTTGCTGTTCAGGAAGATTTTTGTTGTTCCTGTTTTTAAGCACTGTCTTAGGAAGCAACTGTGGGATTTATATGAGAATTTTTAATTCAGAGAGGAAAAAGTCAGGATGGGAATAACCTTCTTAATGCTCAGAGAGGAAAGCTTTCCCTTGTTTTTTTGTGATTGAAAGTCCCTGCACCACTTGCTGCAGTGATGAATTGCTTGTCTCAAACACTGACAGGTTTTGTTTATAGTTTAGTTGGTCCTGGCCTGCGGGAGGAGAATCAACCATATATATATTGCCTTACAGGTAGAGTTTCTATCCTTCTGGTCTGCTGCTGAGTAGTCACAAAAGCAATTTGGGAATATTTCACAGCATCACAATGTCTCCTGTCATACCTCAAAAAAAGACTTGCAGTTTCTCTTGATAAAACACCGGATTTCCCATTATGCCGATCCTCTCCCAAATTTACTTTTTTTTCAAATGTAGTCTCCTAATTTTACTTAACCAGTCAGATTCTTTATTCACAAGTCTTCTTAAGTACTCCTTTCTTCCACTGAGCCAGGTTTGTGTGGTTGCACTAATAGGCTGATTTTGAATGTTCAGCAGAGGGCAGAATTTCCCACGTTATAAACACCTCGGTGTCAAATTAATTTGTCACGAGAATGTTTATTTTAAATGTGCGATTTACAGCGTAACAGTGAGCAGTGATAAACCCCGCTACATTATCATTATTACTGTGTTACTTTTCCCCATGAAGTTGCAGATAAAATGAGGTATCAGCAAATGTTAACACCATCCTTCGCCAAGACTTGCATTTTATCTTGTTTGAAGTGAAATGGATAAACATTTTGTTGATAAGATTATAGTAAATATAACTTCCTGTGCAGCTGAAACAGCCAGTTGGAGATATTTAACATAACTGCAAGATCCAAGGTCTCGTGCATTTTCCATATGGGGAGAAGAACGTGCAGCAGCTGAGTTGCCCTCCTTGTGTGTCCATCAAGAAAAACTCTGCATCATGGCAAGAGATCATGCAAATAATCATGAGATGTAGGGCTTTAGTTCACAGGCAGCATTTATGCAGCAGTATGGTGCACTTTGTGTGAATTAAGCCACCTACTGCTAAATGTATTGCAGACCATCAGCATGCATTTAGAATTTTTTTAAATCTTCTGATACAAAAATCACTGTGCAAATAAAACAGATGTGCTAACAATTTCACCTTTTTTATACCAGTATGAAGAGGGAAAGAAACGAAGAAAACCCAACTACAGTAGTGTGGACCTTTCTGAAGTGGAGTGGGAAGACAGAGATGATGTGGTAAGTGATGTGTTTTAAAACCCTGTCAGAAGGCATTGTTGCATCCCACTACTGTACCTGGAAACTGTTGGGACTAGGCATTAGAGAGGCCACCTGACTGCTCTCAGGAAGGGAAGGACAATAGTCCCTTTTATTTCATTCAGAATTTTATAACTGTTTTGCGTTGCTTCTTCCTTACATATGCATGTTCCACAAACACAGACTGTATTTTTGGTAAAACTCATCACCCTTGCAGTCTCCATGCATCCCATTGAGTATTTGTGCTGGATAGCAAATACAGCACTAGAAACAGGAATAGAATGTCTCCCTAGGGCTGGTCCAGACAACTGCTGAAACTCAGAAATGAGTTGAACTTCTTTCCATGAGATCCTTCTTTCCTTAATGGAAATAATGGGAGGTTTTTACTTAATGTACAAAGTCAAAAAACATCAGATGAATAAACAAAATTGGATTCTTTGACCTATATGCAGAGCAGAGTTTCACTCCAAACTCTAATTTCAGACACATGGTAGCTGCAGGAGCTGCAGTTCTCTGTTTATCACACAATGCTTTCCATTAGCCTCATTTTTCAGTGCTCATTTACTCTGTAGTTCACTCTTATTCTTTCTTACTTCTCAGGCTTAGCCTTTTGTGCAGTACTGTATCAAAAGCTTTCCTTATGTCCATGGCTTAACCTTTGCCTGTTCTTTCTATCACTTCCTCTATAAATCTGATTTGTTAGGCATGATTCGTTTTGTGTGAATCTGTGCTGACTGTCCCTAATTAAATCGTAACTTTCCAGGTGTTCACCTTTCTGTCCCGTAATTTTGTTTTTCCCATAAGGTCCCTCCTGCCAAAGTCACGACTGCATGTCTGTATTTTTCATAGATGTCTCCTCGATCCCTTCTCAAATATCAGCCCTATGTTAGCTTCTCGCAAGTCCCTCATACCTCTGCTTTTCCAGAGAGGTTTGAATACATCCACTGAAGGTTCCCATATTTACTTTGTCATGTCCTTCTGAAATCTGGGATGGATCACGTACAGCAGCCCCTGGAGTCTTGTCAGTCTTCAGATGTCCTAATTTCTTGATCCCTGTTCTGACATAAGTCTATATTTTCCTTCTCCCTTACAAAATATATATCTTGCATTCCTGGCTCTCCACCCCCTTGGTGAATAGTGAAACAGTTCATCTATGTTTTAAGCAACGTCTGTTTCACCAGGTGATAGATTGTCCTCAGCCTCTCCTCAGAGGCCGCTTCACTTCCTAAGTTGAAGTTTTGTGTTGGAGTGCACACGTGAACTTTTTCAACGTTTTTATAGCTTTGTGTCATTTTCTATGCACACACTATTTAATGTTTTCTCATAAGATTTTCATACATTGTAGCAGCCTTCTGCAGTCTTGGCAATCCCATTTGCCTCATGTTTTATACCCAGCTTTTTCTGTTATCTTTGATCACGTATTACTCAGCCAGTTTCTCTGCTAATGACCTTTTAAAATTTCCTTTGTCCTTTCAAATGGTATTGCTGTAGTTACACACAGATTTTAAACCTTCATGATTTTTTATCTTTAAACCTTCATGATTTTTCTTGTTATTTCTCCTTGGTTTGTTTTCTTTTCTCTTTATATTTCTTCCATTACTTCGTCTGCTTAATTTTCACAATTTTAATCCCCGTTTTTAAATCATACCTTAGTAGTAGTTCAGTGGTTCAGATAATGGAACATTGAGCTATTTCTGTGACATTGAAAATCAAGTTTTATTTATAATTGAGATTCTATCTGAGTACACATGAAAGTCCAGATTCAGCTCTAAGTAGTGCCTTTGATTGAGACCCCTCAGCTCCGTCACTTGTTCTGAAAATTTCTTACAAAAATTGAGTTTTGTCTTATATGAAGGCTGCAAAAATTTTATTTCACATTTTGATGAAAAATATATGCATACATTTCATCTAAATCTTTATTTCATCTATAAAATATGTTTCTTAAAAATGAATTTTTAACTGTAACACAGAAACAAGCTACATGTGGCTGTGCTTCACCCAAGGCCTTGGATTTGATGTCCTTGATTTTTTCCAAGCTTGAGTAGCAAAGCATTGTTTATTCAACTGCAGAGGGAAAGAATTAATGTATTCATATAGCTGCTTTTAATAACATAGGCTACTACTGGTATATTTTTCTCCATGAAAAACTTATGTAGAAACTGATTAAGAGATTTTCTTGCTTTTTGCCATATTAATTTAATGGTTACATAGTTTTCCAAGAATACAGAATGATCTCATACTACAGCAGTGAAACTGAGTTGTTAGGAATTGATTGAAAGATATTTTGTTGAAGGAGCAATAATCCTTATTACTCTGAAAGGTGAAGACATGGGTTTTCTCCAGTGATCCAATGAGGAAAAGGTGGCCAAACTAAGGTTAGAATTTTTTTTCACCATGAAATATTGTTGTCATAAATATATCAGCTCATTTTCCAGGTTAACAATAGCTGCTATCTTGCTGTTAAGGCATTTTATTAGAAACAGAAATTTTAGCATGAGCTTGTTAAGTTAATAGTGTCTTCCAGCAAGGTTTGCGCAGTACCAAAGAGGAGAAGTTTCAATTTGAATAGAAACCTTTTTCTCATTAACTCACTTAAAATTCTGTTATAATTTCTAGCTGAATGAAATAATTTTTTTTTCCAAATAAAAAAAAGACCATGAATGAATGTTTTAGGGCTTCAAGCCAGCTGAGGCAGTGCTTATTTTATGCATTTGAGGAGGGAGATGAAACTGCAGAAGAGCTGAGAAACTGGATTGCAAAGCCAAGAAATGCAATCACAGCAAGCAGAAACAAAAAAAGAAAAAAGAAGAGTAAAACTCTAAATCCCACATGCAGACTTGATCTTAAACACTACTGAGAGTTTGGAGATCCTTTTAGTAAATCTATGACTTGCCTGAGGCTTGTGGGAGGAATGGGTCTTAGACAACTGCAGGCACCAATAGGAGAAAAATGAAAACCATGTTAAAGATAAATGGAACTGTTCAGTAAATGTTAGAAAGTAGATGGTTAATTAAGACCAGCTCTCCAAGTCCAAAACCACAAAACTTAAAATAGGAAACTATTTCCAGAATTGCCTATTATGTATTGTTAAAAAAAGTCTACAGTAAAATATATGCTTTATTTTATATATACCTCCAGCTAAAAATTATTCTTTTATACTCACTGACAGAAGAGTAAGACTGTTAATTCAAATCTAGATGCCCTAGAATTAAATTTAAAGAGCTGCAAAGTTTGCAGTTTTTGATAGGTCAGCCATGCTCAACTTGTTTGTGAGAATAAAACTAGATATTTCACTGGAAAATTTGGTGATTCTCTTTTCCCTCCATACTAACTCAGCCTGCAGAGCACATTGATGTGTCTGTCTTCGTAATTTCTCATTAAAACTCCACTGAATTGCTCAATCTGGCATGAGGTACTGTAGAACAGGAGATATTTATTCAGCAGAAACATGGTATCCAAAATTGTGTTTAGATAGATATGCCATAGAAGAGACATAAAAATACTCATTCTGTCAATATTTTCCTGCATTTTAAATGCTGAATTGATCTGTAATAGTGGAATTTTCAAATTATAATGAAAATTACAGCTGCAAGAGATGTATAGGTGATTTTTCCCACAAAAAGCAAAATAACTCACATCTTCCACTGAATCTAGGAGGGTTCAAATTAAGTATTTCCATTTATGGATGGAGTAATAATAACAGTAAGTGTTAAACAGCAACTTTTTTTATTTCTTCCCTAAAGTGAACTGATAAATAGGCAAATTCAAAACGTGAAGGCTGAGGATTTCTCAAAAAACCTGTCTTGTCCTTCCTCAGTTTTAGCCCAGGGACCCTGTCCTCAGACCAGCTGTGCTGGGGTGCCTGTCCTCATCCTTGGGGACACTGATTGTCATTTTGGCTTACAGGCCTGAGGGATGGTTGCTGTTTTTTTTTTTTTGTTTGTTTTGTTTTTGTTTTTTTTTTTTTTACTCTTCTTTTCATCACCATGGCACGTTTACCTAGGAAAGAAGTGGTGTGTCCTTTGGGAGGAAGGCAGGGGCCACCAAGGTGTGCTAAGGGCAGAGTTTTTAGGGATGATGGGCCAGGGCCTTTGCAGCTCCCAGGTTTGGGAGCCTGTAACTCTTGTAAAGAAAAAAAAAGTTACAGGAAAAGAGTGTTTGTTTGTAGTGGTGATCTAAAAATAACAGATTTAACTTTCAGAGCAGCAGCTAAATCATTGTGTATAAACCCTTTTCCATTTGTTTTCTGTTTTCCCCAGCTTCTCTGAATTTTTGGCTTATAAAGCAATGAAACACATTTGAAGGAGATTTAAAATGTCTTTTGGAAGATTTGGAAAGGTCCAGGCCAATTGTTATAAACTGTGACTGGCCTAGGGCTTCCACTACAGAGCTAAAGTTTAATACCTTGTAAGAGGTGCCTGGACACCAATGGGACAACCAGAGGGAATTGCAGAGCACTGTAGCTGTGTATTTCCACTGGATCACGTTATTGGACTGTCATTCTGGTTTTCATGGGCTAGGGTTAATTTTTGATGCAGTTAGGATGGAGTTTCTGGTGCTCGTTAAGGATGCAGATTCTTAAATTGAATAAATATTGTAAGATATGTGGCGTTTTCTCTTTTTTTGCTTTCTTGTTATCTGTGTCATTGTTGGTGTATTTAAACACAGGGCCCTGGTCTAACCAGCTAAATCCAGCTAGGAATCTAGTCCTTGCCTTGCCATGCAGTAAATGCAGAATAGCAGTCAGTTACACTGTTCATACCAAGTAAAATCCAGATAACTACACAAAAAGGTATTTTACTGTGAAGGATGCTAAGAGCTCCTATCTTATGTACCTTAACTTGAAATTGCATGGCAGGAGCCTTGGCCTATCTCTATAGTCACTAATAAAATCTGTAAATGGGTTCTCCAGTGTGCGGTAGAATTATTGAAAATAAAGAAATGAAGAAAATTGAGTGCTGCTCAGCCCAAAATGAGTGTATTGGAGAGCTCAGATTTAAGAAGATTACCAAAAAAGCAAATAAAGGAATTGACACACGTTTCCTTCATTTCAGCTTCGAAATGCAATGGTGAACCGGAAAACAGGAAAATTCTCCATGGAGGTGAAGAAGACAGTGGACAAAGGGGTACAACGTCTAAAATACTATTCCAACTAAATATAAAGCAAGCAGATAATGTTTTAAACTATTTTTAAGGTTGCTTTAAGTATGGCTTCCTGCAGTATATATATTTTTTCACTCACTGAATGTAAACTTTGCTTTTAATTATGTCAGTGACTAACCACTTGATCTTTTATACATTTCTTATAGCAAACTAACTTCTTCCCCTCTCCCCTTCTGACTTTCTTGTTCTGAATCTAGAAGCGCGTCCTGGTGATGACAAATGACTACTATTATACAGATATCAAGGGTACTCCATTCAGGTAGAGCTGGCCATAATAAATGGACATTTCATCCAACTCATCGGATTTGTGCTTATACAGAGCTTGTGAACTCATTAAAAGCTCATCAGCAAAAGCTGACAATGAAATATCCCTGGACAATGCTGAAAATAGCAAGGAAAAGGAGCCTACCAGCATTCCTTTCAGCTTTTCCAGGGATGGAAAGTTTGTGCAAGCTCACACAGGCAAACTCAGTGTTTGTCATGGCTTACGTTTCATTGAAAAAATATTCAGTTGAGGTTTACATTGAACGAAAGGCTTTCGCAAGTACTTGGAGAGCTATAAATACTATAATCCATTTAAGTAACTACATCTTGAGCCCCATTTTATTTTTTTTTTCCACAACAAGAATGTAATGTAAAATGAGATAGTATTTCACTTCCAATTTGAGGTTTGGATGTTTTCTTTCTCTGAACTACCTTCAGTGTATTTCTATAACTAAAACCAAGTAAGCCGGTAATTTTGGCATGTATTTTAGGAGGGGAAAAAAAAAAAGGAAAAGAAAAACAGGTAGTCACTTTAAAAATGCTCATATTTGAACTAGAAATAAACCACTAACAAAAGAGCTCTAACTGTACTTTGCACTTAAGGCAGGAGTTTGGCAGTTGTGATACTCAACTGAAATTTTCTTCAATGGAAGAATTTCACATAACTTGAGCTACATTACCACACAGCAAAACTACAGGCACATTTCTCTGACCTCTAATGCATGTTAAAATTTACTCATGGGTGGTAATAGTGGGTTTCTTGTTTTGTTTTTATTTTGTGGACTTTTTTTCTGGTTGCTGTTTTGTTTTTCTCTCTTGTTTGCTTGTTTCTTTGTTTTTCTTTGGCACTGAACCTCTTGCATTGTTAGGTAAATAGAAATGGGGCTACCTACATGCATGTAGTGTGAGTTATGGTGCTAAGGACAGAAATATAGTCAGGAAAACTGTCCTTTTTCAACATGGTATGTATCTAGTTTTGGGTTGTTGTGTAGATTTGGGACAACTGCACGCTGTAGTGACAAAGATGTTTAGTGTTCAGCCCTTTCCCAGACTGAGCTGTCGATTGCAGCTTGTGTGCTCTTGGATTTGGTGCCTCTCCACGTACATCAAGTACTAGCCCATGCATTTGCAGTCTTGCTGATTACTGCAGATTCCTAGCTCAAGATAGTCCCCTTCAATGAATGAATGCCAGAAGGTATTCTGTGTTTGTGTTCAATAGCAAGAGGCATGGGATCCCCCAGCCACTTCATTAAACTTGGATGTTTTCAATGGTAGACTGAAAACCAGACCAAAACACAGTGTATAACTGTTAAGAATTTATGAAGCTGAAGTCAATACAAAAGAGCTACACTAGCTAAAAATATGAAACACAGAAAAATTAGTCCAGGAGGAGTCATGATGCTGTTGTCACATTTGAAATTCCTTTCCTCTCAGTAGCTCCATCAATTCCCACACTTCTGTGGTTTCTCAACAGCTTAGTCTGATTTACAAAAAAACTGTCTCCTTCGTTGTAAGGCCATGGTCATGTTCAAGGCTCAGCTGAAGAAATCTCATGCTGGGTGAACAGCAGTGAGCTTAGAGGGGCTCATTTATTAGTTTGCCAGGGAATAATGGTTTACTGCACCTCTAAGCACACATAAATACAGACAATTGTTGCAGGCACATCAGAACTGAGACATCATTGAAGCAACTAATTGAACAATAAATACAGTTGGTGAGGGTTTGGAAACAAACAGTTTTAAGTTAATCATAGTACATGAGCTGGAAATGTTAAAAATGAAAATAGCTCTGAATGTCTGCTATTGTTTGTCTCACAGATTTCAAGGTCTGCTTTATTTCTCTGCACAGTTTAGGTGTGGCTCTCTCTAGAGGACATGGAAAATACTTCTTCAGAGGGAACGTAACTGTAGAAGAAGGTAAGGTACCTACTTTCTCATGTAGCTTACACAGTAGTTTTAGTGTTAATTTAGTAGTTCCTTGTCTGCAGATTCCATAAGGGAATTAAACTTTTCTTTTTCTTTAAAGATCTTTTACTTCACAGTGTTTTAAGCATAGTCAGACTGTTTGTGAGTCTTCTTTGGATGGGATCATCTTCCAGCTTCCTCTCTCAATATTCCAGCGAACAACCCAATATTAATTATTTGTGGTGTTTTCTGAATGAAGTAACCACTAAGAGCACTGTAATGGCTATTGGTTTTGATCACAGACTACACGTTGTGAAATCTTTCAGAGCTGTAACTGGTTTGTGTGTTAGCTACAAGGATTTGCATCCTTGTTTATAATAGTAGTAGAGGTGCCCAGGGAAAGAATTGTTCTTTGGTTTTGCTTTTTGATAAGTCCCCAGCTACATGAGTTGAGGAGTCAAACTCATGGAGTGGTGATAAAGTTGCTTGGCAAGGTTTCTGAAGATGAAGGAAGAGTGGAGGCATTTTGGAAGGTTGAAGGAAAAGTTGAAAATTTTAGAAGCTGCTGAGCAAAAGTGTTTCAATAGAGGAATGCTTTCAGATTTTTTTTTGCTGAAGTCTGTATTTCTGATTCTTCATCTTGTTTTGTCAGTGATGTTGAACAAGACAGTTAATTTCTTCAGGTCTTTGTTCTTCAGCTGTGTTTTGGGAGATAAATATGTTCCTGTACTCAGGAGAGACATAAAAAAAGGTTCCTTGAGGTTTGGGTACCTGCACAGCAGCTACAAAGAAGGCACAACAGGAGACTCGGAGCTACTCACTCCCCAGACTGTTTCCAACATCCCTCTCACTGATGTTCTTTAATCCAGCCACACATCTCAGTCAGTCTGAGTCCCAGATGCACCCCCAGAAGTGTTAACAGAACCATAACTAACAGTTCCCACTCTTACCTTCACTGCATCTCTCTCACTGCACCTCACTGTCCTCCTCAGGGACCAGAGTTTTAGTTCCAGTTTTGGCTTCCTTGCCTTCCTTAGTCACGGTTGCTCTGTCCTTGTTCATTATGTACTCTGGGGGGTTAAGCACAGATGCTGCCTATTTGCTTATTGTCTATTGATAAGTGTTTTAAGAGTTTTTAAAATTGACAAATTACATTTTTATTGTGCTATATAACTAATGATATAGTTCTTATTTACAAGCATTTTTGTGACCTGTTAGTACAAAAAACCCTTTTCTGAACAATAAATTGCTGTTTGTGTTCATAGGCTGTGTGCTTAGGTTTTGAGGGGATTGTTCTTAATGATTTTTTTTCTTTATAAGAGAGGAGAACAACTCACATGAAATGAGAAGTGTGTATTTTAGTATAAAGAACTTTACTGGCCAAAGAGAACGAGGGAGTATGAACAGGAGTCTGGTACCATTTTGCATTTGTCCTTGCTCAAATTGTCTTCTAAACTTTAAATATATTGTGTGAGTAACTCATATAAGTTAAACATATCAGCCCAATTTTTTTTTCTTACATTTTCAGTTTTAGATCTGATTTAACTAGTTCTGACAGTTTGTTAGACACTAAAGCGTATTTGAACATAGTTTACTGTGATTTATTTCATTATGGTAATAATGCACTTTCCAAGAAGGGTTTATATTATGGAGTGTATACAAATAACCATCTGTTACCCAGACTTCTTCCTAAATAACTCATTATTATTCCTGTTACAGGTTTACATGATTTAGAGCACCCTGATGTATCTTTAGCAGACGAATGGTAAGCCTTAAATAAAGCATGAAATTAGTGTCTGTTACCCTTCTTGATTTCGTATTGTTTTTGCTTGCAGAGCCCAATTCTTTACGTTCAAAGACAAAGAAAGATTGTGCTTGTACATATAAGTTTTTACTGTTTTGACAACGTGTTCACAGGTCCTACTGCAACACTGACTTACACCCTGAGCACCGGCAGATGACTCAGTTAGAAGCAATCAAACGCTACCTCACAGGAAAAGAGCCCCTGCTCCAATGCAAGTACTTTGTTAACCGTGGATTTGCAGGCTTTATCCCAGCTAAAAACTGCCCTACTTAACCTCCTACAAAATGCAATGCTCTACTTAGTTCAGCCAGTGATGATTTGAGATAGGATTGCTTAGCTGATGTTGCTTTGCAATTTCATTTGGTTTTGAGCTTTTCCCAGGGTATCAATAAAGATATTGTTATTTATTAGAATTAATTATGTATTATTATTAGTAGTATTAAGATACATTTTTTTTTACAGTAAACTGTACTGCCTGTACCAAACATTCAAGTTTCTGTTCAGATGGTGTAGCTGTACTATGCAAAATTATCACTCCATCTGGTTTATAAATTAAACAGGACTGATGGGAGTCAATCCTTGGATCATGCCTCTAAAGAATATACCAGATATTTCATCAGTATTTTAGGGAGGATGCATATGTAATCAGCATTTCTGAACTGCAAAGCAGAACAAGAAATTTAGATAGGTGCATATTCTGTATGTTTGGAGAAATGCAGAGCTTTCGTGACTGTTCCTAGACCTACTTGTTGTAACCTTATGGCACATGCAGACGTGAGCATTAGATAATACATACATGAATACATTACATGAAGTGGAGTATCATTGGATTTTGACCTAAAATTGCTGCTAATGCAATGAAATTATATATGAAAAACTGCATTTTGGTAAAATACAGTGTAATACTACATAGTAAATTCTTTGTAGTGCAAAAAGTTTGAAAGTATGTTACAGATAAAATAAAGTAAAATGTAAGAAAACCCTATTGTTTAGTGATCTAAAAAAAGTCTTTATAGGCACATACATTTACTGATTTTATTGTACTGTGGTAGGTGATAAAGAATTGATCCAGGAAGTTTTGTTTGATGCAGTTGTGAGTGCACCAATTGAAGCGTATTGGACCAGTCTAGCATTGAATAAATCAGAGTAAGTGATCTTTGTGTTCATCATTATTCATCAGTCATGGCTGTATTTTTATTTGTTTATGTTAATGAACTGGTGGAATGTCTTAACAAATCCTGATATGCATGAAAATATTATACTAACTATTTGATCCTGAATACCACCAAGTTTGAGTTCAATCTGAAATGTTTATCTTGCAGAGTATGTCTTGATGATGAGCTGAAAGGTTAGCCAATTTCCGCAATAAAACTTGTGAAATTGTACCCTAATTGCAACGTATAGTTCTGTGTATTTTAACAAAGGGTACTTCAGAAATTTAATGCAAAATTTACCAAAATTATTGATGCAATTGATACTTTGTCTCAGAATAAATTATGTAGAGAAAAAGTTGCACTGGCAAATAATTTCTTTAATCCTTAACTTGTTTATTCTCACAAACTACTTGGTATCTAGGTTCCTGTTAGGGAGAGTAAGGAGTTTAGCCAGTCCTTTTCAGAGTTTTATCTTCTACTTTATTCATTTATGCTATGATGTATTAAGGTGTTAAGTAACATGTTTTTATCTACATTAGAGTAAACAGATGTTAGTTAAGCTTAGCAGTTTTCATGAAATACAGTGGTTGCAGGGCAATTCTGGAGATTATATGGATTAGATTTTTCCTAAATTTCAACCATTTTCTACAAGTTGAATGAAAAAATACATTGCTGTACAGCATGTAATCCTACTGAATGCATAAAAGCAACATGATAAGATCTGGTTCATTGAAGAGTTGTGCAGCCTTCTCTGAGAGATAAAGATAAGAAATTGCTGCATGCTAATAAACTGTGGCCATCAGGAGGTGTAAGGTGTCATCCTACACAATGTAATAACAGATCCAAACTACAGGGACAGCTGTGGAATGATGTCAGTGGGAGACTTTTGAAGCCCTTTCAGATTCTGATTTTGCTTCATTCTGTCTCATTAATGAAACAATAAAATGGCTCTGATTCCTGGTTTTGCGATAATGGGACTGAAGTTCTTGCAGCCATACAAGAATTAGTTTTAAAATAGCTTGATACTGATAACAGTGCAGCAGAAGAGTTCAGTCTGAGCTGCCTGCCGTGTTTTTTCCTGATGGCAGCTAAGTTTGACTCTCAGCTGCCTGTTGTAAATCTGTTTGCTTACCTGAGCAGTAGTCACACCTATGACTTGAAGCATAAATATAGCACAGAAATGTTGAATGGACTGGGAGCAAGATTTGAAATTCCTGCCCATCTCAGAATCACTGTGTGTCAGTGGTTATTAAATAATTTTTATATAGCTATGCCACACATTTTTATTCTATTATTCTCTCCATATAATCCCTTCCTATAAATCCTACAAATTTATTGTGTTTAGCTTTTTAGAGATTCTGGGTCTAAATAGCATTTCTACATTGCATACTGTTCAAAACTTAGATGACTATAACCTGAAAAACAGTATTTAAAAGTAAATCAATAAATAAGGGAACTATGCTTCCAATGATCTTTCTCAAAAAATGTGTACACTTGTGCTGTGTGAGACAGTGACACAGCTTTATCTGTTTACTGTCTGAAGCATTGTCTTTGCTTGTGTTCTGCACTGTTTCAGAAACTCTGACAAGGGAGTGGAAGTTGCCTTCCTTGGGACACGCACTGGACTCTCTCGTATCAACCTGTTTGTGGGGCCAGAACAGCTGACCAACCAGTAAGTAACAAACTCTGCCTGGCAGCCAGATAAGAAAAGAGAGGAAAAAACCCTAGTTTATTTTTATAAAGCCCATCTACTGTTTCTTCACACAGAACAAGTTAGAAAGATATCCTAGGATCCTTTAATTTATTTCTTTGACTGGAACATTTGGAGCAATGAACTATTTTACATCTGTAGCCAACAATTTGCTTTCCCTGCACACATGCCCATCCTCACATCTCTCTTCTTCAGAGCACAATTATAAACATGCTACACCTTTTACTACACCACCTGAAAACAAACACCTGCAGGTTTTTTCAGGGATTTTGCATTGTTCTTATGGGAAATATTTCTGGTGTTGAAATAAAGCCAAGTGACAGAATTGGACTGGGTGAAAGAGCAGTCAGGAGACCTCATCATACAAGAGTTTCCTATTTTCCTTGGAGAAGATGTAATCTAGTGGAGGTGTAAAAGAATGTAAAAGAAAATCTGTGTTTGATATTTATGATAAACCGAATTGTTTGAATATAAATTTCTGTGGGCTTTTCTGAGGACAGGTGTTGTACAAGTAGGTGACATCGACAGCACTACAATTTGTAACTGTCAGACAGAAAACCAGAACAATAGAGTAGACATTATACTTGTTCTTGGCATAGATTTTCTCCTGTCAACATTCCCTGAAATTATTGAGGAATAAAGTATTTAGCTGTCCACTACCACCTCTTACACAGTATTTTGAACACAGGCTGTAAAATTACCTTTTTTTTTCACTTCCTAAGAGAGAATGCCAGTGGCAACAGAACTACCAAATCTCCAGTGTTTGTTCCACCTTGTGCAGTTCTTATATTGTGCTGAAAGAAAAAGGCTTTTAAGACTAAGCATTTTTATTTGTACAAATCAGTAAAAACAATTTTAGTGGTACTTAGAGGTACTGGGTTTTAGTGCTTTTAATGTCTTTCACAAAAGAATTTATTGTGTATCACAATAATTATTAGTAGCTAAATTTAACTCTTTTGTTGAACGAGTGTTATTAGAAAAATTGCACCAAACCATTTTCTTTTGTAAAAGATTGCATTTTTTTTGTCTTTCAAAGCTAGAAACTATTGTGTGCCGTGCAACAAACAACAATTCTTTTCTTCCTCTCTTTTTCTCAAGAGACTTCCTGACAGCTGAAGATAAGGAGAACATTTTTAATGCTGATCACTTTCCACTCTGGTACAGAAGAGCTGCTGAACAAATACCTGGGAGCTTTGTCTACTCAATCCCATTCAGCACGGGTCTGTAATTTTGTCATTGCCTAAATTCTGAACCATGCATGATGCTTAAAGGATCCCAAGTGTGTCAGTGGGCTTTGTAGCTAATCTCCAGTATTGATCTGAAATAGGCATTGAATATAAAGTTCTGTGTGCAGCTACTTCACTGTTCGTTTGACCAGGTGTGTCTTTCACAGGGCTGCAAGTGAAACACCAAGATGTGGTGTGACAATTTTCATTTATTGTTTGCACAGGTAGAACTACATTTTAACAAGTATTCTAGGAAGGGCAAATCCAACAGAGTAAATTTCCACATTTTTGAGAAGCCCTACCAGCTGTCACCTTCGCTGCCCCTTTTAGCAGGGGAGGCAAAACCTGATGACTCATTTCAGTGTTTTAAGTTTTTTTTTTTGCATACTGGGGAATTTAAAATGGCAGTGCCAGTATGTTCTGTGTATATGTGATGTTCCCTGTTTTATTTTCTGAACACTATATCCACGAAGACTGTTATCTAAAACCAGGGGAAAAAAAACAAACCCAAATTTACTCATTCTGCCATAGATTGTTTCAATTTTCTTTTCCCCCTTAATACACCCTGCAGAAACTGCCAACAAGAGCAATGTGGTGACAGCCAGCACTGCTATTCAGCTTCTGGATGACAGGAAATCTCCAGTGGTTGCAGGTATAATTGTTGTAGTTCATTCATTTTGTTAATTTTTTAAAATCAGTTTATGAGTTCCTCGCTTTCTCTTTTGGGTTAGCAGGTGTAGTTATCCAATCTTTTAAGAGGAGAGGGAGAACGATGCAGTTGCACCTAGAAGATACAATTGGATGAGTATCTGTGGAGAGCATTTAATGCTTCCTCTCCCCAAGAACTTGATCCTTTATTAATTGATTCTCAAACCTCCACGTGATCTATTGAGTTTGACTTCATGGAAATAACCATTATCTGTAAAGCATTTTTGGTAGACACAACTCTATATCATCATAAATCAGATTATATTATGATAAGGGAAAAGAAATATAAGAAAGGACTATCTGATGTGTAAATGTTCCACCCAAGCTTCAAGTTTTGAAAATTTTGTGCTATAACAGGATTGTTTTCTAACAGGATACAATGTGGTGATTTTGTCTAGATTATCAGAGATGTGATTTGTTTAGAGCATAGAAATTGAATAACAAAGCTCTACTGTCTATCAGCCAAGAGTATAACAGTACCTAAAGACTAAAAGGTGAAGTGTGACAACTACAGAATAGAGACAAAACACACTGATTTAAAAATAAGAGTAAGTAATTTTGAAATTGTTGGATATTCCTCACTCAAGTTCAGATTCTCATCTGACCAGTTTATTTCTCAATGGTTACTGACTTTGAAGAAGGAAAGAATTTTGATAAATCTTATGATTTATTTTGCCAGAAACCAAGCTCTTTTATCTCAGGAAAAGTTAGATGCCTACCACAAAATCAAGAACCACCTTATTTTTTCTTTCTTGTGTTTTAAATGCTATTAAAAATGCAGTGAATGCAATACTGAAAGAACAAGAACAAATGGGAAATCTCAAATCTGTTTCCTTAAAAACAGAATATTTACACTGATAAGAGAAGATTTTAGAAGGTCAATAGGAAAGCAGTTTTCTGACTCCAATTCCCAAGATACAGTCTTCAGAAATTATTGAATTCTTCTATAACATTTAATGAAATCTTAATTTTGACTTCATACTCCTGTTAAAGCATAAAACAGCATTTATAAACTAATGCCAATGCAGATACCTGCAAAGTGCTGAAGATGTAATTGAGAGTTTTCACTGTACAAGGAAGAAAGTTGGCATGTTATTTCTAGGATGCTCTGTTGTTTGGAGTTAGCAAAAGTTTCATCAGGAAGTTTTCTATCATCTCTAAAATATGTAGGGTGAATAGACATCCTGATATTTCTCCTTTTCTCACATGTATTTGCAATTTGGTTTTGCCTTTGAGAAGGTATCACACGTAATTCTAATACACCGACAGCAAGCTTTGTGGCTGTTTGTTTTTGAGTAATTGCAAAAGAGAAAAAGAAAGTGTTGCTTCCATTCCCCCAGTAATTCTATTTATTACTGAACATTTAGAATTGCTTGAGTCCCATACTTTCTGTCTAAAATAAACACAGGGTCTTGAAAACCTTTTAATGCCAAAATATGTAGCAGATTTCCATGGTATCTGTAAAAGCATAATGCCATGTAAGATACCAGTGTACCTACACTCTGAAGCATGTCAGAGGTTTTTTTATTTCTAGTTCTGTAAATGTTAAAAACCGTGTGCTAGATATTTTGCTTACAACATGAAGCATTTTTAAGAGTTTGTTTTGAATAATTTTTCCTTTCCCTCTTGCATCGTTGCATGTTTTCAGGTGATTTTATTTTTGGGTGGAAGCCACCTTGAGCCTGTACAAACTTTTTTCTATAAAAGTATCACTCACCCAGCTAAAGCCTCTCAGAGCAAAATAAGTATATGCACTATTCTTGTTCTCTTTAAGATCATGAATGTGACTTGTCAGTCCTACTTTTCCTCAGAAAACTTCCAAAGAAGTACCCAACATCTAGCTCAAGTTTTAGGTTTTATTATAAGGCTGACAATATTCTATGTTAAGCAAAATGGATTTGGAGGCAGAAACTGGAGCAGTGATAAATGAGAGAAGTTTGAAGTTTTTATTAGCCAGACTTGGAGAACTAAAGTAAGATTATGGGTAATGTTTTCAAATACCTCCATTGGAGTTCAAATTTGGCCAAAACATCTCATTTTAATTTGTGTGAAGTAAGAATTCCTTATCCCCATTTGGTCTGAGTAGATTACAGTAAGCAGCAGGATGGGATACACATTTCATGTTAAATCACTCTGTTCCCTAGAGGGATTTGACTGAAAATTAAGCTGTGCCAGAATGTTGTTTATTACAGATCGCTACGAGAGTTTAAATCTGGCAGAAAGAAACAAGAACATTGTTATAAAATGGAAACCTGAATTATTCCTGCCCATGAGAGGGGGAAAAAGAAACAAAACCAATTCTTACTGCAAAATCCATAGACTGGGTTTTGGGTTTTTTGTTTTATTTTGGGGTTGGTTGTTTTTTGTTCATTTGTAGTGGGATTTTTTTTTGTTTGTTGTTGTTGGGATTTTGTGTTTTTTTTTGTTTAGAAATCCATCACTTATAACAGATTTCATATAAAAGTCTAGGGCTTATTGCAAATAGTGAAGATTCAACTGTATAAAATAGGCAAAAAAGTCCTGAAATCAGTGAGTCTGCAGAGTGTTACTACAAAGGAATTGAGTGTTGCTGCTGTTTCACCATCTGTACCTACTAATATCAGCTCCCTGTCAGAATGTCTTTGCTTCTTGGCAAAAAGCCCATGTAATTTTTTCTAAAACCTCGCCTGCTTCTTGCAACTGAGATTGTGATTATTTTTTTTTTTTACTTAAATGAATGCAAATTTCTATAGAAGGCGTGTAGATAAATCTTTAATATAAGTGTAGTAGCATCATATTTATTCTGTGTATACAGAGTTCTCTTTAGTTGCAGGAGGGAAGTGACAGTAGTGCTACAGGCAAGGCTTTCTTTAGATTTGAACACATTCATGTTCAAAATTACTTTAGTTGAGTGTTTTATGTGACCATGTCTTCTTATCAAGAGTACACTGAAATGTTGAGCATCTTCAAACTGCCCCAGTCACAACGTGAAGAGTAAAAGATGGTGATTTTTTTTTTATTTCTTAACAAGAACTAAAAATAGGAGAATGACCCCAGACCCCCGTCTTGAAATTTACTGAGATTCCTGGAATATTAGTATTCCTCTGGGTGACAAAGATTAAGCTAATGTAGAATATCCAAGCTATTAGATATTGATTTAGCAATTAAAATTGAGGCAAGTTAAGATGGAACTGTGCTCATGTGAAGGACAGTACATTTCTGCTAAATATTGGTAGAATTCAGCATTCCTGTCTTGTATTTTTTGAGATTGTGTGATGAATTGGATGTCGACTTTCAGGTAGCAAATATATGGGCATCTGGATAAGTGCAGCATAGGATTTCTATGTGCTGTGTACGTGTTTTATTTCCATTTTTTGGCAAGAGATGATAGTTTAATCAGTATGATTTTGTTAAAAAAATTATTAAAGATACTGCTTACCTAGAAAGTTCTGAACAGTGTACAGGGATGGAAGCAAGCAAACAAGAGTCATCATGGAGCAAAGCGGCATCTGAAAAATTGCTCTCTCTTGAGATTTTGAGAGTATTGACAAAATATGTGAACCCTCAAAAATGCACTTCCCTGAAGAGGCATTTTAGTTCAGAAGCTGCAGTACAATATAGGCCCTTAAAACCCCTCTTGTTGAAAGAGGCCGTCGCTGTTCACATGAAACATGAAAATTAGCCTCGTGATATGTTTAATTAAAGGCAACAGAACTGACATAATCTTCTTAGGGGAAAGAAAAAATATTAAAGAATGCTGAAGAAAAAGTCTGATGAAAACTGTTAAGTCCTCTTAAGTTCTCTTCATTGAACAAGCAGAACCTGGATTTCAGGCCTCACAGGAAAAGTCCATAGCATGCTTAGTAAAAAGCTCTGGACACTGAGTCAGAAGAATGAAGGAATAATCCATGCACAGGGGTAGTCTTAAGTCTCACAGCCACTGAAAATTCAGAATTTGAAGATGAGGACAAATAGTCCATTTTTTTTCATACAAGGCTGCTTAGAAAAGCTGAAATTACATTTTTCCTTAATATTTTTTTGCCTCTTTTTGTGCAGACCAGTAAAATACATGAATTGTAGAGGCTGAAATTAATATATTAAGATCATCTAGTCCAATCCTAGTGGACTAGATCTTGAGAGAATCTGAGCTAGAACTGATTGCCCAGAACTGTGTCCAGTCAGATCTTAAATGCTTCCCAAGTGGAGAGGCCATGCCCTCTCTGGGTGTGTTATATTAGATGTAAATAGATTAAAAAAAACAGGTGGAGTTTTATTACTGTTGCCACCAATTGTTGAAAATGTAGAATTGTAAAAAGGTTTTGTTTCTATTTTACCTAAGTACAAAGAATGAATATCTAAAGAAGTATTTTAATTTGTTTTTAATATGGTCACTTTTGTGTTGGACCTCCTATTTATCAAAGTCGAAATTGGAAAATAGAAAACACTAAATGAGCCCTCCTTGCACATGCCCTTCTGTGGCCTGTCAATTCAGATCAAGTAGGAGCTGAATTTGATGTTTTAAAAAGATAAAAAGCTTTACCAGCATGTCAGACCTGTAGTTTCTGAAAATGAGCAAGTCCTCAATGCTTTATGTCAACTTTACTAAAATAATATAGTAAGCGAAGCTCAGTGTAGCTAAGTTGTTGAGAAATGAAAGTATTCCAGTTCTGTGAAGATGAAGGCATGTTTACAGTCTTCTTCTATCAAAGAAGGGTGATTGCCTGGGATGTGCATTTAAGCACTGCCATAGCTTTGACTCCACCCTTTATGAACCTGCATAAAAAGAGAAATTGCACTTATATATACATATAAGTAAATTATATTTAATATATAAAAAGCAATCCTTTGTATCAGGTATAGGAAGTATTACTGAAAATGAAGCAAAGGCAGTTCTCTTCTGTTCACTGACAGTGGGATTTTAAATGCCCTTACCAAAAATACTCATTATGCAAACAGGAATTCTATGTTTTATTCTCCCAAAGAAATTTTTCCAAGTAATGCCATGATCCAGTATTTAACTTTTCCAGTATTTAACTTTTCAAACTTGATCCTTTATTTTTATAACCAACCCATATACAAATTCAAGGAATTTTTTCTCCAAACCCTGGTTAGAGAGAGATTTTTTTGCAAGTGACCTCATCCATCACTTTCTTTGTTCTCCCTTTTATATAACTTTAAAAGCCAACTTAAGTATAACAATAAATTCAGTTATTCCATATTAAATATTCCTAGTCAAAATGCTAAAAGGCCTCAGGTATTTTGAATGAATCAGCTTGAAGATTAAGCATCTCCTTCTAGGTTTGTATCCATAAGCTAAGCTAAGAAATAGTAAAGACTTGATTTAATCACTGATTTGTTAAAAATGATATACAATTTTGAATGCTTCTAGTCTGGACAGAGGAAAGTGACCCTGATGATCCTGCTGTTTAAGATAGTCAAACTGTACCTTGAAATTAGGAAAGATCCAAAATCTCATATTACTTTTAGAATACAAATCAGTCATACTGAAGCTGGTCACACTTCAATTATTCATTCTTCCTGTTTAGATTAAACTCTCCAGGACAGCAATTTAAAAGGGCAATTTGTGAATATACCTGTTTTCCAGTAACTGAGACTTCTGCTGATCTAAGTTATAAGTATGGGAGATTCTTTTAAAAACTCATGGAGGAAAATGTGCACCTTATTTCTGAAAAGATGTACTTTTATGACACAATTCACCCCCTTTTCCTTTTTTTTTTTTTTTTTTTTTTTTGGTGTGTTGATATTTGTGTATACGTGACCTCAACACTTCATCTGGGGGATTTTTTTAAGTGAATTTAACCCAGGTTTGCGTGCACATCTCTCTTTTAACAAAGTGACTCTCAAGTACTTAAAAGTAATTTTGATATTTCTAGTAACTATTGATATTTCTAGAAATGACAGATACTGTAAAAGTTTCATAAATACTGAAATCTGCTGATGTTACAGTAGTACATAGAGCTAATACATCTGCTCTGTTCTTCTTGGACTTTTTTTCTTTTATTTTTCTCACATGTATTGCTTTCATATTATTATTAAGAACATTCAGCCAAATGTCAATGCCATATACAGTCCTTAAAATTTATGATGCTGTCTATAAAATTACATTTTAATATGAAGGCCTAGGGGAAAATGAATATGTCATCATAATGACACACCAACCAAATTTTTGAGGCACTCTAAAATAGATGTTTTCCTTGTCAGGCAAGAGAGTGATTTACCTAATATTTACTCCCCATTATAAGCCACAGAATATTATATTCAGCAGTAGCATTTAGCAAATCCCTCAAAATGTTTTTCATGTTTTGGTAGAAAACCACGACTTTATGTTTTTCTAGAGTTTCTTGTTCATTTTGAATATTGTTTTCATATTCATAAATCTAGTATTGGTGTACAGACTAATGTTTCCAGCTTTAGGAAAACTGAGATGTGTATTTGTACAGCCTAACATTAAGCAACTCACATGATGTGAGCCATTGCTTGGGAAAGATGGTTTGGAGGAAAAGTGTGGAGAGGTCAGCTCCTCCACTGGATGCTTTGGAGCATGTGACAAAGTCCTGTCCCTTTCCATTGGCTGAACAGGGAAGCTGAAGTTGGTGACATATTCACAATCCAGACATTTACGTTCATTTGTAATGTTCATTTGTAATGTTCATTTGTAATGTTCTCAGTTCATTTCACCATACAGAATCAGTGTGTGGAATAGTTTAATAGTGTTCTTGATTTTTGAGGTAGTTTTCTGCTGGTGTTAACTTGAGAATTTAACCTCTATTTATCTAATTCTTGGGGTTTCCTCACCACTTTTCTTGGAGAATCCAGGACTTTGACAGATGTATCCAAACATGTTTAGTATTAATACAGATAGTAAATGGCAAAGAGCATCTGCTCTTTGCTTCTGCATTTCTGTGTTGCTGTTGGGATTTGCTGGTTAGTTGGGTTTTTGTTCTATGTAATATGTGGAGGAGGAAGATCCTTGTGATCTAATAGCAATCAGATTCTAGGGGCGTTTTGCTAAAGGATTCTGTTGCCAGCAAAATAAATCCCTGATTTCAGATCAAGCAGGACAAGACAGCAGAGGAGCTGTGGGTCCTTTGGATAACTTCAAATAAGGCTACACAAGGTCGAAGCTGCAATCACAAATATGAATACATTGCTATCATTTTAAATATTGAGGACTGGTTAATTTATTTTCCCTCCAGTGGACTATACGTTTCCAAACATCAACAGTGTTTTCTCATGAAAAAAAAAGTGATTTTTTTCTCATGATAAAAAAAGTTTTATATTGAAATGAGGATGACAGCCTCTGCAGAAAAGTTGAGCACATAGTATACATAGCCCTAAAACCTGGGAGGGATCCCTCTGCAATCAGTACAAGAGAGCAACCACAGCTTCCACTGGAGAGAGGTGTCAAGTTTGGATTTGTTGGTTTGTTTATTATGAGCTTCTGATTCCTATGCCTTCACCTCTGTTGTGGTTTGCTGTGGCTGGTGTTGCTGCCTGTTTCCCCCTGATCTGGGGAATATGCAGCCACATTTCAGGTAATACAAACTCAGGACATACCAAGGCTCTAAAGAATGTGGTTACTATGCCACTTTTGACCAAATTAAAAGATCCAGGTTGTAAAAGTAGGCATCCTTTTTGGGTGCCTGTGTGTCCTTGTCTCCTGGGCAGCAAAGGTAGATTGTTGTAATGGTTGTTATTTTCCTGTTAATTGTCAATGAGAGATGTGTACACTGCACTATGTGTAGTGTCACTAAATGTGCTACTTTGATATTCAAGAAGAGGGATCCAAATTTTGTTTGGACATTGTATTACTAGAGATTAATGAAGCTGAATTTTGACTGACTTTTTGCAAGCTCTCAATGGAAAGACAAATATGGCAAGCTATTATGTTTCAGTTTAAACTTTGTGTCTTTCAATAGAGATGCTTTTGGTCATTTTCTGTAAAGAACATGCAGGTATTATAGTCTTCAATTTTTGTTCTGGAATGAAATTTTAGATTTTTTTTTCTGTAAACAAAGCAATATAGTGAGCCTTTATATGAAAGACAGGAATGCAATAATGTGTGTACTTTCCCTGTCTTTGCAAATGCCTTGCAGAGTAGCATGTCCCGATATTTTGCTGACTTTGAGGGAGAAGAGTATTTTTCACAGAGATTAGAAAAAAATACTGTGCTTACTATAATACTCTCATGAGATTGCTGAAAGGACAACAAAGCTTTCTCAGGATCCTCTATCTGTAAAATAAATCTGTACAGACAAATAATTTCAGTGGCAGATGTCCATTGCTAAGCTTTATAAATTAAGAGCATTTCTGTGGGGATTCCATATATTCAGTCATCCACTTGTTGTAGTCAATAATTTTATAGACAACAAATTGCAGCTTTTATCTCTGTTTATCAGTAGTTGAAAATTCTGTTTCCTCTACTGAAAAATAAAGTGTTTTACTTTTATTAAATAATTGAACCAATACTTTTCTCTGTTTATTTTCTGCTATTACCTTATCATTAGAAATGACTGAATTTGTTAATTGCAAACACTTTTACCATAACCATGATATAGAGATTTATAAATGTTAATTGGAATATTTCCCTGTGGGGTTTTCTGTTTGTTTGTTTGTTTGTTTGTTTGTTTGTTGTTCTGCCTTTGGCAAACAGCATGTAGAAAGTATAGAATCAGATTTGCATGGATTGGCTTGCTATGTTCCCACAGCAAAGGGATCTAATGGAAATATTTAATACTTTGCTTTCTGGTAGAACTCCATATCAATTTACAGCCTTGTGTGTGCATGAAAATCCCCAAAGCATCTTCAGTGTGACTCAGAATGAGATTCTTTAAATGTTGTTGTGCCCTTCATTGACTTTTCCTCACCTCTTTCTTTTTTCCTTCTTCTTATTTTTTTATTTTTTTTTTAATATATGAATGATGATACAATGAGGAATGCCTGAAAGGTTTTTGGTGCTAGGACTGGTTTTTTAAGGACTAGGAATATGTTCTGGTTTATTCATGACTAGGAAATATCAAGTCAATGCTTGTTTTTCTTTTGCTTGAAAATATCAGAAGTGTAAAGCAATTTGTGATGGAAGCTGTGCTGCTGTGTCTGAGCCCGCTAGAAACATTGAGGGTAAAATCTCTCTGGAGCTTGGAAGTTTATTAGCTTTCATCTCAGGATCTACACTTGGAGTACAACTGTGCTCATTTTAGGTTGTCACTATGTGAAAAACAATGATTTGGAATGATCCCAAACTAATTTTTGGGCCAATGGGCAATAAGATCAAATCCTGTCTTACTTCTGTCTTCTGTATCTGAAAAACCGTGTTTTACTTTGCAAAATGTTATGGCAGTAAACGGATAAAAGAGTAAAAAAGTAGATTTACATATTTAAATGACTTAGTTCTGAAAGTAGATTAGATTATTCATTAAGCTTTACCAAATATTTACAAGAAAAAAAGTAAACATCAAGAGATCAGATTAAAGTGCCTGAATACAAATATTCTGCATATTAGGTTATTGTAAAAACAATAAATATTCTAAAAATGTTGCAATGATGATGTCTCAGCTGAAGCAATGATCCCAGTCTAGGGTACCACATTTTAAACAAAATATAAAAGAACTGAAAAGGCTCCAAGGAATTCAGGAGAAAAAAATTTGGAGAATGTGGTCTTGCAGAAAAAATTTGAAACAGCTTGTTTTATTTAGTTCAGGACAGAGAAGAATGAACAGAGCCTAATAATGATATGAAGTACTTAGCAGTTAAAAAAAAAAAAGGAAAAAAACCCAAGGATAGTAATTGATTGTTTTCAATATCTGCTAGATTTAGATTAAGACTGAGATGCTTAATTTTTCTCTGGACATGAAAGTAACTGCAGATGCAGGAATAAGCTGTAATATTTAAGTTGCAATTGTTACAAAGTAGATAAGAGCAAGGGTTACATGACTCCTGCCATAGAGCCCATTACTCAGTTGAGGCTGTTACTGGAACAGCTACAGAGATTCGTTTCGGAATCCATATGTTGGCAGGAGAGTGCAGATCTCCAAATGCCACAACACAGCTTCCCCTTGCCCTTATTGCAGATGGTTCCATGGTGGTTTTCCTCAATTCTATAAACATTGCTGATTTCTGCATTGGCTCCCTGGGCAGGTCTTTATCCCTGTCACTGGGGACAGTCAGGGAACAGATGAGATGTCTGTCACAAATAGCCTAAAATGTATTTTATCCAGGCTTGGAAAGGGTGAATGGACTTCCTGATCTCTTTTGATTGCCTTAAAATAATTTCTAAGGACCATTAAAATAAAGTACCTCTGCACACTCAAAATATTCTTGGAATTCTAAACTTACGACATTCAAATGGCTTTGGCTCTGATTTCCTCTGCTGGCAAAAGAGCTCTGCAGAGAAGGATGGACCCTTGGGTGAATGCAGCTGAATGTTCCTTCTGAGAGGGAGGACATGTAAACATGCAACTACATTAATCTCCTGCTGAAGGGCAGCACTGTGATGGGAGCTGCATCTGCAGTCATAGCATTTCAAAATGGAGCACTTGGGTGAGGATTTGGGAATAAGTGGCTTCAGAAAAGTCTGTAGCAAGCCTGTAAGCCAGCAGGATATCAGGCAGTGTCTTCAGGTGTGCTTTGTGTACTCCTTTTGGGGCTTGTATCCAAAGCACTGTAGCATTTCTTCCTTTAGCATTTCCTCAGCTCTTTTCTTTCTCCCCTACTAAGTAATTAAAAAAATTATATGCAATAGTTAACAAAATATTTCCTATTTTCTAAGTTAGGAAATGGATGTAATGTTCAATTGCTGCTTCCTGGGGCACACTGGAAAGTTGAAAACATATTTTTGGAAATGCTTTTAGCACATTTATGTTATCAGTGACAGTGCATAGAGTGGCTGGTTTGAAAACTGCTTGTGAATTATATACATCTTAAGTCAAATAGTAATTTGTACTCTTTAAGATAGTACAAATTTAACTAATTAAACGAAGTTAGATGGCTATTTTCTGTTCTTCTTTGCGGAACATCAGTCCTGTCACTGACTGTAGGTGCACCATAGATCATGTCTTGGTTTAATACCGCATCAAGAGCTAGTAAAGGATGGTGAAATACTTTAAACTCACTACATCAAGATTTAGTGATCTCATTCAGCCCTAAATAGTGGCTTTGGAATATACATACAGAAAATAAATAAACTTCTGTTGCTCTATATAAAGCCTTAGTGGATATTCCGAACAATATATATACGCTTACATTTTTAGAAAGCATGAAAAAGAAAAAAAGAAGGAAAGAAAATCGCCCCAGAAATTTCTGTTAAAACAATGCTATTGAGATTCCAGGCTTTTCAGCTGCAGTGAGGGCTTTATTTTCGAGAAGCCAGAGACAGAAGCAACTCAAGCCGAAGAGCTCTCACGCGGCTCCTTTTCCTTGGCAGTCCCGTGCTGCCTGACCGGGGCCAAATGCTCTTTGTGGTATTTGGCCGTGATTGCAGCGTAGGCACAGCCATAGACAGCAGCTGCCAGCATCATCAGGCACACGATGCCGCACACCACCCCGGTGATGACGACGGTGGCGATGGCGTGGCGCAGGCTGGCGGGCCTGGGTTTGGGCTTGGGCTCGCAGCTGGCGCGGCCGCTGTCCCCGAGCTCGCCATGGTGGCCATGCTTCAGCGAGCTCCGTTGCTCGAAGCCATGGTGGTGGCTGCTGCCCAGGTGCACGTGAGCTGTCCTCAGAGGACAGGCCCCAAAGAGCTCGTAGGGAACTTTGAGGAGGTCCTTCCCCTTCCGAATCCCTGGCGCCGAGCAGATGATGCCATCGCTTATTCCTCCTGGAAAAAAAAACCCCAGTGGTCTCAACGGTTGACGGTTTCTGGATCATCTTAATGTAAAATTAACATAATCCTGAAGTAAATTTATCATCAGTTTCAGCTTCGTACTTTTACAGATTTATAACATGTTTTAAAGGCTTTTGTTCAGTTAGGTCAGTGATGAGATTATTACACTTTGAAACTCACATAAGAGAGCATTTTCAAGAAGCAGTTCATCAGGAATTAGGTTATCTGTTTTCTATGGGTGTAAGTGTAAAAAAACCTATGGTGGTAGAAAAATAAGAGCTGTCATAGATAAACAAAGAGGTATTGTTAACTGCAAATTTGGTTTGTTCAACGTCTGACCACTGCTAATTTTTATGATGAGAAACGGAAACAACATATTTAGAAAATATTTCCCACTTGATTGAAATATCCCATGAAATCGTTGTTGTTCTGACATTGTGTGTTAACTGTAACAGGACAAAGAGAAAGCTCAGTAAGTTGTATGTACCCATGAGCGATTTTTTGAAGCAAGGCTTGTGATAAGAAAATATACACAGGCATAAAGGAGTTGAGTTTAATCAATCTATTACCCTGCTCAAATGCTAAATTTCATGATTTCTTAGAGCCAGCTTCCCAAAGGAGTTTTTTAGTACAGCGGGGAGAGAAGTAGGAATTCGCAGTCCTGGTAAATCACGTGGTTGTTCCTGAGTGTGTAGAGGAAAATACACCAAACGTAGCCCTCAGGTACCTAGTCAGAGCCCAGGGCTTTAGGGGTGCGGTGTGTCAAGGAGTCCACAAGGCCAAAATCAATGTTGACATATTTAAAAACATTAACTAATCAAATCAACTGAATTTTCTCCTCTCCTCTCCTCTCCTCTCCTCTCCTCTCCTCTCCTCTCCTCTCCTCTCCTCTCCTCTCCTCTCCTCTCCTCTCCTCTCCTCTCCTCTCCATCCAAAGTAATTCACCTTTCAGCTAATGCCAGGCACAGAAAGTTTCATCCTGAAAAGACTTGGAGAAAGTAGTGAATACAGGTGGAGGCAAACTGAAATCTGGAGACTACTCCACAAATAATGTTGATATTCCAGGACAGATTTGGACATAGCAGGTCTCTTGGTCTTTACTGGTGAAACCCAAAGCATGGTTCCAGACATCTTCAATGCGTTAGATTGTGTATGGATATAGATAAAACCTTCAAATCCTTCAACTCTTACCCTTTCATGATTTTAAGTAACTAATTATGTGTGCTTGGAATAGAACCCTGGTGTTCCTCCTGAGCTGAAGTATTCTCTGTAATTTCCTGTGAATATGCATGAAATGTCAATTGCCCAAGATGGATTCAGCTAAAAATACTCAAATATTTTGGACTTAGATTACTTTGTTATTTCATGCAAGAAATATCTGCAGAGCCACTGTGAAGTTTCATCACGTGTGTCATATAAGTAGTGGGAAACATTAATGTGTAATGTAACTAATTTTTCTTCATGTAATTCAGACAAGTAATTTTAGGGAAATAGAAACACAGAAGAGAACATAACACTTGGGCTTCTTTTAAAGCTTGTTGCTAAAATTAATTTGTAAGTTCCATGTAACTTCATTTAATTAATCTGTACAGTGTTCGGAAAGATGGAAGGATATCACTGAACTTCTAGACAACATTGTTTTTTGAAATAAATGATAATATTTATGCTGCTGGCAGAGTAATTAAAATAATCTGATACCTGATTTATCTTAAATAATTTCATTCTTCTGCATAGAGAAGTCAAACCCCTGCTGATTTCCAGCGTAATAGACTAAAGCCCTGCGATAAAGTAATATTTTACCTATTCAAGATATTAAGATTTTATTGCTGAGAGGAGTTTAGCCTTTTGTCTTTTCTAAAAGGTGGCTCATAGCTGTGAATTTACGTCACCTTGAGACCACTCCAGTAGTACGGTGTCCCTGCATGGCCAATATGGCTCTCCAGCTGGCCTGCAGAGTTCTGATCCCTGCAAAAGACAGTCCATCAGTCTCAGGCCACATGGGACATCTCCACGTCCCCTGTGCTTCAACAGGCTCCACACCGCTTTGGTACAGAGACACGTAATCAGTAGTTTGGTCACATGCAAGCATCAAAGCCCAATTTAGAAAAAAAGAAAATTGCCCTGCTGATCTGAATTCTCAGTCTGAACATACCTCCTGGGAGAAATAAATTAATTTCTTTTTATACTTAAATTCCTTTAGAATTAAATCATGTTATATTTTTCACAGCATAACTCATGAATATATTTAAAAGCAGGTGTGACCAAAATACTGACACTACTATTTATAAACTTCACTTTTCCCTGTGTGATGCCATGACACATTTCTGTCAGGAAATTGCCGATGAATTGAGTTCCTCTTCTGGTTAACAACAAGTTAGGAAGTGATACTAGGTATTTGTAAAATATTAAAGAACTACTAAGTCATAATTGATAGAAAAAAACTAGAATCCTGGGTTCTCTAAAGTTTGCTCAGTACTGATATCTGTCTTGATGTTTACCATCATGCAACAGGTAAAAAGAACAGTAGGTTGGTTTCCAGCAAAAATAAGTTGGTAGAATTAAAATAACTGTATGTGCACAAGTATACTTGTTTTATATTTAGAAATGTCTATATCTGAATTCACACACTAGTGAACACACCTGTACCTGCTGTATGGTTGTGTGTGCGTCCTTGCTCTTTCTCTGGGCACAAATACGAAGTCCCTCTCTGATTCTAGTTTGCCACTTGTGTTTATAAAAGCACTTACATTCTGACCTATGCATAAGAATATAGTTTAGTGTGTTTATTTGAGGAAGTGACCTACAGTGTGGGGTAAATTTTTAAGCCATAGGAGTGAAGATCAGATGCTGGTCAAATGTTCTCATATACACTATGTGTAGTGAGAAAAATTCCTTACCTCTGTATAGAAAACTCTCCAGCCATAGTTTTAGGCCAAAGATATTACAGTTGCATTGCCAGGGATTATCTTTGAAGAGAACCACTTTCAGGTTTGGAAGTGACTCCAGCAGAATTCTTTCCATTTTCTGAAGTTTGTTATGCTTCACAGACAGCAATGTTATATTCCCTGTGCTGTTTCCAAATGTCTCAGGCAAGCGAATAATGCTGTTGGATGACAAGTCCAGTTCTTTTAGGTGTGGGAGGAAACTGAAAGTCTTGTTTTCTATATAATGAATCAAATTTCTGGTTAGGTTTAAAACCTGAAGATACCTTAGTTTTTGAAAAGCACCAGGTGCCACACTTGAGATAGAATTATTAGACAAGTCTAAGATTTTGAGTAACGGCGTTGCAGTGAATGCATTTTGGTTGATTCTCCAGATACGGTTGTTCTGCAACTGCAGTATCTGAATTTCAGGAGGCAAACGGGCAGGAATTTCGGTAAATCCTCTGTTCTTGCAGTCTGCAGTCTTTGAGGCTGTGTAGCAGAGGCATTTGTCAGGGCAGCCGTGAGCTGTGTGTGCCAACAAGATGACGCTACAAGCCAAAAGCCAGTTACCTGTGTCACACGTGAAAGAAGATTTAAATTAGTTTAAAATGTTTGTCTTTAGGCAATACACAGGCCATAAACACACCCAGAAGGTATACAGTTCCACAATAAACAATGATGTGGATATCACAGAGTGTGTTTCTTTTATAATACATAAGTAAATGACAGATAGTGTTGATGTACTTCTATGGTGCAGAAGGAAGATAATGCTACCATGATTTTAAAATGAAGTACTTCCCATGCTTTTTTTCCAAGTACAAATGGTTTTCAAGAGGATTTGCCATCAGCAGAGCAGTGGTGTTTGAAGGGAATGTGACAGTTTCTAAAATTATTAAATTGAAATGTCTCTCTTTCTGTGGTAGTAACAACTTTAAACATCTTGTGTCAAAAGAATTACAAGCAGAACTTTTATTTTTCATTGGTTTTTGCTAATATTACTGCCTGGAAGAATTGAGTCAATGTACCATTAAAAGATCTACAAGCTTCAGACATAGCTATAAAAACTATTAGCAGTACTTTTTCAGCAATCCTGATTTTGTAAGTTTCTCCTTTAAAGTATCTTTTTTCTTTTTGTTTTAATTCCTTTCTCTCAATGACATCTATACTTCCTATAGAGACAGGTTTCTACACAGTCACTAGACATTTGTCAATAAGCTTCTGAAAATATAAATTAGTTGACAGGAGTACTTAGTAATATTTAGTGTATATATATATATATATATATATATATCTGCTGCTCCCTGATGTTCAGGTGGTTTTAACGGAAAAAAAAAAAAGTTTTTTTACCTTTTTTTACCTTTTGTGTCTTGCTAATGTTCTTAACTTTGAAAACAAGGTACTTAAAGCTATGCTTGTATGCATATAATAAAACATTAAATAACTCAGTATTGAATAATTACATTTTCTTTGACTAAAGAAAGAATGATGAATCTTTTCTAACCTTGTTTCTGAGATGCTTCAAATAATTTTTACTATTTACTGTTCCAAAATGCAAAACATTTTAGTTAGTTGCTACTTGAAACCTTTTAAAAATAAAGTAATTACTGTTTATTGACTAACAGAGTTCAAATGTGAATTACTAACAGGGAATACCATATTGATGGAATGATGTATGATTATAGTAAGAAATATGATAAGTACGTAAATGAAAGTTGTATTTTGAGGCCACAGTTTAAAGCACAAATTACTCATTAATTTCCACTCAGAAATGAAATATTTATATTAAAATTATACATAATGTTCTGCAACACTGAATTCTGTATCATAAAATTCACTTGAAAGAATCCAGCATTCCTGCATGCAAGGTAAGCAATACTTTCAGTTCATTACACTGTTCTGCAACAGTTGGCTTCAGAAACAGCTTCCAATGTAGAGGTAAAATAAACTCTGCTTGGGAAGGAAATGCTTCGCAAACAGAAAAATTGCATTATTAGTCCGAATGGTTCAGTATCTCACCTTTCATTCTGCTCTGCTTGTTCTTCTCCTGGCAGAAGATTCAGTCCAGATTTCTGATGTAGAACAGGAACAGACTCTGTTCTGATTCCCACTTCAAATCTGTAACATGCTCATACAGTTTCCTTTCTTGAGGATTTTTTTAGGTGGTGTCTGTGACTTGTGTAGAAGGGCAACTATTTCTACTCAGTTACTCTATCAGCCCTTGGTTTTTTTTCTTAATTACAATCTTCTCCCCCCTTTTTGACTCTCAGAGACTTATTCTGCATCTTAATCAGACAACAAGCCATGCAAACAGTGTCTGTCCAGCTCTGACTGGACAGCTGTAAGTACAAATAATGACCTGATAACCTCGCCTCGTCAATTTGTTTAATCTCCATCAAAAGCAAAGCACAGAAGATAAAGCCGCCTTTTTTTATATCCAGTATGATTTCTGAGTTCTGGTGGATTATTAGCCAGGCTGTGTCAATTTTTGCAAGATCTGAACATGGATTTTGATTATCCTGGGCAGTGACTGGAGGCAGTGGAGTGTATAATATCACTACAAATAGTCCCGTGGGTTGACGACATGGTTCTGACAGTGCCCTTGTTTGCTCTTTTAAGCTTATTCATCTGACATCCATTAGTTGTGCTGACAGGATTTTATTGCTTGGGAATACAGGACCAGTGGATCCTTCCGTAAAAATGGCACACATCCTACTGTATGAATATTGAACAAATTAATTTATTTTCAAAGATATTGGAAAGATATAGCAGATGATACTAAAATTGTAATGTGACTTGGCTTGTTTCTTTGTTATTTCTTCAGTAGAACTCATACTATGCCATCTACACCAATAAAAGGATTAATGACTTGTGACTCTGAAGGAACTCAAAGGTGTTGAAAGGAGTGAGAGATCTGGTATATAGTTGAGCCTTTCCAGGCCATATGATCACTCCATCTACAAGCTGTCCTATGGAGAGGGAAGTTGTGCAATCAAAACATTTCAGACCTATAATACAGCTTCCTTGGGTACAAATTCTGCTTTTAGGTGCTTTTAAAAAGATCACATAAAGTTCACTTACCAGGTCAAAACTTATATGATGTAGACAATGTTCTAGGAATACTAGAAAAATCAGATCATAAGGTCCAAACTGCTGTTGAAAGCAGGGTCTTTACCAGAAGTTATCCAGGGTCCTGTTAAGTTGAGACTCTGATATTTCCGGTAACAGATTCTATTACTTTTCTGGGCAGCCTTCTCCAATATGTTACTGTTGTCAGAATCAATAATTTTTTCTTGCATCCAGTTAAGAGTTTTCCTTGGAGCAGCTTGTGTCCCTCCTCTCTTGTCCTGTCGTTATGAATCCTTGTGAAGAGAGTAACCCCATTTTTTCCTTAGGTACCTTTTGGTTTCCAAAAGTCTGTGCTGAGCTCTCTGCCCCCCTGGCTCAGAGCTGTGCCTGTCAGTACCATATGCTTTGCTCAATTGTTTCTGACACCAGTCAAGACACCCAAAGGAACAATGGATACATGGGAACAGTGAAGGAGAACATAGGGAAATTGTCATTCTGTAATTGTTCATCTGGAGGATCCCAGGATTACTGCTGTGAGTGGCAGACCTTATAATGCTTGACATTCTTGATGGATAACACATTGTTCTGATAGGGGGTGAGTCCTGGGGTTGAGTGTGAACACTGCAGATGTAGATAACCTGCTACCACAGTCATCCTGGTTAACCCCAACTTTACCAAAAAAGGGGAGAGAAGCTTAAAGATCAACTGTACTGTACTTTAGATTAATGTCAGGTTAATGCAAAAAGCTTTTTTAACTTTTGTAGCATGATACATTTATTTACCGTTTCTATGACCCATCTTAAAAAATGTCTGTGAATCATTTTAGTGAAGACACAATTAAATGTGAAAAGGTCTGTCATAAAATAGCATCTTCCTTAGAAGTTGTAGCCATGTTAGCTATGGATGCTCTTACAAAGAATAAAGTTAGGTCGGGTACTTTTTTCTTGAGATGATATCCCACTCTGCTTGCATTAACTCATCCCTTGTATCAGTGGCAGCTCTTTTCATGACTTTTGATTATCTTGCAGAAGGTAATAGCTATTGTATTATTGGTGTTTTGTGTGATAAGATGCTTTTAAAATCTCTTTGGTGTCTATAATTTTATTTGGCTTGTGAATTTAAAGGGTTTCTTTTTAAAGTTATTTTTCCGTCTTAACTAATATTTGCTGACCAGAAGGGTATACAAGCTCCCACTGCAGTTCATTTCATGTAACAGTGGGCTTAAAAAATGTCTCTTAACTGCCTCTCCTATTTTAGGTAAGCCTTTGCAACTATAATTGTATTATTTTTAGTGTGCACCATATTACAGAGATGTTCACAGAACAAGGTCACAGAAAGTTAAGCGCTGTGGGAGGTTCAGTTCCAGCAATAATGCAGAGGTTGTTTTATTTACTCAGAGTCATGGAATAAGAAGTTATTACTTTTTAAAAAATCTTCATGCTGGATTCATATTTGGAAACATATGATTAAATCTGTCGATTTGCTTTTCATGTAGATGTGGCTATTTTTACCTTATATTGAGAACTCTGAATAAACATGTTTTGTAAACAGAAGTTTCCCCAACCTATAATCCATGTCCTGTTCCCATTTATTAGGAATAATACTTTGGTTGTGACAGAGAAGTCTGATGTGGTGAAAATTATAGTCGTGTCACAGGTAGAGATTTGCCAGAAACAGGATAACCATGAAACCTACTCTACTTCTGGCCTTTTGAACCACCAGCAAGATTCTTTTCAGTTGTCTGATGTGGTGCAGCAACTGTTATTGCAGCCTCTTAAATTAGCCTGTGCCTTGTTGTAGCAAGGTATGTTTCCTATTGCAAATAGCAAGAAAGCCCCATGAACTAATGTCTGATCCCTGTTGGCTGAGGGGGGGCAGCTCTGTCTTTGCTTTGCCAGCAAACTCTTTGTTGCAGCAATTACTGCCATCTGCTTTAAAGGAGTTCTATGTGTAAGAATCATCTCTTTTACAGAAGATCATTATGTTAATTAAACTCTAGCAGAAAGGAAACAATTTAAATATTTCAAATATTTAAAAGCTACAGGATTTGGATTCCACTGCATTGTATATCGAGTCCAGGCAGACACAATTATATTAAAAAATGTTCCCAAGACCACAGCAGACAATTCCTATACATACTCTTTATTAGATTTATTTTCCTTATGCTTTTGAGTGGGAAGGAATTAAAACCGAGATACTTTCAGGGAAATGGCATGTGCTTTCTCTTTACTAATGTGTGTCTCCAGATTGGTAAAACAGCTAAGCTCTTGCTCAAGACCCTAAATGAAATTTTGGGTCTGAACCTCTTCATTTTGGTTCAGGACAAAGAAAATATTGCATTTGTTAGTGAAATAGCCCATACCTTTATTGTTAAAATTTTTCCCCTTTAACTGGGTAAGTTAATTTTTTTTACTTTAAAAAATACAGTAGTGCATGATGGTGAAAGGTTGTGCCCTTCCCCATGAGTCAGAACGCTGTGCAAAGGTGCCAGGACAAAGGTGCCATGGGAGTCATGCTTTTCTTTCTACAAGGGCATTCCTTGTACTCTGAGAGATCAGGACTCTCTCAAATTTTCCCTGGCAGGTTTTCAAAGGTTGACAAAGCTTAGAGGAAGGCCCTGGATCCTATGTCTGCTTGCTTTTCACAACAAAAGTATAAGCCAATGGATCAAACTAAATTTGACTCGAGGAAGATTCATACCTTAAAAATCTGGCCATATTTTCCAGAAAGGTGGGCTTATGGATTTCTTCAGACATCCTTTGCTTAGACAGGATAAGAGGGGAGGAATATCAGCTAGAATTTAATGATATCAAATACTGGTTATGACACAGCGTGAGACACCTTGATTTCTTTGTGTCTGAGTTGTTATGAGTTATGACGGTGTCCCTTTCAGGTGGGGAGTAATGTTGTGCAGTTCTAGAAACAAGAAACCAGGCAGAGAGTTGTGATTTTGTACAGGGGAAGAGCCCAGTTTTTCCTTTCCAGTGGCTTGTTTTGCCTTACTTAGATACATCTGGTAATTTTTTATACAGTGAGTAATTAATCTATGAAATGCATTGTTGGAAATTATCCTTGGGCCAGAAGATTAGTAGGATTCCTATATAATCTGGAGCCATAGTTACCTCATGGGGCCAAAAAAAAATAATTTAGAAGGGATATAAACTTTCACTCTTAAGGGCTTTAATCAACCACTAATGACACAACTTATGGAGAAAAACCTTTCCCTGTGGGCAGTTTTTTCCATAATTATTATTTATGGGAATTTTTACACCTTCCTCTGACACCTCTAGGAGAGGCCAGAGTATGAGATGTAATAGTGGGCGAGATGAACTGGAACATGCTGTGTTCCAGGTGGAGATTTACTGTGGGAGAAGGGGTGGCTGGGCAGCCTGGCAGTGGCAGGAGGCTGCTGGCTGGGGAGGTGTGAGCTGCTGTGTCCCGGGCACCACAGGACAGCCAGGCTGAGCATCTTCTCTGTCTAGGTCAGAACTCTGTTTTTCCCCACATTGCTGTTCTGATCTGGACTGGAAAATTCTTTGAATATTCATATCCAGGTATTTGTCAGCAGGTCTGCTCTTGATCTATAAACAACTGTTTGATTCAGTCCTTTGTCTACAGCCCCTCCCCTTCCCCTTCCCCTTCCCGTTCCCCTTCCCCTTCCCCTTCCCCTTCCTTTTTCTTATTATCTCTGAAGACTTTCAGTCCACTAGAAAGTGCAGTCAGTGATTTGTTGTGCTATTATAACTCTAATATAATAAATAATATAATTAGAAGTTAGTGTGGCTTGTACTCTTTTCCCATAACTAAATGAGAAGAAATAGATGAAGATGAGGAAGGGCTTAGTTGGAAAATGCTGAAACACCAGCCTTACAGTGTGCTTTGGTAGGTAGAAAAATCATCAGGGTGGATGCAAGGCCTTCAGAACAAGGAGAAGCACAGGGAATAAAGATGCTGGGCCTCTTTGCCTTAATTGCAAGTTAGATGAAGTTGCAGCAAGGGGCAGATTAAGTGTCAGCAGAGTATTTGTTCCATCACAAATAGCAGCAGGGGGTGCAGATTCAATTTTCAATCATTTCCTGACTAATGTCAACCACCTGTTATACATGCTGAGCATCCATAGATAGAATATATCTCCAGTAAGAGTAAATTAATGAACTCACTGTGCCATTATTGCAAATAGAAAAAAATATTGCTTGACATCAAGCTAAGAGAAATGAAAGAAATAAAACTGGCAAGAGAAAACACATGCAAAAATAAGTGCAGGTTTACACTTTGTTTCATCTTGACATTATAGATGCTTTTGTTCTTCTCTTAGATATGTTAAAACTGAGATCACTTGCTACTTTTCTAGATAGCTGATTCTTCATCAATGTTTTTTCTAAGCTTTTATTTAGTGATTTCGTTTCCTTTTTATATTTAATGAGAATTTCTGTTCATGGTCACAACTCACCCTGGACTCAAACTTAAGACCAGGATATAAATCTCCCGTGCATTCTGAGTGGTTGATTTACTAGGGCAGCTCTTGTAAGAATTGGAAGGATTTTTTTGAACATCATCTGTAAAAGGGTTTTGAAATGTTCACAGTGTATGAAGAAATATTTTTTAAATGCAGTAAACGTTTCTTACACTGTTGCTCACCAATTGTGCTGCAAAGTAAAACTCATACTTCATTGATTCCTTTTGTGATTTTAAGGCAAATTGTAGTAGTTCAGTAAAACTCACTGTTAAATGTTGGGAACTCCTGTGTTTATGGGCTCAAAAGGACTCTCTCTTTGCCCTAGTCACTTGAACACAGAAACTTGCAGAGGCAGGGATGACATTTGCTGCAGTAAAAAGTCAAATAGTTAAACCTCTGTAATTCTTGCCACACTTTGGAAATATTAACATGATGCTTTTTTTTTTAAATTAATTTAGCAAGGTACTAAATAACCTAAGATTAAAATTATGCAGCTGATAAATGTTAAATACATAATTTTGGTGGATTTAATCATCAGTAGAAATGTAAGTATTCCTTTGGATCAGGACTGACGTGCTCAGTAGCTTTGGATTCAGGCTGGGATGGAACATTTCCATTGGGTGATGTTTTCTACAAGGGATAAGGTAACTGCAACTCCTGAAAGGATCTCAGCTGTCTTGCAGCAGGTGAAGTGGGAAGGACCAACTCCTTTAAAACGCCTGTGTTGCCAGTCTGTGCCCTGTGCAGGGCTGCTGTGTGGCAGCTGTCACCAGCAGAGCTCTGGGCAGGATCCATGAGCAGGACCCAGATTGTCCCTGTTTGCTGCTTACAGGACCATCTCACAAGCAGAGGAGGGATGTTGTATATTTTCCCATATGGCTCCAGTGAACAAGAATGAGCTGGATACCTTTACCTGCAGCCACTGTTCTTCATTTCAAAAGCAGATAATTTTTACAAGGCAGTGCATAGTTTGCTGCTTTTCCAGTTTCCTTGTTCTCTCTGGGTTTCTGTCATCCCTACTGCTTGAACTGCTGCAGCTGCAGGCACCGACATTCCTCTGACAACATCCTGGAGATCCCATAGCACACTGTTATCCTTTCCTCACCCTCTACTTTTTAATCTGTCAGCAGGTTTTAAACACCAAGGATGTTTTTATAATACCTTTTTTTCGCTGCAGAATGTTTTAAATGAAGTAACAGGGTAAGTCAGGTATATGGATAGATTTCTCATCCCTCATGTTTAGTTATTTCTGCTGTTTTCAGACAGGATAAATCCCTGGGAAACTTAAATGGTATACAGGATAATGATGCTTCTGTTTAGAATTTGTAAAATAGGCCACTGAAAGCACTTTTGTTCAAAAAATAAAAAGAAAATATTCTTTCAGAGGGCAATTTATTAATGAGAATTACAATACTGGAAAATCTGTTATAGATTAGTGAAGAACAGTAACAGTGTATCCAAATGGCACTGGCTGGATAATTAAATTCATTTAATAGGTACTGAAATTTAAACCTCTTGATCCCTCTGACGTAAACATAACTCTTAAAAGTCGTGGAACTTGATTCTAAAAGTGTAATGTGGGAGAGAAACACTGGGACAATGATTACAGATTTCAGATACCCTGGGAGGAAATGTATTCAGGAGTTAAACAAGAGGCATTCAAATTAAAAAAAAAAAAAAAAAAGAAAAAAAAAAGAAAAAAAGAAAAAAAGAAAAAAAGAAGAATAACCCCCAAAAGAGTAGCTATGAAATATAAAAAGAACCAATAATAAAACTCCATTTATGTAGGTGTGCAGCTTCTATGAGCAGTACTGAAGCAACATGACTGGGATAACCAAGGAACAAGTAAGGGATGCTAAAGGTTGAAATCATTAAGGAACATCATGTTTTCAATATTCTTACACTCTTTTTACCTATTCTATATTATCGTGTCTGTTTTGGCTGTATGTCCTTCTGTATGTCTGTTTTGGTTTCCTGTTTTCATGGTGAGAATCCCCAAAGATTCTCATTCTATGGTTTCTCCTCTCATTAATAGAATTTTTTTTTTAATATTGATTACAATTTATTAAGTATGTCCAGTGTATAATTGTGTTTTCTTGCTTTGGTGGAAAGGAAAATTATTTACAGAGTTTTAACACATCTTTTAGGAGGATCATACCAAATGGCTGATGGGCTGTCTGCTAAGTAGGGAGGAAAATGTTTTAGGATTGGTATAAATTATGAAGTCCTGACAGTCATAACACTGAGCTATGCCTCATTTTTGTTTGTCCTACCTGAAGTTATTGTTAAGCTTTTAACCATGACTTCTGTTTCACTGTCCCTTAGGATGCTGAAGGATGGACTTTATCTCAAGCCCATGCATTAGCTGAGAGAATAACAAATTTAAGACAACAGCTGGAATACCTATGAGAAAATAAACGTTAAAAAATAAACATAAAAGTAGAGTATTAGCCCTAAGATTCAGAAAACATTTAAATGTAACCTCATCTTTTTGTCTTCCATGGTTATATCTGACTTTTGTGTCAACACTGGGTGATGCTGAAGTATAGAGATAATACATATTATCGTTTAATACAATGCCTTTTAATCCAAAAGCACTTCTATTTTACTATTCTTTAATTTATGGTGGGATGTCAAAAGTACCCAACCTAGCTGAGCTTTCTCTATCCATAAAGCTATAGCTGTCTTAAGCAAAAAGGGTGTGTTTTCATCTTTATTTGTTTCTGTTTCCTTCTGCAGTCTGTTATTTTGGAATATAATGGCAGGGCTGAGCTTGGTTACTCGTATTTTGGCTGAGACTTTTTATCCTTTTCTCTTTTCAAATGACAGTGTCCATTTCCTTTCTGTCTCTGTGTTTCAGCAGAGTTAGAATAGATGAGTTCAAAGAACAGCACCACTGACTTCTCCCTTCTCAAAGTGCTCTGGGGGAGAAGTGGGCAAACTTCTTTTAGAAGGTGAAGTTATGCATCATGTGCCTACTTTAGTGAAGTAATAATTTCCATACCTCGAGTTTTCTTGGTATCATTAAGATCTTAAATGGTTTTCATTAGTTACTGCTACAAGCTTCTTTTCTATAAACCTGTTAGAAAGAAGAAAGAGCAGAGCACTCTCTAATTTGTAGTTTGTGGTGATTTGGAGATGTGTTCAAACACAGGCACTAAAGTGAACATTTGTATTTGAAGCAATTGTAGTACAGGCTTTTCCTTGGAAATTAAAGACTCTCTACTTTTCTATATGCCATCAGCTGGTCATATTTTGCATGTTGTTGCTTTCTTAGCTTTGGAGTAAAGGTGTACCTGTTTTAGAACTTCTGCAGACTTTGTTACATTGAAAATGTGAAAAGGTTTTGAGAAAGAATTGGGAATTACCTAATGCTTGATTTTCTGTAATGCTTTGTGTAAATGGAACTTGGGTGAAATTAATCCTGTAGAACAACATTTCAGTTGCATCATGGTGCAGATTTAAACTAAAAAAGTAAAAAGCCATGTTTATCTAGAGTCCTCTTCATTGTATTGTCACAGCACTCTTGCTAAGGCATCTCTTTAAATGATCCTAATTAGGACTTTGGACGTGGTTCTTCTCCTAAAATCATAGGGAAATGTATCACCCTTCCACCAACACAGGATTTGAACTGCAAGTGTGAATACAGCACATCCTTTCTGGTGTTCTATATGAGAGTATTATGAAATGGTGAACAAAATACACCACTCAAAGATTCAAAATGTTTTACACCTTTTTGGACAGATTGATGGCACCTGTCAGCCTTGGGTTTCTAGAGTTCTTTTTAGGCTAAATTTATGGGGGGAAAAAATTGCTCTGAAGAAGAGAATCTGTTTGATTTTAATTCCTATTTATATTATATTTATATTATATTTATATTATATTTAGACTAGGAACAGCCCTAAGCCTTCAGTGCTTCACACCCTGGACCTACCTTGTCTTCACAGGCAGATGTTCTCTGACGGAAGTGTCACAGAAGTCCAGATTCCATGTGATAATTTCCTTATATAGGAATATTATAAAACATGAGCCATGCTGTCATTTTATAGAAAAAAATATTTTATACATAGAAGACCAGTTAACACATTTTAAGCTATGGCAATGCTGATATTTCCTGTTTTTCAGAGATGGGCTGAACAATGGAGGGTTTCCCATGGTAGAAACTTTGCTGTAAATGTTTCTTCTGGTAATGTAATTAGAAAGTATTGGCTCCAGTTAATGTAATTTAAACAAAACATGTTGTCCTCAGCAAACTTGTTAAAAAGGTTCCTTGTCTAAAAGGAAAACAGGGACATAGAGTGTTTTCATGGAAACTCAGTTAAAATTCTGATTTCTGGATATGAGCATAATCAGCACTACAATCTAAACTCATTTAATTAAATGTGTCTTAGTTGTGAAGTCAACAGAGTATAAAAGTATCTGTACACATGCAAGAGTCAGAGCTTTCCATCCCTGTAGATGATTTCTACCTGCACTTTAAAACAGAATAAAGCAGGGAAACTTGTGTGAGACTCTTCTCTTTTTGCCTTCTGTGGCCATTTGTGCCGTTTTGATATAAAAATCTACTAAATCTGTTTAAATATACTTTAATTTACTGCATTTCCAATATGTGGTCTTGATTTCCTTTTATTTCAAATAAAAGTAAGGAGGGCTTGTCCCTTAGTGTAGGGCATATCAGCCCTGTACTGTGAGAGAATGGAGAAGATAATGTTTGCTTCCATTATAGCTATGCCAAGAAGGTTTATCAATTATGCTACAGCATTCTTTTTGTAAAAGAGCAGAAAAAGAGAGAATTTATTGAATTGGCCGTAATTAGAAAATTAAATATGTTTTATAAATGTGTTGTAGCAGAACTTCCAGGAGAACTTTTGTCATTTATAAATGACATTTTGGAAAGTGGTATTTCAAAGTTATTTTGGTACCTAGGAATATGATAGAGACTTCAGAATTACAGCCCAACATTTACTGATGGTAGTGTGAAATAAGTACTTCTGGAAAGCCCACCAGGATCAGCCTGCCTTTGGTGTGCCCCAACAGCTATAAAAACCTGGCCCTTGCAAGATTGACTTTCCTGGAAAGTCAGTAACAGGTTTGCCTCTACACAACAGCACAATCTCTGGAAAGTCCTGCCAAGAGTCCTTTCTTTGAGCAGAGTTTGGAGGGGTTTTGTGTTCCCCAGAGCTCCATTCTGGAAGGGGCTTCGTGTTCTTGTCCTGAGCTGGGCATCCCTTAACTCTCACAGACTCCAGTGAGCACTTAGCAGTGCTCAACACCTTCCAGCTGAATTTGTGCCTATCAGACAACTTAGTAGAAAGAGAAGCTATTTTTTATGATAAATCCTAAGTTTAATGTATAATCAGACAGCTCCCTTTCAGAAGGCTTCCTGATTTATTTCAAAGCTATTACATTAAAGAGGATTACATTTGGTGCTCATTACATTGATTTCCCTTAAAACTTAGCAATTTATACTTCTAAAATATGCCTTAAGACTGCATTGATAGCTAAATCCTACTAATCATTAGTATATAAATTATAATATACTACTTGCTGAAGCATCTGGGTAGCAGTTTATGTGAAATAAGTATGGTGCATTTGTACTTTTATTGTGAAAGTCATGTCAGCACTTGCACTATTTCCAGAAGTTAATAATTCACCCAGAGAAGTTCACTTATGGTCATAACTTGGCACACGGTTCTCGGGCAATGCTGTCATTTTATTAAAAAACTTTAAAATGTTTTAATTTTTTTAAAATGTCAGTGCCTTTTGATTTTATCTGTCTCAACATTTTTAAAAGCCTTATTTCTTTGGGGTTTTTTTTTCTTGAAGTATCAATTAAAAACATTTATTAATTTTGTATTTGGTCATAAGATGGTCAATAAATTTTTCTTTGTATTTTGTGGCTTTTAAAGAGGTGATTTCAGCTTTTTCTAATGAAGAAAAGAAGCTGTTGGCTAATTTTCATCAATATGAAAACACCTCTTAATACATGAATAGTCACCAGATCAGCCATAAGCAACCATTTCTGCTGGCACCTATGCAGGATTCTTCAGCAATTCTGAAGATGTTGATTTCTTATTTTTCCTGAAATCTGGTAAGACAAGTAAATAGAAAGCTGTCACTCCACCCCTGATTGCCTGGCCTCTCGGATGGCATTAGCTGCTTTCCAGTTCATGGGCATGAACTTCTACACGTTAAATAAAGCAAAAGATAAATTGTTTTCCCCAACACAGGGGGAAGTTTATTTCCCCAATACAGGTCATTGCTGAGAGGTACAATTAACATTTCTTGGCCATATTTCAAAATCGTGACAATAAAATTTTCTTACGAAAAAATTGAAGTAAACGTGAAAATGTTCAGATTACAGCCAGTATTAATCCATAGTTGTAGAAACTGACTTTCAAGAGCTGGTTGTAATATACTGAACACATCTTGCAAGATGGTGTTTCTTTTTATTTTAAGACATAAAAAGTAGGACAATATGAAAGAGAAGAATATTTATATTTCAGTATAATGGGAAATCTCAGTGTTATTAGTCTAAGATTGCTTTCTATTCCTGACATGGTTTAAACCTGCAGTTCAGGAGATTTCAAGAATGCTAGTTTATAGCTCAAATGCTAACTCCTATTTTGCTGAACCAAGATGCAACTGTGTTCTTTTCTACACAGATATTTAATAAAAATACATTTTTGATCCAAAAATGTAAAAAGCAGGCAAACAAATCTGCTTTTGCAGATAATACTCTTCATGGAAAAGTTGAACATATGTATCTTTTGCTGTTATTGTTTTTTAAAATTGTTGAGTAAAATACACAAATGGAAATCAGGTTGCAAATCCACCAGTGTTATTTTCTTTGTACTTGCAACTGCAGAATACCATGGTACTGCTCCATTTCAAACACATAAAAATATGTGCACTGAGTCTTTTGGACATGTATTTTTTTTGTCATTTTCTAAAACTACAGATTATCACCACGTGGTTGAACAGCAAAAGCATGGTTGAAGTAGTGATCTTAGAAAAATAAAAACATGAGAACTATTCTGGAACATTACAGTAAACACTTGACTTATGAATCATCCAGTAGATATGGTGTTGAAAGGCTGGAGATTTTTATTCATGATGAGGTCCTTGTGATGTATTATTTGACTTCAAGTAACATGACTCATGTTTTCAGTGATTCAAAGTGATTTGCTAATCACAGTATAGCACAAACAGTTTGTAAAGAGTATCACTGTTATTGTTATTATAACTCAGTAAATAAGAGATCCAAGACTTCTTTCCAAATGATGTGGTTTGATAAAATGTCAGTGTTTGCTCATTCAGTGTCCCAAGCCTGGTTTGACTAATGAGATTTCATATATTCATAGACCTTGTATGGACACAAATCCCCCCTGACAGCAGCAGAGAGGGAGTGGTTGGTGCTCAGTGTGTCTTGTAGGCAGGAAATGTTGGATTTGTTCAGATCCCTCCCCCTGCAAGGATTGGTACCAGCAGAATCTACATGTCTTGGGCCCCAGGTCTGTGGTGAGGGCATTAAACTGTCAGGAGACAAACTGGACAGAGAACTCATGAGTTCACTTTGCAGTGGATGCCATAATATTTGTGTTTAATGTCTTGTCCAAAGTATTCTGTGTCTGGCAGTAGGACAACTTGTACCCATTCTGCTATGACAGGATTTCAATTTGGGAGGGGTAAAGCACTTTGGAAATTACAATAGAAGCTTTGCCCATGTCTGAGATCAGCCTTCTCACAATGCTCAGAAATGTGGAAACAGATTTTATTTTGTTAACCTGCTTAGGAAGTAGCCAGAATCGAGTCTGCAAATAAAATATGATCAAGGCTTGAATGTGTTGTGTTTTAGTCACAAGTGGAAGCAGAAAGTCTTATATATCCTAAGAGAATCCGGTCACAGGATGTTTGGATAAATATCCAAATTTCTGGCTGTTTGTCTGGACTTTGAGCCTCTTAGGGTTCCTTAATTGCCAGCTTGAAACCACAGCCTTTGGCTGAGATGGAAAGGTAGTCGGCTATACTGCTCTTAACTAGGACCTCAGCTGTGAGAAGTAAAGCTTTTTCTGAGAACTTGACACGTCCTGGATCTTCCCTTAAGATTTGTAAAAGTGCTTACAAATACATACTGTTCCTATTTTTCATTTCAGTCATGGGTTCTACTGAAATAGCAAGAAAACCCTATAAAACTAAAAAATGGTTAGGGAGTTACAAAAATACTCTCACTGCTTCATTATTTTAGCATTACTGTGGTCAGATTTCAATCTTCACATGCTTCCTATCTGTTGGAATTCAGAATTATTTGTCAGAGCAGTGGCCATGCTAGGAGATGCTGGAAGAAAGTTAAAGGCTCATAGGAATTCATAAAAGCTCTGCCACCAGCACAGTTTCCTCTGTGATGATTCTTGCCTTGTTTCTGCAAGCTGCTGAAACTTCCTGACACTAAAAGTAGTACTACTCAGGTTTCTTCTTCTTCTTTTTTTTTTCCCCCCTTTTCTTTTTTAAGCTTCCTTTCTTTCTTTTCTGTTGATAATGGAAGGAGCCAGGTGTCAGTAGATGTCAGGTATTTTCTAAAAGTCACAGGGAGGATCCTCCAGACACCAGACAGGGCTAAGCTTACCCTGCCTCACCCTTTTCAGATTGGGCTGCCTAAGCCACTCCTTTGTGATGTCACTGTACTCCTTGTATTCCTCAGGAACAGGGCACCCACCTTTCCAGCAAAGTGCACTTGGTGTAAATTTGCATGCCCAGGGACTACCTTCCTCCAGCCTTATGAGGAGTTTGTTTTAGGGTCTTTTGGGGTTTTTTTCAAGTTACAGATGGATTCTCAAGTACCTCCCTCGAGCTTTGCTCCTGATACACAAAGTTCATCATGGGGTAAGTGAGCAGATTTCTGTGGGAGCCTTTGTCATGGTGTTGGCAGCACATCAGCTGCTGTCCTGTTTGGGATACAGGATGGTCGTCTCAATGATAATTTTCAGATCCTCTCTGAAGATTCCTGAAAAGGGAATGGAGTTCCAGTCACCAGTGTCTATATTTTCTTATGCTTACACTCAATTTATATCCTTTTTGCGTTTCCTCCTGCTCCTGCTGCTACTTCATTAGTCCTCCAGAAGGAAGATGTGTGTCAGGGAGTCAAAGGGAGTCTGGTTTATGATGATGTTCACAGACTGCCCTCCACAGTTCAGTTTGTCAGGGCTTGGCTGCAAACCAAGCCCTTCAGCTTTCCCTGGTGGTTTGAGTTTGTATGAACTTTGGCCTCCCAGCAATCATCATCCTGCTCCCCTTTCAGCTTGGCCTCACATCAACTTCCCAGCATCTCCTCCCTCTCTGCTTGAGCTTGGCCTCCAGGAAACACCATTTGCCTTCCCTCTGTCTTGGTAGTCTCCATGCACACAATCTCTTCCACCACTAATTCAAAAATCTTCTGGAATAAAGGCTTGAGGTTTGTGAGTAAAGAGGCAGAACTTCAGCTTTCCACTGCCCATTTAAGGAGGATTCACTCATTTACATTCTGCATCACAAGAGCTCTGATGAAGGAAGTAGACTTTGTGTTACTAAATCTTATGACATGTTCAAACTGCCTCACAGAAAAAACCCAATAATTAAATAGGACTTAAAAATGTCTCTGTATATGCAGTCATTCCACTTACTTGATGACAAAAAGGTAAAGGTAAGATACCATAAATAATATTTTTTCAGCTTCTTGTTTAGAATCTCAAACTAGGTGTTAGTTTGCACTTTAAGATATTTTGTATTTGACACTAAGGCTCTGTAGCTCCAACTGAGATGGAAAATGTAGGTGCACATTTGTAGGGATTTCAAAGGATTTAGTAATAAAATATTTGTAAAGTATTACAGTAATTTTAGAGTACTTAAATATGCAATAGACATATTGTGGAATAAACAAGAAGGTTCCATGTCGAGAAACAACAAAGAAAGTTGTAAGAATGTTAGAAATTGTCCCTGAGTTAAAAATAAACCATTAGAAAACCACAACACAACAAAACAACAGATTGCAAAGGACAGTTTCTGAAAAATAATATCTTATCCAAATGCATAACAGATACCTTATTTTTGCTGAGGTCGGAACCATGCTTTATCATAAGAAAAGCAGAAGAAAGTGTATAAATGCTGAATGGTTTGGCCTATTTTTTTTTTCTATTTTACTCTTTTATCACAGGCTACCCATAACAGTTCACTAATGGCTGGTGTCACCACCCAGGACTGAGACTGCATGATGCTTTCAAGCATAAGCCCGTATTTTCAATATATTAAAAATAGCTTAAACTGTTAGTAGACTTAATTGACTGAAACTGTTAGGCTGGTGGTGTTGTGTTATTTTTGTGTGGTTTGGGTTTGGGTTTGTTTTTTTTTTTTTTTTTTTTTTTTTTGTGTTGTTTGTTTTGTTTTGTTTTGTTTTGTTTTGTTTTTGAGGGGGGGTTGTTTGCATCAGAGTCAGTCATTCCAAGTAATAAAAATAATAAATTTTTCATGTTACAATATAATTCTGAAGTTCTTTCTTTGAAGAGAGGAACTGAAAACAATGAGTAGGGGTGAGAAGAGGAAAGTACAGATAAAAGGGGAAAGATCACTGAGAAGGAAACTAAATGAAGTGTGAAGTATGGAAACGTGAGACTTCATTTTACTGTGCAAGTAAGCTGAATCTGGGATCAGAAGCAGTCTGGGAAGTGCCCAATTCACAAGTTCACATTTTTTTATATCTTGCATATGATTTAGGAATGACTGCCACTGAGAGTCCAGCTATGTTGGGTGAAACTGAAGCATAACTCTGTTACTTATTACATAACTATATTATTGACTATAATAATGCCTACATAACTATATTATAGAGAGTTCCTGTTGGAATACCTCTAATTTGTTAGCTAAGACTTCCTGGAATTGAGAGGAGAAAAATATCTAGGTTTTATTTTTAACTATTCTACATAAAACACCTATGTCTTACAAGGTTTGTTTTTTGGGTTTTTTTTTAATCATCTTTAGTGGTGGGAGTCTCCTGTTAATCTGTATTGGCTGTTCTTGACAGTTCTGGTGCTTATTTCTCAGGATTATGCATTGGGGTGTAGAGTCAGTATCTCCTTTGCCCGAGCTAAATGCTGAAGATGGATTTTGAGCGGAAACAGATTTGGAGTATAAATGAAAGTGAAATCAACTTTTTTAAGATTATCTGTGTGTTCTGGAATATTTCACATGTAGGTATTACATATTTTTAAAGATGATAGTCAGAGGTAATACTAGCAGGGAGAAAGAAGAGTATCTTAATGAGTCTAAGCTCAATACACAAAGGTGATACAGATTGAAAAATAATCCTGCTACAAGTCTGTCTCCAACATTTCTTATTCTGAAGCCAAGTTAAACCTCATTTAAGATAATTCCATTGGAAATAGGAGGCCAAAATATCCTTAAGAATTTAGGCAATTTTTATGTATGAGAGAGAGCCTTAATCTCTACTGTATTCTATGGGAAAAGGAATGGAGACCTTAAGATATTTTTGTAACCTTGCTGATCTAGTGCTTATATACAGTGTTATAGTGAATAGGTATTTCAGAGAATGGAAATCCCTTTAGCTTTTGCTACTTTTTCCTATAATCATGTATTTAGAATGCATTTGTCAGGTTTGTAGGGAGACTCAGCTCCTCTCTTGCCTGAAATAAATCAGTCTAATCTATTTTCCTCTCTTATTTTAAGTAGGAAATTATTCCTTTTACTTAGAATCTAAGAAGGATTCTAATTCTTTGCACACAAGTAATTTGTCAAGGAAGGATTTTCTTATCTTCCTGCCTATTTGCTTAACCATAGAGATTGAAATGAGCACAAGCAATCCTGATCTATTCTGAGTAGTTGTTTTCCTTTGTGTTTGCGTTGATACTAAGCAGCCCTGAGTCATGTAGCATTTGAGCACTCCCCAGTACTTCCATCCTGAAAGCAACCCACTGAGAGAGTAAAATATTACCTTCAGCCATGGAATCAATGCACAAGGAAATTACTTATTAAACAATAATTATCACTGAGCCAAGAATTTAACTTTGTCGTTCTCAACCATCTGTTATTTCATAGGGTCTGCACTACAAAAATAGCAGCCACTTTATTAAGCAGAGAGAAGAAATCTCAGGGAGTTAATAACTGTTTTCCATAGGCAGAATGAAAGGTTTTTATTTGCATCACCTAAGTAAATTTGCTGATGTGATTAAAACAAAATATTGGATTTGCAATATTCTTTTGAAATGATACATTTTGTGTTACATAACACAAAATACCCCTCTATCAGCTCAAATCAGTTGTTCTCCTGCCTGCCCTCAGCTCCAGCCCACCGTCCTCTGTGACATTAGAGAAAAGGCAGCAGTAAACACAGAACTCGTTTTTTCCTGGCTGAACAATTTTTATCCTTTGGCCATTTTGGTTGAAGCAAGACTGCCAACGTGGAAGGATACTTTATACTTTGAAGTGTATGTTCTGCACAAAGGTCAGTTAGAGTTTTTATTTGTGGCAGTTATCTGGGCACCTTCCTGAACAGTATTTAGAAAAATTTCAGTGCAATTTCAGGTCTTTAATCTAAATCTCTGTGGTAGCTCTTACACACAGAAGGCTAAACTAGGAATTAGTGACATGGGAGATATAATTTTGAAGGTTTTGTGTTTCCTTTCCCCGCCCCCCCCCTTGTATACCCAGTTTATAAAACTCAGATTTAAATATTGGGTGGCTTGGAGCACAGATACTTTATTCTGAAGTTCTCAAGTGCTGAAGGATTAGGATTGCTCAGGAGAATATATTGGCTCAAAAACCTTTTGAAGTATATTTGAATAGCTCTTGTGGCATTAAATGACCAGACAAAAAAAAATGTCATCTTCAGTCGCAAAGTTCTTGAAAACTCAGGAGGGAAAAACCTGCAAAAGTGCTTAATGTCACACGAGGGGTAGAAAAGAAAATCATTTTCCTATAACTTAATACTGTTAATTCTTTCAAATCTGGAGGCATTCAAATAATTTTCAGCTGAATTTTAAGAACTATTAGTAATTTTCTTCTACTATATATTATGTAGAACATAGAATATTTAGAAGCTACTCATTCTGTGACAGGGAAGTTCCTTTGTGGAATTGTGCGGGTAACAATGTGTAAGTAAGACAAAACTGTGAGATTAAGATCTCATATTTGGACAGACATCTCAAAAAAACTTCCAAATGCTGCTTTCACCATCCCATGTTTGTAAAATGTGTTCTCTCCTCCTACCCTGGAAGCACAGGTAGATATCATAGAATCATTTAGATGGGAAAAGGCCCTTTAGGTCATCAAGCCCAACTGTAAATCAAGTTCAGCCATCATGTAGTTGACATAATTTAGTAGTTCATTATTTAATACCAAGCCAAAGAATTTCAAAACTCTAACTGAGGAATTACTTCACAATGGGAATATGTTAAAATTTTGCTGTTGTAATGTTCATTACTGTCTTGGTTTGGAAAGACAGGTATCTGCCAGGGACAGCTGGAGTTTCCCTTGGAATGGAGAATGTAAACCCCTCAACCCCTCCAAATTATTATAATTTTGCATTTAAGGGCTTTCAGGCAAAGATTTGGGAATAGGAGTAACAGTTGATTACTAGAAATATAAACAATATAAATGTAGTAGTTAAAATAAAAAATAAATAAAAAAAAATTAAAAAAAAAGGCAAACAAACAAACAACAATCCTGGAAAACCCTGACTGAGTCAGAGCTACAACCTGACACCCTGTTGGTCAGGGTGTTGGAAGCAGTCCAAAGTAAGTCCTCCTGGAGTGGCAGATGTGGTGCTGTTGGAGTAGAGATGATCCTGAGAGAAAAAAAGGGTCCAGTGATGGTGAGAGAGTCCAGTCTTCCTCCGGGAATCCAGTGGAACCAGATCCCTGGTGTTCCTACATCTCAGTTTTATCCAGGTAGGAATGGTTGGCTCCCCCCACCGGATGAAGCATCTCACAATGGAATATGTCACAGTTGGCCCATTATCAGAAGGCACCCGACCCCCTCCCCGCCAGAGTTAAAGAAAAACATCTCTCAACTGCTTTCAACAGATGAAATAGAATACAAATTTTTGGTTCCATAACCCAAGACAATTACCTTGACCAGAGTGGATGGTTTCTGTTTTGCCCTCTTTAATGGCACTGCACCTCAGAGATTAGTGATACAACTCTTTTATAGTTAGAGAAATAAACTTGATTTTTTTTTTAAGGCAGGCAGTGGCTAAATTGAAGATGCCTGTACTTCAGTTTCTGCACAAATTACCCTACTGCTGAAATTATTGAATCTGCTCAAGTGGGAGCAACCCAAATATTCCTCACTGTCTTTTATTTTCCCTCACAGTCTGTCCAAAAAAGCATCAAAATCTTAGAGTAGCTACTATGAAACCAAACCTGCAGCTGCCTCTTCTCATCCCCATGGAGAGGGATGCTCTGCATTTCTTAGAAATTAATCCCAGCATTTCAATTGTTGTTATGCTGCAGCATTCCATTGTGCCTCAGTGAAACATGCACATTACAGATGACCAGTACAGATTATGTGCATTTTGCAGATGAGCTTTGCTGTATTTATCTTGTTCCTGTTTCAGATTCTGTTGTGTGGTAGGTTTTGTACAGGACACAGAGAACTTTCTGTGCATTTTGACTCTCTTTGTAAGGAGGGTTTTGAGCTGTAAAGCTACCACTTTTCTCCAAAATATTTACAGAATCAGAAACCAGATTTAAATCAGAATCATAAGATAATTTAGAATAGGAGGTGTCTCTTGAGCCCATCTAGTCCAAAATCCTGCTCAAGTTTGTATATACATATAATTTCATTAGAGAACAAGAGTTTTAACTGTTTAATTAATGTTTATTATTGTTTCATTAACACTTTTCAAGAACAGCAGTTTTCTGGGTGCTGTTATCTCCAACAGTGTGAACTACAAAGGGCTGAGCTTATCAGGATGTCTTAGGTTACAATGTAAGATGTGCCCAAAGTCTGTATTCTGTCACCATCTTCATGAGCTGTTGAAACCATGGTGGGCAGTGTTTCCCTCGCCCCCTCCCTCCAGGCTATCTCCTGTTAATGGGCCATCAATGCCTTGCTGCATGACTCAGATAACTCCCTCCACGAGCTCCCTCTGTTTAACGGGCAATCAAGGACCCATTACATGACTCATAGAATGATATCAGCCCATTGTGAGATGCTCTGCCCAGGGGGAGGAGCCAAGCATTCCCACCTGGATATAATCTGGGATTTGGGACAGCACAACAGCCTTTGCCCTCTGGATTCCCAGAGGACGAGGGCTACCAGACTTTTCCATGGGATCACTGCTTCAACAAGACCACTTTATCTGGACTGCTACCACCATCCTAACCAGCAGGGTGTCAGATTGTATTATTCCATTTATTTTATTTTGTTTTTTTTTTCTCTTTTCTCCTATTAAATTGTATTTCTGATTTGGAGTCTCACTGGTTTTGCTCTCAAACCAGCACACAGAACCTTAAATGAACAATATCTAAGTACAGTCCACACATCTCTGCCTGTTACAAGCACACGAGATGGAACAGCATCCAGAAGTGATGTCATTTCCTTGTGGAAAGTTCCTGAAAGTGTGTGTGTTTTTTGCCTGCATTTCTGAAAAAGCAGGTAGGATGTGCTAGGAATGAACCCAAAGGCAAGCAATAGATGAAGCAAATGTGCTGCTTGGCTGTCAGAGAGCATCTTCTCCAGGACCATAACATTAATTCCTCCATAAAATGTAGCTGGAGAGTCTCCTCTGTGTTTATTCAAAAGGAGAATTGGATTTCTCTGCTCACTCTCTGAAGCAAAACCATCCATGAGTTACAGATACCAGAAAAATGTTTATAACCTGTTCTAATAAGAAAATTCCTTATGTAATTTGACTTTTCCCATTTTATCAGTCCATTACAGATTTCATTTCACATACTTTTCCCTACTTGCTAAAACGAAATCAAATATGTGCATAACATCAGTATGTGTGCATTTGCAAAAGCAGGTACCAAAATCTAAATGTAAATATGTTTTTAAATGAATTGTGCTGTAGGCCCTAGAAGAGGAATGAATAAATGAAATTTCATTCAGTTTTTCAAAACTATATTTTTTTGAGGCTTTGTTTTGTTTTTTTTTTTTTTAAGAAATCATGAATTTGCAAGGAGTTAGATCTTCAGACTTTTAAAGCTTTTTTGAAATCTCTCAGTTTAGGCAAGTGAAACCAGAAGAATCAACTGCTTTTGGAGCTTCTGCAAGCCTCAGTGCTTTATATTGCTCTTCAATAGAAACAGTGATAGGAACATCAAACTAGGCTGGAAGAAAGGTTCATTGATATTTTACAAAACATAATCACACTTGAGATTCTGAGAAACATGTAACTTAAACCAGTAGTATCTTGAATAATGATTTTTAAAAAATAAAATATTCTTTTCATTAATATAATTTTTAAAGGTTTTGATACCCAGTAATATTTGTCAGATACTTCCCTTTGACGGAATTACATGTAATACTCTTAACTTCCATTTTTTCAAATACATTTTTAATGCTTCTTGTGTTCCACTGATAATTTATGGATTAAATTACCTCAAATCATCACTTGAAGTGTTAACCAACATTTTCATGTTTTTTCAGCAAATCTTCAAGGGTTTTAGTCAAAAACACATTGTATGGGTTCACTACAGCTGATGTATTGGTACCAGTAAAATATAAATGAGATTGGTGTGAACATAAATATGTTTTCAGCTTGTGGTTCTTTGATGTTAATTATGGAGACATGCAATTTGAATGACTTCTTTTTTTGTTTGCTAAGTGTATTCTTCCCATTATACAAGCAGCATCTTTCTGTTTAAATGGTTTAAAATATGACTGTGTGGTCTCTGCAGTTTAATTAGTTGTGGTGGGTTGTTTTTTGTTTGTTTGTTTGTTTGTTTGTAGTTTTTGGCGTTGCTTTGTTTGTTTTGGGTTTTTTGTTTTGTTTTGTTTTGTCTTAGGGCTTAACTTTCTCTTTTCATTATGAAACCTTTTCTTCCTGACTAATTATGAGAATAATTTTGAAGGAATTAAGCAAGCTGGGTTTATTTGTTTATTCATTTATTTATTTTGTCTTTTTCAGCTGTAGGTATCCAGATGAAACTTGAATTTTTCCAGAGGAAATTTTGGACTGCAAGCAGACAGGTATATTCTAAATTGAAGTTTTCTTTGTCATTGAATCCATCACAGTGGAAGTGATGATCTTGTCACAAGCAAACTATTGTAAAGAAACAATGTATTTGAAGACTTGTTCTGGTTTTACAGATACTTTTCTGGATACAGAAAAGGAGAATTCAGTGATGAAGAACAGTTGCTTGATTTTTTTGAAGAAAGTAGAAAGTTTGTTAATTTTAGGCCCCAATACATAAGGAGTTACTTTGTTGGCACCTGGTTTTTCTCCCTTAGAAAAATGGTAAACAGTAAACAAAAGTATGGTATTCGTTTCCAGTGATAGCAGAATCATGACTTCTCATTTAGGTTTTCTCTCTAACACTAAGTAACAGTAGGATCACACTGGTTAATTAACAAAACTGCATTACTGAATCATGGCTGGCACTCATAGTGTTCAATAAACCTCACCTAAACCATTCAGGGATAAAATTTGTGCTCACTGAAGAGAATAATCAGGTGCTTTCTAAAGACTGGGAGATGCCACCCCTGGTTTGAGAATCAACTGGAACTGTGCTGTTACAGAAAATAAACCCTGACCCCACCCCTGCTGGAGAATCTTCTCTCATTTATGAATGGTCTCAAAGATTAGAGTATGGAGGAGATTGTGGTGTTTAAAGCAGCTGAAATTGTTACAGTGTGAATGAACCCTTTCTCTGTAGAGAGGAATAGAACACGTTTGGTGAACAATTCAAAAGTTTGCCAGTCAGTTTTAGAATTAATTTAGATAAAGATGTAATCAATATCAACTCCTTTAAAATTTTGCTCATATGAATTTGTAAAATGTTTTATTTTGTAATCATCAATTGAGAACCGAAAATTTTTAATTGATTTTTTTATATCATGTTTAGTGTGCATCTCTCGATGGCAGATGTGCTATAAGTTGTGATGATGAAGTAAGTATTTAACAATTTTTTTTTTCCCCTGTATACCTCTACTGCAGTAGAAGATACAGATGATGAATTTAATTTAAACATCTCATTGTACATTGTGGTCTTTATCACCTTGTAAATATTTTACTATTTAGATCATGAGACTTTTGTTAGGCCTGATACAGATACCCACTGAATTACAAGATTGACTCCAGTACCTCAAACATGTGTTGCAATAATTTCTGAATCCAGTTTGGGAAACAATTTGAAGCAATGCTAAGGCATTTGTTTATTACTTTATTGTTAATGAAAAAAACCAAAACACTAGCAGTTTAAAGTCTTCAGCTGGACACCAGCAGGAACCATACAAACTTATGTAGAAATTCAGTAATAGTGTGAACATTGCTGATTTAGAGACTTTTCCAGACTTTTTTCTTAATGACAAAACACACTGTTGATAGGACTCAAGCAAATATCACAGCTCCTCTGGTGAGTCTGTTGATTTTCACAGCTTCTCAATGGCAAGAAAATATCTGCTGAACATTTACAGTATAAATTAAAACATTTAAAAGTAAACACGAAGACATTAATGTAAATTGAATGGTACAATAGTAAATAAATATTAATGACTATTTATAATAATATGTTAATTTTAAGTATAATTAAAAATAAAGGGAATCGATTGATGAGTGTGTGATACCTTTGATTCTAAAATAGAGACAACCCATTAATTAAAAATACTTCTTTTTTTTTCCTTGAGAGCTTTGAATTTGCTCATTTATTCTTGTTTTCCCAATGCCACACATTTTATTTTAATGTTCTGTTTTCTTTCTTTTTTGTTTTTAGTTTCTTAACCCATGTTACATTCCTTTACTGTTATTGTATACCGGAGCTGTGAAAAATACATAGAGGACTTGAACTGGATCAAAGTTACTGTAGTTGAGATGTGTTCTCAGACCTCAGTTAACATTCTTGCTGTGTTTATTCTGGACTTCATGCCTACAGTTTTACAAGCTCAGGGACTCTCCGCCTATGGAACGTTCCCCTTGAAATCTGAAATTCACTGAACTTGAAACTTTGGGCAAACCTGAGCATAGTTCACTTCCAATACCTGTGAAACGTTTTGAATTAGACCTCTTTCATACAGCTGTAGTCTATGCAAATGCTATTATCCTATGCATAAATCTTGTATCAGAAATCTGTTTAAGATTTGCTGATAATGAGTAAAGGCATTCTTCTGCCCTTTGTCTGTGCTAAATTTAAATTACAAGCTGTTGCTTTAACTCAGTAGTAATACCGAAAGTTATCTTGCTGGCAAGTGGTGAATGAACGGTCCTAATGAATATTTTTTTTCCTAGTTAATATTTCTAAAATGGATTGAAATAGAAACCCTCTTATCTTCACATTCCACTATATATATATATATATATATATATATATATATTCCATTTATTGCATTATGCCTGTTTCCAATAACAGTGCAAAAAAAAAATTAGTATCTTTTAAAGTTCTGAACTGTACTAGTGAATAACTAAATCTTAGAGATTTGAGACATGGCCACTATTTCTTGAATTGACTGTGAAGTTAAGCCTACGCTTTTTCTTGTCCAGCATGACTTCTGTTATTTATTTTCCATACTATGGAGAAATATTGTTTCTAAGGCAGTATCTTTAGATTAATCTTTCATGCATGAGGACTGCAAATATGTATCCTCAAAAGATCTCTGTGTTGACTTAGCTCCTCTCCTCATCCAGTCAGTGGGAGGTTTCTGGTTGACTTTGGGGAGAGCAGTGTTGTGCTGTTAGAGCCTGCTTCTGAAATTCCATCCTTCACACACCATTGAGGTTAAGGAACTGCCTCTTCTGAGTGCATCAGCACTGCTCAGTTCTTTGCCAGCATCATCAGCTTTTCACATTGCATTTGCCAACTTTGGGCTTTCTAGCAGATCAAAGGTTAAAAATGAGTTGTTTCAACTTCCTTTTTGACAGGCTTTCTGTCACTGGGGGTGCCTGTAGCTTGGGTTCTCCTAGTAGAATGAATATCCTGCATTTGCATTAGGGAATGATGTTCATTCTGAATTTTTTTGCCTGATATCAGCTTTTGTTGTTTTAAAAAACTTCACTTCAAGCTAGTATTTCTGCAAATTTCTCCTCTTTGGCCCCACAGAACAGTATAATATGTGGGCAAAATGAGAATCAGGCATATCTAAACATCTCTGGAAATATCAGACTGCATTTTCACATCTTGCACTGCTACCACTGCATGAGGCTGCTTTCCTCCCTAAAACAGCACAGAGATCTTGCTGGATGTGCAGAGTGTAGCAGAAAGCATATTTTGTTATATTTCTGTACAGCCCATTTGCAGCAGGAAAGGTTTTGAATTAAAAACAAAGCTAGGAAGATTCCTATATTGAGAACCATTCTGGGTTTGGTTTTGGTGGGTTTTTTTGTTTGTTTGTTTGTTTGTTTTGGGGGTTTTTGGGGGGTTTTTTTGGTTGTTTTGTTGTTGTTGTTGTTGTTTTGGTTTTTTGTGGTTTTTTTTTCTTTTTATATAAATGTCATAGAAAATTTAATAAGCAAGGATAAAAGTTGCTGATTTAGACCAACAACAGAAATACAATAAAGATTTAACACTCAGATAGGTATTTGGCAGTACTGAGGAGAAACTGAGTTATATCAAGGTTTCAGGGTTTGAGTTGAACCTTATGTTTAAGCTCTGAAGTGCAGTAATTAAAACTTTGCCTGTAGCAACTAATTCTGTGGGGTTAAAATGGTGCATGTGTGTGTGGAGGGAAGCACTGATTTGGCTTTACCTTGTTTTATACAGTTCAGACGTCTGACCTACGAAAAGCTAACAGTCCTGCCTCTAAATCCAGTTCCCAATTAAAAATACAATTTGAAAAGCTTTAGGAGACCTGTGGGGCCTCTTTTACAGAAGTTTCTGGTCCCATCCCCCAATGAACAAATTAAAAAATATTACCTGGTCCCCTGTTGGTTCTGCAGGCTGACACTGTGTTTTCATTAATACATAGTTAGGGTAATGACATTGCACTGATGTTTTTCTCCAAATACAGAAGCCATCAGGAACCCCAAAGTTCTGTGCCTTTGCTAACTTTGTTACAAGGAAAACTTTTAAGAATGGATTATAAAAGCAAAAAATTTTGGGGTTTATGGTTGTTTGTAATTATCTTGTATCCTCTCATTCTGCACACATCTTTGTTTTGTTTTGCATGTAAGAAAACATAAAATTTAAATTGGATAATATCCTATAACTAAGACTATACTCATTTTAAATTTATGTAAAACCTTTTAACAACCTGAAGATTTTACCCATTTATAATTGATTTAGAAGTATATAATTAATTTATTGCTGTATCCTAAAGTCAAAAATTAAGATAGTGTTTTATTATTTTTCAGACAATCAACTGTTACCTAATAGATAACAATGGATTTATTTTAGTGTCTGAAGACTATCAACAGGTAAGTGTAAGATTTTTCTTGAGTCTCCTCATGTAACATATTAATCTAAAATGACTTTTTCTAAAATAGGCCACCATCTGAAAATGGTAAGGAATGAGTATCATAAAATTTTAAAAAAATCCCTTCTACAAAGAATGTAAACTTTTTTCTCATGGGAGTTCAGTTTCTGTCTCCCATTGGAGCAGAGTCTGTTCTAAAACTCATAAATGTTCTCTTCAAAGACATTTCTCACTGCAGAAGTGTCTGTCTTCTCTAAGAGGCTTTTACTCTAAGAAAAAAAAATCCATGTGCCATTTTTGTCACATGGAAAGGTTGGGAAAGGAGGGAGGAGGACACAGAGCCTTTACATTCAAACTTAAGATAATGAGATTTTACAAAGCTGTTGGCTGAGGAGTTTGTTTTCTGAAGGGGATTACAGTCATTGAAGGATTAAAACTAAGCACTCAGCATCACAATGGAGAGAACAAGAAACATGACATCACAGAATCATAGAATGTTTTGCTCAATCCTGCAAACCTTATGAAGGAACCGTCACTATTCTCATCAACTTTCACTTGAAAACTGCTGAATGGTGTCCCAGTCATGCCAGGATTGTCTGAAGTTGAATTGTTTTTACGTGTTGGGATTGTGAATAGGAATAGCCACACTCCTACTTAGCCCTCAGCTGAATTAAATTTGTTACGATGAGCAGGAGCTAAGAAATACACTCATTATGGAATGGTCTTGATACACTAAAAACGTGTTTATCTCTTTCCCGTGGTGTTGTTGTTACTATTTACAGGTATACAGTTGTGATTTGTGTCAGTGATTTGCCAGCTCATAGCTGGCTGTGGCCAATAATTATTATTAGGAGGAGATATTTCTTTTGGTAGTCACCTGATAAAAGCCATTACATATTCCTGTGAATAGTTTGGACAACTGTTGCACCAGAAGCTGGAAATGTGTTCTGATCTGTTTTATTAGTTAAATGAATCCAAATCTGAGGGACAGCAGAGAAGTCTCTATGTTTATGTAAATTTATAATAAGATGACATTAGTGTATGTCTATTTTATATGTATAGTGTGTATACAGGCTATTGTGGATAGAGAAGGGGTAGAGAAGTGGGATGATGCCTTATCAATTCCTGACCTATCTGGGGTTGCTTCAGCACTGTTTTTCTATCAGCTTTCCAAACATGACCTGAACTACCCCCAGAATCAGGTTTGTGGGACAGAGTAATTCTTCTGGATTGCAACTAAATCCTGATGTATTAAAAAATAACGATAACCTGGGTGTGACTGCTTTGGGGTAGAACCGGCATTTACAAAGGGAGCTTTTGTGGAGAGAACTGTCACTGAAATGTCTTCATAACACTGGTGCACAACTTGACAAATCAGGTTTATTACTATCTAAGGTTATATGAGGCATTTATGGTTTGGAGTTTCTTGACATTGCCTGCCTCTCCAATCGTTAGGGTAATCTTTCTTCATCAGTCAGCCAGGGCTATTGAGCTGGTATTTTTAGTCATGTTCCTTGTGTTTCTAGGAGACTTTACATACCCATATGTTTTGGAAAATGTTCCAAGATTCCCCTGAGAAAAAAAAAAAAAAGGCAATACTTGCCTTTTAGGTGGAGGAATGCCTTTTTTTAGCTAGGGCTGTAACTTTTCTGCCTGCAAACTCCCAGGTGCATACTTGAGGTCAGCTAAGTTCCTTGTAATGGAATTGGGGTTTAGTTCATACAAAACCTATGGAATCCATGCAATTTGAGAGTGTAGTGCCCTTTCCCCCTCATAAATTGTGGGATTTCTCCCTTTAAACAAAGAAGAGAAATATCCAGTGCTCCTGGGAGTTGAGGCTCTAAAATAAAACAGGTCTTCCCAAGGTAGAAAAGTGCTGTACTTGCAAGATTTTCCACTGTCACATGAATGGCTGCAGATGACGGAGTCACTTCCATCCTACAGACCAAATTCATAACAGCAATGTTTGTTTTCTCAACAGAGATTTATTTTTATTAGTCCACAAGTACTGAATAGGGACAAAATGAGTAATTCATCAAGCTGAGTGGTTTTAAGTATGAAATGACTCTGAATGGAGTTAAAATTTATAGGATTGATGAAATGTACTGTTCCAGCTCCTTAAACAGGTCATACAGGAATTATAAACAATGTTTTTTAATGACTGTTTATGAAATCCTCTCACAGCCTGTTTATATCTTTTTTGAGTAACATTTTAATCACAAGAGTTTGTGATCAGATTAGTGTGTTTTCTTTACAAGCTTTAGGTTTGGAAGGTTTTTATTTTTGATATTAGATGTTATATAACATACCTCAATATATTGTTTAAGCTCTCACATCTGCTCAGGGGGAATAATATAATCCCAACAATTTGCCCTGACTGGGAAGTCCTCTTCAGTTTTTATGTAGCAGCAGTCCTGAAAACCTGTCTGTGTAACTGTCAAAGCCACTCTTGTCAGATCCCAGAATATGCCAGTTTAAATTGCACTTAGTGTTGTTTTGCATTTATCTATGCTTTTGGTAATTCCTTGCATTTTCCCCTTACAGACTGGTTACTTTTTTGGGGAGGTTGAAGGGGCTGTGATGAACAAGTTACTAACAATGGGCTCTTTTAAGAGGTAAGAATTAACATTTTATCTCTTAAAAAACATTTTAACGAGAAAATCAAAGTCATAAAAGAAAGTCAAGACTGGCAGTGTGGCTGGATTCTCATCTATACCTCTTTTCTCTACAACCTGAGTGTAATTTGATTCCATACACATCAAATATTGAGAGTATTGGAGTCAGCCTACAGTGAGTTTCTTATTAAAAGAATGGTTTATTTGAGTACAATGCTGTGTCCCTTTCCTTTTCCCACTGCACTCAGGTGAAAAGTGATTGCGCCATATCCACTACTGGGCTGTTTTGAACAGCTCTAAAGCAAAACATTTATGCCACATTATCGTTTTGACCTGTAAAAAGTTTGAGGTTGCTCAAGCTAGACAGTGAAAAATGCCCTGCTATTGAAGGGAAAATGTGTTCTCCCAGTAATCCATCTCCATTCACATGCTAACTTACCTTTGAATGTGGTTGTGACTATTGACCTGGTCTCACTATCATGATGACATTAAAAACTGACAGTGATTTTGTGTGTTGTCCTTTGAAATAAATTATGGAGTCTGAGGAATTAAGAATAAAATTCCCCTTTAACTTGTAACTGACCACTGGAGTCTTCATGGCTTTCATGTGGTCTAAGAACTGTTGACATGGCCTAAAAACTGTTCTGTACTCCTTTGTCCTCTTACAGCACAAGAAAATTGCTTTTTTAGTTTTCCTTTTTATTTTCCTGTGCATTTCTAGTATGAATAAAAAGACATATCACTGATGCCATCCATCACTGAGTTTAGTTATTACCTGTGAAGGCATGTGCAGAAGCTCTCTGAGCAGGTGGTTTGTGGGCTTGCTTGGTAAATCAGCTCCCTTAAAGGCAGAAGCTTTCTGTGCTGTTTCTGTGCATGGCAGCTGAGTACCACTCCAGTAAATGACTGACCTGAAGTGTGACCTAGCACTCATGGAATCATCCCCAATCCTGCTTTTCTGAGGGTGGCAACTTTTTCACATTTATCACTACGTTTTTTAATGTATACTGTAGAAGGAAGTGAAGTAATACCTGTTTATAGACTGGATTTGGCAGTGAAAGGATATGTTTGTACAAGAGATTAAGCATTTTATTTAATGCAAATGACAAAATACAGTCAAAACTAAGGGATAATGTTTTAACTTGTCCCAATTTGTTTTGTCCTGCCCAACAAAGCATTTCAAACAGAACATATACCCACTGATGGATAGTGGTGGTACCACCATTGAGAAAACAGGCATAGCTTGAGAGTTTCATTTAAAATGCAGTGGATGGATCTTTGGACTGGACCATTGGTTAGGATTTTGCTGATCTTGGACTTCATTATTAGAGATAATGAAGCCATAAGGTCAGTGCAACTGAGCTGCGTACTAAGGAAAATGTAAACACAATGAACCAATCAAGCATGATAAACTGACCATTGCAAATCAGTTAAAAATGGGACAGAATTGAAGTGGAGTAATTAGAAGTGAGCAACTTTGAGTACAGCAGGTAGCAGCAGCAAAAAACAGACCCAAACTGTCTTTGAGCTGTGTTAGATGAGGCCTTTAAATAAATCATTCCAACAATACGAAGAAGAAATCTTTGCTGGTTCATGCGAAAAATATGCAGATGCATTTACAATATTTTTAAGATTATTAATTTTTCTGGGTGGAGATTGTTTTGCTTTTCCAAAATGTATTTATGAAATTCATGAAATAAGAAGGAAGGAAAAAGAATGCTTGATGCAGTGACAAGCAGTACCGTTTCCCTGAGAGTTCAGTGTGGGAATTGCATGCCTTATACTGTCATTGCTGCTCTTACTGTGGAAGCAAAGCAGAGAGCGAGCTTTGTTCATTGCATTTCATTCTGATAACATCCAGAGCCATCCTTCCCTGCAATTTGCTTTTTACATGGCATGTACAGTCCAGCAGGTGAATTTTATAACCCTGTCCTGCTTGAGCTAGTTGTGCTCCCTTTTTGGTGAGTTTAGAAGGTTCTGTGGAGCCTGATCTCCCCTGCAGAGGAGTTTGCTGACAGCTCCAGTAGCCGTGTGGGTGGGAGTCCCCTGTTCCTTCAGCACCAACCATCTGAGTGGCAGTGCCAGTGTGTGCTCCCACCTCGTGACTCCTGCCAACTTCCAGGCTCTGCATCCACAAAAGGAATGAAATAACTCTTTGTTCTCCCAACTACCACAAATTTGGAGTGATATAGAAGTGCTTTGTAGGATTGAGATGGAAGTGCTAAACAAAAGGGGGTTGTTTGCTGCTGACTATATTTCTTTTCAACCTGCAGCAGGATGAAATTCAATTTTTGTATTCACTGTTTATTTTTTAAAGTGAACTTAAATACCTCCTTCCCTCCTCAATTTCTTTAAACTCAATACTTCTTTTGAATAATGTGTGCATATGTATGTATGTATATTTTCTTAGTTTATGGGGTTTATAATTAGGGAGAAAAATTATATCAGTGCCTGCACAGCAACGTGACATGCTCTATGATTTCATTTAGCAAAATTATGTTTATCTTATACCTTAAGTATTGCACACAGTTAAATAATTTAAATATGATTTAAATGTATTATTAAATAAATTAGGATGTGCATATGGAAAAGTATCTGCTTCACATAACTTAGAAAAGTTTCTTTATGTTTTTTTCAGCACTTTGTTTATATAAAAACAGTGAAAAAAAATTCAACAACTCAAACCATGAAAATCTAAAAAACCAACACTAACATCAGGAAAAATTAAGGGCTATCAAAGTAATGAGATCCCTAAAGAAATAAACATAATAAATCTGTAAGAGAAAATGAAACATCTCTTGACTTCAAAACACTTTCACCCTTTCCAGAATGAGGAAAACTAAGCAATTCTATATGACAAATATGGAAGCAGCATCATTTCCTCTTACAGATCTCTTTCCACCAGATATCCTCTTACACAGAAGAGTCTATCCATTGGTATTTGGTATTTAGTAATTTTGTAATTTTGGTATTTGGCAATACTGGTATTTAATCAGGTTGTCAGGATGTATGACTGAAGTGGCACATCCCTGAAGTGCAGCTTTCCCAGGAGCTAAGGCTCACTCTGTCTAGTTTTTGTTGCTCTGAGAGCTTCTCTTGTTTCCCATTTTTCTTGTAGTGCAGGTCCTTCATCTGTGCTCCCCACATGCATGAAGAGTCAGACTTCCATCTATCTGTCTTCATTTGCTTTATAAGAAAAACCTAGCAAGTGTTTTGCCCCCAGGTTATGAGTATAAAAGAAATTCAGAACTTTGTTCTTCTCCTAGGAAGTTTAGTAAATTCTTAAAGCCAAATCATGAGAACAGTAACAGAACAGTTAACACTAGCAACAGAAAGAACACAGTTTTCACTGAGGCAGCACGGCCTCCAAATGAAGGATATTTTTCCATTTTGGCCAGTATTTACTATTTAAGCATTTTATTAAGATATTCTTATTTTTTTTTGCACTAAATTGACACTTATATTTAAAATCTGTGTTTATTTTCACGTGGATTTTTACAGTCATGGATTTAGCTGCCTATTATTTGGGCCAATTGTCCATGTGTGCTTTGGAGAAGATCAGAGGTAGACTGAAGGAACATTCCAAATTGCAGTTGTTGGATTTGACATTGGGCAAATTCTCATTACCAACAAGCTTTACTTTTTATTTTGGCATTTACTAAATGTGCATCTGGTACCTGCACACTGAAACTCCCACATTACTGTGGGGTATTTTTTTCACATGATATGTAAAATTAACATCTTTAATTTGAGTTTTAGGCATTGCTTGACTTTATGTCTCTGTAAATATTACCCTTAATGCAATGTATTCATATACAGAATCAGTTTATACACTTCAGGAGAAACACAGGCATATGTGTTACATAGATGAGTTCTCATTCCATATTCTGTAAATACAGGTTGAGTTGTAATTTTTATACATGTAATTCCTTGAGAACCTTGGCAGTTCAGGAATAGTTGAGCAATAAAAGCAAAGATGCGTGATGACAAGTTTGTTTTGTCAAAATGCTGTAATTTAGTTTTATTCTTTCCATTGATTTTGGTGAAAGGTATTGTCCTGGCAGCTTCTGGACACTAATAATCTGTCAGTGCAGGTGTGAGAGCCGGAGCAGCAACAGTCTGGGGTTTCCTACTGTGTTCTGCTTTCTCCCCACAGGAACCTCTTTAGACTTAGAAACTGGTTTGATCTTCACACCATTCAGCACTGTCTCTCTCTCCCCTACTCGTGAGAATGCCAGACAGGCTGCACATCTTATGTCTGAGTTATGAACATCTTTCCACCACAAGTGAGCTGTAGTCACCATTAATTTTTACACAGACTGCTGAATAAAGCATAGTGTCAATAATTAGGACTTCTGTATTATTGGCTTCCTTTGTTCAGCTCTTTAGAGCATTTTTTTCTATTCCTATAGGCTTGACGTTTACTTCCATGGTAAAAAGCTTATTATTCCTACACATTATTTGAAACCCACCCAATCTTGAACTGCTGACAAAATATTTGAAATTTTATGCATTGAAGACCTTTCAGCTGCTACAATTGTCAGTAGTGGTATTTTATACTACCAAGTAGAAATCCATGGGTGTGATGAAAACCTGGCTGAAAGCCATAGAGAGTACATCTGCCAACATATCCTGTGCTGCTGGTAGGTCTTGAAGTTTAATTTTCTTGAACCAGAGTCGTACTCAATTGTAAGTACATTGCAAAGTAGGAGAGTGGAATTTACTGTATCAGGAAATTGACAATAAAAAGGTTTTCACTGAGATGTGTTTGGCCCCTGAAGTTACATAAACTGACAATGCACATTTTGGTTGTGCTAAATAGCTGATGCTGAACTCGATTGCTCTGTGGACTTCAGATGTGGAATTTGACAGTGTGGTGGTGTCAGAAAGTCTCAGGAATGTCCTCTGTATTAAGAGCAGAGCCCCCCTGGGAGGTGCTGTGATACAGAGCATGGAGTTGGGCACATGGATGGGCTTAGGAAGTTGTGTTCCCTGACTACGAGCAGTTGGACAGGATATGGTCGGCTGCAAACAGTTACTTAAAACTGAAATACAATCACTTCAGAAAGGGTGGTCTGGAAGCCTTTCTTCTGCAACACTGGGTTAAGTTTTTCTGAGTGAGAAGAAAGTCTATTTTCTAAAATCTCAGAAAGACTTTAGCAGTAAAACAATGCCCTGGAAACTACACCTGAGCACAGAAACACTACAGTGTCTTAGGCAACTGCTTTGACTACAAATGCTCTAATGCCTTTTATAAGGAATAGAGCTGGAAGGCTTTTGTTTTGCTATTGCATTTATAAGAATAAAACCAAAACAAACCAGATTTGAATTTGTGAATGCCTTGGAACCCATATAATACCATTCATAGTGACAGAGAATCAAGAACTGGTTCAATATGTGACAGTGTTCAGATTTCATCGTGGTTATCAGCTTCATCCACTGATCTTTGAAGTGTGTTACACAATTCTTATTTGCTTCTAGCACAAAACAATCAGGTCTTTTAAGAAAGTTTTGCAGTAATGCTTCCACTGATATATTTTGCATGTCCTGTGCTATAATTGTTTGAATCATCTTTAGAAACTTTGAGCTAGGTGTTGAACAGCCCAATTTGAAAGTTTCTGAGACAGAAATGCATTGTTTTAAACCCAAAACTCATTCCAGAATTTTGTTCAGAAAACTATGTACCTTTCTAAGCATTTGTTCCTTTTGTGGCTTTTTTTTCTTTTTTTTTTAAACTTGGATACATTAGCTGATTCCTCATTTTTTCCTGAACCAGAACCTTCACACGGGAAGATTCAAATATATTTACTCAAACTAAACTTACTTAACTAAAACCATTATCATCCAGAGATGATATCAAGCCTTTCCAAGTTCTTCAGTGTTCCACATGATTTTGAGGTTGTTTATTAAAACTCTTCCCTTCTGCTATCACTCTAAAATTTATTAATTTTTTTCCCTGTTAAATGAAGAATGTTTTAACTACATTTATTTATTGGCTTTCTTTCTCTTAATCATAGTATAATCTTAGATTGCTGAATACTCCCTGAAATAAAATAAGAAATCTACGAAAGATATTAGCTAGCATGGGGTGCAGTTGGAGTACAGTAGTTGGGGTGCAGTATTATTTATATTTCTGGTTATTTGTGGGAGTACATATTTCAGTCTTTTAATACATTTTTATCTTTGAGCATTTAAGAAACTATTGGCTCTATCAGAATGCAATAATTACATAAGAAATGTAATACAAGTTGAAATACTGAGGAGGGGAAAGGCTTTTATCAATATCAAAAATTAAGTTCAAATTATAATAGATCTCTCACATGACATTATAATAGTATATATTATATATAGTATAGAATAATATAATAGTATATATTATAATAATATAATAGTATGTATAGTATAGAATAGTATAATGGTGCATATATATATATATATTTATTCTAGTATATATATAATAGTATTATTATAATATTTGATTAATACTGCTTAGGAGAATAATGAAGTCCACTGATTGACCAGGAAGTTCTGCTGTGTGAAACTGAAAGTTGAGACACTGATTACACTTTCAAGCATGGAACAGTCACCGAACTTAATATTACATTGAAAAAGAATTTACAGTGAATACAGACAAAATAATGTATTCTGTTTCTAAGGCTAGATATTAAGCGAAGCAGGATGGGACTTTTTCATCTGTATAGAATTCCTTGATACTCTGCAGAGAGCACATTAACATCTCTAAACTGCCCTTTTCTAAGCATTTATCTCTTGCCTCCATCACTGGGTGGTCCAAGTGCACACACACAACATCGTGCTTGGATCCCGAGGAATAAAATAGTCAGGCTAACCAAGGCTGGAAGGACTGAGCTCTAGAAATTCCTTTCCCGGGGCTGGATCCTGACCATGGTTAAAGATGAAAAAGAAGGAAGGGAAAAGCTAGGGGAAGTGGTGTATTTCTGCATGCCACAGAGGCAGCACAGCTTACACCGTGTACTGCTCTGTTTGTCTTGGCAGATCTGGGTGCGCGGATCTGGCTGTGGGCGGGATTCTGCCAAGGATGGTCAGTGTTCGACTACACCATGTTTAGGTCTCTAGTTATGCGTTTGTCTCCCATGTGCCTCTCTCTGCCAGTCCACAAAACAATGGCTTCCTAGGCATTTCTATTCTCAACATAAGGCAAAACAATAATGTAAGCAGTGTGGCCGTGTGCTAAATGTTTAGTTGAAGCTGCGACATCCAATATATTAGAGATTTTGTCTGTAAGCCAGAAAGAAAATATAGACATAATAAAGAAGCTTTTAGTGATGATTGCTGTCACAAAATTAGATCAGGGAAAAAAAATAATATACTCTCTACCAGAATGGAATACAACTTTTTATTGGTACAGGTTGCAAGGTTTCATGGCATGCAGTGCAGGATGCCTCATGGTGATGCTGAATGTATTTCATGACCTAGTTTTGGCAGCTTCTGGGACATCCTCTTTGTAGCTGAATTTGTGTGCTCTTCTTTCCTCTTCACTTAGAAGCAAGGCACACATTGCAGAACACTGAACATACCTCTATTAATCATCTCTGTCCAGTTGTGTTGTTCCTCTGATGATGCAAAAGTCAAATGGAAATGTTCAAATAAAAATAGTGAGTTCTATATATTTACACTTGTTGCAAATTATCAGCTAAAGATTCTTTACATCTGCTACACATTTTAAATGTTTTGTTTATGTGGATGGATAAAATTAATGGATTGTTCTATGGACAGACAGATTTAGAGAAATAATAATTCCATGTACTAGCTCTGAGTTCTGGATTTTACATTTAGATCTCTGAAGTGTTTCAATGATGAGTAAAATTGCAAGCATAAGTAAATTTCTCTGTTTACTATGCATCTGAGGAGGCTTCTAGCACAAGTTGATTACAGCAGGTACCTGGAATATTTTGCCTTTATGAAAAGAAGCAAAGGTAAACCCATCCTGCTTCAAATATCTGTACTGTCAATGCACTGAAATTGCACCTCTGTCTCCTTCAGAAGCAATGCCACATTACAAAGCTGTTGTGCTCTGAGATGCTGGGACTGTAGAAGAGCGTTTCTGCTTTTACTGAAGTTCAAGTGATCTGTTGTGAGAAGCCTCTCAAATGCATAGGCTCTTTCACTTTCTGGGGCTGAATGTGCTGATCTTAGTCCAGAACCAATTGTTTAAGCATTGTGTTGAATGTGTATTCTCCTCCTCCCCACACTGTTTATGCCATTGTGTGTTACACTCTCTGTATACCTTCCCTGGTTCCTCCCCGTTATGCTTTTGCTTTGTTCTGTAGTCTGCTAAAACCCTGACAAAGTTTTCACAGCATTTCTTACACTCTTTCATGTAATCTGTATTTTAATTATCCCGTTCCCTCTTTACCCCTCCGCCGTTACAATTTTTATTTTCCTGTCCATTTTGTGAGCAGAATGTTCCATATCAACATTTCTATTCCACTGTGTTTTCTTCTTTTAATCAAGCAGTTTTCTGTTCTTCCCTGTAGAATTACACTTTATGACTACCAGGCCATGTGTAGGACAAACAAAGAGAGTAGCGACAGTGCCCATAGCTTACTGGACGTAAGTACAGCACATCTTAAGAGCATCTTTCCGTGCAATCATCAAAGAAAATCGTTGCAAATATCTCATGGCCCTTGTGAGGCTGCTATTTTGATTTGGAATGCTTGCAGCTGTCGTGTTTATCCCAGAGCATACTAAGGGTGGTTCATTATAAACTAATGCAAAGTGTTCAGTTTTTCTGAGTTCAGTCATTTTAATGCTGGGCCACCATTCCTGGGGTTCTGTTGGAATGTTTTTTGCACTGTATGAATCTGCCTTCTTAGGAATTTGTAAATTTGGCAATAGATTATGTTTTGTTTGGGGGACTGGAATCACATATATCTCTTCTGTATATAAACATGTAATTCAAATTAAAATTTGAGATTTTTTTTATATGAAAGGAATGGTTCATTGACAAGGCATACAAGTCAGTAATTTTAACAATTTCTTTTTCTTAGTATTTAAACATGTCTTTTAAAGTAGAATTTTGATGCATATAAACCCTTGTGTTGCAATTTGAGTACAAACCCTGCCCTTCTGCTAGGCTTGATTAGAGACAATCTGGGTCTTGTCAAGGCAACACTTCCTTATTGCTAAATCCTGTATCAGGGTAATAACCCCAAGGATGCTTTGTAACCATGCATCCATTTTACTCATTGCTATAATAATCTATCAGAACTGATCAGGTGTTAGATAGAGGTTTTGCATATTAAAAATTTTCACAAATAGATTACAGTAATAGCATGAAAAAAATCTTATGTAAAGAGAATAGCAACAAAACACTGGCAATTTTGCCAGTTTGGATACCTGATACTATTTTTAAATGCAGACCTAACGAGAAAAATATAGACCTTATAGAAAAAGAAAATAACCCTTTAATAATGTTATACTTTTAGAGATGTTTCTATTTACATATTTACATGACTCTGTTTTTCATATGCCTGCACTTACAGCATTTATCCATTTGTTATCTGCTAAAGTCTGAACCCAAAAAAAGACCATCTTCACATCATAAATACTAGGCTGCAGTGAGACCTGAACTATTAGTGAAATAGAACAGGATGCTGTGAAACACGTTTGCATGAAATATCTTAAAATATATTACAACTCTTAACAAAAACCTTCTATCCAAAGACTTGGGGCTTCAGTCCAGTTTGCCTAAGCACTCAGCATGTAGAGCTGAAGCATTATCCCTTAAGAAGTGAGCTCAAATCCAAAAGATATTTTTGTATTATTCCAAATTTTGTCCAGGATATCCAGGAAAAAAACCCTGCATCTGTTATGAGATACATTGAGACATGTCAAGGATTTTTTTTTTTTTTTATTTAAAGATAGTCAAGCTCTTTTAACCTCAATATGAATGAGGGTTTGGTGATCCTCAATATGAATGATGGACAGAGTTTTAGGTTATTATTTTCCTGTTGATTCAGTCACTTCTATCAACCATGACTATTGAGGAAATATAAAGAGAACTTGCATTAAAGACAGGTAGGGCTGATTCCTCATGTTTCTTGGTTTTGTGCCCAGTTTTTTACATATCAGGTTATTAGGCAGTATCCAGTATAATTTCTCCATAAGCAAATGACTTGCTTACAAATGTTTATCCTTCCTTTTGAGAATTATGGCTTTATAAATACAAGAATAGAGAGAGGGACAAGATGGAAACTCCCTGAAAAGTTCTTATTCTAAACAGTGTAGACATGGAGAAGAGGCATCAGAGACTCTATCCCAGCCTTTTAGACTGTGGGAGTGAGATGATAAATTAGGGATGGACTAGATTTACAGATCACCTGGTCCATTTTTTTATCAGAATAGTATTGCTTCTTAACAGCTGTCCAGATGCTTTGTTATTTAGCACTTCTTTTGTTTCAATTGGTCTAAAACCTACATGATTCTCCACAGAACCACTTTGTTGTGGAAATGTAGCAGTGCCATGGAGCCACAGAACTAAATTATTTTGGCTCTCAATGGTGGTTTAAATATGTAGAGAGAATGAAACTCCTGCGGTTTTTGTTGCAGTTCTTGAAGGAATCGTCTGTGAGTGGAAAAGGCTCTTGAGTAAAATCACATTTCATGAGAATGCATTTATATCAATGTAATGACATGTTTTTTCCACTGGAATTTCAGATAAAAATATTGTTTCATTTTCTGTAGACATTAATGATTTTTTCTGATACATTGGTGTTTTAAATTTTAATTAATTTCTAATATGAAAATAGTTACTAAAACACATGGTATATTTTACACTAAATAAGTATTCTTCATCAGTAATAATGAATACAGTGTTTTACACTAAGTTTGGCATTATAAAAACAAACAAATTTAATTACTTGGGCAAGAAATTTCAGGTTTTCTGATTTGGAATGAAAATAAATAAGATGCCCCACAGGGTTGATATCTTCTTTTTCATCTCTGGGAAAATCTTGTAGTTCTTTATCTTTTCCTATAAGACAGGGTTTCACAGGTGAAAATCTTTCCTGTGTCAGACTGTGCATTCTGCTGGACTATGATCTCAGCCTTCCATGGCACTGAGTTCTTTGAATCTGTGAGTCCTCAGCCCTGCACAGAAACTTTTCTGTGGCCCCTGAAAATGCTAGATGTCCTGTTACTGCTCTGCCAAACAGCACTGCTTCAGTGAGTGCTGACTTGGGGTGGTTAAGCATGATTTTAGATATCTGAGGAGTTCTGCCATCATGATTCCTATTTGTTAAAATACTCTGTTTGTATTTAAAAGAGTCTGCAGAATTTTATTCAACTAGGACATCCTAACAAAGATGAGGGAGACGAGGAGAAATTCCAAATTTCTGGAAGCTGGCTTTTCTGCCTGATTTTCGTTCATGAAAGATTAATCCTATTAATAGTCTTTTCAAAAATGAAATATTCAGAATGTATTAGAAGTATTGTAAACAGAGGATTTTCAAAGGATTTGCTGTATTTGTTATGATCCAGAAAAACAGAGGGAGGAGGGAAAAAAACTTCTTAAAGTGCTTACAACTGGACTGTCAAATGACACAGATAAACATTTAGGTAAATTCAGACTTCAGAAGCTTTTCTGAGCCTAATGAGGCTGAGGTAATGAATAGAGATTTGCATTATAGAGAGGCAAGCCTGTGAACTGCAGGCCAAGAAAAGCTCATATTATCTACGCGAGCTGTTCCTCCAGCAATAGCCTGGGAAATAGGAACCCCTAGAGGTTAAAGATTTAAGAATCGTTTGCAAAAACTTTCTTTTTACCACTGATAACCTGTGTATATGACCAAGCATGATAAAAAGGAAATTTCATTACTATACATTCTAATAATCAGTGTAATAATATTTCTTCATCATTAAAAAAGGGGGGGGTTATGTTCCACATGCGTTTGAATATCCAAAGCATTGTTTTTACATGAAGAATTCAGTTAAGATATAAATGCTGCATGTTTTGCCTTTTTATTAAATGAGTTGCTTCTCTTCAGCCTTATAATGCCTTCTTTGCTGCAGTAAAGTGGATTATGACTGAACTTGTCTTGTAAGTAGATTTTATCAAGAATATAACGAATATTTCTATGAATTACTAAATATTTGTACTTTTGAATCTTAGTATTTGTACCTTTTTCATTTTATGTGCATCATGCTGCTTTTTTTACAGGATTTTAAATATAGTAGTATTTGTTAATTTTTTTCCCAATTTTGCATTTTTAAAATCTGAGAAAATTTTGCAGTTTCACTTTTATTGCATTCATGGTCTTCACTTATTATCTGCATGTCTTTGTTTAGCAGATCACAATAGACACCCCAAATTTCTTTCTGTGGTTACTGTTAAATTTTAGATACATGACTGGCTGTTTGTGATGCTGCTTGGGTGGGCTGCTGCCAGAAGAGAAACTTGTTACCCTGACTCACTGTATTGTTTGTCACTTCATAAAATTCTGTAAGATGGACCCATTACAGTGCCAGATAAGGTGTACTTGGATGTTGCTGAATTTTTCTATCTCCATCAATTCTTCTGAATTTCCCAGTTTTTGAAATTTCTTCTTGAAATTCCCATAATTCATAATTCTTTAAGAGAAGGTGCCTAGGAAATACCAATATCATATGTAGAAGAGGAAGCCTTAATATGTGTCATGTTATTAAGCTATATGATCTGTTATTCTTCTTATCTGAAAGCAGAGCTGCAGATATAAAATGTGACTTTTATCTTTACTGATGTAGAACTTTTTTTTTTCTTGTAGTCATTTTGTTTGATTGTAATTTGCATGAGCTTTTTCCAAAGTTTAGAATAAGAGTTAAGGAGAATTAACTGAATGGCTGCTGCCAGAGGGCAGAGATGGATCTAAAATGCAGCTTTCTAAGTGAATATAAGGGAAAGAAATTGTGTTAAAATGAGAGTGATGCTACATATCACAGCTTTGAAAATGTTAAGAAAACTTCTATGTTTATAAGTATTGTAGATTCATAGGCATATGATAAACTGAATTTTGGTTTCATTCTTTACTCTTACAACAACTGATTGACACTTTTCAGTCCATTCTTTCAAGTAAATCATGGTGTATTTTAGTGCTCTTTAGAATTTAGTTAGAGTTGATTAGACAGTGGTTAATCTTTTCTGCTGTTAGAAATAAAACAGCTTTATTATTTCAGTTTGAGAATTAATAAAAGGTACTATTTTATGTGCACTCCTGTATGGTAACCAGGACAGTTATAATCCCTTGGCATTTTACTACAGTCAAAATACCCACATGATGAAGAAATAATGTTCAACAGTAAAAATAGTGTGTGGTGCCATGCTTTGAGAATTGTAATGGACACTTCAAATACAATTAATATTTAAAATTTAAAGTGAAATTTAAAATAAATCTGTGATTTATTGATGAGGTTAATTTCAGAATAGGTTTTCAAAAGTAAAAAAATCCAGTGAAAATATGATAATAGCAGTAGTTGCTAATCCTAGAGTTATAACAGTTCTGTGTTAGCTTTTATTTAAAATAGGATTAATGTTATCAAGCTATTGCCAGTTTAGTGTTTTGAAAACATTGTGTGGGGTAATGTGAAAACTCTAATAATTTCTCCAGGTTCCTTGTGGAATTTAATCTATGCAGTTGGTGGCACTCTGATCTAACAGCTAAAGGTAAGTGTGACTTTTTCCTGGCATAATGGCAGAAATGTCTAGAGTAAATTGGACTTTGGAAATTCAGATGTGTGTACAGTGTTTTATATTAAATAATAAACACCTGATGATAGTTCTCCTCCCATTCCAGCATCCTGTTCTTTGTTAATGTTTTCTAAAACACAAGAGAATTAAGATCTCCTATGAATAACCAGTAAGTGCTTGTGTGCACTTTAGGAATGCAGTACACCACTATAACAGAAAATTTAAAGTAGTAGGTAATGATTAAATACATTTTTAAAAAACATTTCCTTCCAAAACAATCTTTGTGAATAAAGCAAATACACTGATTTGTTTTATTTATACAACTTTTTTTTCTTTTTTCTAGAACTGCCATAAAATGTAGTGAAGTTATTGTCCTGGAAAATGCCATTTCAAAAAAAAGTGTACAGAAATTTGACCATCTCTATTATTTCATAAAAAAATAATTTTAAAGCTCAAGATAATAGATTTTATGCTAAAAAAGTCTGATCTTTATTTTGTTTTATCATTCCATTTAAAATAGATGTTTAAACATATTAAAATTCAATTTACTCAAAATAATTTTTTAAATGCAGAAGCTTAATTTGCAATAATGAAAATTTTTAACAATTCCACTAAGAATGGGAAGTTTTCCGTGTAAGCTGTCTTTTTTATATTATAACAGACTTTTTATGGCATTTTCAGAAGTGTTGCTCAAAAGTAAAGGGCCACTTTACAAGAGCAGTGCTCTTCAAGTGACAATTTAATAGCCAAATTGTGCTGTGTGTCAGTGACTGGTATAAGGATTTAAACTGAATTCTTCAGCTTCATATTTGCATATTTCTTAGCAAAGCAGGGGATAAAATTGCTGCTCTAGGCTTCATTTAATATTTGCATTGCCTAGATACTAGGCTGTCTTTATGCCAAAATAATATCCTGTCTGCAGCTAAAGTATCAGCCAGCCTCTAAAAACCAAGACCAACAGTTCAATGATTTCCCTAAGCATGAAGAGAACCATCTCTAACACTGAGGCTGTGAAGTGCAGTCAAGTTTGCTGTGCTAGACCCAGAAAATGGAAAACTGTTCCTTGAGGAATGGCAGCTGTGCCTGTCCTAGTCCCTGGTGTTTGCAGAGCAACCAAAGCAGCCAGTGTAGGAAATAAATAATTTTTTTTCAAGTGTACTGTACAAATGTGCATTAATATATCCTGACATGAAACATCCAGTAGCACTTGCATTGTATGCTAGAGAAAATATTTTTCAAACACAACATCCCTCTTTGTTTCATGAAAATGAATTCTGATTTGTTATTTTGAGAGGGCACTTATTACAGAAGAGGCAGTAATGACTTGCAAACTTCCTTTTATTTATAAACTATCAGTGCAGCACTTTGGTGGACCAGTATTATTGGGAAATTTCCATTCATGTTTCAGTTAACAGTGAAGTTTTAATTTCACAAGTCACTTGCTCCATTTCTTTGATGAGTTAAGAATATTGGAAATGCCCCCTCATCAATACTTTTAGGGTAGTGCTTGCCCAGCTCATGTCTTAGGTAGCAAGGGATGGTTGTTTGGAAGCAGCATATTTTAGGAAGAAAAAGCAGAATATATTCACAAGAGAGCAGAAGAGAAAAGCACATGCTCTCCTGTGAATGCTATGTTACCACTATGAGTTGTAATATTTATGACTGCACCACATGAAATGAAAATTAATAAACTTGCACGTTTTTTTAACTTAACAATGCTTAACAAAGCCCAGAAAAAATATGTATCTTTGAGTGGAGAAATTGCTTCCCACTCAAATTGTGAGTTATTGTGAGTTATTGTGAGTTAGTTGTGTGATATTAATAGGATATGATACACTATGAAGATGCTGGAGGGTCCACACACACCTGCCCATTTGCCAAACCCTACTATGGAAAATACTTTTGCACAAGACCTTGTAATTGCAATCCCATTTGTAAATGAGAGAGAAGAAACCCTAAACCTTGGACAACCCCATCATTTTCTGGACTCTAGTGAGGTGCAGGAAATCTGAGACCAATGAATCTTTGTCACTTTGTTTCACAAGCCATATGTTGATACAAGTTTATCACACAGGTGATAAACTCCAGTCATTCTTGACTACAGATAAGGAGAACAGAAGAGAGAGGGAAGAGGTGCAGTAGAGCTAGTAAGACAATTTTCTAAGAAATACTGAACTATTAAATATGTCACAACCATAGTGAAAACATCAGAAATAACAAAACTTTTCTGACCGGTTTTAGTACCTCCTTCGAGATCTGTGCATTTGGTGGAATATGTTTTTTATTGTATACAAAAAACTGTGAACAGTTTAGAAATGCATGCCCTGGTGTGATTGGAAATGCAGATGTGGTTGCTCCCCTGGCACTGCTCAGTGGATGCACCACTCACTCTGAAGCAGATCATCTCCAGGGGAAGGTCTGTCGAGCCCAAGAGTCTGTTCAGTGTAATCTATTTTTGTCAGACCACATCTTGTTTTCTCACTTAGCAATTAGTTTAAGATAGGGTTAACATTTGTGCTGATGTGCAAAGTGTATATCTGTATGAAGGGGTGGAGAGGAAAAAGAAAGGGAATGAGAGAGGAACATTGTGTGACAGATACTTCAGTATGGGAGTCAGAAGAGCTGCTGTCCTGTAGTTTGACCTTGAACCAGCCCCACTGCTTCCTGGTAACTCAGTTTCCCAGTCTTTAAGATGGAAATAATGAAACTTTTTCCTTGCCTTGCAAGGACTTCAGATTAAAGGTGCTATGGAATCTTTTAATTATTACTATTTTGGGAAGTAGATAACAAACCTTGCTGTTGGGTAAAGTAATTCTTCTGCCTCTCCCACCCACACAGTTATTTTAGCTGATGAAACCCTCCAAAGATTCCCAAGCTGTAATATAAAATAGATGTTTTGGCTTCAGTAAAATATACCACAATTTACATATCAAATAAATGTAAACTGCCATGAATAAAGGTTAGTGATGCACAGCACCACCGAGATAAAAATGACAGCAAATCCATCTTGGATCTACACAGAAAGAATAAAAACTCGTGCATAAATGTAAAGTAGGTTGGCAATGGCTAAACCATTAATAACTACTTTAACAGTGATGTCTTGTAAAATTACATTCCATGGATAAACTTTTTTTTTATTTATTTAATTGAAAAAAATAGTGTTATGCACTGCCTAGGAAATCTCACAGGGTGGCAGAAGCTGAGTAACATTTCCGTTCTCTGCGAGCTCTGTAATACAGCATCTCATGTTGTTCACAATTTTGTGTGCTGTTCTTCTCATGTTAACATCAAGATGTTTTTTCCTGTGCCTATAGCTCAGAGGTTGAAACAAACCCTAGAGCCCTGTGACACTGAATATCCAGCCTTTGTTTCCGAGCGCACTATAAAGGAGACCACGGGGAATATTGCTTGCGATGACTGTTTCAAGTAAGCCCTTTCGATTTTTTTGTTATACAACTGTTTGTGACAAAGCAATAAAACTGAATTATTCAAGGCTGTGTCGAGGAACGTACAAGTCTGTTGTGTTTTATCCTGTGTACTGACCTCTGTCAAGGTGTCATTTCTCCTGTTACAGGGGTCACTTAAAAGTTTGATGCTCTTAAATTAAAGCCGTGCCTGTTATTTTCTACCAAAAAAATGTACATGCAGTAGAGGCTTATGTTAATTTCAAATAGTGAATGTTTTAATATTTTTCCTAAATGCAGGCAACATTCTAAGGGCATAGGCTGTAGATTTAGATTCAAAGGTAAGTGCTGTTCAGTCTCCTGTTCAAGAATGAAACCCTGCTGGATAGGTTAGGAATTCCCTTGTGGTACAGTGAGATCTGGTTGTTTTACTGGACTTCCAAACAGTTTCCTTCTTGGAACTGTTAGTCTGAAAGAGTGGGAGATGATTAAATCTATTCTCCAAACTTTCAGTGCTGGGAAGCTGAGTTAATAATAACAAATCTCACATGACAGTGCTGTAATGTCATTTCTACCACTGCTGCTGTAAATTTGTCCCTTATAGAGCTAAAAAAAAAGGAAGACTTCAGTCTAGCTTTCCTCTTTCACACTGAAAATGTATTTTCTCTGTATGTGATGCCCACATGCTGATACATTTTGACTGTAGATCTGGTACATTTTAATTGTGGAATTGCATAGCTATTGCTTATGCAAATTTCTGGACTTTGATAAGTCTCTTTAATTGGATTTCCTTTATGCTGAGAGGTTGTCATCACCAGGGAGATGAATATTTACAGCAATAATTTGTCTATCAATATAAATGTCAGGAAGAATTTGTAATTTAAACTAAAATTGTTACAGCTCTTCCTTTCCAGGCTAAATCAATATGCAATTAGCAAATAAAGGTGAAAACTTCACTTTGAAGTCAATAGGTGTGCTTCTGGACTTACTCCTAAATTTTCTCCTTGATATTTTCATTACTTTAAAACAGGAAATAGGAGTAAGTACACTGGAGATAAATTTTAAGTGCTAATATTCACTTTTCATTTGCTTCTGACCAACTTTTAAGTAGAAGGAAATTGTTAATGTCTAGTATGAATAATTGGTTTTATATGGCTTTGTGGAATAGAAGTATGAGAGTGCTTTGTAAATTGATGCTCGTGAACCTTTATAAGTGCAACAATAGGTCCCACTGCTTGAAAAGTACAAACTCAACAAAATCAAGCCATGATGTTTCCACTTGACATATCAAATACAATGAAGGTTACACTGCTGTGAGTGCTTTGTGCCAGCATTGTAGAATTTAAGCAGCCTTATTTTGTGATAATTTAACAGAAGGTTACTGAGAAGTTGTGCAACAAATGATCATGCAGTCCTGGAGGTGTTCCAGGCCAGGTTGGATGGGGTTTCAGCACCCTGGTCTTAGTGGAAGGTGTCCCTGCCCTGGCAGGGGGGCTGGAACCAGATGGTCTTTAAGGTCCCTTCAGACCATAACCATTGTAGGATTCTGTTTAAATATTGCAAACAGACATGATTCCATGCAAAGAAGATTAATTTAACAGGACTAGGTTTTCTCCAAGGAATGCAGATTTTAGTCTGTGTTCCTAGGTAACTTCAGGTCAAAGGCAATAAGTTTCAAAAATAATACAATTCTGCAATACTTGGAAAGCACCAAGTTGGAAACTGAGTTTAGTGAAAATTATAGTATTTCAAAAATAATGCACTAAGATCTTTTTCATAGAAAAACATTTTGTGTTCCACAGTGGAAAAAAAAATAAAAGAAAACCCTGTAAGTTGCAAACTGATCTCAAGGCACCCATTATTTTTTTCCACAAGCAACCTAAAAGCAAAACCTAAAGAAATAATCCAGAAGAACTATTAGATTCTCATGGGAAAGTTGTTCATTATACCGTTTACCCACTGTCATTAACAATCTACAAATTGCATCTAAGATTGCAGACTGCATTGGACTCCAAATATTTTTGTTATAACCCAGGACACTTTCCCGCAGAACAGCTAAGGAATTTGACCCAAAGTCCTTTGTAGACCTACATCTTTTGACCCAGTTTTCTGTTTCATAGCCTCAGTACCAATAAATATTTTTACAAGCAAGTGTATTGCTTAATATTTGTCATTTAAGAATGATGGGCTGAATCAGTCAGAATTTAGATTCAATCTTTTATACAGTAAGTCTGGAGCTGACATTGTGGTGCTTAACCTGTGCAGCATCACTTCCAGCCAGTGGGATTATTTTCTGTGTCCTCCTTAGATCATGTTATAGGTTAATGTGTGATACATAATTGCAAATATTTATTGCAAGTAGAAGAAGATAATTGTAAATATTTACCTGATTATGCACCCTGTGGAATACTGAAAAACTACTTGAAGGACACGAGAAAAGTCAGTATATTGTGAACAGGTTTGCAAACAAAAGTTGTGCAAATACTCTGTTTTAAGCAAGTTTGTGTCAAAAGATACCCCAGTCCCTGGCTTTTGTTCCTGCAGTGTCAGGCACTACTATAGAGCCCTTGTCTGATAAAAGAGACTAAAAACAGTCTCTTAGTAGAAGTAAAAATGATGACTGATGTTAATTGAAACCATATAATGTTACTTAGATAAGACATTTTGGGGCACAAATACTGTGTTTTTGCTAACAAAGTCACAGTCATAGCCAGCAAGGTCACAGGGTGAGGGGCAGAGGCTCAGTTTTATTCTGTCCTGGGTGTGCTGTTACTGATCTTGTAGAAATACACTGCCCATGCAAAGAGCAAACTACAGTAATGAAAATTCATAAACAGTTCCAATCATAAATTTAATTTTGGGTACTTGGATTTAAATTGACATATCCTAAAATAAATTACACAGTAGAAAGGACTACCTGCTAATTACTTTTTTAATAGCTGGCTCATGTTTTCAGCCATCTCTGAGAACTCATTTGATGGAAGGACACCTATACACTTAAGCAGGCTTTGAGTCAGGCACTAAATATATGCAGAAGACATATAAAATGCACTCCCTGTATGTACACTTATCTCTTACAAGCAAACTACTTTGGCATAAATTGCAATGCTTAAAAACTATTTTCAAAAATATAGGTTTTATTAAGAAAGCAGGAGCCTAAAAGAAAATAAGAATTAACATAAGAATGTCATTAGGGTAGGGTTTGGCTGTCCCACCCCATAATTTGTTGTTACTCAATATCCCAATGATTATTAATTAATCTGTTATTTAAATAGCAATCAAAAACAAGTCAACCCACATTTTCTAAGCACTGTCAACAGGAGAGAAAAACCGGGATTTTTTGAAAAATCTGAAATGGTTTCATATTTTCCAGTATGCTATTCCCTTTTATAGCAAAAAAACTAAAAAAAAAATAGACCCCGTTACTTCTGAAAACTTATATCATAGACTGTTCTATCACAGCCTATTGAAAGTAATTAATTACTAAAGAGAAATATTTTTTCTCTATCAGTCTCCACTGGCATTCTGTGGAGTCAGAACTACACTAATGACAGATGGCGTGGTACTTGGTGTGGGCTTTAAAGGTGTTGTGCTGCTCAGAGATGAGTTTCTGATTAGACATCAAGCTTGAAGTTTTAGACTGAATAAACATCTCAGTGCTGCTTGTAGTTTTATGAAGTATTGCCCCAATATTTTAGCCAATTTTAAATATGAGTGGCAACCAAAGTTCTTCAGCAATGCTCACTGGGTACCTCACCAGTTTTTGCCTGCTGGGGATCTCATCATAGCAAATTTTACGTTGCACTAAAGGTGTTTAAGAAAAGCATTCTTAGAATGTCAAAGTTGTTATAAATTAGAAAGGATGACAGCTGTTAAGATACTTGATCAGAAGATGTTTGCCAGTCTTTTTAGTATATCCTCCCATCTCTGTAGAACAAACAAAAACGTTTTTGTCTAATTGCAAATGTCATTTATGCATGAAAATTCAAATGTTCTCATTAAGCTTCATTTAGGAAAATACCATTAAATTCAGCTATAACTGCTGTGAAGGTGAGTATAGCAATTTAGTCATCTGACTATTTATACTTTAAGCATGTATGTTAAAATTTCAAAGTTGCAAGGAGCCAGTTGAGTGCCTAGTTACCAAATTTGTGTATTCACTGTAAAACCTGTTGGTATACAGATTAGGCAGCAGTCAAATACTCAAAAATTTGCCCTTTTAACCTCTCCTGTTCATGTGTGATGACATATTGGACTTGGATGAAGATCAAAAATCTGGCCTTACGTCCAAAAAAATCCCCCTTCTCTTTTAATTGCAGCACTCATGGGTCTACAAGGTCAATATCAAAACCCCAAAGAAACTGTTTTGTTTCCAGTTGATCCTTTGTTCACAATCTTAAGACACAAAGAGGAAAGTAAATATAAGAAAGCCATATTGTCACTAGGGAAGCAAAGAAGTATTTAGGTACAATCATCCTAACCCTGGCAAAGATTTATGTGTGTTTTAATTATGCCAGATATAAAAGATGAATGTGCTTACTTTATCTTATTGAGCATCACATGCAAATTGCCTGTTAAAATGTATAGGAACTACTTATTTGAATAAACACTGTCCCATCTATCATCTATTTGTCCCAATAGAGTGTTAGTAAGCAGACATTTAGTTAACAAGGAAAATCATCAAGAAATCAGATTGCTTCCTTTGGTTTCTCATAGACTGGGCATTGGATGCTGTTTATTGTCAATAAAAGAGGTAAATGGCAATGGAAGTGTAGTTCAGGATGACACTGAACCCTTCATGTGGATTTATAAGGGCAAATTTCAGACTTGTCCACTAAATGCACAGATTTGGCAGTAACAGATAAATAACAATACAAATTAAATGCAGACTGCTAGGTCATGAGTATATTAGTGTCAGGAGTGGTGCAATCTGCAGACATTAAAATGGTAATGGTTTTTAAAACCCACTTAATCTTGAGACATACCACCATTTGCTAAAATATTTCCACATTTCTTTCTCAGTAGAAGCTTGCCAAACTGCTGTACTTGATCATGTTTAAAATGTGTAAATAAATACACAGTTCAATTTCCCATGAAATAAATAATCATTTGCCTTTTCAGATGTAGTTAGTTTACTTCTAAACAAACCAGCTTGCCACATAAACCAGCCAAAGCATCAAGGGCCAATTTCTTCTCTTTGGGAGCTCTATCGGTGTGTATCAGAATGTCCCTGTGTCCGTCCTGGAGCTGTTGGGGCAGTCAGTCTTCTAAAAGACACTTTGGATTATATTCTTTTCCCTGTATCCACCTTTTATGATCCTGAGGGAAATGCTCTCTATTTCCCCAGCCTTTGCTCAGCCCGTGTGTTTTTGCATTGTTGCTTTTCCAGCCGCTGTGCCCGGTACCCGCGTGGCGATGTGCACGAGAGTGGTTTTGACCTGTGCCCATGCTGGGCCACAGGTGTGCTGCAGTCCAGCTGCTCAGGACTGGTCTTTACAGTGCTGAACAGACCTTGATTTCTGTGAGCTTGCTTAGATGTGCATGGAGCTAAAGGAATATCTTCAAAGTAAACTCTGTATTTTGCATGGGTCATTGTTGAAGTCTCAAGGATCACAATCTAAGTAAATGGAATTATCTTGCACCTCTCTTTTGAAAAGCAGATCTTCCAGACTTGCAGTATACTTATAGCTGTTAAAAAGTCTTTACATTTGAGGCAACAGCAGTATTTCTAGAAACCTACTTTAGCCAAAACCCCAAAACTCTAGAAGATCCAAAAATATTTTTTCCTTGTTCTTTCGTAGCAAAAAGTATCAAATTATGCAATTTAAACTGCTAGAATTGTTTATTAAAGGTCTTTAAACTCAGCTGAAAATGTTATATTGTGTGTTACCCACACTTCTCCACTTGCAGGCTGAGTAACTTTCTCTTCACTTCAAAGGCACCAGTGATTATAATGTTTGTCATGCAGGTGTAATTTAAAGTCCCTGTATGGGCAATTTAACTCTACCCTTTGATAATGTATATTTTCAGTAATAATGTATAATGTCCAGTTCAGGAAACGCGGTAAATTACTATTTTCATTTAAGAAAAAAGGTATATAAAATAATAGGGCAAGACATATCTAAGTTACCAGGCAGGTCTGTGCCTGCCAGTCATTAGTTTAACAATCCCTTGGACAGTTTTCAAGGCTTGCTTGGAGATTTGAGGTTTGTGTTTTTTGGGGGCGGTTTTTTGGTTGGTTGGTGGGTTGTTGGTTTGTTGGGTTTTTTGGGGGGTTTTTTGTTTGTTTTTGTTTCAGAACGTTTTTAGTATGCTTGTTGAATCTGGAACATTTTAATTGTCTACAGACAGAATGCAACCTTATGTCTCCCTCTGTAAACACTGTAAAATCTTGGAAATTTAGCAAAAAATATGAAGTTTAGCTGTAGGTTTTTTCTCACCAGTAGGATGAGATGTGCACTCTTAACTCCCCAATTCTGACAAAACCTCTTCAAGAGAATGTAATGATCTGCACCCATCCACTCTTCATAATTAAAACCAGTACTTCATTAAAATATAAATCATAATCTACTTAAAAGTTAGCTTAATTTTACATTTTGAACAAGCATTAATAAATACTATCAAAATTATAGATAATAACTGATGCAATAAAAAGATGCTTTGTAATGACAAGATTTTAAAAATCGTATGTGTGCCATAATATACAGAGCTGAGTAGTAATATATATTAGTTTTATATACAATGGCTTGGGATAGGAAAAATGGAAATTGAGAAACATTTTTAAAGCCAGGCACTCTTGTGAAGAATTGCTAATACTAGAACATTCATTTCAGTTTGTAATATATTCATATTATAGGCAGAGGACAAACAATGCAAACATGGCTTAGACATCTTTACATGGAGCACCTCCTTTTTATAAGGAAAGGGTTTGGGATAGCTTAATGGATATTTTAAAGCCTTTAACTTATAAAAACAACGTGAATCGTAAGATTTGAGAGCCATGCAAGAAGATTTGTATGCTATATAAAACAATATAGAGTTTTAGCTGGCTATCGAAAAGAGGCACGTAGTGTGCTTACATCTTTCAGATGTGGCCTTCTCAATCATTGCTAAGGTTTATGTTAACAGAAGTAAGTTAACAACATTCTTGCAAAATACACTGTGGACACATCACATGAGCAGTTTAGCTCCAGGATTTATTGCTCTTTTAATGTGAATCTTCTGGTCATTTCTGCTTTTTATATTTCAGTTTCTGTTTTGCAGATCCTTGCTAGAGTCATATTGTAGATGAGACTTGACCTAAAGTTATGGAAAAGAATAATTCCAATTCTTGCAATTCAAAAGTTACTTTTACAATGTCATATGATATCTGTGAGCCTTCCTAAACCAGGATATATCAACTGGCTTTTTAATCTTAAACTTATATTTAGAACCTAGCTTAGAAATCATATAGCATTTTAAAACACACAATCTGAGATGTCTCTCAATATAAACCACAACTGCTTGTGTAGAGCTAAAGAACTCTGCTAAAGACACATATTTGCTGACATGCTATAGTGGAACTGCATTTTTCAGCCTGGATATCTTCTCTGAGTTCTCTGTTGTGGTCCTGTTAACCAGGTGTCACTGTCATAAGAAAAAGTCTTTAGGAGACCTCTGATACAATTTGCTTTGTGCCGGTTACTGTCTCCTCTGTTGGTCACTGTGAGCACAGAACCAGGTACCCACCCCTGCTTGTGGACACCCACATATGTCACACTCAGCTCTGGTTTGTTCAGGGGTATGAATGCTGACAAATACTTAAAGTTTATGGCATTTCTGGTCTCAATTTCTTTGAAAAAAATTGCCAGTACATTTTAAACCTGTAGGTCTGCTATACCTCATACGGGAGGGTGGCTGCACTAGAAAGGTTATAAACAGTTCAATGCCTCATTACACTAAGGATCTTCTGTCTTTCTAAAGGCTATACACTCTGAGTTTTTGGATGTTTGCAGCATTCCTAACGTGCAGTTGGTCAAGTGCTCTTGTCTGAACATCAGTTGTTTGAGAAAGCATCCCCTCCTGGTGGGGAGTGAGTGAAGATGGGCACTTCTAGGGGCTGCTGTCTGAAGTCAAGGGGTTTCCAACCATGGCACAGCTCTGTGGGGCTCTGACCATTCAGCAAGCACAGGAATGAGGAGGACACTGCTCACCTTAATCCTCAGTGCTAAACTTTGCTCTAAATATGTTTGCACTGATACCAAACTGTACTACAGTCAGTCAGGCTGTATGTGGTGGCAATATTTTGCTAACATGAGGTCAGGATCCAATTACAAGCCTGAGGCTGAAAGTTTATCTGCCTCTTTTCATGTGAGAGAACCATTACCTGTGAGAGAACCATTTATATACTGCTCCAGCTCTTAGAAATGTTGTTATTGGCATATATGTTATTTTTACAAATTGCATTAAATATTTCATTCTCTGTCATCAATTATTTGGGAAAAAAAAAAAAACACAAAAAATCCCAAAAAACAAGTAGTGCAACTTGACTGTGATATAAATGTTTCATTCATTCATTGCAAAAATGTGATAAGCGAGAGAGATGTGGGTTGGAAATGTGGCCAGCAGCCTGGAAAGCACATGATAGGAGCTGGGAAACAGCAAAGTGGATATCTGCACTTCAGTTGAATGCTTAAACTTTGTTCCAGACCATTAGGGTTGAACGTTTGCAACCAACAGTTATGTGAGTAACACATATTTGAGTGCAGTGTGCACAATATTTTCCATTTACTCTGCCCTCATGCTGGTATTTTATTTTTTCTTTCTCTGAAAAATAGGAAAGATCACATCTGACAGATGTGAAATGTAATCCCGAAGTTACAACTCATCTTAATCCAAAATACTCCAAGTTCATTAATGGAGGTTTGCAGGCAAAAAATAACACTGAAATGCCCAGAGGGAAAAGGCTGAGTTTACAGTGATGCTCAAGAGTCAGAGTGGCCACTGAGGGCTATCTCAGTTGAGTTCCATGGAAATTTAGACACTTCTCACATCTTTGTGCATTTGTTCAAGTTGCCAATTTGAAAGTATTGCCCTATGTTTATTTCAGTTCAAACTACTCACAATGAAATTCTTCCATGCTTTGTAGGATTTGTCTGCCTGCACAAAACAAGTGGTATTTAAAGGATCTTTTTATTGTCACATAAAAGTGATTGATATGATTATGTATGTGCAGGAATGACATTTGCCAACACAATACTCTGATATTCTGCTCATAATTTGATTTTAAGTCCCACAGTCATCACTGTGACATTAAACGATAGTAATAGTGTTCCAATGGTCATTAAGGAAACAAATGGAAAATACATACATGGATATTTTTGCCCTTAAATCAGGCTGCTAAACCTCCTGAGCATGGAATTAAAAGTGAATCCAAACAGTGATTTAAATATTTATATTTACCAAAATCCTGCCTAAGCCATGTGTTTGCCGTGACCCTATATTTTACTGCAGAGTGTCTGTCATAAGCACAGATATAGCAGCAGGGTATTTTTGTAAAACTAAAAGAGAATACTGATTGTAAAATACAGCATATAGATCAGCAATTACTTATGAGCAAGGCTTTTTTAAAGCAAAGAGCAATAATGAAGTATTTCTGGGAGAAAACAAGAATTAATTTTTAAGAGGAAGCATTGTTTTCAAACAGGCTGAATTGCTTTTAGTGTTGTTGCTGTGTTCAAATCCTCCCCAAATTACAAAGAAATATCTTCCATTCTTCAGTATAATGGGAAGATATTCTCTCTAAATGTTCTGGTCCCACAAGCATAATTTTATCTTATGTCTTCTGAGTTCCATGCTGCTTGACATTAGTTCTGTTCCCTCTAACACTTTTCAGCCTTTGCAGCTCTTTGAAGAAAATAGGGAGCCATGGATCTGAAAATCAGAGATTTCTGAATGCTCTCAGGAGGTTCTCTGCTATTCTTTGGTGCTGAAACGAGTCTTGTAGCAGTGTCAGTAGCCACCAGCTAATGGCAGCAGGGCTGCAGTCCAAGAAAAGGAAAATAGTTCAGTGCAAATGACCAAGAAATGGTTGTGTTGAGGATCCTCAGTCTGAACAACTCATTATCACTGTGTCCTCTCTAACAGCTGCCTGGCCCACCCTCAGGCCCATATAAAATATGCTGTGTCGAAGCAGTTTCCTTAAGATTCACTGTGCTGGGGCTGTGGAAGTGGCTGCTTATTAGCAGGGAACCCTCACGTCTGTGTTCAGTTTATATCCTGTCCAAAATTTAACACCAGTGGACAAGGAAATGGATTACCTCTCCTTCATGGAAATACAGAGACTAAGCTGCTCAAGTGAAATATTGATTTCCTTTAATAGCAGGTGCTGTAGTCAAATAGTGGAGAGTAAACAACTTAAAGGTTAGGTTTGCTTAGCTGGACGAGACACATCTCTGGCATGTCTGAAATAGAATTACCTTAGCTTTGCCTGTTATTGATCCAGCTATGCTAGGAAAGGAAAGGTGAAGCCAACAGCATTTCAGAGACAAGATGTTAAGCCTACCACATACAGATTTTGCGCCATATGATTGAGGTACTTGTAGTGAAGCAATGACCTGCATTAAGAAGGGAAATCAGTGACTTACAGAAGTGCATGATCTTCAAGTTGGCCAGTAAGCTGGACATGGTCTGTCAGGAGATACAGCAGCCAAGAAAAAAAAGGGCACAGCTCTGCCTTGGTCCTGCTGTGCCTGTTTCCATCAACATGGGAAATGCTCCAAGGTCTCTAAGGAGACAGACTGCAGAGGCCTCTTGGCAAAGCCACCTCCTGCAGCAGTGGATAACCTGCTTCCCTATATCCTTTCCCAGAGGGCACTGGTATTTTATTTGTATATCACTGCTTGTCCTGTCACCCCTGTCCTTTCCTCCATCTTGGAACATCTTCCTCCTTTTCCAGAGAGGTTTGTCCCTCTCCCAGTTCCCTCACTAACACTTTGCCACCCCAGAAGTTCAGAGACAGAAAGATGAAAGAAAGAAAGAAGCACAGAGTGGAGAAGTCTGTGGTGCAAGGGTAGTGTCAGCTCAGTTCCTGCTCCTGTACTGTATATATTCTAATTATTTCTTCTTACAGAAGAAAGTGAGTCTTATAATATGAAGAAGAGGTGACATTTTGGGAACTAGGTTGGGGGTTTTGATTTGTTTGGGTTTTTTGGTTGGTTTTTTTTTTTTTTTTTTACATAGTCTGGGGAAGAAATGCTATAATAGAATATATATTATAACTCTTTAAAGACTTTTACATATACAAATAAAAGGGAGGGATTCCAATTTAAATTTAAACAAAACAAAACAACAAACAAACAAACAAAACCCCAACAAACAAACAAAAAACCCCAACGAACCAGATTTGAATGTAATGTGCTGGTTCTCTAAGAGCAGGTGGTGTAGCCCACACTCAACTTTAGGTTCCATGTTTCACCCTATTCAGGATGCATTTCTCTGCAGGATCACTGTCCATCCATTAGAAAGAAGAACCCTTCTGCAGAGGATGACTCAGATCCCCAAAGCCAAGCTCCTGCCCTGAATTATCCTTGAACAGTCTGTGTCTCTGCATGTCCTTTTTGGAGCTGATCACCCTTCTAATGCAGGAACCTGAGTTGTGTGCTTAAAGGCAGCAGGTGTGACTGCACCCCAGCATTTGCACTACAGTGCTGTTGTGATGCTTTCCAAGTTATAGGCTGTCCAAAGGAGTTAAAAAGAGCTGATTATCTGTTGGAAGAGTCATTTAGTCACCAGACACACATGAAAAGTGTGCTTTCTTATCATGCCTTCAGAAGCATGACTATCAAATAAAATTATGAACACAGCAGTACTTGGAATCCAAATATCTTTCTTTTTATTTGCACAATGAAAAATTAATTTTCAAGGAGCAGATTAATAAGTATTTCTTTTTCGAGCAAATACTTTCTACTTCCAATTAAAACATGAAGCTGTGTTGGGTTTTTTTTTTTTTTCCCAAATGAATTTGAATTTTATTTCTGCACATGCTTTTATCTGGACCAAAACCAGAAGAGGTTAAAAAGAAACAGATACTGTGTGTGCAATGTGACAAAATTGTCATGAAACGCTCTCACTCAAAGTACAGAGTTCCCTGCAGACTTACTCTCTGTTGTTACCTTTTCTTCATTAACAAAATAGTTTGGCATAACTAGATTTTCTTCCTCCCTCTCTGTATACCCCTTTCAAGTGTTAAACTTCTTTCTTCCTCACCTTCCCCAGAAAGTCAAGAAACAGTTTGTTTTTAGGTCTCTTTTAAGCCTCTGAACCTGCACATCAAATAAACCAAGCTAGTTCCTCAGTGGATGCAAGATGGAGGGGAAATTCTTAATAAGCTTCTTACTGACTCAATGTAGCTTCAACAGGAACCCCAACAGTTTATTCTAATTTATATTTGGAGATATATGCAAGCCTATTGCTGGGCTGCCCCTATCGAATGATTGTGATAATACTGCCGTATAGGAAAGGGATTCAAATCAAAAGATTTACACTACTTAAAACAAAAAGAGCTTTATCCTTTAAGTGTGAAGCATTCTCCATAATAATAAGGCACTTAAACATAGACTTTCTTTTGATTGTTAAAGCAGCAATAAAGTCCAGCCAAACCCCTTACTCAGTCCTTGAGAGTTGGTTTCCATATTACCAGGGACACAAATGACAGCTTAAGCCAGCAGGTGTTCAGGAATGGTTATTGTAAGAGAAACTTTAGAGACTCATAGCGGATCTCACAAAAAGATAATACCATCTTCTCTATTTTGCCAGCGACTTTATTTCTCACTGCAGCCATGGAAGCTGTTTGCTGAAGGTTTTTCTCCCTTGCAACAGAACCTTGGCATAGACAGTGAAGTATTTTGGTGGAATGTCTCAGTCTCTGAAAGGCTTTGGTCTGACTGTGTTCATGCACCTTTTGTTTTCTCTGAATGTTTGGTTCCTGAGACTTACTGGCATGAATGTTCAAAATGAATTTCAAAGATGCATATGCGTGTCACCATGGGAACTGAAGGCTGATCTCAAACAGCAGAGCTACTGCTGGGGTGATTGTGTGCTTTATCCAGTTTGGGCATGGAAGCAGTGCCATGTGAATTATCTGAATAGTCACACAGCAGCTGTGGTGGTTACAACCAGCACAAACTTCTTTGCCACTGATCTGGTGAGGGTAAGAATACCTCATGACTGTGAAATGATCTTAAATTACAGCGGCTGAAAGAAGTATATTTTGTTTGTGCAAACTAGTAATAGAAAAGAAAGCTAAAATTAACATTTTTGCCCTTATTTATTTGCTTGGCTCAGTCTCGGTCTTGAATCCTCTGTATTTACTTATTGGTATGTTGGCTTTACGTCTTCATTTTCAGATTATGTTTGAGAACTGTGTAAGGGGAAACATCCACATACTGCTTGATGGAAGAAAACATTTTCTTTTAAAATTACTTCTAGTGGGAGAATGAGAAGCCAGTTGTTTCACTTTTCAAGATATTACTTAAGTTGTTGTTGTGCACTAAGAAAAAAAATGCCACAGTGAGCCAAAAGTTTCACTGTTTTATGGTTCTTTATAGCAGTCCCATGCTCTGTGGCAGACACCATTAGCTTAGACACTTCACAAACTTCTGTACTAGTTAAACAGACTGTAGGTCTGTAAGAATATTCACTGTTTGGTAAACAGTCAGTGTAATTAGTTGATACCTATGATATAATTTCTAGGGTAGCAAAGAGGGTTTTTTACGTAACTAATATATTGCTCTTTGAACTGCCTTTAATTCATCATTTCCATCAATCAATGCAGGTACTGCATTCCCAAGATTGATGAAGTCAAAAATTATGAAGGCTTGCAGTTCTAAAGCAATACAGAAAGTGTTGCTAGACTTTGTAGTTTAGCTGTGTAGTAATTTCTTCAGCATCATAGTTCTGTAGTTGAAACATTCTTCTGGATTAGGTTCTTTCATCCCAGCTAGGTGATGTGATAGGAATTTTTCTCCCCCCCCTAGTTTGAGGAAGCCTTATACTGCACAGCCCTTATGGCACCTCAAAGTGGGTGAAAGTAGAAACAGAATAGGAAATTTCTCAGCTTTCATGAACTGGCACCTGTAAACCTGGCTGTAGGGTACATGCTTTCCATAGGCTTCAGTGTTCACCTGGGGGACACAAAAAGGGCTATCACAAAAGGGCTTGAAGTTTGGCACACCATAGGTAAAACAGAAGACTAATTACTCCCTTCTCAGCAAAACGAAATTAATCACTTAGCATCCAATTATTGTTAAAACACTTTATGCCCATTGGGTTCTTTTCTGAGCTAGTTTTAAAGATACAATGAATATAAGTTTCAGACTGCAGAAAATGCAAATTGTGCCAATTTCTGGCAATAAAAGTAACTTTTTTCCTATCCTTTACTGTTTGATTTATTCATAGCTGTTTTGAGAAATTCATGCAGTACAATTTTGGTGCTATTGCCTGCTAAAGATTTTCCCTCCTTTCCTTTTATTGGCCCCATTTCTCCCACACACAAATCCACAAAGCCACAGATGCTCCATTACAATGATGTCAGTCTTGCTACATGCTCCAGCTGTTTGGTAGGTACATTTATAAAGTTCAGCCTTTTACATTATGCCATAAATGTATATTTCATGTATAAACATAAAGTTAACATATTGCAGATCACTCTAAGTGTAATTTTAATGGAGGTTCAGTAAGTTTAAAAAATACTGAAAAGCATTTAATCTTTCCGTTGGCAACATTTTTATAGAAAGTTTTCCAAATTTTTTTTCTTAGGCTAGGTTTAAATATTCCCTGCCTTCTCTGCTATTTCGTCTTCTGTGATCTTTGGAAAAAGCAGGGAGTTATTATAGTAAGACAATATGTATTTTAAAGAAAGATGTCTGAGGAAAAATATGTTTCTCTCCACATCTTCTTGGTGCTCAAACCCTCACTTAGCATTCTGTACATTTACCAGCAAACCATGCTGCAAAACACCTAATTCTTGGAATTGCCAGATTTCAGTGATATTCAATATGGCCAATACGCTGCTGATAGGATGTATAAATTCTAGCAGATTGTTTTAAAACTTCATGAGGAATTGTGTCTGAGCCTTAAAGCCATTCATTGTCTTGTGTCCTGAGTTTTAAAAGGATGTCTATTTGGCTCTGCCTTCTGCCCCTTTTCTCTATTGTATGTGTTAAAGGTTTCACCTGACTGAAACTCTGTGCTGACTGGTGCCCATAGGATCCTTCCCTCATCTCCCCTGGGTGATTTCCTTCTCACAAAAAAAGTCTTTATTTTTTTTTTGCTCTCCCTTTGAGTTGCCTACTTTGTCTTCATTTGAATGTGGTGCTGAGTTAACACCATATTTATACCAGACAGTCATTATTCTAAAATAAATCACTTTGGAATATTTTGAGGCCTGATCTCTGTTTTGTTGGCTCAGTTATAAAACGGCTCTCAAGAGGACAGATGAAAGCTGAGATCAGGAGTTGCTGTTGCGTCAGGCAAGACCCAGAGTGCACAAAGGCCCTAATACAACTGTAGAGACTCAAGTTTGGGACTGTGAGCTACCAGTGTGTGGCTGCAGAAGAACCTTCATTAGTGTTGTGGATCTGTTCCATCCCAGACTGTACATATGTAAAAGTCTGATAAACTCCTAATGAGAACCAGTGGCTCAGAAATGCTGATAATGTCACCATTATTTGTTTTCTTTTTAATTTTCAGGTCTTTTGTTATCCAGCAGATCCCAAGTAGCAACCTCTTCATGGTGGTAGTAGATAATGAATGCTTCTGTGATTCTATCCCACCAATTACCATGGCACCTATAGAAATAAGGTATATCCTTTTATTTACAAACTGGTCAGAAAGAGATTCAAGACATGAATATTGAAAAACTTCTTGGCATTTAAAACTTGCATTGCACAACATCCTCACCCATTATATGTGCTGTTTGAAATTAAACCATCTGGGAATATGTTCTCACTATTTTTTCAAAGAGAATTCACTTCTTTTTTCTTTTTTTGAACCACCAATATTAATTAAGCAAGTACACTTACGTGGAACTTATGTAGCATAAGGTCATGGTCATCTTTGGACAGCTGAACATCTTTCAAATTAGCCACTGAGTATGTAATTTTTTTATAAGGATGTACCTCATTATATTGGAACTTATAGAATCTTTCTAATATACATGTCTCTTTATTTAAAGTTTGACTGGAGCATTGAAAATGTTTCAGAATCCTGCTTTCCAAAACCACAAAAATTTGGCAAAGTAAATATATCACTTGATTTTTGGTTGCCCCACTTGCTATTTTTTGCTGTTCTGTAGTTCAGGTAGTTCAGCATTAATTTTTTCCCCTAAATTGGAATTTGTCAAAAGCAGCCTGCAGTGTGCTCTTATTGCAGTCTTATAGAAAGACAGGTCAGCGGTGTAAGTGCACACATGCTGTTGGAAACACAGATCACAGAGAGGAAAGCACTAGAATCACTTCCTTTTTCTTGTGGTGACCACACATATCACCTTGGGGTTTTAATGGGAAGGAAGGAGCTGAAAGATTTTCACTGTGTTCATTTCAAAACACTCCCATGAGAATGCAGTGCTCAGAGCATCTCTCCTTAACTGCCTTGTACATAATGAATCCCTTAAATGTGAACGGTTAAAATCTCAGAAGATAAGAAGACGCCCAGAATCTTGTCATGGATTTCACCCTGAAGTGAGTTTCTATCTGTTTTTCCTTTCTTTCAGACTCTGGTAAATTTTTTATTTCTTTAAAAAATAATTAATAGGAAAACTATCTTCCAAGCTGAAATGTTGGGAAACATTCAGAAGACTCAGTAGTCAGGGAAGTGAGGGATATTGTAAGTGCTGCAAGTCTTTTTTGTACTCAGGTAGACAATGTCTTGAGTTGCAGCTTTTGCAGACTGGTTTGTATCATGTCAGAGAATGTGGTAGGATGTGAGCACTGGCAGCCAGGAATATCAGAGAACTTAATCTGGCTCCAGCAGTGACCACAGAATTCTTTGTTAGAGATGGCTGGGAACTTTGTACTGTTAATGTTTGCTTCAGTAATTAGCTTCAGTGCCATACCTGTCATGCTATAGTCATTATGCTCTCACATAATATTGCTTGGGAGGGATAGTGAGTCCTCCACTACATGTATTTACTGCTCTGTGTTCTGCATAATACTCTCACACAGTGCCAAGGAGAGCTGATATAAACCAGGATGTGATTACAGTGGCCTGTACAGCATAGGTTCAGAGATATCCTTTTTACTCTGGAGTAACTTTAAGTTGTGCCTCTGATGGTGTAATGAACAAGACCTAAATATGTACTTGTATTACTTCCCAAGTATATTTAATTTATGGGCTTTGTTGTTTGCACCATTGCTCCTATGCCTATGTTTGCATCATGTGTCATAATTGACTGTAGTTGCTTGTATTTATTTTCCTTTGTTGTTGTTTTATTTTCTTTAGGAAAATGCAAGAGAATGTGGCGGTGTCTCAGGCCTTAGTGCTAAACCTTCTCTTGTTCTTCTTCCTCTGCTATTGACGATTTTCTCCAGGTGACATTGACTGATGTGTTCAACTGGCATGCTAAAACATGGATAAACTGTGAACTGGGAAATGGTGCAACATAGAGGACATGAAATATAGTCAGAGCATCAGCATTTCATGATTTTAAACTGTTGGTGATATAAATTCTTAAAGATATGTTGAAAAAAGGTTTATCTTTTTACTTTGCAAGTCATGCAGATGTGAATTTGGCATATGGCAGTCATGATTCATCAAAAAAGGACTTGGTAGATAGAGGTGACCATTGCTTTGTCCCATTGAAAACAATTTAAACTGTGTACTTTTTTCAATAAAGTATATTAAAATCACAGTTTCAGAGTGTATTTTAAGTATGCTAATATATTTGTTCAAATAATGAATGATGGGAAGAAAATAAAATAAATGGATGATATTTTATTATGCTTTTAGTCTCTTTCTGAAAAAAAATCAGAGAAGGAAATGGGGACTTGGCTTTTACTTTTATTAGGCAGAATAGCTTTTCTTAACAAATTAAGGAAACACCTGAGTGTGTATGAAGCTGAGCAGGTAATATATGGTGCTGAATTATAGAGGTTTGGTTTCTGGAAATAGCTATAAAATATCTGCATTTAGAAAGTGAATCAAAGCCTTATTAAAGCCTTGGTTGTAACTTAGGCAAGCTTTGGGTCAAATTGGTTGATTTGGCTGCAGATGACAAAATACTTTTGATGGCAAAATCAAATGCTTTTCATCTGAAGGAATAGGAAACTACATAGAACAGCCCACATCAAATGGTGACACTGTTCTGCTGGTGTTCTGCCCTCTAGATCTCATGTCAGACAGGAGCTCATTATGAGGAAAGTGAAAAGCAGAGAAAGCCTGTCTTGCAACACATCTGTGTCAGCAGAACCCATTATTGGTTTTCATTGAGTGTCCCTGTTGGTAGGCAAAGATCTAGACCAGTATGTTTTTATTCCAGCCCTTGCGTTCTACTTTGTAAGGGTAATGAGGTAATAAAGATGAGCATATTCCTTTTGCATTCGGCAGCAAAGTCCCTGCTGTGGATGGATTTGCTGAGAATCTTGATGTTTCAACTCTGATAGTCTCAGTTTGTGTTTGGAGTTTTATAAGAAGCAGAATGCTATCAAATGGTAACATGTCCTCCTCGCAACATAATACATTAAATGCAAAATAAAATGCCACTGTTCTAAATCTGGTGCTTGGAGACTGCAGTTTCCTGGTTGGGTGTAAGCTTGCTTTCAGCCTTGGATAAATGCTAAGCAGATTTGCTGTGTATCCTGGTTGAGACAGGGAGCTAGGCCACTGAGAGGGGCTTTGTTTTAAAGAATACTATCCAGCTTGTAAGGGGAAGAACTAGTAAAACAAAATTTCCACTCCAATGCTTTAATGGGTTCAAGTGCAGAGGTACTCCCTCTGATTCTGAAACCATACAGGTCTTTGTACTCATAAATTTCTTCTCCTTTTTTTTTTTTTTTTTTTTTTTTTTAGTGTCTTACTACAGACTTCTCTGTCCCTGCTTATTGGTCTCAAAATCTCTCACTGTGGAATAATTTTCCAGCTGACATTCAGTCAAACTGTTGTCCTAGTGACATGCTCTGTTCACTAAGCACATTGGTAACTCAAGGCATTTTCTCCACTTGGGCTAACATAGATATCCTGCTGTTCTTTGCTTGGTTTTTCTCTGAGCTCCATTACTCCTTACCGTCCATCATTCTCACAAAAAAAAAAAAAAAAAAAAAAAAAAAAAAAAAAAAAATCAATTCTTTATAAATAAAGTATTTTAGTTTCTGACTCTCCAGAATTCACAACATTGCAGACTCAAAACACTTTTGTATATCTGATTATGTTCTTCTATAATGATGTTTAATGGTTATAGCCAATACAATACAGGTGATTTTCCTTGTGAGTTGAAAGGGGAAAAAGCATCTTTCTCATTAAAGCTATTGAAAAGCTCTGCATGTAACTGTCTGATGTGTTAATCATCATTGCTTACAAAGAAAGGAAATACATTAATATAGAAAGTTTATTTCTACAGAAGCTAGGTGAAAAACCATAATAGTAATTCATTTTGGAAAGAGGTGGGTGGTTTTTTAATTGCTAAGGAGCCAGGCAGTGGCAAGAGAGATTAAAGTATGACAGTCTAAATTAATATTGAGAAAGAGATTAAAGTAAAGGTATGTAAGTGAATATTGTTCAGAGAAATGTGCAGTTCATCTTCACACACTTAGGGAAAGTTATGAAGGCAGAAAGCATTGGTGCAGCCAAAGAAGCCACTGTGTGAAACTGAGTAATCCAAGTCAATTGCTAAGTGTAAAAAACATTTTTATGAGTTGCCATTTCTCTTATTGAAGCCATCTTTTAAATTTTGTCTCTATTCCTTAGAGGGTTCTGGTGCAGTGTCAACCCAGGTTGATAAAACCAGTCAGGAAAAGCGGACAAAAGGCCAAGGGATTCCAGGGGGTGGGTGGGGGGTGGGTGTGTGTGGGGGTGTGTGTGTGTGTGTGTGGGTGTGTGTGCATGCACCAGTCAGTCCCTTCTCCAGAGGGAATGGCTGCAACAGGAACAGCCTGGGCTGAACACAGAAATGATGGTTATGAGTTTCATGGGACAGAGTTCTCTGACAGGGCCGGGTTGAAACAGATTTCCAGAAAAGCTGATCTCATGCTCATGCTGTTCCTGACTGTGTTTGGGTTTGCTGGTCTCTTGTGTCACTAGCTCTGGAGGTGTGAAGATATCATGCCATGAAGTGGGTCTGTGCTGTCATTCCTATGCCTGTGTCAGGTCACAGAAGGTTATGGAATTTAATTCCATTACCTCACTAATCAGAGACGCTGTTCCTCTTAAATACTAAAATTATTATGCAAGGTCTGATGCAAAGTCAGTTGCAGTAAATAGCAAAACAAGTATGTGTGCATATGTATACATACAGTTGCATATGTGTGAGCTACATATATTTTTAATAAACAGGAAATTCAGACATTTTCTGTATCTTTTATCTCCCTGAATCTGAGGACAAATCCAAGGAGAACTGGGACAACTCTACAATCATTTTCTGCACAGCAAGAGGCAGAGCTAAAAGCTGTAGCTTTTGCAGGGCTTGGATCTTTTTTCTTCTTTACTCTCTTGGCTAATGGCATTGATTTGCAACTTATTAGCCCCAGCTGCCTCCTCTTCCTTTAATCTTGATAAAGTAAAAGCTGTCTGGGGGCTCAGCGCTGGCCATGGACACACCATTTTCTAATAGTTTTGTGTGGGAAAACTGTCCATAACTGTCAGTGCTGCAAACACTCCTTTAAAATCCTGTAAGCCAAAGAGCCTCAGGCAGGTTTCCACAGCTGTGCTATCTCCTCTCATTGTTTTTGTGACACTGAGACTGCCTGACCCACTGTGTTTCGCTGCCAGGGCCAACTCTGCAATATGTGTGTTCAGTGACACAGGTGGTTGCCCTGGGCAAGAAGATATTAAAAGCAGCAGTAATTGTTTCACTGGCTAAATAGCTTCAAGAGACTGTTTCAGTTTTCTTCTGATAGCAGGAGCCCCAGAACAAGGCACTGGCCTGTTTAGCCCTTTGAGTTCACAGGGCAAAATAGAAGTTTGGCTCAGAAGTTTTGTGGCTGGAAGCCTTCAGTTATTTCCATGTGTTTCCTGAGCCCTTTATGGCCTTCAAGCCTTTTATATCTGGGTACATTCTGTGCCTCACAAATTCCAGCTCGTACAGATTTAATGTAAATAGGCACTCACAATTGGAAAGTCTTCTGCAGAAGAGTGCATCAAAACCTTTCACCCGTGGAAAATATTTTTATTTCATTTTCCTTTTTGATTATTCTTTCCCTGAACTGCCCCAGATACTGCCAATAATATGCAGCTTTTTTTTATACTTGTTCAAATCCTTCCCCAAGTATTTAGCTGCCTTGCTATTTATCTGGTGTACAACAACATATTCCCTGTGACATGTCCAGCTCCCATGTATCTCCTGAGAGAGAAATGGTTCCCATGTACAGAGTCCAGAAGGTCTCACTGGAGTTTATCACAATCCAGTCTCAAGACAATTTTCTTCTCTCGTCTTTAGCCTTTGGCCCTTAAGCTCAGATCATATTTCTTCCAATATAATAATTTTCTTGCTGTAGTTCCTTGGGAGGATTTATGTCCTTTTCAAGATTCAGTCCTACATTTCTTCCCAAGAACACTTTTTGGAACTGGATGTAATAACTTGGATATACCAACGCAAAGTCTATTCTTGTGATGCTCTGAGTGGAAGGATATGTCTCCAAGACTTTTTCCCTTCTTCACAGGGTAATTGTGGGTAACTAAGCAAATGTTATTTTGTTGCTTGCACTTCAGTACAAATTATTTTTGAAGTCCACAGTTCTGCCTAGCAGATGTTTTGAAGAATTTCACAGAATCAGAGAATCACAGAATCATTAGGTTAGAAGAGACCTCCAAGATCATCAAGTCCAACCCAGTCCTAACCTCAGCTAAACCATGGCACCAAGTGCCACATCTAGTCTTTTCTTAACCACATCCAGAGATGGTGAATCCACCACCTCCCCAGGCAGACCATTCCAGTACTTTATTACCCTTTCTGTAAAGAACTTTTTCCTAATATCCAGCCTATATTTCCCTTGGCTCAGCTTAAGACGGTGCCCTCTTGTTCTGTCAGTTGCTGCCAGGAGAAAGAGACCAACCCCCATCTGACTACAGCCACCTTTCAGGAGGTTTAGAGGGTGATATGGTCACTTCTGAGTCTTCTCCAGGTTGAACAACCCCAGCTCCCTCAGTCGTTCACCAGCCTTGTTGCCTCCTCTGGACGCGCTCAAGCATCTCAATGTCCTTCCTAAACTGGGGGGCCAGAGCTGGACACAGCACTCAAGGTGTGGCCTCACCAATGCTGAGTACAAGGGAAGAATGACCTCCCTGCTCCTGCTGGCCACACCATTCCTGATCCAGGCCAGGAGCCATTTGCCTTCTTGGCCACTGGGGCACACTGCTGGCTGTCACCAGTACCCCCAGGTCCCTTTCTGCCTGGGCACTGTCCAGCCACAGCATCCCCAGCATAGAGCACTGCAGGGGGTTATTGTGGCCAAAATGCAGGACTCAGCACTTGGACTTATTAAACTGTATCTTGTTAGACTCTGCCATCCATCCAACCATTCCAGGTCTCTCTGCAGAGCCCTCCTACCTTCCAACAGGTGGGCACACACTCCCACCTTAGTGTCATCTGCAAATTTACTAATGAAAGACTCAATATCCTCATCCATGTCATCAGTAAAAACATTGAACAGAACTGGCCCCAGCACAGACCTCTAAGGAACACCACTGGGGCTGACAGCTGGATGCAGCACCATTCACTGCCACTCTCTGGGCCCAGCCATCCAGCCAGTTCCTCACCCAGCAGAGAGTGCTCCTGTCCGAGCCATGGGCTGCCAGCTTTTCCAGGAGTGTGCTGCAGGAGACAGTATCAAAGGCCTTGCTGAAGTCCAAATAGAAAACATCCACAGCCTTTCCTGCATCCACCAGGCAGGTCACCTGGTCATAAAAGGAGACCAGGTTGGTCAAACATGACCTACCCATCCTAAACCCGTGCTTGCTGGCTCTGATACCCTGGCCATCTTGTAAGTGCTGCATACATAATAGCTCTCAATATGAACTGCTCCATTATCTTACCTGGTACTGAGGTCAGGCTAACTGGCCTATAATTACCAGGATCCTCCTTTCTACCTTTTTTATGAATGGGAATCACATTGGCCAGCTTCCAGTCACCTGGAACCTCACCAGTGAGCCAGGACTGTTGGTAAAGGATGGAGAGCAGCTTCACAAGCTCATCTGCCAGCTCCCTCATCACCCTGGGATGGATCCCATCTGGGCCCATAGATTTATGGAGATTCAAGCAGCTCAGCATTTCTCTGACTGCCTCCTCCTGGATAACAGGGGGACCATTCTGTTCCCTGACACCATCCACCAACCCAGTATGACAATTATCCTGAGGACAAGCCATCTTCCCACTAAAGACTGAAGCAAAAAAGGTGTTGAGCACTTGTCTTCTCCTCATCTGCAGTTACTGAGTTCCCTCCTGCATCCAATAGATAGCAAAGGTTGGCCTCATCCTTCCTTTTACCATTAACATATTTGTAAAAAGCTTTTGTATTATCCTTTACTGAAGTTGCCAAATTAAGTTCGAATTGAGCTGTGGCCTCCCTAATTTTCTTCCTACATACCCTAGCAGCCCCTCTAAATGCTTCCTGAGAGAGCTGACTGACACTGTTGTACACCACAACGACACAGACTCCGACTTCAGAAGGCTGAAAATGACTGTGTTTATTTCTGGGAATTTCTTCCCTTTTATACTATTCTACAGAGAACAACTCAATTGGTGAAACAAAGACAAACCTCTTCAATCACATTGGTCAAACCAGACGGACATCAAGAAGTCCCTCCTAGGGAAAGAATGTAAACAAAGTTACAGTTACAAAAACAAGCCTCTTGTTTACAGAAAACTCTGGGAAAAGAGTTTCAGAAAACCAAAACATCTCAGACACGAACCAGGGCTACACCTGACCTTCCTTCCAGAGATGATAAATCCTTTTTTTATTCCTAAATTCTTTCAAAATCTTGTTACCCATCCAGGATGGACGTTTGCCTTGTTGACTCGTCTTGGCACACAGGGACAGTCTGTTCCTGCGCCTTCAAGATCTCTGTGTTTCAAAGCACAGTGCTATTCTAGGAAAGACTCATTGATTGTTCTTGCAGTAGACATTTTTTATTATTTTATCCTAAGTCTCTTCATGTCTTAATTAAGAGTAGCTGGTTAAACTGTGGATTGATCCAGCCATCCAAGTGATGAGAGGGTAAAACCTTAAGACAATTTCCTTTTCAACAGTTTTAGCAGATTTGATTGCTCGTGACTGTGGCGGGAATAACCAGGTAATTGTGTTTGGGTCACACTACCCTCTAACACCTCACCAGGTGTCAAAAGCTCATGTTTGCACTCTGCTCTGCTGCTAACAGCTCTGGCAGCAAATGGGGTGTGCTGATTATGTAGAAATTTTCAGGTAATTCACACAAAACTGACAAAATAGTATTGAAAAAAATCAATGCAGTATCACAATAAGTGGCATGAAAGCAACTGTGTTCCCTGTGATACTTTCCATATTAATTGCAAGTCCTTTGTTATCTTTAAATGGAATTGAGGAATAAATTTCCAGGATGTCATGTCACAGTGCTGTAAAATCTGAGATGCTTTTGAAGAATTGAACTCTGGTTCATTCAAGTAGTGCAGAATTTGGTTATCTCCTACTTGAATTCTTTTATCAAGAGGTTATAAGGAGTTGACAGCTAGTTGGGCCTCTGTAAGATCAAGCTGGAAAGCTTTTTTTTTCATTCCAGATGTGGTCTTGAACTGCTCTTATATGTGTTTAAAGCAGCCTTGTAAGAAAAGGTTACACTTGACAATTCTGAGTCAGATTTGAACCTTAACACCAGAAGTTCAAGTGGTTAATGCTGGGTTTGTTTGACTATGTTAGGATTTAGTTTGCAGCTTTAACATGCTGGGTATTTCACTTCCAGGAGAAAGGGAAGATCAGATTTCAGTTCATGGTGAGAAGTGTTTTGAATCAGCTATTTAAATGTCTTAGGCAGAGTGCTAAATGTTTAACAGAGGAAGCTAGTCGGGATTAGCTGGGATAGCTGAACTAACTGAGAATGCTTGGGGCACACATGCAAACGTGCAGATGAATCCTGAAAGAGGAAACACAGAATTGTTTTGGTTTTTTCCTTGTTTTTCATTTGGCATTGGTCAGTTGGGTTTAACTGGAAAAATGAAATAGTATTTTTCATCTGCCCATGTTGTTTGGGGGATGTATCTGGGGGAAGAATTAATTTAGAAGCAGTCAGCTGCATTCCTGGATCTTCTAATCCTTCCTGTGAGACATTCTATGATGTGTGCAATAGTTAAAAGAGAATCCCATTTCTGACAATATTTATATTTTTTTATTTGTTGTAGTTAATGAAGCTGTTTAGGTGTCTGATTAATATCTACAGATGTGAGTGAAATATTAGGGAATAAAGTAATCTATTACATTGCTAGTTTCTAAGCACCAAAACCAAACCAAAGCAACAATTAATTTGTAATGCCATTATCTCTAACAGACTTTAAAAAGCAGGACATGAAACCTGGTCATAAAGACTCTAATGGAGACTTGTGATTTCCCATCATCAGATCTTTGTGGGTTTCAGAAAGGCATTTGTCTTTAAAAGTAGACATACTTCCTGCTCTTTCTTCTTCAGTCTTTCAAAGTCTAAACCCAGAGATTTTCAAGAACTCCCAGGAAATCTGTCCTCTAGAGAAACAGTAAACAAAGAATATTTTGAATTCTGCTTAAAACCTGGAGTTAATATGATACACTTGAATTCATACAAGTATGGACTCAATAAGGGATATCTAGTTAATATCCTTTAGGTCCACTAGTAATGATATAAACAGAGATCTCTGTAGGAAGATAAATATTTTGCAAGATATAGAAAGGTCAAGAATTTTTATTTTCCACTGATAAAAGTTTTCTTGGCAGAAAACCTCCAGATTTTATTTAAAAGAAAAAAAGCTTTAAAAACTTGAGTTTATGAGAACTCAGAGGGGCATTGTTTAAGTCCAGTTTTAACCATGAAATCCTTTTGACATATGGCAGTCATTATGTATTTGCATCTGTCTATCTTGGAGGATTTTTTTTCTAATAGAAGATACTTAAAAGTTTCACATTTAACATATTTTTCAATAAACACTTGAGAACTTCTTAACAGTAAACAATGATCTTAAACTGCCTTGCCAAGCATGTAAATGATCTACAACTTCTAATACACCAAGATTGCATATTTTCAGCCCTGGATTTGGGACCTCAAGGCAATGCTGTTTCAGATTAGGATAAACCATGAATTTCTTAACTGTTTCACTTGAGAGAAGAGGGCTTTATCGTTCTGATATTCATGGCAGAAAACCTGGAAATTTGTCCTGCCCATTCCTTTCCAAATACAGCAACCCTATCTTCATTAGCATCTGACAGATTTAAGATTAGTGGAGGATACCCTAATTGAAAAAAAAAAAAAAAAAAATTAAATACTCTGAGTAAAATAAACAGGAAACCTCCTCCTATGTTTTATACTGCTTTCCCTGCCTTTCCCTGAGCTTTTGCCTCAGTCTTACAGAAGAAGAAAAATCCCTTGTAGCATGGCAGGCATAGAGGAAAGATTATGGCTCTTGAAAGGGAATACTGACACATTTTTCCCTCTGTCCTGTTGTACCTATCAATAGAAATATTCATACCTCATTCTTGGAAATAGTCTTCCTTTCATGTAGACCTACTGGTAAAGATGGCTATGAACAGGGAGGACATACAAGATTCAGCGCTTTTTTTATGTTTTAGAGAGTGAAATTAAATTTTTTTGGACAGCATTTTCATGGCATCAGTATGTAGCAGTTTTTATGGACAAAAGAGACAACATTCATTATTGCAGGCAGTGCCTCAGAACTCAGAACAGGCAGCTTGGTGCATACTTGTGTTTGTGACAAGGCAGCTGGTCGGGAGCCACGTTTGCTGTTTAAGAGGGAGCATGAGCAGGGACAGCATAGACTGAAAGCTGAAGCAGTTGAAGACAAGGGAACAGGGAGGGAACTTGATTCCGAGTAAATTCTGAAAAATGGGAAAACAAAAAGACAAGTTACCCACTGAGCTTGGTTTGGTCTTGATTCAACAGAGATTTCCTCTGGAATTCTTCTACCGTATTGTCCTCTTTTTACAGTTTGGGAGATGAAAATGCAGAGAGCTCAGGATGTGAATCCTTTGAGATTCTGCATTTGTGTTTCAATCAGGAAGTAAGAGTAGTCTGGTGCTTGACCTGACTGGGCTGTAAATACTTTGCCCCAGAACTGCTACATTGATCAAATCAGGAAATAAAACTGAGGAGCTCAAGTTTCAGTCAGTTGTGTGCAAACAATGTGAAGATGTGATTCTGAAGAATTTCACCTATCAGCTGCAGGTTCAGCCTGTTAAACTACAGTGTCCTGTGAGAAGATCATCTAAATCAATACAGAATAAGAAATCAAGTGTAACATCACCTATATCTCACAAGTGCTGCTAGACTCATCCATTTTTAATGGAAATAACAGCATTATAGGTTCAGGTATCTTTTCCATATCTTTAGTGAGTTTAGCTGGAGTATATAAAGTTCTTCATCTAAAGTATCTGTTATTTTAAGGTTAGTGCTTTAAGTAAAGAAGTTGATTTGAAAAATAGCTCTTAAAGTATGTACATTTATCATGCTTATCAGAAGTCACATTTTGTCTCAAAGAGAGAAATCTTGAATGGTCCCTGTAAGCCCTGAAGTATAGTATCCTAAAAAGTCTGCTTTCTGGAAAAAGAGAGCATTAAACTAATCTTAAAGCCTTAACATAAGTAAGTAACTGTGAAACATTGCAAAATATTCCCAAAAAGCCTCTTGGCCCATTTGTTACTGAACTTCTAGAAACATAAATTTCTATTACCAGCACTGTCTTCTGGAAGACATTTGCAACTCATATAAATGAAAAAAACAGGCTCTTATCAAACAGACAATGCTTTAACATATCAGTAGATCAGGTTTTGGGTTTTTTTAATGGCTGAATAATCACTGAGGAAGCACAATCACAGTATTCATGAAGAAGGAAAGAGAAAGCAAATGGATATAAAATTGATCTATCATTCTTTGTTCCAGTCTTTAGAGACTACTGGACTCCACATCTGTTTCTTCTCCATAGTTTTATCATGATGGATCTTTTCTGCTTATAGGGCTCTAGGTCTTTTTAAATCCTTCCATTTTGTGTTTCTATTCCTACTCACTTTTTTCCATGAGTTTTGAAAAACAATCCTAAAACACCCAACAAACCACCAAACTCTACTGTCATACAGAGGCAGAAAAAGAGCTCAGTCAGTCTTTTTAGAGTTTTCATAGTTGCTGCCATTAGAAGCAGAAAGATCAGTTTAGCACTGCTATGGAGAGTCTATGTGTATATGTATTTGTATATGCTATAGTTCTGGGAAATAGGCTGTAAAGAGCATTATTTTCCTCATGCAGGTATTGATAAGCAAGATGTCATCTACGCACATCCTCACTTTCTGGTTCTGATTACACCCTCTTAACCCAGCCTATACCTGTGCTCTGGAGGGCCATAATTCATGGAATATTATGGGCCATGTATATTTCAAGCTGGCTTCTCAAGTGACAGCATAACTCTTTTGAATCTCCTGGTCCAGTCTTCAACAGAGAATGTAAATCCTTGTCTCCTGATGAATTTGAAGCGTGTGGCAGCATTCCCTCTATCCATGCTCTGCTCCCTACCTTTCCTTCCATCTCTGTTCCCTACTGCCTCTGAAGTGTCTAATGTACGGGCTTGGAGGTAAAATTAGGAAAGAAAATCTATTTAGAAGCCTCAAATGACAGCATTTTTTTCAGTTCTCTTTGCTTTTACTTGGTGTTTCTCAAGGATTTCTTGGGGAGAATTAGCTTCAGTTCCTGGTTATGCATTACATAATGTGCTTTTTAGCACCTTGAAGCTACTTGAAGTGGCTTGGCAGGACCAATGAAAAGTAATTGAATTCCATGGTGCACTTTTAAATTATCTTCTTGAATGCAATATAGAGTATAGTACTTTATCTGTCAATTCATCTCTCCTTTTGTTTCAGGGAAAGAAAAGACATTGGTTTTATCTTGAGGCTTGACTTGAACAAAATGCTATTTTTCCTTCTGTTTCTCTAGAGTTTGCTGGAAGCTGGATTGGAAAGGACCAATGACACCTACTTAGAGCAATCTGAGCAGGGAATAAAAGTACATATGGGTCTGATTCTGTGATCCACTGCAAGCATTGTATGTTTGAAGTGGCCACTGGTGACTGGAACCTCATCATTTCTGGGCTTCTGCAACTTAAGAGTTTGGGGGTTTTTAGCAGGGTTTTAAATCATGCATTACCCTTTTGGCTGTTCTTAAGATCTGCAGTCCTGTGCTAGCTTCTTCAGCTGCAGTGAATTTAACCTCTTAGTTGACACAATTGCAAGAAGAAATGCTGTGCATATCTGTGCTGCTGCTGTGTTTTCACCCTTTTCACCTATACTGTTCTCAGAAACTGACAGTTCTTGAAAGGATTGGAGACCATCATTATTCTTTTTTTTATTCAGTTGTCTCAGGTTAATAAATGACCTTTTACCTTTACTGAGGAATTTCCCCATATGTCTGCTCAAAGAATTTCCTTGGATGATTCTCTGTGGATTTCATTCCATGTTTTGTAGAAGTGAATTATGATTGGATTAGAAAGGCGTAAATCTTCCTGAGTTTTCAGGAGATTATTTCCTGGATTTCCAAAGTTAGCAGTATGTCATTCTATCTTCACCTATGCCATGGGCCCTGTATCCCTGTTCCAGGTGGAATTGGTTTCTGTCTGGTTGAAATTAATTTGTTTTAAGTTGGAGTTCTTAAATTTTAGCAATCAAGAGCAACTGAGACCATGCAAATATAAGCAAATGGCTTTTCAGCACAACTTTTAATGTGATTCAGAAAACTCACTGCAGAGAAAACAGTCTGGCTAATTTTCTGTCTGTAGAAGGCAGCTCTCTATCAGGTGAAATCTATTTGATCCAGTGGAATACAGTGAAACCTCCAGAGTTTAAGCTAATTGACAGCAAATCATATAGATTTTTTCTTTATTTTGAAAGGCTTCTAAGGTATTGCATGTTACTTGTTTTATCACTTTGTTATAAAGAGAAATGCATATTCTTCAAAATTCTCATGAAAGTATAGCAATTATTTCTGATTATTTTTCTGTTGAGAAAAATAATAGCTATTGTCCAGTGAAATTTTAGCTTAAACATGTTTCTTTAAAATTTGTAATGAATTGTCTCAGAAGTTTTTCAGTATTCAATGAGTTCAAAAAGATTCCAGTTTCTGTGCACCTCTGCTGAAATGAAAGCAACACTAATTACACCTGGAGGGTCCTGTCAGGACATAAGGATCAGGAAATTATTAGTGAATGAAACAAATATTAGAGATGCCAGGTTCACACTGCAGATGCTTCTTAATTTGAGGAAGTTAAATATTAGAGCTGCTTCCTAAGTAAACCCTATAAGCTCCTATTTTTACTTCAGTGTCCCCAAGGAGCACAGGAAGCTGGCATGTTTCCCTGCCCTGAGCCAGTGCTGGGCAGCTGTTTCAAGTGCTGCAATTTCACTGGGGACTGAGTAGAGCTCTTGGTCAATTCTGATTCAAAGCTGGCACTTCGCACAAGTATAATTTTGGCAACTCAAAAATATTTGTAGCTGGTACTGTATCACCCATTGTAATTTTAAATGTCATCTCCATTCTCAGTCATCACCCCTTGCTGTGCAATCTCAGTAAGTCTGAAGGGCATTTGCTCACCAAATGTGTGAGATGAGACTCCAGGAGCTTCCTTCTGCTTTCTTATCCTGTTAACCTGTACCTGAGTCTGCTGGGAAGGGCTGGAACACCCATTGGCTTGTTTGTACTGGTATAATTGTATCAGCTGTAGTTACACCAGCCTGGCCAGTATAACTCCTCTTTTGGATATATTTCGTTTAAAGTAAAGATATCTTTTTCTCCTCACATAACTTTCATAGTGGCGTAAACTAAACCAGAGATAAGCACTCATAGTCCTTATATGAATGTAGAAATAGAGAGTTGTATTTATATCCCAATTATAACTGTTATAATTAAGCCACTACAGCTCTGCTGGTAGATTTCCCAGTGTAGTGAGGCCCTGAGTTAGGAAGCAGAGTCTGAAAGGTTTGCAGTTGGCTGATGCCATCCAGCTCTAAAACAACGCTGTGTGCAGTTCAGCCAGCAGCAGTCTGTGCCTAGTTCAGTGTGACCTCTCTCTGAGGTCAGAGGGGACCTTTAGGGGCTGCCATGTTTTTCTAATCTAAATGAAAATACGGCTGTAGATTGAAGCAGGGGAAAGTGGATGTTTGGAGGGGAAAGAGATGATGTTGCCAACCTGGCATTTCCCCATCTTTTAAAAAAATGCTTAGTCAGGATTTTTTTTTCTTTTTTTTTGGTCATATTTGTGCCCAGCAAAGAGCCTAATTGTTTCTGATGTGGACCAGGAGCCTTTGCCTCTTCCAGATAAGGTGACTGCAGTGCAGCTTTGATTAGGCCAGAGCTCCAGCAGAACAGACTGATAAAGAAGGATGTCTCCTAGTTAATAGATGCTGGTGCAATAGCACAAGGCCCTCCTGCTTTGTAATCTACAGCTGTTAACTCCAAACTTAATTTAAAAGGACACTAGGTTTGATTCAGAAAGATACAAACAGCTTTGGACTATCATGTATGCTAGAATGACTTTCCAGTGTCATACTTTTGTAGTTAAAATAAGCAAAATCATCCCCTTTCACTCTAAAGAGAGGAGACAGGTGTCTATAAACCCTTTCTTAATGTCACCCATCCTAGAAAAGCCTCAGGGTGCTGACTGATCTTCAGGGCATTTTGCAAAATGCATCCTTTTCTATTAATTTTAGAGGTTATATGTTGTGATGGCAATTGGAGTTCTGTGGTGGTTGGAAGGTGGGGGAGTTTACCACAGGCATAATCCCTGGTTGTTAAGGAAGGATGTGAATATTTAAATCTTGTCGGGGTAGTTTAGAAGGTACAGAAAGATTCTTCTAAGTTCTCATTCTTTGTGACAATTTCTATAAATATTTAAACACATACTGTTAGATGCACTGATAACCTTTGCCTCAGAATTGTTTATATTTTAATTGTACATAGAATAGTTTAATAAACTGTATATATAAATTATATACACTTAGAGAGCTAGCTGTTATGGGAAATACCCTTTGACTTTTTTCATAGTAACAAATCAATCTCTGTTCAGGAACAAACATTTTACTAAGCATGGAAAAATTGCTAGAGGGCTTGGATATTTTTGGAACTCTAATCCTTATTTTCTAACATTAGATTTTGGCCACTGAAAGTAGCGTAAAATATCCATAGAGCTTTGCTCTTTATAGAGAGATCAAAAAAAGTGAATAAACCTAAATTACTGAACACATTAAGAAGAGGAGGACTTCTAATCACATTTCAGCTAGTGCTGCAGACAGCAAGTACTGAATTGGGGAAATCAGATAGAAACTGTAGCAACACTTGTAGATAAAATCTGGAGCTGATGAACAGGCACACGCACACCTTGTGCTGATTCAGGGAGAAGTGTGCCATTGATGAATTACTGAGTGTTGCAAAAGCTTTAATTGAACTTTCTCTTGCACTCTCAGCTCCTGCAGTGAGCAGTGTCTGCCCTGAGCATTCCTGCAGGGAGGAGTCTGGCAGTGCTGTGCATGCCCTGTGCTGTTCTGCAGGGACAACACGCTTGCTTTCATTCTCCAGCCACAAGCTCAGCTGCTTTCTCACTTCCTTTTTTCCTCACTAAAAGCAGGGCCCAATTCTGACTGCCTTTGCAGAGAGAAGGAAAGCTGAAATCAGGAGAAATTTGGCTGCTGTGAGATGGTATAGAGTTAGTCTGATAGCTTTTTAAAGCACTTCAGGATCTCTTGGGATGAGATGTGCTAAATAACTTTCAATTATTATGTTTTAAACTGTTCATTTAAAAATGCCTGCTTAAATATTTGGCACAGTGAGACAGGACTTGTTGAACCCAACTTGGAGACCTGTGTAAAAGCAAAATCAAGGGGCTTTAATGAGGTTCTCCCAAGGCTCAACAGCTTGAAGAGCTTCTTAGAGAAGTGTGCACTGCCAGGCTGTTTTTTTCCAAGCCCTTACAGCTCTGGTAATATGGTTTGAAATGAAAATAAAATACAGAAGCTTAGTTAATGTATGCCACTTCCTTTGCTGAGTTTAACACACGGGCTGAATCCTGAACTTTCTTGGTCATTTTGATGATTGGCCAATTATGTATAATACATTGTACACTTTGGCTTTTTATTTCCTGTTTAATTCTGAAAAAAACAATTACAGTACCTCTCTAAGAAGCAATTGTAGTCTTTTTAAATGTCATGGCATATTAAGCATGCTTGTATTTTAGCAATTGCCACAATGCATTACTGCCTAAAAAATAATTTATGCACATTACAGATAAAAGACACAATAGATTTTGAGAAAAGACTTCATGCCTCAGAAATAAGTAATGGCAGTTGTGCAACAATATGGGTAGCTGTTAAATTGTATTAAGATGTGGTTAACATTTTTGGACAAAAAAATTTAGTATGGTTTTGTTGTAACCTTTTCATTTCCATGGAAAATATTTTTCCTTGGGGGAATAAACCAACATCTTTTTCTAAAAAAAAAAATAAAAATTAAAATCCAAACATGTTTGCTTTGAACTAACATTAAGAAACAAAAAGAGCAGTTTTTGTTCCACTTAAAGTGTGTAGTTCTGAATTTAATGTAAAAATGGTTATTTGTTTATTAGGATGGAAAATGTTATCTTTTTGTTGACTACCTGTTCTCTTTTTCTTTCTTATTTGATAACTGCAAAGCTGCCTAAAGTTTTAAGTGTATATAAATAGCATCATGTTTCAATAGGGAAATATAATTCAGATCCAGCTGATTGTTAAAGCTGGGAAAAGCAGATGAGGAATGAGACATTTTCCTGAAAGAAAATGCTGTCTCTGTTCAATAAGTTTTCCCCTTCATACTGCAGTGTAGCAGTCAGTGGCCCTGATCCAACAGGCACTAAACTAGGTTTGCCCAGATTCTTACACAGCTCCATCAGCTTTGGTAGAAGAGCTTTTTTTGCTAAAAATTAAGCACATGCATAAATGTCTCCTGGAGCAGAGCCAAACTTAGCAAGGGGCTTTACCCCCCGGCAGGACAGTGCTGCACAAGCCCAGGTCTGAGGCTGTTTGCACAATGTGTTCCAGAGCCACACTCAGCCACTCATGTATCCTTTGACTTCAATATGGTCTTGTTTTGGATTCTTTGTTCCAAAATGTGGATTTGAATACAAATGAGCCTGAGCACAAGCCAACAGAGGAACCTCTTTCTGTCTCAAACTATTAAATGCGTGAGCATCTTCAATTAAAAATAAAAACTAAACAAGGGACCTGACACACACTGACTGGAGCTGTAAAAGTCATGTGCTTATGGGGTTTTATTTATTTTTCACATGTGTATAATTGAACACTATCAAAGCAAGCCCACAATAAAATACAGTGGGACGTCAGCATTAACATCTGTCTGCCCTGTGTTGTTCAGTGGAGGCAAGCAAAGTCTGCTTTTCCACCACTCTCTCTTACACTCTGCTTTCCTCCTAAGAGAAGAAAGTGGGTGTGGGCCAGGCTCTGGTCATTATGCTCTTGGTTCAAGCAAGGTACAGAGTCCTGGTGTGGGGTGTGCTTTCAGCTAATCTGCTCAGACAGACACCCCTGTGATTTGTGTGCCCTGCCTGATCTAGAATCTCAGATCAAAGGGAAGGGCAGGCTGATGATGTCAAAGCACACAGTTCCCAGACTGTGGAAGTGAAGAACAGCACCTTGAGCTGCAGCCATAAAGGGAATCTGCCATAAATCCTGTTGTGGTATTAGAGCAGCATAGGTGAAAGCCACCCACTGTGTTTGGCTTGTAGCTGCCACTTGGCTTTTTAAAAGCATGTTCACTTTTTTTTTTTTTTTTAAGATACTTTGGAAGTCTCTTTTACAGCAGCATGTAGTTCTGTACTCCTATAAAACCAGTGACTTGCATGCTTTTTGTTGGAAGCTGAGAGTTTCTGATGACATGCACATTTATGTCAGGGGAGTAACAAGCATTAGTAGCAGTAGCCAGGACTTTCAGTCAAGAAAGGGAGAAGCCCATTTCCATTCCAAGGCCTGGTGCCTTATTTGGGCCTTGTGGTTGGACCAAAATCCTGGCAAACCAAAAGTAAGTGGCAAAACACTCAATAATCAAAATTAGGTAATAAAATTGAAATGGTTTGAGGGATATTGGTGGATCCTGGGTGTGGAGACAAATTTCCCTCCTGATTTCCATTGAATTTAAGCATCTGAGAAAAGAGGCCAAGTGCCTGAATGAAGACAGAATTATGGAGAAAGCAGTAAAGGTTGGCCTGAGGGAAGCTGGTCAGTGAGCCTGTACTGTCAGAGAGATGTGCTCAGCAGGGAATACTTGTCCTCAGAAACTGGAAATTTTGGCAACAAGGATTCAGCATAGGTAGTAGGTGTAAAGCTTACCATGCCACAGCCTGCATCCCTTTGGTAGGAAAATCTTTGCTCACACTGCAAGAGCTCTCCTCAGTGTCAAGCTGAGGCAGGGGGCAGCAGAGCTGCTCTGGAACTTTCCCCATCCTCTTCCCTGCCTAAAATCCCACATGACTTTTGCCTGGGAGAGAGGAAGTAGACAAGAAGAAGACAAGTGTTTTTACTGGGAAAAATTACACTGGAAGTAGGCTGAAACAAGCCAACACCTTGATTCTTTGAAGTCCTTTCAGCTTTGCATTTAGCCACAGGGAGGAATGGTTATTCAGCCACACTCGGCCCTGCAGCTGAGTGAAGAGTTGCCTGTTGCTCTGAGGAGTCCCTTTGGTGTCTTGGTGACTTTCCTTGTGTGATCATCACAGACATTTTCTGTAATTCCAAAGCATCAGTCAGGTGGCAGAAAGGAACCCTCGTGCTGGAAGTTGTGGTGGACTCCAAAAGGTTTGAGTGGTGCCTCGGAAAAGAAACTTGGGAGAGTTAAGCTTGGGAGAGTTGGGTCCTTTCAGAAATGAAATGTGTAAAGATAATTCCTGCAGGAATTGCCACACTGTAGTGACTTGGTTAAACAATGAAAACAGACGGGCTTTTGTTGTGGGGGCTTTGTAACATAATACTCAAATGATTAATGAGTTACTGGAGCACCAGTAAAGGCCTAACTATTATTCTGCATGGCATTCATGAACTGCATGAACATGGCTCTTTGGCTGGAGAAAAACTCAAAAGTCAGAGCTTTGGAAAGGTAAAAGCACATAAAAATGTTACATTCTTTTGTGTCTCCAGGAAGCACAGTAATGTGAAACATCCACCACATGTTTAAATTGTGTAGGCTTATTTATATGTGTGCATGTGTGTGTATTTACAGGGAGAGAAAATAGAACTATGTGATTCTACTGTTTTAAAGCTGTTTGCAGCTATTCTGTAGCATTTTTATAAAATCAATGTCTAGAATGAAAGAAATAAACACCCAAAGATTAAAAAAAATAAAATAGGAAATCAGATTGTCAGATATCATGCTGGTCTAAAAACTCAATCTACAAGAATTAATTGAGGAACTGGACCATGAAAGCAAAGAAATGGGGCCTGAAAATAAACTTGATTAAGAAGATAATGCTCAAGACATACAAAGGAAGACTGATTAGCATAGAGGAGAACATCAGTGAACAAGCAGAGGAATAAATCTCACATAGACAGCTGCTCAGATCAGATCAGAACATATTTAAAAGATGAAAGACAACATAAGGAGCAATTTCTCATTTAGACTGGAGAGGAAGGCCTCCAACTGATGTATTCCTTCTATAAATGGCTTTTGGCCAAGACACAAAGCTTTGTCCACAAGAAAATATGGTAGTTGGTTTGCTTTTATCCTGAAAATCTGTAGACAGACCATGACAGGAATTCCATTATGAAAAAGGGACACAAATGATGAATAAAACAAACTTAATCAAAAAATACATTTAAAAAGAGAATAGCTAATAGATTTGGGGCATGAGGGTGGGAATGAAGTTATGACTGATAACTTAGGCACATGTGAAGTAAATGCCCCCTAAACCTCATAGTAAAGCTGTACTGTTTTTTTGGTTTTGTTTTTTTCTTTAGTGACTAAGCCTTCAACCAATCACTGCAGTGCAGACTGCTGCTGTTGCTGTTTATTATTCTTTTAAATATTGTCATGAGGGTGTAAGAGTGAGAGGAAGTCTCTAGAGGATGGGTCATTCTGCCAAAAATCTGAAATTAATCCTCTCTGCTCTTAAAGAGAAAAACAAGACCAGAAGAAAGGTGGCAGATATATAAGCCTAAAAGGAAGTACATAAGATACAGACAAATTTAGCTAAAAGAGATTTTATTTTATTTTATTTTATTTTATTTTATTTTATTTTATTTTATTTTATTTTACTTTATTTTATTTTATTTTATTTTATTTTATTTTATTTTATTTTTTATTTTATTTTTAGTTGACAATAGAGGCTTAGAGGAAGAGAAAGGAGAAAGACCTGAACTTGCCACTTTCATTTTACCTGGGGTAAGTAAACACACTTTTTTTTGTCCGAAGAGAAATGAGTAAGGAGAGATGGAAGACCTAATTTGTCTAATGCCCCTTTTTCATAGTTGTACAGCATTTTGGTGAGTCTAAGTCCTGAGGAACACGGCATGGTGTGGCCTCACAAGCTGGCTGTGCCTGGCGACGTGCACAACAGTTGGGTGTTTTCGGTCAGGCACAGGCAGTCACAGCTGTTGCTATTTTTGCCCTGACTCCTCTCTAATCACTCAACACATTTTAAAGCAAGATATAATGATAGACTGTGTTGCCAAGACAGAAAAATCAACAGAGTATCTAAGGGAATATGAAAAGAAATGAAAATTCAAAATGTATCTGGAAGAGAAATACAACGGACAAAAAAACTTTTGATAAAGGCTGTTCTACAAACTTGGCAATGTCTCTGCTATAAGTAAATATAACTGTCTGCCTGCCTTGCTTTATGTTCAATATGTCCAAAATTGGGGGTGTGTGGAGGAAATACAAGGAAGTCTCTTCTCTTGGTGCAGCCAGATGAGTTTTCAGGCCTAATCCATTCTGAAATTAAAATTAGCTCAAATGATTGGATCTTACCAGGAAGTTTAAAATGGAGAATTTCCTTCATAAATATGGATAAGAAGAAGACAACTTTTTGGATGTTCTACCCAGTGAATTCCATTAGAAAAATAAAAATATCTCTCTCTTTGCCCATCAGTTTACCAATGCTATCACTGAATTTCAGATATTATTTTACACAACTTAAGCTAGAATCCCTGTTACTACTTATGAAGTATCTGTGGATTTATAGTGGTATTTTTAGTGGTAGCCACTGAATCTGCTTATATGGCAGACAAGGACAAAATTTAATCAAGTTGAGCGCTGCCAAATCGAACATGGGAAGTAGTGGAACCCCATTGATACAAACAAGTTAGGATACACCTTAATTTAGCACTCCCCTTCTAAGGAATAAAAGTCCCAGTCCAAACCAAACTGGCATAATTAGAACAACTTGTATTTCTGATATCAAAAGTGGTTCTGTTGTGACTGCAAATCATTGAATGATTTGTGAATTAGGCATAATCCAGCTATGCTTCTCTGTCCTTCATTGTAAATACTGTCTTTCCATCTCCACTGGGGGGTGGAATATGTTTGTTTATTATTATTGTTATTATTATTATTATTATTATTGATAAATAGTAGTATTTAGAATACCTAGAAGTGTTTCCTGGTAAATAAATTCCATTGTAATGGCAAAAAATAAGTCTCCTACTGAATCCAGTACTCCGTCTACCAAGCATTGTAGAAGACAAAATATGTGGTTTTCTGGAAACATACCATTGGCACTTAGTAAAACTTCATCATTTATGCTTGGAAAGCATACACTGCATCTATATTAGGAAGCCATTTGGTCAGCAGGACAAAGTCTGTACCTGCAGAGCTCCTCACATCCCAGGGGTCACCCACCAGCAGCTCCAGTGCTTTGCTGTGGCTTCCCAATCCCCTCAGCCCTTGGAGGATCCCACAGAGCACCGGGCTCCTCCACAGCCTCAGGTGGAGCCCGGCCAAGCAACTGGGGAGTCACATCAACAGGTGAATCTTTGATCGTCAACAAGTGCCGATGTGAGGGCACACAAAACAGCTCTCTTTGCTGTCAGTGTTGCTGTTAGGCTTTAAAATAGTTTCTGAAGACAAAACTGTGTAAAATATATCTGTGGATGTTACTTGCCAGAGTTCCTCATGAATAAACTGCACTTCCTCTGTTTGAATTACAAATTGCTATAACATAATAGAGGAGATTGATGGATTGCACTGAAACTATGTGAAAAAGGAGAAAAGGCTGTGGTTTACAAGCTGTGTAGGAGGTCCATACTAAGTCAACATGGAAGCTCTTAAATTTTATACGCAGGATTTCATAACCAAAATATCAGACTGTTTCAAGTGATGCAATCAGAATTGTTTTGCTTCAAACCCACCTGATTTACTAATACTGACTAGAACTATGACATAACCACATTTCAAACTGGAAAATTTTTCAGTTGACATTGATTTTGGATGCTATTCTGGGGACTTCAAAATTTTATAATTGGCCAAAGTGGCTTTTTAGATCCACCTGAATATGTCATGTGAATTATGCTTTTCATGGCTTGGTTGATGCAGGGGTAAAATGTGGGGATGTTTCCCAGTAAATGCAATTAACACCCTTCTTTTTGGCACAAATGATCATGGCAAAACCCACTCAATAATCAATTTGTACAGCTTTCAGTATTCAGAGTATTCATTTCCTTAAAAAACTTCTCTGCTTCATCATAGTACCAACTAATCTTTAATCTCAGGACTGTCTTCTTGATTTCTTTGTTTAACAGAAATATATGATTAAAGAAATAATAATAGCAGTAACACCTTATAACACCTCTTATATTGAGAAAAGACCTTTTGGAGAGGAGACTCAGTTACTGAAGATACTTTTAGTACTTGGAAGTATATCCTGAAAGCCTGTTAAAGCTGTTTCTTTAAAGACAAATACGTAACAAGTCCCTCTTGTACTTGTGAGCCCAGTGGTAAGCACTATCATCACATCAATATCATTAAATCTAAGTGACATAATTAAATCTAATGTTTTTGAGACTAATATAGGTAAATAATACACATTCTAAACTGTGACATCTCTACTCTCTCCCAGGTCCCCCCATTAAATAGCTGCAGGACAGAAGAGGAATAATCTCCTGATCCTGTTTCACTGTTGGGATTTCTTAGCCGGATTTTAGCATGGGCACAGAAATATTGAGGATCTTCCGTTGACTGGGAAGAGTAACTCTTAAGTGGGCATACATGTGAAGAGTTTTATGGGGTGAAAAATGCTTAACTTATTTATCCAAAAACTGGGTAAAGATCCACACAGCCATGAGAATACAAATTCCAAGTTAACAGCATTCTGAAGATCTTAGAGGTAAGGGGACAAAGGTGCTGAAATAAAGTCAAATACTTCTACACAAAAGTGAAGTTCGGATTATTCACTGTGGTAATTTTTTTCCAGATTCAGCGTTGTTCTTGTGCCTTATTTTTCTATGTAAATTGCTGTAAATTTCCTATGTAAATTTAAAATTGTAAATTTTAAATTGTTATTTAAAATGCCATGTTAAAATATTTCTGCTAAGTGTAAGGGGATTAGATTAGTTTCTTTAACTGCTTCATTTATTTATTTCAGCTTGAAATAGGAAAACTAAAATTCCAGTACCTAGTATGCACCTACCTCTTGATATGCAAGGTCATTCTCAGGTAATACCTGTGCCCATATAAAAGAATAGAAGTTAAGGCAAAAAGGGAAAAAAGTATTTAAAACAGAAACAGCATGTGATACCAATTATGTTACAGCCAAAAATAATACTTTTTGGCATGTTATACTTAAACTACGTTCTGTTAATGTTCCTTGGATATAGGCAGATTTCAATTTACACTTAGAAATATTTCTATTTGAGAACTATTAGGAAAATATTTTGAAATTACAATTTGAAAACAATGTGGAATTGGTTACCTCCCACAATTATGTGAACTACTGTATAGCAGAGCTGCATTAGCTTCCCTGCAACTAATGAACCATGTCATTAATTACAGACATTCAAAATAGAAATTACTCCAAGGCAAGACAAATATTTGCTATAAATAAAAGGGTCAAGAACTACAAAGTAGCCATTTTATTCTAAACCAATTGTGTTTAATTTTTATGCTCTTTCTCCTCGAATTTAATTTGAAGCACATTAACTTGATTTCATAAGTCAAATCTGACAGCTGTAGGTGTACCCACAATGAGACTTCCATCAGGGACCAGGATCACTGGAGGGTTTTCAGTGAAAGTGTTAACTATATTTAAAAAGGTGTTTATTAAACTCATGTGACTTGTTCTCAGGATAGGTTTCTCTTAGAAATACCTAGGAGGCATATTTCCAGAGGTTTCCCTTTGGTTATCTCACTGGCAAAACCACCCTCAACTTCCAACCAGAGCATCAGTCTGAGCAATCACTGCATCCCCTCATATGCCAGAGAAGTGGGAGAATCAGGGGCTCCTGATTGTTTTTCCTCACCCACTGCAGTAAATGGGACCTGGTGGGTCCCAGCAGCTGTCTGACATCTGTAAGGAGCTGCTTCTCAGTCCTGCTTCTCAAAGTCTTCAGCAGGAGCTGGGGTGCTGAAAGTCTCTGCATGGCTGAACCACTGCCCTGGTACCAAGGTACAGCAAAACACAGCACGGATCCTGGAAATTCAGCTAGGGCCAAAAGCTGAGTGTTGCTGTTGGGGTTGGTTGAAGGTGCTGGGGTGGAACATCCACAAAGGTCCCTTTGGTGCATCAGACAGAGCCTGGCTGTTGCCTCAGTGCTGGTTGCTGCAGCTATAAAAGCCACCATTCCCATCCTGCTTTCAGGGAGCAGGTACCAAAGACGTTTCTTTTCTTCCTCTTTTGTGTTGCCACTTTGCTGCTGTGTCTGGCTCAGTACAGACTGGGGCAAATCAGTCACATTTTCATATAAATCTTGCTGTGGAGGAGAGTTTTCCTCTAAAGGGAAGGCTTCCAAAGTCCCCCATCCTGCAGGGAGAGCAGTGGCTGCCAAAGGTGAGGGCACTCTGACCTGCAACTTCTACCCAGGGCCAAGCTCTCTTCCCTGCCACCCTATTAATATTCTGCTTGTATGTCTACTATTTTGTATAAGTTGCTTATATATTGGTTTGGGTATATTTATTTTTAGCAGATAATATACAATCTTTAACAACATAACAGCATTTTCTTCTGTGAACTTATTATAATGGTTTGTGTCAATCATATGATGTTACGTTATTGCTAGTTACATCAATGAATATTTTATATTAAGCATAATTTGCCTGCTACTTTCTTTTCTTTTTCATCTTTGAATCACTTCATTACCTCTCCAAAGTCAGGCATGAAGGCAGGCAGACGTACTGACCATATAGATAGCAAGCATGGAAATTCCTCAATGAAACAGCCACATGAATGTTCCCCTAACATCTTACCCTCATGTTTGTAACTAGAGTGTTTGGCATAATAAAGATAACAGCAGTAGACAAGTAGTTTATCTGCATATATTGCCAAGAACAAAAGAGGATGATAAAGTGTTGCTGCTGTCAAGAATTCAGAAGTGCCACAGTTCAACAAAGTTCTGTGTTACTTTGAGTCAGTCTCAGTTATGTTCACAGAGATTTTTAACAAAAATGTAAAGAACAAGAAGAGAAATTTAGTGGAAGCAAATGGCTCAAGTAGGTTTTTGTGGAATGTGGGAAAGTTGTTAAAAGTCATATTAAAATCAACAAAAGCATTCAATACTTGTCTCAGGGAAAAAGGTTGTGTTTAAGAGAAAGGGTCAGCTGTTAAAAAAAATATTTGGGCAATATGAAAAATTACAAATCTTTTCATCAGGAATTTGGGACTGAATGTATGAGGGTGCACAGACCTAACAGTGACAACTTTTACAGCTGAACAATGCTTTTGCAATGAAATCCTGGCTTCATTCAAATCAATGGCAAAATTCCCATCCGCTTCAATGGAGCCAGGATTTCATGTGTATCTGTCTTTTTTCATTCTTCCTTGATATTTGTATCCCAACTATCTGGCAGATTATTGTCTGTACAGGTCAGAATTAAAGCTTTCTATTCATATATGTCAGAGCTGCTGTCTGTTTTCTCACCAAAAAAAAAAAAAAAGAATGAAAAAGTGTGACACATACTTGCAGTGCTGCATCATTCACTTCGTTGCTCAGAGTAAAGAGAATTGTTTGCTGCATCTGCTAGGAGGACAAAATGTCAAGAAAAAAGCTAAATGCTGCCTGTGTGTAATTCCTAACTCCAAGGCTTTTAAAGAGCTCTTATTTTCAGCTCTACATGTATTAAGTTTCGAGTATGGGTGTCACGGGATTTAAGCAGGGGCAGAATTACCTCAGTGCTGTCTCCTCTTAAAAATGCTTCCTGAATATGGAAAAGTATTGCATGGGCAGGAAGGAAGGTGACTTTCATCAAACAAATCTGTCATGCAGTGAGACTATTTAACTCATCAAACTAACCCTGGTATTTGTGCCTCTGAATATAAGCATTAACTAAGAAAAACGAGAGAGATTAATGAAAATTCAAATTGAGAGAATGAAAATAAAAGATAAACTGCTGCTTTGCAGATGAATGAATTTTTAAAAATGCTTAAATCCACAGAGCTTGTCAAAATGCACCAAGAAGTTCCCTGGTAAGTGGGAAATGACAGAGAGACGGTAATAAATGTGAATGGGGAGCTTTGTGTTCCCCCAGTGCACTATTTGTACACTACAAAAGCTTTAAAAGAATTGTAATTCTACACTCACTGTTGCTTAACTTGGGGAAAATACATGCAGCCTGCAACGTGGCTGTGTCTATTCTGCTTTAAAGCCCATCTGAGAGCACGTGGACATTGCAAACATTTCACAAATATAATGAAGAGCCTTGGGAAAGCAAGGAAATATCCAGATGAGTGAAAATCCTTTAACCATAGTCAAAGCAAGTTAGAAAAGAGGCAATAAATCAGCTGGCTTTAGTCCGTGGATAGTGTCATGGTAGGTGAAACCAATAACCATGGTAGATAAAATATACATGGTAATACATATGCACCTATCAAAGACTAAGAAATATGTCAATAGTGAGTGAATCCCACATCAGAAAATGATGATTGTGATTGCATAGCAGTGATCTCCAGAAAGAATTCAGCTCCAGGCTAGACACAAAGTGAATCCAAGTACAGAAGAGTTTTGTACAGTAAGTGAATAAGGACATGTTCATAGTTCTGATATCCTCCAGTCTCTTAACTCTTCTTATTGTTGTTATCCCAGACAGAGGAGATGAAGTTACATCAGAAACATTGCTGTGTCATTAACTTACTGGACAGCTGATCTGATAAAATATATTTTAAATAAATACGCACATAAATTCTCAGTTTGGTCATAGTTAAATGTTGCACAATCCGTGACATAAAGGTTACACAGTCCATCTTTTTTGGAGGGGTGCATGAGTGTGGTATTTCCTCTACAAGTGCTGTTGGAAATACTTGTGAGTGCGTCGTTAGTCTTCAATGGCCAGTGGTCATTTCTGGAGCTGCCTCAGCAAATACTTCTGTAAGCAGTGTCTTTCTGCAGCATATTAGTATAAATTTAACCCACTTGGGAAGTGCAAACAGCAGGGTTGATGAGCCTGGGATCAGTGCCAGTTTAATGCAGCTACACAGCTTTTGTACCAGCTCATATCCTAAGAGCTTTGAAAGGAGTGGAGGAGAATGCATCCCTCCATGCAAGATGTACTTAAACACAGCCAGGAGGTTGAGGCAAACATCATAATTGCTGATGATACAGGATGCCAAACATATCATCTAGATTCTCTTTTCAGCTGGCCAGTAGAAGAGAAAAATCCTTTCAGACTAAAAAAAATCATCCTGCATTTTTCTTTTCAGTTCTTCAAGCTCTCTTTCTCCTGATGTCTTTCTCAAAGTGATGCTGAATGGTGCTTTGCTTGCTGCATATGGATCACGGAGCTGTCCTTTGGCACATTTGTTAATTTTCTTAGGTTTATATCTGTTGGTAATTAGCAGAACTGTATTAAACCTAGATTCACAGAGAAAACTGCAACAAACTTCAGAAGCTTGCTGTAAATCTCATTGACTGCAGAAATTTAATCTGGAAGCCATAGAGAAATAATAAACATGGTAACCTCTGTTGGCAATTAATTTTCTACTTTTCAAACTACAAAACAATCATAACTTAAGAATCTCTTCGTGATATTTCCATGAAATTCAAGACAGTGAAAGTTAGTAATTCTGGTTTAGAAGCACAAGTTACTGGTTGTTGCCAAAGAACTGTGTGCTGCTTAATTGCGTTTTGATGTTCTTGCTGCTATCTACAATCCAAATTTTTCCACATGGCTTTGTGATGAGATCTAAATCTCTGTATCAAATGTTAAAACCCTTGGCACTTTCAAAACAGAAAGATTTATGTAATTAGCAGTGGCTGAGGAAAATAAGGTTATTCTCACTAGGGAAAGGAAACGTTTATCTAATTGATGCTTTTCCTCATGCAGAAAACTGAAAAAATTGACCGAGACAAAATTTTCCCACCATCAAAATCACAAAACCAAGATGACATAATGCACATCCTAGGAAATTAGGAGTGGAAACTTAACAGGAAACTACTGTATTTCATCCAAAGGGAAATAATCATACTAAATGGATTATAAGAAACGTCCTTTAAGAGTGGCAAAATCAATTCTTTTAAGTAATAGTTAAAGAAATTGTAGAAAGAAATGATTGAAGAGCATTGAAAAGGGAGAACCTTTAAATGGAGAAAGAGGCAAAAGAGTTTGTTCTTTTGGTTTCCATGTACCTTGATTTTCTGGTTTTGAAAAGATACCAGTTCAGAACAACAAAAGCAGGAAATTATGTACTGAGATATTTCAAGTCTAACATCCCAACTCTGAAATGCACCATTTTGCTCCAATTATGCACAAATACATTCAACAGGTGGTCCTTGCATGTAGGGAAAGTCAACCTTCAACTGGAACAGGATGAGAGTTCTAATCAGCTTCAGACAACAGAGTTGTTTCTTTCTTGAAACTCAAAAATACAGAGGTACAGAGAGCCCATCTAAAGGTGGTCAAAGTGTGGCCCTAGAAATTAAATTCCTGCTGTTCCCCAATTCTTGTTTTTAATCACATTGGAAAGTAATTTGGATATTTTTACTGTTTAATTAGGTCAAAATAAACTTCATTTGACTTAAATGGTTTTTATGCCCATGGATCTTTCTTCCAGCTTTAAAGATACATATTTGTAACCATTGCTAACGTGTAAATTAGATTAGAAGGACTGTACAGTGAATAACATAATTTAGCAGTTTGTCTTCTATCCCCTGACAAAATACTGCACCCAGTCTTTCTGAAATCAAGGGTGCTAAGTGTGCTTTAATTGTGTCCTTCTCCTTAACAGCACTGCTTCAGTATCATGAGGAATTTATATGCATCCATGAAATTACACTCTTAGAAATGAAATTTTGCTGGAGGTGCCTGGTGAGAAAGCACTGTGCAAGGGAAAGGGCGGAAAACTTTAGCTTGAAGAAGAACTTCTTCATAAGAGTCAAGAATCTGGAAGGATAAAATGTGCATCTGTTTTCTGTTGCTGCGTTGAGCCCTTGTACCACTTTTTGAAGTTGGTTATCTTCATTTCCCTCCAGTGTCCAATGTCCCTGGAAAGGAGAACTGAAGAGTTTGTCTTTTGAGGCAGCCTCACCAGGCACCCCTGGGCAGGGTAAACCCAGGACAGGTGAAGGCCAACCAGCAAAAGGTCCTCTTTCCCAAAGTACCTATCTGCTATGCCCAGGAGTACCTGTGCAAAGCACATCTCAAGAGATAAGAGTGAGGTGGAAGAGCAGCACTGCTGCCTGTTCAGATCAAAGGGAGCAGATCAGGGACCATCCAGTGGGGTTTCCTCACCAGGGATGGTCCCCCTCTAACAGCTGAGGGTTTATTGGACATGGAGGAATAAATTTACAAAGAGAAGCATGTGCTTCCTTGCTTCCCTGGCTGAATCAGAGCCTCAGTACCTGAAGCAGCAGGATATGCAGTAAAAGCTGACTATTTCTTTCTTCTATTCTGTATCTGCTTGAGGATACAGTGTGTTAACACCTGCAGTTAACTACAGGAAATTAAAAAAAAGATCACACCCCTAAGAAGAAAATATTTCTACTTCTTACTCTTACGTTAAGGCTTCCCTGGCAAGGAATTCTGTTTTTCTGCTGTTCTGGCAGATTATTTGACACTGAGCAACTGCATTAACACTTCTGGAACAAGGAATAAGAGCTGAGAGTGTGAAAAAGCATTGTGTAAGCCTTTCTGCTTGAGACATTTAAAAATAAAATGACTGAAGCTTTTAGAAATTTAGTGCAGTAGACTGATGCCTAATTAACAGGGAAATAAAGCAGATTGCCTAAGAGAATTTTTAAGTTTCAGTTTTGCCCTGCTCCTGGCTTGGGTGTTTGGCTGAACTCTTCCCAGGTACATGACTCTTCCTGATTCTAAGCAGGCTCCAGGCAGGAACTGGCAGGAGGAGGAGGCAAGGTGAAGGTCTTAGAGGATCTAAGACTCTGAAGAAGTGAGCTCAGCTGGTTCCTGGGGTGCAGTGGTCATCAAGAGCAGCACTCCAAGCACCAAATGCTGCAATCGAGCTTTGAGCCAGAAGAGACCGGGCCTGTCAAGGCTGGCAGAAACTGAACCTTCTCCCTGCCCCAATTTCCTGGCATAGAAGGGAAGGTAAAATAGGAAAAGTATCTGCATAATATGCCACAGTGCGAGAGGAGTCAGTCCCCCGAGAGCCTCTGGGGACAGGTCCAGCACAGGTCTGTGACAGCCAAAGGCCAGGCTGCAGCTGCTCAGGAGCTGGGGAGGTCAAATGCCTGCTGGAGGCAGTGGAGACCTCCAGGCCCATTAATGTTTTCTATTAACATAAATCTCCATATTTCAAAAACAATTTTCTAGGAATTCTGATATAGCTACATATTCAGACCCTGGACATTGCTCCTGACAAGCATATTTTGAAGAGTGACAAGTAAACCTTCACCCTGCTTTTAGCTTCCTCTGCCGTGTCTTGCCTTGTCTTGTCTGTGCATCTGAGCCAACAATGAGGGAACTTTCCTGCTTAAGCAGATGTTTACCTTTCAGCACCTGAGATGACCTTTTGACTTGGGCCTGAAATTCTGGCCTTACTGAAATGGGTGGAAGTTTTGGCACTGATTTTGACAGAGGCAGTATTTCATTCAAGGTGCTTTGCTCAATAAAGCATATAAAATTACAAAACATGGGCCTTCCCTCTTGCTCAACTTCTCAGTCATCCCAGGGATCACTGAGTGATAAACACAAAAACCTGGAGGAAACAAAATGGCATCTAAAAAAAGGCTCCTACATGAATAATTAAAATACCTTTCAATATATATAATAGGTACACCTATACACACAAGCACACACATATAGAAGACGTCAATGGGATCAAAGCTTTTCTCCAGCACTTTAATAGGTGGCATGCACCCTCACTTATCTGCTAAAATCAAAACCTGTACATGCATGTGCAGGTGCTGGGAGTTGCTTTTTCATATTGTTGGCACAGGGCCACATAGTAGAGCCATGCACCTTCATTTTTTAACAAGCCTGTGTTTTCTCAGGTGTTCATTTATCTCTGTGAAGAAGTTTCTCAGACCTGTAACCTCAAGTTTAGCACGCTAATAGGAAGAGGTGCTCTTGCTGCCAATAAACAGGCCTTACTCTGTCTTAGATCCAAGAATATAAAAACCAGATTCTTTCATTATTTATGGGGGTTTTTTTCAAATATAGGAATTGCAAGCATGAAATTGTAACAACTGGCATTTGAAACAGACTGCCAAAGGATGTGGTAAGTTTTCTACCACTGTGAGTTCAAATTTGGATAACTTTCTAAAAGACAAGTTTAAGTTGAACCTGCAAAATGCAGTTCCGGAGGCATCAGCCACTCTATGAAAAATATGGTCTGTGTTGTTTTGGCCCTTTCTGGCTTTAACAATCCATAAGACCATACTGGTTTTGGTAACAGAGATACCGAGAACAAAGGCAGAATGTAATTAAGGATTACCTTCTTGGGAAAAAATACAGCTTTGAACAATAAAGCAGAGCTAAGGAAGGTGCAAATAACTTTCTGTGTGATTAACATAAGCACTCTGCTCCAGAGTGTAACAGCCTTTATTCACTGTTAAATTTTAAAATTGCAGCATGGATTGACTGAATTTTTGAGTGAGTGATTGAATTGTTTATATTGAATATCTTTTTGGCAGTTTAGGAAGTGACTCTGCTCTTGCTACTTAAGCCCCATTAGAACACTTCTGATTTTTCTGCAGGCAATATTGTCAGTTCCCATTTCTCTCAATTCTCTGCATTTTGACAGCAATGAGTCGAATTACGGACTTTTTTTCATTGTCTGAAAGGCTTTTGCTTTTCTGCAGCTGCCTACTTCAAGGGGTTCATTTCTTCTCCTTTGCAGTCAGTAGAGTTTTATTGTTGTTTCTCACAGGCTAGAAACAGGGCTCTGGTTTTTCTTTTGTGCATTTATTTGTACCAACGAGCTGGCTCTTGTTATCTAAACTGAAAGTCACTTTCTCATCCATTAGTCATTTTATGTTAAAGATCAAAAGTTTGGGGGATTTGTTGTTGATTCTAATCTCACAACATTTTTCTTTATTTACTGTTCTTGTAGATTCTGTATTTGAGAATTTGCAAAACTTGTTTTCAATGTCAACATCCAAGTACTTCCCATAAATAAAAAAGCTGGAGACTCTTAAAATAGTTCCAAAGTCTTCCCCACACAATCTCAGATGGAACAGCCCATAGTTTCCTGCTATTAATCTGTGTTTTTATATTACATTGTAGTGTTATACTACCACTTGTTTTTTCTAGTTCTTTTGGATCACTGCTGAAATGTGTAAGGTTATGAAAAGAATTTTAAAGATTTTAAATCTTTAAAGAATTACAAAATCTAATTCCTGCTTACTTTTATGGGTACTCTGGAAGATGTGCTGTTTTCAAATTTCATTAGAATCAAAAATGCTTAACTCCTACCCACTTTAGTTTCCTGACTGAGCCTGAAAAAGACTCAAAGAAAACAAAACCAAAAAGATTATTTTAAACTTTATATTATTCTAAGTTCTAAAATGATAATAGCTCAAGGAGGGGGAGGATATATGACAGAAAGAGGCTTTGGGGAAGAATATTGGGGAAGAAAATTGGAGCATTCAGGTACCCCAGCACAGCACAGCATGTTGTGGACAAGTTAACACCCCTTGTGTGCAGAGCCTGGAGCAGCAGGAGCCATGGAAATCCTCTGGGAAGTGGCAGTGGCTGCCCCAGGGCCAGCTAAAGTATCCCTGCAGAGCTGCCTCGGGACGGGCTGGAGCGATGCCCGTGGCTCCCTGGCTGTCCTGCTGCTGCTCCTGGAGATGCTGCTGCATCACCTGCAGCAGGTGCTGCCCAAAGGCACAGGGAGGGACTAGGGACACTCTTTTCCACAGATTTCCTGCAACTGGCATTGCGGATCACCCATGGCCTCTGCTCCTGTTTCTCCGAGGGGCATCTCTCCTGGATGGAATATTCTCCAGTCTCCGATAGGGATTGCTTTGCTCCAAGTCTATTTTATTCCCAGCATACTCTTCAAATAAAGCAGGATGAATACTCTGTGAGAAAGGTTTTGTAGAAGTCTGTTGCTTTATTTTGGTGTTTGCAACCAGATACTTTCTTCAAACTTTCACAAAAGATATTTAGGAATTATTAATATTAATTAATAATATTGGGCATGGGGCTAAGAAGAAAAAAGACTGTAAATATGTTCTAGGCAAAATATTTGCACTGCAATTCCATGTCTGGTTACTTTGGATGTAGTATCTGAATTAGGGGCTCTCTAACATGGGGTCAGCTGGACAGTAATTCTCACACACAAGTGTGTGAAATATTGCCCATTGCCAGTAGCTTTTCAGCAGTCCCTGAGGTGGGTTGTATGTTCATAGAGCTAAGAAGGGATTTTTAAGTAAATGTTTTTGTAAAAAGTGCTGAAGTTAAATTGGAAATAATTTTTTAACCAGAGGGGCTGTGACAGGCATTTGAAACATCCGTCAGGAATAGTTAGCCAAGGTCTTGTTTTGATGGTTTTTAAGTTCTGATACAGGCAGGCTTCATTTCTACAGAGGAATTTGCATTTAATCCTCTTTAAACTTCCCCTGAATTTTGTTTATGTGCTGATTTGGGCTGGAGTAGAGTTAATTTTCTTCACAGAGGCTGGTATGGAGCTGTGTTTTGAACCATCAATTTGTATTTTTCAGGTAGTACCTTTACAATATGCTTTATTCTTTCACTGATGTGTGTGCCTCCACCTCCACAGTAAAAACCACAAAGCAAACTAGATTCCTAAATGCATGTCCTCTGAAGCACTTTCCTAGGAATTTTGCTGAGCTTAAATGTCTTCACTGTGTGTGAGAAAGTAAATATACATGTAACAAAGAGTTCTTCCTTCCCTGGGCAGGAGTGTGTTCTGTCAGGGAAAAAACATTATTCTTGGCATGATAATTAAAAAGAAATAACGTATTTGAATAGTACCAGCCCAAAAACCCAGGGCGTTAAGCTGGCAAGGTAAATAACAGCATTCTAGGATGATATTTCTTTTCTACTCTTGTAGCAATTGTAGAGTGTTGTGTCAGGAGCCTTTGGCTTTGGTTAGTTTCTGTTGTAACATTAATACAGGTGAAACCACAAAATTTTATTTTACATGTTAATTCTGCAGTGTTAATTTTCTTCTCATTTTAACTGGACAGTAACAAGTGAAGTACATAAATACCTAATCCAGAATAATTTAATGTAAAAATTTAGTAACATCATGTATGTGTATATCTGTATATATAAAATAACAATTGAATAACAGTATAATGTTTTCTATATATTTTATATGAGATTTCTTATAACAACCCCAGCATATTAGAGATGACATATTTATGCACTCTCTTTCCTTGTCCTTCTTTCTCATTTTGTACCACTGCAAGGGTTGTCCAGGTTCCTCCTCTCCTCCCAGGCAGAATGGCCCTGGCTGGAGATGTTGTTCTGAGCACTGAATTATCTGCCAATTTCAAGGGTAATTTGCCTTTTTATTAAAGATCCATAAAACATAAAAAAGTGAACATTTAGAATCCTGCAAATTAAACATGGAGCCTTGGAGAATGAATCTGTAAAGCTCTGAAACCAAATGTTTGGCTATTTTTCCTATTTTTTTCTCTTTTTTTCTGACAGGTCGATTTGAGCAATGACCTCAATACTGGGACATGGGTAAATACCAGAATCTTGTTTTAAAAAGCTCCATCCCCGGAGAGCACAGTCAGTACCAAGGCCCTTCTGCAGGGAACCTGTTGAGGGAATGGAGCAGTGCCACTGCCAGAAAGAGCCAAAGATGTCCCAAGCTCTGTAGTTTTCTACTTTTTCTGCACTACATTCTCGTGTCCCCCTGATGGAAGTGTGATCAAAATATGCCCCTAAGGGAACATCTATCACAGAAAGGAAGAAAAAAGTATTGCCACTCAAATCCATTAATTTCAGAGTGCCCCCTCTTCTCCCAGCAGTGGCTGGGAGCTGGGAGGGAGAGATTGGCAAGGGCATTCCCCAGGTGCTCTGGAATGAGTATCTCTAAGGAGGGTGGCTGCCCACACCTGCCAGAAGCCTCATGAGAGGCTCAGTTCTACTTGCTGGCAAGGTGAGGGCTCTTCCTACACTACACTGACATCGTGTCTCCCACAACTCTTCATTGCAAGTAGTCCATAAAACAAAAAAGACCAATATGAAACCCTTCTGATGAGGTAAAAATTGTAAAAACATTCTTCCCCACTCCATTAAGTAACAGTGTAATGTGTTGCTAAGGATGCCAGAAATACTGGGAGCAAGAGGAGAGGAAGCACACGTCACCACCCTGTGCAATCTTCCTCCTCCCTCACTGCAGGCAGGATGAGCTGGGCTCACAGCAGCCTGTGCAGGGCTCAGGACTTCCAAGACAAGGAAACCTGGAGAGGGAGAGTATGTGATGGAAACCTGAGGGAGCTTCTGCAGATCCTATAAGGGCTGCTATTTTCCTGTGTGCACCAGGGCATGCATGAGGCTGGTGGGTTCCTTGGGGACCAAGAGCCTTTTGCAGGTCACAGTGTGTTTTAGAAGGTTTGCTTTTGACATCATGTGGCCAGAGTCATTTGAAGCCTCATCATGCACTAAAGAACATGTCAGGAAACCACAAGGCATAATTTCTCTGTGTAGCAATAATCTGCAGGGAGCCTGGATAGCTGTAATGGTACATTGCTGCTTGCTTTAAGTCTGCCTTTGCATTAACTCTTCAATTTGCTTGCTTTGGCTTCCCTGACTCTTAAATACATACACACAGGATCACTTTGACACAGTAAAAATTCAGTTTCTGGAACTGGCTCCTTAGTCTCCAAACCGTGGAGCTCCTCGTGCCAGTCCTGCTCCCACAAGCTGCATGGGGTAAGTCTCCATCTCACCTTCCTTTCCTAATTTGCTGTGACAGTGACTAATTCCAAAGGCATTGGTAATGACCTAGGGATTTTCATCTGAATAAAATTTACTATAAAATTTACAGGGACTATTTTAACTGATATCAAAAATAGTTTTTATAGGAAAAATGGTTTTTAAAGGATCTCTCTCTACCACTCGTGGCTTTTCTGTGCCAAACTCCAGCAAGCAGGGGGAAACTGGCTTTTAAACCCTTTTTACAGTTTTCTACTTTTACAATCCTCTTCTACTAATGCAGAAGCTTTGGCCTTCCCACCAGGCCTGCAATAATCCACTCCCCATTTCCCTACTTCTCCCTTTTGATCATTTAGGGTTAAAGAGACTGGACAAAAACAGGTAAACACCCCAAATGTCTCTTTGGAAGAGGGGTTTATTGTCCTCCTCTCCATAAAAATCAAGATGATGCTTGCAAGGCTGCAGAAGCATCATTTCTTCTCCCATCCACAACAGCTTTAGATAATAGAGTCCCTCAGTCCCAAGAGGAGCAAAATTTATTGACCTGGGAAGTAAGATCCCCATGAATTTATGGTACTGGAGGAGACAGTGAGTGGTTGTTGCTAGATCTAGTTTTTGTTAATATTTACCACTGCTTTTATTTTAGAAAATGTGCTTTGTGTACTTTATATTCCTTGCTTTCATCAAGTGAATACAACCAAAATTGCATTTTATAAAAACAGCCTGTTTCTTGAAATACATTTTCCTTGAATTATTACCATCAAAAGTAAATGAACTTTAAAAAAATTAATTCTGTAGTTTTCTATACAGAAACTGTCCAATCTCAGATTTATGATCTCTGTGACTTTAAAATTAGATTGAAGAGAAGCAGGCAAAGATGAACCAAATATTAACACCAGCAGGAAAAGAAACCAATTGTCTGGCAGAGAACACAACAGATAAACGCCTTCCTACCTAACCTGCTCTTTCACCTCCACTCATAAAATGGGAACTGGCCAGAGAGCTAGGTGACCTGCAGATCTAGAAAGACATAGCATGGAAAAAAAAAAAAATCAGAGCAGCGATGTAGCTACGTATAGCTGAAAATATTTGGCTTGGCTGGAGTGTCAGCTTAGAGCTTAAGCAGTTCTTGATTTTTGTTCAGGTTGGTTTCCGCATCATTAACAAGGACTGTACTCTAGTTAGCTCAGTCACACAGAAGCTGCTCCCAGGATCTCAATATCTTGAACTATGCTGAAGGTACCAGTCAGAATAAATATACCGTGTTTATAATTTATACTTGAAGTGAATAACGCCGCATTGTCAAATCTCAATTAGCCGTGGTCGCTTATTTGGTCTAAGGATTATCTTTGCCATGGACCCTGAGATCTGGGATTTGGCAGATTTCTTAACTGAGATAAAGTGTTGTGCAAACAGGGCTCTCCTGCCCTCCGGGCCAGCCCAGCTCTGGGAACAGCTGATCCTGCTGGGTCCGGCCGGAGCGTCCTGCTCCCTGCGCCTCCCACCCTCACCTCGCTCCCACCCTGCTCCCCCACAGCTCCCCTGAGCCCCCTGCCCCGGGCAGGGCTGGGAGCTCACCACTCCCTATTTTGTCTTCCACCAGGACAACTTTCTTTCCAATTCTTTGCAATTTTGGATCGGATGCTTCATAATTCTTCTCCTTAGAGATTTTTCTCTCAGTCCCTTATGGAAATGTGATTGAGGATGGAATAATGATTAGCAATTATTGCTTTATCATTGGGAAAAGGAGCAATATATCTCATGAGTGATAAATTACCCTCCCTGTCATGATCTGTCAGGGTTAGAAGATGCACAGGGAGCTGCAGAACACCCTGGAAGGCATCATCCCAGATTTGTGTATGGCACAACGTGTTGTTACTCACACAACAGGGTCTCTGCACAATATGAAGGTTGACAACTAAATGTAAAATAGGTGCAAGAAACACATTAGAAATCCATATCACTTCAGCATATGAGAGAGAAAAGGTTTTCCCTTTTAAACAGGGACCTGAATTAGAAGTGTAAAATGCCTTCTGTAAAATACTGTCAAAATGAATGTTTTTCTTCAGATAATGCAGATGCTTTAAGACTGGTTAAAAACAAAACAAAAGCAAATAAAATCCCCAAATGAAAAATCAGCAAACAACATTTTTAAAAGCCCTTTCTTGAATTCTGTGGACAGGTATAATAATAAATGATGTTTCTGCAGTGAGAATGGGTTAAGCAAGCTCAGCTCTGATGGCTCTATTTCCAGCTCCAATAAAATATTCCAGTGTGTCTTGCAAAATATCCTATAAATGTTAATACAGAAAAACTGAACATTCTTTTACACAGGCAGGTCTTTTCCTCCATCATAAATATTCTTAGTCTGTTTTTTGGAGATAAAGACTATATCATTACCAGACCAATGGTTGGAATTTCTCTTTGAAAAGGAATCCTTGTAAATGCTGTGTCTCTGAAGCCAAATGCTCATAACTTCCAGTGAAAAATTCACTGAATATTCCATATAAAGGACAGATTGCACTAACTAGGACTTTTCAAAGTTTATGCAAAGTTGATATTATATAATACTGAAAAAAGAGAAGTTATAAAGCTACTTTAGGATTTTGGGTGTTTATGAGTACATAAGCGTAAGTCCCCTCAAGACTTTTGAAATTATTTATTCACCTAAATCCTATTGAATTAAACAGACATTAGGATCATAAATATAAATATTTATTTTTATTCCATATTTTAAATTTCAATCTGAACATTTTTACAATTTTTTCAATTTCTTGAACATTTTTAATTTAAAAAGAGAAAAGTGACTATGCAAGCAGTTGTGTGCATGAGAACAAATTCACTAGCTAAAATTTCATTAAAAGACAGCACTATAGCATATTACTATCATGTAAAACATACAATAGTATCTTACAGCTGCTTTAGAAGATTGTTTTCAGCCAGTACTGGCCTTTAATCTACACAGGAAAATACATGAAAATTCCGTCAGATCTGAATTTTTTAAAGTTGTTTGTTTGAAGATGTTTGGCTTGAGTTAAAGAGCTTTAAGATATTCTCTTCCTTTTCTTACGACAAGTAACATAAAAAAATAAAAGATTTCCCCATATAACAGTAGCTGCTGGTGTCCTGTGTCAAGGTATTAACCTTTTTAACCCTGTCAGTCGGCTGGGGCCAGGAAATATGGACTAGTCTTTTACTACTCTTCTGTGTGTCACAACTTTATTATGCATCACATTTTTGCTCTTCTGAAGTGTCTTAGCACTAAAAAAATAGTCTTGTAAAGAGAATGCAGTGTTCCAAGGCTGAAAAGGTATGTAGGACTGAATATCATATATTTTATCAAAGCGATGTCCCTCTTCATCCAGAGCACATTATTGTTGCTCTGTAAAACCTTAACATCAAAGAAAGATTCAGGGTTCTGTTTCATATTTTGTAAAGGTGATCTCTGAGCATTTCTAGTTGAATTATCCAATAGTAAGCTGTATATCATTTTGCTAATGACAAGAAAGCTGTCTCATACCCTTACTGGTGTCTGTACAGAGCTGGCTTGTCTTTCAAGTTGCTCTAAAGCCATATAGAGCTGATTAGCAATAAATATTTCAACTGCTTATAAAGAAACATTAGTTCCTACAGGCACTATTATTGTCCATTGCTTATACAGACTATAATCTCTTTAGGGAGCTTGTACACATCCTCCATTAAGAATAATACTGAAAATTATACAACCACTTAAAATTCTTGTCAAGGCAAGATGGCATCGTATTGCAAGGAGAATCAAAGACACTATTTAATTCACAGACATCCATAAACTTTGCTTTATCTCTTAATTGTAAATCTTCAGAGATTTACACATTATTTTCAGCAATCCAGATGGTAGTAGAAGAATGTTATCTTCCACTAAATATCATTTTGTTAAATACATAAGAGCTTTTTTCATTAATGGCAAGCTGCATCCAATTCTCTCCTCGTTGCTGGGGTTACAGCTGATGTAATAATGTGGCTCAATGCTCCTTCTTCACATGTCCATTTTTTTCCAGATTGTCACCCATAATTTTTCACTTTTATGCAAAAGGTTCACCTCCAAGCACTATTCCTTCTGACAGCCAAGGCAGCAACTGGCTGCAGTGACTTGGAGAGAATGTCCCCTTAGCGCAGCAGTATCTGCCTGCAGGGGCACAGCATTCCAGGGAAAGGAGACCTTTCTCCTGCTTGGACACTGACCTCGTGGGGCAGGCAGGTGTCCCCAGCATCACCCTCAACTTGAGAGAGCTGCTCTGCAGCCTGTGCTCCTGCCTGCACTTCCATTGGATCCCTGCCTTTTCTTGCACCTCTGTCACTGCTCTCCTCCCTTGGAGCTGGAAATGTGCAAGGATTCAATCCATTTCTGATGCAGTTTGTGCTCTTTGGTGGAATAACCTGACCAGCCCACAGGGCACCAGGTGAGCTTCCACTTCCCAGGCCAGATTTTTTTTCCCCGTATCTGTGTGTGTGTTTCTGCCTCAGCAGCCTCCTTTGACTTCATTCCAGTGTCACACAGATAACCTGAGGGAGCTGTGACATTTATTCCCCGTAACTCTGTCATCCTCCACAGCAGGGTATTGCTGATGGGAAACTTAAATACGATCCAGGGAGTATGCAAATGAGATTTCACCACAATTAAATGAAATTTTGTTCCCAAAATCACTCCATTTCTCCTTAGCAACTTTAGAAAACAGTGGCAAAGACCGTGGCAACACTCCCAGCAAGGCAGTTTTGTGTGCTACAGTGGGATTTTGGCTCCATTCCAATCTCTCTGTGCACCTCTGGCAGCCTTTGGTAGACAGCTTTTTTGGGCAATGGAAGCTTTGGGGATGAAGTCAATCAGGTCAGCAGTAAAAACTAAAGTGAAGGGAAGTTTTCCTATTTGGTGAGATGATGCAGCATGGCAATAATCTGGAAATAGATGGACTGAATAGACTTTTACTTCCCTGATTTATAAGTGAAGTAGACAAAATAAAGGAGAATATACTTCTATGAATAATTCTACCTCAGACTTTTCATCTGAAACCAGTTTGAGTTGCTCACTTACTCATATTTTCCATTTCTTAAGCTAGTCAGTATTCAAAGTTTCCAGGGTTGTTTTTAATGCTTAGTATTCAAAAGACCAGATTCATAACAAGTGCTAACTCATTTTGATCTGCAATAAGCCACAGCATTTTTCACATTTTCCACAAAATCAAAATTCTGGGGGCAAAAAGACTTTTTTTCCCCAGCATCCTTATTCTACTCTTGTAAAAGGTGTTCTCAGTCATGAACTGATAATTTGACAATGTTTTTGCTGTTATGAGCCAGTTTGGTTCCTCAATAGTTTGTGCTATATCAGTAATAATAATCTGATCATATAGAATGTATGGTCATATAGTAAGTATGGTAAGTATGTTCATTTTTAATTAAGGAGAAGAAGAACTCAGCTGATTAAAAACATTTTCTTTCCCTTCATTCGGAGTGGGTGTATCTTAACTACACCTGACAGCACTTTACATCACCAGAAGAAACTCCACAGTGATGGGTGTGTTTGTATGGCCCAGAGCAGAGCAATGTGGAGAGGTTCAGGGGGGTGCAGAACTCAGTTGAGTTTGGCCACAGAGGTTGGTGAGTCACAACTGGTCTGAAATCTTTGGACTTCTTTTAAGTCCAAAGTCTTCTCCATTATCTTTTGTGGATGCCTTAAAAGTAGTGCAAAGGCTCCTGAGGGGACTTGTGGAATTGTCTTTCTTTTCACTTTTGATGTTTGTGTAATACATTTCCTTCCATGCCAAGGAGGCCGAGCGATCATGGTTGCTTTGTGTCGTGCCAGGCTTCAGTAGTTTTGTACACCAGGGATTTCTACTGAGCTTCCAGAAAACAAAAATTAAGAAAAGGGCAGAGAGAGAGAAGGACCAGGCATAGCTGGTATACATAGATTGCAAATAGAGATATAATTTAACTGAAATTTCTGATCTCAGGAGCACTGCTTATCCATTGATTGGTGGGGAGGAAAATTTGTTATCCTTATTTTTTTTCTGTATCACTGAGCTTGTTTACTCAGGAAATATCCTTCATGTTACTTTTTAGGTACAAGAGTTTTTAGGTTTTATTGAATGCCATACATACTGCATAAATAAATACTGCCCTATTTTACTAAGACAATCAATTTTACCCATGCCAAAAATTGAATTTCCCTAATCAGCATTTGTAGCTGACTTTTTTTTTTTAATTTTAAGATTTTGCTTTCATTTTTTAATCAAATAAGTTTTATGGTGAGAGAAATTAAAATTGGAACACATTTGGTTCCAGCAGCCCTTTTGGATGCATTTTAGGCATTACAGTCCCTTGCTTTGTCTGGCCTTGCCTTTCCCTCCTTTCCTTTCCCCATTATCTTTTTTTTTAATGCAGCAAATACAATAGCTTTCTACCAAATAGTCACACATGATTTTTTTTTACAAAGGTTATCGCTTTTTGGTATATTTTCCTAATTTTATTATATGTTTGTCCATCTTTATTTTACTCTTATTGCTGGCATAACTGAGAGTTTAGAACTTGGTTTTAGATTTTTGTCTATATGCAGCTAGATGCAATCAACTTTCAGTAGTAAAGTTTTGGTCACTTAGTTCTAAATGCTGAAACAACATATCCTGTTTTAAGGTTTTGGGTTTTCTTCAAGACACTAATATGGTGTTCATTATCAAAGGACAAAGGGCACTCTGAATTGTAATAAGGACTTTCTGGTTTTAAATTCCATTACTTGCATTAAAACCACTTACTGCCACTAAGAAAAATGAGTATAACTTTGTGCAGTTTGTGGCAAATAGGCAGTCTTTTGATATCTTATAGCAGAATGTTTCAGTTAATAGGCCCGTACTTGAAAGTCCCCTTTCACACCAATGCTTGCAAGTGTGTTCTGTGTTTTTGTTTAAGTCTGACATCCATGAAAAGACAACCAAGATCTGTTTCTTATTGTGCATTAAAGAGGATTCTTTGGAAATTGCTGAATAACTTAGCAATATGCTCTGTATCATTTTTACTGATGACAAGACAGATGTCATCTCTGGTGCATCTGTCTAGAGTATCCTCTTGGATACCTTCTGTGTATTGCAATCTGTTTCCTTTCTTCAAATAGGAAGCACTTCCAAAAGCCCTGATAATTGGCAAATGCCTAAGTATTTCACTTATTTTCAAGAAATGAAAATGGAGCATGTTGACTTATGATTGGGAAACAATTCCCAATAATGAATATTCCATTTATCAAAAAAGAAAAAAGAAAAACCCCACAACATCCCTACTGTTAATTCAAGAGCAAGGCTGCTTTTTCAACAGAAATGCGTTGAATCGTTTTAAACTTTCAGGTCTTTGCCATGTTGTTTTTAATGACCAGAACTGTACAAATTTGGTTTCTCTTCCAGTCAATGTCAGGACAGATGGTCAGACCTGGAGACTGACTTTTATTGTATTTTCATGTTTAGATTAATTTTATTCTCTTTATCACTTTTGTGCTTGAAACAACAATGGGGTTCCTTCCAACTAAAACCCTCTCAAATCAAGATGCAGGTTCCCTCTCCCACTTGTGAGGCCACCATCTCATCAGGCTCCGTCTGCAGAGCAGATCCAGCCCCTTTGTGCAGTCCTTTCCCTGGACTATGCAGGATGGGTGCAGGTGGTGCTGAGCACAGGGAGCACATGCCTGTGCTGGGGGGCAGCTGGTGTTTAGCCTCTGGTGTCCCTTATGGAGAAAACTGCCAGTCTGCATAAAATTTAGTGTAATGTGTGTTTGAAGGGCAGGCTAAAATAAACAATGCTCCAGCTGCCTGCTGGTACACTCAGCATAGAGACATAGGTGAAAAAAGGGGAAGTTTTGCCACTGTACAATGAGGCTGAATAGTTCTGGGAAAATATGAATTTCCTGTAAATATTCTCCTTCTTTAGAAACAGAACAGCAAAAAGAACAGGGCAAAAAGGGAGGGAGACAGTGGGAAGGAGAGCAGAGGAGCACCTCCATAGGTGGTCTGTGCATCCCCCCAACACCACTGAGACAGGCCCTGCTATCAGGGGCTTTCAAATACATAAGGGACAGATGGGTGGAGGGCATTGGCAAAAAGAAATCTGCCCTAATTGGGGAAATGGCCTTTACCAAAAGTGAAGTATTTTCCAACATGTTTACAACATCTGTGTTGCATTTAGCCTGCAAGTATTTGTACTGACCATTACATGGTATCTTAGGAGAGACTGGCTCTTTCCTAATCAAAAAGTCTCAGCTTTAGGGTATCCCTGTTACCTCTGGGGTGGGGGGTAAAAGAGACTGCTTTTCTTTATACACATACACTCTGTTTTCTTTTTTAACAGCCAGTTCAGGCAACATCTCTGTCATCCTGACTTACACTGTCATTTTCAGATGTCATCAGAAGCATTTCTTTTAGTGACTGCCAATCGTTAATTGCTTCTCCTGTACGTCTCCATAAACACTACATGTAGATATATTGGTATATAATATTCATGTGTTTTATGTTTGTATAAACATACTGCTAATACTGTGTTTCTCCAATAGAGAGCTCTATAAATCTAGACCTCCAGAGATACCTTATAATGACTTAAACATTACACCAAACAAGAGATTCCAAGGGGACATGATCAGGATGTAATAATGGGCCAATGTCAAAAAGGATTTATGATTATTATTCATATGACTCAAACATATGCTCCAGCTACTGCTGTAATCTTGCTAGTCTTGGTCTGACATCTGTAGTGATAATGAGTAAAATTGCATTACGCCACAGAAAAAAAATCAAGACACTTAAAAAATAACGAGTGGGCTGCCAGGAGAAACATTGACCTCCTCTGTAGGGTCAAGAGATGGTTTTAAAATATGCTGGATGCTCCTGACAAAGTTGAAGCACTCTGAGGATCTGGCAACCAGCTGTTCTAGCTTTATTAGAGAAGAACTTAAGTATAATTGAATTCCTAAACCATCTGTATTTATCACTCCAGTTAAACACCATGCATGATCCAATTGAGTTTACTTTAAAAAAAGGAAGTTTCATTTTACGTAGGAGGAAAAAATGGAGATTGGGGAAGATACTTAAATAATGTACATTTCCAAGATCACCTGAACAGTCATGGTACCTGTGTGCCTTTCCTGGTTAAGCATCAGGTGTTTGAGTGACTACAGTGAAAAGACACATATTTTTGGTTTGTTTCCCTCCAGCAATGTTGCTCTGTCTTGGTCTTTTATGGAGCAGCCCTCATCTCTGGCTGTATGAGAACCTGGTGCTGGCTGGGAAACAGTAGCTTATTTGTGTCACTTCTAGGCTTCCTTGTTCTATAGGAATTTAGCAAACATGCAAATACCTTCTGGAGAGATGTGCAGATACTGAAAACTCCTTCCCACTTCTGGATTAATTTATAGTGCTGTGCAAGGTAAATATGAGTGCAGACTTCCTTAGTTTTTGTCAAAGTCCATTCATGTTCTGTTCCTGGCTGCAGCACTCAGGTGGGAGGTGTAAACTCATTTGTTTCTCACTGAGAAAGAGAAAAGTCAGGTGAAATGGCCAGATGTCAACCCCTGTAATCCTGCAGTGGTGGTTAGCAGATGGGCAGCAAGCAAAAGTCAAAGCAGCTCATGCATACAGTGGGCTAAATCACAAACCACCAAAGTTGCTATAAAATCACAGCCAAACATAGCAGTCGAGGACAAATATTTAGGCAGTGTCAGTCAGTCAGCTAATGTATGTATCAGCATATTAGTGAGGAAATCCCCAGAAGCTCTGCGGGAGTTTTCCTTTTTGATCTGCCACCACCTGCCCGGCTGCTGGCACCGGCAGCGCAGCCACCAGGCAGGCAGGAGCAGCTCCCCTGGGAACCCAACAAGTTGCTCCTTAAGGCAAATAACCCCTTCATTAATGCACAGGCAGACCGAGCAATCAGCAGCAGGTGAGGAGCAAGAAGGAACCAGACTAGAGACAAGCTTGCCTGTCTGCCCCAGAACAGTGTCAGCAAAGCTGCTTGTTAACAGCAACAAATGTTCTTCGCTGCTGTCAGACTTGTACAGGCTCCATTCTGCTCACCAAACTCTGGTGCCTCTCCTGGCCTGCTGAGACCCTCAGCCAAGAGACATGTTTGACATCTGTGAAGCCTGAAGTCTTGGCTCACATGAACACTAGCACGGGTAGACTCGAGATGTTGTTTTAAGCACCTGACATCCTCCATCTGTCTTCTTTATTTTTAATTATTTCTTGTCTATAGAGTGACCTAATCAAACAAGCTCCCGTCTGATGTCAAGGTTCTTTCTTGGCTTTAATCTCTTCACATTTCTATATAATTTCTTTTTCCTCTGAAACTATCAAAGAATTTTCTTTAACAAGCCCATCAATGAAAAACAAAGTCTGCATTCTTGAATTCTAAGTCACACATAAACCGTAAAGATGCTGTTTGCTCGGTGTTGACAGAAGCAGTCGTCTGCCCTAATTTACCTTCATCGTATGTTTTTATTAAAGCTGTGGGAGCATGCATAAACTCACCAGGGGGACATGCACATTACAGGGCTCTTTTCTTAAACTCTCAGCTCTAATAAAAACATACAGGCTACAGCTCTGTCCTATACTAGACAGCAATACCTCTCTGTTCTTTGTTCTTGTCATATCAGAACAATTGTCTTTGAGAATATTCACTTACTGGAAGTTGTCACAACATGAGGGAGGAATGGTCTTTGAAGAAAGATCTTGGAGAGTTGTCTCTTCCTTGATGTTCTTCTGCTCAATCCTACAGAAGGCCTTAATGATGCTTAACCTCTAACTGAGGTGTCAAGGCTGATGTCCCTATTTTAACCCAATTATTTTTCAGGTCCTTATGGGGAGAGCGGTTCCACTCCACTACCACTAATGGGCCTCCAACAGTAACTAAAATGGCCAAATTGCTACAGGCTCACATTATTCTAGACAGGATTGCTCCCCACTGCAAGATTTTTGATTTTGCCCTACTGATAAGGGCCTTTTTTGAGACCCAACTGACCAGTATTAGATATGGATGTATACATCCACATGCATGCACATCAAATGGAGATAATCTAAGCTCCACAGTAGCGTGGCTATCACTGTGGCTGATTGGGATGCTTCATATTTAACTCGCAGAAATCACCTAGATTAGAGAAAGGTATCATTTGATCTTCCATTTTTCCACAGATGCTGCCAAATAGTTTTCTAAATCAGTCCCAAATGTGGCCTGGTCTCTGTGTTGGGCCAGTGTGAATATAGTAGTGGTTTTGTTCCTCCTTGCTACCTTTTCTTCTCCCCCCACGCTTCCTCCCAGACTTTGGGGCGAGAGTACTGAGCCCCAGAATATCGCTCGAGTTAGACAAAACAAAGCTCCAATGTATCCTAGATATAATAACCTGCAATGTCTCCCCTGTCATCCCAAATTACTGGAACATAGTGTTTCAGCCCTGCCTGCCTACCTTCCCGTCTGCTGGAGAGCTGTGCTCCCTCCTCTTCAGCTAGACTGGTGCGGGGTCGGTGTTGGCTCCTTCTTGCCAAAATGTGCCAGCACTGCCCTCTGCTTCCCTTGGCCACGGTGCTACTTGTCCTGATTACCTGCAAGGACCTTCAGGAATCACACAGCTTCTCAGAAATGTTTGGGGCTTGCTGAAAATTAGTCACTGCCAGCGAGTCAGGCAGACCAGGCTTCCCAATACCTACCTTTGGCCTCCTCACTGGGAGTTAGGGGGAAAATTTTCCTTCCATGCCAGGCTGGAAATGCTGCAGGTTTGGGAACTTTGTTTCAAAAATAACTCTTTTGAAACATGCTATGCAAGCCATTTCTGTAAAGATCCTGACTATGCATTCAGAAAGCTCTCTGCTATCATGAGGAGATAGGTCTTTGGCAAGAACTGTCATCAATTGGTTGCTTTCTTACTGAAGTTCATTGGCAAGAACTGTCATCAATTGATTGCTTTCTTACTGAAGTTCATTGTAAGTCTTTTACCTTACTTGTGTTTTCTGATAGCTGTTGAGGAGCAACTACAGTCCAAATAAATACGCTCCTGGCTCTCCTGTGCCAGACACATATTGCTGCAGTCTCAGGTGCCTGTAAGAACCGATGTACTGTTTCAGCCTTAGAGTTCTTACAGTCCTCAAAAAAGTCAGGTCCATTGAAACAATCTTTGCAGTAGGTCTTTGAAGAATCACCTCAAACATGCAGCAACAGCTTAGAAAGCCCTTGATAAAATGTGCAGCAAGTGCCAACAGCCAAGTCACCACAAGTACTTGAAGACAGTAGACTCTTCCATTCAATTTGGTGGACCAGAATAAAATGCTTTCCAAGACCACATGGTGAGGGAATCCACACCTACCACTTTGTTGCAGCGCCTGAAAGAGGGTTGAGTGTACACAGTGACACATCTGTAATCTCTCCTGGTGTATTCATTGGCATAGCTGAAAGATAAAGATGTAAAACTAAGATTCAGGGTAAATCAATGAAAATACGGCCCAAAGTGGTAAAAGAGATGTTCTCCCATAAATCAGTGAAGTGCAATATAACATGTATTTTTTCTCCACCTGTCCCCTCATGCACTGCATACTGCATCCATCAGGGGACTGAAGCCTCAAGTAGTTCTGAGATTGTGTACGTGATGTTTTTAATTAATAATGTTTTGTGCTCTATTTCACTTACTGCTGCCTTGCTCTTACATCTACTTGTCTTTTCAAAGAAAGTTAATGATAGAAGGGATTTAATTTTGTAGGGTACCCTTTGCACTCCTTTCCACATAATTTTTCTTCTCTTTACCTGATTGAAAAATCAGTAAACATGGCAGAATCCCAAAGGTATGGTCTGACACAAAGCCAGCGAAGACCCACCCAGACAGCAAAACAGATTTTTTACTGTTCTTTTTTGAAGCGTGAGTATATGAATTTGGAACTCTAAGGGATCAAAAGGATTTGTTTTCATTATATTTGGGTTGCACAATGTAGTTTTTTGCTTGCAGCAACAGATATTTAATGATGATCATGGCAGAAGTAATTCCTATGTCAAGCAGACTCCTACCAGACACTAGGAAAAAATGTCCTGTTTAGTGTTGCTTTGCTTTGTGTATAAGAATGACTGAATACTCTCAATGATGGAAGGACAACATCATTTAAAAGTGCATTTGCATGCTGTTAAAAAAGGTCTTTTGGTACAATTCAAACTGTATTGTTGCCACTCTGTATTGATTTCAATCCAGGTTCAGTGGCCAAAACCATCAGGAGGAAATTACCTCCCAGTGGTGACAGTGTGAGAATAGTCATTGCCCCACTCATATCATAGGGATTTCATATAATTTCAAAGACTGTTCTCTCATCTTTGCAGTAGTGGCTGGTGAAACAAATGAGGTCCTGTAAGTGAAAACATAAGTAGAGAAGTGACCCTCATACACAGAAGTATAAAATAACAAATCCATCATCACAATGAGCCAACAGTGCAGGGCACACAGATGGAAGCAGACAAAATAAGTTAAAACAATGTTGATATCTGCTGTATTCCTCAGTATCTTAGAGGACATGAAAAGTTTCCATACATTTTTATTTTTCTACTTGCTTATATTCAGATTTTTACAAGCCCAGAACCTACTTTATAGATGTTTTCCCTGTCATTAGTAACAAATTAAGGGAAGGAGTACTGTAACTTCAGTAACTAATAGAGTAGTAATTTGATCATAAGTTAGATGGCAAAAGGGTTTTTTTTTTTGTTTTCAGTAGTAATTTTTGCTCTTTTTTGTGCCCTTTAATTTAAGATTAAAAACCACTTTTTTAAACAACCACCTTAAAACTCAGAACAAAAAAAAGCTCTTAGAAGAGGAAGTAGATGAATACTAGTTTCAGGATGTTTTTATTAGAATAGTTTTAAAAGAAATTGTTGGTGAAATATTGTTCTTGTAACTCAGTTTTCCTTACTACTGAGGAAAATCAGAAGCAGAAAAGGAGGTGGTTTCTGGTCACACCACAAGCCTACAGAATTAGGGCTCAGTCTGACTGTTTAAACTCGTAAAATGTGTACGAGTGTACCCATGGTGTAATTCAGGGGACTCACCCCAACAGGCTGGAAATTGTCCATTCACCCAGGCTCCTTCTAAACAGATGTGCCAACCAGTATCCCAACCTCCTATCCACATGTCCCAAATTTCAGTACCTGTGTCCCCAGTGCCCACAGGAAGGAGCTGACACAACTCAGCCACAATAGTGTCATGCCAGAAGATATTTCTGTATTCCAGATGTGTTTTACAGTGGTAACAGAAATGTCTTTCCATATAAATTCTAGCAGTGACACACTGAGCTCAACAGATTTAACCCAGGAAAGACTTTGAACGGCGCATCTAAAGTACAAAAAAAAAAAAAAACAAAAAAAAAAAAAAAAACAAAAAAAAAACCAGAGTGGTTTTGGTTATCTTTGGATTCTTTTTATTTTTGTTTTACTGTTTTATATGCTCAGTTCCCAGAGTTTCTGGAAGTTTGAATGCCTCTACCACGGGAAGAGGACCCAGCAGAGGCAGAAACTAGGCACTTTTGTATACCTGGTGCCATGTTTTCACCTAATGCATGTGTGGCATCTGACATATAGATGTCAGCCAGCCAGCTGTCCAAGCAGCATGGCAGGAACATTTTTGCCTTCTGTGTTCCTTACACATCCTCCAACACCTTGGGTACCTTAAACCAAAATTTAAAAACTGTTACTGCAATGCAAATAAGACAAAACTCTAAAAGAGGGAAAAAGCTAGGGTGCTGCCTTAACAATTCAACCAGATGAAATATTTTCTCTCTGTAATGAAATGGGCCTCTCCCATTACCACACTTAACAAACAGCAGATTAATAGGTGGCTCAGTGCAGAGTATCCATCTCACTGTAAGAAACTCCTTTCTAGCCTGCTTCATGGGGAGCAAAACATAGATTATGTCTGGATGTTGCTTACAAAATCTCTCTCAGTCTGACCTGAAGATCAGGTTGTTTACAGCCTTTGCAGCCTCTCAGAATCACCTATTCCCATTCCTGTGCTGCCCAGAGCTCCACTTTGCCAGAGCAGTGAGAGTGTCCTCGCGTGGCTGCTGTACCACTGCAACCCCTGGGACTCCACCCCAGGGAATGGGGACAGAGGGCCTGCAGTGGCTGGAGCTGCTGAGAAAAATAATCCTATTTTTATTTGTTAGATACTCTCTTTTTGCCATGCAGTTTCTCTTTTTCTTCGGAGGTATCCTTGTTATTGAAAATGTCCTGTGATTGATGAAGCTGCTCGAGCACACAGGGCCCTGCCGCTCTCGCCGGTGCAGCCCTGGCACTTGTCCCGCTTCAAGGAGCCAGGACTGGAGGGGTTAAATGGCTCCTGCCATGGATTTTCCTAACGAGGGGTTGTGCCTGTGGGAGCTTGTAACTCAGCTGGTGTGCACCCACATCACTCGGGGCTGTGGGAGCCGCCTCTGCCGCCAGGGCTGAGATTACAGAGCAGTTTCCTGCCCGGCCTTCTGACCGTGCACACACACGTGCATGTTTCCAAAATAACCCACTCTGGAGCATGAGGGGTTTTCTGGTGAATTTGCTACATGACAGAATGTGCAGCAAAATCTTTTGAGCTTTTCAGGGTTATGAGAGGATAGCAATGATGTGCTTCCCATTAGTCAAAAAATTCCAGCCTCCTCTATTCCAGTGACAAAAAATACAGCTGCAGTGAGTCACTTGGTGTGCCTCTTCCCGAGCCTCCTCTTCTCCAGTCACCCATCTCTTTCCAAAAGGCATTGCTTTCACTTCTCTCACTGCAAAGACAAAAACTATTGCCCTCTGCTCTCTCTCCCTTCTAATCAAACCTGTTCTTCCCTTTCCTAGAAAATCCTTGCTTCTCATTTTCCCCTCAATCCTATTAATACAGCTGCTGCTCTGATTTGACCAAACAAATGACTGGAATTTGGCCCCATGTTGATCACCTAGACAGGATCCCAAACTCAGGGTTCACAGGGAAGTCCTTCTGAGGATTTCAGTGCAAAAGGCACTGTTTTATTCTCTTCCACACCATTGTAAGCAAAGGGCTGAATTACCCAGTATTTCAGCCCCAGTGGTCCCACAGTTTCCATGAAGCATTGGCTGGAGTATTCCTGAGAGCATTCCTTTGCTAAGGCCCCTACATTGGTTATTGTTTTCTTCCATTACCATGATATTTTCATTCAGAGAAGTCAAATCCTCTGTCTTCATTCTGTCCGTAACTCACATGAGCAGAGTTGGCTGATCTGGACCTCAAGGAAAGATCTGGTCCTGTTACTTTTTTGGTACCTTCTTCTGTTAATTTTGTCTTCTGCACTTAAGGCTGCATGAAGACATCTGACATTTTAAAGCAATCTCTGTAATATCTCTAAATTAAACACTCTGTCTTGTTTGTTAGTTTGGTTTATCTTTGCCATCATGTACCATGGAGCTGCAAGCTCTACATCTCTTCAGAAAACAAACATGACTGACAGCAATCCTTATACAGAAAAGCTGAAGCAAACCATGCTTTGAAAGATTTTCTGTTGGGATTCATAATAGCATGGAGTTAAAAGGGAGAAAATAGATTCCTTGGAGCATAAGATCGTAAAATGCTAATTTCAGTGACACAGTGGTGGACTGAGTAAATATAGAAAGGATTTATTATGAAGTTCTTTAGTGTTGTTGGCACTAACGGCAAATTGCTGGGCAACATTATATTGCCAAAATCCAGGAAATAGCACAAACATTGAACCACTGTATTTTCAATGACAATAATGACTGAAGCTTTGGTATTGGTTGGCATCCCCACAAAAGGCACATGTTGGCATGTTCAGGAATGTAAATGATAGATCTGCTGCTTGAAGTTTATAATTATTTAATCAAACCCAGACTGCAGAACCTGGAGGGACACCGTGTATCCTTAAAGGAGAAGAAAGAGGGAGAAAGAGAGAGAGAGAGAAAGGAAAGTCATACTTTGCAAATGACGGAATGTATTGGTCCTCTGGGTGTGCCCACCAGGCATCTGGGACTGCTGCAGAGTTCGTGGGTGATCTTTCCTGCTCGCCACATCACCATGTATTTAAGTAGCCCTTCAGAAAACAAATTGCTGACAATCTCTTTTATGTGCTGATGGAAGTCAGATCAATTATCTCCATTTCCTTTCATGGAAGAAAGAAAATCTACAGATCAGGACAGGAAACCACTCATTTGATGAACTATTTCTACACTACTGTACACAGACACACAACCTCCCTCCTTCCCTCCTGCAGACAGACACGCACAGAGCTACAAGGCCTCTCTCTTCTAGACACACACAGAGAGGCACATTATTTTCAGCTCACATTTCACGTTTAGATTGCTATTATGGAATTTCAAGGAGACTTATTTTGTTTCCATTTCTTGCTTTAAAAAAAGAAAAAAAAAAAAGAGAGAGAGATAATGAACATTCCATTTTGAGAAATAAATCTCCCTGCACTCTGTGTTCTGGCTGTAAGAGCCTGAGTAGCAGAGCTCTTCTATGTTCCCAGCCCGGGCTTTGCTGCCGACTCAGTTTTCAATTTAGTCCTAGCATGATGGAAAAAGAAAAAAGTCTTTCAAATGCAGTAATTGTGTGTTTCTGGGGAGAGAGAACAAATTACTAAATCAAATTAGCATTACATTTCATTCCTAGACCCTGGGAGATCCAAGGATTTACATAATATACTTTCTTAAATTACGTTGTTAGTGTAAACATTAAGATTCTGCACAAAATCCCTGAGAAGTGATGCAGAGTTAGCTGATGTCATCCTGCGATGTTTAAAAAAAGAAAAAAAAAGGGGAAGAAGTGCGTTAGCTCCACATATAAACATATAATTGCACTATTTTTAAAAATAAACTTCAGGATTTAATTATATTCTGAATAATATAGTGTCATTAATCCATTCACTCTGTATGCTAGGAATACTTAAATTGTTTTTTCCTTTTCTGTCTTCACAGATGAAAATATTTGCTGTAGGGTATTCCTGGCTGTTGAAGATGAAATCCAGGCCCCATATAAGGCTGTGGAAGAGTTACTATGGATTTCAATGGGATCACCATTTCACTCCAAATGGCAATTTTTTGAACATAATTGACTTATATCAATAAGGGTTCTCAATATTACTCTGCTTCCCACCCCAGATTTTCATATCTATTGACCTCCTTATTCATATCACCAAATGCTCTGTAATTCTCTCACACTTTACTAATTTCTTTTTTACAACACTAATTTATGGCCAAGTTTCCATGTGGGGCTCCACAGCCCATTTCTCCCCCATGGCCAGCTGTGCTCTCACAGGCTGCCACAACCAGCCAGTGGCACCAGGCAGCCAGCTCAAGTTTTAAAATTCACTCAGACAAAAACAAAAAAAAAAAAAAAAAACCAAAAACAAAAAAAAGGCTGCAGTGATCGAAATAAAATGTAAAAACGGCTTTCAAGTCTGGAGCATGTGCATTTGATAATTAATCAGAGTATAATGTAGAGAATGTTATTTTTAATTTTATAAGTTTCAGGTTCACCAGAGCTGCAAATTGTAACAGGGGAGACAAACTAAAATTGCATTTGTCTCCTAAGACCATATAAAGTAGTCAGTACTGTTGTAGTTGTTGCATTACAACTACCCATTTGAGGAACTAAGCCACAACAGCATAAAGAAATACACAACTTATGTTTAATTCTTTGTAATTTAAAGATGACTTGAAAAGCAGTGCAAAACAAAGACAGCATTCAAACATACACGAGTCAAAAAGCTTCATGATCTTAAAGAAATTACTGCAATTTTGGGCTTTTACATTGGGCTATGCAGTTCTGTCAATCCTAGAATGCTCTGTTTGTGTTTTCTATGTTTCATACAACAAATGCTCCCCACAAATTTGTGCAATGATACATAATATATTCAGGAAAACTAATTACTGAAGCAGAGTAGAAAGGAAAGTTACCTCAAAATCCAGAGGGATAGGAATATTTTATATAATGAGAGCTCACAGTCCACACACTATTTCTTATTTAATCTACCTGTGCATAGAAGCCTACTATTTAAAAAGAAATAATAATTGGAAGAATAAATTCAGCAGCTGAAAGACATACAAAAAATATGCAAATTGTGAAACATAGAGTTAAAGTTGCAGGCATTTTAAAACTTTTTTACTAACAGTAATTATGAAGGGTGCATTTAGAGTGATAGCATATTATGCTACCTTCTACTACCTGACAAATGGACATTTGTATTAAAAAAGAACTAGGAAAATATGGGCAATGACCCCTTCTTATTATCTTTTCTTTTAGGTTTCTTTTCTTGACAAGGAATGTGAAATTTGCATTTGGATTTCCTGGAGTTTGTCTGCTTTTCAGCACCAAGGCCATCTCTATGATTTACAGGTTTTGCATTTAATGATTTTCTCAAACAAAATGAAAAACTTTCTGTTTTAGTTCTCTTTTTGAAATCTCCAGTACTAACATCAGATTTTAAATTAAATACATGACAAATGAAAGATGTGTGTTGATTTTTCAATTCAGAGTTCTTTTGAAAAATAATTATTTATAAAAACCAAAATGAACCAAAACAGGGTCATTTGGGAAAGCCTTCACTCACTGAGTAATTTGTAAGGAACAGCTGGATGGGTGAAGGAATATTTACAATATCTGATTATTCTCATATGAAAGACATAACCTTTGCACCTTTTTTTCACTGTTTTTCAAAATATTTCATTTCCTGCTAAATATCGTGAGCATGCTGCTTATCTGCTGTTTTCTCAAAACCTGAATTTTCGAGTGAGGCAGATCCATTACCCAAATCCTTATCCTCTCTGCAGCTGATCCCAAATCCAGTGGAGGGGAGGAGCCCATATGTGAAGCTCAGGCATGCCAGCTGTTCATGCAGGCACTGCTTCCCTGGGACTGAAGGAGCTGCATGACTCCAGCAGGATAACACCACACACAGGGTGGGTTTCACTGGCGTTTCAAAACTGCCTCCATTTCTCAACACATGTGAGTCTCAGTATTTGAAACATGTAGAACGTATATGTTGCATAACCATAGGTTCATTACTAATAATATATCAGACCCCAATGCTGAAGACTAGTTAAGTGCTGGGTAGCACTAGTTAAGCATTAATACAAATCCAGAGAACTTGGGTTTAGTTATTAGCTCACTTTTGTTCCAAAAATGTATTTCCATATCAACACTTCCTTTTTTCTTTCTTACATTTCCCAAATGACCTTGTTCTTTCCCAAATGCTATTGCAGTCTGGCCACAGGACAGAAAAGGTCAGGATCATGGGCTGCTTTTTATCAAAAAAGGTACAGACATGCCTTTGGTGGAAAAGGTGTGAGCATTGGGCAGCAAAAACGTACTCCTTTACTTAGGCCAAGCCATGCACATGCCCTGGCATGGCCTTTGGAAGTGTCTCAAATACAGAGTGTAACTGAAAGTGCAGTACTGCTCTGAGCAAAGCATTGGAAATACTTTGTTTTACTACCTGCTTGGAATGAGCCCTGTTGACAAACTGAGTGCCTCTGAATGAACCAGTTTGCACAGCCTACCCTTGGAGATTTTGGCTATGCTCTTGCTCTGGAAGGGAGCATAGCATGGAACTGAGCAACCCAACACTGTAGTGCCAAGGGTGTCTGGGAATATCCAGAACCCTGGGAGGATAGATTTATGCCTGGGAGGACGGGATGTACAAAGCTTTTAAAAAACCTTACAAGGTTGCCGATAAAACTAGAAAAATACCAAAATTGTTGGTGAAGTCCTATTTAAATTCTATTCTGCACTGTTTTCCATTATGTTTGAAAACCTAGTAATAGTTTAGCAGCCTACCTAAGGAAAAAATTACTTTTCTGCAAGTGGGAGTACTGACGAGATTACAGCAGCTGGATGTCTATTACCCTAAGCTACATTGTACAGAGCTAAATGGATCTTTGTACAAAAAACTAATCAAGGTGGAAGAGAAAAATTGGGTTCATTAACAATCCCTGTCACTGAAAAGTCAAATAACTTTTCACTCTTTAGTTGAGTCCAATTACAGAGATATTGCTAGAAATTGTGTTTCTGTGACAGAGAGCTTTGACAGTGGTTTTTCTTTTTTGGCACTTTGCTTATTGCTCACGCACATTGCACCCATAGCTGAGTGGAGATTAACACCTGTTCCTGTTTCAACAGAAAATGATGGATGGTGCCATTACTGGCACAACTGTCTGTGAACAAAATTAACGTTGCATGCGTTAACTTCGTACTTACAGCAATTACCACAATTACCTTTGAATCATAGCTTGCACAGACCCTGCACCAAAGCTGATAAACTGTGAACAATCATCCTCCCATTTTCTTGGAGAGGGCTGGAGGCAAAATGCAAGCTTGCTCTATGCCTCCCTTGAGCCAAGGGAAATCTAGTAAGTACCCCCACCTCCTTTTACCCTCTCAGCTAGTGATTTTCATAACACTCCTCTCAAATATATATAAGGTTCTCACATTTCATTTTATAGCTACATTTGACTCAAATATGAAATGGATATTTATAAAGCCTGAATCAAATCTCCAGTGCTTATCTGGATCTTTGAAACCTGACCCATGTGGCTAAATTAATGGGAACAGTTGTATTTTGGCTTTAAATATATGTATCAGTGGTACCACTCAATATAATTCACCTCACCTGGTGTTGGCTGTTGGAGGTTTGAGTTCCAAGCTAAGCTGCTCATCAAGGTTCCCTCTAGAGCCGTTGGGGATCAAGACATGTCACTCCAGCAAAGACAGACTGCTGGCATTCATGGGATCAGCTGCCATTCAAAAGTACTTGTTTCTTTCCTGGACTATAGAGGGAGCCAAGACAATTGGCTTGGACCAGGAGCCCAGCTGTTATTTAGGATTAAATTAACAGCCATCTGATGAGAAGGAAAATTGCCATCCCCAGACAGTCACTTACTGCCCTTGAGCTGGACCAGCCAGGTAAGCAGCTGTCTGTCCCACAGCGCATGTTCTGCTGGATAAACTTCTCTAGCAAAGTAGAGAAGTCCCTGAAAGTGTCTTTTCTTTTTCTCTTGTTAGTAGGCTGAACTCCTTAAAATGAGATCTGCAAAACTCTTAACCCATACTTTCTGAAATGTGATACTTAAAAATGTAGTTGTAAAGATATTTAGTAGTCTTTTAGATTATTAAATCTATTTCTAATAAAAACATTAATAACAATTCTCTTTTCTTCATCTAACTATGAAACTTGTCCTTTCTTTGTTTTGTGGTGAGACCAGAAAAAGTATCTTTGAGATATAATCTGACATAAAATGTTATCTAAAACACTTTGCATGAAAACTGTTTTCAGAAATATATATATTTTCCAGAAAGAAAAAAATAATAATTTCCATATCACATTTCAACTAATTATCCCCATTCATACAAACCAACCCTTATATCTTCCTGTTGACAGCACTGTGTTTTCTTTTCTTTTCTTCTCTTTTTTTTTTCTAGTGCATTTGTAGCATGTGGATCAAAGGTTTATGGATTCTTGTCTTTTCTTGAACCCACAAGCAAAGTAGCAACACAGCCAAGTTTTAAAAGTTTGCAAATCGTTAAGAAACAAAACAGACACAACACATGGTGTTCCCAAGAGAACTGAGACATGAAAGCATCTGTGTTGTGATGAACGTACACAAAATCTGTTGGGACTAGACTTAGTTGTTTAGTAGGGCTTGGAATGCACTATGATTCAGTTCTCCTGTTGCAACTTTCAGGAATCAGACTATATATTTTGCAACAAATCCCCCAAATACTCTGCAATGGAATTGAACTTGTCCATTGCTCTGGACCGAACCTCAAATTTTTGGACACTGATTTCCATCCAGATTTTAAGTATACGACTCATAATATGTTTTCTACTTGAAGCTCTGCAGAATTTTCTTAAGTTTTGGGTTCTTTACAAACTTATATGAAAAACTCTGGTTATTGAACTTAGGGGGGCTTTGCCACTGCTTTCAGGATTTGCTGTTGCTGTTTTCTTGCCATGGCCTCTGATGACAGACTGTTCCTGGTCTCCCTTCCTGTGTCTCTACCTGACACTGGTTAGCCTGGCTGCACACAGGAGCAGTGTCAGGCAGGAAGCTGAATGTGCTACTGCATGCTGGTATTGCCCTCTCCCCATAACCTGCTTTTCTCAGTGCCAGTCCTTTAATCAGGCTACACAGAGGGACCAAGCCAAATGTCTTATGCAACCTGTGTAGTTGTGTTCATCAAAACGTTTGGCAAGACTTACTTTTCCATATAGCCATCTTGACTGGCACCAATTATACTCTCATCCTTTAATTTTATACTAATTGAAGTCCTTATCAGCTTTTCCATTATTTTGTTTAGGACTGGTGCCAGAATAACTGACCTGCAATTACTGTGATCCTTCTGCTTCCTCACTTTGGCTTTTGGCAGCATTGCATATTTCTACTGTTCCCTAACAACCTTTGGATTTAGAGTGCATGGATTCTTTGACATAAAAATATTCATCTCTAATAGAAGGATTTTAACAGTGACTTCTCAGACAGTGTGATGCAAGGGAGTTTATTATCTTTGGGCCATTGATTGTATCATCTTTTTTTGCCTTCAAATACTAAACAGTAGAGTTTGTGTGTGTATCTGCATGCGTCTATTACAATATATATTTTTTCTGTCTTATCTATAGTATTAATAACATTGTCATTTTAAACTATTATTTTAATCTGTCCGTACCATCTTAATGAATTACAAGGGAGACAATATACTCCTTAAGAAACTTCATATTTTTCTTAGCAACATATATTTCCTATTTTTCTTTGTCATACCTATATTTCCTTCATTGATAATTTATAGTGCCACTGTTTAATTTGATAAACATATATGTACATCTATACAAGCAAGAGAAGGTTTTGCATGTTATGCAGCAATGTCGTGGTGTGCTTTGGTGTTTTCTGCCAAAAAAGGGAGACGTAATCACAAACATTGCTCGTATGTAATCAAAGGATCAGAAAAGATGTTCTGACTGAATTTAATCCATTCTTTGCTGAATGGTGTTAATTTACAGCCCAGAGCATTTATTCTAGTGTGTTCCAGTAAAGACATAATGAGAACAATAAAATAAGATACCCTCCACTGAAACTCCTCTTTTTTATTTTCCTTTTCCATTGTCCTTTTTCCCCTGTGTTTAAACATGAGTTGTTTAGCAATTCTACTTGTTCTTCTAAACTCATTCACTTTCCTTCAGATGGTCAGTATACATCTGTCACAGCACCAATGCACACCAACAGAGCAGCTTGAAACTTCTCAATGACATCCTGACAGCTGAAGCCTGCATTCTCAATTTAGGGGGGTTTGGATTTCTCCTGTTTACTGTAGTTTCACTAGAGAATGATATTTTATAAACACCTGGTAATTTAATTAAAATAAGGATCTGGACTTTTAACAAGAGAGTGTTTTTTTTAAGGTTTGGCATTCAGAAATAAAGCAGATGTTTATTGTGCTTTTTAAGTGTCTAGGAGATCTTGTCAAAATTGTCTGGCTTGTAAAGTTATTTTTATGTTATATATAAGTGTAGATTATTCTTTGTTTTCATGCATTAATACATGTGTATTATTTCATAAATGTTTACTTATTATTTTCTTGTTGTTGTTTTTTTTTTCTCTCTTATTATTTTCTTGTTATTTTTCTTGTTTTCTTAGTATAGAGCAGTACTTTTGGTAATTGCCTAAAGCTCTGCATATAAATGTGCTCTACAAAGTTGTTTGGATTAAAGATGTCTGGCTGCAGCTTCATTAAACAAACTGTTAATTAATCTGAAATATTATCTAGGATGCCAAAGGCTTTTCCTTTGTAGACCATGAGGGTTTATCTGTGGAATCTCCAGCCACTGGGGCTTTCTCCCCTCCTATATATGCCAAGCCCAGGAGTTTTTTCCCCATACAGAGCACTGGCCATAGTGGTGCAAGTGCAGCCAGGCACCAAAGCCTTTCCCTGCAGCTTTGAGCTGCCAGATCATGTTCCCCTCCTGGACTGAACTCCTATCCTCACATTGTGCAGGACCTCACCTTTAAAAGTTGCATCAAGGAAAAACACAAGATCAGCTTGTCTCTTAGGACATCAGGCTTTTTTAAGCATTATTCTTAAAAGAGAACATTTGTTAAGAAAGGAAAACTCCAGGAATAGTTGCCATTCCCACAAAACTTTTCCCACTAGATCCTGCAGAGTTCACCAGTTCCTGATCTCTTGGCTTAGCTCTTACTACCAAATAATGATGGACAAAACCAAGAGGGATCAGTCCTTAAAACCTCTCAGAAGACAAATTTTAGGGCTAGAATAACTATCTAGTGTGCTAGTCTCACTCTTAGTTGAATCCTGACCCTGGTTTTGCAAGACTGTTGACTTCAATAATGCTCTAACCAAGAAAATTACATCCTGAATTTTGACCTATTTTTCTTTAGTACATAATATCTGCTCTCTTTAATCTGTTTTGTCTAAGAGTATGTCTTCTCCTTTTGCATCAGCTAGTGAGTCCCTTCTGCAGCTTTACTTCAGCTTTTGTTTGCCTCTGATTTTTTTCTCATTCTTCTAATGAACATACCATGAGGTGGTAAAAAAGTGGGGTTTTTTTGGAATAAGCATGAATATCATAAGGAGGAATATAATAGTTCTTTCTTTCTCCTCTGATTACAAAAACAAACAAATAGAAAAAGTTATGGATCAGCTAGTGGAGGAAAAAGGACAATTACAAGCAAGCCTAAATTTAGACTTATGAGTTTGAGCCAAAGCCCTCTGAGGACCATGAGAGTCTTTCCACCCACTTCAAAAGGACGTGGAGAACACCTCACTACTTAGCACAGCTTTGGGTAAGAACCGTGTTAACAATCCAGGGGAACGTTCTCAAAGGTTAAACCCACCTTATTTTCAAAGGGAAAGTCTGACAAATTTTGCCAGACTCTGGACCTTAATTAGAACACTGGAACATTTCAAAGTGACAACTATGTTAAGACCTTTTTCTTCCATATTCCTTCTTGGGTGGATCAAGCAAAGGAAAAAAGGCCATCTCTGCTGGAAGTTTTTCTTTCATTCAGTAGCCTACCCACACCCCAGTCACAGAGAGGAAAAAAGGATTGCTTTGACCTCCTCAATATCTTATGCAGAACTAAAATATCTATACATGTTGCCCTGTTATTACACAAAGAACATGTCTGCTGTCTTTAAAAAACTATTATTGCCACTTGTACTGTTCCTGTGATGATCTTGTGTATCAGAACTATATTTAGAAGAACCTTCTGCTCCAAATAAATGCAAAATGATTCTGTAATTACAGTTTAAATCTAATTTAGTGAAAAATTGGTTACTCTTATCCACTATAAAGATTTCAGGTCTACTTCTGCTCCCCTTTTGACAGGACCAGCTACACATATACTGCACCACTTGTAAGGTGGTGATGTTCCTTTGGTGTCATTGGGTACTTTGGGTCAAGAAAATTGGAATTTTCTGCTTTCATGAGAATCACTTTTTTTTTCAAATAAAAGAAGTTTGAGGATTCTTGTGCTCCGAAGAATGACCATTTTCCAATGTTTCTGAGGAAATGGATGTTGTGGAAGAATACTGGCTGGAAAGCAATGCCCCATGGCACTGCCAAAGCACAACGTGCACCTGAGGGTCTAGAAAGCATCAAGGGAGGTGACCTGGATCCTACTGGCTGTGCCTCTCTCTGCCCTAACCAGGTTTCCTCTTCAAGGTTCTAAGCCTGTGTATGCTGGGTTTGTGTCCCTGGAATGCAGGTCTGATGGGCCACTTGGGGAACCCTGAGCGGTTTCATGCTTCAGCTCTTTCCTCTTTCAGTATTGCATTCCCTATGTTCTTGAACTTTGTTGTGAGATGTGTGCATGAATCTTGCAGATAGCAATGTATAGGTTTTTATACATAAAAAAAAAGGTTGTGTATAGACATATATTTAACTATATTTATATTTATATTTATATTTATATTTATATTTAGAACTATTTTCTAGCATTCACCTAAATTTTCAAGCATTTCTCTCTGTTTAGATTTCCTTTATCCCATGTGCAGATTCCTTGTTTTCCTGAATCAGGAAACCAAAAGAAAAATCAAGAGTAAATTTCTTTTCTCATCTTACTTTATAGCATCATCTGATAAAATGGAAATTTCTCCTCCAGATAAACTGTACAAAAAGTGAGCCCTTTGCCAGAATCCCTAGAGTGCCTGTAAAATATTTAACAGAAGGCTTGTTTTGACAAAAGGATATCACCCCTAATTGTCAAATCCATTCCAAATGAAGGTGGGAGAAGATGAGTGGATACTGGCTTTTGTCAGCAGTCAGGACTTTGGGAACTTCATTGTGAACCATCAAATCTAATTTTGAACTTTTTTGTCTTATCAGTCACAGTTTCATGGATTTCATTATTTGCATGGGTTGCTTTTTTTTTTCAGTGCTTTTAACATAATGTTTGACTCGTGGTGAAGTTAGATGTGACAGGAGAGTGTTTGGAAGAGAAGGCCTGAGCTGATCCCCACCAAGTGTGTGCAGGCCTGGACCAGCCCAGGCTGGACAGGGGCAGGACTGGGCAGCAGTGAAATTCCTGACAGATAGGTCCAGACCCAACAGCCCAGGTACAGCAAGGGCTCTTGGAGTTTTTGGAGTAACATCTGTTAGGAATGATGTTTCTTCACCCTCTTGCACTGCCCACAAGGCATCATCTTCTGTTCTCTTTGTCTCAGCTCCTTTACACTTTGTTTGGAATTCCTTTGAGACTTGTTCCCCAGACTCTTTTCTTTCTTCAGTACTATGTTGCTTAGAGGTATTTTCTTCCTTTCTCTAAGGTTATTGCACTTTTAACTGGAATTAGTGGCATTTGGGACAGAGAGCCAAAAGAAAACTGGATCCTTCCAGCTTAGGGACCAACTTTGTTGGCATTGTAGAACAACCAGCCATGGGGACTGTTGAAATAAAGGGAGGCCACACACCCGTCTCTGCCTGGATATTTTAAAGCCTTTATTTTCAAACAACTCTGTTTTTGGAGAAAAGAAAAAACCACAGGATTCACTTATGAGGGAAATAATTTCTAAAGCTGTGCCAGATCCCCAGCTCTTTCCTCTGGCCCAGCACTGAGAAGCAATCTTTAGGCTGCCTGCAGAGGACATCTGGTGATCCTGTGGTGTAGGGGAGTCATCGTGCTGCTTTAGCCACTTCAGGACATCTGCTCTTTTGAGCTTTTGGAGAGTGATGGGACACAGCCAGAATTTGCAGTATTTTGAAATGGATCTGTCAGCAGAATAGTCCCCGGAGAATTTTATTCCTGTGGTGTAATTTCAGGTTGGTCTCTCTTTGCTATTTTCAAATCAGCCAGAAAAGAACCCAGTGTATGCTGAGCTGAGAACTCAGAGAGGAGTTTTCAAGCATCTTTTACCACCTCTGTGGACTCTTCCCAAAGGGTAAGTTTTCAGGCAGGAGAGACCTCTTCTGAATACTGAAAATTTTTTTTTTCCAAAAAAGTCTTAGCCAACAATAAGAACAAGCATTGTGTAGCTTTATAGTCAGCAGAAATCCAGAGCTAGGGATCATCCTGAGCCACTGAGAGTACAAGACAGTTGGTGCAGCTCTGAACTTCCCTGGCCATGAACTCAATGTGAGATGATTGCAAGTGCTTGATGTGCTGGTGATGTTTCTGCCAGCAGTGCCAAAGCTCCAACCATCAGCACTGCCCCCCTGGACCATTCTGCCACCTTCTGCTCCACTATTCTTGGATTCAAAGCATGAAGGACTTGGTTGCATGCAGTAATGCTTTACTTGCTACAAAACATGGACATAGTGTTGTTCTTACTGTTCCTACTTGAACAAAAAAGCAGAGTAAATCATTCACAAATCCATTGTGATGGAATCAGAAAGGGGTAAATCTACCTGAAAAGTGAGGGGGGATCATGAATTAGTTGCCTTCTCGCATTCTCTGCTACCCTCTCTTTTGGTACGGACGGCCCAATTTTTACCAAGAAAATAGGATAATAAATGGATGACATAAGATGAACTCATTTGGTATTTTGTCAAGGGGGATGATACAAAACATTCTATCTTCTCCCATGCTATACATAGCAGATGAAGAGTTAGACAATTTGTTTTGTCACATTTCTAACAAATTGCTCCATTTCATAAATCTCGTAAGTGCTTAAAACATAATGTGTTAATCAGGCTTGATCCCCCCAAAAGTCTGATGGTTTTGACTTCTAGACAAGTTAGCACTCTTGGAGAACACACTGTAACTTCTGTATGAATGAGATGGACTGGGACCTATAGAATGGCATCACCTCTCTTAGCTCTAAACTGAGTTGGTATTTACCACAAAATTAAAGCTATTTCTATATTTATAATCTAGAATGCCAGCGAGGGAAAATTGTTAGGATGATTGTGTCTGACTTGTATGGTATTCATTTCACCCTATCCTAAACAGATAAAAACTCACTGACTTATTTTTTAATGTGTTTTGGTAATAATGCAAAAGACTAGATTTTTCCAAATAGGTATTAGGATGTTTTTTTCCATGCCCACTAAAGTATGACATTGAAATTCAAAGGAACAACAGTTTGTGTAAATGTGAATTTCTCTTCAAGCATCTTAAACACTGAGAAGTAAACTGAGCTGTGGAATAAGCTATGGAATAATGACCACTGCCTTCAGAAAAGATTTGCATTGTTTCTGCAGTCATTGAATTTGGTGCAGAATCATTTAATCCAGTTGATCTGATCTCCTGAAATCTTCTTTGGATTTAAGCCTCTTCTGCAGGTCTTCTAGGGACAGATACATTTTTAGAGACATAAACTTCAGAATTTTAATCACTTTTTAAGACTGCTGGCACCAGTGATATGCATATTTCACAAGTTTCACCTTGCAGACATGTTGAGGCAAATGAGCTGTTGCAAACATGTAACTGGTTACCATGTACATACAAATTCAGAGGTAAATAATGTTCATACTTCATGCCCAGTGCAAAATGCCTTTTTGCTATTGAAATAGAGAGGCAGCGTTTTAGGATCTCCATGGCCACTAAGAAGTAATTGGGTAATTGGGTAAAAGGGTAATTGGTGGATTTCAGTATTTTTGTCATGATGGAGAAGACCACATATTTTCCTTTCCACAAGCCTTAATTTTTAAAGTATGTAAATATAAGAAGCTATTAGAATTTTAAATAGAAATGTATATTTAAATGAAGTTTCCCTCTGCTTTCATTCCTCAGAATCCAAGATCCCTTTCCTGGATTGACTAACAAATGCAGCAGAAGTTTTTGAAGCACTTTTTGTGCAAATCTCAACCACAAAAGAGAGGCAGTCACCTCTCAGGGTCCTGAACTGCCTCAAGGAAAATGGCAACGTCAGCATTTACAGGTGAGGTGATGCAAAATATTTTTATATAGGGAACCCCTGCATTGCTAAAGATCCCTTTGTGTCTCCAGTGCCTGTGAAGGGAGACAAGATGCTAGTTGTTATTCTTTGTCTACTGCTCATTAGTTCATTACCATTTTTCTGCTTCACAGCATTAACCACTTCATGGAACAACACCCTCCCTGTGCTTCACACATCACAAAAAGCCACCCATGCTTCTAAGAGATGCTCCTGGCTTTCATGGCAGTGCAGGGCAGCAAATGGGACAAAAGACTTCAAAGCAGGCAAATTAAGAAGGATCTCTAAGATAAACATGTATTATTCAGTAATGTCTGAAGTCCATACCTCTTGCTTTGTGTTGCCCAGAGCCTGCTCTTTGTCTGCTGTCATGTTTTCAGTGTACGGCTGGGGGTGACTGACTTTTCCATTCAATTCCAGGCATAACTATTTTCTCACTGTTTAGTCAAGCTCTGTGACATTTCCATGAATTCCACCAGGTCTGAGGAAGAGAAAGATGTTGCACATTTCCAGTGAGACAACCCAAATCACTATTCTACTATTTCTGCCCCACTGCTCTGTTCCAGTCCAAAGTAATCAAAAAGCTTTACCTTTTGCACCTTTTATCACTCACTGATATCTTCTATACCTATTGATTCACTATTTCTGAATTTTGCTTTATTTTTGTATTTCATATAACCCTCTTCCTGTTTAACAAAGGAGATGGAAGAAGGAAAAAATAGCTGCCTTCAGTCATTCTGCTGGGACTGAAGATAAGTAAGTTTTGGATTTTACATACCAGTGGCATGAGAGGGGTGCAGGGAGCATGAATATTTTATTTATTGAATATGAAAATACAAATGATTGGTATAAAGCACAAGTTTACTGCAGTTATCACTTGAGTGGAGCTCACTTTTGACAAGGCTCAGTGAGAGGAGCAGGGGAACCATTGTTTACCCTTTGGGTTTTTTCCCATTCGTAGCATAAAAGGATGAAAATTAGAGCCCTGTCAAACATAGGAGATCCATCTCATGCAGGGTCTTGAAATATGGCTTTTTTCCAAACTGGAACAAAGCTCCAAAATTTCCAAAGGTTCAATGAAGAAAATTGTCAGAGAGAAACAATCTAACCCATGTTCACAGAATTAGTTCACTTTGTCAGAACTGAAATGCTCTTTTCACTTTGATTACTTCATATTTTTTATATAATGTGTCTAACCTGATGCTAAATAAAATACCTCATGTAAAACTTTCAAGTCCAACAACACTGGAAAATGGTATCCTCTGGGGATTCCACTTTGAAAGAAGAGTTGCCAAAATCTTCACGGATGTCTACTGAGATGGTTGAGAAGTGAATTTCAGTCATTTATTGGTTTGTACTTGATCATTCAAAACAGCAGCATTCAACCATGTTGAACAAGTCACCCATGATAAAACACTAAGAGGCAGGAGGCCTGACATACACCCAACCCTGCCCAGTATTCCATCCAAGTATGGTCCCAGCAGCACCTGAGGAACCCCAGGAAAATGTGAGGAGGGGTCATCACAGCCTGGGCTGTGTGCCTCTAACCCACTGCTCCAGGTCCCAAACCTTTTCACATGAAGGATGAGCAGTCCTGGCAGACCACATTAATTTAACAACATCCCTTCATGATTTGAGTCATGATGGACTGTAAGCTGGGTTTCCATAACTTTGGAAGATACTCCTGCCAATTAGCTTTGATTTGGAACCAGCAGAAGCAAGGTCAGCAGATGTGCCCAGCCCACACCAGGTGGGGTTCTTTGTGTCCTAGAACAGCCATTGGCTATAATGAGATATTTAATGGCTGCATTATCTTTTTTGTAATTATTTCCAGTACCTACCTAGAACGTAACCTGGGTGTGCAAGTGGGAATACGTGTTTTGGAACTGAAGCCAGCCCTGGGAAAAGAGCTGTGCTGCCCCTTCTCAGCTGCCACAATGTTGATCCTGTGGGGCTTTTTGGGTTTTGTTTGTTTAGTAATCAAGCAGGGACCTTTTTAGTCATTGTGTAATTACTGGGGCATAACTTGCTCACATGTGGTCATGACACAGCTCCCTCACAATCCCTCCCTGCTGAGTACATGAGGTGTGACCTCAGCACAGCCTTGGGGGGCATTGTTCACCCCTTGTTCCACGCTGCACTCACAGCTCAGTCAGTGCAGTTTAATCACAGATGAATAACTGTGTGGGAGCTCAAACCACCACATTTCTCAAAGTAACTTGGTGGTAGAGAGTAGACCTCTAAAATGCAAAGCATTAGGGTGGAGAGTTGGTTGACTCCTGCCATTCATTTATTTTTTAAAGAGCATTGATGAACTTAAACTCCCATCACAAGGAACTATCATTAACTAGTGCACATTTATTTACTTAAGGAGTCTAATAATCAATCATCAGAATTTTCCACTTGTTTTCTGGCATTGTATTTCATCACTTGGTAAAGTATGAAACATTATCATTCTTTACAGGAGTTTGTTAACGGAATATTTATTTGAAGAAGTTTCAATATAAATAAAGATTTTCTACATATATTCCTTTAAACGGATTTATTTTTATTTCAACTATTTGCTTTCCTATGAAAATTTTATGTGAAAAAATAATCTAGAAATGTAAATGGCATGAAAATGGAATTATCTGTCAGATGGAAGGGGTGATCACTCCAAGCTAGGTATGTGGGTTTGGGTGGGGAACAGCAAATGGCCTCATTGGTTGATATTTTTGGGGGATTTCTCTGTGAGCCCCACTATCCCCACTACTGTAGTTCATTTATTCTTTGGGAAAGAAAAGAAAGGCTGGTATAAGTTAGGAATGGTAATGTAAAAGCTTATACCCACTGCATAGAAGTTTTTCAAATTGTTACAAGCATTAAATTGCCAAAGTTTTTTCCATATACTGCCTGTATTAAACATGACATGCCTGCTAGGGTTGGTATAAAGTTTTGTCAACATTTTTGGCGTGCAAGGTCTCAGCCTGGGGTCAATATTTTCTCGACCAAATTTTGTTGTTTCAGTTGCCTTTTTACACTCATATATTGTAACTCAAACATTTTAAAAAAATGAAATTTGGCAGGCTATTAGTCCATAATGTGGTCTGATGCCTTTGGGTATTTTTTTAAATGTAAATCACTGAGATATTTAAGGTTTGAGGTTTAAGAACTGTGCACACACTTTAACAACTTCTTTTAAAAATATTTAGTATGCATATTTACTACATATGTATCTTATAGAGACTAGAGATTAAACTGGAGATTACTTGCTAAAATATGCAAACTGCTGTCCATGAATAAACATCCTCATGAACTCCTATTGAAAGTTTCTTATTTTAAAAAAATGTTTAAAGCTACAATAAAAGCAAGGATAAGTAAGATGAGGGGAGAAAAAAAATTCAACATTTAAATTATTTTAATGGTTTAACTTGGCCATAGAAAATAAAGAAGTTCATTTTTTTCTCTCCTGGGATCTAATCCAAAGCCCACTGAGGCCAAAAGAAGGCTTTGCACCTATTCCCATGTGTGCTGGATCTATTTTCTGCTCTGCTGCTCCCTCACTGTGTTGTGTTGATGGACTGAAGCAGCAGCTCCCTCAACAGTCCCATCCATCTGCCTTGTGCAGTAGATAAGTCTGGAGTCAGCTACTAGTGGCAGAGGAACTCTCCTCTGGAGTGTCCTTTCTCTGTGAATTTGAATCAGATTTCCACTTTGGCTTTAACATTTTAGTGCTTCCCAGTCATTTGTTACAGTCCTCACACAGTAAAGTGTGGGAGAAAAACATTTTAGAACCCTGCAAAGGCCCAAATGTCCCTGTGCCCACATCAGTGTTATGTCCCACACAGCACCCCCAGCCCAAGAGCCCAAAGTATTAACCTCATTTCAAAGTAATTTTTAGCATCAGCCTGGGAATACATTCCATGATTTTTGTTAGTTACAAATGACAGGATTTGTGTAATCAACGAGCGCTGGCGCCATCGCATGCAATGCTCGTTAGAGTGCAATTCCTGCAGTTCCTGGACAATCTGTTCCTTATGCTGATTTCTGGGAGCTTGCAAACTCTCACTAAGACGCTGGCAACATCAACCAAACATCTCAGACACATTGTCTTTCTGAACCTGAACTTTTTTAATGGTGGTTAAACATGTTGTCTGCTTTAGTTTCCTGTCTATCTTCATCATAAGCCAGCACCTGTTTCCAATAAATTATACACAGAGCTGTATCAGCAACACCTTGGCAGCAGCTGCCACCCTGAAAAGCAGAATGCCCTGGAGGACAATACACCTGTGAACACATACAGTGTTTATTTAGCTGAAAGGCAAAACTTTAAGTTACATAAAGCAATTATCGAAAGCCTAATGCATGCCCATTATTAACACAAAATAACCTTGTTCTTTAAAACCAATAAAAATCTATTTAAGGGCTTTTTTCAAATCCCAGGGAAGCATGTACAAGTACCATGGATCTGCTATTACCCTAGGACTTCAATGTCTGATGGTGGGAACACGTGTGGGGGAGGCTACATGTGCAGCTACAAAGAAATAAGGCACAGATTTGGAGTTCATTATGCACAGAGATGAGAGAAGATGCCAAATCATTTTCAGAGAGACTGTTGAACAACAGAATATTTTTTTGTGGTTGCACATTATAAAGAAGCATTTTGTTGCTGAAGTATAGAACTACTGTGTTTAAAACAGTGTTTGATCTTTCCATCACTATGAGACAGTAGAAAAAAGTAGTTCTGAGAAAAAGGTTTTCTTATTACTGGAACAAACCTTTCATTTCCAGTTCACTACCAGCACTGGCCTTTCATGTAAGAGCAGCCTATTTTAGCAGCAGTAAGTAGACTTGGTTGTTTGCAGCAGATCACAGGATAATGGAAATGAAAAAAAACTTACGATTAAAATAGAACACAAATCTGAGAAAAATTCTCAAGTTTTGATAAAGCAAGAAGTAACACTAGGAACTCTGTATTTCAAGTAAAATGTAACACACATTTTCAGTTTAACACACATGCTTTAAAGATTATTTGGCACATGAACCTTATAAATCGTGAAAAAGGGAAGACATTTTCTACCTGGTGTTTCTAAAATTAGCACTAAATATGAAAAGTTTATATACATGCATGCGTGTATGTATCTATTGTATTAAATGCCCATAAATTGCTCACTTCTAAAGACATACTTTAGAATAATTTCATTTCTTGTCTTATGCCTTCTGATGCCATTTAAGTGACCAATAGGAATGCTCTTAAGTGAAAATGTGTTTTAACACTTTGGCCAGACCTGAAAGCTGTGGAAGGACTTGTTAATGGGTATTACAGCCTTCTTAAGTGTCATTTTCCTAAGCTCTTACAATGCTGAGTACAAATACAGGTAGAGTGGTGATGCCACCATGTAGATATTCTCCTGCCAATAACACTGGAGAATTAGATCCCAATGGTCATGCCATATTTTATGAAATGTAAAATAAAATTCCAAGAGAATGGCATTAGCTTAACATCACAATAAATACCCTGTCTTTCAAATGTTGCTAGTAGACCTATTTTGTTTCATATTTTATTATTAGACAGTCCAAAATGTAACATATCTGTATCTTTTTACAGTTGACCTCCTTAAAACTGCTCTATTTTCATCTCAGAGCAAGCATGGTACATTTCAGAGATCTGAGCTAAAACATATGGATTAAGTCAATGATTCAATTTCTAAACCTCCAAATGACTGTTCTGATTACTCATGCAAATCTATATTTTTGCCAGATCTCCTAAAGACTTAAATATGAGTAAAATTAATTGGAATATATTTTCTTCTCCTGATGCATGTGAGAATATGATGGAATGATGATCATCATGCCCAGATACAAACCTGTGTCTTGATTCCAATTTTCCTGGCTGTGTTTGATTCTAATTGAATATAAATGCTATGAACACCCAGCTAAGATTCCAACCAAAAGGAAATCCAGCTATGGCTGCAGAACAAAAACTATTTATTTTCCCCTGGAGTGTCTAGCTTTTATTAAATGTCAACAAATCCAAAACCAGGCTTTACTAATCTATGGTGTCCATGGGAAATAAGTCACAAGCACAAGTCACTGAAGATAATGTTTGCTTTGGTTTAGATAAACAGGTTCCAGGGAACTGAAATCTCACACAAGCATTTAAAATCTACCCCTTATTTTCCCTTAACATTTGTGAGATCTCCCAGTGGTGCTGAAGAATGCCAAGATGGATACAGCGCGGGGGCTGGAAGCAGACCTACATTTGGGATTGTTTACTGCCCTCTGTGATGAGTTTATCCATTAGTTTCCTTCCTGTTGACTTTTGTGCATGCTGTTAACCCAGGGTGTTACATGTTCTTTAACAGAAAATGGAATTACAAGTGAAAGATGCTGCCACCTGCGAGATCTACCTTTGTTCTGCCCACTGGAATTGCCTTGGGAGTGAGGGCTGCAGATGCAGCTTTGTGCTGGGACCTGCAGGGACCCCCCACCTTTCCACAGAGTGTACTGGATCCTCCTGACCTCACATCTGTGCTCACACAGGTCTGGCTGGGATTGGGAGATTAGGGTGGAGATGAGCCCTGTAAGATGAGAAAACGTTAGAGAATGGAGCTCACAGCCACTATGCTGCCCCTGGCATGACCTTTCAGAGATTCAAGGAGGGTAGCAGGAGTGCAGGGCCATGTGGGTCAGCCTAGTCCCACCCTAGGGATGCCAAGTGTGGTTTGATTTGGTGAAGAGGTTTTATAAAGCTGAGTTACCCTGTGGAGGGATGGGACAGGGCAAACCATGACAGATACATGGCATTGCAGCTGATATGACCAGGAGAGACATTCTGAGACAGAGAAAGGGAGAAAAAAGATATCAAAAGACACACACATCTTTCTAAAAAGCCAAAGAGAAGTACAAATGACAAGACAGTCAACCACCAGTAAGGTTAAGTATATATCAAATCATCTTGGGGAACCTTTTATCTCAGGCACAGTAAGGTGGCAAAAAAGCTTGCCTTGTTGCAATGCTTCTTTATGATTTTAATTAAGTTTCTTTCCACTTGAGAAGATACAAAGAACAATAAAAGAAAGCAATATGAAAGTTCACAGTGTGCAAGATTCATCTTGTATTCACAGGTTTTGCGTAACTCATTTTAAACTGATGTTTGCTTGTTTAAGAATGCACACCTGCACATTACCACTTGGGGTAAATTAGTTTATTAGCCAAGGAATGTCTGAATTCTTACTGGAAAACCCATATAAATGCAATTATGTTTTCTTTCAAGATCCCGTTTTGGTAAAACATACTATCCCACTTTCATACTCCAGAGGAAAAAAGGCAGTAAATGATGTACAAACATGTAGGAGAGATGCAGGTGAAAAGATTCACAGGGCTTAAAACTGTCACATGCTTTATGATTCAGTGTGCCTTTCCATGTATAATATAAGCACTTGGTTTCATATTATATTCATGTCAGATCAAATGTTCCTCTCAGAGACTAGGATTTTATTAGCCTCTCATTTTTATTTGTTTTTACTTTGAATTAAAACCTAAAGGTGGTGACAGAAGAAATTCTGATGCTTGGCATAGGATTAATACTTGAGAGACATTCAACTTTGTTAATCATCCATTTGAAGAGAATTTCCTTATGCAAAGAGTTTGCTCCACTTTGGACAAAACAATTTTTTCATCTCTGAATTCTGAAAGAGCAGAAGGGTGGAAAGAAAGTGAGGGGAGGCAAAAGGAGCAAAGGGAGACGGAGCAAAGTGTGAAGCTTTGATCTTTTCATAGAGAGGCTGAGGCAGTTCAAAATGAAAGAATCTCTCACCATTAAAAAAAAAAAAAAAAAAAAAAAAAGAAAGAAAAAGGAAGAGAAACAGAGAGAGCAGTATGACAGGAGACAAAAAATGAAGCAGGAAGAAAAGCCTCAAAGTAAAGGAGTCATGCCAGACTCTGAAGGGGAAGCTTAGCAAGGAACAGAAGAGGAAGCACCTTGGCTTTCTAAATGCAAAGAACTTCCAAGAGAAATAAAGGAATAGCAGCATTTAAAGATGTTCAAGCAACTTCTGATTTTGCATTTTTTATTGCATTTCTTACCCTATGTAAATTATAAAATAACTGTGCCATAACTGACTGAACAGTCTGGACCTATGGATATAAAACACACCAAAGCAACTGAGCCACAGAAAGAGGAACACTGGCCCCAAAGCCTTCAGCAGAGGGACTGAAAACCCCCATTTCTAAAGCAGAGAGATTCCTGGGTGTGTGACAGGGTTTGGGGATGGTGCAGTGCTGGTCAGGGTAAACTCAAGAGAAAAGTGATCTAGCAGCAGGTCAACAGCTACTGTGTGTAAGTAATTATAAACACTGTATGAGTTCACTGCCTGAAGACCTGCCATCTTTTTTTATCCTAAGAACAGCAGTCACTATTCATGAATTTAAGTAATAGAAATAGAATGCACACCTACCCACTGTAATTTATGTCATCCATTTTCAACAAGGTGTCCTCTTTGCAAAAAAAAAACCTTGAAAAATCCACTTCAATTCTTCATCTCTCCTCTGAGCAATGTGTATTTATATTATTCTTGAGCCAAGAATGGATCATCATTCACAATTCAAAAGAAACACTATATTACTTACAGAGTTGGCCAATCTTGTTTTTATTCTTTTTACTTCATCTTTGTGCAGAGTTATGCATTAAACCAGTGCCTCTGCTGAGTTTAATAGGAGTATCTAGAACCTTTCACAGAAAGGTGTGCTAAGACACTGGCTGTAAAACTCTACTGCTTTTACAAAAGAATAATATAAGGAGAGGCTTGGTCAAGTTATAGCAAGGTGCTGGTTTTCTGAATCCTTCTGGAAATACTATTTACAAACAAACCAGACCTTTTCTTTGTCTCATTCTATGTCCATGCTCAAAGAGAACAAGATTTCACATTTATTTAGCTGTATATCTTTGTTATTTCAAGTAAAACTCTCAAATCATCAAAAGGTCTCTATACATGAGGTATTTCAAGAAAACAGACACAGGCACACCAGATCAAAGGTACAGAATACTGTCTGATTAGACTAATTCTTTTAAAGTGCACCCGAAGAAATTTTCTTTGATTCAGGGAACATGAAAACCATACTACCTTTGAACAAAAAGTTCCAATGAAATCCAATATTTTTTTATAATTTAAGAAATTTAGGGGTTTTAATGTTTCTTTGCTTTTGCCTTCTTGTACATCAATTAGAGTGGGACATAACTGTTGCATGAAATATATATGGGGTCAAAGCCTAAAGCAGAGCCATCAATAAAAGCGTCTGCAGAACATCTGAGTTTTCTTTGAATTTAATGCCACTTTGGAACAAAGATGCTTGCAAAAGTCCCAGAAAATAGTGACATTTTAGATTGTTTATTAAAAAATAAACAGAGGTCAAACCTTAAAAAAATGCACTTTATATACTTTTACAACTACCCCTTTTAATTAATTTGGATATTTCTCTTCTGTTCAGCATTTATCCTGTTTAGCTATCATGTGGCTGGTCTCAGTTCTAACCTTCCAGTCTCACAAAATGTAAAACATCCCCAATAGCCAGGACATGAGAAACATCACAGGGAAAGCACATACAGATTGTGACTTACGAAAGCAGTTATCCATGAGTCTTCTCTACATCTTATTTTAGGTAGAATTGTAGTATCTGCTCACTGTGTGCTCAGGTTTAAAAATTAGCTCCATTCCTCCATATTCACATGCTGCTATAGTTTCATTGAGAAAAATGAAGAAACATCTCCCTGATGATCTCAAGATCTGGGATTTTTGTCTTTTCCAGTGAAAAAAGGCAGCTAAGTGGTGAAAGCACCCAGCCCTCACAAGCTTTTTTCCCAAGCCATGCCAACAGCAACACACTTCACTGTCACACTTTCAGTACCTGCTTCTATGTGGTAGAACCTCCAATATCTAGTTTCCAGTCAGTCTGAGAAAGAAATGCTGCCATCCTAATTTAATTTTTTTTTCTTTCTCCTGTGAGACATTGCTCATAGTTTTTTTTGCCTCTCCATCAGCTTTGGTTTCCTACTTAGCTGGGTTTCCTCAATCCTCTTTCATACTGCTCAGTTCTCTTGTCTCACTCCCACAGCCACTCAACTTTCATCTTCAAGCCATCCTTCAGAAGCTCCTGAATTCTCTGAACAGGTGAGACTTTCTCATGGCATTTGCACATTCCTGAACCCAACTCTTGCTTACTGGTGAACACACCTTCTGCACAGATTCTGCTTCTCTAGCATGAACAGTATGGCATCTGTTGAAAGTACTGCATATAAAGTCACCAAATCCATGTATTTTTCTATTTTCTATGGGCGCCCAGATCTTGCTTTGAAAACTATTAGGTGAAAGCCAAGATTATGAAAGTTTTCCCAGGAGCAAGTAAACTTTACTAGTTATGCTTATAAAGATGTGAAAACTATAACCATCATGAAGGCTCTGAGCTTTCAGCACTGGCATGCACAAAAAATGCAGATGAGTAAGTGTCAGTTGCTGTTAATGGATTTCTTGGCATAATGACAGAAATAAGAAAATGTCTGTTTAACACTCTATTTTACCTATTTGATATGTGTCTAATGACAGTCACCTTGACCACCTGTTGCGTGGTTCTTGCTCATTTCCAGGATATTGATGCAAACACAGGCTTTGGACTGTGATTGCAATAATCAAAAACCTAAAGACTCACCAAGTGATTGAGTGCAAAGGGGATGAAGAAGCTGTCAGACATTCCCATGTGTTGTCTGTGCTGTAATTGTTTCCAGTGGTCAGCAAAACCTGAAACAGAACCATAAGGTTTTGAAGATTAGGCTTAATGTCTCCTGCATAGTCTCTTACAGGCCCTTTCCTGGAACACTCCAGCACTGAAAGAGAGTGATGAAGCAGAAGAATGGCACCATGCCATTGCATCAGATGAAAGGGACACTGGTGGATATTTGCCATGGGAATACTTGACTGGAAAGCACTTGATCTACTGTCTGTTAGCTCATGGGAATGGAACTAGTAAACTTGGGAAACCTCAAATAAATTCCCATTGTATATATAATATAATCCAAAACAGAATCTTCTCGGGAACAATTGCTAATCATACTGGAAGTCGTCCTTGTTTAGTGAAGAAGAGACAATTTTCTAGTATACATTTCAGTACAGATTTTTACACTAAAATTTTACCCAATATTTACAAGATGGGAAGTCTGTCATTACTGAAATCTTCTTTTTAAGCACCAGCTTACCATGGGATTGCAAAAAATATTTTTTAAAAAGCCTGTACCTGCCACCCTTGCAATGACATGAAGAACCTTTCAAATTACCTAGATGATAAATTACCATTTCAGAAGAATGCTTGAATGAGCTCATCTTTGTACCCTACCCACCATAGTCATGGTTTCTGCTACAAACCAGATGAGCTGAACACTTACCTTAGATCTTTTTTCTAATTTATGAAACAAATGTGTAATAAAGACTAAGTTTCACATACAAGCATTTTCACTGACATCCAATGATTTGTCAGACAACCCAATGATTTTGTCACTGTATGTTCAGAGAAGAAATTATTTTTAAATTCTTCCTTAGTCCAAAGTTTTCCTTAGCCTGTATTTTTTTTAATCAATCATCTGCAGATACCTCACACTGGATAAGTTATGCATTTCTAAAATAGCTTTCCTACAGGGTTTTTATTCAGTGTTTAATAGAAACCATTAAGTGACTAGAATCAGAATACACAGCTAACATATTAAGAAGTCTAGAATAAAATAACTGAAGTTAATCTGTAAAGAATTTCTTTTTTACTTACTAGACACCAAACAGTGAATCAGCATTGACCAATGAAGGATATATCAAATATAGCTCATTTATAAGGTACATATAAATACATAAATAATGTGGTAATGCAGTTGGAGACATGAAATATAATGAAAATTTTACATATGTTCATTTAGAAAGTAAATCAACTGGTGTAAGTTTAGTAACTCTTTTCTGTTATAATAACAGTTTAATAACAATATAATAATAATTTTTTTCTCCCTTGCAGATTTGCTCTTGTTTTGTTTTCTTCTCTAACCCTTGAAATCAAGTTTCTGTACTTGCTGTCTAAAACCAAGTATCTCCATTCAGATTTTATCTCAAAACATCTTTTTTGCCCACTTCTTTTACTTTCACAAGACATAGCCAGAGAATAATGTGTCTCAGCTGCCACAGAATGCATTCCACCAAAAGAATGCACCCAAATTTGACCCAGGGAACAAGATACACCCCACAGTATATAAAAATCTTAATACTAAGTTGCCAGAAGGGTATCTGGCAAGCTCCAAATTAAATGTCTTTTCAGACAACTCTAGCTACTCTGTTACTCCATAACCTTCCCATGGCCCATGACTTCTATGTACTTAAAAAAGAAATCAGTTTTTTGGAAAGACAAGTCTTTTCACAATAAATCCAAGGTGCAGGGGAAACTCAGTTTTCCTATTTAAATTATGCTCAATTTTCATTTCTCTCTTTGTCTACATTCTGCTCCCTTTCCCTTTCTTTTTCTGTACTTATTTATGAATGGATTAAAATTAAATTATACTCCTTAGAAAAGAAGGCAGAAAAAAGACGCATGTCTTCTCAACTGTTTTTTGAAATTCTCTCGGCCCTAATAAAAAATAATATATACCTATGCATTGCAAAACAACATTATTTTTGCTGTAAAAACATCACGTTCGTGTTCTTAGACATGAGTCCTCTGTGCAAGATCTTCTCACATGTGGAAAAACAGCTGACATTTCATCACTTTCGTGAAGGACTAAATAGAGGAATTATTGAAGAGAAATCCACTGCAGTTCTTGCCTGTTTTTCTAGTCACAGATTCTGCTTCTTCAGCATCAGGGTTGTGCATGTTGATATTAAACATGAAAGTCATTTTCTTATATAGTTTCTACACCAGTGTCTGTTGCATCAAAAATTTAAATTATTTCAGTATGCCCTGCAGTTGTCACAAACTTCCTACCAAATGAGGGCAAAAACTCATTTCCTAAACCTATCTCCTGCTGAACCTAATGCAAGAACTGACCACTATCCTATTTCAAGAATCACAAATGGTTGAGGTTGGAAGGGAATGTGGAGGCCATTTCCTCCAATCCCCCTGCTCAAGAGGACAACTGAGGGCCAGTTACCTCAAACCATGTCCAGACAGCTTTGGAACTCCTCAAAGGATGGAGACTCTACAAACTCTCTGTCCAGCCTGTGCTAGTGCTTGGTAAAACTCACAGTAAAAGTGTTTCCTGGTGTTCTGCCAGACTCTTCTGTGTTCAGTTTGTGTCTACTGCCTGTCTTGTCTCTGGGCACCACTGACAAAAGCCTGGCTGTATCTTCTTTAGCCCACCCTTCAGAGGTTTATTGATGATACATCAATGATGATTTATTATTGATGGTATTCTTCAGTCTTTCCTCATATGAGAGGTGCTCCAGCCCCTTACTCCTCTTTATGGTGCTTTACTGGTCTCTCTCCAATATGTGCAATATCTAAGAGTAAGGATGGGTTCAAAGAAAAGCAGAGCCTATGTTAAACACTTGAACAGGGCAGCAACACAGACAGCGAAACAGAAGGAAAAAAAACCTGTGCAAATATAAAATATCAAAGGTAATTGTTACACCTTGGATTTTGTACAAAAAGCCTTAGCACACAGGAATACAACTTGCCTGGGGCATGTTCTGTTTTGTTTCTGATGGGGAACAAAGAGGGAAAACCAGGCACTACAGAGAACCAGGAGGTTCAGGGAGAAAGCAGAGATGTTTAGAGGAGCTGTGCATCTCTGGGTGCACATGTCCGTGTGTCTGTCTGTGTGGGTGCCTACAGACAGTGTCTGCTACTGCTGAGGCTCTGTAATCTGATGCAAACTGTTTCATATATTAAAAAGCTGTAGTAGTAAGAAGATCTTTGCAGAAATAGACAGATGTGGTATCTGTGCCAAAAAATGACATTGCAAAGGGATTAACTGTTTAAGTGGTCAAATTAAACACGACAGAAATAGTCAGCTTCCCTTGGCCTGTAGCTCCTCTGCATGAGGCAGCTTGTCTCAAGTTGCCAATAGCTCATTGCTGCTAAGGCTAGGAGACAGTAATGTTAGGAATTGGGACATTTCCCAGTCTCTCACTGTCTGATCTTATGCCTTGTACTCTTATCTGTGCTGGGGCAGAATCCCCCAATCTCCCTGTGCCTAAACCTGGGCCACAGCAGAGTGCAGCTCCCAGTGCAGCTCTTTCCAGAGCACTGTCCTAGCTCTTGGCATAGACATGTTTATTCTGGCAAAACTGAACTTTTGCTGCGTAATATGGGTGAAATTAGCTGCCCTGGTGAATACAGAGCTTTGTCATAACTAAATCCACAGCAGGGACTTCTGCTGACACAACAAGGGATAATACTCATCAACTGATACTGTAGTTTGTAGCGGAAGTCTGGCCTAAATCCAGGACTGGGACTTATAACAGGCTTATTATTATTACTCTTATTAGCAGTCTTATTTAAATTTAAGCCCTGGCTTAATACTTGATTCAGGATATTAGGAATAGCAATGGGAGAAAGCACAGGGACAAGCAGAGGTGCTCCAGCCAGATCCATGGCTGTCCCAACACCATTGTGGTGTTTCTTGCACTTGGCTTTATTCTTTTAAAGCTCAGCTATTTTTGGACAGTTCTCCATAAGATTAATAAGAGATTATTAGCGAGTGTCAGAGAACATGAGCTGGTTGGGGTTTTTTTTTCTTCTTTTCAGTAGAAAAAATCTGCTTTATAAATACCTACCTAGTTGCTCCAGAATCAAGTTCCATAGCAAAGTATGTATATGCTTTAGTCCTAGATTAGGAATATCAATTTATAGTATGAAATTAATGAAGCTGTTCTCAAAGTCAGCCTAATCATTGCAAAGACTATACCTGGGCCCTTCTTCTTCCTTGTTGTCCAACAATTTTTCCAGCCTCTGTGTGCACAGATCCTGTCACTTCACTGCTTGCTGCCCCAATGTGTGGCATCTTTCACTGGATTAGCAAATGCCCACACTGCTGTCATTTTTTTTTTCCTTCCAACTGGAATAACACCTCTGCAAGCACCCTTGACCCGAGGCGCACATTTTCTGGGCTGCTCCTGCCACAATCCAATGCCAGGAATTTTGAACAAATCTTCTGTAACTTATCAAAGGTATGTCCTGGCACAGCTCTGGGAGCGTCTTGAGTTAGGTTCTTCAGACTGAGTCACTTATAAACACAAGGGCTTCATAACCACGGGAAAGTGCTCTCCTTCCCACACCCATTTCACCTCTCAGTTGCAGCAATCCAGTGCCATTGTGGTGTTCTAGGACAGAGATGGGCATTTCCCTGCTGCTCACGTAAGGTATCCTGAATGGTTCACTGACTCTGCTCTGGACCACATATCATCATTGTGCCAGAGAGATCAACTTAAGTCTGCCAGACTTTTTACTACTAAAACCTCCTGCAGTTCCTGAGCAAGATGCCAGAGATTGTCAAAGGCCCTAACTAAAGAGAATTGGCTTGGCAAACACCATAAATTGGAAAGGGGACAACAAATGAACTGGCAACACTTGCTGCTGATACCAGGTTATGAAAAATAAAAGTGTTTGCAGAAGAATTGTATGGCAATGAACACACAGTCCCACACAGAGCAAAAGGGGGACACTGATGCACTTACCAGCACTCCCAAGGAATGAGATCTGGGGCCATAACAGATTGTTTGGGAGAACACCAGTCACAGCAAGCCAGACCATAAGGAATTACTAGGAAAGAAAAACAAAACTGAGAACTACCCTGTGCCTACATTTTAAATACTGGGTACAACCTTGGTGTCCTACATTGCAAAAATAGTGGAACTATGAAAGGTCATAAAAGGGTACCAAAAACTGGCCAGGCTTGTGGAGTGGCAGGGACAGAAATATGATCTGGATATGCCATGATCCTCTTGCTATCAGTGGCATCAGAGGCACAGCATAGCTCTTGCTGGATCTCTGATCAGCCTCTGCCTTTGGGGATTTTTAACATATAAGTCCATCATAGAGCTAAATCTGCATGGCCTTGAGACAATGTCAAGAATCTCTGAAAGACCCAGTCAACACAGGTGGTAAAAATGTTCTGGACAAGGAATTGCAGGCAGTAGAAGTGCTGAAGTGTAGTTAGATTAAACTAGAGCTGTTCTGAGCAGACTGACAAAAACATGCATGTTCTGAGGAGACAAAAACAAGCAGTATCTTCAGTATCATTCACAAAGCTTCTAGAGTCAGTGAAGCTGACTTTACCCAAAATAATCATGCATTTTTCTTACTTTTATCTAGATTTACAAAAATAGAGGCTCTAATCCGCTACAGTGTCTATCTGGAAGTCAGCTGGACAAACAGACAGAGATTCACACATGCAGTCACTGGAGTTGCATCCAAAGCCTGGTGAATTTGCAAACAGAGCAGCTGCAGAGCCTGTCATGAGCCAGGGGCTGCCCAGGTGTCAGATGGCCAAAGCAGTAATACAGCAAATGGCTGGAAAAATGCTAAGTACAATACACCACTGATTCTGTGTTATTTGTGCTACATTTCTCATTCATGGTGTCATGTCTGACTATTGCTCTAGCTTTGATCATAGAGGGACCTGGCAAAGGACCATTCCAGCTCCAGTTTGGATTGTTCTTTCTAGGAGCAGGCTCAGCATGGTCGTATCTCCTGTGCAGGTTGCCTGTTTGCCACGTGTTATCCTTATATCTAGACATATGTACAAACCGATTAATAAGTTAATTAAACACAAGAATTTGATGGTGAGACAGAGGGACCCCAAGAGGAAAGTTCTTTCCTGTTGAGATAAAGCAGTTACTCTGTTAGCTTAAGCCAGCAGAGACTTTTTTTTAAGTTACCCAGAATTGCTTAGACTGAGATTTTCTGAACATCTATGCACTCAAAAAAGACTAAACTATTTGAAAGGAGCTATTAGCATGCATGCTTTAACTTCACTTCTTTTTCATGTTAGGCTCTTACGGAAAAATACCAGATTTTGATATGAACATCTGTTTCATGTTTTTCTAAATGTGAGCTTAGTATGAAAATTAACCCCTGAATTTTTGGTTTCAGCAGACCTCTAGCTCTTCAGAGTGCATTCATGAGCCTTGTCTTTCTAGTACTGCTAGGAACTCAGCTCAGCCTATGGCTGTGTTGTCTTCTGAAAATAACTTGGCCAACACTGGATGTGTTCAGATGTTTAATGACCTTTTTTTTTTTTTCAATTAGTCTCCATTAGCAGTTGTCACTTGTTTTTGCTGAGACACATCAAGAGAAGTTACTCAGTTCTCAGTCTCGTGCAACCTCATTTAACTTTTATCCCAGGAAAACACAGGGAAATAACAATCATATTTGCTCTTTCCAGAAATGTGTTTTAGTTACCAACAGGCCCAGCAGATGTTTAGCAATTGGGAAACCACTGTAGAGAGCACAAGTCTGAGCTTGATTTAGTGGGCAATTTTTCTCCCCACCAGAGAGGAAGAAGGCATTAGACACCAACATACTTTCATCTACCAAAACAAAGGCAATTTTCTATCCTACCAGCTGAGGGGGCATTAGCTAAAGGTAGTGACAACTGGCAGATGTCCCTAAATTCAGGCATTCTTTTCACTGTGGATAAGCACCCAAAAGCCAGAGGATTTTCTGAGTTATCCAAACTACCACACCAACAAAACCAGACCTTTGGTACTTCCTGCGTCAGGCTGGCTCAGAAATTGCTCAAATGTGCTTCCCTTTTGACAGATCAGAAGTTCCCATTTAGGGTTAAAGGGGATATACAAGGGGGAAGAAAAAACTTAATCAGAAGAAAATATTTTATTCACTTCAAACTGTTCAGAACGCTTGACCTTGACCTGGGTGAGTTTCAGGTACAATCTGTTGCTCACGAGTTTGGCTGTCTGAGATCATAAAGAGGTTCTGCTTCAGTTTATGAAAACTGTGGGTATTTTATTCTATTACTGCATGAAGAAATATTCTCACCAGAGTTAGACAGTTTTGCACACATTTTCACTGAGAACCTAAAAATTCCAGTAGTGACATCTTTCAAAGCTGCTGAGACACTGTTAATTTCCCCTTTAAATGTATGGATGATGTACAGGGTTTGCTTTTAATACCTGTTCATGGTTTTTGTTGTTTTTATTTTTTACATGCTACCATTGTATTTCTGAGGCCATCAGTGACATCCAGTGGCCAACTAGATTAAGCCTAGATATGTTTTATAGACATCTGCCCACTGCTCTCCTTAGTAAAAAAAAAAAAAGTATATAAATGTTAACCATGCAGTTCACTCCTTTAGTTTGTTTCTCTCACAGGTGTGATGGGAAGCTTCCTGGAGAAGACTCTCAGGGCTGGATGCTCACTCTGTTCCCTCCCTTTGAGATGGTGAACCCCATGGGAGGCACAAAGATGTGATTCCAGCTCTGTGTTCTGTGCCAGTATCAGTCAAAATTAAAGCTGCAGTTTCTCAGGATTTGAATTGGTGCTCAACCATAAATAGGCAGGTTTTGGTTTTGATGTGGGCAGACATGAATCTAAACACAAATGTGTCCTGTTCTCTCCATTTCATTAATGAAATTTTATTTTACTACTTTATTTTAAATTAGCTACACTAAAAGCAGCTGATAGTAAATGCAAGGGAAATACAAATATTTATTCATCCCAAATCGTACATCTGAATAAAAAATGAGTATGAAGCACTACAGAACAAGTAGTCACTCTGTATCTAACAGAAATGCATAAATAAAATCAAATGTGATGACAAATTTTCAATACTGAGTTTTAAGCTTCCTTGCAGTGAGTGACTGTGTAGCTAACTCAGTTAAACAGCCTTTACTGGGTTACAAAGAGATGTTCTGGAGGAGTTGGCTGATGATGTTCAGCCCCTCCAGATACAACAGGGGTTGTATCTGGCCCTGGCAGTGCAGCCTTCCCAGGGGGTGGTGGAAGTTCCTGTCTCCCCCTCCTCCTGCCCTTGGAGCTCAGGGGAATTGTCTCATCCCCCAGTGATTGTCACATGTGGTGAAAGCAAATGGGGCATGTTTGCCCTCCCCTGGGTAGCCCATGTGAAGTACAAAACTGTTATATTTTCATTGGTAAAAGATCTCTTTAAATAGAAATGGGTATGAAAAGAAAAGAAGTTGAGGACCAAAACTTCTGAGTTTCTTGAGAGCAGTTCTTGGGGCACAGGGTCCAGTTTCTGGTTTAGCAAAGCACCGACAAGAGTACCATGTTTGCTCCCATGGTGTTCCAGCAGCAGTAGTATCCATTGTACTCCTCACATGTCTGTTCTGTGGTGCCTCTCATCTTTTAGTAGACAGTCAATTTTCCTGTGACCTGTTTCAATAAACTATTATGTCTGCACTTTGCAAAAACATTAAAGAGCTAAATGCAGAGCTTTGGAAAAGGACATTCGTGCCAGCTATTACCACTGTCATATTTGTGATTTATTTCCCCCCCATTATCCTTTTTCCATAGCTGGCATAAACTAAAGAAATGGGGCGGCCTATGAATAACAGTTGCAGTCATCAGAAACAAGAAGAAAAAATAATAAATTCCAGAACTCTAGTTTAGAATAAAGTGGCTCACTTCTGGGAAACAGTATAAGTATGAAGAAGCAGTGAATAAAAACTAAATGTCTGTTGTTCATTAGTCCACCAGATAATGAACTAACAATACTTCATGGATTAGGGCATGCAAAGATGGAATCTGTGCTCATCTGTACAATTGACAAGGGGGAAGAGCATCAATGAAACTAAAATTTACTCCCCATTTAGGCTGACACTATTGGAGAAGGAACCACCTGTTCATTTACAGTACTTTAAGTTCCTTAAATACGTAAATAATATGCATTTAATTGGCCAAGAAAGGCCAAACCCAGACGTGGTTTCAAAAGCTTACATATTTGAAGTGCAGTAAATAGACTTTAATTTCAAAGGTAAATTATGTTTACTAAGCTTTCTTGATTCTTGCAAAGGAGAGGCTGGCTTACAGGACAGACACTCGGAGTAAATACTGACCTTCTCCCTGTAGGCAGAAATTTTTCATCATCTCAAAAATCTTGACTAGACTTCTGCCTCTACTCTTCCCACAGTAACCAGCAGCCACTGAAATGCACCTGGCTGTGAGCAATAGGGAGGGACTGCAAATATGTACATTTAAATACCTGTAGAGAATTTATGTATTTTTATATATATTATATACTATATACTATATAATATACCTTTTTTCATGCCAAGCACTTGCTTAGAAACAGCATTTTAATGAGTCTGTTGAAGGTGTCGTTACAAACATCCGCGTTCAGTTCCAGGATGTGAGTGCCTTCATTTTTCTCAGTGGGAGACCAAGAGTTTCCTCCAATTCCACAGCAAAGAGAAAGGGCAAAGCTTGCGGAGCTGCTGCAAATGAAATACAGAAAAACGCTGTGGATCATTTCTGTAGTAATTCCCTGTGAAAGCCAGCAATACATTTAGAAACTTGCAATTATACATGCAAGGCATCGTTACTGGCAAGTAGCATTGCAATGAAAGGCTGTACAGTTGGTATTGCGGTCACTGACAGTTTGCTCTGTTCTGCTATATGATTTCCTTTTCATGTATCATGTAAAGATATTTTGATGATGCTTCACCACTGTAATATACAAACAGAATTTTCTATGAGGCAGAAAATTAAAATCAAAGGTGGATACCCAAAGGCATTGAGAAAGTATGTTAGTTTCTTTATTTATGCAGTTATTTAAAGAATCCTGTACGAAAACTGGCATAGCTAAACCAGGAGTATTCATTTGGATAGTTGAGCTCAAGGTCTTCAACTCACTATCAACTACATATTCTGCTCATTTGAAGAAGCTTTTGCCATGTTTGCTTTGAATGTTGCTGATAAGCCACAGTGTAAAAATGCCACTTCTTCAGTCAGTGTGGAGCACTTGCTAATTTTTTTCAGGGAAACTAATCATAGCTGCATTTTGGAAATCTAACTTTCAAAAGGCTTCTTTGAACTTCTAATGTTGGAGTTCAGATCTGCTAAGCTTCTTCTCATTGCTGAACCTATTTTTCATTAACATTTCCTGACTCCACAGAGAGCTGGTCACAGGCCTGCCAGCACTGCGTTTCCATCTAAGGTTTGTCTCTGTTTTGGTCTAGATTAGAGCAATTATGGAATTAATTATTGGCTGTACAGCTGTTCTCCCTGCACCCTGCCAAAAGGCAGCCTAGCAGACAGTCTTCCCTGCAAAAAATGCTGGTGACAAAGCAAATCTGGTGTGCTCAGTCTGATACAGTCACAGCAATTCCCATCATAGAGCCAAACCAGAGTGCTGCAGAAACTGCTTGCCAGGAGCACTGCCGTGGCCCCAGCACGCCTGACCCTCTGCAGGCTTTGGCCAGGGGTTCTGAACACATCTCTGGGATCTGTAAAATGTAATAGCTGAGGATAAGAGATGCAGACAAGTTTGTATGTAAAATGTTTTTGTCCCTGTTCAGGCCACCAAATCCTCCATCCAGTTATCCTAATACTGAACCTGTTTCATCAGTTGTAGGAGAGTTATTTCTCAGGTGCATTGTTTGTACTTTTGATCCTGTGCATTTCAATATGCCAATAGATGCCAGTTTGGTTTGTTGACATGGACACAATTTCTCTAAGAGCTAGAGCAGCAATACTTCAGCCTAACTGGTGGCACTTTTCCCTTCCCATCTGCTTCCCTACATGCAGCCCAACCAGCAGCCCACACCATCCCTCATGTGCTTCAGCAGAGGGTTGATTATTGTTACAAAATATCTTTTAAAAGCCTGAATAATGAGTGTCCTTGGAAATTCGTGCTCCAGCGTGGTCCAGCCTGATTTAATTTCTCTTGCAAGATTTGCTGCTGGGCAGCTGCTGCCTTCAAAGCCACATCTTGCCTGCTTCCCTGCTTGGCACAGGGATTATGAACTAACCAAGTGAATTTAAGTTTTGGTTTAATCTTTGAGGATTTAGGTGATTTCCAGCTATGTCACCTCTGCTTACAAACTGATGAGCCATCCTGTGCTTCAGGTTGCATGGGCACTGAGGTGCTGGGAGAGGGGAGGGCAGTCTAGGACAAGTGTGCGGTGTCCTGGTGCCAGGGCAGGGCAGTGGGGCTGCACTATCCTCTAAGCTGGCTGCCTCCAGCTGCCCACAGCCAGGGAGGGCACAGCAGTCCCTACCTCAGACCTAGTGCTCCTGGCCTGACAGGGCTGCTGTGGGCACAGCCTGCCTGTTCCTGCCCCAGGACAGGAGCTCACAGGAGCTCACAGCTCCTCTGTAGGTGTCAGGAGTGGGCACAGACCTCACAAGTGGCTCTTGATTACATGTCCCTGGTTCCTTTGCTTTAATCAAAACAGCAAGCACACACCTCTTCCTGCTAAAATACAGTCGAAGTGGCAAGCAACTTTGATGCTCTAAGAAAAATCCAAGAGCCTGTAGGACAAAACACAACTTCCATGAAGAAGCAACCTGTGCTGAATTTAAAGCTGCATCTTGAACAAAAGTCATCTTCAAGGGCTACAGCTCAGTAGAGCTCTTCCTACGGTTCTCACCAAAGATGTCATCTCAATCCATAATTCCCAAGGCAGCTGAGTTTAAAAGCATCCACTGTGCTGCATGCCATTGTCACCATTGCAGAGTTGGAGAACTTGAGGCCTACAAGGATAAGTCACACTTTCAAAGATAGCGCTAATTCTCCATTGTTGTGCTTGCAATTTGCAATTCATTGGATTGCATAAATCACCCATTAGCAACCCGAAACTTTCCCAAATTTCTTCAGAAGCCAGTCACACCAAGGCTTCTGACATTTGAATAGTGAACCCTTACAGAGAATTGCTTGTGTGCTATTCAAAAACAAAACAATATTTTGAAGAAATAGCAAATAGTTTTTGACAAATAGAATGGATAATTTTAAAAAGTCTGTGAGCCAAAAAAATAACTTGTTGTAGTTAATACTTTCAGCCTGAATATCTTCAAAATCAAATCCCATAGCCAGGTGACTGTCCACCTCACAAGAGCTTTACTAAACAGCTAGCAGAATTGTAGGACTTTTTTTAAATTGTTTTCATCTGGAAGCATTGTATTAAGTATAAAAAGGAGTAATAAGATCTTTTTGGAGTCATATATTTATTTCTTAATGAAATATATTTCTATTGTTATCATGCTCCTCTGTAAGTGAAATCTGAATTGGCCCTGTAATATCTGTGAAACTGGTTCCATGTTGAACCCTCACATTGCTTTCAGTTTTCAGTGGCTTTCAGTAACTTGTCCAGTGGCTCCCTGCCAATATGAAAGTCTCTGTAAATGCAAAGCAATTCTCTGAGGAGCTTTTTGGAAGCACAAGTGCATTTGGTTTCAGTAATAGACAAGGCAGAATCTAAAAACCATTTTTTTTATATTTATTTATACAGCATAAATGGGTATAACACTGTATATGATGCTGTTGGCATTTTAATTCCCAAATTGCATCTTAGAAACTCAGAGCTTTCCCCCTCTTACAGTGAATGCTGACTATTGCAGAAACAGAGAGAAAGAAATGAGATTTTTTGAACCAGATGATCTTTCCAGTCTCTTAAAACCCAAACCATTCTATGATTATCAATAACTGAGCTAATTTCACTCCTCTGCTCCACATAAATCTGAAAAAAGCTTCAGCTGCCTCACTCCCAGACATATCTGACACCAGAATTTTGCTTCTCTGTGATGTTCATCAGCTGCTTTTCTACTAGTGCTCTTCATTCCAGGCACAGAGACAGGACCACACACCTCCACACAGGGCACGGGACCTGCAACCTGAGCACTGCTGCTGTCCAGGAAAACAGAACAAGCCTTTGAAGAAGTATGTGCTCAGGACTGGATGTGCAGTCCAGCTCTCCTGGCTCAAGCAGCCAGGATCACAGGTGAGGTCTGTAGGTGCTAACACCTCCTTTCAGTGGGTGTTTTTGGTGGAGGACTGGACAACCAGGCAATTAACCCTGGGGTTTGCTATTGCTGGTTAGCTGAGTAGTTGGGGTTTTTTTACATCTCTGAAGAACATTAAAATTTTGTAAAGCAGAACTGGGCAGAGAGTTTGCTGGAAAAAGAGGAAAATTATAGGAATGACCAGATGTTAGGACTGAATTTTCATCTACCCCAAAACAAGCAAGAACTAAATTAGATAAAATTCTTTCTTTGCGGCCAGACAAATTTCATTCCCACTAGAGTGCTCAGAGGTTTATTTCTATGTTGAGTGGGACTACTTCTGGCTAGATTTAATTGGCACGATTTTTTTTTTTATTATTTTTTGGTAAAACAAACAGTCTAAAAACTTCATCCACCTCAGCTGTAGGGGTTATTTTTACACAGAACTGCTCATTGCAGAGCAGTGGAAGTTCATCTACCATTTGTCCCCACCAACAATAGAGAAATGATGGATCTCACCATGCTTGGGATGGAAATGACACAGACTGTGTGAGTCTGAAGAAGTGTGAGCACAGACATTTGCTGGGTGATCAACAGGGCTGGGCATCCCTCCCCCCCCTACCCCCAGCCTCTCACTTGTTTTTTTCAGTCATAAAATACTGTACCATTTTTACTGATCTCAGATAGAATAATCTCTCTCTAATCCATGGAGATTCTGGGACAGAAAAGCAGAGGTAGGGATCTTTTGCCTAACAACCACTCACAACCAGTCCTTTCTCACTATATGCTCAATTGAACACACTATCTTCTCTGAGGTTTACTGGTTTAGCAAATGCATGAGATTGCATCATCAGCTTGAGTAAAGGGACATCTGACCCATTTTTTTTCCCCAAAAAACTACTGTGAGAATGTGTGTACAGAAAATACACAAACACAAAAAATACACTGAATGCACAATGTTTTCTTCTTCACCAGATAACACACTGCCCTAGCTGTCATTGGTGTAAAAAAATATGCAAAATCCCTAGACATGCAGAAAGAGCTCATTCTCCTGCAAAAAATTGCCCACTAAACCAGTTACTAAAGACAGGAATCAATCCTGACTGATGATGGCAGGAGACACAAGAGTCAGTTGTACTCAAAGCCCACCAACGAGGATGATCAACTGACCTCAGTGGTGATTCTTTCTGCTTTGCACTCCAGAATGACTCCACAGACACTGATTATAATAAACCAAACATTGGTTGTGCTTGCCATACCATGTACTATAGCAGGTGCATCTTAAAAGACAAGTAATTATAACCTTCCAAGATTATTAGATTAGCAAAAATACAGCTGCAAAACAACACAGAAGCAAATTTAATTACCATGGTAATTTTGTCTTGGTATGAGAAATACTGATTATACTCCTGTGATTGCTTACTTTATACATCCATCAAGTCTTGCCACTACTACTGTTTAAGTTACTAAAGTTGCATAAAATATGGAAGTGCCTTTCAGATATCAAGTTTTATGCTGGAACAGCCTGTGAGTATTATGCAGTCCTAGGATCTTAAAAAAAACTAATTTTCATCCTTTTTAGGGCAAATAAAAGCTGGAGCTGCTAAGCACTAGGTAGAATACAAATATATTTATTCAAACTGTGTCTCCTATTAAGAAATTCTGAAGTTTTCAGTGATTGATACAAAACAAAATAGTTTTGTGAAAAATCTGGGTATTTTCTCCTTTGCCAATTAGCATTATAGCATTGCTTATAAAAGAGTCTTTCTAATGAATGGATAGAAGGAATCAGCAGGATATTCACTGAGAAAATGCTCAGACTGGGCAAGACCCCTGAATTTGCTGACACTTCTACTAAGAATAAGTGGAACTTGATGCTGAGACCTGTACGATTTTAATCATTCAGTCTTTAACATCAAAACCCCACAGTTCTCCATATCTTCAGTGTCCTAGTATCAAAGTTTAAAACAAAAAAAAAAAAAAAAAATCAAGGAAAGTGTCTCTGCTTACTTTGCTGCCTGATAGATGTAGGCAATGCTGCTGATGAGAGATTGGAAAATGCCACTGCTCAGGTACCAAAGGAGACTTTCGATCAGGTCTCCTAGAAGACAACTCGTTTTAGATATCAGAAATATCTGCTCGTCTTTCTTTTTTTCCTGTTCTGTCTTAGAGATGAATATTAATACTTCTTATTCAGTTTATATTTACTTTAGATAGCAGCAATTATTTTTACTTGAGAGTATCTGCTGCAGCTGGGACTGTATTCAGGAGCAAAGAACTGTGCAACATAAGCCTTCAAGAAACAATCTGCCCTCAGATGTTCATGGACAAGTCCCAATGAAGCTAGGGCAAAACTTCATCTTATAAATTGGTTTTATCAGCAGAATAATGTTTCTCTATAAAGTGTTCTGGATTTCTAGAGCAAATGTAAAGTGCTGTTTCTGAACACTAATGCTATTTCCTCCACAAAAGTAGAATATGCTTCAATTTTTGGCAGGAAACTCCCTCTCTACCCTGGGATACATTGCATGAGTAAAAGGAACAAGCCACTATGAACTGAATACTCTAAAAAGAAAGAAAGAAAGAAAACCTCTCCTCCTGGTTGCAAACAGAAGATTGGTTCATTTGCGCCTGCTGTGCAAAACTTGCCACAGTCCTTTGTGCCATCAGCATGAAAAGAATCCTTTGCCCAGGCGGGAGATTAGGGTGGTCAGCGGGGATCCCTGCACCCGAAATTCAGATCAGAATGGATAAGTTCATGGGAAGTTGGGATTTTAAAGGGATTGTTCCGATGATGCCAAAAGAGCAGCAGGAACAGCCAACTCTACAGGTCCATCCGAATCACAGTTTCCTGTCTCAGTAAACGTACACCGAGGGAACAGACTGGGAGGGGCTGGTTTTGCTCACTTTCAGGTGTGTTATGCAAGACCGAACCGTGAGGGTGCCAGCAGGCACATCGGGCACCCCATCTGAGACCCCAGCCGCAGCCTCTCCCTCCCTGCACACCAGCGAACGCTGCGGGGTCCGTGCTGGTGCTGGCGGCAGCTGGAGGCCGCGGGCTCCCGCAGCACAATCCCTGCATCAATCTTCCTTACAGCGGAGCTCTTCTCTCGGCTGCCAGCGCAGCCATCCCCAGCCCCGAGCCGGCCGCAGCTGCCACTCCCCTCCTGTGCCCGCGATTGTGCCGCCACCTCGGGAGCGCTCCCGGCCGCCCGGCCCGCTCTAAAGACCTTCGAATTAACCTTTTCACTGGAAAAGAGATTGTGGCCCTATAGAAAAGTATGAATTCAGAGAGCAAAGCCTTTCTGCAGGATTAGTCCATTAGAGGCAAAGGAGAAAGGTTTTTTTGTTGTTCTGCAAAATATAAGTGATTACGGGATTTAAAGGGGGAAAAAATGGTCTGTCTATAGCAGGGAATATCAGAGTTGGAACAATGAATGCTCTTATCCTCTGCCTAAGTCCTTGTGCTGCCCTTATCTCCACCCCATCGGCCTGGCTGCCAGGAGAGTGAGCTAAGAGAGATAGAGTAACCACTGTCCTGTGTGGTCCTTCCCTCCTTCCTGCCTCAGAGAAAAAGGTGTGTGAGAGATGGGGATCTGCTTCGACACAGCTTTTTTAGAGAAGGGGGAGGGCTGTGCTAGGATTTTATATCAGCAGAAAAAAAGTCACAGTGACAAGAGTTTGAAGAAACAAGAGTTTCTTCTTGTTTACTTTTTGACAGTTTTTTGGGTTGTGTTTTCTTCCCCCGTCCTCCTGCTTTTCCAAGTTTTTCCAAGTCAGTTATCCATCCTGTTAATAACCAAAGCAACACCAGCTGCTCATCTCACCTTTGGGAGAAGAGGAAAAGACTGTGGACTGTGAATTTACCATCACCTTAAGAAAAAAAAGATTATTATGTATTTTCTTCCTGAGAGATCCATACACATGTGGTTAGGTACAAAGGATTTTTTTCATCAATTAATTGGGGGGGAGAGAGTTTTCAGTCTGGTCACAAATCTGAACAGTCTTAAAAGAGCAAGAATTTTCTTCCCAAGGGCTGAAGAACAGCACTTAATAAATAGGAAATCTGTTCCCTGATCAGTATCTGGTAGAAAGAGTGAACACCTCTCTTTTAATTCATCATACAACCTTAAAAAAGGTGGGGTTCCTATAGGCCCAATAGTAACTAAAGTTAAAAGGATTTCAAACTTCAGACCTTGCAATCCTTACGTCAAAACTATTCAGTCCAGACCTTATGATCAGACTTTCAAATAGATTCTGATCTTTGTTTGGAAACCATCTGGCCAAAGAAAAATAGACAACTGTTTCAGCTTTTTTTTTTTTTTTTTCCTTTTTTCACCTCATTCCAAAAATATATTTTGTGAGCAGCATTCCACTTCTCATCCCTATGTGTCAAATGTGATAAAGGACTTTTAAATATCCAGTGTGCGTTCTTTACACATAACAAAGTTTGTGTAATCACATGCTTGTAACAGTAAAATTCCATATTCCTTCCCTTTACAGATGGTGCAGTTATTATCATATAGCTCTCAGAATATAACTCAGGGTGTGAAAAAGACACACAAAGTTTACATGCATGCTAACCCACCCTTTTACAGAATTTCAAATGTAACCAGTTTTTCGGTTGTATGGTCACATTAAAATTCCCCTTTTGCAACACTTTATACAAAAAACAAACACCTGGATTCAGAGTTTCCTAAAGGAGTCATCTGAAAATAGGTACTTTCTGCCAAAATGTCACAAAGATTTATGTGCTTACATTCATGGATTAAATTGAGGACAGGTGGGAGAACATTCAACTATGAGAAGGAATGATAGCAAATTTATGTGTAAAAAAGGGTGGGGGGAGGAGGGTAGTTATTATGATTTCTGGTGGTTTAGATAAAACAGACATAGATTTTGTGAAAGGGAAGGTACCGTGCCTGGAAAGCCATCCTTCAGCAGTGAAATAATTACCTATGGGATTGTATATCCTTAAAGTGAAGAGAGAGGCATTCTGGAATTCAAAACACTCTGTCTCAACCACCAGCACGGTGCTGAATGGCACTGGGATGCTGCATGGGGCATGGGAACAGATGTTTGTGGGGTGGATTCACTGTGCACTGTGCAGCTGCTTCCCTTCCCTGGCCACGGGAATTGTGCCTCCCTCAAGGACAGTCCCTTCCATCTCAGAGAAGAACTGGGGACTCACTGCCCTTCCCTGGACATGGTGACCTCCAAGCCTTCTGCAGGGAGCCCCAGAATGGGGGAGCACCAGAGCAACACCAGGGCAGAGGAGACTCACACTGAGTGAGGCTGCAGTGAAAGCAACAAGACCAAGCTCTTTGTGAAAGTTTGGTTTCAAAGCTGATTCTTATTTCAGACACTTTTCTAATTCCTAAGTAGTCTTGAAGTAGGACCACATGAGGCCCGGCCTGCTTGGAGGGTCACTGGATTCTGACAAATTTCTTATCTGGATTTTAGTGGGGGTGGGGGTGGTGGCATCCATTGAAAGCCTGTGTTGGGTCTGGCTGCCAAAGCTGGGCCGTGAGAACCCAAAACAAGTCCTGCTGTGCTCAGGTCCTATGTAAGACACTTTCAACTAAATTTTACTCTGAAGTAAACTGTAACATAGCCCAATAGCCAGCCAAGCCAGATGCAGTTCTAGCCTCTCTAAAACATCATCCCAAATATTATTAGGATCCATAGCTAAGATACATTGTAAATCAAGCTGTTCAATGCTCACGAAATTCCTTTCAGAATACAATTAACTTGATTCCAATCCATACATTCAAAGCTGGCTGTGTATACATTATCATTCCTTTAAAACAGTGATGTAATGAAGATCAACATATTCCCACCCTTTAAATCACAGAGGATGATTACATTGAGGCAAATGAAAACTGAAGCATATTGACAAGATTGGGGTTTTTTTCCCCCCCTCTGCAGGGAATTATTGTAGAGATAGGCAGTCTAGAGTTTCACAGAAGTACTGTGTTTTATGTAAATAAACATGTAGCTAGGAACAGTTACAGAGGTTAAAGGGCATCTGTAAAGAGAAAACTACGATTCCTAGACTCTGTTAAATTTATTTAGTAGAGGGACTAAAGAAAGTTTCAGACTGGGCTGTAAGGTGCTAATAGCCCAACCAGATAAATGTTAGCTTCCCAAGTCTGGATGCCAGAAGAAACTGTAAATGGCTAAGAGCTGACACAAAATTCTTCTATCCAAGAAAAACATGTTATTCTTCACAAAAAAAGGAAAAAAAAAGTAGGGTATAGAGTATTATATCTCAATATAACATTGATGTATTATTCTTTCTCAACCTCTGCCCTTCAGGAGGGTGCAGTGTTATTGTTCTATATTAATCCTCCCATGCATAAATTTAGCTTTAAGATTGTTAAGTGGAAGTCAACCTATGCTTCATAATTTAATATTTATTTTTATTCACTGTTGCCCACAATTACCTCTTAGAAATTTAAAGCTGAATTAGATTTTTTCTCTGAATTTATTTTTCCTGTATCACACATGCATAAAGATTTATCAACGTGTAGCACTCGCATGCTGAACCACCAGAATTGCTTTTCTGTCTACAACTGAATTAATTTAGAGACGGTGACTTTTGGATTAGACCTTAATTACAGCAACATTTCTGCAAGCAAAACAGGTTGAATTTAGCAGGCTGATCATCACTAAAAACAACCTGCTCAGTGAGTATTTCACTATTAGTTTAACAGCAAGCTTCAGGAGATGCTCCAAACACAGGGGCATTTCTGACTCTTCAGTTACCCTGTAACTACAGAGTTTGATTCCTGACCATAATCAGGGTAACACTGACTCATCTGGATCTTTCTCTGAAATCTGAAAGAAAGGTTACTTTTAAAACTATGACTCATCATTTCATCTTGTGAGGTGCAACTGAAGCTTCTAGAAATTCATTATTCTTCAGATAACATGGAGTTTCCTGCATACAGTTCACCAGTTTAGCACAGCCTCTGGATATATTTAAGTTACACTAATATGTTTTTGCCATGTTGTTTGCAACCCTTCGAAAAGTGGCAGATTGAAGGTATGCTCTTTTCTCAGCAGGACATTGAATTTTGGTACCTATTTACATGGTCGAATCAAATTCCATCCTCATTTTCACCTGTATAACCACACTGAAACCAGTGGAAATAGGCAAGTGAAAAAGAAAGCAAATGTAAAGAGAGGTCACTGTTGCCTTTTTCACAAAGATAAAAAGTTTTCACATAGCAGCAGCCTTGGGAAACAATCCATTTTAGATCAAATTAGTCCCAGTGGTAATGTTGGTTTTTAGCAACTGTATTACACCAGGGATACATTTAATTCTACTGTTCTTTGTTGTTCTCAATAAGACACCCTATGTCACTCAGTCTGCATGCAAAAGTATCATTACTGCTATTTAATTACTTTGTTTTTGAAAGCAAAACTATCCTATTGGGTTGAGTATAACCAGCAATGTGGCCAAATTAAAGTTGTGCATTCCAACCCAAATATTTTTTTCTTTGTTTCTGCACATATAATTGCATGTAATTTTTAGTTGTGTACAGAATTTTTATGACAAAACTCCATTAATCACAAATTCATCAATGCAGCAAAAATATATCCAAAGAAACGTGGTATAATGTTACAAACATAAGACATGTTTTAGGATGGAAAGAGGCCAGGATTCCCATCTTCATCTATCCCCTAATGTTACATAAATGACTAAGTCATCATATCCGTGGTTTTCACATGGAAATATAAACACCACTGAAATTCCATACACTATAAATGGCTATGACTCTCAAGAGCTTAAAATTACCAAGAGAATCATAAGAACAGTGTGCACAATCTCCTCTGAAGGATGAGAGCAGCCAGGGCAGCGGGTGCTGTTCATACAGGGCACTAATTGCCACCCAGACTCCCACTCCTGGCTGTGTTGTCACCTCCCCTGTGCCCTCACACACAGGTCGCTCCAGATCTCTGGATATTTGGCTCTCCCCAGCTCCTGAAGTGGTTTTTATTATGCTTCTGTCACTCAGATTAGCTCTGAAGGCCTGGCATGCATGCTATGGCTCCTGAGAGAATAGGGGCTCAAAGTTTATTTAGCTCCTGAAGGCCTGTTCTAGCACTAATTAAAAGTAACCTTTCATGTAGGGCACTGTGGACCCAGCTTCTGCACAACGAATGAGCTGAAGTCAGGGAACTTGTTCCAAATGTAAAACAGCACCCAGGTGAGAAAATTTTCTCTCTCTCTGTGCTTTTGCAGCTAAACCGAAGCCAGGCTCTATTCTAATCTAATTAGAGTCCTTAAATCAGTAGTGTGTTACCAGCTCAGGGGTTTTTTATCTTCAGAGCCCCAAGAAGACAATTCATAAACAAACAGTGGTTGTGAAATCCAGTCAGGCAAGAGATGCCTCTGATTTCAGAGCAGAAATCCATGCTATGTTGATGGCACTACTGTCTCAAATATCATATTTACATTCTAGTTTTTAATGGCTTGCAGTTAGGAATCAGACAAGCTGTTCTGTAGGTGGTCTAAATTATATCCTGTGTGCACACTGCATGCTGAGAGGAGTTTGCTGATCTAACAAATGATAAAAGACTAAGCAATCACCCACTGTAAGTCCAAATCTTTACCCTGGCAAACCTTACGCTGATTTTTCATAGGGGTTTTGCCTGAGTAATGGCTGTAGAATTTGGCCCATTTTGACCACACCAGTGATTAACAGTCAACTACCAGGACCCCTGTCTCTCTGGTCCATTTTAGGTATTTAAAGCTGGTTCACATTATTGCAATAACAAAAAAAGCTTACTATCTTTCAGATTTTTTGACTTCAAATTTCTCTGTGATGAAGATATTTTCTCCATTTAATGTTAATACGTTTTTTTAGACATATCTGATCAACTAAATGTGACATGTTTGACTCGTGGGATTTTCAAGAATACCCGAGTGCCTGTCTCTGACTAAAATCAAGGAGCATTAACAGCTAAATGTCCTTAATGAGTGATACCAAACTGATTGATTAAAAAAAAGAAAATTACAAAGCTTTAACAAAGCAGGATATTTATTCTGCCACCCATATGTCAAACCACTACCCACACGTCTGCATTTGACTTCTGCTAAGACAGTCTCCTTTTTCTTTAACTCATTACATTTCATGTCCTCTAAAAAAGGGGGTCTCTTAAGATACAACCTGCTCTTTCAATCTGTGCATAACTCAGCATCAAAGATCTTAAACTTGATTGAGACTGGAAATTAAAGAATCACAGAATAGTCTGAGTTGGATGGGCCCCACAAGGGACACCGAGTCCAGCTTCCTAAACAATGGCTCATATGAACCCACAGCCTTGGGGTCATTAGCAGCATGCTCCAATCAATTGAGCTGATCTCAGTGAACTGGATTAATTTAACTCCAATGAAAGGTAAAGCATAGAAATTGTAGTGGCACCAGTGGAGAGCTGACACTCCAGTTTTGGTTTTAATATATTTGAAAGAAAATGCATACAAGGGAGGGTTCTTATTAGGGAGGGTGGGTGAGTAGAACTCAAACAACAATTCTATGACAGGCCCCTAAATGATATCTGAAATTAACATCTTTGTGTTATAAAAGGCAGGAAAGATGCTCTGCTCCCTCCCCTGCTCCAAGGTTTGGGCACATCTGAGCCCTTTTCCCTGCAGCTGCTGAGGGCAGGCTCAGCAGGAGTGAGGCCCCAACCCCTTGTGCAAATTCACTGCCCCATCTAGGGCAGCAAGTAGCAGACATGGTGGGTTCCATCCTGTGGGCCCCAGAGCAACACTGGCTGCTTTTCTGGGGGAAAAGGGATTTCTCCAGGACAACCCTGTGGTCTGGGCTCACAGTGATGGCAGCAGCCCAGGAGGTGTCTTGGAGCACACCTCCCAGGAATTTGTACTCTGGAAACACACTGGCTAGTGGGAACAATTGGGAGATTTACCTCCAAATCTCAAGTAACATGAGACATCATGTAAAAATAAGATTAAAATGATTAATTTGAGGCAATTGCAGGAGAAACAGCCCTCCTTTATGTCACTTTTCATAATCCTGAAATAACCCCTGGAAGTAGATGAATTTGAGTTTCCTTCAACACCTGCTAATATGTTTGAGATAAAAGTTGTAACCCTTATTCCTCCTTCCTGTATCTTGCTGGACTTTGACTTTTTGGGAGAGATTTCTGTCTCTGTTCTTGAATAGAGCTCTGCTTACAGCAATGAGTAAAATCTCTACTCCCAGCACTCCACCAGGTTTAGGAACATTTTAGCAGATAAGATCCTTGCTTCCCCACTTTATCCTACTGCCTTCCTCCAGAGCCAGTAAAGAGCAAGGATTAGGAATACCAGGGCCACCCCTTTGTTCTCCATAAAACACTGCTGTGCTTGTGAATAACCATGGAAGGACAGAGGGGGATGCCCCAGCAAGTCAAACCCACTGCCAGGCCTGATGGTTAGGCAGAGGAGGGAGCTGGTGGGACTCAGTGGGGTGGGAGCAAGGGGAGCAGGCACCAATCCCTCTGCAAGTCTCATCTGTGGGAGCTGCTGCCACAGCTCATGAACAGGTCGTGGAATGCAGCTCCCAATCCTTCCTGTAGTACTTATTAGCAGTATAAGGGTTAATATTTTCATTTACAGGCAAAAATTTACTCTTTTATTTTTTTCTGTTCTGCAGGAAAAGCACTACTGAGAGCTGATTGGTAGTGTATTGATCTGAATGGTATTTTCCACCTGAGTGCAACTGCCTTGGAGAAGGTGGGACACCTGCACCATGTCAGGTGGGTGCTGTCCCACAAGAGGGTTAGAACCTGTGGAGGGGAGGAAGAGCTTCTTCTCCAGAAGCAACACCCTCACCTCCATGCCTTGCAGGCCCCCAGCAGCAAAAATTCTAATTCTCCATGGTCATGCTTTCCCCCCTTTCCCCTCCCTGGGGGTTTCCCACAGCTCTGCCTAAGGGCTGCAGGATCCTCCCTACTCCCAGTGCCCTGGATTGAACCATGAGCTGCTGAACTCTCCAACGTGCTTTTTGGTGGGTGCACAGTGATGTTTTGTCTGCTGCTCCTTTATCTCGAGTTCATTTGTCTTGGTGTTTCCCACAGATGGTTACAATAAGACTGAAATTGGTTTCCCTGCTTTATAAAGAAAAAAAAAAAAAAGGCAACAAACTCCCCTCTCTCCTTTCCATTCTCTTATGTGAAATTTAGATGTCTTAGTTAGGAAGTAAAGTCTGGATATTAACTTAAACTGTATTGTGAAGCTGTTTTAGCTTGGGTCACCTGGATTTTTAAGCACTCGACTCTCTTCCAGCTGGAAATGTTCTCTCTCTACTACCCAGGAAAGACGAATCTGTTCTGCAGTGGTTTAGGTGGTAAAGGCTATAGATAATAAATAACAACATGGTCATATTTTCAACACTATCCTTGGTCATGGCATTAATCATTCCTATGCATAAAGGTAGGCTTTGTTATCTTCATATATATTGTTCTGCATATTTGTTCCTCATTTGTGGGGTTTTTTTCTCATCTAGCTTGCTAAATTGTGATGGGGTAAGTTCAGGAAGTCTACAGCCAGATTCCCTCCTGCTTGCACTGACTGGTCTGAACAGCAGAACATCCACTCCAAACTAATAGAAGAAAAATAAGAACAAGTTTTCACTGTGAGAGGTTCCTCTCCTACTTCATTCAGACTTTCTGGGAGAAGGGATGAAAATGACTTTTGAAATATAAAAGGCTGCTCTAGCTGACTCTTCACTAGGGTTTGTCACATCCCATTAGCAGTGATCTAGAAATATCAGAGTCCTAACTTGTTGGCAATCACTCACCTTCACCAGTATCATGTGAATGCCCATCCCTGGTAACGTTCAACCTGCCACTCAAACAGCTCCCAAGACAGATTGTCTAACAGGAGAGATTGTTAGTGCATATAGGCTTTCCTGGGATGAGTCAGACTGAAGGAATAACCTGCTTTATCCTGTAGAGTCAGTGCGCATTAGGCAAAAACAGTCCCAGCACAGGGGCTTTCACCAGTTCTGAAGATTTTACATTTTAGATACTAGTTTATCCCTATTAAAATCCCTTGCTATGCATGTATCTCATGTCCATGGTGTTTGTTGAGGTTTAGATCTAAATTATAGCCTCTTTGCTAATTAAAACTGTATTTTTTGCACTGTGTTCAATTAGGTCCCTTTTATTACAGAATTAGGTCCATTTTATTACAGAAACCTATATGTTCAGTCATTGTAAGGGTTTCCAATTCTATATTCCAATAAAAAATTGTTCACTTTAAGGATAAACTGAGTACAAATTTGCTTCTACAACCTTTTTATAAATATACTGTCAGCTTAAGGCTGATAGCTTTCAATTACATGGTATTTATTCTTAAGGATAAGGAGATTTATCCTTAAATCTCTCAATAACCCCAGCAAAATCTTCATGTCAGCTAATGGACCACTCCCCTTACAGTGCAACTTCATCAGGCGAAGAAAAAGATCTAAACAGTCCCTTTCCTTTGTCCTCAATTTAGTATTGTTAAATGGGAATTGAATGCAGGAAACAACAGTCCACACACAAGAAAACTCCCAGTAAAAGAGCCTGGGTTACGTGTGTTCCTGTGAACAGAAAAAAATCAGCTGCAAGTATGTGGCATGCAATTTCATCTTTCAGGAATTTTCTTCATACTCACAAATGAACACACATTATTTAGCTTTTGTCTGCAAATGATAAAACAAAGCCAGCACAAGTTCAGAACAGGAAACAGAGCCAAGCAGAAGAATAGCCTTGAACAGGGAACAAAATGTAGATGCTAGGTGCCTTGAGCTGTTTAAAACATAATTGCAGCTGCAGATATTCCAGGCTGGCTGGGTGGAATGGGGTAAATAAACGAAGACCTGGGTGTGAACACGCCTGGGTGTGAACACGCCTGGGTGTGAACACGCCGTTGATGTGGGCAGCGGGCGAGGTGCCACCTCCGGCGACCTGCGCAGGTTCCGCGCACGCTGCGCCAGCGAGCGCTGCTCCCCGGGCTGGGAGCGCGGCCGGGCTGCCAGCGATCATTCATCAGCCCCTCGCAGAAAGGGCTGTCAGCCCGCCGGCAGGCCCAGCGCCAGCCTGTCAAGTGTTGGGCTCGCAGCCAGTCTGTCATGGTTTGGGGCTGGTAGCCAAGCAGTAACTTTGATGTTTAAGGGGTTAGCCAACTGGTATGTGAGGGTGGCCTATCAGCTCAGAAATAATATACCGCACTCAAAGGTCATGAGTTCTGAAACTAATCTGGCTGTTATAATATTTCTAATAAAAACTGAGGTAGACCTTTTATATTGTAAAAAGTGTTCAAATTATTTCAGTATTTGTTTTGATTAAAATTTCCATTACACATGCTTTTCATTACGCAACTCAATTAGTATATAAAAGATTTTCTGTTTAAAATGTTCAAATGAGCATAATTGTTCAATTTGGAAAGATTACAATGCTTTTATTTAATTAACACCGCAATAAATACTTCATTTTGTAATGAACCCCATACTTTTGGGCCATTAACCATTCAATAAATTTACGGTATGGAAGGTTCTTTTTGGGGAAGAAGATAAATAAAGAGATTTAAATGAATGTGCAACAGCTCTGATGCTAAGCAGCAAATTATAGCTTTTTGCTTCCCATCCAATAGAGACATACCTCGATTGCAAACATATGGGAACGTAATAAACACTATACTTTTCAATTACTGTTTTAAACGAGTTACACAACACTTTTAAATTTGCTATGTAGAAATACATGTCCACATTTGTAACATCTTCCCAGATAAAGAAGACGAAACAAATTTTCATTTGCCTTTCACCTTCCCCTCCTCCCACCTCATCGACTGCCTCTTCAGTTCTGAAAACCTGTGTGGAAATTTCCTGGTTTAGAGCTGATCATTTGCCTCTTCATGAGAGTAAAATGAATCAAAAAACATCCCAGCTATTCAATAGCCTGTTATTTGTAATATGAGGGAGGAAAATCCCCTGGTCAAAGTGTGGCACGGTGTGTTTAAACACCCCAGTGAAATCACAGAGAGCAGAGTTGTGACAGAATAAAAGGAATACAGTGTTAACCCCAGCACTCCAGCTGGATCTTGTCCATCCATCTCTCCATTCTGAGGCTTACAAGTGGGTCTAAATTCACAAATCAGAAGGAGGCTCAAGAGGTAAAAGCGTCTGTGACAGGTAGTGGAAGTACTGCTCCGAGTTGGATGGGAAGCAAGAGCCTGGAGTCACAGAATTATTTAGGTTGGAAAAGACCTCCAAGATCATTGAGTTCAACCATGAACCTACTGGTCTCCACAGGCTGGGTGATCCGAGCTCCCAGGCCTGACTGACCCCAAGGTGTTAAACACCTTCAAATCCCAAGAAAATCTGCGGAGCTGGGAGCTGTGGGCACGTGCAGGGGCTGTGCAGAATCCTGTTTCAGCCAGGCTGCCGTAGACCTGCCGCCAGGGCTGCCATGCCACCCACCTGCCGAGGAGCTCTCATGGAAAAGGGGCTCTGTCAATATTTTGTGTCATTTCATGGTTGTACGCATGGAGGGCAAAGCTATTTCACATTTACAGGGCTTCTCAGCCAAAAATGCTCATAAAACTCCAGTTTGCCAAAAATGGTAACATTACCAGTAACAAAGTCTAATTTGTGAACTTCATTAGGAAAAAGGGCTCTTTGTAAAACTGTGATTTCATCTAGGAATATGGATTCAAAAGATTTTATTATTTCATTAACCAAACCTCTCTTTCGCTATTCCAAAAGTTGCAATCCAGAATCTTTAAGTGAAAACCATAAAAACGCACCCAAAAAAAACCCAAACCAACAAGACAACAACGCAAGAAAATACTTTTGGAATTATTAGACTTTTATTTTTCACACTTTTACAATAGATTGGACAACATTTTTCCACAATGTCCACTGGAGTCCTTTCAAATGTTGTTCTGTGTTTACAGTATCAATAGTTTACAATAATTACAAAATTAAATTAAGCCACATAAACACATATTTAGGCATTCCCTGTGAACTGTAACCACTGAGCAAACTACTTGAAAAACATTTACCACATGTTGGATTTCTCAACTGTTATTTGGATTTATTTTTTCCTAATCTGAAAATAATACATAAGTAGCACAGACATAAAATGCATAAAATCTAGATTTCAAAAATATTTAAAAGTACGGGGGAAAAGAAAGAAAATATTTAAAAGTACAGGGGAAAAGAAAAAGTACTACTAAAACTTGACTTAATAAAAAGTTTTTCTTGAGATCATTTAATATTCCGAAGTACACCTTAAAACAAGTCAACTTTTCAAATAGATTTTTCTCAGGAAATATAGCCACCTGCTCTTGTATATTTTCTGGAGGGGTTAAAAAAGATAGACTCCTGCTGTGCAAAAATAAATTGTGCAGTTTGTGGTAACTTTATTAAAGATGAGCAATTTTTAAAGCTAGAAGTGAGACATAAATGCTTAACACGAGAATCTCTTTCTTACAGAAGCTTTGAATAATGACATGCCTGTTTTAAACTACAGATTTACAGCCAAAGAACAAGCAAAATATTTTAAAATATTAACTGTGTGCTCTGGTCAATGCAAGTGTTAAAATCAGATTAAAAACTCAACAAGCCACAAGTTGTCCTGTCGTAGTTTCTTAGTCCCTGGCACTTGCAAGCCTGGTGAATTAGGACATGGTCTCACCAGGAGGCTGCTCTCACTGTCATAATAGACTTTCCTTGCTAGGAGAAGAAAAGATACATCCATTAAAGTCTTTTCTGTGGGCCTATTTTAAGGACCTGATTAATAGAGACACTTAAGCATGTGCTACATTTCATGGTACTTAAACAAAAGTTTATGAAGTAGTTTAGTTTAACCCTGATTGTGATCTCTATCTGATTACTAGTTTTTTTCCAAATTTCCAACTATTAGAACTGCTGTTTTCTTGCCTAACTGCAGGATTTAAGGTCAAATAGATTGAGAAATGATAAAAGATTCCTTTATAATTAACTGATTTTATCAAACTCCAGAAATAAAATTCAAATATTCTGAAAAATCAGATCCTTCAGTGCATTTATGAAGTGTTGTCTCTGAGCCCTCTACCTAGGAAGGGAGACACCTCTGGTTTGGAGCTCACGTACCAAGGAAATAGGATATTCGTACTGTTGTCCTGCTTTTCTAATGTCCTTCTAAGCCTTCTGATGTTTACATTTTGTAATGGAGTTTCTCACGCACTTTTCATGTAAATAATGATTGTTTTGCATTCCTTTCTGGAGGAGGAGAGAACTGATGGACTGTTGGTTTGACCATGGTGGTTGGAGAGGACAATTTCATCCTCCAATCCGTGGTCACTGTTGGAATTCTATAATTGTCAAGGTCTGTAAATAAACTTGCTTCTATTTTGCCTTGGACATCTCAGCATGTGAGTGTTGTTCATTTGTGTCATATTGCGACATTCCTGCCTTTCATCTAAATGGCAAATAAGAATTAAAAGAAACAGCCATAATCGTCTAAGGGATAAATTATTAATTTCTTGGTTTTGGCTGTTTGGGTAAAATTACTTCTGTTTATAAAAAGGAAGTTGCTTTTGTTTTGAAACATCTTCTTGTTTCCTGTTCTTATCCCAATCCTGCAAACTCCCCACCCTCCTCCTTTTATGGCACTATAAACACTGAAATTAACAGTGATTCTCTCACCAATGCTGTCTTTGCTCATACCTGAATACTTTAATCTATTTATTTATTTATAGCATCTCAATAAAAAAAAATTAAACCACCAGAACAGTGTTTCTTCCACTCATTCAATACACGAATATGAACCAAATATATTGCTTTGTGAAATACATGTTGGTAGAACCTTGGCACAGTCCTGAAGGACTGTGGAAACTGGGAATACGGTCAAGAATGATAATATTTTGACCAAGCTGTCTCATAATAGCAGAAGAAGGGGCTGGGGCTTTATAGGCCTCTTTTTTTTAGCTTTGCAGAAGTCCAAAACTATGCCATTAATACACTTCTGAATTACATGACCAACAGACAGTCTTTTCTGGTGCCTTAAATGAAAGTCTTCTTTATTATATGGATCAGGAGTTGAAGTATTGCACGTCTCATATGCACAGCACTCAGCACTCAGTGTGAGCTCTTCTGAGATCCTTATCTCTAAACAAGTTTTTCTTCAAAGTCATAAACATCTGGAAATTGTGCACTATTCTTGCTATAGAAATCAAACACTCTAGTCCTTATTTGATCTCCCAGAGAACATTCCCATTGCTTTCCTCTGTTGTGTAGGTGCCACAGGATTTGGCTTTCTATTTGACAGCTTCTTTTCTTAGGTGACTGGGAATCAGTCAGACAAGGATAAATTAAGTCTTTTTTGCCAGCTCTTCGCCTTATTTAACTGACTATATTCTGCAATGTTCGAGATACAGTTGGAGGTTTTATATTGAGATATAATGGTTACAAGAGAAAATTTAAAGTCTTTTTTGCCCTTACCACAAACAGAGTGCCCAGTGCCATTCAGGATTTACCTAGAAAGCTGTGGGCCATTATGAAATCCAAACTCTCAAACATGCTCCTGCTTGTGGGAGTGACATATACCTAGCAGTGTTTTACCTGACTAGGGAAAAGAAATAACCAGAGTATGTATACAGTGATTCCTTCCTCCAGAAGCCCTTGCAGCTTCTGACAGTGTCTGACTTTGAGACTTCCTAAGTTGTCTTCTTAGAGATAACACTCGACACTCTCACCTAATTGAGACATTAATAGTTTTTCCAAAAGAGACAGATCTTTCTTCAACTGAATCCAGCAACAGCTGAGCTTGCTCTGATGTTTCAGAATGGAAATTTCCGTAGCAGCTTCTAAAACCAGGTTTGAATAGACAGCTCTTGTGTATAGCCACAGGTCAAGTTTAAAAAGAAGAGCTTTAAAGGATTGTTGGAGAGTTTTTGCCGTTTCATCCTGATTTTCTCATTTTCTCTGTTCCTACCATCAGGTGATCTCAGTAGCTTCATAAGGAACTGAGGATATTTTTTTAATTTGTGGAAATAAAAATCAGTGGTATATGTTACACCTTTGATTCATCCTTAGAACTAGAGATTACCATGCCCCTTATCATAGTGATCCTATAGGCTTTACAGTTGAAAACCTGCTCCCATCAAAGCAGAGCAGCCAATATAACATTTTATTTGTAGCTCTTCATTTAGAGAGAGTCAGAATGTCCTACATATCTCAGGAAAAAAACAAGCATGAGCCAAATCTTACATGAAAAATGAAGTCTGAATAAAACAACTTGAAAACAGAAGTATGAACTGCACATCAGAGAAACAAATCTTCCATTTTTTCATGTAAAACATAAAACATAAAATTCTTCTTTAAAAAAAGTTTCCTACCTGTGTTTTTTCCCCCAAAGAGTATGTGAATTCCTTTCCACTCTTTTTTTTTTATAATTTTTATTTTCCTTTAATGCTTCTCTCAGGAAAAAATGATTCTGACTAGGTCAACTTTTCTGAATGCTCAAAGATAAAATTTCCCTGGCAGCTTTGTGTCTGCAGTTCCCTTGCATGGAGTGGGAGTTGCTGGAGGAACTGGGCCATCAGACCACCTCATACATGGGAGAGACAGCAGAAGGTGAGCAAACGTGCCACGCTTCAGATCTCAGTGTGTCTTTGTGCCCAAAAACCTGAAACTGTTTTATATAAATGCCTTTATAGTAAGGCTGTAAATAAAGTGCACAAGATTCTGGAAGGGAAGTTATGAAAATACATTTTCTTTACTCATTGCCCCCATAACATTAAAATCTCTGAAAGGTTGTCTGTATTTCTTAAACCTTTCTTTTTGCAGAACCATTTACAAAGCATTTAAGTATTAAAATTCATTCGGAGGATATTTATAGCTATGATGAAAGATAACAAGTTTCATGTGGGCATCTGAACATTTAGGAAAAAACCAACAAGTGATACTGACTGTACACTGGTGAAGCATCAAATATGTATCTACTTTCATGAGTTCAGAATGCCAAGCTAATTTATGAGCAGGTGAATAAAATAAAGCCATAAGTGAGTTCAAGTTAGTGGTCATTCCATATCAGCAAAAAATCCTACACTACTACCCTTGGATTTAACCACTGGAGGTGCTCCTAGTCACGTTGGGCCATGTATATTGTCTGTGCAATAAGGCTCCTCAAGGGGTCTAAAGTGTACATTTAGTGATATTAGTAAGCAATTATGCTGCAGAAATCTTCATGGCTGTCTGTCTTGTTCTGGTCTGGGAATTGTCAATCTCTCTACAGCACGTGAGAATAACATGTTGGGATGCCACAAGAATGTGGGTAGCATTTATGTAACCTTCAGCCTTTGTGGGGAAATAAAATCCTTTGTTACTTGGAGTTGACTCTGTACCAGATGGTATGAATAAATGTTTGCAATGCCAGTGCTGTTCAGCTTGGCTGATCGATTCTGTCATACTCCCAAGGAGGTAGAGAGGCCTTAAATAACTGCTTCAGGATGTAGAAAATATTTTCCTTTTCCTGTTGCAGTAGTATTATGCAGAAGTGATACTATTCTGACTGCCAGTTTCTCACTCAGCGGGGTGAATGAATTATGTAAATATTGATCAGCCTTTTAGCAAAGCTGACACAGCTCATTGCTAACACTTTTATGTATTTTAATTAATTCCAAAGATGCTTAAAGCACAATAGTCGCTATCTTTTTTTTTTTTTTTTTTTTTTCCTGTTCTGGTATTATTGTTGCCTGAAGAAACCAAAGCTGATGCAAAACTTCTGTTGGGTTCTTTATGAAATTCTCTCTTGTTTCCAGTCTGGCCAACAAGTGCATTCTTATGGCAGAACAATTTGGCAAACCTCTCTCGGCCAGTATGAGCCTGATGACAGCAATCTCCTTATTTCTTATGTGTGGAATATAGTGCCTAGTGCTGGCCTGAAGCTGACTCAGGGCTTCTAGGTTCATGTTATGAACAAAATCAACAGAGTGATTCATTTATCGATTTTGCATATCTTTTCTCCTTTTTCAAATTTTCTCCTTTCTTTTCTCAACCCAAGGTGGTGGATCTCAAAAACACAGGCAGCAGAGCTTTTTTTGGAGGGTTCAATCCCTTATGCCTTATCCTCTAAAGGCTTCTGCCCATAAAGTTTGATCCTGTACCAAGCTTTATGTGGACCCTGCTAAACTGGGTCATAGAGCTCAAACTGTGCTAATTTTTTTTCTGAAAAATTGCAATCAAAAAATCTCACTGATTTTTCATAACTACCTAAAACATGTGCTATATTCAACTGTGATACAAAAAAAAATTTGCTGAAACATCTACTGTGGTATCAGGTGGGAAAAATGACTTTCTGCATGGTTTCTGATTCAAAACCATTTTTATTTTGTCAATATCAGATAAACAGCTTTCTGTTGGTTTTGTTCTTCAAACTCTCAGTGTATTTTAACTCATCTCTTCCATTTACACTGGATTGTGTCAATTAGAAAACTGTGAAACCTCCAAGGGGTTTTCAGCCCTTTAATATCCTTACCACAGCATGTATCAGACTTGCTCCTGCAGAGAACTCCCTCTGCTCTTATCAGACCACAGAAAAGATAATCTTTCTCTAGGTTTATAAGTGGGACAGATACACAAGTATTTACATATTGGTGTCTACAAAACTATTATTCCAAGGAAAAGAAAAATCTCTAGGACAATTTCTCATATTAATAGTTTCTTTGATATCAACAGAGCAAAGCTGCATTTACAATACTGTAACTTAGAAAGAAATTCTCCTATACCTGCCCTATCTGAATTTATAGCAGACACACAAGTACACTTTTGGATATATACATTATGAACACAGAACTGTCATCACAGCACTTGGGACTAGATATTAACCTGTACATGTGGTGTACACCTGTGCTTTGTATTACAATGCACTTGATTTGCAGTGTGGGAGTCTCCCAAGTTCAAAGTTAATCCGGTGTCTTTTTTTTTCTTTCTCTTACAAGATCGTTTTAAGATTTCATCTCTAATTCTCACGCAGCTTCTGGGGTACCTTTAGTTCCACCTCCTTCAAGAGTATGGAACTTATTTTCATTAATGCAGAATTAACTACTGTGAATAGAACACGAAGGATTATGATATGTCTCAGCAGTGTTGCTGTTCAAATGTCCTACTCTATATATTTTCTCTTAAAGCAAATAATGTTCAAGAAGAAATCCATTTCGGCAAACAAAACAAAACAAAACAAAACAAAACAAAACAAAACAAAACAAAACAAAACAAAACAAAAGACAGAAAGCCAAACCCACAAATAAATGTAGAGTTTTTTCACTGTTTCACTTCAAAAACCATAATCACAGTCTTTGCTATATTCACCCTGAAAACAACCTTTGCATTTTCCTGGGATGAGTATTGTGGAGGCATTATACAACTACTTTTCTTTCCATTTTACTCATTCAAAGAAAGATCACCAACCAGACCTCTTCCTCCCAGGCCAGACTTCTCGTGGACCTAACTGGGATCATCCACCTCCATCACCTTTCCCTTCCTCCCTCTCCCTTACCCTGCTCCAGGCAGCTGCCGCATCCTAAACTGAACAATAACAGAGGTTGGCTATCTGGACTTTTCCAGGCGAAATGGCCATACCCCATATATGGAGCATACTAGCCTCTTTGTAATTTAATGCTGGCGTCCTTGACAAGGTAGCTGCATTCTGTCTCACAGCATGTTGTATATTTTAAATGCTGTTGTACAACTGCTGGCCAGACCGCACAGTATAAAGTAACGGCTGAACAAAAAAGAAATTCAGTACTAACCGGCAAACCGCAGAAGTTTTGGCTGAGCATCCAAAACTGCTAATGCTTATCGGGACCTCCTGAGAGCCCCCCTCCTTCCTGCAGCCCAGAAAGCTCCACTGCCAACTGTCCTGATCCTCATTAACTTCACATCACTGTCATTTGCTAGTTTTTTGCAGCAGCAGCCTCCACAAGCTGCTTGGCACTTCCCAAACACAGTATGAGAGATGCTTTGCTATTGTTTTCTCCTCTTTTTTTTAATTTTATTTTTGGGGACAGCAGGAGACATGAGCTGTGCTGGAGAAGTTACAGAATTAGTGCAAGCCCTGCCCTGTGTCTCTGCAGCAATGAGGTGCCATCTGATGAGAGCTGGAATCTGGCCTCCACAGCCCTTCAGGGGTCCTTTGCTATTTGTCACACCATCAGGCTTCCAATCCTGCCAGCTCAGTCTGAAGCATGGAGGCAGCTCCATTAAGTTCAAAAAGACATCCATTTTAAAAGTTCTGCCAGAGAGTTTACATCTGAGCAAAGACAAGGGCTCTTACACACACGATATTGAGAGTGCATCAAAGTGTAGTGAATGAAAGGTTGAACACAGCTCTTTACATAAATGCCTACAACACATGTTTACCTGCCAGACAGCAACTTCTCAAGCTTTCCCTTCTCCTCTCCATTTCTGCTCAGCCTTTGTCTGCAGCAGGATGACAGCTGCCATCCTCACCACAGCTGTCAAATGCAGTGTTCAGACTCCATGCATTTCTCCTGACAGAAATACCATCACTGATCCTTCCCTCTGCCAACAAGCACTACTTTGAGACTGTTTGAGGGTTTATGCAATTTCTTAGAAATGTCCTGGGACCACAGCTGAGTGTCAGGATGCACCATGTAACCACAACTCTATCTGAAAACTGCAATTACCCTTACAGAGGACAGAGTAGAGAAAAGACAACACAGATTCCATCAGAGGATCACCTGGATTCACGAATTTTCCTTTCCTTTCCTTTCCTTTCCTTTCCTTTCCTTTCCTTTCCTTTCCTTTCCTTTCCTTTCCTTTCCTTTCCTTTCCTTTCCTTTCCTTTCCTTTCCTTTCCTTCCCTTCCCTTCCCTTCCCTTCCCTTCCCTTCCCTTCCCTTCCCTTCCCTTCCCTTCCCTTCCCTTCCCTTCCCTTCCCTTCCCTTCCCTTCCCTTCCCTTCCCTTCCCTTCCCTTCCCTTCCCTTCCCTTCCCTTCCCTTCCCTTCCTTCCCTTCCCTTCCCTTCCCTTCCCTTCCCTTCCCTTCCCTTCCCTTCCCTTCCTTTCCTTTCCTTTCCTTTCCTTTCCTTTCCTTTCCTTTCCTTTCCTTTCCTTTCCTTTCCTTTCCTTTCCTTTCCTTTCCTTTCCTTTCCTTTCCTTTCCTTTCCTTTCCTTTCCTTTCCTTTCCTTTCCTTTCCTTTCCTTTCCTTTCCTTTCCATCTGGATGTTCTTCTAGTGCTATTTTACCCATATGGATTCTAATGATAGGCTTCCCATTCCTCGGTCTCCTCTCTTTGCTTCTCTTGTGGTTTATAATGCTTTATTGCAACATCACAATTAATGAGTTATATCTGCACTTTCAGAACCCAGTGTCTGGATGGCCCATCAGCAGAAAGATTAGCAAAACCAATTTTTCCACAGACAGTTAAGAATCACAGCTTTTCAGGAAAGCAAATACTCTAATGAATCTGTGACCTGCCAGTGCCCTGGGGAATATCTGTTAGGTGTCACCAACACTCAGATAAAAACACTTGTTAACATGATTTCATTCACTCAGCGTGATAACATGATGTTATCCCTTGGATCTGATCCACAGCACCAAAAGTGTGAGTATGTATTGGGAGGTTTGTGTGGTGGTTTTGTGGTTTTTTGTTTGTTTTTGTTTTTTTTTTTTTTTTTTTTTGTTTTTTTTTTTTTGTTTGTTTTTTTTTTGGTTTTTTTTGTTTTTGTTTTTGTTTTTGTTTTGTTTTGTTTTGTTTTAACAACAGCAAACATGGCTTCTGGCTTCCTTGTGGGTGGTATATTAAATTTGAATTTTTTCCCTCTAAAGTGGTTCAGTTATGAATTTCTTCTCCCCCCGCCTTGCTTGAACCATAATATTGTGTTAATATTAGTTACATATTTGGGTTGCTACAAATCAGATATGCTGATTTTAAGATTTTTCTTCTTGTTTTGTGCCAAGTGTTAGAAATAATTAATTAGCACATAATATAGCTTCCCAGGATTTTTATATCTTTTTACAGACATAATCTTGCTGTAGATAATGAAATGGTATATGCTCAGTACTTGTGGGGTTATTCCTTAGCAAAGGGTAGCAGTGTAGATTAAAACAGCAAATTCTCAGTTATGATTAGAAAATTCTCATGGGTCCCACAGACAAGTCCGCCTGGGACATGAAGTGGTAGAAGCACCTGTGAAATGGCTCTAATTAACAAAGTAGTGCTTGTTGGCAGTTGAGAAAATAAATAAGCCTTCAACTTAGGAAAGAAGTTGAATCCAAATAATAACTGTCTGAGGAAAAAAAAAAGCCCACCATTCAGTACATCCTTCATTGCTGTTTCATTTCTCACATTTATAAGGAGATGGGCTTTTCTTTCCTGATCTGGTGAAGAAGAAAATAATGCACATCTCACAAAGCAGATCTGGTTTTTTAACTGTTTATTAGAATTATCCAAATCATCTGACACACTGCATAATTAACAAGAAATTGAACTTATGGGTATAGCTGAGTAGTGTGTTACAAAAGGAAAAACCCTACCTGAAAACATTCTGCTAAAGGCTGGATATTGTTTGTGTGAGGTTATGATTTTACAATAACTGCTATGAGTGGACACTGTAGTTTGGCCTGGGATTACACACCAACTGCATATGTATTTCATAATTATATATGGTTGTGTAGATCCCTCACATCAGCTCGACTCCTTCCCTCGTGCTGCTGGATAACCCCACAGTGGAGGGGAACAAGGCCTTTACTCTGTGTTTCACTGAAATTCAGTTTTATTTGAGGTGAAAATATGTATTCGAAATAGCTTGAGAAGTTTCACAAGCAAGAAACTAGACACCATGCCCTCTAACCCATCTCTCAGGACCATTAGATATAGTGGTTTCCCACTAAGAAGTCACTTCCAAACACTTTGGCTCACTGGTTGGGCAGTGTGAGAGGCGTTTCTGTATACATTGGATTATATACAATCTTTGTCTGGGTAAGTCTTTTGCTTTTAAGTTTGTTAATCCTGGTATCTTTGGGTTCTGACTCACAAGTCAGATAGTTATCTTTGGATGTCTGCAGTGATTCCTGCTCTTTGGTGCCTGGACCACCCGCCTCTCAGAGCGCTCCCCCAAGACCACCTTCCTCCCACTGCAGCAGGACTCAGGCTGTGATTGACCCACCATCCCCACGGAACAGCTGTCCCTGCCTCACATCTCTGCAAGGAGAGAATGGCAGCAAGCTACACCACCCCCAGCACAGTGCTCATCTGGAACATGGGTAACACACACTGTGTTCTCTACACTTTAAAGTACTTACACTCAGTTTAGCTGAGTTAATCTGAAATCTGGGCAAATGGTAGAAGGACTTCTCCTTACCTCCTTTCCCAGAAGCTTCCTCAGCACTCACGCAGCCCCACTCAATGTAAGTCCCTTTTCTATTAGATCAGGTCTTATCCTGTTCAGAAGCAGATAGCCAGGGATTTAGGGATATTTAGGTGTTTAGAGATATTTACAGTTACAAATATGCAGGAATTCAGTCAAACCGAGGTATTAGCTACAGGGAAATATTTCAGGACCTACAATTTAAGGTGCACAGGTCCCTAAAGAGACCTTTAGGTGCTAGTTAGTGACTGTTTCAATGCTAATGGGGAAGTGAGCAAGAAAATAAAGATAGCTGAAGCATGGATGTGGCACAGAGTTTGAGAGACCATGGTAAACAAAAGGAGTGACAAGAGCAGAACTGTCTTGACACACGCTGCTTTGGGTTGCATGTGATGTGGAATTCTGCTTTCATTATGATGGAATTTAGTAAAGATAAAGTTCTGTCTTGTAGTCCACTTTCTCGAAAGTAGACAACCCACTGGTTGTGAAGAGATGGACAAATGTCATAAATTTGTGTCAAATGTTAGAAACCGTCTCTGAGACCAGTTCACCGTACAAAGTTAATCATTATTCTGTGGGGGAAAACCCCCACATTTTGGGGAGCACTTCTTTGAAAACCTTCTCTACAAGCTCCCAGTATTGATTTTGATCCCAGAGAATAACAGAAAGTTGTATGTTGTTATACAAATCTTCCCACTATTTTCTCTTGGTAATGGAATGATTAATACAAAGTCTTCTGTATTCCTACTTGGAACAAGTCATCTCTAGTACTGACATTCAGCCTGGGAAAAATGTATTAGCACCCTGACTAGTACCTAGGCAAGGCACCCAGGACTAGTCTATTCTTGAATTTTTGGCTGCAAACTTTTTTTCAGCTCTTAATGTCATGGTTCTCTGTCACCTGTCGAAACAATATTATTTAACTGAGCTTTTTTATCCTCAGACAGTTCTTCACAGAATTTTACCATCTGGCTATCATGGCCTGTTTTTCTGCATGTCATCTGTTTTCCATTTAACAATTCTGGTTTGTGGTTTAGAAACTCTGTCTGTGACCTCTGTATCTTGAATATTCTCTGCAAGTCACCTTCTTCATTACTGTCTTCTAATTCCTCTCATTTCTTCTGATCTCCTCTTATTATACCTGACTAAATAGATTTGTTTATTTTGGCCCTAGTCTAGCCTCTGATCTTGTGCTTATTTAATCCTTAATCCTTTTAACACCTCAGTCGAGAGAGATACATTTTTCTTTTCGGGGCATCTGTTCTTTCTAAATTAATTCTTAACTAAAATAGTCTCAAGCAGCCACTTAATATTTAGATATTCCTCCTTCTTCAACATTAATAGCATTCAAAATTTGTTATTACTGCCAGTAATGCAGTGCTCAAGCAGTAGGTGGAAGACAGAGCTCAATTAAACCAGGGCTCCTGTAACATTTTCATTGCTCACATAAATGCAGCCATACACATGAGCTTAGGCTCTGAGACAGAATTTCCTCCAATATACATTTTGCAGCTGGCAAGAGAAGATACAAGGCTTTCTTTGGTTTGGCATTTTATCCAAGAGTAAACCGATGTCCAGGTCTTCCCTGCTTGTGAAGAGGCAACAGTGAAGTCAACACTACTAAATCTTTTCAGTACAAGACTCTGAAGGTCACTGGCCACTTTTGATAGATTTTCCTGTTACAAAAGGGATGAGCCACCCTTAATATTTCTTCATCACCCCTCTATGAAGAATTAATTTCAGAAAAATTGCATGTACACCTGCTGGAGGACAACAAAGACTGAAGTAACATGCACAGATTTATTGTACTTCTTTCTCAAGACCATTGTACTTCTTCCAAACGACTAGTGGATTACCAATATAATGACTGTAGACAATAATTTAACTTTTCTTTTTTAATAAATATAGCTTCTCTGGAAACCTTGCCTGTTTGCCTAGTTGCTTTACTTTGAGACTGTCTAAGGTAGCTGTCAGCCTGTGTGGTGGGAGCATCACACACACATTGGTGTCATCTTTTTGGTTTTCAGTTTTGCACTACAGATTGTCGTGAATTCACAGAAACACAGCAGATGCTGGGCATATTGGTTGCTGTGCTGTTCCTGGAGCTCTCCCACCCTGCTGACCTGGCTGGCTAAGCAAGCCCTCAGCCAGACCTTGGCACTTTGGTCTCTCCTACAGAGAGCTGCTTTTAGCACCTTCTGTATTAGCCAGTGCAACTCTCCGAGGGTGGCACTCAGAATATCTCCTACACCATCTGTTCCTGCCAATAGAAAACATTTCTTCATAAAAACTGGGCTGTGATGGCTGAAACATGGCTGTGCTATGGGCATGGGAAAGAATTGCATTTGTGTCTCAGCTATACATCTTCTTTAGCCTATTATAAACCCATTTCAACAACATGTCTTGAAAAAGAGACAGAAATAAAACTAGAGTCTTCCATATGTACCAGTCTGGATGTTCTTCATTGCCACACAACTCTTGTAGCAATATCAGAGAAAACACCAATTAGTATTTCTTGTTCAGTACCACATACAAAATTCTTGCCGAAATTACTACAGAATACAACCTTGACAAAATGTTGAGGCTCTCCAATTTACCTGTCCTTGTCTTAGAAGTGTTTTTCAGGGAAAGATGCTTAAGGGAAATCTTAAACAATTCAGCTTTTAACAGATAGCAGATAAAAACTCATAAAAACTTCAGTCTTTGACTACACTGACCTTAGTAACTTTGTAACTTTTCTCAGTTTTGGAACTTTTATCAGCTTTCCTATCAAACCCCTCTAATTTGTGAGCCTTTGCTGACAACAGTGTATGAGAGGTCTTGGTTAAGGAGAAAAGGCACACTTAAAATATTTGCTTTGTTTAATATATATGCTGGAAAGTTATTTAATTGTTAGAGAATAAATACAACTGAATTGGTATTTAACACAGATAGTTCCTGAAAATTCAGAACATAAACTGACTGTAAATTGCTTTGTTTGAGAAATATCTATTTTTTTAACTTCCTTTCCTTTCTTGAGCTTTTTTGTTCTTGTTTTACAAGGGCTTCATATAAGCATTTTGTACATAGCTGAACATTTAAAGAACAGTGGCTGAGCTCAAAAAATAGAAATTCTGTAGGATATATGAAATAGGAACAGTGTCACATTAATTTCTGTCTTCATGATGGACATTAAAGAATTTTACTTAATTTACAAACACTTTCCAATCTTAGCTACAATATTAGTGATTAATAAAAGCTGTGTCTGTGTTTCAAACAGACAGAGATCTTTTTTTCTGCCTTGAATTAAAGCTGACTTCTGGAACGTGACTAATTTACATTTGCTAATGTGGTGGTAAAAAAACACGCTCATCCACAGCTCAGTGAATGTGAGCAAACATGCCTTGCCATGCCTGGCCACCATCAGGACTGTATTTGCAGTCAAGTTGAACTAGACAGACCCAGACCTTGGCTACAACCTGGCAGAGGGACAGTATATAGACATGTGTGGATAATTTTATTATTCCATCATCTGTGGCCTTGGTAATGGTGATGTAAAAGCAATGATAAATCACATCTCTGTGTGAAACTGTCACTGCTGTCTCTTGACTGCTGTGGCTTTGGAGTAGGGCAGCATAAATTCATTGCTTCTGTACAGACCTAATATCTTTAGAAAGGAAAGGACAAAATTGTCCTGAAAAGCTCCTGATTCACACTTCAGTTGGCATTTGAGTTCTTTGAAAGAACATGTTACTCAAAGAGGTGTGTACAGTTTGATACTGCTTGGCTCTGCCATGTAATAGGAAACATATATGGGAATAATAGATCCTGTTGGTCTCCCCTAGCTCTGCTAATTCACAGCAAGCTACAGGCAAATTTCAAGTCTACTTTGATTTAAGCTTTCCCTCTCCCCAAGTAAGCACAATGATGCAGAGATACTTGTCTCTGGACCTTTGGAAAATGGCAGAAACAAATACAGAAATTTGTAATTACTATGCCATTAAGAGAGCAGAACCTCACATTTGTGCAGCTTTTCCAGAAGAGCTGCTGAAAAACTTGTGATGCTTTCTCTGCTCTGACAACTGCTTCATAACTTCAGAAATATTATCTCTGTTCTCATCTCCTTATTAGGTAATTTTAATCACCTTGAAGACCTGGCAAATTCACCTTATTACTGAGAAAAACAACCCCATGCATAGTTTTCTCAGTTCAAATGTTTCAACATAAAAGCAAATATTTCCTTCAGAAAGATAATTTGCTATCCAAACAAACATAATTAGAAGCAATCTGGTGAAATAACACTCACAGTCCAAGTAATGTAGAAGAAACTAAGAGAAAATGCAAAACTAAATAGTACCTACAATCTTTTCTGAGTGTTCTTGTCTGATTTATTCTAATTCATCCATTATCCAAATTTTAGATGTGAACAAGGCAGTCTTGAAGTAATCTTGCCATCCAAAATAAAGACCAAGTCTGACTATAATTACTTTTCTTCCTTGAAAAATACAGTAAACAATTTTGCAGTGCTTATGACTTAGTTTATCACTGGCCATGCTAATTGGTATATACTTTACCCTTGCCAGGTCAAAGGAAAAACATTATAAAAGTGAAAGATGCAGAAATAGCCCTTGTTTGTATAAGTTATATACATGAATAAATGTACCAGTTTGCAGCAATAACAGATCCAACCCTCTGGAGAGCATTGAGCATTTGTGAACTGTTCAAGCACTCATTAGCTGTTGACATTCTTCAGAAATGAATAATTTATTTGAGTTTGGAAGAGTAGCACATGATCTAATAAAATAAACAAGTCATTGTCATATGCAGGTACTGTGCCAGATATATTACTTAAGCCTTGGTGGAAGCACTAGTGCTATTTGCATAGAATACTCACTTGGTGCTAATGTTCAGAAAGCTCTGCTGACAGCTCTGGCCTCTGAAGGGAGATATGAATCTTCACCTGCTGTCTGCTCCCACCTGCTGCTGAGGTCTCTTGTAAACTTAAGGACAGTCCTTGGCTCCTCTAAAAAACATGAATCATTCCACATATAAGTATCAACACCAGTCATTTAAAGCATAACTTGCAGCCTCGACATTTTTATCAGTACTTATATGAGCAAGCTAGGCTGCGTCTTTCGTGAAAATAAATACAAGTGGAGTGATTTGTGATTGGTGCCTTCTGCTCTGCTCAGACTGAGGACAAGGGTTGCACACAACATCCTGTTCCCAGGCAGCCCTCCTGGCTGAGCAGACTCCAACTGGCATGCTCCGTGCTTCATGGTGAAAGGGTGTCCCACCCGAGAAGCAGCCACTCCTGTGTTTCAGTCCTGACCTCCAGAGACAACCAGCTGGGCCAATGGAACTGACTACGACTTGGCAGAGTTATCTTCACCACCATCACAGAAAACTACATCAGCTCCCTCTAGCACATTACGTTTATTAAAGTGCTTGTTATTTACTGCACTCCAGGGTTTTGTTTTGCCCAAAGGACGTGAACAGAGAACCAGCTAGAAGGAACATTTTAGAAGTTAATGGATTTGTAATAAAATTGCAGATTACACCAACTGTTACTCCATGGGAACTGACAAAATGCATAATATCAAATTTAACTGACTTGCTAGTTGTCATACAAAAAAAAAAAGCACGAATTTTTAAATGTGCAAAGCATCAGCTCACAGAGCAGGAACTAATTAAGCATGCACTTATGAGCTATGATCTTATGAAACAAGAATTAATGAAACTTCAAAGTGTTGCCTTTTGAAGTACAAATCTGGCAAAAATAGCTCCAGATAATTGCCTAACTACTCAGAGATGGGACCAAGTCTAAGCTCCAAGACTGGTTTTAAAATCCATCACCACCCTCTCCCATAGCCACAAGGAAGTGGACAATCAATCCGGACTAAGTTCTGATAATCGCATTTAAGGACTTGCTCCCCAACATATATATTTATATAATATGGACGACCTCCAGCAGGAAGCAAGGAATACCATCACCTCACCAAGAGGAAACAGCTGGGGGCTAAACTACACAAAGCTGTTCAGTCCTGTGTCTACAAGACAGTGTTTTGAAGTTAACAGAGAGAAGAAAAATTCTTTTTTGGCAGCTGGAGCTTTACGGCTTTGCTATCAGGAACTTCATAAACCAGTGTTTAGGAGTTTCTCTAGATAATGTACCAAGGGAGTGAGAAAACTGAGGGTTGGAGTGTCCAACTCCTGATCCTTCCCTCACTGCTTAGTGAAGAGTTAGTTAATACAAAGCAGGACAGATAGAAAATGAAAATCAGGGACACATCCAGAAATAACAAATAGTCTGGTAGCTAAGGATGCATGCCAGACGTGCAGAAGACTGCCTTGTAGGTCCTGGCTCTGAACCAAGGCCACGCAAGGACTTGGGTTTGGTATCCAGCACTTGTATCAGCAGGTTACAGAGGTCATACAAGGAGCACTTGTATCCTCCATCAGTGAAAATATTTTACTAGGCTAGAGAAACACTGTGAAAAATGACTTGGTTTGGAATTTTTCACAATTTGTCTGTATAAGATCAAAAAATATCAAAAAATCCTTCAAAAAATCCAGAGATGAGGCTACCTGGGACAGAGAACTAATGCTGAGGTACTTTTTCAGTTCAGCCTTATCATCTCACCCGAACTTCCAAGACTTCAGTAACAAATGAAGTCATTTGTCATTTTGCTACTGTTTGGACTCTTTCAAAAAGTGCTTAACCAAAAAGATGCTGTCACTGATTTTTTACTTTTACCACAAATTGCATTTCACAAGAACCAGTTGCTATCTGGCTTTCAGGACCATGAGCAGAATGCATGTAAAAAAAAAAAAAGTTCTATGCACTGATAGGAAAAATACAGCCATTCTCACATTCTAACTTCCAATTGCTTCAGGGTCACTTACATGAAATATAACTCTGTAACATTTAATATGTTCCCTCCACCCAAAGTTCAGATCATTATTGACTCTCACCAAACAGACTTTAAAACCTTGTGTTGGAGAAAGACTTTATAGGAACTGTGTCAGACAAATACTTTGTAGGAACTACAGATTCTAGCCACTCTCACAAATGTCTTTATAAATATGAATACAGTTTGCATACTACCAGTATTTAAAATGTGCCTTGAGGAAGAACTTCTCAATTTAACATATTAAATGTACTTTCTTCCTCCAGGTCTGTAGGAGAGCAATAAGTGGCATTCCTAGCCTCTTAGGTGAAGTTTACGATTTTAATAGATCTCAGGTCTGTGTGTAAAGCATGAACAACTTTGGACTTCAGCCTGGGTTTGTTTCACACAACGCTAGAAACTGGTACTGTGCAACAATATAGCTCAAACTTCCCAAAGTCTGCATAATAATTTTAGATGTAAAAAGATAAGTTTCTACATTTCATAGCTTGTTTATGCACCCCAAGTTATGATTTAGAATATTTCACTGTTGACCTACTGTACTGTATCTTGTCATCCACTTTACCTCTTGCTGTCTGAACTGCTGCCTTCCCACATTTCACACTGTGTATCATAAAGACTTTGAACCACATCTGAGATGTCTGGAGTTTTAGTCTCTCCCAAATGACTGTGACTTTAGCTTCTTCAACAGCTCTGGTTTTGATCTGATTTATTAGTACTTGTCCTTCCTATTTTTACTATGCTATCAAAGAAGAAAACTAAAACTGTCATACAAATTATTGTTCACATATATATACTGGAAATCCAGATAAGGACATTGGATGTAAATTTAAAGCTTTTTCCTTTTATTTAAAACTAGTAGGATTATTTTCATTAGAACATCTATTAAACTTTGCTCAACTTTTTGTAGATATGCTCTTGTCCTTTTTTCTTCAGATGGAAAAATATTTTCCAAGGATATTTGGATATATTTCAAACATATCCATAACCATTGCACAGTCACAAAATATGCAGGATCATATCCTCAGCTGGTGTAAACTGATGACAATCCATTTCTTTCAAAGCTAGCTTTGTGCAACCACCCTGTTTTTTGCCAGTTGTGGCTCGAAAACTATCTGGAAAACAACTACTTTGGAAATGTTTATGTGCCTGGCTGATCTTATTCTATCCTCTTTTGTTTATATCTTAAATATTTTGGACCAGATATATGATTAATTCAGTGGAAATTTTACCCTGGTTACTCACGAGTTTCTTTACAGTGGTTTGATTTCACTTCAGGGAGTGGAGAGATTGTGTTTACTGATGAAGGAGAACAAAACAGCAGCGATAAACTCCACTCTTTGACACTGCCGATGTGCAGGAATGCTGCATTCCACCCTGTCAGCATTGCACCATGGTCTCATACTTCGCCTCTCACAGCTTACCAGGGAGACTCAAGATTCCTGAGACTCCCAAAGTACCCAAATCTTCAAGACTGAGGCCAAAATCAAGTTATCATAGTAAACTTCAATGAATTATTGCAGCTTTTCAAACTGTATTTATAGGTCAAGAGGAGGATTTCATTTGTTTTTTCCTCTTTGAAGCCTCAGAACATACACTTTTTAATAAGATATTATCTTCTAATTAGAAAAAAAAAAAAAAAAAAAAAAAAAAAAAGGCTCTCTGGCCCTAAAATCTATGGCGTGCAAAATAAACATACAAGCTTTCTTCTTTCATGTTTTCCAGACCAGACATCTTTACACTCCTGGGAAGACGTACCTCCTGTTCCTGTCAAAGGGAGACAGTGAGGAGGGGGATAGGGGAAGCCAGGGCTTTCAAAATTGGTTTATTGGGGGTTCAATTATAGACTCTGTAATGCTGCTTTTGTTTTACACAGACATCAGGACTCATGGCTTCCTTCCTTCCACAGACTCCAAACCTCCCTTGTCCTCCCTAGCACTTCTGTGGCTATCAGAGCTTTCAGCTACACAGAAGCTGTAATTTGCAGATCCAATCCCCAACAAAGCCCAGCTAGGTGGGAAAATAACTTTCATAAAAAACTAGTTTGAACACAAGCTATTCTCCCAGATTTTCCAACAGCTCTCCCTGCCATTTCCTGTTCCTGAAAGCCTGGGAAAAAGCCAATTCCTTTTCCATTGTAAAGAAAAGTTTTTATGCCATGATACTAGCATTGGAAATGCTTAATGGATACTTTAAAAATACTTCACTGTATGAAACAGAGGTTGAGAGAATATCCTGTAGTCAACCGAATGGATAGGGAGAAGATGAGCATGTGAATTTAATTTCCACAATGCTGCTCAAGGAAAGGTAGTTACCCATGAGCAACAGAAATACAGTCAAAACATATCAAGTGTTTTCAGCTGTCTTTTAAAGAGAAATAGCAGGTAGAAATAGGCAGAGTAGAGAAGCAGCAGCTCACCACAGCCCACCAGAGCACCAGAGACCTTTTGTCAGGAGGGTTTAATTTTGTAAAGCTGAATTAACTTTCTGGTATAACCAGATCTACACACCCAGAAGTTATGAATGAGACCCCCAAAATCAAGAGAATGGTTTTAATGTGAGATTTAAGAAAATGCGACTGTTTTATTTGCTTTCTGGGTGTTCAGCCTCCAGGGTTAACATTTCCAAGCTTCTGTTTGTAATCACAAGGTCTAGAAGCTAACTGTTTAACTTAAATTTGTACATGCTTCAAGGACTGAGGTGTGAAGAAAAACCCTGAGTCTTGTAAGAGATGTGATGAAGTCATCATAGTTGGCAGTGCTGGGGATATTATATAGTTTGGCCCTGTCCAGGATGAAAAAATTCTCTCCAGCTGCTGATCTTACAAATTCTCCTGGTCTCTATTGGAGATATCGCTCAGTCTAAGGCAGTTCCTACACCTCTGCACAACTCTTCTGAAGTCTGAAATGTTTAGAGTTTATTCCACAGTAAACTGAGCTCAACCCTGAAGGGGCTGACCAGCCAAGAAGCCAACATCAACAGCTTTTCACAGTTTGGTTGGCCCCAGGGGTGCCAAATATACCATAGCAGATATAAATCTGAGACATATAATATTATTGCAGAAAGAGAGCTAATTTTCTCAACATCTAATTGAATTCTCTAGTAGTTTCACTGAGAAGTGTTGTGCTGGTTTCATCTAACATTTAATGAATACTGATTTTTTAAAGAAACTGTTTATTTGCATTAAAAATTTACTTCCCCACACTCCCCAAAGTATCAAAAGAAATTGAATGTTGGATTTATAATTAATGTGGTTTGGATTTTAAAAGAAATTTTTTACAGCAAAGAACATTTCCATAAATCATGTCCATGATTGAAAAAACATGGTCATAACTGAAGACAAAACTGCTTCATTTTGCATCTGTTTCACATATATAAATATGTCAGGTTTACTTAGAGCACACTGATAAAGATGAGGAAGAAGGGAAGAAAATGATAAAAATAGCCTAGGTTGTATCTGTACCTCTTTTATTATTATTCTCTCTAATACTATTGTGACCACTCATTAGTTTTCTTGCCTGGTTTAGTCAATTAGGCTATTAAAAAGTTAAAAGAAAAACAGCTTTTATGGAATTAAGATCTTAGCTCATCCCTAAAAAAAAGCTGGCACATGAAATGTGTCATTGCCTTATTTTCTTTGGACCATTTCAGAGATAACAGCCCTAAATTAGTTCATCACAGAACAGAAATGTGGTCCTATTGGTTGCTGTGACTTCAAGATCAGTGTTGGTAGGGCACTGCCAGTTTGCACCATGAGAGAATCTGCCCAGTGTTCCCACAACGCAGCAGAAGTGAAGAAGTTTGCCAACAGAACCACTTATCGAACGCAATGTCCTACTTGTAGTATTATTCCATAGCATAATATATGTATTCCAAATAAATAGCTTAGCTGCCTAGTCAGCCAACAATCTGCTGTTAATAAAAAAAGGAACACTAATATGTTTCTTCTAATATTTTTAATTAAAATATACATCTTTAATATATTTCACTTCTTTTTACCACAGCAGTTTGGCATGAAGCATCAGAGAGAACAAAAGTATACAGCAAAAATAAATTAAGTGTTTAACCTACCACCATCTTGATGGGAAAACATATGAAGCAAATTATTCAAAAAGAGGTAAGCAATGTGCTACATAATTCTTTTCTCCTAACAAGTGTGTAGTTGGTGTGGCTAACGTGAAGTCTACGTCTTTCACACATAAGGTCCCTTTAAAGTTATTTCTAGGCTCCTTCCATTTATAGTGAAATCTCTTTTGTTTACTGAGGACTTAAGATTTAACTCTGTGCTTAAAAAAAATAAGCATTTCTTATTTTTTACAGCTTATTTTAGGAACAATACATTATTTAGGAAAAAAAAATCTGCTCGTGAGAAATTTCTGCCAAAAAATATCCTGTCCTTTAGTGGTAAGGTATATTTCTTTTTATGATATATCCATTTACAAATTAACGGGGTGGGAATCTAAACATTTTCCAGAAATGTTAGGTAAGGGAGCTACAAAGTAAAACTATCACTAAGTTTTCAAGTGTTTAGGTAAATTTGCAAGCAGTTTGAAGCTCAAAGTGATCTAAAAGAGACTCCAGCCCTTACACTGCCCCCCCAGTCCAGCCTCCAGAGGCTCCGACAGCCGATGCATGGCAGCCTCATTATTGCTTTGTGCTTCCTTTTTATTTTTGTTGGCGTTTATTTACTTGCTGAGAGCAAGGTATCTTCCAAACTAAGGCAAACCACACTTTTAGAGGCACAGGGAGCAAGAAGTGATACAATTTGTGCTGACGAAATGGAAAGCGGATTGTGTTTCCCCACAACCCCAGCAGCCGCTCCGCTGCCTGGCCACAGGGCCCTGACATGGCCGCCCGGCCGGGGCCAGGCCTGCGCTGCAGCCCACAGGCTTGGCTGCCAGGCCACGTGGCACCACCAAGAACAAACATGTGGGAATATGGTGTCCATTTGGGATCAGCTGCCCCCCACCCATCCCAGTGTCCTGACTAACATTTGGAAGGGCTTTAAAGGTTCTGTGCTCTCCCCACAGGCCGAAGCTGGGCTGTGAGTAGCGCACAGCCAGGGTTGAGCTCCAAGGGGCTTGGCCAAAAAAGCCTCACAGAAGGGAAGGACCTGGCCCCAATCCCTTCCCAGGGCCAAGAAGCATCGAGCCAAGAGCCAAAATGGAACTGTCCTCGCTGGTGTGACCAGAGGTCCCTGAGACCTTGCCACCCCTAGCCCAGCACCATGGCTGGCCCCATGCAGCCACACTGGCAATGCCCTGTTTTGAGACTGAGGGAACAGAAAACCAGACAAAATGAAAGGCCTAGGGGAGGAGAGAAGGCAGGACAAGGGAAAGTGGCACACTTAGAAATAAGAATAAATAAAACAAAGGAACAGAATCAGGAGGGTGAATCTGGCAAAAGCCTGGGCTGCTGGCAGCCAGCCTGGCACAGGACACAGCCCAAAGCATAAGGTTGTCCATGCACCAGGGCCGGGAGGGTTTTGGGAGAGCTGTGTCGGTGCTTTCCCTGTGGCCCCTGAGCAAACCTCAGCCCTCTGCATCTCTGTGCTGACCAATTTGTTGTGACTTCAGTGGGCAGAAACAGCCCAGTGAGGAAGGACATGACAGTGGCCTGAGCAGCTGGAGAAATGTTCTTGATCCTGACAAGCCAATGGCCCAATCACGAGATCTTCCCCCTAATATGAATAAGCTGTATGAGGAGTTGGTTTTGCATGAGCAAGGCTGCAGGACAGAGCCCAGGGACCACCTTATGAAGAGGAAATATTTCTTCTGATTTGGTTTTTATATTCCAAGTCCTTGCATAAGCCAATCTTCTAAATAGCACCAATGCCAAACTTCCTTCCAGGCTCAGTCAGATGGCTTTAGGTGCCCAGCCAAAACCAAAAAAGAATTTATTGTGTGCTGCTATCTCCAGCTCCTAACAATATATTACTCAAAATCTGGAAATTTTAACTGTGCCAAACATTCTTTATCAAGGAGGTACCTGGATAGAAACCGTAATTTTTGAGTGTTTCTGCAAAGAATAAACTACTGCTTAATGGTAGGAACATTACAAGATGGATATATTCTATCTCTAGAAATTTGAATTCTGTGCTGATTTAACCCCATATACACAGGAACATAATAGCCATACTGGGGTGAATCTAACCATCTCCAGCCTGCAGCAGTCTCTCAGCTGGCACACAGGGAAATAAAGATTAAAAAACACACCCGAAAAACAACCCCACAAAACAAACAAACAAACAAACAAACCAAAACAAAACAACAAAAAAAAAAAGGAAATATGTTGACTACTTCCAGTCCCAGGAGCATTCTCCCAGTCTCCATTTTCAGCTCCACTGATTTTCAACCCCAGTGTGGTTTGCTCCCTAACCCCCACAGGGTCTCTCTCATCAGTCTTTCTCCAGTGGTGGCTGAAGCCCATGTGAAAGCCTGACACCTAAAATATTCTCAGCCCAGAGGATCTTCTGCTCATCTCAGGGAGAATTTGGGGGTTTGGGCCTTGGTCCCCACAATCTCTCACCTGTGAACCCTTGTTCTCCTGTTAGAGACAGGCAAAAATCAGCCCCAGTCCACCCACTTACAGTTTTCTAAACTTAAAAGTAAGTAGTAAGGCTTTTAAGAGGTGGGGGGCAAATGAAGAAAAAAGCAATTAAGAGGTAATAGCTCTGCTGGGACAGCTATTGAAACACTTTGATTTCCACATTAAACCAGCAAAACTCTGATGTTTCCAAGTTCACTGGGCTGTGTGTCCAAATTGACCTTTTATTGCATATGGTCAAGTGCTGTGAAAAATCCCACCACTTAGCATCTCTCTGTTATCTCAGCCACAGGCAGGGAAATTCTCCCCTTCAAAGAGAATCATAAAATGAGATAACAGAGACAAGGGCTTCTGTGCCATCAGCATTTCAAACTCCACATCACCCTCAGGAAAAGAGGGGTCTTTTTGTAAGGGAAAAGAGGGTTATTTGTAAGAGTAAACTAATCAATGTCTGTAGTTTCTCACCCCCCAGTCTTGTGCAACCCAGAGAAGAAATGCCTCTGGGCTCTCCACCTGGAAAGTGTAGTAGCAAACCAGTGAAGGTACAATTCTTGGAGTACTAATCTTGCACCGGTGGCATCGGTAAATCATTTTACCAAATTAAAATTCTCCCATATATCTACAGTGCAAAGACAGATTTCTACCCAACTCTTCCACACTTCCAGCCCCCTTTTTACCAAGGAGTGTGATTTTTCTTACACTAATAGATCCATAGTAAAACTGCAGCTGTGTACTGAATGCCAAAGTAGATGCTGCTGTGTGTGGGTGGGAGGGGGAAGGAGTCTGCCAGTATAGCACATTTCATTCAGGGAACTGGTATAAACTACATACAGACAAAACACTAGCTTGCCAGTATAAGCTGTGGCTACACTAGGAAAGTTTGCCAGAATAGCAAACTGCCAAATCTTTTCTAGCACAGACAATCCATGCTATCCCACAGATAAATGTTGCTTCAGATATTAACTCTCTCTAGTCTCATCATACTGCACGTAGGAGACACCACTGAGATATGCTACTGCTTTTCTCCATAATCTGTCACAGGTCAGCAGTTTCAGGAGGCCCAAACCCTTTTGAAGAAGGGAAGAAGCATCTGGAGACTGGGTTATGCTCCTCTACATTTGCCGTGATGGAACAGCTGCACCAGGGCAAGGTCCCTGCCACATAAAGAGACAGAAGTCCTGGTTTGACTGCATTAGAAATAGGACTGCCATTTCATTCTGCTTACTGGAAGAGTCACTAGGATCCTCAAGTGATCTGATCAGGCTGACTTCTATCATAAAATAAGAAGGAAATTAATTTTATTTGTAAGTGAGAGAATTGGACAACAGCTTGATGATGAGCTGGAAGAAGAGCAAAAAGGAAAAAAAAGAGTGCCGGATATAGCAACAGTAATCCATTTCACACTGTTTCCCACATGTTTGTGCAGGACTTTTTCAAGTACCACCTATGGACATCTTTTCTATTCTTTTGACCAGAGTTAGACTTCACAAAAGTAGATACAGAAAGGCCAGAACATCTGGCAGAGTAAACACCACAGATACAGAAGTGGGATTATCAATTTTACACAGCATATTTCCTCTCTTTTTTCTTATTTTTCAGATGGCATGTTAAATTAAAGTCAAGACCTTTGCTGGGAAAACTTGTAAAATGTAATATCATATAATCATATCTGAAAACACAACAAAAAATATTAAAAAACCATTCTGTATTTAAAACATTTACCACACCCTGAGAAAATCCTTTTTATTGTTCAAAGTAATGGTTGATCTCAGCATCTGAAAGCAGATAGAGGGAAGCAAAGAAGCCCATCAATCATTTACCAAAGCAGAGTGTTGCATTAATGGCTTGTTCTACGCAGGTTGCTTTTTCCTCGTATTCACAAAATCTTGATAATTAACATGCTAAGAAGATTTAAACACTACTGGTCTAGAGTACAGGAAATTATACCATTGAAACCACCAGGAATAACCTGACTTTACAAAATTTTGAAGATGGTATTTCAAGACCTTTAAACAGTGGCTCATGGTTTTGCAACAGCAAAAATTCTGATACAGGTTTAAATTCCAATCTCCCTCTCTATTTACCTACTTTTTGAGGATTATTCTTTCCATTTTGCAGGTAGGTTGTCTGCTTACTCATTTCATGTATGCATTTCTGTTAATTCACTCCCATATAATTGCATATTTTATTAATCTAATTTCTGATAAAAATGAAGTTTTCAGATTTCCCTGCATCCCCAGGCTGTCTGGCAATTGGTCTTACACTGTTAAAGTGGAGATGACAGTTTATTAAGCATTAAGCTACAGGCTAATGAGTTCTCTCCAAAGCCTGTCAAAATTAATTCATTTTCCAATGCAGAGAAATGAGTGGCCAAATGGATCAATACAATTGCCTGTAATCAGTGCTCCTCCACAATAAATGCAGAAAAACCCTTCCTCTGGTATTCTGCTATATTTGCCATTAGTGACTGAAGTCTCAAATTACCCAGATTCTCTTCTGGTGCAAAAAAGATTTGCCAGGGAGGGTGAGGAAATTCAGGCAAAGTAAATAACAGTGTTATTAACTAATTTCTTATTCTCGTTCAACATTTTTCCCAATATTGCCCACATTTGTCAGCACTCAGATTTCATGTCTCCTTTGACTTTCAGGAAGAAATATTTCAGTTTCTCGTAAGGACCAGATCTTGGCTGTTTTACCATTGGATGGGATCTGGCTTCAGAGATAGTCCCACATTTCTGGGAGGGGGCCAAATATAAAAAAGCAGAGCAAAGGTCTTAATGTCAGTGGAAGCACACATTCCTGGGTTAGGCACTCCACAGTATGAGCCAAGGTGTTAGTATGTTGCCACCAGTTTATCTAGACTAATTAATTTTAAACACCACTTTTTATTATTAAAATTTATTTCACAGCTTTGTCTGTAATTCCTGAGTCCCTGAGTTGGTCACTGCGACTCATTCCCCCGAATGCTGCTGTTCTGTTCCCTTGCAATTAAAAAAAAATTAAGAAATCTCCCTTCCCCACTGCCCCAGCCATCTTTCCTGAGGATAGTGTGACCTAATTCTCTTCACAGCAGCTCTGGAAACGCAAAAGGCTCTGGGACCCCTTTAACAAAGCCACTGACTGATTTAAGAGGCGATTCTTATTTATTATACATTATGGTAATTCATTTTTCATTGTTTGGGAGGTTCAGGGGGCTTTGTGTTACTTTTAAAGGAAGTGCTGACAAGCTACCACAAGTGTAAGAAGAGAGGCCACACAAGAGGAGGAAAAGAAACCCAGTGCTAATGGCTGTTTGCTTGGATACGGCTGGTATTCTTCAGTCAGTCCATATTTATTCAGGAATTTAAGAAATATTAAAATCGTGGCAACTAGTCAGGGATTACACCATTTTATAAACTAGTTCACCTATTCATATCAAGCGCTCAAATCCAATGAATGTCCCGGGCTGGGATGTGACTTGGAAGTGCAGAGTCCCCGAGGAGGGCAGGGAGCTCTTTCCAGACCAGTACCCAGCAGGCAGCGATGTCTGGCTGCTGCATCAGAGCTGTGCTGGGGTGTGACCCGTGCTAGGCACTGCCTTGTGCTCCAGCCCAGCCCAGCACCACTGCCTTGGCTCTGCACACAAACAAGAGAGTTCCTCTCTTCACACTTGGACATAGGAAGCAGAGCCCAGCTTTCCTTTTCTGTGTTTACTTATTTCTCCTGTCTTCTGCTTTTAGACAGCTGAAATTTATTGGCTTTCCAGGATCAAGAATTTAAAATATTGAGAATGATCCCATCTCAGTGTGTTCATAAGCAACCTCCCTGTGAGATAGCAGTTGTTCTGTCAGCAGCAGAGCCAGCAAATCCTGCTTTCCTGAGAATTTGTGCCTGACACTGAACTGCTGTACAGATGCACCGTTATCAGTAATAAGAGATTAACGTTCAATACAGCCCGTTCTTTGGTAGTGACCCAAGTTCAGTCCCTTCTCTCTGCTGGGTTATTTTTACAAAATAAATGAAAATGGAAGCTGTTTTAGAAGTCTCCTCTTTTGCAGACTTTCGTTTAAGCATCATTGGATGAGGAAGGAGGCAAACTGACAGCTAAAACACCCCTGCAAGAACAAGCATTAAGTACTATGTAGACCAAAAGTGGGCAAATCTAATCAAACCTACTGCTAGTAAGAAACAAACAGAATTATTTTTCAATGAATAACATTTAACCTATTAATAAACTATGTTAAGTATTTATAAGATTCAGAAAAGGAAGAAAAATAAAGAATGTAAAAAACACCACAGTAATTACAGTTATACCTCATGCACTCTAAAGTAGATACAGAGTAAGAGAATAGTGATATTTTCTCACTTCTTTTATACTATTTCTACATTTCATCACTAGCTAATTCTAAGATACATTTTTATTTCCTTTCAACTCTGTAATCTGTAGAAATAACATTATAGAATAAATGTTCCAATCTCAGGTTCCACAGTTTCCTAAGCTCTATTACTACACACGTACATCTGGATTAAGCACAAAAAAAAAATTAAAAAAAAAAAAAAGCAGACAAACAGCACATGTTTGAAAGACTAAAGAATAATTACTTTCAAGCCAATATCTCAGTACTCAGGAGGGGAGAACAAGGAAAATGAAAATGACTGAGTCAGTTTTAGAGCTTCTACTTCTACAGGTACTATTACACGGAGTAGCCTGACACCAATGTGCTCTTTCAGCAAGAAAGATACCCACATTCAGAGTGCTCTTTTGATGGCTGTGCTTAGAGCTGAAGTTATTTTATTTTTTAATCAAATGTGCAACTTGATTACCAATCTGTCAGATTGAAACTACTGGCCTAAGTAACAGAGCTCCCTCTAATGGTGTTTCTATAGTTATACTGATTTATAGTACATTGTATGTATGTTCTTTCTACTTGTTGCTAGTAAACTTTACTTCAAGATCAGGACTGCCTTTGTTGGATATATTTGTTTTTATTCATTCCCATCTGGTACTACAGCTTTTCTTTCTGAGACAGGAGCAGTTCACTGCAACGGATCCTGAATATCAAAGAAAGCTTGTGCAGAATAGGACCATTATTATGTATTAAGCAACCCAAAAAGGGAGCAAAAGCATTAGCATCTGGGTAGTATTTTATAAGGTTGTTTCTCCTGTTGCAAATACTGGTTCCTTGCTTGCAAAAAGCATACATTAAGAAAGATAGTAATACTTTCTTTACATGTTTGGATGTTCTTTATTATTTTCTCATCCTGGCATCCCACCATGGGAGAGGCTGCTGCTGTCTTTGGTATACTGCCAGGCATATAATTGTTGAGGTGGATTGAAGACAATTCAGGATTCAAACAGTAAATTTGAGGAAAATTGTAAGCACTTAACAAACATAAGAGACAACATGAAAACTTGCTAATGCAGAACATTAGTTCATTCACTTGCTTTTCATCTAGAAATGGGCCAAAGACAGATTTATTTCAGGTAATTCTCCCTGACCTATTCCACTTGCTGCAAGTGTTGCAAGACACAAAGGCAAACTACTCCTAATTTTGATCCAAATAAATGAAATTACAACAAAAATTCTCCTTGTTTTACTCCCAAAGTACTCCAGTTTTACCCATGAGAGTTCTGAATATTCCAGTTAGACCACAAGTAGAAATACTTTGCAGTATTTAATCTTTCCCTTCATTTTTGCACATCACCAAGCTTAGTATCAGCAAAACTACTGCTCCTCAGTGAAGAGGAAAGTGTAACATGGAAGTGATATTGCCAATATGAAATAAGAGGTATTGACATGGTCCTGTAAAGACGTCAGCACTATTAATTCACTCTTTAGTACCAGCATGAAATTCATGCACACATCTTAAACAAAATAGAACTGGACAGAAACTTAACTGTGCAATGTTAAGAAGAAGAATAAAGGTAGGACCATCTGTCCATGAAAAATTAAAAAATAAGAGCAGGAGCAAAGGGAACAGCAGCTATTGGAAAGGAACCTGGCTTTGCAGAACTGTAACTATGCACAGCTATGTTTATACTTACTTTGTGCTTTATAAAAATTATGAGTATACACCACATTGGTTAAAGAAAAAAGAGCAGCTGAAGTACTGAGAGAAATAAAACACACCCTTGGCAAAGTATCTTGGTCTGTCTCCCCAGGGAGAATAAGCATTTTCAGTGGTCAGGCAAAAAGGAAATCAGGGATTCATTATTATTACTTTTGTACAACTACGTTCTACATGCAAAAAGGCAAGAATACACGGAGGGCACTTATTTTTACTTTCCCATGTACTTAATTGGTAGCACAACTGTAAATAACTCATTTTCTTTCTGCCTGGTACCTGCCTATAAAAGGCTTGGCCAGTAATGACCTCCCTTTTTAAGTTTTGGGAGTTTTTAAGCTGTTATTGTTAAATATCAATGTCTTCGAAAAATCATTTCACAAGTTCAAAACCCTGGAAAACAAGAGCCAACAGAGGCATCGTTCAGCAGCTGGGGCACTGCAGGTGGAGAGGTTTCAGGTCCCACTCAGGTCACAGTAATGGGTGGCAGTGGGTGGCACTGGTGGTGGCTTATTTGATCCTAAGCTACCATCTTATTTGAGTTGGAAAAAATATCTATTTGTGGTTTTTAAATTATGGAATGAACTTAATTAAACTGTAAAACATTAAACAACATCAGGAAAGATGATATCCTTGTGAAGAAAAAAAAGAAAAATAAAAAGAATAATTCACGTTCTTTAGTGACTTGGAGAAAATAAACGAAGTGGTTGTAAAAATAAACCAAAAATTTCCAGTCCCATCTACCACCTGTTTAGTGGAGAAAGCAAGGTGAGTTTGTCTTTTTAGAGAAACGTTTTTTCAAGGAAAAAAAAAAAAAAAGAAAAAGCTGATCTATAGATGCATGTCCTTGAGAAAGAATATTGGCTTCTTTCTCTTTTTTTTCTCTTCTTCTCCTCCTCTCCCCTGATGTCACTGTCGTGCTAAGAGCTGCACACTCCAAAGGGTTCAAATGTTTTTTCCAAAGCTGAAGAAGCATGGTAAAATGTGGAGCATTACAACATTACCACTCTAATTTATCAAAAGTTTGGAATGTTTCTCAATATGTGTGAGTGGGAAGGCAGAAAAAGGCATTTTTGAAATGTAAAATCGTGACTGGAGAACAAAATGCAGGCAAAAAACGAGAGCAAAAGAAAAAAGCAGAAAACAATAAAAGCAGAAAAAAATGTGGTGGAGAAACAAATTCACAAGCATATCTGACATTAATTTTTTACAAACTAAAAACCTGTCATAAATTGTAAAGATTTCCTGCATAATAATTGAAAGAAAAAAATCAGATGAAGTCTGACATGGGACAAAAAATGTGTTTCTACCAGCTGTCATGAAAATATTGCACAATGACTGGCACAGAAAACTAACCCTCAGCAGTTTTGAGTCTTTTTCTGGTGGTTTTGGGTTGGGTTTGTTTTGTTGTGTTTTTTTGTTTTTTATTTTTGGGGGGTTTTTTGAGTATAATCAATGCATCAGAAAAGCTAAAATGGAAAAAAAAGTTACCACTTTGTATTTAACTTTCAAACAAGCAAAAGCCTGATTCTTCTATTGCTCTGTGAAACGCAAAACAATTGCAGACAATGTCATACTGAGACATGAATTCAACAAGGCACTTAGCAGTGTGCTCAGCTCCAGCTCAGAGCCACTGCTCCACTGGGTCAGGGAAATTCTCCATCAGGGCTGCAGTGAAAATCCAGAACAATCTTAACTTCTGGAGAAGAAACTGTCAGTAAGAAATTAAAGTCTCTGTCTTTAGAGGACTCTTGGAACTGAAGAAATCGCAGGGATTGACCAGGAATGTGAGGACAAAGACTGTCAAATAGATAGGCTGGGACTGTGTAACACCTTACAAACAAGGAAAGCAATTTCAAAACCAGTATGGTATTTGACTGGCAGCCAATACATTTTCAAAATAAATCGAATGTGCTTCTGTCATCTCCTTTTCATAAGAAACCTGGCAGCCACATTCTGTGCTAGTTGGAGTTTATGTAAAGTCCCTGGTTCCCTTAACATAGTGAAAACCCAGCCTGCACTACAAGTATTTGCACTGTTCATCTAAACCATACTTGCATCCTCAAACACTACTCTGTTTTCCCATGATTTTTCATCATATTGCATTCATGAAGAGCCTTTAAAAAGTGAGATTGTACTGATAAAAAAATCTTTTAAAAATTTGCTTGCAGTGAGTGTTCTCAGGAACATCATAAATAGAAGATTGATTCTATATCTATAATTGAATGCTAAACCAAGTTTGACCATTTTCAAAAACTAAATTAACTGATCACATTAAAATTTGGAATGAATTATTCCTTTCTGAGATTCATTTCACTTTAGTACATTAATGGGTTCTTAATATGGCATTGGTCTTTTTGCAAGCATGATGCATTAGTATTGAGAATTGATATTTAATAAACAGAAACAAAATATTTCAGTATCGGTTGAATTATGAGTAACAACTGAGCAATTTCCAAAGCTTAAGCAAAGCCAGAATTGGCAACAAGCTGTGGGAGGAGCAGGAAAGCAAAGATATGGTTAATCATTGGAAGGGAGGGAAAGGTGCATGCAAGAATGGTGCAATAAATCTACCTTTAGGAAGCAATGAAGCAATCAGCCAAAACAGATAATGAAGGGCCTTGCCATGACGCACAGTAATCAGCAGCAATCGAGGCTGCAAGTGGAGAAATCGTTACATTGCTTTGTACAAGCTGAAAAATCCAAACGACATAAGTTCAATTAGATTTTTAAAAATTCAATCATATCCAAAAGGACAGATTCTTAATATCAGATTCTTGGTTATAATTTGGGGAAGATTCCATTAGAAACAGCCAAGACCAATATAGCAGCAGAATATTAAGAAAGAGAAAAAATGCAACGGATGGAGTGTGTTGTGATAAATGTCTTTATAAGGGCAAAGAGCAAGTCATTGGTGGGTAAATAGTAGAACCAATTTTATTTAACATCTTTATTAATACCTCTAAGTGGAAGCACACAGCACACTAACTAAATATGCATGACACATTAATTAGGAAGTGCTGCAAATATCGGGAAGGATCCAGAAATGTTTATAATCCAGAAAGACAGAAACAAATAAAGTACCACCCAACAAATATATGCTAATGTCCTGGAAAAAGAGGTGGTTAAATTCTGCCTTGAAATTGGAGGTCTAGTGGCTTTTACAATATATGATGAAAGCAAATTAACTGTGCAACAATTGCTTCACATAATATGACACAGGGAGAAACCAACCTGAATGTTTTCTGTGTCTCCTCTGAGACAGGGAAAGATGTTAAAACTTCACTTTGGCAAGGTTAGTTCTTTGCAGTGATGCAGCAAGGCAAGAATGCCTCATTTGGCTCGCATTTATCTAGATAAGCAGGTGAATTATTATGCTTTTTCCTCTCTAATTCCCGTAGTTTGCATCTTGCCCCACTTTTAAACCAGAAGGATCCTCCCACTGATCCCAAATATGAATTCTAATTAAAAAAGAGATCTCAATGTGGGTTGATTGCTGTGTTTTACAAGTTATTTGACTAAATTTTGTGGCCTATGTATGAATAATTACTCCTTATCATTCAGTTTGCTGTCTATAAAGATAGCTGAAAGCTAATTAGAAGCTGTTCAGTGGTTAGCCAGCAGCGTCTTTGATCACTCCTTGCTTTTAAATTTTGTGCCTGTGCCCATATTGCATTCCCAAGATGTTTGCATTTACCATCAGGAAAGTGGACAAAATTAGATTACATCCCAAGAAAGGAATGTTGAGAGGATGAGTAAAAATCAATACAAAAAGAAAGGGTAGTTATATTTTATCTCACAAGTTTGAAAAAAAAAAAAAAACCCAAAACATAAATTTGGTACTTTAAGACTTTTAGCAAAGAAAGGAAATTTGTACAGTCTTTCCAATGTGCCTATGATCAAAACCACGTCGTGGCAGCCAAATATCCAGTGCTCATTGCTCATTGCTTCAATAGCTCCTTGTTAATTCACTTAACTCAAATACTGGAAGTTATGTTTGGGAAGCCCCACTCAAAATTTACATGGCCAACTGACTCAGAAACATTCCCCTGCTTCCATTAACTCTTTTTATATCTTCCTTTCGAAGCCTCATCACTCATGGAAAATGAGTCACTTGTGGCAGTTTCTGATTTTGACAGGAACACCACAGGAAAGGCAATGCCTTCATGGACAGGGTGGACAGAGGGTAGTTCCTGTAGCACACTCCAAAGCTCTTGTGGATGCTCTTGTATTCAATATCACAGTAAACAAGGAAGTTATCAGGATGGACTCCACACCACTGGCCATTTGATACTTGATTATGCAGCAAGCTTGCCAGCTGAATAGGCTTTAAAATATCTTATATGGCTCAGTGGTCTCATAATCCCCATTATACGAGACCTGGAACATCTCTTTTGGAATTCACCTCTGCTTTGCTCAAAGTAAGCCTAACTGTCTTCAGTCTGAGCAGAACATATTGATCCCATTTGATTCTACAATACATCTGCTGCCATTACAGCTTTTACTGGGAGGAAGCTTCTCTATAAAGGGCAGCCTGCTGCCTGCCCAGCATTTATCAATACCTGTCTTCAGGGAAAAGGAACTCATTAGCAATGTGCTGTGTGGAAGGTCTGGGAACAGGGAAACTGCATAAAAATGACAACCCATAAATTAGAAAGTAAAACATGCTGGAGCAGTGGTGGACAAATTTGACATCACAGCAGTGTCTCTGTCTATGCCTGGGAGTAAAGGAGGTCTGCGCTGCGTTTGAAGTTTATTTGACAGAGTAAACAGTAAGTACTTCTCTTTCATTTGTCTTGCAGAATTAGCAGTGTGGTTAGAAATTGCTCTTCTGGGAAAAGCTTTACATTTTATGTTCCACATCTTCTTGGGAATTGTTGGCACCTCTGTCTAAATCTTATCAGTAGGTTTTACCAGCTATCTCCTTCCTCACTCCAATTAGCATAGAAAGAAAAGAGCATTTGTCTTTTTCTTCAGGGGCTGAACAAGGTGAGAGGAGCAGTAGATACTGGATGCATAACTGGAATTTTTAGACCCATAACTGCATGCAGTATACCCTACAGCACAGATTTTGAGTTCATGGCGATCTCCAGTCTCAGAGGTCTTCTACAACCAGGAGTATGGTAAGCAAAGATGTGTATTTTAAATGGTGAAGAGTGGCTGTTCTAAGTTTCCAACAGAAACTTGCTCATTTCCTTAAGAAGACAAGGCCCAAGCTTTTCATACAAGGGTGTCAGTACTGCATCAGATCAAAGGTTCTGTGATGCCTCAGCAGCCCTGGCAGCCAAGGAGAGGGTTCATCTGGATCTGAAGATACACCTAAAGACAAGAGTCAGTGGCACGCCCTCCAACATTGGCCCTCCGAACTTCCAGTCATAAGGACATCCAGAGCTGGGGGCTTCACCTGCACCGTAGGTTTCAACAGTCTCCAAAGGACTAATGCTCTGTAAATGTACTAGTTCCTTTCTTACCTGTTTCAAAAACACAGGCCCGAGGGTCATTTCTTCCTCCTCATCAGTTCACAGGGAAGAGAGAGACAGTCAGACCAGTCTGTCTCTGGCTGCTTGGCTGCACCTCTTTTGGAAATTTCTTATGATTGCTGAGGTGACACTGGAGAAAGGGATAAGCAGGACTTCTGTTTTCATCATGTTTAAAAACAAACTTCCAACATCACCTAAGCAGTCCAGCAGTAAATGGGATTGTATCCCTTCTTGCAAGTCCTGCGTGGCAGATGGGTATGTTAGATGTAAAACCACTGGTGCTTCAGAACAGGGTTTGATCCATGAAAGAACAGACTCCTCACAGACTGGCTCTGCTACAGAAAATTACGCGGAGTCTTTCTCTAAGAGATTAGAAGGTGCTGAAAACAAGTTTGCTGGTCTGCAAATTAGCTGTGCTGGATATGTTGGCATGTTTAAGATGTTCAAGGAAAATAAAGTGCTACAATACAAGATAGACAAAGTAGATAATGAGGCCAGAAACAGGATTTCTAAGAATAGTTCTGCGTGTCTGAGTAAACCAAAACAGGGAAAAGGGATGTTTGCTCTGCACAGTGGCCTGAGGACCTGTAGTACTGGGGAAGGACTGTTTTTTGGGGTTTTTTTGATCTCTGCCAGAGGAGCACCATGCAAAAAACAATGTATTCTGTAGGAGTTGGTTGCCCAGCACAGGGGGCCCTTCCACACCAATAGGAAGCTTGCAAAGACTGAATTATCTCAAAGGTGGCTCAAGGCTGGAAATGAACTTCCCTATCTGCTCATCCCTCCCGCTTCCAGGGTGAAATATGGCTTTTTGACCTTGTCTTCTCTAACAATTCCTCATAAATTGCCAAAAAGCTGCCATGGGGCAGCCTATTACCTTTGGGATGGGGTGAGACTCTCTAGGGGCTGCTGTGATTCATGCAGGGGTGGAAAGCCCCATAAAGTGAGCCCCATAGCCTCATTTATGTGCTCTGATGTTTTGTGAAACTGACTCTCCTTCTTGTCGAACACAGCACCTAGTTGTTCATTTCATATACTAATTTCTCATTTCAGTCAAGTCAAATACTCACCTAGAACTAGCTCTGAAGTTCCTTTTCTGAAAACATTCCTCTCAGACAAATTTAGCAGCCAGATTATAATAACCAAAGTGAGAAGAAATTTTCAAAATCTGTTTTCTTTTGCACTTATATTCCTCTGATACCAGCCTGCCCATTTTTCCCAAGTGAAATATCTATTGAGTATTTTTAAATTTAAAGTTATTATTCTGACACCTCTTGAGTTGTATCTGGGCACATGCACAAATTCTTATTCTGAAATCCTTTCTTATTTTTCCTTCCAGTTTGCTGTTTCTTCCGTTCTCTTTCCTTTGACCACATCATTGGGACCTAGTTCAGAAAGCATCTTCAGTGTCTTTGGCTCAGGGACCTCAGTGAAGCAGCTGTTTAAATTGCCCACATGGTTCCTGAATAGAGGCCAGATAAAATGCATGTTTAAGTCTTCTGAGCCAGGGTGTTACAGTTAACAGAGGCACCGTGCAAAGCCCTAGCAAGGCAGCCTGTGGGAATAGGGACCACTCGCCTCTGTTACAGTGCTAAAAGCACCAGCTTTCTAATCCTGATGTGCTTTAATGTTGCATAAACAGAGACCTCTCAGTGCCTGGTGAACAAGAGCAGTTTTGGTGCATACAGCAACAGCTCTGCATTTACAGCCCCAATTCAGCTTGTTTAGATATCCACAAGTTGCATGCGAATAGGTTTGTTCCCATTCCCCTGCCGCATTCTTGTCCCTTCTGTCACTGAATGCTGTTGCAGTGGATGACAAACAACTCCCCACATTAAAGGCAAGCTAAAGTCATACTGCTGCTTCCTTCTGAAAGCACAGCTACTCCATTTCATCTGCTGCGAGAGAAGACACAGTCCTCTTCTCAAGGATTCTGAGCTGAATCTGAATTATTTAGATACAGAAGGTAAGACGTGGGGGCATTATCTTGCAAATGCCCAAGGTACCAGATCCATCCCCTAAACCTGGAGCCCAGCTGCCCTGGAGCCAGCAAAGTGGTTCACAGGTACCAGTGCCAGGCCTGGCGATGGCAAAGATGTTTTTTTTAAAATTTTAGGAATTACTTCAGGAGGAAGGTATGGAGGGAGTGTTCAAAATTCAGAAACATCTACTTTGATGTTGCATGCTTTTCCCCTGTCATTCAAACACATGTTTTTTTGTTTAAGGATGATTAATATATTTTTAATGTTTTTCCTTACTGAAGGGAAACCTGTGCTATATATTAACTGAGTCTAGAAAAACACCCCGAAAGCTGAGCTGGCATAAGTGGGTAGCCTGTATGTGATCTTTATTATGATTTTTCCATAAGATCCTTGTCTTCTCATTTTTCACTGTTTCTTTTTGCATTTGTCACTGCCCTGTTTGAGGCATGTTGTCTTCACTCCCGTATTACTCCAAGTCCCAAGAAAAAGTCAGCGCAAAACACCCTCTGAGAAAGCTTTGGCAAGTACAAGCACGAGCCAAGCTCCAGGCAGAGCTTTGCAGAACTTACACAGCAGTAACTTACTGCCACTGCAGCTTGACTGGCCAAAAAATCTGGGTTTGCTGGTGCAGGTTTCAGGGTGTTTGTCAGGTGTCTGGATCAGGGAACAATCAGGACCCTTCACACCTGGCTGTGGCAGACCCAAAGCTGCTGCTCTGGCAGGGGAGGAGGAGGCTCCCCCCAGCAATCCCAGGCCAGGGCTCATCTTTCCCCGCCTGTCAGAGCCCCTGTCCCAGGTGAGCACTTGCCTCCCCTCCACCCCCTGTGCATGGAAAGGCCGTGTCAGGGTCTAACCCTTAGTACAGGCAGTACAAGTCCCACTGAAGGCAGGAGGGTTATTTGGTCTCTCATGATGACATTTTGCATTTTCAGATGCTTGGCACAAGACGAAAACCCAGTAGAAGTTTGTCAGTAAACATGCAAAGTAAATAATTCTGGAGATGGAGTCACACTTGTTAAGCACTGGAAGTGGGAGAGGTACAAGGTTTAGCAGCAATAGCTAAATCTGAGCTCAGGCTTTACAGGTCAGATGAAACAGCTGCTTAAATATCCAGAAAAAATGACTGCTCCACTGACATGTGGCACAAGCTGTAACATTTATCAAAGAAATAAACAGTACTTCATGAGGTCCTCAAATCCATTCATTTCTATTCCTATCCTTTTCACCTTACAGATAAGACAAAAAACCTCATTATATTTTACTTTCCTAAGTTTTATGGCTCTGACATATACTCAGAATGATTGCCTTTGCTGCTCTTAACTACCTGCCAGCACTCTTATTAAAGTTCATTTAGGAATAATCTATTACCAAAAAGGAAAGGTCCAAGTTTCAAGGATGGATTATTTAAATCACAGCATGCCATTCTGCAGCAACAGGAAGACAGCCAGTTCCCCCCACCAGCACCTTTCAGAGCTGCTCAGTGGGGGAAGAGGCAGCCCTTGGGAAGGTGGATTGAATTTCCAGATGGAAAACTAATGGCAGAAAACTCAGGTCACCACAGCTCTGGACAAGTGCAAAACAGCAATATTTCATTCTAGTATGAAGAACTGCATAAAAAGAATATACATTCTACACACTCCCTTAAAAACTATCCAGATAAATGGAATACTTAAGAAAACACATGCCACACAATTTTATTTGTATATGGAGCATTCTTATTTGCATTTATAAAATAGAAATAAAAATCAAGATACAAACACAGGCAGAATACAAAGTACAAGGCTACTCTAAACTGGGGCAAAAATGCAGATATCCCTTTTTCTTTTCTTTGATTTAAAAAAGATATTGAAACCTAAATGTATGCTTGAATGAAAATTTAACACATATTATCATTTATATTACTATCCAAGTACCTTTGATGGAAATATTTCTCATCTAGATTATGTTTCAAAATGCATTTAAGTGTAAATATTTTTAGGAGAAAAAACCAACCAAAAAAAATCTAATGGAATAAAAGTGAAAAAAAAGTCAAGTCATGTTGACTGACACACAAAAGGTAGGCTTTGTTAATGTTATATTCATTACCTCACAAAATGTTTTACAGGAAGTGTAGTAAATCCACCACAGATGTGATAAGATTAAAACCTCTTTTAAAGCAAATCTGTCCATTTAAAATAACCCAAAAGGTATGTGCAACATTTCTCAGCAATTTTCCAAATAAATAGCTGATGAAACAAACTCAATATTAAACTGAAGCATTTCATAAATTCTATGTAAATCCAGTCCTGTAAATCAGGATGAAAATCACAAACCTCTTATTTTTCCCTTCATCTCCTAGAGATATTAAAAAGCACTTAAAAGGTAATTTGGAATGGCAGCCCATTTGCTCCAGCACTGGGCTACCACCATGACACACAAACCCACTCACAGTGCAACACACTGCAAGGAAAATATAAGCACTTCATTTCCCTTAGAGCACCAGTTAAATTTAGAAAAATTATTTTGAAATACAAGTATCTAAATTAAGAGTACATTATTTGATACAAATAAGGGAGGAAATGTTACAATTTTTTATGCACATTTCATTTTGGGATTTTAATAGACCATCTTTAGATGAACCAGGATTAAATATCTGCATTCAGCACACCTGTAAATGCTCCAACTGGGTCCTGTCAACCCAAACACCACAAACGACTTGCAAGACTCTGATTACTAAATGCATATTAAATCAGCATTAACATTTTTCCCTAAAGATTTATATAACAGTGCAGTGGAGTTAAATAAGGCTTTAAAAATAAAGAATCAAACCAGCCACTTCATCATAGTAATGTTGTATTTCATTCTCCTCCCTGCAATTTTTGATTAGGGTTTCTACCATTCTCATGTACATATAGCCAACATTTTAAAGCAGGCAGTAAAGGAGTATTTAGACCAACAACAGACACCCAGAAGAAAACACACAGATATATTTTGCCATTGCTTTGTAAGATATGGTATAACCTGATCAGTGCATACCACTCCCACACAAAAGAAATACAGGAGAATACCAAAATGCCGAAACGGTGCAGCTGAAGAGCAAAACCACCCTTGGGACTCAAACCTGCAAACCTTTGTTCCCATGATTAACTATTCTGCCATGAGGAATTTAGTTTGAATCATTAAGAGTACTCAAAGTACCAAAGTTACATATATAAGTATTTACATACTTGGACTTTGATGTGACCCAAGGAAACAGCAAAGAAACTCAGTCCCTATTATTTTCTTTTTTTTCATCCTCAACTGAGCTGATTCCCATCACTAACAGAAAGGATTTGCTCAGGAAAAGGACCAGTCATTGGGTGGAAGCTTTCCCTGGGTACTCAAAATTTTAAATCAGATTTTTAATTTGAAGAAAAAGCTATCTCTCTTCCAACAAAAGCAGTATAAAGAGAACACATGTGCAGCTTGGAGCCCATAAAATAACCATATATAACATTAAATATTTGCTTATCTTCTTATGTTAGCTTGGCAAGTATTAAATTTGCTACTCATGACTACTGCTGACATTCCAAGTTCATGCCAAGAAATGTATTTACTACCACACACTGCCATCTTTTATATAACATAACATATGTGTATTTATATGCATATACATATATGTATACACAGTCAAAAAAAGAGCAGTGCCACAAATAATAAATCAAGTGAAAGTAATATTTAACCCACATACCCCAAACTTGCTAATAAACACGTGCAATGTATAGACAAAACCTATGCTAGACTTTCATCATGATGTAATTGCTATTTCAGATCAAACTGAGAAAATTAACATGCCAGCAAAACTAACATGAAGTAGGCTAATTTGGCCAAAACATTTAATTTCTCACTTTCTTTCTGCAATAAAAATATTACTGAAAAATTCCAACTATGTAAATAAGGTAGGAATAAATAAAGTGTTAAAAATATAAATCAGCTTCAATAGAAGAGGAACACACAAGGGCATGAACTCTGCTACTCAATCAGGCTAATTCTCTGCTGAGAAAAAGAGTGCACAGATCAGGGGATAGCAAAAAGAGCACAGTGCCCCCAATCCACCATGGTGTGTTAGAAGGGAAAAGTGTCCTTTCTTTTCTTAAAACAAAGCAGTGCAGTAAGTATCTAAATTTAAGTGCTTAAGAAATTTTCTTCATGGATGACATACATAATTTGATACGTTATATCATACATTTCCTTCAAATTGTAGTATTTGAATTAAGTCAGTTGTAATCAGCTATTTCTTCACAGGAGCTTGAACAGACATCAGATCTTTCACTCATCTACGATTGTGCTACTTTCTAAAAGCATTAACCAAGAACCAAGCATGCTTCCAAAGAATTCTCTGATGTCCCACATCTCCAAAAGAACAGCGGCCTAAGCGGTGCCCAGGGCGTGATAGCCATTGCATGGACTCAGGCAGAGCCCAGGCCCTGGCAGATATTTGATGCTCTAATGCTCAGGAAGTGGGATGTGGTCAGTGCTGAGCTCAAGAGCCAGGATTTACCTTTCACTTCTGCATCAGGGCTCAAGAGGACTCTGTATCCAGATGCTCAGGGGTGTGCTGTGCTGGTACCAGATGTCCTCTTACAACACTCATGGACCCCTGTCTTTGTTTTGTTCCACAAGAAAGCACACCTGCTTGTCTAAAGAGCTTTTCACCTGCTGAAACACTGCCTGGAGTCACTGGGAGGGGCACTTGGTATAGTTCAGAGAAGCTAAACCAAGCCCCAAAGCAGTTATGAGTAGAGACTGCCATTTCTACACCATTTGTGCACCCAAGACTGAGTTCTTTCAAGCCTGGTGCAGCTCAGATGTATCCGAGCCTGGAGCCCAGCAAGAGCTGCAGTGACTTGTAGGGCTCACATCATGGAAACCAGCAGAAAGGCCAGTATGCTCCTCATGTCACAAATGTCTCTGGCCAACATTAAATGTTTATGTAGTCCAAGACCACTTCAATTCTACAAATTAATGTAAAGTTCACCATAAAAAGAGAAAATCAAAACACTTGGGTCAGTACACAAAATTCCACTAAGTGTACCCTCAGGATTTTCTCTAATGAGATAGAGCAAAATGCCCATAAAATGTGGACAGCTGGTAATAATATCATGGCAAAGAAGCCTCTATGGATTGCTTAGAATCTCAAGTACATTTCAATTTAAAAATGCTTAAGCAAACTACATAAACTGAGTGCAAATCATATTTCCTTCCAAATAAGAGAAACTACTTACAGGGAGACTGGAATACACAGTTTTAGAACTTATTTGCATAAGAAAGATACATGCTAAATTTTGGAATCTACAGTGTTAATAGTATATATTGAAATAAGCCTTTATAATTTCTCATCCTGCTCCTTTATGTGTTTCTTAAATCAGCAGAAAGAGAGGCCTTGATGTCAGCAGTCCTGAGGAAGCACTGCTGCTCCTGTGAGAGCTGTGCAAATCTTGGGGTTCCCCACGAGGTATCCATGGAACAGGGATGCTCCCTGGCCTGCTGCGAGCTGGTGGCTCTTGTTCTGACACAGCTGTCCCTGCTGCACACACACTGCTTTCTTCTTCAGGTGAAGGTCTCTGAATCTGACCTAATTTAAATTAAAGTTGGAAAATCACAACTACCATTTTAATAATACACTAACGTCAGAACTAGACAAAAAACGGTTCCTGTCTGCCTTTCCAGATACAAGCCACCTACAATTTCAGAAACAAAGTGGACAAAAAGTTCTCATGCTGACACCAAACATAAGAGCTGTCAATGGAGCAAACAGTAACTTCTGTAGCAGGAATTTCAAAAATCAGCATTTCAGCATAGAGCTCATAAAAAGCATCCATCTGTCTAATGAGAAAAATCCATTGTGGTTTGGTTTTTGTTTGTTTGTTTGTTTGTTTGTTTGTTTGGGGTTTTTTTGGTTTTTTTTTTGGGGGTTTTTTTTTTTCAATTCAAAGTCTTTTATCAACTCCTGAGAGGTATTAGGAGTGCATTTGTGATTTTCCTCTGGCATAAGGTCACCAAGGAGGTAGCCTAATCAGTCACTGGAGAAGCTTTAACCAATATTTTGGGGTCCTTGGGTTCTCGAGAGACATCAAAACATCTGGTTAGGCTCCACTGATTTTTGCAGCAGGATAAATAGCAGAGGGAAAGGGATGTATCCCATCCCTGAAGTCCTGACTGTCCCCTGAGGGAGCAAGCCCCTGATTGCACATGGGCAGAGAGATACAGCAGAGGCAGCAGGAGTGGCTGGGCAGTCACCTCCCTCCCCTGCTCCAGCTCAGTGACCTGAAAGGAAGTTGTAGCAAGCTGGGGGTCAGTCTCTTCTCCCCAATGACAAGAAATAGGATGACAGGAAATGGTCTCAAGTTGCCCCAGGGGATGTTTAATCCTTTAATTTGATATTTCTAATTGGAAAATTTCTTCCCCAAAAGGCTTGTCAAGCACTGGAACTGGCTGCACAGGCTCCACCAGCAGTGATGGGGTTGTTACCCCTGGAGAGATTTAAAAGATGTGTAGATGTGGAACATACGGACATCGTCTAGTGGTGGCCTGGGCAATACTGGGTTACTGGTTGCACTTGATGTCTTTTCCCACCTAAGTGATTCTGTGAGACACTGAGCACAGTGCCATATGGCCTGGAATATCCCTTTGGCCAGTTGGGACGAGCTGTCCATGCTGTGTCCCCACCCAGCTTCTCTTGCCCCACCCAGTCTATGCATTGTAACAGCAGGAGAAACCGAACAGTCCTTGACTGGTACAAACACTGCTCAGAAACAACTAAAAACAGCAGTGGGGTATCAGCATTATTCTTATCCCAAGTCCAAAACACAGCACTGTACCGGTAGTACTGGGAACAAAATTGACTCAATCCCAGCTGAAACCAGGACAAAAGAAATCCCTGCCCATCCAGAGACAATTTCTTCCCTGGACTGAGTCTGCCAGTAATGGGTACCAGAGCAGCAGGAGGAGACGTGTGGGAGCTATAGCAAGCAGCTATGGAGCAATCTTCTTGTAAGAACAAATTCAACCCCAGGGATCTGAGTGTCTGCACTTGCATGTGTTCTGAGCTTTTAAGAACATTTGGCTATATTTTAATATATGTAATAATTTAATTGTAATAGCTGTCCATGGGATGTGGGGGTTTTTTTTGTATAAAGAAGTCTCAGACAAGGCCTGGTCATTTGGGGGATTTAGTTAACAATTTCCTGGAAATTATTACTTGAAAACTGACTGAGTTACTGAGTGTGCAGGTGACTGTCACTTGCAGGGTTGTGAAAGAGTCACCAAAATCATTTATGAAACTTAAAAAAAAAAAAGAAGAGACCGCCTTTCCTCAATTTCAAGCTGATGAATGACATATGTGAGTGTGCCCTTAAACAAATAAACAAAACAAAAACGAAATGAAAAAAAGATTTCCTGATTAAATAATGAGCTATTGCCTGGAACAGCAAAGACGCATAAACAAATACAGGGACTGTGAGAGCTAAAACGAGGAGAGAAAACTCTCTCAGTAAAGAGCAGGATCCTCTCCAGAGCACGAGCTGTGAGCAGTAAGCTGAGCCCACGTCATCAGTATGGTTGGCACCAGCTGCTACTGAGGCCATCAGTTACTAAAATGTGCTGACTTTTTTTTAGCACTGACCCAAGTTCCTTCCATCTCCTGGAGTGCATTCCTCCTTTTTTTTTCTATTATTGTGGGTTGGTTTGGGGATTTTTTTAAGTAGCAACACAAAGAGTTGGAACAGGTTGATACGGTGATGGCATCACATTTTGATCTCTTGCTTCAAACAAAAGGTGCACACCCAGCTATCAAAATAAAGTGAACTTTGTTTAACACTACTTGCTTGACTTTCCCTTGCCTTTTACCCTGCGTAGTCATACAGAACTAAGCCAACAGGATATAAAATATTGCCCAACCAGAACTGTCCACAATGCTGACATTTGATACCCATATTGCCTCTGCTTGTTTCTGAAGTCATTTTAGAAATGCCCTTTCCACCTTAGTCTTCTTTGTAATATTTAAGTCATTTTAAAAAGAATAACAGACTCCCATCTAACTCACACTGTCAGACTAGCAAAGTCATTTCTCTAGGAGAGCTTCCCTTCCTCTCTGTCAAAGGACAGCAGGCTATGGCAGGTCCCAAAGCAGGGGACTGATTTGCAGAAATGTTATGTGCAAGAAGGAAACCCTTCTCTGTTAAGGAAGAACAGCTGCAGCTGCTACAGAGGTGTCATCATTATGTGCAGTATTCTTTTAAAAGGCTTAGTTATGGTATCAATGTGCAACTAGGAGCTTCCACACCATCTGTATTTTAACATTGCCCAACCAGAAGTATGTCAATGTATATATATTATTCATAGGGATTCCAAAATTTCAGATATCTCAATTTGGGAAAGCAAACAACATTCCCCTTGCTCCCTCCAAGCTTCCCATTTCCTATTCCTCCAAGGCAATAAAAATACAGTTTTTGGACACTCTCCTATCTTTTCTCCTGTTTGAGAACAAAAATAAGTGTTCCTCAGATTCCTCATAACAGAGAGAGGTTTAAAATAGTTTCTAAAAGATTTTATAGCATCTTAAAATATTCTCTTTTATCTTTTATATTTTTCTTACAGTGTCTGTAGATTATGGGCTGAGTTTTAAAAACCCCTGGGTGCTACTTTTGGATTTGAGAGTATGCATATGGTGCACAGATTTCCAACTAAGTGATGACTTCCATGAGACATAGTACTACATGTGGGTGGGATGCTGGCAAGTAACAGATTTTAATGTACAATTCAAATAAGGGCATGAAAATCCAAGTTCTGCAATAAAAGAAACACGTCGAAATTCAATGGGAGAAATTTAAAGTTATTTATTCTGAGTCTTCAAAAGAGCTGGGAATTTTGGTTCTGTCCTGAGGCTGCACAAAATGGCTACATGGAAAATCTGTCTCCAACCAAATCTGCCCAGGACTGCAGGCATCAGGCTGGTTTTGTGATGTCATCTAGAGTATTGTTTCACAGAAAATATGGAATTGATTGCATTTTGCTAAGTGAAGTGGAAACAAAGCGATTTCCCATGCTCAGATGTAATCACTTCAAAATTAGGGCTAATACATCTTTCTGCCCTCAACAGGAACCTCTCTACCTGTCAGTGCCTCCTGCAGCCTCTGACGAGGTGTGCTGATATCACTGTGCCAGGCAGTAGCCCTGGCCACAGCAGGATGGGGAGAGTGTGGTCTTTCGAGCTGGAGCAGCAACACTACCCAAATTCTTTGCCCAAGGCACTAACATAATTAGGGATGGCTCTGATCATTAGTGCTGGAGAAGCAGTTATATTGTTTAGCAATTTATCCAGTACAAGCAACATGCTCAGCTCTGTACAGTACATAGCTCACATTTATTTCTTTCCCCAAGGAAAGTATAGATTGACCACACCATGAAATGTACTGGGACTGGGACATTGTGTCCCAAAAATCTTGTAACATGCTCTGGTCTTTGTTGGGTAGACACTGTTACTGAATTGTGTTGTAGCTCTACTTAATAAAATATTTTTAGGTCTTTAAGAGTGCTGACAGAATAGTACATAACAGATAACCACTAGATTCTTGAAAGCTTAGCATCAAGTTTGTATGGATCCAAGACAAAAGTCTTAAAGAAAGTCTTTACTATAAAGACAGTTCCTGAAGAAAGAAAAGTAGGGGTCTGTTTACTACAAAAATGGGAAGATGTTCTCACAAACGGAGAAGGTGGGTGGTGACAGCACAAGGCATAGGAACGTAAGTGGGAGAAGGATGAAGATTTTGAGGGATGTGGTATCACTCAAGAGCAAGAGGTTCTGTAAAACAAATGAGACATGCAGAGCCCTAAAACCACATGCTATTACCCAGGGATCAAATCCCACAAACATCCCATGCAATTTAAGAAAATCATTTTTTTCTCATCACATCTAAGACATACAGTGCAGTAGGAAAATAGTGTCTCCTTTTTTTTATGCTTGGCACACCATCAAAGTCTCCCATGAAGTCAAAGAAAAGCACCTCCACCCTAAACTGAGGCTTCTACGTGGGAAAAGAAAATATGTTCCCTTCATTGGCTATTTCTACCAAAGAAAGCAGAAACCAGGTGGGAGACACACAGAGCCATCAGCTCTTCCCATTCCACCTTAATTAAGCTGGAATTCAGCCAGGACATTACTCTTGCAACAATGCTATCAAAACCTGAGGTGATCCAGTCCAGCCCCTACACAAAGATGACACTTTTGGAAGCCCACCACTTCCTCAAGCTCTCATTTGCCCCTGACTTGGAAGGGCTGTGCCTCTCAGTAGCCCACTGGGCCAGGGCTTTGGTGGCTTCCCAGCAAACGGTGGAGGCCTGGCCTCGCCCTCGCCTGGGAGCTGGCGGCTCCAAGGCCAACAGGGAATGGCTGCAGACTTGAAAGACACGCTGCTTAAAAGGCTCTCTCATGTTTCAGCTGACCATGTGTTTTCTCTTAGTACCCTGTGAGTTCAAATACCTCTGTATAACAGAAGTCAGACTGAAAAGGCATTGTGCATAAAATAATTCTTATCCGCTTTGGTACGAGCCTTTGTGCTCTTTAAAAGTATATACAAGAAGGCAGGGTCCTATTCACACTGCATGGTCCATAGATTGTATCTTGTTCAAATTCAGTGATAAAAAAGGGGTTGTAAAGGTTTTCCTTCTAAACCTGATCTGTAGCAGCACAGAAATATTTAACAATATCCACATCGTTCATAGGTAACTATCTTTTGAGAAAGACCAGATTTCTCTCTCTTGCCGTGAAACACTGCCAACTCAAGTGCAAGCAAGATCAGGCTCATGGGAATGACAGTTTGCAACAGCATCCTACCAGGTCCTAAAGCCATCTCAATCCACAGATGACTTAAAAAAAAAAAAAAAAAAGATAGATAGATAGATAGATAGATAGACAGACAGACAGACACAGATAGATGAGAAGTAGTAGAGTAGTAGTCCTGAAGTATTTCAGTAGTATTGAAGGATGCGAATGTACCAGTGGCAAGAAATCAGAAATATGCCAACAAGGTGTCTGTGAACACACCCCAATTCAGAAAAAATATTTTTTATCTCTGATTTGCATTACTTATTTAATGGTATTGGTTTTACAGTTTATTCAATGCGCTCAGATTGCCAATAAATGAATAATCACTGAAGTAAAACTTCTACACAGAGTGAGTTGTCATTGTAGCAGAAAAAGTTGGTATTGATTCAACTCAGAAACTGGGACTTCTTGTAGACAACAGCTTAAGAAAGAATTTTGATTAAACTGAGAGGGTCATATGTTACTATGCTTTCTAAAAAGTTAGTCATTGTCCACAAGAAAAAAACTTCTGCAGCACTCCTCTAAGTCATTGCATTTATACTGCAACCTCTGGCATTTTCTCACAGACGTAATCTAGGACAATGTGGTGGACTCTGCATATTTGATCTCATCATTTACTTACCATGCTAAACCAGTTGCTCACTCATTGATACAGGAGTTAGGGAGCAGCTGAGAGGTGTCTTCACTGATGCTTTTAGGTACTAACACATGGAAAATTGTAATCTTCTGGTGCATACTTTCCAGCCTTACAGATACATAGTCTAAAATGAACTGCAGACACATGGACACACACTTTCCTCCAGGCACCCTCAGTTCAGTGCAGCAGGTTTGCTTTCAAGACTCAGGAGCCTTTTGGAGCAGAGCCCCACTGTACAGCACTGTCCTTGCTCCACATCCTCCCCCTTGCAGTCCTGGCGTGCCTTTGCCACTGCCATGTACTCTTTTTTTTCTATTAAGAACAAACCATAATACAAAGAGGATTGCTGACAGTGCCCACAGACTCCAGACTCCTGGAGACCCCTGCTTAGATTAATGTCAGCCATTAGGGATTTAGACAGCCATCCATACAGGTTTGAAATAACTTCTCTCCAGCCTCTCTCGTGCTTAGTAGACAATGTCCAAGAGCCAGAGAGGACAAGGATGTGTTTTGAGGCAGCAAAAATAATAATCTCTTAGGCTACCAGGAGTCCTTTCCCCAAACCAGGTCACTAGGGCTGGGGGAACTTTGCTTTCTGCACCATGGGGCATTGGGCTGCTGAGCCCACACGAGCAGACCGCATGCAGCAGCCCACAGCTGCCAAAGCCTGGTGGAGGGCAGCACAGGGCAGCACATTCTCTATGTGCAGTTTAATTTCCCAGTTTCTCCTAATCAGCCTTAGTGAAGGACCTCACTGCTACAATCATGTTATTCTGAGTACTGACCCCATTCCCTGAGTTGTGCTGTGGACTTCCCTTAACAGTCCGAGAAATTCAGTGTGTATGACCTGATGCTCTCCTATGGAGTTTTGGAAACTGAATTCTTGTAAAACCCACATTAACACCCTATTGTCATGGAAATTTTCATAATAAAAGAAAATTCCAGTGACAATAATTATTTCCATGTCAGAACAATGTTTTACAGAGGCATTTTTCATTTGATAAAAATCTACCTACCTACTTTAAGTAAAATGTTCCCAAGCAAAGGCAAGCCTAACTCAAGAACAGCAAAGATGACTAGAGCTTGTATTGCTTGTATTTGAGCCAGAAACAATTAGTTATAAGACAGTTTTTAATGGGTACCTTTAATACTCTGACTCAGCCTTCTGTGTGTTTCTTTCCCTTATACTCCACTTTATACCACCCATCCTCTCTGCTCACACAGAAACCTGAGACTGGCAGCCTTTAAGAAGCACGTTAGCTGGAAGAGTTAGAGGTATATTCCAGATCTTATGTATTAAATTCTCTCAGCCTGCTGACCTCTTCTATTCCCAGGGAAAACGCCGGCTGCATCATTGGGCAGAACTTCAAAACGATTAGGGACAGGGATCAGACACCACTGCACCAGTATCTAATTTCTTTCCTCAAAGAAAGAAAACCTATAAGACATGCTTCAGTTCTCCTTCACCGCTTTTCTGGAGCACAACATGTTCTGTGTTGCTATGGGTTATGAACACGAGTTAGGGAAATTAAATAAGTACCTAATCCAAGCACCACTCAGTTAATTAATGCTGTGCTGTTAACAGGGCTATAACTGCATGTGTTTCATGAGAATTAACAAGATTTGTTTGCATTAGCATGGTCTTAGATCTCCCAGGTGACAGCAGGAACCATGAAATGGGGATTTATGCTCTGCCCTGGCCACTGCCAGCAGTGCCCAGAGCAGCTGGGCAGGGACACTGGCACTGGTCTGGGGGCTCTGGTTGTCACCCATCACCTCCAGCACCCGCTCAGGAAGGGCACAGCTTGCGCCCACTGCTGGAGCCAACGGCACCTCATGGGGAGCTGCTGATGGCTTGGCACAGACAGAGGGGAGATGACCCTCTGGTCTCCCAATTAAATGGACTAGAACTGAACTTCCAACAAAAATAAACACAGCAAGTACACAAATCAGCAACACTTGCGTGACTTTATGAAGACAAAAATCAAATTACTTCAAGATGATCTTTACAATTACGTTAGCAAGTTCAATAGAGCATCGAAGTTGACAGCTGTAGCTTTGTGTGGTGAGGAGCCGCAGAAGGCGGTGACAGGGCTTCTCTTCAGCAGGGCCAGGCTGAGCCCCTCTTCCATTCTTCAGCCATTACTCACACAAGTGCCATGAAGATATTCATTGCACAGGATTGGGAAGAAAGATAGAAGTGGAGTTCTGCTTTGCGTCTGGCACTGGTTAGGCGAGACTCCTACTACTTTTAGTTCATGATTCCCACCAGTTGTTCCTCTTTCATTGTTTCTCTCCCCAGCTTTGCAAACTCCTCCAAATACAAGGTTTATAGCCTTGACTACTCATTTAAAGTGGACTACACAAGGATTAGCCAAATGACACAGGCCACATTACAGGGCAGATCTCTGTAGATCTAGGATGAGGTCCACATATTACTCTAGTTTGCTCATTTGCAAACATCTGTAGCAGAACACAGTGATCTTCCACTAAAAAAAAAAACAAACAAAAACCCAACAACAACAACAAAAAAACCAAACCCACTCACACAAATGGAGCCAATTCCATTTGTTTTCCATATATGGGAAGAACTCTCTCTAAACAAATTTAATTCTTGACTCCAAGTGGAATTGAAGATGCTTTTCAGATAAGAAGTGGTAAAATAAAATCGCAAAAGATCACAGAAGATGATGTTGTTATTCCCTTCCTGCAGCATTCATCTAATTTTATGTTTCACATTGGGGCAGTTTGGCCTTCTCTAAGACCAGAAAGACAGCAGACAAACAGCAGTTGAGCGGTGGTTAGACTGCGCTCATGTAACCCAGCAATCATAACTCAAAGGGGAAAATGATTTCCTGTCAGAAATATAGACTGAAACTGCCAAGAAAATCTCTCCAAAGCTACAAACTTATCACCATTCACCCATTAGACTTGTGATGAAGAGAAAAATCAAAATTGCACCACTTAGTAAACCATGGATGGAATACCACGCAGAGAGAAAGAAAAGAAGACATAGCCATGAAGTCAGCTTGAGTTCTAGTAAATACTTTGTTCTGAAATCACATTTCTCAAAAAAATCAGAGAAGTAGGTAAAAATACAGTCACATTTACAGCCTACCCACTGTGACATTTTTTCCAGACAACTGGCAGGATTTCACTTTAGCTACAAAGCTATGTCTTAACAATCTTGTGGATTCACTCATCTCTCCGCCCTTGGTGCCAGAACATTCATGTGTGATGAGGGCTTGGGTTGGCTTTAGGACGCGATGCACATGGTGAGCAACCCAGGGAACACAACCTGGGAGCAAGTGCTTGCCTGAGGGTTCAAACCTCCCCAGCTGCACTCCAGCTTTCATCAGGTTTATACCACAATTAAATTTTTTTTCAAAATGAAATAACCAAGAAAAGAAAGTTTGAGAGGTGATGTCCCCTGGGCTTTTTCAGAATTATTTGCCCAATGACAGCAAATTTCTCTCCCTGGGAAAGAGTGTTCTGCTCCTTTGGTACCAACAGTGGGAAAAGGGGAAAAAGCCCGCACAGTGGGATTTCCTGATTAAGAAACTCATAACCTGTAACCTTCTTGGTCTAATTTATTTTGTTCTATTGTGTTTTTCTTTTTGCAGTTTCGTCTTCTGAGCCCAGAGGAGATCCAATGTATAACTGGATGGCTGGTTCATAGTCACATTATAAAAGATTTTTAGATGTGAAAACTTCGCCTATTTTTTCATGCTGGCATCCATAGCAGATAAAGCATCATTATTACTGCATTATCCAATGTATTATTTCAATGTCCCAAAGAAAAACAGACTGGAAATTCAATTATCTATTGCCACAAGTCACTTTGTTATACTATGAAAACAAAACACAAAGCAGATTTATTTTTTTTATAGAGCTCCAGAACACAAAACTTATGGAGAAATGAAAAACACAGTAAGATCTGAATCTAACTATAAATTCTGACATATATCCACTTATAATGATTAATGACTATGAAAAAGAAAAGAGGCTGCATGCACAAATGCCAGCCTGAACTGACATTAAGACATACAGTTATTTTAAATATTTTCCCTTCTAATTACCTGTATCTTACTACTGCAAAATATTCACCATACAAAACCCAATTGGCTCTCCTGGCTCTCTCAAAAGCAGCAGGCAGTCAAATAAGCTCTGAAAAGTCAATTCAAATGCCACAAAGTAAAACAGCACTGCTGTTTCTTCCACAGAAAATCCAAATAAAGCTCATTTACTTCTCTTAGGAGTATAAGACAAAGGTATTAACACCACAGCAGAGATTTTCTATAGCAATATATGAAAAAGAGACTGAATGTCCCAACCTGCAGTCACTACAACAGTCTCCATTATATTTGCTTATATTTCAGTGAGAGCTCAAGGAAAGGGCTGTGGCCACACTAGCTCAGCTTGTTTACCATTTCAAGAGTGATCCCCAAAAGACATAAAAAAAGACAGAGCTCAAGAGTGCACTACTAAATAGCATTCAGGATGTGCCACTTTGTTCACTACTTTCCAAGGACCAAAATTATTTTCCTGTGCAGAATGGCTGATTTTAAGACAGCTTTACAGCTAGAAGCATAGTGCATCACATCCTACAGGACCAAGACAGCAGCTTACACAGACCAAAGCCACTGAGGACATAGTTTCAGGGGCTGTGTAGGGTGTTTTTGAGGCATGAGAGGCAGAGTACGGGTCACACCATGGGCCCAGCAAGGCCACATCTGGCATAAAGCAGGTGCCTAGTGACAGAAAACAAACCCCATCTCTTAATGCCACTGAGACAAAAAGTTTAACAGTATGTTTTGGGATATCAAGGTGCCCTCTTTGCTGTCCATGACCATACAAGATGGAAATAGAATCATTTGTCACTGGTTCCATGCCACGTAGCACATCTGGAATCAGGGTGTTGGCGGTGTTTGTGTTACGCTCTCAGCAGGAGACGATTTGCTGGTAGAGATCATGTCAGCACTGCTGGAGATGAAAACATCCAAAATAGTGTCCATGACTGGCAACTTTTATTTTGCAACATATGTCAAACTCCTGCCTGTGACGTAGCACAACTAGCTATCGTATGATGTAAGGGCTACAGCACATATTTTAACATACAATGCAATTGTCTGGGAGAAGTTAATGTGACTCCCCACTGCGAGACACATTTCATGACAATCAAGTCCTGAAAAGTGCTCTTGCTCACTTAAAACTGAGCTGAAAGGGCTTCTCACAAGGCACGACACACTGGGCAGAAATTTCCAGATGAGAAGTGTAAATGGAAAACCTTTAAGTGAACACCAATATTAACCAAACTGGATACAGAATTACTAGCATGGGTTGGGCCTCCTCAGAGTAATGAAGCAATTCCCTTAGAAATGCCTCTATGTGTTCAGAGCCTGCTCTTAAAGCAGATTAGCCATGTTGTCATCTTATGTGAACACCAGTATTTGCTTGGGAAAATGAATTAAGACCACACCAAAATTACTCCAGTGAAGGGCTCTCAACAGCACTCATAACCTCAGGGATGCTGTTGTACCAGCAAAAGGAACCAGCAAAATGCAGACTGGTTTCCAGCTGTTTTACTGCAAAGCAAAAACACAGTTTATGAAATAGAAACACACTGAGGAGATACTTCCATCAGGACCCAGCATGGTGATACAGTTCCTCAAGGAAAGAAAGTCCCTTCCAACATGGAGCTTAGGAAAAAAATCACATGTGATGTGAGTCATCTTCCCATTCAGGCATGAATTCAGTTTATCCTTGCTGGAAGGATGATCTAACCCTTACCTTCTCCAGACTTTCTCAACAGGAGATCGAGGCACAGGGTAGAGAGGAGCTCAGTGACAGAGGTGAAAAGAGGAAGGAAAAACATACACAAACACACCGAAAAGCGATAATTCTGGAGCTTTCCGCCAGGAAGCCCTGTGCCACTGCACAGCAACAAAAATAACCCAGGGGTTCCCTCTTTACTCTGGCTCCCTGTGAGGAGCCACTTTAAAGCTTTTAGAACATTTGCAGAGTTTGAGAGAAATGTTTTTTGTTTAACTTCAGCTACTTCAGAAATGCCTGGGGCCTGAAGAAACATATTTTTGGATTGCTCCTAAAGAACAGGCTGAACTTTGAAGTTTGGGGAATTTTTTTCAGATCAAATGTTAAATTAATAAACACCAACATGACAAATTGGTCTGAGAACTGGGGAAAAAATTCACAATCACTAAAAATTCTTCTTGGACTAATTAATTGTGGCATATTGTTACTTACTTTAATATGTTGATGGGTCTGGCACTTCAAGTCCTGTAAGCCATGCTGCTTATGTGTTTTTGTATCCTAACTAAGCACTTTTGATATTATTGCCTATTTTTCCCTACAATATAAAAGGCATATCATCACCAGTGTCAGCCTGGGTAAGAATGAGATCATAGCTAGTTTACTTATGGACAGTTTAAGAAATGCACATAACAGTTCAAAGCAGCTGGAATCTAAAAGACTTTGTACACAACTTATTTACAACAGAAATTTCACCAATGCCACTGAATTTACCTTGCACTTTCTTGTTGATTGCTGTGTCCCACGTGACTTATTTTCCTTTCACTGTATTGCAAGAAATGGCTGGATAAGGAACCCTTGAGACACTAGGAAGCCATGGGCCAGTCGGCTGCAAGCCACACACCAACTATTAATTACAGCTATGTGGTCAGAGCCCTCTGCTAACACTGCAAATAGGAACAGGATTGTGCCAGCATTGCCACATCCACATTTTTGTATTCTTGCCTCAATTTTCCTCACCCTATTTTCAGAAGGAAAACCATGATTCATTTCTAATAGGTGCCCTAGTAAATAATTAAAAAGCGATAATGTAAAACAGCCTCCCTCTATAAACACTGGTAAACAACTGTTTGCTCACTGCTGTAGTTCCTTACCATCCCAGGCAACTACAAAGGGGAAATTATTCAATATTCTTTCCTGTAGATTTTAGGGACACTTTTTTCAGGAATCTGAGGACTGTGATTCGTCAGCAGTCCAGAAGTGCATCTGCAGGAACCACTGGAGCAAGTTTTCTTCTCCCAAGATCACTTATTTATTTTAAAAAAATTATTAAAACTCACCCTCTTGGATCCTAGTCTATTCTCATTAACACAAGCCAGGTTAATTGCACTGGGATATTCCTACCATGGGATGCAGCTGAGAGAGGAGAGCTTCTACTTATTTTCTCCCTGTGGACTCCCAGAGCAGAATCACCTCCCTGGCAAACACGGTCCCAGTGGAGGGCCAGGTCCTGAGCCTGCACTGATGGACAGGGTGCTTTGATTAACACCACAAGCTCCTGACCCAGAACATCAGCGCCCTGAGGAGGATTCCAGCAAACATCTGTTACCATTAAAGATTGCTGGTTGAGATCTACACCCCGAGAGGGCCAGGGCTGAAGGATTGCATAGTTCCTCTCTGAGGCTGAAACAGCACACAGATTTGAATCTTAGTGGAGCAACATTTAAGGAAATCGGCATCAGAGTGAGGAATGTGAAGTTATTCATTTAGTGGTTTCTCTAATGCTTCTCCATTTAATATTTGCAAATTTAATATTTACACATGCAAGTCTTACAAAAATTATGTTACAAGGAACAGCTTCTGTACTTCGTATAATAAATAACCAACCAAAAATACATGGTATGTATAGCAGGGGGTTACAGCTGGGATCCTATATTACTTCTTAGAGTCACTTATCTAAGATCTAGTATCTATAAAAAGCCTCTCTGTTTGCTATTTACACAGGTGTCCTGGAGCATTATATAATCATGTAGCAGATCAACATAGCCTCAGGATCTCAAAGTATAATAAAAGTACGTTAGGATCATGATGTAGAGCAAAAGAGTTGGCTACCATTTGACACTGGTCTTTTATTCCTTCCACGAGTTCACCTGGGCATGGAGGATAGATGTCTTCAGTTCTTCACGGGAATAAGACAAAGAAAAAATATCTTTTTCTAATCCTGCTTGCCTAGATTTTTAAAATGTACAGTCAAACTGGCTTCTCACACAAATGTTTAAATTTTGCCACTCTTATTTACGCTATGCGGTTCCACTAAACTTGGCAACATCTCCTACAGTAAGGTCCACAAGCCAGGGGTCTGGCAAGATCTCTGCTTTCAAGAGTCAGACTTTAGAAAAGTAAAGCCATAGTAACTTAAAGTATTTGAAATATACACCACCGAGGAGGACAACAAGACATGAGAGATGACAGAATCTACACAAGGCATAGATGTTTCCACATATTCTCTAACCACAGGGAGGATCAGAAAATATATTACAAATTAAATCAGATTCTATGATAAAAATGCCCTCCAGGAAAAGCATCTATCATCCCTTAAAAAAAAATAAGGAAAAGAAAAGAGAATGTGATGTATTATCCATAAAATCCTCCACAATGACTAATCTATCATTTCAGTCAGCCAAATTCTGAAGACAAGGTTTGAATCCTAACAAGGTAACAACAAAATCCACTAGAATGTAAGAACAAGGGACATATTCAGTTCCTATTACATCTGGCTTCATTAGAGCTTATTCTGCTTTTAATCTGCTGTAATAAAGTCCTTACGTTTGAGCAAAGATCTTAGACTTTGACATGCTCATACAGAAATATATATTGCATGCAAATGACATGGCAAAGGCAACACAAACACATCAGACCTTGTACTTACTATGAATGAATTATGTCCTCCATTCATGAAGCTCTACTGTCATTCTTTTCCAAAGCATCTGCTATGCAGGATCAACACTGGCTCTTTACAAGAGACAACATCAGGAGGAATAAACTTCCACCTCCCATTCCCTAGGCTCTGTACAGCTGCTGCTTATGCCAAGATGTTTCACCCTCACCCAGTATTTTATCAGCTATTTAGATTCCCATATATGTTAGAAGACCATAGCAAAAAAAAAACAAACAAAAAAACATACAAAAAAAAAAAAAAAAAAACAAAAAAACAAACCACAAAAACAAACAAACAAAAAAAAAAAACAAAAACAACAAAAAAAACCCCAACCTCCGTGTATATATATATATAATTCAACGTAAATCGTAACACTTTTACAAACATTTTAGAAAATCTTGTCACCTATTTGCAAGTACAAGCATGTCATCATGCTTACTGAGGATTGCCAGAGGTCATAAGGGACAAGAATTCCATATAACACATATAACTACCAAGGAATTGCTCCCAGACTCCTGTAATTGGATTTTGCCTACTTGTACATATATAAATCAACTGGCACTGTGGCTTAAAATGAATATACTGTCCTTGACACTAGCAACCATTTGCATGCTTGACAGCTAAAGCAACACTAACTCTTAAAACAAAACATTTGCTGCATCTTGCACTGCTATTTTTTCTCCATAGTGGTTTGGGTTTTTTGGGTTTTTTTGAGCTGTTCTTAGGTGATGGTTTTACTTCTAGTTCTTTAAGTCCTCAAACTTGATTTACTTATGGGCCCTTTACCCACAAATGTACTATACAAGATGAAAATATTAAGGGATTGCTTTTATCCAGAAAACATATATGCAGAAACACATATTCTCAATTTCATATGAACGGCCATCAACACCAATGGAAACTGCTAACAAAGTCAATGAATTTGCAGACCATAAATTAGTCTTTTTCTCCATTTTCTTCAAGTATTACTAGTTCACATCTCAATGAGTAACAACTTTCTTTTTCATGCTGTGAATCCTTTTGCCCAAAGAAAAGCATGAAAATACATCTGAACAGTATTTTACAGCATTAATGACTTCAACCTCCCTGCCCCAGGTAATGGCCAGTTCAAGTTTGCTCAGGGATTACCCTTCACTCCTCCAAGGCTGCTGATTTACAAAGCAAAGAGATACTTGAGAAGCCCTAGCACTATTTGCCTACTAAGCATTAGCTCTTCTGAGATCAATAGTCATGGAAAGTAAATCCCAGCCCACACCTGAGAAAAGCTGTGTAACATTACCATTTTCTATATGAAAAACAACAGGAAAACCTACCAGGAGATAGGCTTGCTTGAGTGGGCAAAAGAAGAGGCAGAAAGCAGCAGCCAATGCTCTTAAGACTGACAAGCTACAGCTGCTGCATTCTGCTAACAACTGCCCGAGAGAAGCAGGAGGAAATCCTGAGGGATGGGTGGTTTCTGGAAGTGGTTCTTGCCATGGAACCTGTCACTGAGGTCTGAGAGTCATTGGAGGAATGGCACAGAAATTATCACCTTTTATTGAGGGGACCATATCCTTTGCTCAGGGTGTTCAAGAAAATGACTTTAAAAAAAAAAAAAAAAAGCCAACTATAAAAAAGATGGATGGTTGGTATGGAGTGCTTTATGAAAACAGAACAAAACCAAAAAAGAACTGTGAGCCATGCTATGAACTCTACACTAGAGTTTGCATTTTTAAAATTCCTCTCAATGGATCTGGAATAAATCAGCAATGGGTCAAACCGGTTCAGAAAGTGTTTGAATAACTGCCCACGGAGTGGCCAGAGGTTCTCAGTCAGCAGAGTATTTTGACTGCTGCTGTTCAATTACCATTTGAGAAAGCAGGACTGCTGGGAAAGACAACACAAGGTAAACCAACACTGGCTACAAAAGCAATCAGTGCACCAATATCCACACTGCACAGCCCGGCCCTCAGAGACGTTCCCAAAAGCAGCTTCACCTCATGCTGCTCTGAGCCAGCAGTGCTCCACACAGCCAAAGGTAAGGGGCTGTCAACAAATCAGGAGAGCCTGAAATATCTCATTTTATCTCTATAATAGAAACTGTAATTGACAAATCATTATTTTACATTTATAAAATATATGATGAGGAACATACCACATGCATTCTAGACTTTCTGTCTGCACTGGAAATCAACTGGGAAATTAGGAGGTATGGCGTAGAAACATCACTACGAATATACCGTATTACTGCTTTTGCAGCTGCAGTCTCAGAATTTGTTTCACAATAATTCAGTTACCCATGTTTAAACAACCAGCCAGCAGAAGAAAGGCTGATATATTTCATATGCATTCTCTTTGAGCAGGGGGGCCTTCACGTCTGGTCGAAAAATGTCAGGCTCATATGACACCACCAGAGTCAGGAGAGATGCCTAACCATAACTAAAAGCAGAATTTGGCCAACACAATTGGAAAATACCAGCAGAGTATATACAAATGCACACACACAATCTCATATAAGAGCAGAGCATGAGACAGACTGGATTTTTTAATCACACCTTTAAAGAAAACAACATTTCATGTACAAACCTCTCACTCTGCTCCTACGTGGATCCTTCATACCACTGCAACATAAACAGACATACCAGAGTCTGGAGTAGGAAAGATTTTCCCCCCCCATTGAGGATTTTAAACACAATTTGAAAAGCAAAAGAACAGATCTGGCCTGCTTTCCAAACTGACTTCAATAACAGATAAACAGTTTTAAGACTACCACAGTCAGCAAGTACATACATAAGCTTTATATTAATACACTTACCTGTATTTTTAAGAGAGCTTCATTTTTCCTTGTTCTCGGTTTCCTCTAGCATATAGTCCAGACGAAAAAAACTAGACATTTTTCCTGATGCACAAAAACCACGCTTTTACAACAAATATCCTAATGGTTTAGATATTATTCCTCACTTATCCAAAGGAAAGCAGCCCTTCTGTCAGCTTCAGTACCAATTTCTACAAGTTTTGTATCAGCTTTCTAGGATCGTTCCATCAAAAAAGTCCTTCAGAAAGGAAGGATTTTAGCTTACATCCTGCAGGCAGTGCCTGACTTGAAGCTGCCATTCTCTTCTTCAAATCTCTTTCTCTGGTCCACTTCCTTGTAACACCTGAGGGCTTTGGTACTTTGCAAAAACACAGTGGATCTCAGTATTGGCAAAGACATAACCAAACAAACATTTGAAGTTAAAACCAAGATTCTAAAACAGCATTTTTAACAAAATTAAACAGATAAACTTTGGTGCAAATTAAAAATAACACTCTCGTATCTGAGCCCATAATGACTATTTTGAATACAGATTATTTACTGCTGGCAATAAAGAAGTTTTTTGGTAATTTTTCTGTTATTGGGAAGAGCTTGAATACAATCCAGTCCAAAAAAAATGCTGACTTTCCTAAATAGGGGCTGTGTTTTTGCAATAAAGAATACTGGTCAATATACAAGTGGAGGAAAACTGAACCAGATGTCAGTAATAGGACCACAGAACGCTGCATTTGCCCAGAATCGCTATTTTAAACACATGATGTTGGTCTACTGGTTTGTGGGATAATACATTCTTGGCAGCCAGAAGGAGTTTCGATACGTTAGGAGGTTATCCTTGAGGAAAAAAAAATAAAAAAAAAAAAAAAGAAAAAGAAAAAGAAAAAGAAAAAAGGAAGGAAAGAGAGGTAAAGAAGAGCCACTAATTCATCAAGTTACCTATAGCAAAAAAAATCACGACTTAAGGGATCAATTCAAAGACAACCCAATCTCAAAACAGAAAGCTTGGTGTTCATATTAAATTTTGTTTTCTGCTTTACCTCCTTAATACAAATACTTCATTCATCCTTCATTGCACTTTGCCTTCCTGGTTTTTGTTAAGGATTCTTCTCTTCATTTGTATTCAGTTTCTGGTGAGCTTCCACCTGGCAGCTCCACCCAGCACGGTCGGAGCGATGTGGAGGAACCGCCCCCCACAGCCGGAGCACACAAACCCAGCGCTCAGGGCTTTTCCTGTTGGAAACCTTTGCTCACAGCAGGATCCTGCTGCCCTCACTGCCACTACTGAAGGCAGCCCTGGAAGCCATAAGCACACAAGTAACAACCCAGGACCCTGTCCACTGGCAATTTAGCAGTTACCCATCTCTAAAATGCTTCCTAGCTCAGACTCACAGGGGTTTCTGAGTGCTTTTCTGATGCGTTCTCTGGTTTGGGGCTTTTTTCCCCTTCTACTTAAGAAGTAAGTCTTCATAATATTGAAATAAAACTTCAAAATGTACTTTGTATGTTTGGCCAACAAACACTTCCCTGTTTTACCATATAGTAAATTTAAAAATCAACTCTGCTCATTGTCTTAACAAACCCTCCTCTGAAAGATAATTAAAACCACTTCCCAATATACAACCAAAGTTTTATTTTTATAGTCTATCTTCAATTATGGCATAATCCTTTCTTTTTTTAACCAGTGAAATATACAAATCACACAAGACAGAAATATGTACATTAAATGTACAGAACAGAGGAAAGGACATAGAAGATTTACATATCTGAACGACAAGTAAAATATTTTACATTAAATAGGGTTTTAATAGCTAGGATCATGAATTCAATTCTGCTCAGACAGAAGTCACTAAAAAGGAACATGAGGTGATTCAGCAAATGAAAAAAAAAAGATCATGGTTCTTGTACAAAAAAAAAACCAAAGTGACATATTCAATGAATTAGTGCTTTATTTATTTCTCTTAAAGAAATTCTTCGCAAACATCTGAAGATGAGGGGTAAATATGTCCTTGTACAATAAATTAAGAGCAATAAAGCGCCATTAAGAAGCTGATAAATGATCAAGATGAATTTAATGATACAGCTTAAAGGCTTGTGAAAAGTCAAGGCTTCAGTACAACTAGGCTAAAGTGAAAGGTTTTCCTTTCCTGGTATCTGCAAAACCCTTTTGTTTAACTTGTAGGATGGGACTGAGTTGGAAAGTGGCATCTGAACCAAAGATGAAATCCTGTGTAAATACACAGCATGGGGGAACACATATTGTTTGACAAATAACAATTCTCTGTTCAAAAACTGAAAAGCAAGGGCCAAATGCAGCACACTTTGGAGTTGGAAGGTGTCTTCTTTCAGCAATAATCAGTAATGCCCTTAATGTGAGAGTGGAATAGAAGCGATCTCCAGACTGGTATCGATTCAAGTGCAGGGTGCTGCCTCTACCAACCACCCACGGAAATCCTGAAATTGGGAAGAGGCTTACTTCTTTGTGATTATCCTTATAACTTCTGAATGTTAAAAGTTCTTAAAAAAATAATAATTAAAGATAAAAACCTATCAAAAGCTTAGAATCAATCTAAACACCTGAAGAGATCTGAAAAAGAAAGGGAAGAACTGCCCCTTTAATTTAGATGTTTTATTATTTTCTAAATCATTAAAATATATATGTACAAAAAGCTTTGAAGTATCAGACACCAGAGACCACAGTTCTCCCATACATATGTAACTGCTCGAGTATAGTCTGAACAGTTGTAGTGTATATCTGCAATATATTATCTAAAGCATGTGTATTAAAGACATAAGATGATAAATTTGGTATTGCTGCAACGTTTCATTGAACTATAATAGTCAGTTAATGTTATTAAAATATGAAACTATTGTCTCCTTGAGTGAAAGCATTCCCAAAATCTGTGAAAAAAATAAAAATCAATCATTCCAAGAATGGATATCTAATGATTTATTTTCTCACATAAAATTAGAGGAGTTATTTGTCAAGCTGTGTTTTGAAAGACAGCCAACTATTACACCATTTTAAGGCATTTTCATATTTGGGGAACTCTCTTTTCCATGGGCTTTCCAGGCTGGAAAACCAAAGCTGTTTGTAAGCATTGCCCAGCTCCAGTGCTCTGGGCAGCCTGCCCCAGGCTGCTCCGCACCCGGCAGCAGGGAAGTGCTGCTCTGCCACATGAGACACTCGAACGTCACAATTAGCTGACGAGGCCAAGCTCTGCCGTGAAGAATATATTTATTATTCACCAAGGCAGATTTTTTGTGTGTGTGGGTTGTTTTTTTTCCTGTCTTGCTTGGTTCTGGAACCAGCCCCGGTGACTCAGGGATAGCGCAGCTGAAGCCTTTCTGATCCTTTGCTCTTTGCCCTCTGGTGACCCTTGGTGGGCAACCAACACCACACCTTGTGATGAACATACCCCTTATTTACAGAGCCCTACATGCACTGAACAGCTTTATACACCCTATTCTAGCAACTTCTAGTGTCTGAACCTAAAAGTCATGGACAGGTCTGTGTGTTCCTCACATCCATAAGGATTGCTCTAACATCCCAAGCACATTACATGGTTGCTCTGCCTACTGCACACGTATTACGTTCCATGGATCTAAATTAGGATATGTCGGATTTTCCCCTCAAACTACTCTATTGTTTGTAAGAAAAGTCAACTTTTTTTTAACTTTGTAAAATAAATATTCTCAGATTCTCCCCCATTATTGCCAAAAATATAAGCCTCACACAGTTCTGGGATGGACGCAGAGAGGGTTTCCAGGCACTTCTCTTTGCAACCTTTATATTTTTCTTTTTTCTTTCTTTTTCTTTTTCCTTCCCCGCCCTTTTTATTTTCTTTTTTTTTTTTTTTTCTTAAAAGAAGACAAAAACTCGTTGGACTCTATAAATAAAGTGGAGATAGTCCTGCGGAAAGGGAGAGGGGCCTGCACCCCTTGCTGGCAGGCGGCTGCAGTTCCTCCCACCTCGTCCGTGCCCTATTTGCACACAAACTGGTCCACGATCTCTGTGCACAACTTGCATTTCACGTAGCAGCACCAGTGGAACTTGCAGTGGCAGCGCTCTCGCTGCACCGTCTTGAACTGGTCGTAGCCCCGGCCGCAGCACATGAGTTCACAGCCGTCCATGCCCTCCGAGGTCTTATTGCACAGGCGGCCCTGGGTGCCCAGGGAGCCGGTGCTCTCATTGCGCACACAGTAGTCGGGGCTGGGGTCGATGTACACCAGGTCGTGGATGGTGGGGGCATTGAAGCGGCTGTTCACCTGCACCAGCTTCCCCCGGCTGTTCAGCTTCATGGCGGCAGCGCTGTCGTATTTCTCCTTCAAGGCATCGCCCACCTTGCGGAAATCGGCGAGCTGCAGCCAGCAGGTCTTCAGGCTGCAGGAGCCGGAGACGCCGTGGCACTTACAGGCCACATCAGCCAGGTTGTACACCGTCTGCAGGAGTTGGGGAGAGAAACAAGAACCATGATGAAAGACTAGCATGGCTGTGAGAGCATTGATACCCCTAATCTCCTGCTCTGTCGTATTCCCACTGGCCTCTCCTCTCCCTCTTCCCACAGTGGGAACGACAAGTCAGCTGACACACCCATGCATGCACCCCCAGCACCCCAAAGAACCAGGAGGAGGACGAGGAGGGGAAGAGTTTCACCAGCCTTTCCCCACAACAGAGACAGCCACAACAGCACACACAGCCCAGACAGCAGCATCGCTCAGGCTGTGCTCAAATTTTAGGAATTCGCTCTCACGCCAGCAAAGGATTTTGCTGTTTCATTGAGAAATGTAAAACATCCCCTTGTTTTCTATCTGAGTTACTCTGCCTATTGATCTCTGCTTGAGGCTGCAATTAGGGAAAGAGTTAAGATTCCTCTTGCTCCTGGCTCAGCTGCAGCTGATTGTCTACTCTTGGCTCGGCATCCTCCTCCTATCCCAAATACTGCTCTGGAAGAGAGACTTCATCCAAGAAGAAACCCCCAAACACCTATGGGTGGGAGTCAGAGCTACATAGCAATATCCTCTTTACAAAGCTTTGGCAGGAAAACCTCAGTCGTTTGCCCTGTGCAAATAAAGTAAGAGTCAGTGTTGACACTGCCCCAAAAATCCTGGTGTCTGACACATTAGATGATACTGTAGACAGCTTCCACCCAGCAGTTACATAGTCTTAACACTGCCAAATGGCACTGCAAAGATGAGGTTGAGGAAGGAAAAAACTCCTTGAGTCTCCATAAGCAACTGTGAAGTGTCATTTTTCTTCTTGCTAATAGTAATTGGCCTGACCATTGCTTTCAGACACCCTCCTCTTACTTCTAAATACTATTAATTTTCAATTATCTTTCATCCTTTTTCACCTTAGAACACAAGTGTAAAGTCTCAGCCGACTCTTGCTGGCACTTCAAGCTCTAGGAAAATAATGATTTTGGCTCTTCATATTCAGACTATTAAAAAAAGTTTACACCCATTCATTTAAAGCATTTTTGAGATTAAAGAAACCATGAAGACGTTCAACCACAGAAGACCATGTTTTCTAATAGCACAGAGAAGCTTCTCACATGCTCTTAAACCAGGCAAAGAGGAAAAGGTCAGAACAATCCTGTGGCACAATTCCAGCCTAGGAAGCCCAGCACACCCCTCTTCCTTCCAACACACACTGTCCTGGTTGGAAATACCAACCACTAAAATTCTGTTCTACAGAGAATCCACAGCAAGCAGGGCACTTTTCACAAAACAATACAGAGGGAAACACAACACGCTTTGGTCCCAGCCTTCCTCCCCCATGAAGAAAGCAACAGGACTGTCAGACAACGAAAAGCAACACCAACTCACATGCTCTCCACCCACCCACACCCCCTATTTGCTGTTGTTTTGTGCATCAAAACAAAGACCGGCCATGGTGGCTGCTGTGTGCCCCGCTGAACCGCGTTTTTCCCAAAAAGAAGGGATGAGGAGGAGCATGGAGGGACACGCTGTTGTGCAGACACTCACTCTTCTGCCAGCCTCGTTGTTGTGCAGGTTCATCATGATGCGGGCGCTCTCGTAGGAGCCTCGCTGGTAAACTCGCTCACGCTCCCGGGCATCCACGAACTCCTTGGCGAAGCGATATCCGTACTCGATGTTGTCCCCGCAGCCGCCCCACAGCCAGTCCCGGGGCAGGTCCTTGGGCCGCGCGGCGCGGCTGCAGCCGCAGGAGGACAGCTCGCCCTCCCGACAGGCGCGGCTCATGGCATTGACCACGCCGGCCGCGCTCACCGCGTAGGTGAACGCCGTCTCCCGGCTGCCTGCACGGAGACACAAGTGGGGTTAGGGGACAGCCACCACTCCCAGCCTGCTGACGGTCCAGGAGGACAAAGGCTCTCCAGAGCCACCGCGTTCACTCGCACAGTAAAAGGTGGAGTAGCCCCGAACCACGCTGCCCAAAACATCCTCACTCTGAAAGAACCAAGCGAACCCAAGTCATCCGAGCACACAGTTTGTCAAGAGCAGAAATCACTTCTCATTCATGCAGGTGAACGCCTGCATGAGAGAGCAGAGTGGAGATGGGTCAGGGCCACAAGGCCAGAGGGGCCAAAGCAGCCATGCCTGCATGTGAGGGGAGGGAAGGGCAACAGGCTTCCTTTCCTTCAGAAGAAAGAGATGTTAAATACAACTTTTTAAAGTCTGGTTCTTAAATTACTACTTCTCAAACATGATTGATGCACTTCACCCACTTATTCCAATTTATTTAAAGTTCAAACGTTTTACAAAGTCTCCTGGTATCAAAAGAAACGCAGCAGAATAACACACAACTTTCCACCCTACACATTAGCCAGACACTTCTGGAGGAGACTATTTAAAACTAACAACAACCTGTGCTGGTTATTATCCACCACTCCAGCTCTTGCGAATATGGCAAGGGAGCCCATGGACAATCATTTTTACAAATTACAGGGAAGAAAAAACCCTTGGCACAAGGTGGCTTTGAAGGTTTTCTCCTGCATCTGGTGCCCTTAAATGGAAATGGAAAACCTCAAGTTTCCAACTTTCGTTAAGAAAAAGTTACAATACCCATAATGTAAGACATGGCCACATACCATCCTACTGACAGTATCTGATCCCACCTTATTAAGTATCTGACTTCCCCAATCACTTTTCCAAGGGTGCCACAAGTTCTGAGTACAACTAGCAAACTTGCAGATAAACAAACACAAAACTTCCACCAGAGAACAACACTTGAAGTTTATTTTCCTCCTTAAGAGACTGCATCCCAACGGGTCTTTTCCAAGAAAGAGTCTCAGAATATTCTTCATCTAAGAATAGACTAAATATTTTTTTTCTGTTTATATGATTTAAGTTTTATCCCTAATCTCTAGTCTAATTAATAGATCAAGCTAGCTTTTAATCTTAATTTTACATGATTTTACTTAGGGAACATCATGGGCCTTTGAAAAATCTGGACTTTAAGAGGCCGTGTTTTGGGCAAGTCATGTGTATTTAGACAGCAACATTTTTAGGCAAAATCTCTTTGTACAAGACATATCATGACAGGTCAAATCTAATAGGAGCTTTCAAGCACTTCTGAAACATAAATAATTTGAAGTTTGGTTCATATTTAACATCAAGATGACACCATGATCAGAGCAGCTTTGTTAATACACCAGCTGTCATCCTCTGGATTAATTTTAGTAATAGATGCTGGGTTTGAATGCGAAAAATCAGAAATCTTATGTTAGTAAAGATGAGACTTCAAGAAGATCGGAAGCACTTTGCCACCTTACAATGGTCTGTACCCATAGACACCTGCTCTTGGAAGCATCTGCATGAATTGTGGGTATAAAGGGTTACAGGAGTAGCATTTGCAGTTTAAAAAAACCCACTGGCTTTATGTGGTGACTTAGGCCTTGCATCTACTGCAAACTATAGCAGGGGGAACCTCATACAGATTTTAATGTTCCCATTTGCTCTGTAACACACATTTTTGGATTAATTCCTTAAGCAAAATTTCCACTATATTGAGAGGAAAGAAACGTGGTCTGCCTTGGACCACAGGACTTGCCTCTTCCGTTCCATTTTTGTTCTTTTTCATGTTTAGTTAGCTCATGCTTTCACATGGTTAACTCTGCCCCTCTTGCGGGATTTAAACTCATAAAGCTGACTATTTTTGACTAGTTTTCATTATTACCCTGGAACAAATTTTACAGAACCTACTCTTAGAGAGAAGGAGAAGGAAAGGCTTGGGTACAGGAAGGAGAGTTGCCCTGCAAAGTCCCTCCTTGAACATTTAGGCAAATTATAAGACAGCATCAGCTGCTGAAGCACACTTCAAGCCAACGCTGCCTCAAGTCATCGACCCCAGAAACACATTAAGAGTGATGTTTCCACACGGATGACTTACTCTGAGTTTTCCTTTTTTTTTTCTTTTTTCAGTCTTTAGGCACAACTGTGCTTTCCTTCACTGTCAAACATATCTGTCTTTTCCCACAGTCCAGGATTTCTCTCTATTGTAGCCATGGCAAGCAAACACACATTCCAAACACGTTTGAGTCCCCTCTCTCCCATATATATAAAACATAGAAATGGAACTGTTCAATATACACACACTGTAGGAAGCCACCCACAGAGCAAGGCCCTAAGCTTTACACTTGATCTGAAGAAGTCTGCAAGAACAGAACCTTTTTTTTTTTTCCAATACCTGAACATAAGATACAAAATGTTCTTTGTCTTGCATTTTAAAAGCATTCAACATCAGGCTGAAGGCAGAATAAACTGGACCCCAACCACACAGAGCTGTAGGGGGAGGACTCAGTGATTTTGTTTCCTGTTAGCACTTAGCTGTGTGTGCAAAGCCCATATGCAGCCTGCACAGGGCTGGCCACAAAGCCAGGAGATGGCAGTGAGCACCATGGCCCAACCTGGGAACCAGCACCCAAGGAGAGCAGTGCTGAACACAGGCCCTAAAATTTTACAGTTCAATAAGCCACAGAGCAAGTTTCCAAACCCAACGGCAGGTTTATTTGTACAGCTTTAGCTAACTGCAGGGTAAATCCTGGAAGAAAGACTGTCCATTGACACACAGGCCGTGGCTGTGCCGGCGGGCAGTGCCGTGCCCGGGAACCCTCTGGGGCGCAACCAAGGGCACATGGCAAAATCTCCCAAACAACGTGCACTCAGAGCCTGCACCTCCTGCACTGCTGGGAGCAAGGGGTGTCTGACAGCCCAGCACACAGGGCATGGCAGGCTGAAGTCAATGGAATCAGGCTCTGAAAGTGTCCACTTTTCCTTCCACACAGAGGAACACCAACTGGTCATTACTGAGGGTCAACATGAAATACTACAACTGTTACACCTCCTTCCTTGCTCTCACTCTTCATGCTCTAACTCCTGAATATGGCTATTAACCTTGCTTCCATCTGCAATTAGAATAAGTGGCTTAATTACATGATGAATTGCTGTGTAGACATCAGCTAATACAGTCATATCCAGCAAAAGGGTGCGGCAAAGTTATTTAACTTGAAAGGAACCACCTTTAAATAGATCTGTCATACTTGGAGAGGGCAGAAACATCGATTCCAGAGACAGACACCACAAATCACAGGCCCTATCCTGTACACTCCTTCACACCAACAGTCCCTCTGAGCTCATTTTCATTTGCTTGGATAATAAATAAGGCCTGAAGGATGAAGGGCTAAATTTTAAACAGATTAATTTTCTGACATTTGTTAGATTACTAGAACAGAGAGATGTAGAGAAGAAGCTTACTTTCATGTTTTTAGACTTTTATTTGGGTAAGGTAAAAAAACCCAACTCTATCAAGGGTTAATACTGTGCTTTTAAAAGTCTAGGGAAGGTTGTTTATCTGAAATCAAATGTTTCAATTCAGTACTTTCATGCAATAGATTTTTTTCTATTTGTCTGACAATCTCCAAATAAAAACTTCTTTTAACAAAAACCGAGACCAAATGTGTCTCGATGCATTCCTTCAACTTTAACTGAAGCCAGCCCATTTACAGACAAACCTAGACTGAGACCAATTTTAAAACCTTTTCTTTTTCTAAAGCAGGACAGAAAAACACTGCCATAAAAGCTTTACTTTACATCTCCAACTAAAAAGCCGTGCTGCGTTTGCCAGTGTACCACTCACTACTTAAAAGATCAAAAGTGTCACCCAGAAAAATTGGTGTTTTTCAGTTGACTACACAAAATCAGCAATCTGACTTGAAAAAGTCAGAGGAAGGTTTCACCATGAACCTCGTTCAACAGCATTGGTTAAAATTTTGACAAGGACTTCAAAATACTACGAGGTCCTTAAATGCTAGGAAAGGCAGAAAGCACATGAGCACTGGAGAAAGCCATTTCAAAAAGGATCTGACAGGGGAAGGGTTGAATGTCCACCAAATTGTGGTAAGATGTTAAACAAGAATATGTCTCTTACCAGCAATGTGATTCCATTAAATGTCAGCTACAAGGACAATCATACATTTTACCATGACAGAACTCATCTCATGAAAATCACCCTGCTACAGTAATTTCAAAATAAATCTGTTTTCCTTAAAAAGAGAGAAAAAAATACTGTATCTGGAAACAAGCAAGGAGGAATTGCCTATAAACACTAATCGACAGAGCAGCAATTTTCAGTTAACCTCTGGACCAAGAGCGATTTATTATCCAGCTGCTAACTTTGGAACTAGACATGGACATCTTTAATTTTACAAGACGCTGCTGGTTTTAATTCTTGTAGGTTGCCTTCGTTTTGTCTCAGGTTTGCTAAGAAAGATATTTCAGGGCCTCATTTTCCTTTCTCCCCTATTCCCATATGCAAATATATATTCCTACTTTGTTTTCCAACACATATGGCTGGACAGTGGTGGGAAATCACCTCCAGCTAAAAATAATCCAACTCCTTTGCCAACTTTTAGAAACACTTGATTGTATACAGTACTCAGTAAGAACCTGGCAAGAGATTCAAGTGCAGAACAGTGTGTGCCATACATATCCTTAGACAAGAGTTTAATCATAAAGATTTTGCTTCCTACCTATCTGCATGACTCTGCCAAAAACAGAGTTGTTGTCCACAGTGCTGCAATTCCATCTTCTATGTCTGAATTGATACTGGCACTCCTTAATGCCCGTCTTTGCACCCTCTCCAATGAACTGCATATGGTCCTGATACAACTGGCAGAGTTTCTTCTGTCCTTGGGAAAGCCCTGCTAGCTGGCTGCATAGTGGCTGGGCTCCTATAATATACACCTCTGACATCTGAACAGGGTTCATGGGGTTCATGGGGTTCATCCCTAAAGACCTGCACAAGGAAAGAACTGCATTAATAAACAGAAGACTTCAAATTAAAGTAAATTTAAAAAAATCTACAAATCCCAGACAGAATTGTATCTTATACGTGAATGTACAACTTCTGTTTTTGCTAACAAGTGAGGAAAAACCCCAGGCACTTAAATATGAAACTTTTGTTTTAAGAACAGAAGTTGCTAGTTTCCACCCATGTGGTTATCACCATACATTAGAGACTGAAGTACGACACAGACTTGGAAGACTTGCATCTAGGCAGTCTTTTACCAGCTTAAATTGACACAGTAAAAAAACAGAAGCTCCTAACAATTGCAAGGCCAGGAAAATAAATAAAGCAAAAATGAAAAAAGCTCTCCAAATCCCAATTTGTCTTAACACATACTTTATATTTAAGTCTGGGGTTTTCAATCTGATCTACTATAAACAAATAGGGAAACCTTTAGTACGCCAGAAGTTAGAAACTTGCTACAGACTACTTCTAGCCTCTTCCAAATTGACAACACAGAAACATACAGGCAAGTATATTCATTCTAAACAAAACTAACTTTGTTTTCTTAATTCTTAAAGTGTTCTTCCATGATACATTTCAATTAAAAAGTGCCTATTAATCCAAAAGGCATAACTGGAAAAAGCAGAGAAACACCTATTTCAAGAACTCTCAACATTGTACACTTTACAGATAATTTGCCAAAGCAGGAATTTAAATGTACTCCTTTGTAATGAAATATATTTGTAAACATTTCAGTTACAGAAAACTTCAAACTGAAACTTTAAGTTTATCCTTGCAAATCAGCATTTTCTCTTGTACATGCAAAATGTCTTAACGTAAGGGAGTTGAAACATCTCTTTTAAAAGACAAACAATTGTAGTAACTTAAAGATAATAAAATTCATAGAGAATCTACCAGACAGCATTCTAAAAACTGTATTTTACAAGATGAGATGTTGCACATTTACCCTTATTCGACAGACCCGTTCCTTTTCCTACACAATATATTCCAACCAGCACACTTCTCCCCTGCTGCCTCACTCCCGCTGCACTCCCGCAGAAACAAAGTACAGAAGAAGCACAGAGACATTGAAGCAAGCAAATCTTGACCCCCCCTTTCAAAACCGAGTCGATACGGGATGCTTACCACCAAGAGCTGGCTTCTATTACAACCTGGGTAAAAGAGGAGAAAACGGCCAGAGCCACTACGAGGTACTGAGAAGCCATTGTACTGCCAACTGTCCCCACAGCACCTCCGTGGATTAATACTGCACTGGATTTCTAGAGGGGGGAGAAAAAGGATCAGATTGTTTATTGCTTCTCAGACCATTTTCGAGCATTCAAGTTTAAACAACGGAAGTCTCCGGGCCCCTTTTAACTTGACTAGACTCGCCGGCCCTTCTCCCCGCCGAGGCTCTGGTGCCAGACACAGGCACGTCGCAGCTCCCGCTCCACCGGGCAGAACCCACCCCCCCACCCCCCACCACCCCGCGGACACCGCCTTCCCGGGGCGCCCGCCCGTCCCTCTGCCCCGGCCCCGCCGCTCCCGCACCCCGCCCGCCGCGGGACGGGGCGGGACGGGACCGGAGCAACAGCTGCTCCGGACACGGGAACCATTCCCGCTGCCCCGGGGCTACAGCGACCCGCGGGCCCCGGGCCGCGCATTACCCCATCGCTGCCCGCGTCGGGGACACGAAAGGCTCGCGGCTGGCCAAAGGCGGCTTCAGGTTTGCAAAGCGAGCCCGAGAGGGAGGGGGGCCCGGTGCCTCGAGGGGTCGGTTCCGCGCGGGCCCGAGGGCTCCCGCCCGGGGATGATGCGGCCGCTCCTTGCCCTTCCCCGCCGTCCCCTAAAACACCTCGGCGCAGCCTCCGGGCTCCCGCCCTCCGCGACCGCCGAGGCAGCCCCGAGCTCCGCGCTGGCACCGCGGTCACTGCCCCGACGGCACTCCCAGGGCCGGTACCGGCCCGGGGAGGTACCAGGAGCGACAAGGAGCAGCTCCGCGTCCCGACCCGGACCCTGCGACAACCGGGCTGCCGTCTCGGAAGTCAAACGCTTTCCCCGACAGGTCCCGCGATCACCGTCTGGTCCTCACGCGGGACTCTCTCACTCGCTCCCCAGAGCCAATTCCAGGGGTTTAATTCCCCTCCCCTCGGAAAGAAAAAAAAAATTAAAGAAGAAAAAGAAAGGGAAAAAAAAAAAAAAGACATTTCGACACTTGGGGGCTCCCTATTCCCTATTGATTCTCTAAAAGCCCTTAACGCTGAAAGTGTTTTTAATTCTAATTTATTTCTGTTTGGAAAGGACCGGGAGAAGCGGAGCGCTGGCAGCGGGGCCGGACACAGAACCTGCCCGGGCACATGCGGGGAAGCTGCCGCAGCGTGGAGACCCCGATGCGCCGCTCCCCGACACTGCTCCGGGGCCGCAGCCCGGGGGCGAAGCCTCCCCGCACCGTGCGGGTTAACATCCCCTGCCCGGGGGAGATGACCCCCCCCCCAAATCCCCACTGCTGGAGGTGGGTAAACGGGGCCGGTCTCCTGCAGCAGAAAGAGCCCGCCCGCCCCACAGCGGCTCAGTCCCGGCAAAGGTGCGAACGCCGAGGGCGTATCGAGCGAGGGACGAGGAGAAGCGAGGTGTGCCCGGGGCAAGCCGCGACACCCAACAGCGCACAACGTGCTGGGCTTTCTTCATCTGTTACTTCTTGAAATAATGACAGTAACAAAGAAGAATCACGAAACTGCCCGAGCCCTGGGGAGATCGGAGACGCCGGTGCCCATGCGGGTCGCTACCAGCTGTGCATCCCCCGGCCCAGCAGTCAGCCCGGGCACGCCGAGCTGCCCGGCGGGGCGGCCGGCCGGGACAGCGCCGGGAGTGCGGCGCTGCCCCCGCCGCAAGACGTGGCCGGCAAGGCCAAAGGCCACTGCCCCGCTGCAAGGGCCCGGTGCCCCCCGAGCTCGGCCCTGGCTGCGCCGGAGCCCCCAGCCCGGCCGCGGCGCCCCGGGGAGCGGTGGCGGCCCGCTCCCAACAGGGGGCGGCCTCGCTCGGCGGCTCTGCCCTTCCGACGGCAGCTCCGCGCCCCGGCCCCGCTGCCATCGCCCGCCTCGGCTGCGACACCGCGCCGAGCTGCGAGGCGGAGGAGGCACCTGCGACGGGGCCCCGGGCGGGCCCGGCCCTTCTGCATGCAGCAGCTGACAAGGTGCCACCAGAAACAACACACACACACACACACAAAAAAAAGAAAAAAAAAGGGAAAAAAAAAAAAAAAAGAAAAAAAAAAAAAAAAGGCAGACAGCCCAGCAGCACGGAGCACTGGAGATTGGGAGTGTGAGGCACCGTGTTCAACTTTGTAGGGCCGCGGAGATTGGGTTTTGGTATTTAACGCACCCCATGCGGAGACCGCGCTCCTTGCCGAGATGAAAAGAGAGGCTTTTACAGATCCTGCACCGCGGGATCGCCTCTGATCCTGTTTTACACGGGGTGTCTGGAAAGCCTGCGAAGGCATCTGGTTTTCTAGGAGCACTACCAGCGGGCAGGAGGCATCCAGAGCCCTGCTCCAGGGGGCTATAAACCGCGGGAGGCGCAGCGGCTCCGCGGGGACCCCCCGGCTGCCCCCTGCTCCCCGCTGCGCCTTCACAGCCATTTGGAGGAGCGAGACCACGTCTCACGTTTGCAGGGAACGGCACTGGTCGCGTCCCGGCCCAGCTCTCCCCACCGGAGGCGCAGAGGGGTTGTTTTCCCGGGGGTGAAGGCACATCGTGTCCTTCCCTCGGCGCCCGGGGACAGCCTCGCTCCTCGGCCCCGCTGAACTCCCCGTGACCCTCCGAGCGCAGCCCATTTACCATACAATTGACAATTAAAAAACAAACAACAAAAAGCCAACAGCCTTTCCAACATGGAGTCCGTGCAGCGCCAAGGGGACCCCGAGGAGCCACGCTCCTCCGCGCTGACCCAGGAGAGACCCGCTGCAGATGCAGAGTGATAATCTCCAGAAACTGAGAATAAAATTAAAGGGGGGGGGGGGGAGGGGGGGGGGAGACTGACTCCGGGTCCTCCGCTGGCCCCCAGCCAGTTCTCCTTAAAGGTACAGGCCACCATTAGCGCCGACGTTGGGCTCCTCCATAGCGATCCTCCTCGGGAAAGTTTGGGAAGTTTGGAAAGATGTCTTTAAACTCGCGTTAGGAGCCGCTGCCAGAAGATGCACCGGGACGCAGCGGGCAGAGCGCGCCCAGCAAGTGTCCCTGCGGCGGACAGCCTCCCTTCGGGGGGAAATTTAAAAAGAGAAGGAAAACCAGAAAATACAAGAGCTTTTCCCAAGTGGGGAGCAGAGCTCTCCGCGGTGGGTGAGAGCCGAGAGGTGGGACCGCCCGGCGGTAGCCGAGGAGGGGAGGAGAGGCCGCCCCGCGCCGGGGCCCCGCACCCCGCCGGGCGCAGCCCACCCTGCGCGCCCGCGGCCCCTGCGGCGCGGAGCCCCCGCGCCCAGCGCGGACTCACCTCCATCGCGCGGGATCACCGAGCGGGAGCAGCCAAGTAATCCAAGCGGAGCAGGAGGAGAAACGGCGAGACGAAAGTAAAATCCTGGCTCGCAGGAGCCGGGCGGTATCTTCCCGAGCCGCGGCCGGGGGAGCGCGGGGGCCCGCGGAGCTGGTGGGGGGCGGCAAGCGAGCGGCCGCCCTGTCCGGCGCAAACCGAGCGTGTCCGACTGCGGAGCGGGGCACCAGTGCAGCCTTCTTTCCAAGGTCCATCAGCAATCGCAGTAATTAGGGCTTTCCACCAGCAGAAGAAGAAGGAGGTAAAAAAAAAAAAAAAAAAAGCCAAAAAAAAAAAAAGCCAAAAAAAAAAAAAAAACCAACCCAACACACGCACACAGCGCCCGTGGGCGTGATTGTGCGGAAGCAAATAAAAATCTTCACAAGCGGCAGCGAAAGCGCCGCGGGCGACGATCCGTCCCACCAGCCCAGGTGGTGCCGCCGCGGGGCTCCCCGCGCTCCCACCCGGCTCCGCCGGCGCTCGGGCCGCCGACCGCCCCCTCCGCAGCTCGGCGCGGACCGGCCCGCGAGAGGGGGACGATGGAGCCGAGCGGGTGCAGGGCTCCCCCCCTGCCCGCCCCCCTTCACTTGCTTAAAGGCTGGGCGGCGCAGAGCCGGGGGTCCGCCGCTGCAGAGCCATCCCGGGGCCAGCTCCCTCCATTTTACACTGAGAAGAAAAAGCCCAAACAGAAAAAGAAGTTTCTGCAGAAGCGGGAAGGGGGGAGGGGGGCTGTGCACGCGTGTGTCTGTCTTACGGGGCGACTGATCCTGCAAGGCGAGCAGGGGCAGGGGGAGGGGAGCAGTCCGGGCTTCAGGAGCTGCGGCTCCCCCAATCCATCGGTGCCAGAGGCGCTCAGCGCCGGGGAGCGGGATACGCGGGAGAAGAGCCGGGAGAGCAAGCCGGGGCAGGCGGCGTCGCGGCAGCCGACCCTTCCTCCGCGGGGCTCTGCCCCCGGCCGCTGCAGCCGGCCCCGCTCCCCCCGCGTCTCTTGCTCGCTCCTCTTCACCCCGCTGCTTAAAACTGCGAAAGAAAAAAAAAAAAAAAAAAAAAAAAGGAAAAGAAAAAAAAGTTAAGAGAGCCAACGGCAGCTGGAAAACTTTCTCGGCAGCGCATGCGCCCAGGGCCGGCCTATTGCAGACGGGGCTGGATTTTAAAGCTGTACGGCAGCGACCGGGACCCTGCGCAGCCCCGGGGCGGGCGGCGAGCGACCGCCGTCTGCGTCCCAGTCCCGTCCGGTCCGGTCCGCCACTCCGAGTCCCGCATCACTGGGCCGTTCTTGCTGGTCAAGCTCGGCGTGAGGCCCCGTGAGGGCAAATTCTTTCTCCAAAGCAGTGCCCCGTGCGCCCATCCCGGCCGGCGGGGTGCGTGCGGGGGTGCATGGCCCCTCCAGCACCGCCGGCTGCTCATCCTCGGCCAGGATGGAGGCATATGTACACCCGTGTACACCTATATATACTCATGTACACCTATATATACTCATGTACACACATGTACATCCATATATACCCATATACACACATGTACATCCATATATACCCATACACACATGTACATCCATGTACACACATGTACATCCATGTACACATATGTACATCCATATATACCCATATACACACATGTACATCCATATATACCCATACACACATGTACATCTATGTGCACACATGTACATCCATATATACCCATATACACACATGTACATCCATGTACACACATGTACATCCATGTACACATATGTACATCCATATATACCCATATACACACATGTACATCCATATATACCCATACACACATGTACATCTATGTGCACACATGTACATCCATATATACCCATATACACACATGTACATCCATGTACACACATGTACATCCACATAAACCCATATACACACATGTCCATCCATATATACCCGTACACACACGTGTACACCCATACACACACACGTACACCCATGTACACCCATATACACCCATGTACACCCATGCACACGCATGGGTTCTGCCGGGCCGGCCCAGCGGCGCTGCCCCTCGCACACATGTGCACACAATGTGCAGCGCACATGGCCGCGCAGAGGGGCTGCCGCAGCATTCCTGCCGGGCGGCTCGGTGACAAGTCCTGCCTGCCGCATGCTCCGAGGCGGAGGCCGCGTGTGCCGCCTGCCAAAGGGGGGACCGAGCGAGCTCGACGGCTGGTGTTCCTCCTTCTGCAGCGGCTTTTTGCCGCTGTAAATTTTGCAAGTTATTGACAAAACTGTTTGGGTTAAATCAAGTGAGACCCAGTGAGAGCTACAGGGGAGAGGGGCTTCGCGGACGCTTTGTGTCTCCCCGCTCTTTACCCGCTCTGCAGCTTTCGGGTTTTTATTGCACCTCTCCCGTCCCGTGTGCACCCAAGCACAGGAAATGGGAGCGTTCCCCCAGCCACGCCGTAAGTCCGCAGTATTTCCCCCGTATCCGTCTGCAACTGCGGGTCCTCGAGGGGATGCGGGGGAGGGGGCACATTATCAAAGCAGCCCTGGGAAATCCAACCAGGCTGCGAGAGCAGCTCCGCTATCAATAAATGCATTCACTCCTTCAAAGCCATTCCAGTGCAAACCAAATCCCTTCAGGAGGCCAATGGGGGAAAAGGCACATCCCGGCCGGCCCGAGCCTCTGCCGCTGCCCACCTGCTCCGAGCCAAGAGCTCGTCCGCCCCACCGGGGCGCTGCCCGTCAGGTAAGCGCAGCCTCCTGCGGCACCAGCGGCGGCCGAACGGGCCGGCTGCCCCCGCTAGGCCCCGATGGCCACGGCCCCTTCTCCGCCCTGCGCCCCCCGGGCCGCCCCATCCGTGGCTTTGCGGGCCCCGCTTCCCCCCGGCCCGCCCGGGAGGAGCCGCGCTGCAGGGGCCGCCGAGAGGGGCGCGGCGCTGGGAGCCGAGCGGCGGCAGCGCGGGCCGGCTCGGGGCGGGAGGGAGCCCGTCGGGGCGGCTCGGGGCGGGAGGGAGCCCGTCGGGGCGGCAGGGAGCCCGTCGGGGCGGCAGGGAGCCCGTCGGGGCGGCTCGGGGCGGGAGGGAGCCCGTCGAGGCGGTGTGCAGCGGGACGGGATGGAGCCCGTCGGGGCGGTGTGGAGCGGGACGGGATGGAGCCCGTCGGGGCGGCGCGGAGCCCCCTCGGCCCAGGTGGGCAAGGGATCAGCCCGGGACTCTTGCGACACCTGAGCGCCCCGGCGGGGCCCGAGGTCGCAGCATCGCTCCCGGCAGGTTTCTTTATTCTCTAATCTCCAAAGAGCCTTTCCATTAGGAATCCTCACTGCCCGGGCTGCTGTTCATTCCTCGGGACGCCTGGTGAGGAATTTATAAATTAGGTGTAGCACGAGGTCCGGGGAGGGGGAAGGAATAAGGGGGCTGTTCGTTTCTTTAAGAAGACCAACCTTAGTTTTATGCCTAGTAAATAATATTTTATTGCCTTTGGTTTACTGTGGCATTTCAATTATCCCCTTTAGGAGTCTGCAAACTGCGTAGGTTAAAGGTCATTTCTCAAATCACTAGAATTAGTAAAGAATAGCAGAAAACTGTAAAAGGGGGAGGAGCCGCGCAGTAAAACAAGAAAGATCGCCTGAAATAAACTAATAAAGAGCCCCGAGCTGTTTACCTCTCGCATTTGTACTCCCGAATGATGTTTATCATCGTGTAATTGCATAATGTCATCGGGCACAAGAAAACTCCAAACCCGGGACGATCCACACGGGCAGGGCTGTGAGCGGCAGCTTGGCAATGGGCGAAGCCAACACCAGATCATTTTCTTTGCGGGATTCCTAGTCACTGCTTTTAAAAAGAGAACTGAAGAGGGAATTTATAAATCACGGGCAGATTTTCAAGCTATGGCGCATATAAGTGGAAATAAAGGGCAGAAATCCAAACATCCTGCAAGGCTTTAAGAATTTTAATTTCTCCTCACTATTTAAAACAGCTGGGTGAAGCTAGAGGAGGGAGGAGGGAGAAGTATTGACAATGTTACAGGCATTTCTGCTGCCCAAGGTATTGTTTCCCAGGTTTGTTAGTGATGGAGCTCTAAAGGTAACCAGACAGTTGATCTGTCTGGCTTTACTGTCAACATGAAGTGTTTTCTGGGAAAAAAAAATAAAAAAATCTCAGAGTAATGTCATAAGAAGTGTGACGATATTGTTGAATGCCCAAACAGCAGAACCTCAAAAAGTAGCACCACAGGATTTTAGAGATTTAGGTCTGTTACAGCTCTGCAATTCTCTGTAGGGCAGAAGTAAATTATTTCTGGTCTATTCAATGTGCTTCTGCTGTTTTTCTGCAGGGTAATGTATTTTAACAATGCATTTTAGCAAAGGAGTGGTCACATCAAAACCTTGCACACCTGTGCTCATTGGAACGTGTGGTGCTGTGTGATTTACATCTTTCCACCTTGGCCAATGGCAGGGTTTTCGTCATGAAGAACCCATTTGGGAAACAGAACTTTTAAGGAAAGAAGGTGTTTTCCTATATGTCTTTTTAGCTCATTATGGAATTTGAGTATATAATGTTGGAATTATGACACATCTCACACTGAACCATTGTGAAGGCACAGCCCATGTGCAGCTGGTTTGGTATTATTACAGCAGATCTGCTTTTTTAGATGAGGTCGTACCATAATGCCCATTTGACAGAGCAAAGATACCATATCACTTAGAACATGTAACCTGCACTCTGCCCACCAGACCAGCTACGTCAGGGATGACTTTATTTTAAGCTCCTAGGGATTTAGAGGTAACTGTCTTGAAATCACATGTGATTTCCTAAGATCACTTTCTTTCCCAAAACATGCTGTTGCTTTTTTTTTCTACAGAGCACCCTGTCATTCAAAAGATGGATAAACTACAAAAGAAATGCCAAAGATGATAATTTTATGCCAAATCTTGCAATAAGTGTTATTTTTCTAATCCTCATCCAGTAGAGGCAAGAAATAGCATGGGAAACTCTCTTTTTAGACAATAATTCTGTATTTCTAGGTTGCCTAAATGCTGAACAGATTTTGACAAGTTAAGAGACTAGGAGACAAAGAAAAAAGTATGGATGTGTGTCCACGTATGGATGTACCCCTGCCCTATTCCTTTCCCATCTCTCAAATCCCAAATTCATGATGTTGGAAGACGCCAGCATATTTGGGAGCAGCAATAAACCACTAGAGAGGAAGAAATAAGAGTCTAGATTAGCATTCATCTTTACCAGATGAAGACATATTTTAGATGCAGTGAGATGCAAATAAGAGGCAGCAGACAAGAGAGGAAAGCTTACAGAGTAATGAAGTGTAACAAATTCAGGTGAATACACCAATCTCCAAACCTGCAAAGCCTGTAGAAAAAATATACCACTTTACATTTAAATTGATGATAACTATACAAATTTATTATACTAGTAATGAACTGCATAGCGAACAATCCTCATTTGTCTGCATTATCAGCTTTGATAGAAAGAGAGAGAAAGACAGCTTTGGACTCATTTTTCATGTGCAAAACACAGGTGGGTTCTTTCCTTCTTTTGGGGTCTAATAAACCCCAGTGCCACACTGCAGAAACCACAGCCCAGGTACAAGATGTATGCTGGGTCATGGAGGAGTATAAAGAGATGAGAAAATTTACAAAATAGAAAAAAAGCAGAACTAAAAACTATTGAACCAGAATGCCAACTGGATGAACATGTATTGTAGCATGGGGCTCCACTGCCATGAGCTCAGCCAGGTGGAAGATGGTCAAAAAATGCCCTCTCACAAGAGCAGGGAAGGCTGTGGTTTGGTGCCCCACAGCGATGATTGTTGTTCCGGAAGACTGGTGCCACGGGCAGCAGCTTGTGCCCTGCCCTGGTTCTGCCACACTGAGCTGAGTGAGCTGAGCGCAGGTGCTGATGACAGTGAAGGTGTCTGAAGGTGTTCAAGGAGGACATGACTCCCCTGCAGCCAACACGACATAGAAAAGCTGTCTGGACCTCTGGAGTTAGAGAGACTGTGGGAGGGTCTGACATTTTTTAGTTTGATCTCTGGAATAGTAAGGCTGTTGAAGGTAACTATTCAAAGAGATAAATTTACACCCTTAGAATGTGCTGATTTCTCTCCTGTCCTGCCTCTCTCTGGGGCACGTGTCCCTCTCCTCACACCTTGTACCTTTGTCTCTGTGTGTGGGTCTTTATCTCGGTGATACCTCACCTATCCACATCTCGGCCATCTCCCTGCTGCCACCATATGTCATTGGAATGTTTCAAGTAGTGAGTCTGGTTTACTTAAAGAATAGTGCTTTTAAAGGAATAATACTTTGCTTTGTTTCCATTAGGACCTTAAAAAAAAAAAAAAAAAAGTTTATGGGAGGAAAAATAAACAATCCCACCACCACTCCTTAACAACAGAGTACTTACCCTCTCCTAATGCTACCAGTTCCTTCTTTCACAGAGGCCAAAGGCACCTCCCATAAACTCTGGAGGGCTCTTACATGTTTCTTCTGAGTGCCCTGAACATAACTCTCCCCAGTACACTCACACAAAGGCACACAGAGTTTTCATTTTCCAGAGATGACCAGGCAGGGAGTTTTGTCACACTGACTACAGCCCAGCGAGGTGTCCTGGCTCCTCCTCAGACACTGCACAATATGTGGCACATGGAAGGCCATGGCCGCAGAGGGGGTCAACAGGGGAGACAGTGGGCAAGGACAGCACAAGGCTCTTTTCCACAGCCCATCTGCACCTCTCCAGTGGAACAGCCAGTCCTGCTCTCCATGCAGGTCTCTGCCTCAGGGCTGTGCTTCAGTTCCCAAGTGCAGCTGCAACGGGCGGGAGGAGCAGCCCAGCAGGAGCTGTAGAGGTGAGGGATCACACTGGGATCTCTGCCCTTTGAACACATTCCCTCGCACCTTAGGAGGTATGACTCCTCCCTTAGGAGGCTTTTAAATCCCGTTCTCTGCTGGCATATTTTCATGGTGTTGGTGTGATCGCTGTGCCGTACTCATGAGCTGCAGGTAACAAGCATTCTCAGGAGATTTTACTGACAGCAAAGGAGCAGACAGACCATGAACTGTGAAGAAGGAGAGAGGAAAGGGCTCCACAGATTTTCTATAGGCATGGACCATCCTGATATCCACTCCTGATGTGGTCACAACCATGTGTCATTGCCCGGGGCCAAGCCTGCTCCTGAATAGCACTCCTTACTTCCAAGAAGATTAGAAGATTAGGCTGGAGTTTATAACTGTAGCAATATTAGATCCTCAAATTCCGCATAGCTCAAGGAGGAATGTAGGTGGATGTTGTTTGAAGCTCTCATCTGAAATATCTGCAAGGATTTCTTTAGTATGTGTACACACACATGTCATCAGTAGAGTGTGTTTAAGAGTGAGAGAAGGGATCTTGGTTAGCCCCTGTATGACACTTATCTTAAAGAGTACTTAGCTAATTCATCATTTCCTTAGGACTAAAGATATGTCATAACAGCTAAGCCAATGTATATTTGTCCATGACTGCTTAAAGCCAATATCATTCTGAAGATAGCTATTAATCTAGGCATCATGAGCAAAACATCTGATAAATTTAACCCTATCTTTCAAGTTCCATAGTAGTCTGTCAATTGACCTTGATTCTTCCAGTTTATTTAGAATATAGCATTATTTAAAACTCATTTTAAAAGATATTTAAGGCTAAGATAAGCTTTGAGTGCTTCATTTTAAGTATTTGATCAGGCAAACCTTGTGACTTGTTGCCCTGGTGATATTATTGCCTTTATTTTTTCATGATCAAGGTACTATTTTAGCTCTACATTTTCCTCAATTTAAATAAAAAATGTGAAGACTTTTGAAAATGGCCCTGACAGTGTGAATATTCGCCCACAGTGAAGAACACAAGGATACAATGACAGCAGAGACATAGGACTAGGCTGAGTAATATGTACTGAGATTCTATACAGAACAAGTGAAAAGGGTACATGGCACTTGGTTCTCCTGCTAAAATAAGTAACTTGAAAAGTTGGAATTTGGTTCATTATGAACCACCTCTTATTCTCTTCTACTCTTTAGAGCCTGTAAAGTGTCACTTTTTGAGCTGTGACCTGACAAAATATGTTTATAGTATAATCTTGGAAGGAACAAGGACCACAGTGGTGGAAAGTGCACTGTCCTTCCAGGCAGGACCTGGCGACATGGTGGATGAGTTGAGGCCTTCACTGCCCTCCAACCTCTCTAGGTCCTGGTGTCAAAGTCCATAGCCTGTGTGTGTGACTCCTCTTGTTCTGCTTCTTCACCCAAAGGCAGAGAAACACCATCTGAGCAGCTCCTGGGGCTGTCCCATGGGGATGAGGGATGATCTGTCCTTTATAATGGTACAGAACACTGTAAGCATTTTTGTCAAGTAGCTGTATTTTTGCATCTGGGAGAGCGTGACAGGTACTCATTACTGCCCAGTGTGATGGTAATTGCCCAGCCCTGCCTTGCTGGCACCTGTCCTGGTGGCAGCATTTCTTCCACCCAGCCAGTAATAACCTATAATTCAAAGCAGAATGGTGACTTCGTGATATCACATTCAACAAAGCAGTCAAGCAAAGTAACACCTACAGGAGTAGCCACTTAATTGCTTGATAATAGTCATTGCACTTCAGTTTATCTAATAGTCTTTTATTACAGGTTGCCAATTTTGCATTTTTTCCTAATTTAGTCAGCTGTTTTGCCAATATTTTCATAAAACGCTTCCTTCCAGATTATCTGAGGCATACAGGGGAGCTTACTCAGGACAGAGGTGGATGTACTGATTGATCCACTGTTGCTTTTGGTGAACTTCAGAGGAAAGCCAAAGCTCATTCCTTTCTGTAAGGGTTTATACAGAACATTTATTGCATTTTCATGATCATTTAGGTGTATTTCTATAACCTTTTTTCTTTTTAACGATATGATTATGATGTTATTGTAGAGACTGCATTATCGTGGGTAAGATATTCTGAGGATATTTCCATAGAATCTGATAGCATTTCTTCACTACCCCACAGTATCAGCTTGTTCAGAAAATGTTCCCAAGATTTTCAGTATTTTCTTTGTACTTTTCCTCTGTGTCAAAAAGGTGCCTTAGCTGTAAGTCCCAGCTTGACTCTGTAAAAAGAGTATAGAATATACATAGTAAAAGTCACTTAAATAGTTAAATGTGTGTCACAGCAGGGATTTTTGCCACTAAGTGGGCAGGGCACTCCCCTTCCAAATGCTGGACTTTATACTTGCCATTTGCACTGCAATGCATATTGACAGTCCTGTCGGTGAGAGCAGAGCACTTTTGGGGAAATCATTCCTTGTCTGAAACACAATTTGAGCAGTATTTTATTGTACTGTGACCCTGTGAGCACACATTCAGGAGGGACTTTTGGGGTTTATTTCAGCTGATTATGGAACACAGAGCAGAATACAGCCAGTGACCTCTGTAAATGATCACATATTTGACTTTTGGATAAGAAGTCATCTAGTCATAAATGATTTATCTAAAAGATTCTATCGGATCTGAGACTAAGCTTCACCCAGCTGCATTAGGAAAGGAAAGCATGTAACAATTTATAAATTTCACATACTGTAGTACTTTAGAAAATATATTTACGTTCTATATTCTTTACATATATCTGGACTGGATTTTGAAAACTGACTCAAAGTAAAATCAGATTTTTAAAATGTTTGTTACAAAGCCCTTCCTAAAAGTCTGGTATTCATTTCAAGATGATATCCTGTATTTAATAAGAATTGTTAATACTGTCTGTGTAGCATAATTACAAAACTGTACTAAGATGTGGCACTCAAAAGAAGTTTCCTTTTCATCTTCATTCCTGCGGTGCAAGTAGGATGTGCATCACATCAAAACTATCTCTTCAATTGCCATTTTGTTTATAGCATAGTCTAAGGCAGTGACTTTGAAATGAATATGCAAATAGGAAGAAATTTAGAAAAATAAAAACATCTGATTTTTTAAATTTGTCCCATTCCTCTGGTGCTTGACCTTCCTGGAGGTACTGGGCTATCACACATCAAGGCACCGTTCCTTTCATATGAATTACTCAATTCAAATACATTTACTTTATTTTCAGGCTGCAATTTAGTATCTGTGTTGGTAAGTAATCTAAATTCTTCTCCAAACTTGCTCTAGTGGCAAGGCCGAACAAATCAGTTGCACAAAATACCCCTCCAATGCAATTTCTCTCTAATCCCTCAGAGTTTACTGAATGTTCATACATCACAATTTGTATTTGGAATTTCAGAATTAAGAGGGAAAAATAATTGAGCCAAACTAGGCAGGTGAATTCTGAAAAAACATTTCTAAACAACCAATTTTGATATTTCCTGGTTTGCCTGATTCCATGGGATACTGATAATATATATCAAGAAAGTTTTATAAGTTTGGTGGGTTTTTTTTGAATTTCAGTCTCTGTTGTGGCAGATGCTGATTATATTCAAATCCCACAGCAATCAAAGGGAGGAGGGCATTCCATACTGCACAGGACACATGGGTAATCCAAGTCTGAAGCATGTGTTTAATTTCAGTCAGTCTTACCTTAGGTGCCTCCTACCTCATGCCAAGTTCTCTGTGCACCCCTAGAGAAGATGGCAAAGCAGCTGAAGAGTCACAGGGTTCCTCCATGAAGAAGCTTTCAAAGACTGCACATGGAAATTCTATGTGAGGGAATTTTTAGAGCTAAAAATGTGCAAAGCAGTGAAAGAAGTAGAAAAAAACAGTGGAGAAAAGCAGCAATGCATAAACATTTTAACCCAAATCTTTCCCTGTGACCTATGTAGAGAACAGATGTGGACAAGGATTGCTGTGAAAAGGTACCAGTAGGACCACGAGCATTCACATTAACCCAAATGCATTTATAATTGATTTCAGGCTCTAAGTCCTGTAAAAATTTGCTCACATGAGTACTTGTATTCTTCTATAAGCTATCTGACCAATTATAGCCCCAAATACCAAGCACTGATATCCCTCACACACTGGAAAAGGACTGAGAGTAATTCCTTCTGACTTCAGTAGCGTGGGAACAAGGTGCTTCTCCTGCTTCCTGATTTTAAACTTGTAACCTGTTTCACAGACACTACTGAATATAATAACATTTATAGTCAGCTTAGTAAATGGTTCTCTGTATTTTAGCAGAATAACTATATTCAGTCTGCTATGCTTCACAGAGAAGGAAGATTGCAAGGCATTTCAGTTAATTTAGCTATGAATTGCATTAACTGATGGTAACCTTGAAGAAAAATTAAGAATATTTGCAAAATAATCAGGTCTGAGGAAGAGGCTTCCTCTGAAATACTAATTTTCTTTTAACCAAGAAAAAAAATTCTTATCATATGAGCTGGACAGGTCTTTTCCTGTAGTTTTCAGACTCTGATGTTTTATTGACCAAACTCCTTGTTTTAGACTTGAGCTCATGTTCTCTGAGGAAGTACAAGTGGTAATTATGCAAGTCTTTCCTTCCCTGTCATGGCCAACATTCACAGGGGAGATTTACAACCTTCAGCTTTCAGATACGAAGACTGGTTGTTCAGCTTCAGAGAGAACAACTCTGACATGGTGAATGGCATCAGAATTAAAACAAATCCTCTAGAAACTGGCTACATGGACAGTCCTGGGAGTTAATAATTATGGTGGGGGATTTTGCCTCTTCTCTCTCCTGTAGCAACCCCAGCTGCAAGATTGTTCAGAATTTAATTTGTTTTAGAAAATAGACTCCTAAAAGAAACACATTTTACTCCTCTAGGCAATAGCAGACCTACCTTTAGCCATAGCAAAGTAACCAATGGACGGAATGATATTTATTAAATTTTAACAAATTCAATGAGATACGTGATCATAGTGTAAGGACACCACAATGAAAGATTGTGTTGATCATAATGTAAGGACACCACAATGAAAGAGTTGGTAGGAGTTGAGTGCTGGCCTAGATACACAGTCAGGACAACTACAGACAAAATACACTGTAAATGAACTTCAGTAATGAGATCTAAGATCTCTTTTCTTATCACAAAGCATTCAAAAAGTCAGGCAGTCTGTTCATCTGACTTACATTTATCTGGAATTTTGTTATATAGAGGAAACAGCTTGGCCTCATGCTCCTGTAAATGTACACATTTGCTTCAGAAAGAAGAAATTTACTTTTAATCAATAATCTTTCATTTTGCTTCAGTAAAGTTTGAATTAGCCCCTTAATGCACATGCTTATCATGACTGACAACAGTCCTGCCTTCACACATTTGGTTGATCTAATCCTGTAGAAGGTGCAGAGGGCAGGAGAGCTGCACAAGGACTTTGCTGGTCTGTAATGGCTGTATTTTTTGTGACCCTTTGTGGATGGTAATAAGGATCTTTTTATTAAAACAAAACAAAACTGCAAGAGCTTGGGGGCAGATCTGTGTTCTCTTTTGGCCTGTGTTAACCTCTAACCAAAATCTGGCCATTTAAAACAAAAACGTACTTCAGCTGTTTTTCTTTATTTTTGGAAGTTTAAAATGAAATATAAAGCCCATAATAAAATGCATATGAGGACACAAATCAATAGACAGGAAAACTATATTAAGAACTATGCAGCCACAGAAGTCATCATTAACAAGGGTGTTCTACTCGTGAAATTCAGAAAATGCTCTTATTCACTTGTATGCATGTTGTTGTTTGTGTCATTTTTTTATTTCTATGGTAACCAAAACAGTAAAGACAGCAATATTAGAAAAAAAAAAACAAACCAAACCAACCAAACAAACAAAACCCCCAACAAAAAAAAAAAAAAAAACCAACAAAAAACCACCCCGACCTCATCACAAAAGGAGACAACTAAGAGCCAAAACAGAGGTGTTTAGATGATGGTGTAATTTGCTATAATAACTGTTTAACCACATATTTGGCAAGCCCTGGATAACTCACTTATGAGTAATGCATTTGTCCAAATTACATTCAAATAAAAAGTAGTTACCATGTTCCATTATCATGTGTTCTGCACAGATAGTTCCTCCCTATCGATTTTCCCACGGCAAGAAGGCTTCTCACTGAACCCAGGTTAGCTGTGAATTGGTGCTGATCTCTCTTGTGCAGCCTCTGTGAAGCTGGTTAGGTGCTCTGGAGCCACATATCATCAGTCCATTGCTATCTGGAGCTATCTCACTTCCTTGTGCAGCCTCCCACTCACCTCTTCCCTGTCTGCTCCATCTGGAGGGAGCTTGGCTGCTCTCCTCCAGCCCCAGCTCCCCGAGTGCACGGCAGCTGCAGCTGCCAGAACATCTGCTGTCTCCTGGCCTTGCTGGGGTGAGGACCAAAAGTACAGCCTTTTTAAAGTTGGACACTCGCCTCCATTTGAAACGGAATGAGTTCAGAGTTCTTCTATTTGTCCTGAGACTTGCAGCTTCATGGGAATAGATAACTGTCTGTAACACAAATTCAAGAGCACGTTTCAAAGGGATACAATGCATTGTCTTTAGGATGCGCTGGCATTGTGCCTGCTCTTCCCCTGCATCTGTGGAGATTTGGGGTCAGAACAGTCTCATTCTGAAGAGTCCTTTTCAAGAACAAAGAGTGGAAGGAACGCAAACCCAAACAAAATTAGTCCTTGCTTCTGCAACTGTATCCATCAAGGGTGGATACACCAGTGCATCTACTGCACCAGCGCCCCCGGCCTCATACAAAAGCTGAAACAATGTGCCCTGTGCTATTCCTGATGAAGGCAGAGGTTGCCTCTTGTTTGAAAAGGTGCATTTGAAAAAGAGGTATCTTATTTGGAAAGTTAGGAGTATGAACTAACATCACTGTAATCTCACAGGAAGAAAATCTGCACAGCAGCCCCTCATCAGCTGTACTTTTCATCTGTGGGTCAAATCATGCCCTGGCGACATGCAGAGCTCCCACTGACTTCATAATGGGAAATGTATTACTTATTTAGAGCTGACTTGGCTTTATTTAGAATGATTTATTACTTTGGTTATTAAAAGTTTTGTGGTTTGGAGAGGGAATATCAACAGGTGACACAGGCCCTTCTTTGCCACTCTGTTCTGTACTTTCTGACAGGTTTGGGCACGGGGCAGGACCCAGTGTGTTCTGGTTAGTGAGATTCTTCCAGGAACAAATCCCGGACGTCAAGCACAGTGTGAATAACCTGGGATGCAGTAGGAGTTCAGCTTTATTCAACTTGTGCTGGCATGGAGCTGTTCGAGACTCAAAATTTGTCTTAACTGATGTTGGCTTGAAATGCAAGTTGACACAGCTTCATCCCCTGAGCATCCCCCACTGCTTGTACTTCTGCTTGCTCAAACCTTGAGCTACTCTGGCTCAAGTCTGGAGTGAACAAACAGCCTCTCTGAGGAGGAAACCTCAAGCTCAGAAGAGCTTGAACCTTAATCAGGCTCTCTCAGAGCTGGAGAAGCTCTTGACTGTATGAACTCAAACTTCAACATTAGTGGAGATGTTTCTGCACCCAGAGTTGCCCTCTGGGGAGCTTCTCACCTCTGCAGCACCCACGGACATAAACATGCTGGTCCTGCCCCTCCCCTGGGGCCCTCACAGGCACTTTTTACAGAGAGGAAAGATCCTTACTGAAAACCATCTTACAGAAAACAGGCTTTAAGGGCCTTTGACAGCTTCCCCAAATCCACTGTGGTCCTCTCCAGCTCCTTAGTAAGACACATTGGCATGTACTGTCCCTGTCACCAGGTGGGGAAGCAGGAACTTCAATACTGCATTTATTGCAGTAAGTGATATAAAGCAGGACAAAGTGATCAATACTGAAAAAGCAGGAAGCTTTTTAAAGCAGGAAGTGATCAATACTGAAAATAGAATCAAAAATGTGTCTCCAATGGGATGGGCAGCCCCCTGATACAGACACCAACAGAACACAGAACAAGCTGCTCCAAATAATTGTGCAGGCCTGGAAAGAAGACAGAAGCTACTGCTACGCAGCTTGTACCATTGCAGCTCAAAGCTAAGCAAGCATAAGTAGAATACACAATAAATGTATATTTAGCTGCAGTTAAAGGTGGAACTTAATATTCTATGTTAGTGCATAGCACTCTCCTACGAAGAAAACTAATTTATAGGTAAAGAAACAGAGCTTAAAACTAAGAGACTGTGTGTTTTTACATAAGCTAAGTAAAATGCATACTTACTTACCTTTTATTCTCCTGCTGTGTGTGCCCTGAGCTGGTCCAGGGAGTTCTATGAGGTAAGAAATTCCTGGTCAACAAAAGTTCCTTTTCTAAAAAAAGTGAACATAATGGAAATGGGGAACCACTTACCAGGCAGCTGAAAAAGGAGCTGACTGTGCAGAGAATTTCACACCTTATGGCTTTTGGTCAGTAAAGTACATAAACAAAATGTAATTTTCTATGCAATTACACAGGGTCACACAAGAATATTATGTTTTAGAAACCCACTCAAAAGCATATTACTCTCTAAGAGCCCAATCCAGAAAATGGTTCCTCACTTTAGTAAAGTTGCTCATAAGCATTTCTGGGAGTGGGGCCTATGAGACATTTTCCTTTTCATGCTTTCTTAAACAGTTTATGTGATAGTAACAACAGGAAGATAAATTACTTTGAATGGTAGCAATTAAAGAAATAAGGAGTGTGATAGATTTACCATGTGGAAAACATCTCTCACACATTTTCCTACAGTCATTAAACCTGCTTTTAATGACACAACACTGATTTCAGAAAGAAACAAAGTTTATTTGATGAAAATAAACAAGCTGATCAACACTAAATACTTTCCATACACATGATAACAATGTTATGAACTCTAAATACCTTGGTACTTTACACTTCTACAAGACATTAAATTACAATGACTGTCTAATACATGCCCACTGGTAATTTCTAGGAATTCCTTAGTTTCAGATCAATGTCCTTAACCATATATCAATATCACAATCCAGAACATGCCACTCACTTGAAAAAATTATTACAAGAAGCACTATCAAATGAGGATCTAAGGTAAATAGGGGATACTGACCCATTGCTGCAGAACATCACATTCAAATGTCACCCTACACACACAAAAGAAACTTTGCGGATATAGTTTGTGTCAACATATCTGAGGTCTTTTCATAAACACTGTTTAAAAAGTAAATTGAAACCCACTTTCAAATGAAAGTCAATGTGCAGGTACGTGCATACTGGATACACAAAAATTCATTAAATACAAAATTCATACTGTACATTTAAATGAAAGAAAGAATGTGCAGTACAAGACTGATCTCACATTAAAATAATAACCATTATCTTAAATGTTAAGCAAAAGTTGGTTTGCTTCATTACACTCAGAGGGAGGGGAAAAAATCTACCAAGCATTGCTCAAATAAAATATTTCCCAACATCACAGTGTTTATTGTAAACCCCGAGATTCTATTTTAGGATATGAAAAGATTTTCTCCAAACATCATAGAATATCACATGAAATGAAATGAAAAGAAGGAGAAAAAAAAAAAACTACAACAAAACCAAAACCAAAGCAAGAAAGAAAAAATCAATGTTAGACAATTTTTTCCTCTTTAGGGGCTAAATTTTAGGCCCTGATAAAAGTTTAGATCAATACTCATACCAACATGAGTGGAGCAAAAATGCCCCTAAAATAATATCTGTGACAAAATTGGCACATACATATAAATATCTAACTATACAGCTTTGTATCTGTGACCCTATTTTCCCCCTAGTTTATATCCTACTTCAAGTATTCGGTTGCAGAGTTAAGGTAAAGACCTGATTGTAAGAGACACAGACGACTGTCCCCTACTGCGACAACAAATTTGTCATGAGAAACCAGTTTTGTTGTCTGAGTTTCCAAGTGCAACATTTGTCATATGTGCTAAATATACTCCCAAAAGCTTTGCTGTTTCAAAAACAAAGATCTAAAATGCCATTGATAGTTAAAGGACAAACTTTTTAAACATGAATGAAATTGGGATTATCTTCGCTATGCTAATTCTATACATTTTATTCTATTTACTGAAGACAGTAACATCCAGCAGGACTCCTGCTCAAATAAACTGTTCTTTGATTGCACCGAGAATCATGGTACAAATAAATAAAATATCATCTCTAGACAATAATTTTAAGGGGATTACTATGTATGGCTCATGTAGGATGTTTAGGGTTAATCGCACCACAGGTTCAAAAAATAATTTTTCTAAATTCAGTGCAAGACTTTAGGAGTATCCATTTAGATTTTTTTTCCTTTTTTTTTTTTTTAACAGCAGCAAAGAAAAACTACTAAGGATTAAGGCCACCCATGCTTAAATTTATTGTTTGTCCTTTAAAAATGCAGATATTCTATTTCCACTGCCATCAGCATGGAAGCATTTCTTCCATGGACAAAAAGATGCCTCAACAAAACAGCCAAACATTTGCACATGTTTGCCAGACTGACTGAAAATGTTTGTGGAGTCAGAAGGAACCTCTCCTTGAGAAGTGGTAGAGATCTGACTGTCAGTTAAAGAGTCTCTCACTGAATGTAACGACTTCACATTTTTTTTTCCTTGCATGTGCTTTAAATTTATTCTACTAGACACATTTTGTTGACACAAACAGCCTTCAAGTGCTGTTTGTTCATTGGTATTTTCTTTAACATCTAAGATTCATTGGGGTCCTTGTTGGAGACTGTTTTTCAATGTAGAGAACAATAACAAACAGTTCCACATTTACAGGAGACCTAGTGCATATACTGTATTCACAGCAGTCTTATCTTTATTTTTGTTTTTGTTTATTTCTTTAAGAGTCCCAGCTTTTATTGTTGAAAACATGTATGCATTTGGATGGTAAAAGGTTGATACATCCTAGTGTACATGTCCATATATATACACACATATTTATATACACCTCAAGCTTTTACCATCCAGGAATAGATACATCTTGTACATATATATTTATGTTCAAATTAGATGTCCTATGCATTGTCAGAGACACACACCATATTTTCATAAAACTAAGCTTTGTCATCAGTTATTAGTACCAAAAATTGATTTCATTTCCAACCTGGCCCAGAGCTTAATACCGGTTATAGTATCAATATTTGGGTTTGGTTTGTTTTTAATTTGTATTATTTTATCAGTAGATAAAAGAAAACAGAGGAGGGTAAAGGCTTGTTTGTATTTTTTGGAAAAGCCTGTATCTAACTGGGGGTAAAGTTAATGCCAACACCCTTATATAGCATTTTACTAATACCTCTTTGATAATCTAGTGCAATAGAAGTGATACTTTAGAATAGACTAGGTAAAATCAGCAAATGCAGATACCATACCTAAGGGAATCTGAATTACCTATTAAAATCAATATTAGTTTACCAAAAATTAGCTAAATAACCTGTTTAACTGAACTTCATGAAACAACTATATTCTGAACAGATGGTTTCTTTGTAAAAACAGAGTAACTCACAAGACCCATTGAAGACAGAAATGAAGCTCTTAAAATTTCTGCTTGAGTCTCCTTCATTATTTTCCAAAGTATCTAATTTCACAATAGACTACAAGAAATAATGGTGAAAATGCTAATTAATGCAGCATTTCATTAGATATCAACCTTAGCATTCATTTTCTGCATCTGTGATCTTCTCCAGGATATCATGGTCATATTTGGAGATCCAATGCAATAGATTATCATTGTTACCTTCCAGTGCTACAGTTCTTTCTTCCTTTTTCACTAGTTCCTCTGACAACTGTAACAAAGGAAAAACAAAATCCATTTAACAACATGACTGTAGCACCCAGAACATCTTAGTTCTCATCTAATCAAGATTCTCATACATTTGACTGGAGATAATGCTTTTCTAGGGACTGAGGATTAAGTAAGGCATTTAAATTCAATTTGAACCCACTTATGTTCATAGGGTGGCAATTAGTTTTATTGCTGATTTGTATGACACGATTCCCCCTAAATTGGAATACTTTAAATTTCTAAGATGTCGAATTCTGTTGTGCTTGTGATTCTGTAAACAGGGAGTTTTCTGATCTTGTCCATAAGCACAGTAACTTTGAAAGGGAAATGCTATTAATAATTTTTTTTTTCTGTGGGAATCAAGGGAATCATTAATTTATTTCCACTCAGTTCCGTGGCAGGTGGGAATGTGTAGTACCTCTACCAACCTTCCAAAATTGAAGCACCATTTTCCTGTCATATTTTAAGCACTTTAAGTTCACTTTAATTTGCAGAACAGTGGAGAAAGGTTTTATGGATACAAGCAGCTCAGATTTGCAGAAGTTAGAACACACAGCAGTGTGTTAGGAGGTTTTCAGCCACACACCCACTAATCACAGGTGCTCTGCCTGGTTTGGCTGGCACTGTTGAAACCCAGGGGACTACAAGAGGGAGCTGGGTCACCACAGCTCAGCCAGTGGGAAGAATCTTCCTGCCTTCCACTTTGGATGAGATTCTGTCTGATTGTGACTACAGAGTGAGATCTCAATGATTTTTATTGTTACTTTAATTGTGCTGCAAGAAAACAGCACAGTATTCTTGAACAGAGAGCAGTGAATTGGTCTTATTCACATTATCTGTATATCAGATGAGTGGGAGGAATTAAGCGATTCCTTTAGAGGGCAGTTTTTCATTTATCCACTGACTTTTGTTTCTAGAAAATTTGAAATGCATTATGTTTGGGATTCTTCATTATTGCCCTTCCATTTATGTAACCTTAAAAGTTTCCAAAACATCCCATTTTATGAAAAAGAATTTGCCATACAATGCTTAGGAGTTTTTATACAACTGAAAAGTTACATTTTTCAAATAGAACTGCTTGACTAAAATTCCCCTGTAAAATTTCAGAATCTAATATTTATCAGATAAATTATTCTGTGAGTAAAGTGAAACACTGTTAACAGAATAAACTATCTTATTATTTTAAATCCCTATTTTCAAGTTCACATCTTGCTGGGAAGCACACATACCAGTTTATAACATCCAAACATAGATTAATAGTTTTACTTTTGCAGTGAGAGGTTGGTACAATTCTTCTGGTTAAAACACTTAGGGACTAATCCAAAGCCCACTGAAATGTGGAGAGGTTCCCACCGAATTTAACAAGTTTTGGATCTGGCCTTGAATAGTCTAAAAATGACTTCTGCAGAGCTGGAAAGCCAGGGAGTTCCTAAAGTAGATCATGTTACTACTTCTGGCACATAAAATCGTTGCAAACTTTTTATGAAAACTGTAAGTCAGTGCATGCATTACGTTTGGTGAACTGTGCATAGCTCCCATTCTTTTGTGTGCTGAGAATTTCTTAATTATCATTCAAAGAGATACTCGGGCAGAGGAATCACACCTATAAATTGACAAGGAGAGCAAATTCCAGAACCTGCAGCACAATAATGCCTAGGGTTTTTAAATTAAAACATAATCACAGCAAATCTTCAATGTGGTTGCTATTTTACAAGCTGAGTTCATCTGCAATTAACACTTTTATGCTGGGAAAAAATAAGAACCCAGAATAAAGTGTCCAATCTGAGGAACAGCAGCAAAGCACAAAAGGCACTCTCTCTCCAGCCTCCTCCTCCGATTTTCATTGGGGTTTTACTACAGAATGAAAGCCCCCAAATAAACCTCACCCACTTAATCAACCCACCCATTCATCAGGAAACCATATATGTATTGGAAGTGTAACAAAAACTTGTTCACCACAGGTAGGAAATGCAAAGTATTTCTCAAGTAAGTCAAATAAATATTTAAAAGGATATTGCTGTCAAATACCAACTGAGGTTGAGTAAATTAAATTTGTATTTGTTTCTTCTGTGCTGTACTTGGTAAAAGTCACTGAACCTCTAAAACAGAAATAAAGTTTGGTAACATGCACTGGGCCTGAATTCAGCAGTGCTCCACCTGAAATTAATGTCTTATGAGTTTGGCACCTCTGTCAGTCCATTAGATACCAGTCAATGAAAACAGCAGAAGGATGTGAAGATATAAAAGTGTAGTAGCCCACAAATATTTGTTCAGATTGTTTTTCCTTTGGATAAAGACACCTGCCTGATTAGTACTTTTTACCTCCAATCCTTTCCTCTCAGCAGTGATTTGCAGAAACAAGCTGGAGAGGGTGGGTAAACACAAAGGGGTTAAAGGGGAAACTGTTTAATAACAGTAGTAAAATGCAGGCTATTTTTGACATCTGGGTTAATGTCCATTATGCTCCATATGCTTTCCAAATGTTTGCAACAAGCACCCAGATACAAAAACAGATACCCATTCACATAGGCTTAAATTGCCCTCTCCTAACCTGTTACACATGGTACCAACATAAAAGGCCAACAACTGATACGGTAATTAGTGAGTAAGAAAAAGAGGGAATAGACACTTTATTGCAGGGAACTGGTATCTGACCAAATGTTAGTAGAGAAGGATATCATTAATGAAAACCTGTGAGGGCTATTTCTGCTCCCTAATCTACAACACGGCCTCTGTACTGTAATGTGACATCCTTGAAAAAGCTGTCAGGATGAATTCCTCAGTTTCCTTCTCCAGACTCATTCATCATTACTGCAGTCAGAATACCAACAAATGATGGGAAATTATTTCATTTTCTGAAAACAAGTAACTAGACTGGAATAAGACTATAACTCATAAAGTCTTTCTCAAGTGATGTCCTGGGATTTGCCTGTGCCTCTTGCAACAACATAATCTAAATTATAGGAAAGAGAGAAAAAAAAGCATTCTCAGTTTTTACCTTTGTGCAAAACCATGAAAAGAATGACTCTATTAGCTAAGACAAAGCCCTGACACTCTAAATTCTGTCCCTGCCACCAGTCTATTGTGGGACTAAGGAAAAACTCATATCATTTTTCTGTGCTTAACTTGCTCTTTGCTACAGCAGGCATAACATCAGGCTCCTCACAGGAATTTGCAAGGCTTAATGTTTGTAATGTGCCTTAAGAGTCTTGGATGAGTGCTAAGTATTATTATTTTTCAGTTCCTGCATTTGATTAAAACTGAAATAACATAGTAAAAATTAAATTAATATATTAAGTTACAAGTAAAGAGCAAGCATGTGGTTTGTGGAGCTACTTGTAACACTATTTATACGAACATGTATTACAGAGTAGGTGATTCCCAAGGTCTGTACTGACATGTATCATGTGGGCATAACTTAACTGAAAAAACCCCCCAGAAGTTTGATTCAGCCAAAAATCTGTTCGTGGCTTCTGTGTGAGCTCAGAGCTTGGGCCAGCGGGAGCACTGTGGGCTGCTTTCCCCTGCCCCTGAAGCGCAGTTGCAAACACAATCACAGCCCAGATATTTGCAACCCAGCACAAGCAACAAAATTGGGTAGCACAGATCTACTGGAGTGCTCGCCACTGTATAGGTCCCTTAACACATGATGGCAGATATATGCTGTTTGAACCTCCCTGTCATTACAGCCCCAACAATAAATACTGGTTTTGCTACTTCCTCCTGGCCTTTCTTGAGGAAAGAAAGAAAACCCACCTCTCACTTTCAAAAGAATACAGTAACCTGTTAAAGCCTGTTATATCAACATGGAAATCTCTAGTGAGGAGGGCCAAGAAGAAAAATAATTAAGGCATAAATTTGTATCCAACTTACGTAGAAAATTTTCAATGCTGAGATGCCAAAGACACCTAAGACACTTGTTGAGCAGAGTGAAAAGGTAAAATCTAGTTTAAATTTATAGCATTCCTTCAGTGTCCCTCTAGGAGTTTGGCTTTTTGCCAGTGTTCCTTGTTAAAAATTTGTTAAACGTGTTTGGCATTAATGCAAACACAAAGTGCTCATTTGTTACAAATTCTATTGGAATGCATTCATTTAAGGCAATGAAGTAGTTACCAGAAAAGAAAAAATGTTCATTAAGTACATTTTAAAAATACAATGATGTATGCGGTGCATAACTATGGCGCCCCAGTGGCTATATAAATATCTGACAGAATAACCACAAGTTGTGTTTGGTTTGAAATTGGAATCTCTTAAACATAACCGATAGAACAAAAACTGGTTTTGTTTGTTGTCAAAACTGATGTTAGTCTTTCTTGTTTAGATCTAGTTATAATAACCAAAGTTTTGCCATACAAGTTTTTTACATCTCAAATCAATAAAGCCCAAGGGTTAAAGTAATGCTCAAGGAAGTTTCTTGATTCAGAAGGTAAGTGCAGCACTGCACATTATCTGGAGAACACTGGACACAGAAAGTAAACACCCTACTCGGAGGAGAACAAATTTTAGTCATTCTTAAAAACTCCACTTAAGGAAATGTTACCTGGGAGATCTGCAACTCTCTGACAACGTTCAGGCTCACCTCAGCAAAAGGTGTTCTCTACTCCTTTCAGAAAATAAAGAGCCCAGACATAGCTTACTACATCCCAATAACAAATCTCTCCTTTAAAATAATATGAAATATCCCTGGTAATAACTCTTGATATCCAATAAGCAACTCTGAGGTCTATTTCTCAGATGTTAGAAAATATCTTCCTAATTAGCTACGTTGTAAAACTAAAACCATTTTTCTCTTTATTTTTTCAATGATTTATAGCTACTTGCAAAAAGGTTTAAAAACTACAAATACATAAGTAAAACATTCAAAAGAAAGATCCAGAAACTGTGTGATTTAATTAAATATTGAAAGGTTCACAAAAAACCACCAGCATAAAAAGTTATTTATAAAGACAGAATTAACTTTGCTCCAATTTTGGCAAAGAAATTATTTATCCCATTTGTTGCTATTTATGTTTTGAATTCATTACACAGTAAACTTCAGAAGGATCTGCAGCTGGTGGTAGAATCACTGCACGAATATGATGAACTTTCCATATTGCTGTAATGCCAGAATTGTTAATCTTAGTTAGGGATAAAAGCAGATACCATTGGGATGAATAAAATCAAATGGATTCAAGCCCTCTAGACAGTAAGAGTCCTTGAAAACTACTGTACAATTATATCATAAAATGAGATTAAGTTTATGAACCTTGAGACTATCTGGACAGGGATGCCTTCTCTACTGGGAATGTTTATAAATCACAATTAGACAAGTGCTACATGAGCTAAAAGACAGCTATTTTATTTTTTTTTTTAGAACCTTCTTCTTTTCAGAAAAGTCCGGTCTGAATGAAAGCTCTTCAGAAACATGAGAAAACTCAATACATATACTTCAATCTGTCACTTGGACACTGAGTTAAAAAGAGGGTTATAGGGAGTGTTAAGGATGGCTTCAGAGCAGGACTTTCCAATGGGCTGAACTGCAGTGAAGATTATGAAGAATTTCCATGGATTCCACGAGAGCCCGGAGCCGCACAGGGAGGCGGCCGGGATTCAGCAGCGCAGGGCACGGGGTTCTTTGGCAAGACGTTTATGACTTCCTAAGATACAGCACATTAAGACCATTGTTACTTTGTGGTGTTGTTGTTGTTGTTGCTATTTAAATCGAATTGAAGTGACAAGAAAAGAAGAATTCTTGGCTTTAAGTGCCTCAAACAGCGACGCTCCCAACGTGATCCTGAAAGCCGTCGATAGGCAGGGATCACTTGACGAAATTGGAAGGTGCCTTTTCCATCCTGGCTGATGTGGAATGCCATTTATTCTCATGCGCGGGATTAATTAGGGGCCTTTTTTTTTTGAGTTTTTTTGAAGATCAAGGTTTCGCGCTCGGTGCTGCCTAATAACACGGTGTGCCTGCCCGCCACCTGGCCCGGCGCGGCTCGCCCGGCTCCGGCGGCGGCACCGCCTCGGGCCACGGCAAGTGCGGGCAGGAAACGCCGGCACGGCCGCGCTTAACCCGCGCTCTGCCGGCCCGGAGCCGGCCCTGCCGCCGAGCAGCCACCCTGCTGCTGCGAATGTGCCGCCGAGCGCGGAGTTACTGCCCTGGCGGGGGGACAGAGCTGCCCCCAGCCCCACGCCCCGCTCGGGGATGCGGCCGGAGCGCACCGGGCAGCGAACCCGCGCAGCGCCGGCGGAGCCCCGAGCGTGCACACAGCCCCCGTGCCTGGTGCTTGGGAAAAGAAGTGGTTAAATAAACGCTGTGTCAAGCCCCCAATCTAATAAGTCATCTTATTAGGAAGTTGTGATGCCCTGTTTGCCCTCGCCTGTGGCTTGTCTGCTCCACTGAAAGGTCTCCTGCTGGGACCTTTGTGGCATTATACGAGGTAGAGAGGGCTGCTGCAATATATGAGCCTTGGTTTGGAGCAGCCAAAACAGCAGGAGAACTAAGCTGCAAAGAATTAAACATGTAACAACTTTGTAAAAGCACAGACAGTGATTGAGGTTGGCCCTTTTGCTGTTGACACATTCTGGCCCCTGTAGGTTGTGGTCACTAAGCCCATTAGAGCTGCAGTGTGGCAACATCTTGCTGAACGTTCAGCAAGTTCAATGTGTTTCTGGTTTGTTTCTAAATACTGGATGCAAGCTGGCAGTGATAGGAGAGTGAATATGGCACCAGAAATATGTCATAAACACAGTCATCATTGTCAGGGATGTGAAATTACTTTTCAAACTATTTTTGGCAGATGGAGGGTGGGTGTATTTTTGCACTTTGTTAACTGAAATTTAATTGCAACTTGCTGCATGTTTTGTTTAATTAAGAAAAAAAAGAGACAGGAAATCTCAAGATGCTGTTTTCTCTTAAAAGAGAATTTTTTCACTGGAGAGAGAAATCTTTGTTGCTAGAAATTCACTGCAAAATGAAACAAAAAAAACCAAAACCAAAACCAAGACAAACAAACAAACAAAACCACAAAAAAACCCCCCACCAAATAAAATCTCAGCTGGGATGTTTCACTTATGATGATCCACTTATTTACATATCAACTCCCCACTGTACTTTTATTTTTTCCATTTCTTTAAGATAGAATACACATTTAATTCAGATTTTTAAAACTGAGTTGTGAAATGGACAAGAAAGATTAATTAAATTAATGAAAGGAGGTATTACAGACATGATGAGGGGTAGATTTAAGTTCTAAACCCTAATATTCAGAAGAATACACCTTCCCATCTCCTTGTGGACCACACTTTTTCAGGGAACAGTGCAAGGTTTCTATTGCATGTTGATGAGGATGCTCGTGGTCCCTCAGCTCTGAGGGCTCTGTTTGCCTCTCAAAACTGTGTTGTGGCCCCAGTTTTTATGAGTCCCTGCAGATTCATCTCTGCCAAGAGCTACCAGTCTGTAGATAAGGGAGCAAAGGATGAGTTGACTGAACACTCGTGCATCTGAAACATTTGTCTCTCCCTCGAGCCTGTTACATGCTGCCTCTGCCCTCCTCCCCAGATGACCCAAAGCTTATGTAAGAGTGAAATGTGCAGAGAGGGATAAAAACAGGTCACAGCTGAAGGAGGGGAGGGTTTGGCAATCTTTTGTTCTTTGTGTCTGCAGCTCAGGCATTTCCCCGGTGCTGTCCCCTGTTTTTTCCAGGGGTTTTTGCTCAGGCGTGGTTGCCCTTTGGGTGCCCCCAGCCCCCTGCTCTGGCAGCACAGCTGAGGGCTTCCTGAGCTCCAGCTTCTGATCCACAGAAATGACTGGCCCCTCCTTTTGGAGGGATGAAAATTATGTCGGGGCAAAGTACATTCTTTCTTAGCCACCAGTGATGAAGGAGCATTTCTTTTCTGTTCTTAAGAGTTTGCCTGAGCCAAGCAAGGTCAGAGCTGTGGCTTTTCTCTGGATAAGGGAAAATTCTAGAATTTGTAGGAGGTGGGGTTTTTTTCCTGCCATCTTTTGAGATTTGCTGATAATTTGTGACTAGAAGGAAATTCTTAAAATCTCATACATATTTGTCTGGTTGTAGAGAGTGTGATTTGGGCTTTACCTCATGCATCCTACCAGAGTCAGTCAACATAGCTAAAATTGGTTGGCTGTTGTGCTTGGATAACTCTAGTTACTGTGGCTGCTACCACACTGTTGTTAGAAGCATATTGGTTACTAGATGTTGTACCAGAGTAAATACTAATAAATTTGGTGGTTGTGGAGAGGAAGTTTAATCCAAAAGCATCCCAGCCAGTGAGGAGGCACACAAGGGCTGTACTTCTTTTGATGCACCCAAAGGCTGGATGGAGTAAGGCAGAAGAGAGGTGGTGAGGGCTGAGTGCAGGTTTGAGGTGCTTTATGTGTGTGCCTATTTCTGCCTTTAGGATAAGGGTGGATCCTTGGCCAGGGCAAAGAAAGTCTTCTTAGAAATGCTGGACAAAAGCATGGTATCCTTCAGGCACGTGACTCCAGTAGGTTACTGAAAGTTTGGGGATATTTTTTTCCCTTAACCAAGCAATAACAAGAAATTCAATAAAGATGCATCTCATGTCTTGTGCCTGCTTTCCCAATCACCTCAGTTTTCTCATCTTTTAAAGCTGAGAATAAACAAAAGAGCTTCAGTGTATTGCTCTGTGGATCTGAAGATTTGTACCAATAGCTGTATGTCCCACCTATACCTCATAATTTAGATAAACCATTAACACGCCATTCCCTTAGTTTGTTCTGCTAGTTAATAACCCAGTACTCACTGAAGCTATCCTATTAGGTATATCTAAATACTGACTGTGCTGTGGAAGGCATTGTGAGGTATGCTTATTGTATTAGTAATAACAATATAAAAGAAATCAATATGTCAAAGTATAGTCAGAGTTCTATTGTACACAAAAACCCTGTTTTACAGTACACGAGATATACTCTCACCTTCTTCCCCTCCAAATTATCCTAAATATATATATATATTTATTTTACATGGTTCATGATATGAAACTGCTTATAAAAATGGTGTCTGATGTTACAGTTGCATCTTTTAATGTTAAGAAGAAAGAGATACAACTAAGGCAAGTGTTAGTAGGTTTGGTCTGTTTGAAGACCAATGCTGGATCCATTTAAACCCCTTCAAACTGCTAAAGCATTACAATGACTGTGTGTGGCACTGGGAACAGGACCATACATGCTCGACAGCTACTTATTTTTTAAATACCCATCCAAGTAACACGCAGCATTTTGAAATCTAACTTGTGTGGTCTAATTATGCAATAATTTTTATAATTTAGGCCCCAATATTATGAGCTTCTCCACAATTATGGCTCTGCCCACGCATTTCTCAGTGCATGATAGGGAAGACTTAGGGGCCAGCTCTGTCAAACATACAAGCATATGTTCTAATTTTTTAATTTTTACTCTATGTGAGACTTTAAAATGCACTTAATATTAAGAGAAGGCTTAAGAGTCTATCCTGAAGGGGACCTTAGAGGCTTTCATTTAACTAAAGGCTCACATATATAATTCCATGTGGGTCTGAGGACCCATATTTATCAGCATTCCAATGATAATGAGTATTACATAAAGGGAAATGATAAAATAGCAGTAAGCAAAATTTTGCTCCCTCCCAATCTTCAAACACCACCTTTATAATAATCACTGTACACTAAAAAACATACACGTTTGTAAGAGTTGGAGAGATCAGAGGCTTAGACTGCAAGATTTCCAGAGATACTCAAACCATCCATGTAAGTGCCAAATGACAGGTAAACATGTAAAATGAAAAACATGAACTTCATTATGAAATCATATAAAACTACAATGGTGACATTTTCTACTTGATACTATTAAAATTGATGCATTGCAATTAAACTGTTTAGCAAAACAAGACAAGGAAATTAATGGGCAAGAATAATCACCACAATTCATTGCTAACTACAATTTACACTGGGTAGTACTTCTTTTTCTAGAGAACTCATATTTCTCTATGCCCGTTTTCTTTCTCCTCTCAATCTTCTGTTCCAGTTGTGCACAGACTTTGTCTGACTTCTCTATTTTTCTACTTGTTTAAACTTTATTTCTCCTCACTTTTTTTTATTCCATTCTCTGCAGCAGAGCTCTTTCCACTCTGTCAGGCTCTGTTGCCAACTTTTGCCCAACTCACTGCTGAGTGGTGGCATTGGACAAAGCTGGAAATGGTGTGACACTATCACCCTCTACTTTCCCTGCATCTTGCAGTTCTGGAACGAGATAAAACATGACAAGGGCATTCACAAAAAGTAGTTTTGAGGAGAGTAATTTGCTAATTAGAAACAGCAAAACAAACCCAGAGATACTCTTGATGTGCATGCACAAATGTATCAACCCCGCTGAGGAAAAGGTAAAGCCCAGAGTGGAACTTAATTAACGGAAACATCTTGGAAAATAAGGATAATGATGGCAGCACAAAAATTGTTAACTCCTCCAATTATTTTAGAGAGAGCAACAATTAAACAGGTACTTATAAAACAATCTTTCCCACTGAAACAACTACAAGAAAGACAAGATAGTTTTAGGGCTACTTTCCAGAAACTTTGTTTTTACCAACTCTCTTAATACAAGAAGGTAAAATCATATTTGACAACATATTCTAATTTCTCATTAAATACTCTAAATGCAAATAAAATTATCTAGCTCATTTAATTCTAATTTTCGGGATTTTTCTTTTCTCATACTTGCATATCTTGCCTCGTTTTCTATAGGAACTTAAAGATATATATAGGTCATCATTTCTAGGTACACCTCTACATTCATATTTCTTGCAGTCTGGAAATGAGACAGTGGCCTATGCTGTAAAAGTACAAAAGATTTGGAAAAAAAGATGTGGGAAATTCAGCAAATAAAGCACAACTGGATCATGATTCCATATCTGAATGCAGCATGTTGTATTATGAAAATGTGAGGATTAAGTTAAAGAATGCAGTGTCACTGCATTTTTTAATGAGGAAATCTTGTTTTTGCAAACATTTCCAGAGATCAAATCAAGCTAACTTTTTATTAATTTATCCAAGCTACTTGTTCTTTTGCACAAGCCTTATTTTTTTTTTTTTTTAGAATATACCCCAACTGTAATTTATCAATTCTTTTATCATCAAAAGTTATTGTTTAAACCAGGAATAGCTTTTTAGCAGAGCTCAATGGTTAATCATGCAAAAAAACCAAAAAAACCAAAAAAACAAAACAAAACAAAACAAAACAAAACAAAACAAAAAAAAAACACCACCACACCAAAAAAACAAAACACCTCCCAAAAACCAAAAAAACCCCAGTAATTTCTCATGCAAGTCACAAGTTCACAAACGGGGGATGTGAAAAAGCAGAGGAGGAAGTGCTTTGCAGATTTTTTCTTCCAATAGAATATTTGGGGATCTTTCATTTCATTAAACGAAATCTTATTTTTAATTCCCCAAGGTATGCATCTTCCATCATCAGGCACTACCACAGTAATGATCACAAAAGATTTTGTAGGCTCATTGTAGAAAATGCAGCTTGTTCCAACAACAATTTCTAATTTATCTGTCTTCCAAATTTCAAAGTGTGTGTCAGGAACAATTCACACCTTCCACTGTCCCTCTGCAGAAGGAAAAAGGGAATGAAGCCCCTCAGGGCTCCTGCTAAACACAGAACATGGCATTCAATGACCCTCAGGAGGCCAATACCATCCACAAACCACTTAGCACAGCTCTAGTTTCATTTATCCTCATGGTCTCTGCAGTTGGCATGGCAAGCCTGGCCAACAGTTCCATGATGTCTGAGTCAGCATTGCTCGTGTTCTATCCAGAACCAATGCCAGCCCATTTCACTGAGTGTCCAAATTGCAGGAAAATTTACCACTCAATTCACCTTCATCCCCTTCAGATTATTAATGATTTTAGAGATTTATCATATTTCTATTTCTTTAACAATCTGAATATTTATATTGCGATAGTGTCTCTTTACATAGAAAAATTTTAAAATCTCCTTTTATTCTTTTTTTTTTTTTTTAGCCTCTGTTGTGCTCTCTGTTCTTTCTCAGTGGCTTATCAGAAATGGGTAGAATAACAAAGATGTGGGCAAGCCTTGAACAGGTACAGAGGTAAAAAATGGCTTTGTGTTTAAATAACGTTTTCTTTTCCAACTATTTATTACGTTGTTTCCCTTTTTATTACCGCTGCAAATAAAGGTAAGTTTTTAGAGGGCTGTGCACAAGAATTCCAACATCTCCAGCCTGAAGAGTAATAGCTAATATTATATCCTGATAATTACTGTGCAGTCTTGGACTTTGGGATTGCTTTCTTTCCATGTGCTTCATTTTACATTTATCTAGAGGTAATTACATCTGCCCAGTCCCTCAAGTCACTGAAACATAGATTTTGCATTTTCAGAATTCCTTCAGTCCTGCAGAACAACGAAATAGATTTCAAACCATTTTGTGGGAAATTCCCATTAAATATATCTGGTTTCTCAAAAGAATGAGCCGAAACCTGCAGGGCAGCTGGGATGGAGGGAAGGCAACAGACACAGCTCCATTCTGTGCATAATTCAACAAAGTGCCAAGCCATGCTTGTGGAATCCTTTGCTGTGCTGGTGCTGCTGGCTGACACAGTGTCAGCATTTTTCAGCATTACACCACTATCAGCCTGTACTGGGACCCCTTAAAACAGTTGAAATAAAAGAGCTCTTTCTCCATATTTATGCCATCCTGCTCTGAGCACTTCCGGTTGGCCCCAGTAAATCTCGGCTAAATTTCAATTGACTCTCGTGGTGTTCCAGCTGTTAGATAAACTTCCAAGGATATTTTTGTGACAGGTACAAACCTAGACAGGAAATCTCAAGAAGAAATCCTAAATTAATTATATGTCAACATTCAAGCCACAAGAAGGAGCAATTGTCATAAATTTTTGGAGGTTAGAATCCAATTTTAGTTGTAAGTGCAAAAAAGTTCACTGACTCATTTGTGATTCAGTGCCAATAAAATAATATATATCATATTCTTCAGCAGTTCGCTTTGGCTAAACATAGAAGGGAAGCTAAGAAGCTGTATATTTAAATCACATAAAAAATTCAGATGCAAACTAATAACAAATTTTAGATTTACAATTTATAATTTGGCATTGCCTAATCTTATTCCACCTTTTTGAAAACAGATACAATAAATAAATTGTATAAATAAATAAACTAATTCTGTGTTAAATGAAAACATCTTCGCTACCTAAAAATCTGATAATGGTGCCAAGAACATCTTTCTGCAATTCCCAACAGCACAGACCCCATCTCTCGTCCCTCTCCCAAATACGGTGCCCTTTGCGTGTTTTGTTAATGCTGGTAAGGATGAGTAAGGAAGGGGTTGAGAGGGCAGAGGGTGCTGTAACAGTGCTAACACACAGAGGACTGCCCGTGTTTTCTTGGCTTTGGCATTGCTGTGGAATTCTTGTCAGCTTTTCCCATCCATCTGTGACGTGTCCTTGGAGAAACCGCGGGCGGTGTCTGGGACACACGGGCGGGGTGAGCACTCTGCAGCAGCACCGGCGGTGCAGGTGGCAAAGGTTCCACACCCTGTTCCCCCAGGATCCCGAACATTTTCCTGCAATGCTGTTGAGGTCCATAACCCTTGCTGGGCTCTCCAGATGTGCTGCCCCAGCAGCAGTGTGGGTTTCTCTCCGGGTCCACCCCTGTGGCAGCCAGGGCAGAGCTCCCCACCCCAAGCAGCTGAAAAAGCCAACAACTGTGTGTTGAGTCAGGTGCTCAAAAGTGACCTTGTGCTCAAACCTGGCCGGGAGCCCTTCCCAAACCTGTCTGCCTAAATACAAAAGGGAGACTTTTGAGACACCTGTTGTCTCAGTACAGAGAAAAATGTGTCACGGCAGGGGGAGAGAGGGAGTGGGAGAAAAACCCATGAAGCTTTGCAGGCTGCACTGCTGGATGCAGCTTTGTGGCACATGTGGGAGCTGCTTGTGGTTCTCATCCTGGCACCAGGTCTGTCCCAAGCTCTGGCAAGCAGCCAAGCACAGGGCACTTTTCCAAACCCTGCAGCCACTGCTCCGGCCCTCAGCAGAGCTCATTGGATATGGAGTCCAGGGAAGAATCATTGCTCCAGATGGGAAAGCCCAAGGAAGGAACTGCAGCCACTTTCCTTAGGCAGAGGCAGGAGGAAGGAAGCAAGCAAGACAGAGGATCTGCTTTGCAGCAGGAAGAGCTGAAGTTCAGAGGAAGAGCAGGACAGTTCAGGCTATTGACAGGAGAGGCAAGGAAACCATGATCACACACCGTGGGCACGAGGCCACAGAGTACTCTCTTCATAAACAATGTTCTTTCACAAAATGCAGGTAACATTCCCTGTGCTTTACTGAGGACTTTCTCTTCCCAGACACTAAAAGGATCCATCCAGAGTCTTCCAAGTTATTTCAGTGGAGACACATCAAGTAGTCCCAGGAAGCAAACACTCAGAGCCTCATCTATAGCCAAAACTGGGCCCACAGCACAAACACAAATACATCAGAAATCTTGCAAGGAACCAGCAGAAACATACTGCACTTAGCTGACCACCTTAATTCTGTGTCTCTCAAATACCGTGGATAAATAACTACTTATGTCACCCTGGGAGAAAAGGAATGTATGATATGGCTATGAAACCACCTGGATTTTTTATATATAAAAACTGTTTTCACTGCTTATGGAAAGCCAGACATGTAAATTACACTGCCCTTAGCAGGAAAAAAATATGTGCCAAAGACCATGCCTAGGAGTAGAATTTGGGAAGAATGGGGGTATGGTCATGCCAGCTTTGCAATGTTTTCTTTTACAAGCCTGTTTTACTGCTGGGGGTAAAACTGGGGCGGGGGGGGAGACTGCTGTTATTGCTTCCTTAGAAAGCTGTTCTCACAGGATTTGACTATTGGTCATGAAAATCTTATAAGGTCAGACAATCCTGCAAGATTTTAATGAATTGAAGGTTTAAACGTGTTCCCAAGATTTTGGTTATGTCCGTTTCTAAGATGGAAAGTAATCCCCTTAACAATGTGCAATGCCTGGGAAACAAGAATTAAATAAAAGCAAATCTGGAGATCTAAATTCAGTACCCTTGAAAGTTTACACAAATTTGTTATCAAATAATTTATCTACTTTCAGCCTTTCCACATGGACAGATACAGGTGGCACTAACATGCAAAACTACACCTGCATATTCAGGATGGAAGTAAATAGACTTGGCCTGTTCCCTTGGAGCTGATTCTGTGAAGGTCATTCTGCAAGAGCAAGAAGACACAGCCACAGCATCTTATGGCATTAGAGGTCCCTTCAAGGCTGATTGTTAGCATTAGAACATTAGTGCTCTGGGTATTTATCAAAATGTGGACACTAGAGTGGCTTGAAGTAGTTTCACTTCCTCTTAAATGATAATAAATTGGCAGTGTGAGTGTTGACTGCCTGCAATGCAACTTCATTACTTCAGAGGTTAATGGAGCAACCCCTCTCTGTTGATCTTCCTGTCACCATTGGCTGCAAAAGGCTCTCTGACACAGTGCAGTTTTCAGGAGAGGCACAAGTACAACAGAGATTAACCACATCAAAAAGAATACTGTCCCACTCTATTATATTCTGCAAAGCTCGTGTGCAGCAAATCGCAGTGGCCAGCAGTGTCATCTGCTCTGTCTGACAATGAAATCAGCATAAACAGAGGTGATGATGCTGTATTAGAGACAGACACCTTTCCATCTTAAAAAAAAAAAAAGGAAAAAGGAAACAAAAAAAAAGGTGAAATAAAGGAAAAATAAGGGGAAAAGATAAAGGAAAGAAGAAATGCAAAGAAATGAGGAGAGGAGATGTAAAAGAAAATTAAAAAAAAAATGAAAAAGAAGAAGAGAATACTTTAATTATGATGTTAAAATTGGAGCTACTAACCTTGAGCTATTTTGCACTAATTCTATAAAATTCCTCTTGTATTTCTTACAGAAAGATACACATTGAATTAACCGAACTATTATTCTTTTGAATGCTGGATTCATGATTTTGCAGGAGATGAAAACTGACAGGAATAGAGTAGGAGGTGGCCATGAGATTCAAAGAGGATTACATTTAATGCTGGCTAAGTGAATAACCCTCTGAATGAAAATGTATTCATTTAGAGAAATGTGCCTCTTCTTGTTACAGGTTACTGCCCTGAAATGCCTGGCAGGCGTGTTAACTTTCAATAATTCAGAACTCCTGTTGATCACTAAAATCACAATGAACATGTTCCTCACAGCTCTGAACAGAGAATATTGCCCAAGGAAGCTGAACATTCTGTACATCCTATACACAAATACTTGGAAGTCACTTCCCAGAAGGGAGGTGACTCCTGTCCTACCAGCAGCATCTATTTTGTCAGGAGCACAAACCCACACTCACAATACACCCAGGTTAATTTTCTTTTTGTGAGCATGTGCATGAAATATACAATGGCTCGTTGGAAACATTTCATTTTTTTCAGTATTTTTGTTCTCTTCAGCAGATGAACAGGTAACTAAAAGTGCATCAGACATGCAATTACAGCACTGTAAATGCATGCACAAATCCAGTAATTACATGTGTAGTTGGGCAAACCATTCAGGGGTGTTTCAGGTCACTTGTCTCCACTCTCCATTTCTTAGCCCCAGCCCTTAGTGTCTGGGATGGGACTCAGCCAGTCTGACAACACCTCTACAGCAAATACATCAAATTCTTGTTGAACTTTTATCTTTTGGAAGTCTCAATTAGAAGTGAATACTTTTGAGCATGAAACCCATCAGCCTGAATGAAAGCATCAACTTCCTACAAACACACAGTGGCAGGTACTTGGACTTCTTGTTGGAAGAAACATTGATAATAAGGAGTGTCTGCTGATAGCATACGGGAGGAGGGCCCTACTGGAAACTACAGGAGATAAGGAAGATTGGGATTTCTTGCTGGAGAAGCAAAGAGGGGGTGAGATTCCAGGATGGAACTCCTCCAAACACCAGAGCAAGTGTACCTTCCCTGTGACCTAAATGTTGTGAACAAGACAGGAGTTCAGTGTTCAGCTCTGATTGTGTCAGTGGCTCCTTTTGAGACCTTGGGCAAGTTGCTTAATCTCTATCAAGATTTTCTCAACTGTAAAAACAAAAAAATCTGCTGCTAAACCTGGAGAAGTCCCTTTTCAAATTACAAATCAAAGCAGAATGTAAATTCTACACTTACTTCTGCTTTATTATTACACCATTCTCAGTTTCTTTTGGTTGATAGACATATGCATTATTATCTGAATTTAGGCTGATAAGGAACCATGGCTTACCTTTTATAAGCATAAATAGTGGATCTGGATGGCAAATTTGAAAAAAAAGTTAAATGTTTTACTTTCACAAAGTATTCAGTCTCTCCCTAACTTAAGATCCAAGACTGAGGTCCACCAGTTTGAAATCAGTTTTTTGATAGCTTCTGTGCAGCTGTGGAAAGATAATCTTTTACTGAAAGATTTATATAAGAATTAGAAAGACATCTCATTCCTGGAAATGTTTAAGGCCAGGTTGGATGGGCCACTGGTCTAGTGGAAGGTGTCCTTGCCCATGGCAGGGGGTGGAACTGGATCAACATTAAGGTCCCTTCTGCCCCAAACCATTCTATGCTTCTATGAATTGAAGAAAAAATTGGTAGTTCAGTGCCATGTTGGCTCCATGAATGTTAGAGCTGAGAGCATCTCTCCCCTAAATATGCCAAAATCAAACCAGACATTTAAGATGACAGTGCTGCAGGTTCTAAAAGTTCCCATTTCTAATACCTCAAAAACATACAGTCCCACTGAAAAGAGTTTGAGAAATTACACAATGGCATACCAGTATTAATTGAACATGAGAGTGTAAAACTCTTGAACATGGAAAAATTCCACCTCTGCATGCACAGAATACCAGATGCAGCAATATACACTTCAAAGCTACATTGCTGCAGACAGAATCAGCCACAGCTTTCTTTGTAGACTTCCCTTTGAAGAAGGAACTTTATGGCTAAGTGGGTGCATAACCACTCACAGCTACACAAAGTTGTTCATCCTTATACCAGAACACTTCATTTTTGCTCCAGACAAAAACAGCAGCTAGAGAGTGGCTGGTCTATAAGTTAAGAAAATATTTTTGGATATCAGCAAGAATTTAATTCCAGCTTTTCTTCTGTGGCCATAGATGTTTTTGTACTTATTTTTTATCTCTCTAAATCAAGTTCAGCTCTACTGAAATGTTGCTGCTGCAATGCCAATATATAATATAATGCACTGTTAACATAATGTTCAAAATTGCATAATTCCATCCCTCATCACAGTGAATACTGCTGTTGATACATTATATAAATGCACTTCACTTGAACAACACAGAGGAAGAAAAAGCCTATTAAGTATTTCAGAATCTCTTCAGTACCACCACCTAACAAAACACATGTGACCATGGACAAAGGTAAGTTTTAAGAAATAAGAAACTTGTATCAAAAATCCCAATATGACAGCAAGTTTTATATTTTCTTATAAAGGAGTATCTTATTACTGATTCAGGTGCCAGTTTTTATTGATGATGTGTATGGTTACAGATTCCTTATCCCCCAACACTCGAGCACATCAGGGCACTTTTATCTGAGAGGGAGCAGTTCCCATTGTCAGGACATCACTGGAGTTAAAGCAACATCCTGAATTACAGAAGTAACTGAGTATAGACAGTTTATAAAACAACTACTGTTCACTACATTTTAATTACATGCATTGTTCAAAAAAAATCTATGGTAGGTAAAATAATCCTAAGTATTTTAAATATTTCACAGTAAGAAAATATTCTGGATCTTTAGAATAGATTCTGACTTTGCATTCTCAACTTTTTTCTCTAAAAACTCTTCAGTTTTTCTTAATTAGAATTCTTAACAACCAAAGGCACAAAACTTAAGGGAAATCTGTATCAATGTATTTTTCAATAAGAGGCAAACTTTAGAAGGGTTTTCTTTGTAAAAAGGCAACACTTTTTTGATCTTTATCTCCATTTGCATGGTAGAAGTATTCAAAGAAGTGAAGTATTACAGTCATTAGTAAGTAAAAGAGATATCTAGTGTACTAAACTCCAAGATTATCCATCAGAAATGAAACAAAACAAAGACCTACAAGTATAAGATAGGCTTCTTTTCTGCTGGTTGAAATCTTCCATATGGTACATAATTCTGGCAAAACAGAATTTTTCTATTCACCTTTTCCCTATTGAAAAGCAATGCTCTCTTTATCTAACCTTTGCTAAACCACCATTGAAAATTGTATTTTCTGACTCAAACAAAACATTGTTTTTCTTTCTGCCTCATATGGCTAATAATAAAGACTTGAGGTAAATCCCCCTACAGCTGCTTTCAGTTCATTTTAAGTCAATGAAACCTATATAATCCTGTAATACAGTCAATTGTTTCTTTTCCACTAGGCCTGAAGGGCTGCAAGCTTAGAAAGGGAAGAATTACTGTTTTGCTTTTAAGCACCTATTAATATTTTGCCCCTCCAGCAGTTCTTTTTTTTCCCCTTTGAAGCCTTTTTCCCACTAAATTAATGTTTAACAATTAAATCAAGCTGAAGGAGATCTTAAAAGATCTAGACAATTACTGATTGGGTAGAAGAACAGGCCTTTAATTTAAATGGGAAACATCTCTGCAACGATGGTATGAGACCCCACAACTAATTACATAATTTTCTGCATCTGAGAAAACATGAGCTGAGGGAGTGCAAATAGAGACACATGGAATACCAGGAAGAAAAGCTGGAACTCTAACATCTACCTATCATCTTTGAGAATAGAGCAACTTGTAGAAAAACAAGCTTTGAGCTACTAGATGGAGTAAAAATATAACTTAAAAAAAATATTCAAGGGATGGCATCTCTTTTTCAGGCAAATATTGCCAATACACCTAGAATGGCAATCCTAAGTCTCTATGTAAACATCACAAGCAGGCCTAAGAGCCTTTTCAAAAGTGTGTATTCTTTGTATATATAATATACTTTTGTGTACTTGGGAGATAGAAGTGTTCTGCACTTCCTGCTTTCTTCCATAGCAATGTGTATGTTACCTTAAAAATATATCCACAGTAAGGTATGATAATGGAGGTTTTCTCTTAGGCCTGGATAAACAGAGTTTGTTCTGAATGAAAATCCTTAAGCTGAACTCAAGAGCTGGCTAGAGGCCAACTCCTTTGTCAGACCCTGCGAGCCCCCGTTCAGAGAGCTGTCCTGCCCCTTGATTCAGGCAGTTCTGTGGGCACTGAGATCTGCTCAGACCTCACAAATCAACCAATGTGTTGTGCTAAAACCACAAACACTATTCTTTTTACCTCCTAGCCCATGGAGAATATTGTGATTAGCCTTGCCTCTTAAAAGGGGCCAGACTGAACTACGGCCAGGGAGTGTTTGGACCAACTGTGCATTGCTGAGATCTAATTAATGTCAGTGACATTATCCTACATCCAACAGAGGTGCAGAAGCACCTAAGGGCACCTACTAGGACATCCAAGAAAATGATGGATTGTGCCAGCAGGAACTGGATACGTCCATGGTGTGAAACTTCCCACACTGGACATGTGCCTTTTAAGTTTGTCCACGAGACCAGCATTAGGGACAGACGTTCAATGAACTAGACACCTAATTTCCCAATAGACCCTCTAAAGTATTTCCAAAGGAATCTGGCTCCCACTGATTCCAAATATACAAGAAAACAGCAGTTTTAAAGAGAGATACTTTATGTTGGTTCCAGTTAAAACAGAACAGTTGAACTCTCAGAGAACTTGAAGGTTTTGTTTGCAGTTTCAATGTTGACCAAACTATAGCTCTTCTTTAAACATTTCAGAAATTGCACATTTTTCTCTGGTGATCTCAAGTACTTCTTACTACAAGACAAGCTACAGGCAAATGAATTAATAAAAATCCCAACAGATTTTCATGATTCAAATACGTGCTTAATATTTCAGATAGAGTTTTCTCTAATTTAATGGTTTTACTCATCCCTAGATAGAATCAAAACATGATCTGAGGGAAAAAGTGTTATTCAGTTTTATGATTCATCAAATAATTTTGAAGCACTGAGCACATTTTAGCTCACCATCTGTTACATAACCTCAATACAAAGTAAAAAATATTCTGGTTTTGGCTATAAACCTGAATTCCATTTTCAGAAAAAGGTTGGGATGACAAACAGACTACTATGAAGACACATTCAGCCAACAAAAAAAAACTCTAGCACTTCCAGGAATTAAGCCTCTCATTCCTATAATAACAAAAACCATCACTAACATAAGGTCATGTCCTTTCCTGCTTTTAATAATTTTTTTTAATATAAATTCTTTAGTATCTTTCTATTACTCATTGTAAATGTTTCATTTCACCAAGCCAATTATATTCACAATATATTTCCCAATACAGACTGTAACTGATTCATGAATGTGTGTGTAGCAGAGGCGTGTGCACTGAAAAGCAATCTCCAGTCAAATGCCTTCTTTTTGTCCACAGAAAGAACAAACAGGTAACCCCACATGTGTAATATACACAGCGCACTGCTAAAAATCAACAAAACTGAGAATCACGTATATTATGCAAAACCACCAAAACCACACACCCACACACACACTCAGGAGGTTCTGCAGTAACATTTCATTTATGTTTCTGAAAAGGACCAGCTCTCTCAAGGAAATATAAACACTGAGGGCCACCATGAGCACCAGCCCCTCGCAGACAGCTCAACACAGGCTCTGCTCACAGCTTTGTCCCACTTGTCCCTGTTTGAAATCCTCTGCGTGAGAGGGGCTGTGCTGGGTGACACCTCTGGGTCTGTGACCAGCAAGAGGAGAAGACAAAGTCAGGGAAATCAGGCTGGAGCTCAGGGCTCCCACCACTGCTGGCATTAGCTGCGTGCAGAAAGTGTTGGCAGTAGCTCTGAAATTACAAATTTGGGGTGTGGTTGTAGGGCTCTTACTGAGCAACCAGCACTGATTTACCTGCTGCCACTTTTTTCCCTTCTGAGTCAGTCTTCGTGCTGCCAGGAGCAGTTGTCCCACACATCCAGGAGCCCAGCTCCAGGGTCTCCAGTGCTGCTTCCCTGCCTGGGCAGGACACAGTCTCGGGGGTGCAAAGCCAGCCCTTCCAGCCAGTGACTCAGGAAGGGACACACAGGACAGATGCTACCAAGAAAAATACCAATGCCAGCTCCCACCAAGCCTCAGACAGGCAGTGGCAAACCCGTGCTGTGCCCTCACGTCCTCACTCTTCCCCCCCCATTCCACACCCCAAGTAAATCTGGTGAGGACAGTCCTCTGACACCTCTGTTCCAGAGAAACTACAGAACAAGCAAAGATGTTGCTAACACTTCAAGAATGTGCTGAGCTGGGCAGCGAGTTTACTAAGGATTGCCTGAGAAGGCAGAACCACCCTCCTGGGGCAATCTGAAGGCAGCACAGTATTAAACACTGTTTTTAAATCCATGAAGATAGGGTGGGTCAAGAATACAGATGATGCAAAAAGCAGGAGAGGGATGAACAAAGGCACAGGCTTTGGGCCAAAGAATAAACCCTCCTTACTGTGTAATGGCAAAGGTGAAGGGGAGTTGGCTGGCAGCAAAGAGGACCGTGCCCCCCTCCCAAAGCCGTGTTCCTGACACAGGAAGAAAGTGATGCAAGAGATGTTTCTGTATTTTGGATTCAGCGTATTCTGTGCAATGTCAAACGTTCAATGCGAAAATTTCCATCTCAGCCTGAAGAAGAACAGTGCAAATATTTGAGTTTAGTGAAAGCAGGAGGATGTTCCTGGAGATGCCCGGCAGCAGAGAGCAGGTCTGAGCAGCCAGGGCCAGGCAAGGCCCAGGGCCAAGGGCCAAGGGCAGTGCTGGGCTCTGCTCAGTCAGTGAGGCTGAGCCAGCACACCCCCAGCCTGTGGGGAGCATCCAGCCCGGGGAGCCTGTCCAGGGCCATGACACCTAGTAACAAACAAACAGCAAACAAAGACGGGCCGGGGACAACAATCAGCTTTAGAAGTTAACAGGAGAAACCTGGAAAGTGTAAAATGTATTTGTGTTGCTAGGCAAAGGCACTGAAACTAATTCTAGAGTAATGCTGTGTCAAGTAGAGTTTTGCACAGATGAATTCAAAGACCAGAAAACAAGGAAGATTAATTGTTATTTAAATTTCCAGACTTGGATCGCTCCCATAAGCTTGACAATGAAAAATTAATAATACCGATTCATGAGGTTTGCAATAAAAAGAAAGAGGCCAATGTTATGTTCTTAACAGGCATTAGCTAAGGGGCATGGAAAGGTTTAAACTCTTACCATTCAGAGCAGTGATGATGAGTGAAAAGTGACACAGGAAACTTAGGGACTGTTTTTAATCACCCTTGCATAGCTGTTAAAGGCACAATAAAATGGCAACACGACATTATAAACAGAGCATGTAAAAGAGCCTTCTGTGACAGGGAGAACTGTGACAGACACCCTTATTAGACAGGTTGGCTTAAGCATTCACTCTGTCACCCTCCCCAGCTGGTCAAATGCTCTGCCCCCATCTCAAAGCAAACCCAGCTTGTTCAGCTTTGCTTGGCCCATCTTTAGGTTAATATTAAAAAGTTGATTTATCAGACAGTTACTTTAAAAACCAAAGCAAGCACCAGCACAAGAGTGTTAAGACTTTTTCAATTTCACAGAAGAGATGTCAGCTTTGTTGTAAAAGCCTCGCATGATGTGGAATACAATTTAAACAATCTGGGATGCTTGGAAATAGATTTGTAGAAAAGGAACCATCTTCCCATGAAGACACTGGGAGAGGCTGGAGCTTCCTGGAGATCTCTGGTTGTGTCAGAATTGAATTTTGCACATCTGTCTGCAAACCACCCCACAAAGAGCATTTCACAACATTGTCTTTGCCCTGGTTTTCAAAGAATCGTAGTACCAATAATTCCCACTAAAGTCACTGGGAACACGCAACCAGTGAAAGGAATCTGAATGTTTATGTAATTTATGAATTACATTACATTTATGAATTACATGTAATTTATGAAATACATCTTATGAAGAATAAATTATCATCAAGCCATTTAGTCTTGAAATGTGGCCTGCAACCATACTAAATTCTAGATGTTATTCATAATTTACAGCAAGAGTTTCAGCACAGAGCCTGAAAGCTTAAAAAAAAATCAAGGCAAATATTTCTGGTTTTTATAATTCACTTTGGATTCTTATTTCCCTGCCAGATATGAACTGTAATATTGAAGATAAAAAACAACTATCATTCAGAATGAGCACTGAAAAACTGCAAATTTGTTTCCAGCTGTTATTTCCTTTAGCTATTACATCACAGATGTGCACACACATTTATTTTACTAAAAAACAATGCATTTAAGGCCACAGTTAAAGAAAATGGGGTCTCCTTCTAATGACTTGTTAGCAATACCTACACTTCATAATCATACAACAATATCTAGCACAAAGCCCATAAAAAGGAATATTGGTGCTCATGTCATTTAAATTTCTTATTCTTCCTTCCTTTCCCCAAATGTGTACTGTGTACTCACCTAATCTCACTTGTCATTCTCAGAAATGTTTAAAATAGTGAAAAGAAACTTCTTATGGAGAAAGATGATTTCCCTTAAGGCTAGGCATAAATGAAGTATTCCAAGGAATAATATCTATAGTGCTCAAAGATGAAGGATCTTTCACAAAACCTACAGTTTTGGACATTTTTATTTACATTCTTCTTCCAAAGTGAGGCATAATATCACTAATTAAGAACAATGGATTTTTCGTAGATGACCCAACAGATGTAAAAAAAAAATCCAAAAAATAAAAAGCTCACTAAAATCTTGAAAAGGAAATCAAACAGCAATTAAATAAAAATTATTATATTTAAGTGTGCATTTAATACATGTAAGTAAATCCTCCCAGTAAACAAATGAGAGTGCAAATAAGAAGTTCACATGTAAGTCAACAAGCCTGCACTTCTGCAAACAGACATGCCCCACCACACCAGGAGGCAGCTGTGTGCACAGTAGACCAAACCTTTCATGTCACCTCCTAATATTAAAAAGGAACACACAGCAGTATCTTACTGTTATTATCCTTACTTTTTCAAGATGTACATTTTTGTTTTGTTGCAAACCAGTCCATTCTCATGGCTTAGAGGAGCTGCAGACAAGCCATAAAATTATGCCACTACTTCCCTGCCTTTTCCATTTTACTGTATCCAACTGTTTTTAAAGGAAATACATTTAAAAGTCTTTTTCCTCAACAAATATCTCTTCATATCAAGATTGTCTGTGAAATAATTAAAATTGCTCAATGCTAACCTAGAAAAGGATTGCACAACACTGACAAATAACTCCCTAGACATAAGGACATGGCAAATGACAGGATGTCAAAAGCAAAAGGAGGGAGACACCTGCAAATTAATTCTGTCATCTGCTCCTTGCTCACCCACTCACATCACATGGGGCTGAAGAATGAGGGACCTCACCTCAGCAGGGTGCTGAAAGGATCAGAAGAAAAAACAAAGCAGCAGCTGATCATAACAGTTACAATTGAAATTTGGAAGGGAAAAGCACAGAGAAAACTGAAAAACAGAATTTAAATACAGAGATGGAGAAAGAGAGAAGAGATAAAACACCCCAGGCAATTAAAGAGGGAAGACTGCATTAGAAGAAAAACAGGGGTTAGCCCAGCGTGTTAAACAAAGGCCCCCTTACACCAGAGGGACCCTCTGTGCCAGGGCACACTGAGGGGACTCAGGGGTGGCACTGCTGCTTCTGAGCCTGCAGAGCAATTCCCCAGTTCTGGAAGAGGAAGAAGGCAGGTACAGGCACGAGTGATATCCACCATCCCTGCTGAACTCCACTGGAAGGCTGCCAAAAAGTGAACACAGTTGAGGATTAATTAAACTATGAGCAAACTACCATTGCTGAGCAAATCCTTCCCTCCTTCCTGTGCTTGAGAAACTGGAAGAGGGAACACTGAAGTGCAGAGGTCGTGCAGGAGCACCCATCACCCTGAGGATGGCTTTGTGGCTCTGGAGGATCCCCTGGGATATTTGCTGCTCCCTTCACATGGGCAAACCGAACTGCTCCTGCTGCACTACAGACTAGAACATCAAAAAATGGAACAACCAGCAGGGAAATTTTCTGTATTTCTTGTAGGCTTTTTCCCATTGGGGTTAGAGCAATCCTAACATCAGGATATAGATGCCTGGCTGAAAATCTGCGAAGTTTACATGACAGCATGCCTTTACGGAAATATTTGTGTGGAGAAGGGCTATGTTTGTGGGAATCTGCCTTAGGGTATCCTTATCAATGCACAGTTGCTTTCCCTCCTCGGGAGCAGGTACCACTACCAGTGTAAAATGATAGCTTGATTGTTGGAGTACTTACACGGTTTTAATGAGTAGCTGCTTAAATGGTCCAGCAATTCCACACACAAATATTTGACCCCAGGGCTACAGTAATCTATGGACCTCCCAATTACAGAAAGTACTCTTTTTTCTTTTGCTTTGCACTTGAACTATTCCTTTTATTACTTACTCCATATCCTTTCCCACTGTTCCCCTATGGAGCTTCAGGTGATTGTGGGAAATGGCAGAGGGAGATGTACATTACCCACACATGTGAGGGAAAAGGGTCTATTTATTTACAAACCTGGCAAATGAAATACAGGAAATGTGGAGAAGTTTATGTGGAAAAGTTCCAGGTAACTTTTTTTTTTCCTAGAACAGTGCAAAAAGGGATGTGAGCTAAAAAATGGGGCCCAGAGCTAGAGGTTCAATATAATACATGCATTTGCCCATAGTTAAATGTTGAAATCCTGACCTTTTAGGTGTCAATACCTGCTGTAAATGTTTAAGAGAGGGGAAAATGGAAATTCTCATCTAATTCAAGTCATGCCAGAAACATATTTGCACTGTCTACAGTGATACAGAAACCATATCAAGCACAGCCTGATCATATTAAATTTTTTAATTAAGTCCTCTGCAACTATGAACAAAGTCTTTGGATGTTTCTTCATGAAGTCCAACTTAAGACACACATTCCAGTACTTAAAAACTCTTGCTGTTTATGGTAAGGGATTCATTAAAGTACTTTCAAAATATAAATTCCGTATCTTTCATATAATAATTGCAAAATCTGCTTTAAATGTGTGTTTCTCAGTGCTGATAATACTATAACAGAATTGGAAAAGAAGAAAGCCAAAAGTAATCTCTGTCTAATGAATAACAACATTTTCAACTATTTGGATGAGCTAAAAATACTGAGCTTGGATGAGGATGGTTAGCTTTGAGCTAAAAATAGCAGAAACAAAAAATATTTAAGACAAAACAAACAAAAAAAATCCTAAATCATTCCTAAGAATTTGTGCAAAGCTTTAATATTTATAACCTCTTTTTCCAAGCAGAGCTTCAAAACACAAAGAGGACGTGAAATTGATAACAAAGGAAAGACGCCAAGAATGTACCAAACAGAAAGAATTTCTGCATTCCTTCTGTGAACATGGAAGTCCTCCCTCTGAAGCAATTTATCTTGGCTGATGAGGGATTGGTGGGTGTGCCCAAGACAAAACTCATCAGACAAAGACATGTTTGTTTGCTTTTCATTTATCTTGAAGTCAAAAGCGCAATATGTGTCAGTGCCAATGTGGGCCTTCCCAGATCTGCACTCTGCAGTGGGATATGAGATGAAGAGAAATTTTCTTCCAAAGGGAGGACAAGTCTGTAACCAACTCCATGCTTATCATAAATTTGTATAATAAGTAGCCTTTGGAATGGCTGTACAAGCATAGTGAAAAGCATTCTAAACAGATAAGACAAATAAAGCCTGAAGGCAGCATCAAAGACAGAGGTGATACAGTCTGTTCCACCTCCTACAGTAGAATAATGGCCCACTCATTGCTACAACTGTGGGACTATAGGGCCTTGCTCCCTGCAGTGATGTTCCACCCCAAAGAAATGTAGATCCTTAAATTAGCATAAATTAGTCACTCAGAACACACTTCAGCTAAAAGCTCAGGCCTAACTGGAAGACAAACTTCCTTATTTTATGTTTTTGATTCCAGTCTTGCACACACTAAAAATCTGTCTTTGAAGGTGAGATATTATCCAAAATTAATAGCTGTGGGAACATAACAGCAGAAGTTCCATGTGGACAAAAATTGACCCTGAAGGCTGTATGCCCAGTAAGATCAAACAGAGTACAATTAACTTTCTGTTTAGAGCAAGATTAAAGATCTTTGGAAGACAGAGTCAACACTTTACTTCAAAGATAGATACGCAAATTTATTCTGACAAAAAAAAACAACATAAAGTGAAAAGTCAGAAAAAATTGTCTTGGATCTCTACTAATCAACATTGCTTTTCTCAAAATGGAAGTCCAAGAGATCCATCATCAGAAATTCTTTGTAGATGAACTACATGTTAAGTGACAAGTTTAAATCAATTTATGAATGCCACATCGGTATTTTTATGCATTATACCTGATATTATTTTATATTTTTAACTGCACCTTGTTTCAAGATGCAAAGAGCATAGAATTAATGCACTGCACATTGATCTTCATTCTGTTTTGTACAGTCACAATTGCGAAGCAGAATCGCTGGAAATTGGGAAATTCTGAAATCCTGAATTGTTGCTCCACCATTCAGGGTTAAATTCTGCCTTGACTGCTTTTGATAGATTGACAAGAATAAAAATAGTACCATGATAATCTTTTCTCTCTGAAATTTGACTAATTCTATTTACTTTTATACCCTTATTAATCTCTTGGGATTACTAGTTTTAAACTACGCAAACCAAAATATATTATCTGATGCAATCATTTGATGAAATTAATGGGCTGAGTTATTACTACAGAAAATGAGTGTTCAGTACCCCAGGGAATGAGGGCCTAACAAGGGGATAGCAATGCATTGCTTTTTTGTCCAAAATTTAATAGTTACATAATATTTGCTGTTTCCCACCCATATATGAAAACACATAATGCAGTTGGTATTTAACTTGAATTTGTCTCATTCTCAGAATAGCCCATGGGGATTTTATTTATTTACAAAGGCATTGAAGAAAGAAGATATCCACTGCAATTGCTTAATTCCTGGTCAAGACCTAGGACTGGCTTTAGGCTGTATGAGCTTTAGAGGACTCAGCCTCCCTGTTAGAGTGTGCCAAATCCTACCAAAGCCTGAATTTTAGCCCTGTTATCTTCAATCCTGGAGAGAATTCTGTTTACCTCAGGAAGAACCCACAGAAGAGGGATGAGGTCTGTGCCTTCCAGAAGCAAGGTGGGGAAAAAAGCTTCTGCCTAAAAAAGATGCTACAAGGAATTTATCGTAAGTTTCAGAAGAAACAACAATATAGTTGGTTTTGTTGCAATCCCTTTTTTCCTGCATTCAACCAGTTCTGCCTCACATGCCTTTTATTCAAATATTTGAAGACCACTATCATGCCCTAGACCACCAGAAGAAGCATTTCTATTTTCAGAGGTAGGTCAGCAGCAGAACATTGTATATGAAATGTGGACCCTCTCATGCAACATCTGACTTTTATCTTTTAATCAGACAGTGACTACATGGCATGGAATAAATGCAATTAAGTAGCAAAGCCCAGTAACAATGGGGTTAGAAAGAAATTTTGAACCGACTGCAGTGCAGCAAGTTATCCTTTTTTTACAGGTTTTACTCCTAACGTACAGAAACCTTGGAAAAATTATATCTTTTCATAAGATTCATATAAAATGCAAAACATTCATAAATATGGTTTTAAGCTACTTCAAATATAATGCTGTAAATCTTATTACAGACTTCAGATGTAATTGTTCTGTTGTTTGTCTCATAACGCTGTGCCTCTTAACTTTATATGGTTACAAAGGGGATTAATTTTGCTTTAGTCCTTTGTTTTCTTTTGCTAATAAAGACCAGACTTGTTTATTCATTTTCTTTCAAGTACTTCTGTTTCTTATAGCATGAGCTCATACAGCTGTAATATAGAAAATCAGTATAAAAGTCTAGATGGTTCAGGTAAAGTACAAAAATTTGGACAACCGAAGAATCATCAGAAGCTCTTTTATTTCCTCTTATATTTCTCATATTCCCTCTTACATTTTTCCATCTCTATATTTTGCTTTTATTTCAAACTAATAGAAACTTTTTTTCTCTCTTCCTAACTTCATATGCTTTCCTCTCAGAATCCAATTTTGTCTTTCCAAAATATCCCCTACAACTGTGAATACCTTGCTATTAAGGGCTTATAAGTCCATCTCCTTTAAAGGCCATCTTGTCAACAAGGATGTACATTTCCAGAAAAGCCCATCTGATCCTCCTGTCAGCTGAAAGCCCCTGTGGATGTGTAGATCTTTGCTGGTATGAATATGTAGCTGTATGGCAGATATGGCATATCTAGATCAGGTCCAACAATAACTTTATACATTTTGGAAAAAAAAAATTAAAAGAAAAAGACATGTTGTAAAGTAGTAGAGTAGAAATGCCTTCAAAGTTTAAAAATAACATAAATATTAATTGCAATTATTCTGTATTGCATGCCTCTAGCCTGTGCTGTGAATCTGGATACAGCAGAATTATGAACAAAAAGACCAGGTTAGGTAATTGCCAAAATGAAATGAAAATATACAACTGAACTAAACTGTTAGAATCAATAGAGATTTTGGTACTCTTCTGTTGCAGGATCCCAACATACTAGTTACAAATAGGAGCTACATCGTTTACCTTGACAACATTCCTTTACATTCTCTAGCTATAATTCTATTTTAAGGAAGAAATACTGTTTTAAATAAAACAATCATGAAAACAGGTCTTTTCATTGTATTCCAACAACAGAGACACCTCTGATCTGTCATTTCTGGACTACAGCTTATGTGCATATTAATAAAGCACTCACTTGTCATTGGCAAAAATTTTCTTTAACTTAATGAGAGATAAGCTCTTAGAATGCAAATATCAGAAAGTTTACTTATGGAATTTTTTTTCTTGTTTTTACCCATCTCATGCAGATGTCTAAGGCAGGATGAACAAAACTCAAACACTGCTATGCTGCTTATATAGACCTTCATACAGACTTTGTGGCTTCATCTCCCCTTCCCCTCTAAATGCACCATGTCCCAAGCACCACACAGCTCTGCTTGTACATGCACTTGGTACTAACAAGTTTAAAGTAGGAAGTGATGGTGATGTGATAGCAAATGAATGTTGGCAAAATGTCAAATGTCCGGTGTAAAATTTTATGAGCAGGCACATTCCAAAGTAATGTGGACACAAGCCATCCACTGTAGCTCATTTTGGCAGAAATATTGCAAAAATATATAATTTTAGCATATATTACAATTCACTTGCAGATACTTAAAAACACATCCATCAACTTCCCCAGAAAGGTCAAAGGAACACATGGGCAGATACAAGAGGAACTGGTGCATCCAAAAACACTGGTTGAAAACTAATACAAAGGCAGATGAATCAAAGCTTTTGCACAGGTTCCTCAGTGCTGACTAGAAGTAAAAACACATCTAACATCAGGGAAATGTAAGTGAGCAGGCCTTTGCTGATGCTACTGATGTTACTGCCAACAGGCTGTGCACAGTCAGGCACTTCTGAACCAAATCTCTGTGCACCAGTGAGTGTTTTACAATCAAACATACCTCTGAAACATCTTTAAAAATATACTCAAGTCTACTATGTGTAATATAGGCAATACTTAGTGGACACTCACAGCAGCAAGGAAAAAGGCACAGTAGAGTTGAAAATTTTGTTAAATCATTTGAGCTGGTAGGTTTTGAAAAGAAGAAATCATTTTATTACCCAATTTTATACTTCTAAACACACAGTCATTGGCAATTAGCAGTTTTCAGAATGAATGGAAGTTCAAAGTGTTCATTCAAAGTGTTATTGTATTAACTCTTATTTATATAACCAATTCCAGTTCACAAAAGGAAATGTGACATTTGCCACACTTAGAGACCTGTGGTGTGCAGTGTTTCTTCATGTCCCAAAAATCAAATTCTTTAGCTGGCAGAAAACACTTGATACCTGGAAGAACTGACCTCTTGGAATATTCATCTCTAGACATTATTTAAACACAAAGCAATATAATATCTGTGAAAAAAGGGGAACCTAGCCAAGGTTTTGAGATCCTCTGCTATAACTTTCAAACCCACTAACTGTCAGACAAAACTCCTTTAAAAAAACATATGACATCCCTCAAAGCTCTATCTGTCCAAGGCTCATTAGCAGTAAGTCATAAAAGACATTAACAAGGGAGATATTTTTAATGAGCTTGCACATTGTGTGTCTGCAGGCAGCCTGACCCCTTCTTGTGGCCCTTGGGCTCCCGTCTTACCAAAATAGATTTCCTCTCGTGCAATTCAGCTCCTTTGGCTTTGGTCAGCACTTAACAAGCTGTAATGAAACAAGTAAACTAAAACCCAAACAAAATCCTTCTAAGTACCAGCCAAAGCATTCATTATGGCTGCACAAGAGTGCCCAAACACATCAAATTCAGGTCCCCCAGATACCAACAGGTAAAGTTGCTTTCACAGCAGAGGTTGTACATCATGTGCAGAGAGCGTCTAACACCTGCTGCTAGTGACTGATCAATAGCAGGCAAAACCAGCCAATGTCCTTTACCAGGCTTTGTGTGGCCAGGATTATCCCCCAGGAGTGGGAACCTTCAGCTCAAAAACAAACAAACAAACAAACAAAAAAGGCAAAGATCCTTAAGAATTGTTGTGACTATAGAGGCCATGAGAAGTTAAGGAAATGTCCAGCTGGATCACACACCCACAAAATCCCTATCATAGGCTTTGGCTGGTCCATAGGGTCAGCTTCAGGCAGAAGCTAATGGAGAAGACTTCTGATCGTGGAGTGGAAATGTAACACTGATTGTCAAAGGTGCCTTGGGAACACTGCCCAAGACACTTAAGAACCACCTCGATGACTTTTTCATTTGTCTCCAGAGTTTCCAGAAGTCTAGACTTACTATCTTGGAAATGTCAGTATCAGACAAATTTATGGTGAGAAGCAAAGTTCATGAGATAATGTGGGTGGGGAAAAGAGGATGTTGAGGGGAGGGAGAGGGAAGAGAGAGAGATAGTAAGTCTAGACATTATTTTTAATATATCTTCCATTTTGTGACATCATCTTGACTTCTAAGGATCTGGTTGATCTTGAGCTCATGAGGAAATAAATCCAGTTCATAGACAATGGCATCAGTTCATTTGACTATGATACAAATTGATAAAAACAACAAGCCTTGATTTTATCCAGTTCAAGCATCTAACGACCAGGGATTCATCGTGATGCACATATAGCTAATGCCTAACTCAAACAAAGTATAAATTCAAAGTTGCAGAGAAAGACTGCAAGCCAGGGTCACACAGAAATCCATAAATATGATGCTAAACTATCAGGATTTCCTTAAGTGAGTCCTTCAGTCAAAGCTGGGACTAAAAGTAATGTAGATGACAGTACTGTCCAAGGTTCCTTCCATTCTTAGCATTCATCAGTCCTTAATTCATGATGGTGTTGAACTTCAGTTGCACTGTACATATTGTGCATATTCCTATTCAGCCTGAAAGCAATTAAGGCTTAAAAATGTGCCCATTTCACCTGATGACCAGAATGAGCTTCCAACCTGTCTGGTTAAACAAAGGAGAAAGGCAAATCTGAAAACATTAAAGGGCTTAAACATTCTCTTTGATTGTCATTAACTGATTTACATCTGGAAAAGGCATCAGAGAATATAATGTGACAAAACTAATGGGTTAAGATGTTTGCAGGACAAGAATAATCCTTATGCTATAGACAGGAAATATTCAACTCAGAATAAAGTTTAATGAGGGCAAAATAAAGCCTAGGCATGTGGAAATGCTCCACTTTGAGGATACTCTTTATAGCAATTACTCTTCAAAGGTAATGTGTTAATGTTTTTGGCAAAAGATTACAATTAAATCAGATGAATAGTTTCCAATGTTTTTGCATCTAATGTGCTCAAAATTGTCCTTTTGCTCGTATTATGAATCTGTCATCCTTGTATTTTATTTTGGCAATACATATATAGACTGATTTCAATTTTGTCAAGAATTTATAAACATCTCAGCCTATGAATCTAGTTTATAACATGACAAATAATTGATTTGTTTTCATTATTGTTTTTTATTTTCCAAGAATATCACATGAGGAGAAAAACTGCCAGTTAATTCCCACTTGTTTCCTATTTCTTCCAGAGAGACTTATTTTCTTATTTTTCGTATTAAAATATTGCCCTTAAAGATTGACAATTGTCTTGAGTTTTACAGACATTTCTAATTTCTCTCTAAAAAATTCTTTTGCATTGATGTGCTTCTGATATTAGCACAGTAATGAAGTAACACAATAATTCCCTGATAAAGCTCAATTTTGGGATAAAAAAGAGAACACTGAGTACAAAGTGGAGAGACACATCTGAGTTGGGATTTCGTCAGTGTTTAACATCCCACATACGACCTCAAAAATTTAACCCTGTGTTTCAAAAACGATGCTCTAATATTTTTTTTCCTCCCACAAACTTCAGTAATAGCAGTAAGGCTTTTTTTTTTTCCTTTCCGCATACAGAAATTCCTTTTCTTGGGAAAAAAAAAAAGTACTTAATAAGGTGATAAAGATCACCTTGAAAAGATTCAGATGAAATGCACAACAAAGTAATGAATGCACTTAGGTAACAAGAACAGGTAACAGGAGCAGGAGTGTATGAGGAGCAACTCATACACTCATGGAAACCTTAAACTCTGGATTGCTCTTTCTCTCACACTTTTTCCTACTCTGCCCTCAACATTTCAAGTTCTCCCATGTTTACTATACCCTGCTCTGCACAGGAAACCCCACCTTTGCAGGACTCAGCAATTCAGCCTTTTTTCTGACCTGTATTCTGGGACTTCTGAGTTCTTCCCCAAAATAAGGCCATGTCCAGTGGAATTACACTCCACCAAGGTCTCTGCAAGCACTTTTGGGTCACAGAAAGTCATCCACAGAAACAAGTGACACTTGGGAGATAATGGATATTTATTCTAAAACCAGAAGAAAATTGTGATACAGGAGAGAATCGCAGGAAAGAACCTCAGAGAGAGGAGGAAGAGTGGCCATCCTGTGTTTTCAGACAGAAGTAGGTTTTTTTAAAATCTCTGTCAAAAGAGTTGGATGAAGACAATTTTATGTAAGGATGCCAAGCAAAGGACAGCCTGGGCTGGGACAAAGCAGCCTTGGGCAACAGGTGGTGATGGAAGGATCCCTGACAGTTTAGCTCAGGAAGACGCCCCTTTCATATTATCCAGACTTTGAATGAAATAAAAGCCAAAAATAAGGGTGTTGAACATGGGGGTTTTTGGTTAAAGAAAAAGAAAAAGGAAAAGAAAAAAAATAAAAAGAAAAAAGAAAAAAAAAGTTAAGAATAGGTTACCCTTGTGTTTAAACTTCTATTTTCAAAACACACAAGTGAGCAGATAGGGCCTTCTTATTAGTCTAAGTTTTTTGGTTTTCTAGAGATTAACATTAATTACCTAACCAATATAAATAGGAAATACCAATATGAAAGGTATGGTAGTCTTGGATCCCCAAATCCTGGCTGGATTTGACCTCTACTTCCTAGATCCCAGTTATTTTGAATTGCAGTTCTTAGCTCTTTGTGTGATTCCTCTTGTATTACTTAATGTACTCCTTTAACCTCTTTACTTAGTCCATACCTATTTCCACTGCCATGCTGTCCAATAACAAATCCTCATTTTTTACATATTACAATTGTTTATAGCTTTAGTTTTGCAGGAGGACAGGAACACGTTAATGACAAGAGAATATACCCTCCCTTTTTGTCCTAGTGTATTACAAAGTAGCTACAGCTACTAGCATTTTATTCCTTTCCCATAGTAGGGTTTGTGCCATTCTCCCCACAATTACAATGAAAATAAAATAGATATACTATGTCAGCTATCAAAAGAAAAGGAAGAAATTTGTACCTCTTAATAGTATAACAGTCCATTAAATTAGGCAAAGAAGATGGATTTGAGTGGAAACAATGTATATTTTCTGCTCAAATACTGCCAGAAATCTGACTCAACATAAGTGCTTTATTCAGAATTAGTGTCAGGAGCCAATGTCCTGATGCTCCTGCTCCCTTTTCCCATCACAGTCTTCAGCACTGAGGAACCCTCGCTCATCCCTGGGCTTTGAAGTGCATCCTCAGCCAGAGATCCACATCCTATCACATGCCCTTGAGGAAGTTGACATCATTTACCTTCTTAACTACTATACTCTTGTATAAGAGTAGAACAGGCATTCTAATTATAAATAACTGTAGACATTTCAAACACTCAGGTCTTCCAGTAAAATTGCTGTAAATTTAGAAGAGATTATTGGATGAAATGGTCTTGAACCATGTATTCAGTGCCTATCGCTGCTCTTCATCCTTTTTGCTACAAAGTCTTTTGGACATTGTTGTAATTCTTTGGTTTTACCTATGGCAGAAGAGCCTGCATTCCTGTTTAATCACTGTGGCTTGATGTGCCTAGCATTGTTTCCTGGGATATGGAGTGACCAGAAGCCTGTGGGTCACAGGTTAAACTCTCTGGGATATGTGCATACATTTCCAGCATTAATCCCAATTTTGATTTTCAGGATATTCAAGAACTTCGAGGCTCAGCTGAAAGAAGTGTATTGTCCTATTATAGAAAAGGGGGATGGGAGGGGGAAGCATATAGAAAACAGTTTTCTAAAAGGCAGCCTCTTTTCTGCCAGAATAATTTCAAAATACCAGTTGAATTGCAAGTACAATTTCTGTTCCTTGCACCTCTAAGTGGACTTGACTGTGGATTCAAAAACAAATGTACCTGTTTATTCTCTAAGGGAAGACTATTTAGAATAAGTGTATGCTTACAATTATGGTAATACTTAGAAACTTCAGTTATGAAAGGATTTGGTTTGGGTTTCTTTTTTTTTCTTTTTTCTTTTTTGTATATAAGTTGCAGTAAAATCTAATGAATTGTATTGAAAATGCATGATTTTTGCATTCACATCACATTGCTCCTTCTCTGTTCACAAAGTCTCATAAATGTAACCAAGACAGATCAAGTTTCACTGAGAAAATTAGCCTAAGAAAAAAAGCAGAATTCCCTTCCACTACTACCCTTTCTGCTTCCCTCATACACTCACAAGAGAAAGACTGAGGTAATATCAGCTGCACAGAGAAGGAAGAAATTAGGTCCAAACATGACATTTCATGCTACATGTAGACTATGTATTTATGAGAGCTTTACATATACTCATATTTGTCAATAAAAACATAGCTCTACTTGAATGCACAGAAACTGTGAAACACACTGAATATTGCCTTTACTTTTTGCTTGGCCTCTAAATTTTGTCTCCATATGCAGAAGAATGAAGATTACCTGTCAAAATAAAATGCTGTAAGAATGAAATATACAGCATGTACTGTGGGAAAGTACTTGGTTTCCCTACAGATACAGCAGCTGGTGTGCACTGCTCACAAGTGCTTATTTAATTCTGCCAGAAAAATAAAATAGTTTATGGCATATTTCAAGTGAAGACATCTTGATTTTTTCACATGCTTAGTATTCACTATTTTTTACTTTAATATTCATAAGTCTTCACTGAAAATCAGCACTTTTTGTACTATAAAAGGTTAATTTTTATGTCTCTTTCCCATTTAATGTAATATACTATCACATAGCAAGGAAATCAAGATGTCTTTTAAATCCAGCTTCAAGTATCTACACACTTCATGTTAAGCTGCAATGCTTAGTTTAATATCTGTACAGGACTGGTAAACATTTTACATAATGAGTTATGTAGCCTAAAGGACAAAGCCACAGCATTCAGAAGGTGGTATAATAGGTCTGAAGGATGACTGTACACTTGAGAGGAGGCAAAAAAACCCAAAACAAGGAAATCTTTACCACAATTGCCAGAAAATAATGTAGTCACTATGTGAGCACACCCTCTGGCACTCTCTTCTGTTAGGACAGGAGAGAAGTCTACAGTACTGTCATGGTCCACAGGCTACAAATGTTCCCAATGTAGCTTTGTATTCAAAGCTTTTGACAAAAAAGGTCAACAGCTGTGGTTCACTGAAAGTCTGGGGGCAATAATTCAGTGTTTTAATGACATAAATGACAATAGTTTTTCAACAAGAGAAAGAACAGAGAGAGGGCAGAGACAGCAAAAATGGAAAATAAAATTAGTCTTATTTCATTTCCTTTCTATATTACTAGTTGGAATAAAACATAAAATATTGTTCCAAATTCCCTCAAGTGCTTGAACTCATTCTTCAAAATGAAAAGCGTTAATTACCTGCAGCAGTTACGTTCATCCAATGCAAAAAGATTTCGTTTGGCCTGTCCAACCTCCTCAGAGCTGCTATTGGACTTTCATTTGGGCAGTGAAGGGAGGGCATGTGTGTTATTATGAAAAGACTCAATCCGAAATATACAAACAAAAATTCCTCAAGGATCAAAGGAAATCAGATCATTAATATCATACTTGCACACACATTTAAAATTTTATTTCTAAATACTGGCACAGATAACAAAAGATTCTATAAGTACTTCACATAACTCTGAAAACGCATACAGCACTTCCAGAAGTGATGTAAAAAAAAAGTGTCTAGTGAAGATAAAATGTTTCCTACATGATATTAATATTATCATTTAGGATGAGCCAAAAAATATCATTCTGCAGGCTCAATTAAACTGCTTTTTAACTCTGGGAAACTCTGGGATCAAAATATTTACTAGATACAGACGTTATGAACTTACAAACCAGAAAAGCCTTTTATAATTCTTCCTTCTACACTTCCACTGTTTTCCTAACATTCCTACCATTTCGTGATGTGCTTGTGATTTTTCACAGGAGCTCAAAAGGTTCAGCTCAGCCAAGGAACCAATGGAATAACTTTTGCTCTCTTGTTCTCATAATCTCTTTTATCCCCAGAACACGCCTCCCACCACTGGCCAAGCGTGTCATCAGCATGATCCTTTTCTCCTTCACTGACACCAGCAGCCTGAGTGCCACAGTTTTGTCTCCAGTGTGATCCCTAGGAGCTGAACTCTCTGGCCCTAATGCAGATTGGGTTTTTTTCCTTCCTGCTCTCAGATTCATAACAAAGCCAATAAAAACGGAGGGTCTGCTCACGGAATCAGTTCCACACATACTTGTCTTATGGAGGTGAATAATCCTGCTGATTTCAAAAGAATGACAAATGTGCATGAAGTTCAACATAAGTGTAACTGATTGCAGGCTCGTGGCCTGGATGCTGATCCCAGGATTTGGCTCCAGCAGCACAACCTTATGCAGCTTGTGCTGATAAGCCTTATTTTAATATTAGTAAAGGGGGTATGGTACAGAACGTGTCTGTTAAAAGGTTTAAAATACATGTGTATTTTATTTAAGAAACGTTGAATTTCTGGGCAACCTCCCTAAATTCCTTTAGTTTGCTGAACAATTAGAATCAGCTTTGGCATTCTTGTGTAATGACGCAGTGGAGAATTAAATGACAGACCATATGTATATGAAATGCATGTAAATTCATACAAACATGCAGTAAAGTTAGACATATTATAAAAGAAAAAAATGCAAAAGTATATGCTGGTTTGTGCACACAAGGTTCAACACTGGTAAAAAACCTGCTGTGCTTGACTATGAATTTATCTCAACTTGCCTCATCTATAGAACAAAACAAATGTTTAAAACTTAAAAACAAACACCCTCTTTCAAAGAAAGTGCACATGTGTACACCAAGTCTGACCTGAATTTGCACACTGTATAGCATCCTTCAAAACTTTTTTTTGGAAACAATTTTCAAATTTTCAACAAAAATGTTCCTAATTATCCCCATATAAAGATAATTTTTATACACAAGAAGACACCGAGGCCCAAACTAGCAACAAATACAGAATCTTAGGAAAAGGAAGCAGAATTCTCTGTTATCTGTGTGCCCGGGCGCTACAAGAGTTTGAAAGCCACGCACACGCAGAGGCACTTGTGCAGGAATCAGGGGCAGTGCTGAGGTACAACATTTTAGTCATGGTGTCACCCACACAGAACTCTTGGCTTACATAATGTCACAAGTATTCTAACACCCACATCAAGATGTCACCCTGCTTACAAAGCAATCTCTCAGAAGCACGGGCAAACCTGATGATTAGCTTCCCATGGTTTCACTGGTGTTGCTTTCCTGACATTCCCTGACAGTCCTGGGGCTCTTGACCCAGGACTGGTGTGATCCCCATGGGAGCTGTGAGCCACACAGCCCTGCCTCACCCAGGGTCCTGGCAGGGAAAGGGGAACTTGCATTTTCCTGCTGCTGCTCCATGGGCAAAAGGCATCCTCAGCAACTATCCAGCTCTTCCTGAGCACAGCAGCCTGAAAGAATCCTGCACTTCAGCAGTGCTGATAATGCTGGGAAACAGAGATGGAGAGATGGAGAGATGGAGAGACGGAGAGAGGAGCTGTCACCTGCACAGCCAGAGCACAGGGAGGGGCAGCTCACGCTGCTCAGGGGACAGCAGAGAAGTGACCAAGAGTGATCACCCAGAGCAGGCACCTCCTGAGCTCCCAGACTGCAGGGCCAGAAAAGCTGGAGCCCTGGACTCTCCAGTTTGCATCTCATGTTAGATTCCCTGAAACTGGCACCATACCACCTTTTGTATGGGTGACTGGTTTTGGAAACAGGAATGATGCTATGGCATTTGCAATCTCATGGCTTAGTTGTCATCTTTTTATACAAATAATTAATAAAAACTTTGCTTTCATGAGCAGTGAATTTTGAAGTACATCAGTAGTTTAGCATAGAACTAGAAAAAAATTAGAAAGTTAACCTGCATTTTGAGAGAAACCACTAATCTGGAAGAAGAAAAGAGCACAGCAGATTTTGGAAACATTTCCCAAAATACTTCAGGCCAGAATTTCCACGGGGTTTCTGAACCATGATCACAGCATTTATGATGTATGTATGATGACTTATTACAGATTTCCATCTAGCCTAAGGCATTTACTTTCCTAATTTGTTACATATCATAACAAGAAGAAAGTGAAAATAGTTTTTAATGACCACCAATGAGGAAAGATTTGTAAAATACAGACCACATTGATCCATGACAATAAGGAACACGGGTTGAAAGCAAGTCTCCCTCAAAGTGCTCAAAAACCTCTCTTCAAAAGCAGCACTGATTTATCATTAAAGCATAGGGAAATTGTAAAATAAAACCCCATCTCTATCCATCCATCTATCTGCTTTACGCATCAATTAGGAAAAGAATAACTCTGTATCGTCCATAATCTAAACACCTGCTAAAATAAAGTTTTGTTAACAATTCCATAGTCGTTTACTACAGTTATCATTTCAATAAAATTAATTGCTAATTACCTTTGCAACAGAAGAAACTCCAAACCAAGAAAAAAACCCCAAACAACCCAAATCCAGACTTAACATTGGTTGAACCCATTAGCCAAAGCAGTCACCCTTATTGTGGAATATCCTTCATCACTGTGGATAATCCTAACTGAGCAAGGAACATTTCCTTACTTGGTTAACCAATGTGTTTGTCCTTTGCATACCTTATTTCCCCATGAGCCAGTCCAAGCTCTCATCTGCTACTGCAGTTTCCAACTAGTCTCAGAATTAGAACAGACTCCTTGAATTTATGAGTGTCTGTTCAGAAGCTGGACAACTTCCAGGACACAAGATATGAAAGTGACCCTCTGATCTGCAGTCAGCAGTTCAATACTGCTCAAGGAAAGAACTTCCAGGGTGTTCAGTGGAAACACAAACTTGCATACACCGAACACAGCCCTCTGTGCCCCCAAAGTTCTGCCCAAAACAGTAGTTTGTGTCCATACTTCTGCAATTGTACAGGGACTGGGAAATATAGCTGACATCTGAAAATTACCTGGTTATAATGCAAAGAATTTATAATAATGGACATGGTTCTTGCTTCAGAGAATTTTATATCCATTAAGATGAAAACTCAGCTGTGGAGATAAAAGAAATCACACTTCTATCCAAGCCATAACACTAAGAATTCAGTGATTTTTCCAGCAATTACTTATGTCACATACACTGCAGTAATTTTTCTTCAAAAGAAACTCATTCTATGTTTATACACTTGCTGCACGGATTGGTGATGACAAAACTAACACTGTTCACGGATTTTTGCTGTAAAACTATTCAGTTTACCAAAAAGGTAGGGAAAACTACTGATTTTGCTGTTTGAAAGTATTTCCTGACAAAGTACTAAAACAAAATATAGCTCTTTTTAACTTTCATAAAAATCCCAAGTGGATTTTAAGCATGGAGCTTTATTCTTCAGCCAGATGCTATAGATACACAGGTGATCACTAAAGAAAAAAAATCTGCTAATGGCAGATCCCTTCATCATAGATATCTGTCACTGCAGATTTATCAGTTTAATTATGGCATCCAAGAATGCTTGTGCAGCTGTTTTTGTTATTAACTACATATCCTGTGGTAGTGCTAAGCTAAAAGCTTTAGAAGGAACATCCTTTACTCACAGCTACCTGTTCAGCAGCTCCATCCCCACAGCACAGCAGAGCTGTTCATGCCTTTGGCAGAGCGCTCATTGGGAGTCATACATGACTGAGCTTTGATAGCCATGCTATGCCCTTCTACCCAGAAAGAAAGAATGCAACTTATGTACCAGTAATTTCCTGTATTTTATAATTTAGGTATTCTCTTAATGCTTGGTTTCCTGCTGTAATATTAATAATACTAATTGATTTATGAGGAATTAAAAAATTAATATGTAAGCTTCAAGAAACTTCAGATTTGCCATTGGATATTTCCAGAGTTTCCATATCCAGACTGAGGGTATAGAGCAGGAATGCAGACTAGAAATTGAAAACAGATAATAAGTGTTTTCCTTGTGAATGACACAAAAGCAGGGAAGGATTTAAATGGCTCTGTGATTGGCATTGTTTCAGTGTTTCAATAAATCATTCTTGGTCTCATACAAATTTAAAGTTGCCAAATACTATTTTTTATTTTTTAACTGTTATATTCTTAAGTCATGTTGTGAATGGATTTAATAAGTAAATGCAACTAAGGAATTCAGCAATCTCAGCCAACTTCAATTTATATTTTTTTCCTGGTTAAAGGAAAAACAATTACTATACTCTGTATTACTCCTGAATCTTAAAATAAATGTAAGCTAAATGTAGGTCCAATATTAAACACATATATATGCATTTCATGCATAGGAATTTTGTATCAAATACATTTATAAACATTACATAACAATTAAGCTTTTCATTGCTGATAAATTCTAATTAATTGATGAAAGAGAGCCCTTTAAATTTCTATTCATATTTCTTTATTAAAAGATGTGCAATACCTGGAATCTTGTATCAAACCTTAAGTACAGTGGAGGAGAAGGTCACATAAAATGGACCCTCTTTCAGGTATCATCAAGATTCACTTTTTATTAACTATTTTACTTAAGATGCAAGTTAAAAGGCTTAAGTATGACTGATGAAACATTTCTGTACTTATTTCTATTTATTTACATATTATATAAACACATTCTGTATTGAAGAAATACTCATTACTGAAAATGTTGTTTGAAATTGTACATATTGATTTTATATGCCGGGTCGTGAGGAGCTACATGTTGTCTGGAAGATGCAAGGCGTCAGTGATTAGAGAAATTCCTATATGGCTGTATATGTATAAAACGGACTCTAAGTTCTCTATAGGAATAATATATCTCCCAATATAAGGATAAGGGGAAGTGCTGGAGTTCTGACTTGCATAAATAACAGAAAGCAAAAACTGGAGAAAAAAATATATAAATAAATACAGTCAAAATGAACTAGGTATTAAGATTAAATATTGGGAAATCTGAATATCTGACAAAAATCACTACAGGGCAAGCTTTGGATTAGACTTCTAGAAAGCCCAATTCAATCAAACAACAGTTGTCAAACTGGAAGCTGACACATCAGCCATGTCCTGTCCAGTGCTTTCCATCACGGGAATAAATTTACCATGTTATAAAGCAGTGTGAAAAATGCCCTAAATAAGGAACCGTAGTGGAAGTCATAGCCCCCCACCCTCCCCCCCTCATTTGTTATTTACATTAAAATAATGCCCAGAGGCTGTAAGCAGGATTGGAACCTGGAAACGAGTTCCAACAGCTCTTTGCATGGTGTTGTCTAAGCTTGTTTAGTCGGTATGTGTACACAAATGAACATGTTTGTGTACACACACACAAACACACACAGCCCTGCTTACTGCACATACAAACATACAGGCCTGATTGGTGTACTCCAACCCACGACTTTACACTATCAGGATGACAGATAAATACATATTTTCATATCCTATATAATGCAATGACCTCTTGGGCTGTAGGTGGGCTGAGTAGACACTTGTTTTATTTAAAAAGCAACCTAGGACCGAATTATCTGAGAACTGTTAGTTTTGTAGACAAAGTCCACAGTACTCACTGTGGAATAGATGCCATATACATTTTAGCATTAATTATTTTCCTCACTCTTCTCCATTTTATAAACTCATAATATATAAAGAAAATATCAGGTTATACTTCTTTGCTCATTATCTGACCAGTATTTTGAACATGGGATAAGGTAGACATATTTTTCTGCTATTTTCTCATTGCTGAGCCCGTGTAGCAAACACTTGATCAAGATTAAGGTAAAAATCCCTTAAATAGGATTTTTCCTTACACCTCATGTTAGAAGACATGAAGACATGGATTCACAGCAGCTGTGTTAACTAGGCACATAAGAATGCCCTTCAATTCTGTCCAGAATTACAGAGTATTATGTTCCACTGTGGCTATCAAATCCATGGATAATCTTAGCCTGGACACACAACTCCCTCTGTAAATCACTTTGCACCTTGTGACAATTTAACTTTTCTATCTGTGTCTGCAATCTGAAGGGGAGGGAAGGCAGAAAGATAAATCTATAGTATATCTTAGTTCCATGATGAGACCTCTGTTAATTAGGTCTTCCCCAATCATCACCTTTTAATTGGCATTTTTCTAGTATCAGGAAGAAACGCCTAAGATTTAGATGTCTGATGCTGCATAAAAAGGCCACCAAGAATGCACAGCCCTGTGCCAGCAGGGCAGGCTCTATTGACAACAGAATTACTTCTTGTTTTACAAAGTCTAAGCAATTAAGTACTTATAGTGTCAGAAGTGGAAAAAAAAATTGGGGGAAGAAAAGGCACAGAAAAATTGTCACAGGTTGTTTCTAAAAAGAGAAATGTCCTCCAGCCAAATGGACGTACCACCATCAGATTAGGAAGACGGAAAATAAGAGGTCTGAACCAATGGGAAAACCCTGAGCCCAGATGACAAACTTGTTATTCCATAGGTTTCTAGGCATAATCTTCCAAGATGTTTTCTGTTTTAAGATGTATAGACCAAGACTTCAGAGTTACAATACTCTGACCTCAGGCTTGCATAAGTTTTCTGCAGGGTTTTTATTTTGGGGTGTCTTGGTTGTACAAGGACTAGGAAAATAAATTTTAAACACCTCAACATCTCTTTCCTCCTTTCTGCCTCTTATTCTCTACAAAATTTTTTTTCTAGTCCTGTAATATTTGCCTCATGCTCATTTTTAGTCCTAAGGAGCCATATCTTCTGGAAAAGCTTACTTACCGGTTAATATTCTCAACCATTGTTTAAAAAAAATATCCTACAGAATTCCATATTCATAATCTTGTTCAACTATGTACTAATTAATTTATTGATGCATTCCTTCATTCCTTTTGAGCAAAATCTGATTTGGCCCTACATCTTATGTTTCCTAAAGATAAATAGGGCATTATTAAAAAAAGTTCTTGTTTATGCATAAGCCAAATGCACCTTGGTGAATATGACAACAGTTCTTATTTATGCACAAGGAAATCAAGGTTGTATTTGCATCATACAGTTTTAAAGGGTTTCTGACATTATGAGTTAAATTGATTCTGTTAATTGTTTTCAAAAGATGAGAAACATCCAGCTCTTTGATAATATTTTATGGCATGAATGATATTAACTTACTGACTTTGACGGTTATACCTTTTGTTCAAGTTAAATGTTTCTAAATATTTTTAATGAAAATGTGTTCTAAATAAATTCATCTAGCACTACATTTTATTCATCAGCAAAACTGCTAGTGATTAGAAGCTCATGATGTAGCCAATACAACTGTTTGTCTGAAAATCTACACATCTTAAAAAGAGAAAGAAAGAACGAGGGCAGGATGAAACATTTTTGATCATCTAGAACTGGATATATTTAAACTAAAAGATTGTTTAATAGCTTCTCAAGCTTTGATTTATTTCACATTGAAGGGATTTCATCCCACATAAAAAATGTCTGTTAAAGAAAAAGGAAGATTCTTTTCTTAAAACCCTCCCACCCCCAACCTTTGGCAGAACACATAATGTTCAATTTAGGAGCAGGTGACAGTGAGGTATCTCCCAAGGGCAGAGTATTTAGACTTTTACATAACTAAACAACCCTGTTGTGATGAAAGCTGGACATTCCTCAGTGCTGGGATCAAATGAAAACATTGGTGTTTCACTAAACTTTGAGACTGACAATGTAAGAGTTTTGCAAGAACCATTAAACATTTATCATCACATCCTGGAAATTACATTTAGACAAGGGAAATAGTTACATAAAGCAAACAATCTTGCATAGAGTAAAAAAAAAAATGCAGAAACTTCCTAAAAATGGATACATATTTAATTATGATGCCTCTTTGCAATAACCTGTCAGCAATAATGGGTTTCCATAAACAGGAAATGTTATTTTTTTAAAAAAAGAACAAATTATCATTATTATTATTATTATTATATATAGTATTATCATCTCTGATGACAGAAACGACATACTTTCTTTCTTCTGATTATGTTCAGTGCAAATTCCATCAAGTTGACCACTTGCACAGACCAAGTAACAGGAAATTTTCAAGGTCAGAAGAGAACAGTGGAAGTTTCTGTAACACAACTGTGGCAGAAGTTGCAGCCACTGGAGATCAGCAGGAAAAGGCTGAAGAGGCAGGAGAAATGATGTAACCTGGGAAAGGGAGGTTTTAAGTTTGGAAAATGAGGGTTTGAAGAGCCTGCAGGTTACTAATGAGGGAAGAACAGAAAAGAGGCTGAAGGTAGGATTGAAAAGAAATCAAATGAGCCTGAAACCTTGGAAGGAATATTGCAACTGGAAAAGGCTGTAGAGGGAAAGGAGATTAAGAGAATGGAGAGTCACTAGAGGCTCGAAGAAAGGAGATATTGAAATCCTGAACACAAAATTTTAAAAGAGCAAATCTGGGAAAATATGGATAAGGTGCTTCCTTGAATTATGAAGGCAAAGTTGAATATGAGGCATATCCATAACAATGTTGAGATATTAGTAATTGGAATATTGCAACATGTTTCATTTAGAAAATTTCTCTTAATGATATGAGGCAGATTGTCGTTGACAGGAGTGGTTGGCAGACTAAAAGCTCTTGGTACTCAAGAGGAAAACTGGAAGACTAATTTGGAGAGATAGCACAATTCAGGATTTCTTGGATGTCAAGAGTGTAGAAATTATGAAAAAGACAATAGAAAGTGATATTCCTCTTTCGCCTATGAAGTCTAGAATAGAAAGCTTCTATATTTTAGAATAATGTCTTACAAATCTTACAGGGACTAAACAACATGAACATTAGCTAAAACAGATCAGTTTTAGGAACGTATACCACCTTTTAAATATGCCTTTAACTGCCTATACAAATCATTGCTATAAGAGAAATTGCCCTCATCTGTTTTGCAAAACACCATTTCCAGAAGTGATGCTTGGTCTCATTGAAATAGAGATAAATATTTGTGTTCAGATGATGAATTCACTTGCTTGTTCTAAAGATTCTGCATCTATAAGAAAAACAAATTTGCACTAAGGTTTATCACTACTCCATTTCAATAGTGCACAGAAATCTGAAACTTCTGGAAATGCACAACTGTGCTTTATGCAACAAAAGCCTATTTATAAATTATGACTCTATACACAATATGCCTTGGGGATTGTTCCTGTTCTAATCAAATACTTTTGCAAATTTGTTGCCAAGAACTGAAAAAGTATTTACCTGTAATAGTTAGGTGAAAAAATGATACTATCAGGTAAAATATGTTTTCACATACACTATGGATGTTTTATTCGCTCACTAGCCAGCTTCTAAGGGTTCCACAAAAAATTAAATCACATAGCTTAAATATTTGTCTGCAAATAACACTGGTTAAATAACTGCAACATCTGGTTTCCTTTTCTGTTTGCTATTTGAGAAATTTTTCTGAGTATAATTAATCCTTATAAATGGGAATAAAGCAAGTTATTGTCTTTTGGAAACTGATGAAGTATACTACAACCACAGAGAAAGGGACTGTACTTTGTTCTGCACAGCAGAGTTAAGATGCCCCCAAAAAGAAATAAAAAAGTTTATGTTAATGTGAAAATGGTACTTGGAGCTCAGAAGTCTAGATTCACTTAACAAATTTAGTAAGATTAAGTACTTAGAGAAACCACAAAGCTGAAGTGGTTAATTTCAGCAGAAGGACAATTCGAAGAGCTGGAAAATAAAACCACAGAGAGACATGACAGGACAGTTTCTGTCTGCCTTGATTTTCCAGGGCTCTGTGCCAACACAGACTGAATTTGTGGGCCAGTACAGATAATCAAAGTGGGAGAAAAAACCCAATATGTGAATGGTGCTTCTATGGGAGCTGTGGTAACATACACAAGTATTTGCATGTTCATGACAGTATTGATCTAAGACCAAAAAAGGGTTTTGTCCTCCCTGTATCTGTCAGTCTGCACAGGAGAACAAAGCCACACTCCTAAGAAATCATCTTTGAATTGAGGATTCATTACTGTAACACTTCAACCAGCAGACCTTGACAGGGCAGCTCCAAACCAAGCTGTCTAAAAAACTCTACATCAAAAAAAGTCTTTATTATGCTAATTACAGTAGGCAAAACTAACATATCCCAATCTTTCTTTCAGAAATCAAATAAACTTTTGCCGTTGTGCTCCATAAACATAGGTTAAACTTTAAAAGGTCAACAAGAGGCACTGAATCTTGTTAAAAATGAGAGAAAGAGAGAAGAAAGAGAGAAAGAGCGAAAGAGAAATTAAAAGCAATACTAAATTTAGTAAAACAGTCTTGCCTACTTGTCCAGTTCAGGTACTTGGACCACACATAAAAATAAATTAAAAAGTGGAATTTTTTTCTCCCCTTTAAAATCAATTCTGTCACCTCATCAAAATCGCCAAAGGAGATTCATGTTGGTCAGCTAATTACGTACTTATAATGCATAATAAAATATTATCTACTTTACTTTTGAGGCTTGATCTGATTTTGCCTTGTAAACCACAAAGTCCTACATTTGTAACTTTCTTTGTCATCCTTTATAATAAAAAGCTTATTTTACATTTCAACAAGAGACTACCCACAAAATGATTCAGACTTTATGGAAGAGGCTGGTCCAACCCCTTTGCCACCTACAACCCTCTTCTTTGTATCTTAAGAAGAGGATTTAGGCCTGCTGCATACTCAGATGTGTATTGGACTTTGCTTGCTGGATCAAATTAAAACCATGAATTGGAATTACCAGTTTGGCCACAATTTATTAACAACTCTAGGTATGCCACATTACACCTTTTCCAAAAATCAGTTTGCTAAAGGAAATCTTCCCAGTGAAAATGTGTTTTTTTCAATATGCTTCAAATTTCTGCATTTTTCTGCATCAATTTGTTATGGAACTATCTTTCATGTTACCCCTGCTTTTATTTTCTTCGGTGTTTGTTTTTAAGTAGAGTCATAAATGTATTTCCATTTCATGCTATTTTCAGTTAGGAATAAAATGACGGTACTTCCAAGAAAGAAAATTACCCGGGAATCTGTTCTGCATTTGTAGACAGGAGAGAGGCACTTTGAATGGAGAAGAAGAATTAAATTAGCCCCAGATATAGGGGCTGAATACTAGCCATGTGTTTTTGAAGTGAGTATCTGCAAACCCTTTCCTATAGATCATTTATTGTCTGAACTTTATAACAATAAAGGCATAATCTGGTAAAAAGTTCACTGCCCTACAGCAAGCACAAGACACTTTTTTTTTTCTTCATCCAAAGGAACCACTGGTCTTTGAATAAAATATTTTTACCTTCCCCCACAGTCACTAGTTTAGAATGAAAGCATATTCCATGTTTAAGATTCTATATTTACTCAGTTTAAATATTTATGGGTGAGATGTATATACAGTATTGAATAAAACAGAAACCAGATTCATTCCTTAATGAGTGAGAAAGAATAAACCTCATATGGGGCAAAAAGTAGTGCTAGAAATTGTCACTGCTTTCAAGTCAGCAGCCACAAGAAAAGTTGTCTTCTCAACTACTGTACAAAATAACAAAACCAAAAGCAAGTGTTATTAGTTTTTCTTCTATATTATCAGATTTTTTGTGACAAAGGTTAGAATGTTCAAAAATGTGTTTAAATTTATTCAGCTGTTCTCATAGTTTCATGTTTCACTGGGCTGCTACACTGCATTATGTTCCCATGTGACTAGATTAAAACTATCTAACAGGCTGGTGAAGTTATTAGTCCAGCATCTGAATACTTGTTCAGAACCTTCTTCAGCAAGTATTGACAAACTGCAAAAGTCAGATTGATTTGGTTTGGGTTGGTTTGTTTTTTTTTTAACAGGACATCCATGGTGTTTGTCAGATCAGCACTTCTAAAGAGTGCTCTTCCTCCAAAGACACTGATAAACTAAAAGTGGTGTTAAACCCAGTTGTAGGGAGACTGGACAGCCCAAGGGAGAGGTAATGGGATACAGACACTTTAACCTTTAGGTCATCAATTTAAATTCAGCTCAAGTTGATCATGACCAACATTCCCACATGATGAATGTTTGTTAGCCTGTGTAAAGAAATAGACACAATAAATATTGGTGGACACATTACCAAGGTAACTGATCCCTTTTGGTAATCTCAAAAGAATACCTACACTCTGACAGTCCCAATTCCTCTGGTTTCATGGAATCCATCACAACTGCAGACTCCAAAACAATGTCCTAACCACCATCAAATTACTTTCAACGCATTTTGTTTTTTGGTTGGTTTTTTTTTTCATTAAGTGGATATTTCAACCAGAAGTATCTTCAGCAGTGATCACAGAGTTAGCCTATCATAATAAAGTTGAGTGTGCAAAGAATACAAATTACTCTATTGAAAAAATGGCACTAAATTCATTGTTATAACCCAAGTACTACTTTTAGGCAGATTGGGTTGAACTGTTAAAAGAATGGATAAAAGAAAAACAGAAAAACCCAAGACAGCTGACAGGAATAACCAGAGGCGTGGAAAGACATTTCTATATGGAGTCTGAGACTGATATTTAGTTTAGAGTCCCGATTAACAAATGTTGCCTGGTATGAATATATAAAATAATGATTATTACAGGCATTTCTTCAGAGCCTGGGGGTTATGAATAAAGCTAAGCACAAAGGTTCTTTCCCAGCCTATAAGAATTCTGAAGATTTCAGAAAGGTCTTGTTAGTATTAGGACAAATCCTTTCACAATTTTCACAAAAGCAGAGATACCCAAGCTATTACAGACAATAGTCTAGTGGTAAAGACAGTTGCCTTGGATGCATTAGACATTCAGCTGGATTTAAGTCTCTATTCAGCTAGATTCAGAAAAGGAAATTGAACCAAAGTCGCATGCCTTAAAGGATAATGCCCTAACTATTAGGCTCTGGGTATTGTAATGCAGATTTCTCTCAAGGTTTCTTTTTGAGCAGTTCCATTTCCAATAAATTATTTATTTGCTACTTGGAATTAAAGCTTTCTAAAGGAAAATTTTTTTAACTACCCTTGACATGAGAGAGGTTTCAGGTTTGATAAAGCAGCAATGTCTATCAAAAACTCTGTTAACTTAGAAAAATCCCTTTTAGCATTAGTATTTCCAAGAGCAGATGCAAAAAAAATCAGACATTTGTAAATAATCTTTTTCCTTTCTGGCAACACTAAAAAGAGGACAGCAAGATCATGCCATGCAGTCTTTTCCTTCTCAAGATATCATGTGATTTAAGGCTGAGGAATCATTGCTACTAATCATACACAAACCAACCTCTCCTAGAAAATAAAAATAACAAACTATGTAACAAAATTTAAAATGTTTTTGTGTAAAATTGATCAAGGGAAAACACAACAGCATTCACGCTACTTTTTTTTTTTCCTTGACAACGAAGTTGCCTATCTTTATAGCTGAGAGGATAATGTCTTTAATGTGGGCTTTCACTAACATATGAGTCATATTCACAGTGATTTACTTTTACCCTTCCAATCTATAATCTTGGAAGTATGCTGTTCCCAAATGAAATAGCAATTTTCATGTGATTTGAACTACAAGTCTGTTTTTCTTAGCGTGTTCTTCTATAGCTGATCTTGCATTTGACTATTGCCTCCACCAAGATGCTTATTGATCACAACTTAGTTATGGTAACTGCCTTATGCAGGGCTTCCCAAATTACACTGATTGAAATCAACCAAAGTCATGTAATATAGTTTATCCATAATTATACAAAATCTATTCATTTTTTTAAGACCTCTACTCACCTCCCAAGTTTACCATTCTACCAGCTCATAGATTTCTGTAACAATGTTTTTTCCTCCCCCCTTCTTCTCAATTTTCCCATTCTGGCTTTCATCCAGTCCTCTCTACCTTTCTCTGTCATCATGTGGATTACCACAGTGTGGTTTTTGATCTATTAATCCCAAATTCATAACAGTGGTATCTAAAGACCCCCTTTAACACACCAACATGCATCCAACTTTAAAGCAATTAAGTTAACACTGTGATGAGCAGTTCCCTAGACCAATGCACTCAGAATCATTAATACAGTCATTATCAATTTAACTTCTGTTCACTGGGAAAGGAGAGATATTAATGTTACACTAAGCAAATGGTAGCCCTGCCAAAGCCAGATTACAGGACAGTGAAAGTCCTGTGTGGGGAACCATAAATGCTGCCAAAGGAACTGCACTAAACCATGAACTGGGTACAGACTGCATCCCTGCTATTTCAGAGTGTTCTCCTACATAAAAAGTTCCCTTGCAATGAAACTAGACACTAGAAAGGCATAAAAACACTTGACTTTAAAACCAACCACCTCTCATGAAGAAAAGCTTCTATTCCCACCTCCACCACCCCCAATTCACCGTATTACAAAGCAGCAATAGTTCACATTTGGATACCAAACTAGGTGATGCATCTACTGCCAGGAAAGTAATGTGTAATGAATCACATTATTCCTCCAGTGTTTTTAACAGGTAGAAACAATCATAGAAAAACTGCTTAGGAAATCTACAGTTCCAGTTTTACACTGTCTGTAGGTATTAAGACTAAAAATAATGCATAGATGTAATTTTCAAAATTAGCATTTCTATTAAAAAGAAAACCAGACTCATCCTAATTGATCTTAGACATTGACTTATTCACCAGAATAATTCCACAGAGGCAGATAAATACATTTGCATGAGTAAGGGCCTGCACTGCAGGACTTCATAAAAACACACATATGGGACCAAAAAAAAGAGCCTAGGAATTAAGTCAGTAATTTTGACAAACTTTTGTTTTATGCAATGCAGTCAATTTAATTGGCTATTCCTAAGTTCAGATCTAATACATACTGCTCTATGGTACTGCCTGAACAGCATTAACGTGTTCAAAGCAATTTCACTTTTTAAGCTTCAAAGCACACTATGTTTGACTCTGGTTCATAACTGTTGATGCATTTTCAAACGACAAATTCTTCTTGTCATCTTGCCTAGTTATAACACATTATTTAAAACTTAGCTTTTGTTTGAAAAACAGGTTTATAAAACTTCTCAGTTCTACATTCAAAAGAGCAGTTAAATAAAAAAAGCCTAAAAAATACAGGAATTCAAAATGGGTTGTGAGAAGAATTTAGGCATATGTAGCCAAAATAGTGATCCCGGAGGCCCATAGCCCATCCTGGAGATGTTTCTGGTGGCAATAAAGGTTTTGATGGTAACACAGGCCAGACCCAGAAGCTGCATCTCTGTGCACTGCCAGAATTTACCTGCTTAGCCAGGGTGCTTCATCCCCTGACTCAGCTTGTACCCAGTCCTGTGGGGAGCTGCACAGCTGATCTGAGGAGTTTGACCCACCAGGTGCTCTCAAAGCCAGCCTAATAAACACCAACCAAGTGGGTTCCCTACATAATTCCTCAGGTGCTATTTCTCTCTAAAATGGCACATGAGCACCAATCACTCCCAGATTGGCAGCAGCACTGCTTATCCCAGAAGCCAAAGCCCCTTGTCCCATTCCTTCTTCAGCCTAGGACCCAGCAATGTCTTTTAGCAGAACGTTACAATCAGTTGGCTGCAGGAAATGCTGGGACATGGACAGGGAGATATCAAAGTTCTACCACTGAAGATCTTTCATTGTACAGAAAATAATTCAAGATTCATTGGGCTGGAGAAAGAACACAAGAGGGAGCAAGAGTCTGTAGCCTAGTGATTTGGGCACTCAGCTGGGAAAAGAAGTCCTGGGTTCCTGGCCTGTGCTCCATAGAAGGTTCATGCAATTTATCTAACAGTCTTTCCACAATCTAAGTCTCAGCTTGAATCTGACCATGTTTTCCTTCCTGATCCAAGTCTATAAATAACACTTTGTTTGCAAACATCAATACATCTCTTATACGCTTTAATGCTACATTTTAAATAGGAAACATCAATAAAACTGAAATCTGTCAAAACCTGAAAGCTTATTTCATATTCATTTTACAAGTACTTAAAATACAAGAACTTATTTGTGATCAGGTTAAAATACTACTAAAATGCAAATACATGGCTTTACCTGTGTCAATAATGCTGCTTTGAATCACTAAATTGGAATTTATTTTTTCATCTTATCTTTCTCAGGATGAGGTAAGATTTTTAAGAAGTTATAACAATAGTAATAGCCTTCTAACATCTTTATTCTGCTCAATTGCTGATTCTCACTTAACAGTATTTTCATTTGCTGGTTCTCATTCCCTAGCACAACAGTGCAATCTCATGCAGGCGACTTTAAATCTAAGCAAGGTTACCCTGAAATTCCCACTCCAACGATTTCATGGACATATTTCTGGTTTTGCTAAACATTCTTTTCATAATAGCTTCATTTTGGGCCTAAGCCTACATAACAGGGTCCCTTTAAATAATATTCCATGCCTTGAAACATATTACAAAAACTGTTATATCAAGGCAAGTTATGCAAGGGCTCTCTATGGTTTTAGCATATTTACTCTGTCACGCCATGTGTGAGACTGCAGCCTCCACAACAAAACCTTTACACACTGAAGTCATTATCTCTGTGAAGTCTGCAACTGGCATTTAAAACTTATTGATGGCCTGGGTATTGGTGGCTCAGTAGGCAGCACTCTTGCCGGAGGCCCAGGAGGTCAGGGGTTCACATTCTGCTCAAAGAACAAGTTGGACATATTCCAGGTTTGTGTGTGGGCTGTGCTATACTCCTAAAGGGGCAGTCCTTAGGACAGTAAGCAAAACCTTGGCTTTTGTGGGATATCAAAGTCCTCTTGCAAAGGGAAGAGGAACAGTAGGAAGAAAGTTTAACAAGTCAATGAACATGATCACACTGGCTGGGGACCTGGATTTGGTTTTGTGCTAAATACAGAATGGTCCAGCTCTAGTACAATGAACAGTTTTAAACAAGCTGCCACATTTTGGCTCTGTGGTCAGCACATGTTCAAAGGAGAGGTACAGACTCCAGGCATGCTCAGTATTAGCCAACTTCCTCAATAGCAGAGTGACTTTGGGTTCAATTTCACACCACAGAACTATGAAAAACGCATGTCCAGTTTCAGCAAGTGACCAGTCCAAACAAAAACGCTTTAATACTGAAGCAACTTCCACCCACGTTATACAGTCATTGAAAAAATCTCCAGCCAAATACCCCAGTCAAAACTAGTAACACATACAGAGAATAATATAAATCAAGATTTGACCTGCTCTGGTGTTAAACCTTGATACTTGAATATCCCAGATGTCTCCCTCCTCCTCTTCTTCTTTATAGACAGGTAAAGATGGATCTCTTGAAGGAACTGGGGATCACACTCTAGGCAAAGGTTGGACAGGTGATCAATGTACAGCATGAGATTTTGCCGTGGCTATGTGCCTCCAACAGTGACTGGATCATCTGGTTTAGAAAAACAATTCATAATTGTAATATTTTCTAAAGCATTTATAAGTAAAAAATTAGCAAAAGGGAGAACATGTACTTTTTATAACATGGACTATATCACAGAACTTCTTTCCATAATTATATATTTAATTTCAAAAATTCATTCATTTCTTATTTAACATTTAGTTAATTAACTTTTCAATTCCTTAGAAGTCAGTCTTGAGAGGATTGCATCCCATCTCCACTGGCAGAATGTGTTCAAAAGTTACCAGTGTGATATGAAGTTACTCTTACAAGTGTCAATTTTTTTTTTTTTTTTTTTTTTTTTTTTTTTTTTTTTTTTTTTGACATCTAGCCCATTCCATTATCAGGTTTTGGAGTAAGCCAGTATTTATCAGCCAAATGGGATTCTATTCTGCCGTGCTCTTCAGGAGGTAAGCACAGAGGTTAAAGTTTGTTAATGTACATCTCCCAACACTCCCTTCTATGTCAATAAAATGAAAGAGCATTTTCTAAAAGACTATTCAGAGAACTTGAATGATACCTTTTCTTCCAGCATTTAGGAACACCATCTTTTATCTACCTATCTTTTACATGGTGCCTTCTGGGGTTTTTTTTCCCCATCATGGAAAAACAAATACTGCCCTCCTTCCCAAATATATCCATTAGTATAATGGATCTTTGGGTTTAAGTTTGGTGAAACCAATCTGTATTTAAGCAACAGTGTTTACACACAGTAAAAGAGATAATTAATTACAAGCATCATGACATCTTTAGGCTATCACACAATTGGTGTATAAGCAATGAGCTGCTTAAATGAAACAAGATACTGATGACATTATTTAAGTTCAGAAACAGAGGAACTCCTAAAATAATCCCAGTGCAAATTTATGAAGAATTATGTGTTCATTTTGTCACTAAAATATGAAAAGGAACTATTTCAAGAAACGAAGGATGTCCTCTTAACCTGCAACAACAAATTTGTTTGTTTTTTTCTCTTCTCAGTAAGAAAGCAATTAGGATTTTTTCCAATAAAAATATCCTTGTCCATACATAAACACTCCTGGTAATCATGTAATTACCTTACCCAATCAGATTAAATTGCTGTCAGTTGAGTTCCCACTGTTGATTAACTTTTGTGTACTCTGAACCTAAATGAAGTCTTTGGTAAAGTCGCTTAGTCATTTACAAAGGTGTCTCTATGATTCCAAAAAGGGTAACAGCAATATATTATTTGCTATAATCATCAAATATCCAAGGTCAAGGATAGATCACAGTGGACCCCTTTTTTAAAACCCAAAGAAACACAGAATTAAACTGTTGCTTATTTTTGTGTTTCTTGCCATGAGTTCTAAATGTAATAGTAACCTTTGACCCCCCCATATTAAACACCATAATTATGTAATTAAAACTAATTATGCAATTTAACATATATATTTTTGTCCTACAACAGGCAGGTCAATTACCTCACTCATTGACCTTGGAAGCTTTCACAGTTTAAACAAAACAATGAGGCTTTCAATTAATTTTAAAGTACAAACAGAGAAGGAGCAGCAGAACTACAAGTCTTCTCACTGATACTGCATGGAGGGATCACTTACAAACCTCTTCATTTTGGATTCCATAAAGTAAATCCCTTGATAAAAGCTGTTAAACATTTTTCTTCTATCTTGCTATCATTAGAAATGTTAACACATTTGTGAACAAATCATATATACACATTACTTGCTAAATGCAAGAAAGGAGACCAAATAACACATTTTCTTTGTCCCACTTCTTCCTTCTGATTTCCCCCATACTTCACTGCCTCTATCCCTGTTTCACCTCCTCTTTCTGAAGTCTTTTTCTTTCCCATTTTCTTCATTATCTTCTCTGCTCCATTTCTAGCTGTAAATTTTATCATTATATCAAACTGCTGTTTCTGTTGTCTTTTCCAGTTTCCCCCTGCATCCCTGACACCATTCACAGGGTTTCTCAGCAGGTCTTGGCACCAGATGGCTTCTGATGATGATGATCCAGCTGAGAGGGAACTCTGGACTGCAGAAAGTTACTGCTGAAGCAAATATGGTACATGCTCTAAGATGAATTTTTTCAGAGAGAGTAGTTTGGTACAAGTGAGAGACACTTTATTAAATTGTTGAAAAATGTTTCACCTCGATAATATCTTTTTTTCTCTTTAAATGCTTAGGTAAGCTCTGTATACTGAAGGTTTTTCAAATTGTACAAGAGACTCATGCAATATTACATTGTATCCAAAGAACTTGTTCAAAGAATAAAATTAGTATCATCAGTTAACCACATGTTTATTCTTCAGTAAACTAAATCCCATTCTCTAAAGAATATTTCTTAAAGGAAGTATAAGCCCAGGAGCTCTGCATTAAAAAGGATCATGTTCTGGTATCCTATTTTTTTCAGTTGCTATATTGACCAAAACCAGATCCAGCAAAGTTAATAGGCTTAGGTGTGAAGTAAAGGGACAGTCCACATACATATAAATATTCCCTATATATACACACCTCATATATATATATGCATACATACATACATATACCAATCAGGCTTTGATTTGTTTCCCCTTTAATTTGTTTTCATGTGGGGATCAAAAAATAGCTACTGGAAAAACAGATATGAAAAATCTTTCTTGACTTCTTGAAAGTATGGCAAAAATACCTACAGTGCACTTTGTGCTTTGGTGTTGTTTCTAACACCATTTTTGGAGTCCTTTCAGTTCTCTGCTTTAATTAGGCCTGACTTGCACAAGGAGCTTGAAAAGATTTCAGTAAACCCTTGACATAATGGAAACAAGGAGCACTGAACTCTGAATGAGCAGCTACAACAGGAAAGAAACAATTTAGGATGGTAGCAGGCCTTATTGCAACATTAAACCTCAAAATGGATCTGATTTACATAAAGTAAACCAATATATTGAAATAGTGTCCCAAACTTCTGGACAAAAGTTTGAAGGAAAATAATACAGTGCATGTGTAGAAATTCTGTCCAAGGGACTGGAGGAGATTATTCCTTATATTCTCATTTAACAAAAAGGTTCCTTCTGTTTTGAACGGAACATTAAAATTCTAATTCAGCTCATAGAGCATCCCAAACAGAGCAGCAAAAGAATCTGTGAAGGAGCCCAAATATGGTACTATTGAAACAGAGTGGATTAGAGGAATTGGGATAGAATCCTACAAGTGGCTAGGCAGCAGCAGGAGGTCAGCTTCACAAACAGCAGGATGCTGTTCTTGCCAGACGTGAGTGACATAATACAGGCAAAACAATCAAGATTTCAGCTGATAAATGTATGCCTGAGGAAAAGGACTTGCTGTAGAACTTTCATAAGCAACAAATATTTAAGGAAATTCTGTAGACCTAATTTACACAGGAGAGTATTTTTTCTTATACAAACATGTCATGTTAACCATGTAGAGCATAATTCTTTATAATATAAAGACAATAATTTTAAGAGCCTAAATGTAGAAAACATAGGAGTCTTTGCTCAATTATTCAGTAAATGGATTAAACAAAGAGCTTTCATAGTTTGATGCAGTTTCAAGTGTGTCCCAAGAAATTCTGTGTACATTAGGATAATACACATAAAAATATTAGTCCCAAATATCTCAGATATCCAGAAAGAATAACAGAATCCATGTAGCCCCATTGGTTATTAATAAATTGCATATATCTGTAGCATTAGACAAGTTTCAAGGCTCTGAAGGGAACAGTTGAATTTGTGAGGAGACATTGAGATATTAAAGTAAGATGATCAATAAATAATTTTGGCTTGTAAATTTTATGGCTTTATATTAAATCAAACTTTAATTCTAAACATCTATTTTTCACTTCTACTATTTTAAAAATATCTTTTAAATGGCTGAGATTCCACTTATTTTCCATTTTATGCTACGAGCAATTAAAAGAAAATTTATTCAATTGCTTTTTAGCTAGGAAATGCAAAACATCATGTGTAAAACATTCATCTGTCTACCCCAAATTCTTCTCTGTCCTCCACAAAATAGCCTTTTGGGCTAAATACTTTGGAAAGTCTGAAATAATTTGTAATTCTGAAGTCAGATTCCAGCCTGGAGTAGAGAGCAAACTTCCCCTAGACTCTTAGGACGTTGTGAAGAATTTCTACATGGTGCAGCTGACTGTTTTCGTTCAGAAATCAGATTAAGAGGCAGTTGGGCCTTTGAGAACATGAGCTACACTGATGAAGGAAGCAGGACAGAGAGAAGGCCAAGCAGAAGCACAAGGGACAGAATTCTCCTGCCATGGCTTGGGCAATCACCTAAGAGCACCATGGCCTTGGCAGAAGACACCTGAATATTCCCTGACCTTTCTCCACATGGCCAGGAGCTCTCCTATAAACTGACCATAGAGAGGCATTTCACACCACAGGGACCATGAGAGAGGATGTCTGTATTTTGATAACTTGATGGACATGTGAATAATTACAGCCATTTCTGCTGGAGAAAGAGCAGATTTCAGAGCAGGCCAAGCTTTTGCTATCTGGCTCCAGTCTATGGATCTTGTAACAAGCTTGCCATTTGTGATCTCAATGTGTATGATTTCTGGAGATCTTTCATAAAACCATATAATCAGGAATTTGAAATGACATGAAGAAGGCAATGGCATTCAGCAGTTCCTGCTCTAGGCCCCTGCCCAGCTGGGAGGAGGTGATGCTGCTTCTTCGTTACCTGTAGTGCTGTTACTGAAGCCCAGAGTCATCTTGTTCTCACCCCCACGGGCAGTGGGACTTATTTGCATGCATGGGTGTGCTGTGCATTTATAGCTTGTTTGGTACAGAGCAGGGCAGCTCAGTAAAACCTGATTAAGACATTGTGCTGAGCTAAAACTGGATGCTTTGTGAATATCCGTGCTTTGGCCTTTCCCCAGATGTCTTCCCCCAACAAGTGAAAGAGGACAGCTGGAGCAGACGAACTTTCTGTACCCAAGAGACTGTTTTTCTTTCCTTTGAAGGTATTACTTGCCTGTTATTACATTTACATAAAGGATCTTTATTTTTTCCCATATATAGTAAATTGCACTCCTGTATGTGAACATTGTGTAGCCATTTCCCCCCAAATACAAAACAGAATTATCTTCACTGTCATTCAAGCCTTTCTTTTTCCCCCATTACAAAGAATTGATGCAAATCTATTTTTGTTTGGTCTGGTTTATGCTGACAGCAATTAATTCTAAAGCCTCAGCATAAAGACATACAAGAATCACATATGTTTTTAATCTACAAGCAAGTTATCCAATTATTTTAGGTAAACTTTATGATCACAACCATCCTTACCAACTCTAATATGATAGGCTATTTTCTTCTTAATGGCTTAAGACTAATATACACTGCTACAGGGAATATACTCTTCAACATTCCTCATGTTTTACCTCCTGATCTTGAAATAATAATATAGTCAATGAGCACATTTTGTTTATACTTGTTAGTAAAAAGTCACTAAAAGCATGCTGGGAAATAATATTCCATGCCTTAGGACTAAAACAAGTTCTCTTTATAAATAGAGCTTATGTAAATCACAGACAAAGTTGACAAATTTCATCAATTAGTCATGGTGAAAATATTTGATTTAAAACAGACTAATAGGAAAATCGTATTACAATTCTTATTACCCAAATTCTGAATCTTGTTGAAGAATGAAATGAAAAAGTAGTGATAATTCTGTAGCCAATTCACTAAATTACACTTGCACTGAATTGCAGACAGAGGGTAAAGATTCCCCATTTACCTTGTAAAACCTCTGAAATCTATATTTAGTTACATTGGAATGAGAACATTATAAGTTATAGAGATTATAGTACACTGAAGCGATTTCAGTGCATTTTTCCATCAAATTATGCTAGCATGAAATTATTTTGTCACCTCGTAGTAAAAAAATTTAAGGGAGCAACTTATTTGAAGTTATAGCTCCTGCTTTCACAATTATTTTTATTTGGTGCATCTACTTAAAAATTAGGGAAATAATATCTGAAAGAAGTTCTGCTTTAACAGAATATCTCATTATTCCTGTAAAAATATAAAATTCATAACTGTGAAGAACAACATTTGGAGTTAAGCAAAACTATCAGCTTTCACATAGAACTTCACGGCTTTTAAGTCTTTCATGATGATGTAATTTAAATTGAGGCCTTATTTAAAAGAGAGTTACACATAACCATGTGATTCAAAGAGACTTGTTGACTATATAACAATTTGGCTTGATGCCCCATGTCCTCCACTGAGCTTCATAGACCACTTGTCATCCTTGCATCTGAAGACAGCCAATTTGTCAGACATTTGCTTTAATTCTTTTTCTTTGTCTACTTTACAATATCCTTCATATGCATCCTGGTCATCAATATCATATATCTGACTGGAGGATGGAAATTCATTTGTGTTTCCGTCTTATTTTCTTTGCATGCAATCCTCCTGGGTCTTAGAGGATGTGCTTAATAAGAACCACATTATTCTGCTAAAGGAAGTCCTTGAGCAGACTTTGAGAAGCAGTATGGCAAATTAGTTTCAGAACGTGGAAGGTCAGGTTGGAAATAAAAAGCTGCAGTTATCTTACAGCATTTTCTGCAGTTCAGAAAGTAAGAAAAAGAGGCCTGACCCTCAAGAAAGGACTTGTTTGATGTTTTTGCTTTAGAAAGCTGGACTAATTTATGCCCAAACAATAAAGTTTGAACATTAGCTGAAACCAATTAAAATTAGCTTTTAGTTAAATTCACATTTGTAACAAACGAACAATCACACTTCTCTTCCAACTGCATTTAAATATTTTTGTTTCCAGAAACAGAATGTTGTTTGCAACAAATTCTATACCATTCAAATATTGAAATTTAAAAGTGTGCTTGAGTTTGAACATAAATAGCCCTCTGCTTGGGAATGCCAGGTTTATAGGTGTCCTTGCAACCTTAATTCTGCCCCCTGGTGTCTATAAATTATGGCTATTTCTAGCTAACGATCACACGTTATTTTTCACTCCAGGGTCTGTGTCACTCTGTCCACAGGACAAATGTTCCTTACACAGTGCCGTTGCTTTCATAACTACCAACGTTTTTAAAATGCTGCTTTTGCTAAGCATCTCCCTGAAGCTATAGTGCTGTTTCCTTCTTGGGCTTTCCTGTGCTGCTCATCACCGTATCTGGATCTCTCTACAGCACTAACAGTCCACTTTCTTCTTTGTGATAGAGAATTATTATCTGTGTGGGAAAAGATGGTGCACAGACACTGGGCACAGTTTCAAAAGTCTTTGTTGCAGATGTCTTGGTCATTTGCTCTGATGTATTAGATTTACTTGTGTAAAGTTCTTCAGTTTTTATAGTCCTTTTCCTTTTTAAAACAGTTGCACAGACTTCAAGATGTTATATTTGACACATATCTATAAAATAAAATTGTATTTTTTATTTTCCTCACTTTGTAGGTGTGAGAAAAAATGCTTTTTTCCTGGCAGCCCAGAAAACTGTCAGAGATGTCCTAAAGCTCAGAACCACTCCTTCTTCAGCACTGGTTTTGCTCCTGATGACCAGACACTCTTCCTGTCATTATGGAAGAGATTTCATCACTCTGAAGTTGCTGAGGGTGCTCTATGCATCTTAGGCACGTCCTGACTGAATTAAACAGAAGTTCACACAATAACTGTATTTTGATCTACATAATTTTTTAGCACAAAAGGGATCTGAACCAAGAGCGTGGATAGGGCTAAGCTGCCCAATAACGTAACTGTAATAATTTAATATGCAGCTCAAGAATGGAGTCAGTGCAATGGGGAGCAAGCATGGAACAGCAGTGAGGTACTACAGAAAAGGCAGTAAATGGCTTTGTAAGTGAAAAGTGCTGTAACATGTAACCAAAAGGACACCTAAAAAAAATAAATTATATGAGCTACTTTAAATCCAGCACTTTCCAACTTCCAGACTTTCAATTTACATGTTAATACCAATTTAATGAAACCATTGTGTTGTCTTGCAATATGTATTTGCTGCATTAAAAAAGTTACAGATTACTTTAATGATGGCTTGTATCAGAAGCAAAGTTTGAGTTTTTAACAGAGTTGAAATACATGTACACACCATTTAAAACAGATCTGCTGCTATTGGGGATCACTTCAAATCAGTGTTGTGCACTGAAAGAAACTCTTACTTACATACCTGAGCAAATGAAGGCATTTTGATTTGCTTTGTTTATTAAGACACACTGGAGCAGAAATCCATCACTTGCTCTCTGAACAAAATCTGAGTGCCCTCTGGAGTTGTCGTGCAAACTAAAACATAGTGAAAACAGGACTTCTTATTCTTTAAACCTACCAACTTTCCTTCCCTACTTTGAAAAAAATCCAAAAATCAGCTGGACTTCTAAGGAGCCCTTTTGCCTATTCCCCAGTGCAGCTTGGAGTTGGTCAGGTTAAAAATCAGATCTACTCTTTGTTTTTACCCTCTGGTTCTCAATCACTTCACAGACTTCAATGGATTTCTCATGATCTAATATCAGTAAATTAAAATCACCTACAAAATATAACTAAACAAATTTATTCATATAAGCAATGAATGCATCATTAAGATGCAATAATAGTCTCAGTCATGTCTATCAAAAGCTTTCTATTTTCTTTGGCAAGACCAGATTAAAACTGAAACGGTATGAAAAATCCAATTTACTCTCCAGTAGTGAGCTTTTATGTCTTGTGTTTGTACTTCATTCTCCTGAGTCATGAAAAATATTACAGTCAGGTTTTGGTCCTTAATACTTTGGGGTGCAAGAACTGCAAAAGATATGTTTTATCTTCTATTGACCCTAAAATGATAAGAAAACCCCACAATGTTTCCTTACAATTAACCCCCCACCACCACCTCAAAATAGCAACAAAGAAAAACCCAAAGAGAAAAAAACCAACACGAAAACAAAACAAAAGAAATTTGGACTACATTTGTTCAAGATTTTGAAATAATAATCTATTTCCCACCTTCTCATATACTAAAAGAAATAATTAATCCATGTTTGTGAAGTGTTTTAATGACCTCAGATGAAAATTACAGAAATGCAAAGCAAGTACGATTGTTGTTCTGATGATGAAAACATCTCATTCTACTGGCCATGTTCATTGCTTAAAGAAACACAGTGGGTAGCCTGTTACTACTAAAGGAATAAACTTTTTCATCAAACACTCTTTATAAAAATATTTCCCTGGAAATGTAACACAGCATGTAGCAAGACTACTACAATTTTCCATCAACTATGCAGCATAGGTACTGTCTTTAGATAATTTCACCCAAGCTTTTTGGCAATAGTTCCTCTCAAGGAAACCTACATTAACCAGAAACTGAGAGTCTGTTATCCCCAGGCCAGCTTCATTGGAATTTTTAATACGGCACTGTCTATTCAACAGTTGTGTGTAAAATGCCAATAAACTGGCCAGAAAAGAGCTGAAGGGCTAATTGCCTTTTAACTCCACTGTGATGATAAAGTCACGTAGAAAGAAAGGAAAAACTCCCACTGCTTTAACAAGTTTATCTGACTGCCACTTTAACATTCTCTGTCTGCATGCACTTTAGTGCATTCACCAATAAAAGGATAAAAGCATTCAAAATCCTGTACCCTCAATAACTAAGAAGTCCAGATTCAAAACGTCTGCTCTGCTGGAATCAGCCCATTAGGTCAGCCATCTTTTTGCCTGGTACTTGATTTCAACTATACAGTATGTACCAGGAAAAAAATTTCCTTTGGATGCAAAAGATTATAAAGCTTTAGGAAACTGGAGTGAGAGAAGAAAAGGAAGGCTACCATTTTGAAATAGTAATAAAAAGCAGAAACTGCTTCTCACAGATGAAGGGTGAAATAGTACCAATCAAGCCAGTGGTGAAAATCCCATTGACATTAAAAGGCCAAGAAATTAACTTTAAAAAAATAAAATACAGGAAAATATAGCATAATTTATAAGCTGGATAAATATATAATTTTCATTTCCTCTCTGTTCCCTCAAATACATTTATATTGTTCCCTTCAATACTTTCCTTTTCAAAAATCCAGTTTTATAAATATGATTTCTTTCATGTGAACAAGATTTTCTACCTAACTCTGCCTTTCTGCACTTTCTTCATAGTGTAATTGCTTGTTAATCCATAATTAAAAGTAGACATTGAATAACGTCACTTATGGAAGTCAGTGCTATAGACAAAAGGTGCATTTTCCTCTGCCAGCTGAGTGATAACCATCCTTGTCCTCCCTGATTCCACAAAATGAGACAGTTGTTAAAAGACATTTCACAGAGTGATTGAAAAGAAGAAACTAGTGGTCATTTAATTGAATTTTTTTTGCTAGACCTGTATTTTTACTTTCACCAGAGAAGGAACACAGTCAGCTCTGATAGTGAATTGACCTGTTCCACTTAATAAAATAAAATAAAAGCAGCAGTAGAGGCATTGTGAGTGCCAGCTGCAAAGCACTAAGTGTTGTTTTTTTCTGTTAAAAATCTCTTCCACATTTTTCTTAATGTAACCTGGAAAGAGTACAAAATCCAAAATCCAATGGAATTTCTATCAAAAAGAATACTGTTAACACTGAAAGTTCCTCAAGTACTCACCCAAGCAAATGTTATATCATATTACAATAAAATTTAAAAGCAGAAGTTCAAACTAAAAATGAAATGTCCTTCAAAACAGACTGATGTGCATCAGAGCCTATGCATTAATGCACTTATTTCCATGCAGCTCTGCATTTCCCTTCTCCATCACTTTGTAATTTCTTCCAGATTTTGTTATTTCTTTCACATTTGAAGGTACATTGTTCCACATTTGAGCGATGAAAGACTGAACTGGGTAGAAGTACACTGACATATTAGAGGGATCATGAAAACAAAAATGAAGTTAAATTTTCAATTTATAAGGTAGTAACAAGTGAAAGAAATAAACAAAGAAACAAAGAAACGTTGCTTAACAACTAAAGAAAGTGTAGTGCTCAGAGAGACCCAGAGTGCTCATGTTCGCAGTCCAAAATAAACAACTTTGCTATCTTTCCAAATTTAAAATGCCAATACCTAAGGGAAGCAATGAATTTCTCCCTAACAATACACTACTTTTAGGTTGTCACTGCAGTTCAGGGGTATTCTTAAAGCTTAGATCTTTCTTACTAGATTAGAAGGCAGAGTAAACTAAAAGATCAAGCTAATCTAGGATAAACTTCTTTTCCACAGTTCAAAGGCATTGGCCTTTCCACAGGTTCAATTGCAGGTTTCTTTGAAGATGTGCCCTAAAGTTCATTAAAGAAATTTCACTGACTTGAACTGATTTCAACATTAAAAAGATAATGTGAGAGCTTCATTGCCATGAGGAACCTGACAGACTGACTTTGAAGACTTTTTAGGTGGCATTAATTTTTTTATTCTTGCACTAAAAGGCTTATTTAAACATATCTTTATGTTTAAATCCTTATAAATACTTTAAAACAAATGGAAAAAAAAACCCTTGGAAACAGATTTTTTAAAAATACAGCTAAAAAAATCAGTAATCAATTATTTCTACAGAAATCAAAGTCACTATCACTGGTGTTTTTCCCCTCATTGACTGTACAATATTTCCAGGTGTTACTGCACACAGTGCTTAAGCAGCATATAATCTGTGCATAGAATTTTGAAAAAATCATATGGCAAGAAGAACCTGCAGCCTTTAACAATATAAAACTTAGACAGATATACACAGACTTTGTCTTAATAACAGGTCCTCCAGAGCATATGACAACAGTAAAATGAAGAGGAAAACATTGCTTAAGATTTTCTCAACCTCTGCTGAAATCCAGAGACACATTTTCTATTTTGACTCCTCTAGAATTATAGTTGATGGTTAAGATAAACCTTTGGTTTCTTGCACTAGGATAAATGCTCATCTTCTTATTCAGAAAACAAACAAACAGACAAACAAAAAAAACAGCCAAAAACCAACCCTACAAACATAACTTGCAGACTTATGAAATAGCTTGCAGCATATTACACTTCATACCTCTTTTAGTGCACAATGCTACACTGATGACATGAAAATAATGTTCTATGTGAATACATAGAAAATTTCCCAAATCAAGGCAAGCACCTTGGCATCAGTTTTCTGAATAACCAGATACTCTCTAATTTTCCAGAAGAGAAGCTGTGGTTCCTGGTTACTACAGATTTCAGATTTCCGCACCAGAAAAGGTGCAGAAAAGGATTCTTCAATTCCCTTCCATTTCACATGTTTACTCTATGAACTACCTTGCTGACCAGATTCTGTCAAATAAAAACCCCATTGTGGAGTCTGACATCCATTGTTTTGTAAACACTGCTCATGCATGGACCTTGTCCTCTTGGACAATAAATTCTACATATTTAGATAAAGTAAATACTTCCATTGCCTCAAAAAGTTGCCTACAGGAAAAGTCAGTTATTCTGGCAGTACTCTATTCCACCTTTAAGTTTTTATACCTTGAACCTTTATGAGAAAATCCTAAACAGAGAACTGTCATATGTCATACTAAGGTTTATTTGCAGCATGTCATCCTCAGCTTTCTGATTTATCCTGTTACTGTTTCTCTTCACAAAAGCACACAGCTGTCTCTTTTAGCCTATTTGTTTTATTTACTTTGCTTTTCTGAGTTCAAGATTTCATGCTATAAATAATAAAAAAAAAAGTGACAGAACTATTTGCCAATGTTGACACATTTAGGTTCTGTAGTAAAAGCTGTCAGGCCATGCAGCTCACTCAAGGAAACAGTGTCTTAGCAGAACAGTCCAATTGATAAGAAAATAATTATTAAAAATATTACAAGCTGACTGATACAGGTATACATACTGAAGATGAAACATATTACTGCTTTTGCTAATTAGCAGATCTCTTGCTGTGTTTTTTAACTTCTTGCAGGGATGAACAAGTAAATATGTTACTGATTAAAAAGATATTGAGAAGTTGATCTTTCTTTCTTTCCGCTACCTACCTTAATGTTAACTGCATAGTACAATTAAAGCCTAGATATTCATCACATTTCTTTATCTTGCATAAAATCTACTTCATATGTTCTCTACACACAGAAGAAACTGCTATGGTATAGCAACATTATCAGCTTACGAGTTGAAACAAGCAAAATGTAAAAAGTTCCAGAACTAAGATCATCTCTTCAGATTGAAGTCTGAACCTTATTAGATATTAGTTATGATACAGCCCTTAATTCCACATATTTTGTTTTTCCCCAGGACTCCAGACTCAATCAGTACACAGAAGGAATATCAGGCCTATGATCAACTAGCCAAGATGTTTGATCCATCATGTCTTCAAACTGGTTAACTGAATGCTGCTCAGAAACAAATGCCAAATGCATTGATTAATTCAGGCTTTTCTAGGGCATCCTTTATTGTTTCATTATTGCATCCATGTACCTGACTGTCAGTGTCCATTACTTTGTCCACTTGCACTTATCTATACTCATCGTTGCAGACTCTCTTCAGTTTCTACCATTAGGGATTTTGCACTGTCAGTTCCAATATTCCCTCCATCTTCAATCATTTTTTTCCTCCAATTCCCATCTCCTGCAGACTTTAGCAGCTTCCTCCTTGTCTCCTGAAGCCCCAACCATTATTCCCACCTGTATGCACAGGTACCTCAGCTCTATTTCACCCCATAGCTGACTTATCTTTCTTTCCTACACAGATAAATTCCCTAAGAATCTCATGGAAAGTACAATTCTTCTATAGTAACCAAATTTAACAAACATTGTATTGGACAACAGAAAATACATCCATGAAATTACTGCTATCCAACTGCTAACACTCAGGACACCCTGTTGAAGCAACTGGATCAGTAAATCTTTTAAAACAAGTACTGTTTACAAGTTTGTTTGTTTGTTTTCCTTTCCATTATTCTCTGTGTTGCAAATAGCTGAGACTTTCCAGCTAAGCACCTGGAACCATTTGTGCAGAGTATAAACTCTTCAGACAGATACCTCACTTGGCAAGCATCCCAGGTAATTTTATAAAATTATCAGCTAAAAGAAAGGATTTCTTTATGGGAAAGGTCAGACAACCTTTAAAAGAAGAAAAGATAACTAGGCAGGACTGTAAACTAGGAATATATAATGCAGATAAATAAATCCCATACTACTGCTTTACTGTAATTACTTCTTTATTTTCTTTTTTTTTGCTGTCAGAAAGGAAATCCTGAAGGGCTGCAATTATAAGATAAAAATTTGTTTTATAATGATGTTAAAGTAGCTGAAAAACTCTATTAAAATGCAGAAGAACAACAATAAATATAGTTAAAATTCTTATTAACAAATTGTATTGACGATTAGTTTTTTGATATATTTATACATTTTTCCATATTGATTATAATTGTCATGTATTTATACAATTTTGATATTCTTCTTCCTAAGAATGATAGAAATAAAAAATTTATTGCATCCATATATTCAATAGAAGAAAAACAAATATATAACACTTTCAAGCTACAGTATTTCCAGCTCATTAAATATATTTAATTCTATCATAACAATGTTTTTTCTTTTAATATTTTGTACTATATTTGTGTCCATAGTGAAATTAGGGACACAATTTGTCACAGACCAGATCAATACAAATAAATAAATACCAAATAACTTATGTACAGGTCTTCATAATTCAATTTCAAAGTGGAAATTTAATTGTTCCTGCTTACAATTTATTTTGTGAAGTTTAAGTTTATTGAAAAGAGAACAAATTAGTAACAGCAATTAACACCAGATACTGATTATGATTGGAGATGCAAAGTCCTCACAGAGGCACTTAATGCAGAAATCATACACACAACACCTAAAAGGAATGGGCTGCTTGAACACCCTCACGCTTCAGCGGAGAAGGTAAAACTTGCTTTTATGGTTCTGTGTAAAAGGTAATGGTTGACTCTCAGCTGACATTGATGGATTGGAGATCACACCTTCAAACCCAGCTGGAGGAATTCCAGTTTTCATAGGTGTGATATCACTATCAGTATTGCTGCCACGGTCAAATAATTGACGACTGACATCACACCCAAATTGTACAATTTTATTTGGAGGCCATAGGCTGCCACGTGTTTAATACTACAGTGTACCATGAGGGCCCTTAAAGCATTTCCTTTTAATTTTTTTTCCTCTATTAGGTGGGTTATTAACTGTATTAGCAGTATTTCCTACTCTGCATATAGGAAATACCTGCTCATACCAGTAATACCTTGTCAAACTGTAAAAAAACTAGAAGGAAACTATCCGCTATCCTACACTCCATAAATACATCAAGCTCTTAGGCACATAAAAGTGAGACCCTGCAATCGCTGGTTAATACCAGACAGATCGCTGTTACAGTATTTTGGCTCCTTCTCCACACACACACACACCACTATTAAATTTGATTCAAATTAATCCTCCCTAAAATTAAAGTAATGCTATTATTTACTATATTGAACATGAATTCTTACTATAACAGAGAAACAACTAAGTAGAAGTGACAGGAATTAGATACATTTGAAATATAAATATATTTAAATACAAATATTTTTCAACATATAATTTTAAGATTAAAATAAAGATATTTAAAATTCAGATTTATTCGCTGACTAAAAAATGGTTGTGGACAACACTGTCGAACTCAATGAGTGTATCATCATATTTCTTAGGAAAAAGACAATTCATAAAATATAAATATATTTTATCTTCCTTGGGCTCCATTTTTTTAAAGTGCTTAGGCACAAGAGTTTTTCTAACTGTATGAATGAAGTAAAACCACAAAAGCCTTGGGTTTTCTCACTCCAAAGGTAAAAAGTCCAAACTACATTTTAATCCATTTAGTTACACCTTGAGATCAACACAGTCTGAAAGCCCAGCTAAGCCGACTGATATTCTGGGTTTATTAAGTATTTGAAAGATACGTCCATATTTGTAAAAAGGTTACTTTTAAATAATAACAATTTCAGGAATTGCTGTAGATATTGAGTTATATTTAGAATTGTAAAGGACTTTCTCTTTTCCTTTTAGAGGACCATGGAGAACCATATACATATGAAAACATTTTTATTTATTAAAATTTAGTCATATCATTTCTGGGGGTTTTTTTACCACAAACAGATGCAGAAATGTATAATATTCGGTGTGTCTAAAAATGAAAGGCACCAGAGTATAAGCCAGAGTCAAATTCTTTCCCAGCATTAATTCCACCCTTTTTTCCTCCACCATGCATTCTTGCCCCTTCTACAACAAGCCTTGAAGTTTAGCAGCTTGAAATCATATGTCTGTCCGTTAAGCTGCTGGTATGTGGAAACAAAGTTTTTAGGAGACCCATAAAATCAAACAAGATCAGACTAAATTATCTGCTGCTGACCTGCACTGATACATTGCTGCTAGTCACTAAACCAGTCACTTAGGGTCCTCAAAAAAATTCAAGGGCGATGAACCATGATGTGCAACTTCATTGAAAGCTAGTTAAGCACATTATCAGACAGAAAAAGCATTTTGGACCCCCTCTGTTGACACCCTGGAAAACAGTAACAGTGATAATTACCTCCTTAGCACTGGTAGAGACCAGCTGAAATATTACACCACGAAAGCCCCTTCATTCCACAAACTGCTCTCCTACTGACTAGGAATGCACTCAACTATTTTTTAATTCTGGGGTAGAAATTATTCTCCCAAACTTGTACAGAGGTCTACCTGGAGAAAAGAAGGCTGCACTTCAATCACTTTCTCCACAGTCATGCCTGAGCAAGTCCCTTATCCTACACGCCAAGTATCTGAGATCAGATTAAAATGGGGTTGCTGGGCTTCCACCACTGCTCCTTTTCCTTTGGGAAGACACCATGTCAGACACTGCCATGTCTACCTCCCACTGTGAAGCTGTAGTTGAGCAATGAAGTTTTCTCCTCACTCCTCTGCTCTTGCTCCTGTTCCACACACACACTGCCTGTTTTTCCTCTCAGGTTTATAATTTTTAAGACAAAAAAAAGGGACTGCAGCAGTCACCTGAACATGGTGTTATGAACATTTTCAGATCACCTGCTAATTCTAATTGAAATTAAAACTACCCACAAGTTTAGAATTGATCACAACTGCCTTATACTGGCATTATTAAAAACTGTGAACAGGAGTGTAAAAACTAAGTGTTGAGTATGTATTTGTGCACGAGCTTCCAGAGAAAGGTCTTGATCGTGGAGGGCAGCAGCAGTGTGTGGGTGGTGAGCAAATTCAATCAACCGTTCTTTATAGCAAAATTCTTAACACTTCTCCAGGTCCTCTGCCCTCTGTAATTACCCTCATGGCTAAAGCTGCGAGAAAACAACTGTTAATAATCCCCATGACATCATGGGTAACATGTCTTCAAGTGATTCTTCAACAGATCCAGAATTTTTTGTTTAGCTGGAACAGTGTATCTTAAGTGAAAGTTTCAGAATGACAGAACCCAATTCTTTCTAGTTGCAGATTTCTCTCTGATCTTCCCCATTAATTTTGTGTCCGTGTGTGAAATACATGCTGCAATTAGTTCCATTGCAGTTTCCCAGTCATCCTAAGTGGCTATTTACAATTTTTGGTCTGTGAATATTGTGACAGTGCTTCTAAGCATTTCATCCCATTTTCTTCTACAGACATGACTGATAGTTTTGTCTGATTTATAATCTTCCTTCGTTCATCAGACTCCTTAAATTCTGCTTCCTGCAAGAGTGTATTTCTGATTTCCACATTTTCTGATCCTGCTCTCACTTTGCAAAACATCACTGGAAAAAGCCTCTTACCCCTGTGGCTTTCTCTGTTATAATACAGTAAAGTACAAAAAGGCCACTAGCATGCCCTGGTTTTGTAGGACTTAGAATTTAAAATATGATAGTTTGTAGGTTAAAGGTATAACTATGGCAGTTTTGAACCACATTCCTAATAATGAATCTTGCAATCTGCCATCTCTCCTAATATTGAAATATCCACCCTTGTTATTAATATCCCACCCTTTTTACTGACTCAATTTAATTAATAACATTTGAAAAATATTTTGGCTCCAATAAAATTAAATTTCTTTATTGCTGTTCCAAGAGATATATCCTCAAAGACTCTAAAACCTTTGGCTATGAAAATAAGCATCTAAGTCTTTGATTCTTCGGATACTTATCTTCTCTGAACATATAAAGGAAAATAAGCAAATAAATAAATAACCAAACTTTGAACTGGTATGCCTGAGACCTTTAGGTAGCAAACAACACTACTTGACTGAGGTATGTTACAGTAAGAACCCAAATATCAGATACAATACCATGGAAATACTTAGAACAGGGGAAATGAAAGCCACCATACACAACAATACTATGTTTTTAAATGCTCTCTAAACACATGAAGCATCTTATAAGTCAATATGATGCACATTAGATATATGCCTTTTTTTCCTGTTCTGCTTTTGATCACTGGAGTATCTTTTTTTTAAAACTATTTCTAAATATAGGGTGAAAGCAAAAGCAACAATCATGGATTGGTTTACAAAGAAAATTATCAACCAAGATCTGTGGAACCCTTTCATGAATTGACTTTCTCAATGCCCTGTACTTGCATAGTTAGCCCCCTATATTTTCAGTGCCGTTGTCAGCAGTTATGAGACAGGCACATACAAATTGAAAAAAAAAAAAAACAAACCAACTAATTTCACTCCTAAATTCTAATCACTCCTACGTGATGTGGTAGACATCACTTAGAGGAGGCACAGAATGACCCAGGACTAAACAACATGCTCAGTAATCTAAACTACACATTTATAGCTCTGCTAGGACTGCACAGTGGATACCTACAGGGCACACAGCAAAGCCAAGGGACTTTACTAAACTGGGAATCTCAACAGACCAAGCTCAGCCTCTTGTTTCAATAGTCCTTTCCTGAGTTCATGTTTTTCACTGAGAGGAATTACCTCTCCATAAAAAGGACAGCTATGATTATAGCATTCCTCTGACATTTCAGTAATTAGTAGTCCTTCCATGGTTTATTAGATAAGGACTGACTTACCTTCTGTTGTGAGCGAACATTTAGGGTGCCTACAACACACAAACTGCAGACTTACAATGAACAAGAAAAAAAACTATCCCTCAGAGACAAAAAGCCTAAACAGCAAAACTAAGTAACTCCTAGCAATTTACACTTCCAGAAATACTACTATTTCTACATATGCCAAAAAAAAAAAAAAATGAATTATGTTGTGTAATGATGGCTTCTGGAAGAGATATTCAGATGTAAGTTTTTATTGAAACTTTTTAAGGAAGGTGGGAAATCATCTCCTTCAGAGCAAGAGAATACAATGGCTGTAATGGGTGAGGATACAGCTCTCCCAGTTCTCCAAAGACTGTCACAATCCTAAGAAATTGTGGGGTAAAATTTCCCCTACCCTCTCTCTCCCCCAAAAAAGGATCTGCACAAGAATGGCCAAGAACTACTATTTTACAGAATTGCTTTCAATAAACTTCCCTGAGTGCACATCTCCCAGTTTGTGATGCCCTGTGATTTACCAAAAGTGAAAATTCAAAATCACACAGATCATAACATTCAGAATTAGCCATTTCTATTACAGTTGTACCTATTATCCATTCAAGGACTTCAGTCCCTTTTGTCCAAATTTTTACAACTTCAGAGAAAATTACAAATAAATAAATAAAGGTGAGATAAATAGGAAGATACAGCCCTGATCTGAATGAGTATTTATCAGCTCAGTATTTGCTCATCACTTGACCCTCTTTTTTCAGGCAGAAGTGAATAGCCTTTAAGGATAATTATTAGGCATTTAAAGGGAGACGTGGTGATGAGTTTATAGATTTGTACAGAGCTTCCCCTCACCTTGAAGAAATATGAGAGAAACTGAAGGTGTGATCTGCTAAACCATGGGGACTGACAAAACCAGGAGAGGACACCAAGTAGTTACAGCACTTCTACTTTCTTTCTTCTGTGCTCAGGAAGCCAAGTTGTACATATTGGAATACAGATACAGGTCTGTAACAGAGGCAGGTCACTATATACTGTCTCTGCTCCTAGAACAAGTGCACCAGGCCCCAAACATGAACAAGTTAAAAGTGAGTCATTGCATTAAACAGCTTGGATATTCATAGCATCTCAACTTGAGGGAGATGGAAGAGCCATTGATATTGGAAGAGATCACCCCTTAAAAGTTGTAATAACAGGAGAACATACCTTTGAAAAAAAAATCAGCTGTTTGTGCTGCTGTGAAACCTAACACGCACATCTGGGGTTTCATACAAAAATATTTTATTTGTATTTCATATGAAATATATTTTATTCCAAATTATTTACCTAGTTTTGTAGGGACATGCATTCAATTATTATTTTGATTAAAGATGTAATGAGGTGACTTAGAACTGAAAAGTATTAATTTAAAATTGGCAGTTTGATTTTTGTAACATTTTAGATATACAGCTGGGACAAATGCACATGTAAGTAGCCCCCCAAGCACATCCCAGTAACTGCATCTGCCAAGTCTTATGTGCTTAACATGAAAATCATTCTTTTGACCTTGTCTCATGCTCCCCTGCTGCAAGAGCTCATGCATTTACTGCATGGTGCTGCTTCTTCTCTCCAAATCCATAACCTAATGTGCTGCACACCACTGACAGGATGATCAGCCAAGTTCATGCAGTGGGTCTTAGATGGCAGTGGGGAAGTGACAAGGGCAGTTCAGGCAGCTGAAAAAGCGTTGGGCCTGCATGGGCTGGGCTGTCTCTGTCATGGGAGAAACACCCATCTCCCACTCACATGGCTCACGTGTCAGGATTCCAATAAACTGAGAGGACTGGAGCGTGTAGGAGAGATTGACATGTGGAAAATCAAATATGGAGGAGAAACACTTCTTTTATGATGCACAAAACCCATTGGTGTGGTCAACAGATGGAATGTAGCCAGATGCTCATTACAGCAATGCTATTGACATTGCTACAATTAAGGTAAGAGTCACTGTTTCCACTGTAAACTCCTGTTTGCAAGACCTTATAAATTGGCCATAAAACTTCACTTCAGGCAGAACCTTAACACACAAGGTCTCAGCATTAAAGTATGTTTCACATATATTAAAAAAATTGTGTGCCTTTCAGATTACATGGTAGCTCAAAACAGGTTTCTCATTCTTGTTCTAGTATTCTCTGCACTCCTTGCACTCAGAAAAACCTTTGTGTCTACTGAATAGAATGATGGAATTTTCCATTCTAATTACAATTTTCCATAGTTGGGAGCAGTTCCATTTCTTATTTTACTATCACATTAATAAGCTAAGTTGTTAGCATTGGAAGACTGGTTATCATCTTCTGAAACAGTATTTGTAATTCACAACAGCTCCAATATATTCATTTAACATAATCAAAAGGATGCATTATAGTTTTTGAGTCTATTTTCCTCACATAAACACTCTCCCCAGTGTAAGAAAAAAATCCGCTAGTTAATACAGTATGTTATCCTTTGTCCCTGAAGTAAGAGGGGAAAAATTTCCTTGGATTTCAACAGAAGCAGATCCAATCTTTCAAAATACATGGGTGCATTACACTATAATTACTTCTTATTTATGGAGTGCTGACAGTAGGCTCAGTGCTGTGCAAACAAAAGAAGACATGGTCCCTGCCCCTTGGGGCTTGCAATCTGAAAACACAACAATTGAGGCACATAAAACATCAAGTGGTGATACAGTCCACAGCGGAACACTGACGTGTTTGTTTTCCCATAAATAAATCGCTTTTTGGGGGTGGAGAGAACAGGGGCAGATAGTCTTCTTCAATTTGCTCTTTAAGAGAGGATTTGAAAGAATTCATATTCCTAGCACCCTGTCTTCCAAATTTCCTATCAAGTACGACTGTGAGAAAAACAATATATAATATGTAAGGACTTCATAGACATTATCACAGAAAAAAATAACGTTTGCATTCCCTTTAGAATTCCACTGTATGTTTGCATTGAAGAGCATACATCACCCTATTTCTGCACAGAATGTATCTACCTTTGCACACACCACTGCACAACTCACCACGGCTGGGAGTCAGACCAGACAAGGGACTTTACAGTAGAGATTTTGTGCTTGTGAAACCTGGATTGAGATACACAAACCCCGTGTACTTTGTTGTTAAAGAACAACTGCAGGCAGGTTTTCTAAAGCTCAAGAATGACACTGTTCTAAGTGCTCCAAGATAGGGCCCATTTCAGCAGCCCTCCAGGAGACAGAGAACATTTCATTCCATTCCCTCCGAGGCACATTCCAGTGATGTTCCCAGCAGACACAGAGTCAGACTCACCCTACACTACAGAGCAAGTTCTTGTTTTAGAACAGTACTTTTAAACTTAATTTAATCAGACCAGCTGTAATTCAAACATTAGTGGAAGGCCAACCACTTCTTTCTCCTAATTTTGTCTCCTCTGGCCAGTGACAGCTGTGGGCCCTGTACATCTTCCCACTGCCAAATTAAGTGAGGAAAAATGTTGGAAACAGGAAGATATTTTGGCACATGCAACACAATCCCAACTAAAGTGCTGATGTTAATGCTTCTGGAGCACTCTTCAATTGTGTATATGACAAAATCCAGTCAAAACTTTGTAAGAGCAAGATCCTGCAGCTTGCAAGCTCCACAGTGCAAGTGCCTGAGACTACGGCTTTGCATTCTTCACATAAACTTCTTATGACCTGTGGCTTATGGCTGGATACAGTTTTTAAATTAATCCAGCCTTGGTTATTTATCACACTGGGTCAATGACAAGATTTTAAAAAACTATTCGTTAAATAAACATTTACACTGTTAACTTAATAGACTGTAATGTCTTCACAGAATTATAGGGTGGTGGTTTTGTTGTGTTGTTGTGGATTTGGTTTTTTTTTATAGACAAAGGCCTAAAATTTGACCCAACCTAGAAGTGATCCTCCTTTCCATTTATTTATTTTTTCTACCCTGTCTGTCACTGGTGAAATCAAATTAATGAAAGGCAAGTGATATTTGTAACAAAAGAATTAATGTCGAGGGAGTACCATAAGAAACTATACATAAGTAACAGCAATAAAAAAAATATGAAAAATGTGCAAGGTTATTTGTTTACTGAAATGACCCCACCACCCCCAAGAAGAATCCTGGGGCTTGGAAAAAGGGCGTGATGGCTGTGGGGAGGAAATGACATGCCTGCCCATGGCAGAGGGACAATGACAAGGCCTTTGAGGGTCCTTTCCAACCCAAACCATTCTATGATTCTGTGATAAAGCAGCTATGGCAGACTGACTCAAATTTGCAAGTTTTCTCATCTAAATAATGAAACAGTGTACTAAATAAACTTCCGTATAATTACAGCAGGGCTGAATATTTTAGAAGACACAGTGGAAAATCGAGGGGGAGAAAAAAAATGAAGCAGCATTTAATTTTTGGCTGCCCAACCACAATGAAGTAGTATTTGTGCTCACTGCACTTCGCAAGTAGAAATGTGAAAGAAAATGTAAGTGAACACCATCTCTGCATCCACACTATAAAACGTGTCTGAGAGTTCTTCCTCTGCTATCCTCCAATATTATGATTAAACCCACTTATGCTACTTAAGACATCTTTGCACTGTTACTATATTCAGAGGCAATGAAGAGTGGTATTTACACACTGAGTGAAGGTGGATGTACATGGTGTCTAGAAAGATAAACCATCATGAGGGACATCTTAAGGAAAAAAAAAGAGATTTAAGTCAACACAGATAAGACTCTATTCAGACTTAACTACAACCCTTTCACAAAGAGGTATTTGCAAGGCAGGTATATTTTACTTTGAAAATATTTCAGAATCTTTAAAGAACCTGAATAGCAAAGAAAGAATGGGAAAATATGTGGTGGGACTGAAGACAACAGAAGATGCTTTGTGCCTTGTCAGTGTGTTTGCTGTGGCTGGGCACACACTGTAATCCACAGCCAGGTACAAGAGCTACACATGAATCCTCCCCTGTTCCTGCTGGCCACTGTCCCCTGCTGAAGAGAACCTACCTCCTCCTGCTCCTGGCAGTGGTGTGCTGGGGATGAAGGTCACTACATTCTGCTGACCTTCTCTATTGTGATATTTTTTTCCCCTAAGAAATTCTGTCTCTGTTGCATTCCTTACAGACACTTCCTATTAGAAACAGTTATTAATACATGCAATACACATAAATTACTTTAATATAAGAACTGGGGAAAGATTCATTAGTAAGCAAACAATGACTAAATCAAACCACTTTAGAAGAAAACCACAACAACCATTTGGTCATTCTCTTGTAAGAACACATGAAATAATCTCATGCAAAATTCATGCCTACAGACTTGCCAAACACCATGAATTGAGTGTGGGTTCCACACATCTAAGCAAAGCAATTTAACTGCAATTTTCAAGACTATTTTAAACCTTTAACATCAGACTAAATTCTGTCATATTAAGATAAAAGAATCAGTAAATAAAGAAATCTGTGTAAACTGCATTTTTTCCTAAAAGATTTTTTGTTATTTGAAAGACCTATAAAATTCCGCGTTGTTATGAAGCACTTCTCAGTTGGCATCATCTCAGATGTCTTTTTCTCTTCCAAGTTAGGGGATTGTCATGGCAAGCTAGGGAGTTTGCTGTTACTTCTATTGTTTTATTGAGTTCTGCACAATCAAGGCTTTAAACTGTAGGTCACCTTTGGGAATGTAAATTACAGCAGACCAATGGCTGTCACTTATTTATATATTTTTGGCTTGTTTAAGTTTCAAATCCTCTTTTCTACAATGGGTTGGCCCATGATGTAGAACTATTTCTATTTCCCTCTACTTCGACCTCACTGTCAAAGTGAAGTGTTTCTTGGTTTTCCCTGAGAAGTCTTTATATGATTGTGACAAACAGAAAACTTTCTCTGTGTTTAAAATAATGGATATTTAAATCCAATCTTAGTTCAAGTGTAAGCATTTTTAATACATTTAAACTTTAAAATATTTAATGCACTCTACATAAAGACATCTGTTGCTAGGGATTAATCTACCACTGAAAGAAATGTTTTATTAATGCCAACTGAAAAGCAATTGACTTAACTACCTGGAACAGGATACAAAACTCTCTTACAGAACTCCCCCTTTTGCTCCTTGCTGGGGTTGGCTCAGTCACAGGGAAAGGAGGAATCTTATCTTTTCTTTGATAAAAGACTATTGCAGATACCCTTCTGATATCCAGGAAATATCATGTCTAATGAATAGGCACTTTGTTACTAAAGTTCAACTTCTGGTTAGAAATAATTTTTCAAGTGCTATATATATAAGAAATGACAACTGAAATCTATCCAAAGAAAGACTAGTCTGAATGATTTACAGCTGGCAATGATGGGAAAAATCCATTTTTGTTATGCTGAATCAGTAAAGACATGACAGGTTGAATTTGTATTTGACCTTTAAAGAATGGGTTATGTAGGTAAAATCCAAAGGCCTCATGTTAGTGAACTGTTTAGAAGAAACAAACCCCCCCGATTGGTTGAACACATTAGAAATCCAAACTCCTTGGACTATTTTTTGTTTGTTTTAGCAGCATCTTCCTAAACCAGCACCAACTTGCAGTAACTCTGAATACTTCACTGCATGCCAGTAGACATAGTTTTATAATTGCCTTCAGTTTATCTACTCTTCTGCTAAAAGTGGATATCCTGCCTTCCTATGCCCCCTCTCCCTAAGCCTCCCAGGCACAGACTGCAGTTCTCATCATTGACCTTTTTTGGCTTCAATATACTTGTGGCAGCTGGTGAGCTGGATAAACTCACTGATTCAAGGAAGCTTTTTTTTTTCTTTTTTGGTAAGGATTAGTGTTCAGCCAGATCTGCAGGCTGAGCATGAGTACTAATAATGGCAAAAAGGACCCAAGAGTCAAGGAAACGACAGGAGCATCCTTCACAGAAGCACCAGTACACTTAGACCAGCCTTCACATTTTGTATTCCCCATATACACTGTTCTGTCTCTCCATTTTCATGCATAATTGCTGCCTTCTGAGAGCAGAAATTTTTTGGTTATTCATATCACATAGCTATAAAATAACAAACTAAGATTAATTAGAATGTCTTACTCTCCTATAAAATATTTAAGAAGTTTGCAAGTTCCTTTGATTTCTGTGTTATGAAGTTAGGAAAACAGACAAGGCAGGCTATTGATAAAGGAACATAAAAGCTCTTCTTTAGGTAACAGATTACAGTTAATAATTACTGCAAAATTACTATAGCCTAATAACAGCCTTATAGCTGCATAACACTGAGTTAGTTACTATCATCTACAATCTGAGGTCCAAACAGACACTAAGTAGTACTATATAGTTGGCCAATACAGTATTATTAGACATATAAAGGGAAAACTCAAGGAGAGAAGAAAACGTTCAGGGTTTGCAAATAGAGAAAAGAGGTTCATTCATAAGGTTCTTCTGACTTCTCTAATAAATTCACATCCCAAAGTGTATTGGCACTCGTGGTGTCACCAGGAAGTTATGTGCAAAATTCCCTTCACAGCAGCTCAATCTCACATAGAAAAAGGGCATTTAATAATCTGTAGATATGCAAGATATACAGGTAAGAGTGATTCTTAAATTCCCTGTTCCTGGCTGACTGCTGACAAACTGAAGTCTCTTTGATACAAGCCCCAAGCTCTCCTGCTGAGAAGACTCATTTAAATTTAACTTGTGATGCCAGCACAGACCTTTCAGTTACATCTGGTACTTTATTATAACCTCTGAATCTTTGCTTCACCTTTGCTGGCATGAAAGGCAGATAGACAAATGCATAAAGTATTCTCATTTCTGTACTACCTGTCTATGTGCGTCTATAAATTTCACTGACCATATACTCTGAGTTCTTGGTAAAATATCTCTGTCCAAACAAACCTAATCTAACTCTGAAGTCAGCATTGCTTCAAGCAGGAATGTCACCTTAAGCAAAAATCTATGTATGCTAACATATAGTGGAAAATATATAAAAAAATATTAATTGCTGAGTTTTACATAAGATTTTGATTTATCCATTAAGTCTGTCTGAATAGGACCGAGTGCCACAGCACTCCAGACCATTAATTCAGTTTGGCTCAGGAAACATTTATTCCCCTTTGTCCATCAATGAACACGTCTTTAAAAGTGATCTGAGCTGCCACTTGGTTGTGAAGCACCCAGACATGACAGTAGTTTACACACAACTGCCTATTCTCTGAGAACATAAATCGGCAGCAACTTTTTTGATATTACTCTCTATGTACACGTGCACTGTTCAAGAACATTACCTGAGGAATTCCCTGAAGCTGCTTTCTACATGTGTGTGTGTCAGCTTTCCCTTGAGCAGAGCTTTCCTGCAGCACCACCTGAACCATGCCTGATAAAAACTGTCACTCCCATGTAACATAATCCCAGCTAAAATTCACGTGCAAGATGTAATCTCAGCAAGCCACTTGGAATCATCTCTGAAATGAGTAAAAGCCTGCATTCTTCCAAGGGAAGGAATCAATACGATAACAGTGTCTCAGATGGATGTCTAATCTGTCCACATGAGAACCTGCCAGGAGAACACTCACTCACAGTGTAAGATTAAACCACCTTTATAATCTGTCATTAGAATGAAGAAGGGTTCATTCGTTTTCCAAAGCTTCTCTTAGACTCTCAAAACCTTTCACGTTTTCATGCCTGTATAGAAACTCAGAAACAAATTGCATTGCAGAAAGTAAATGAAAAAATCCACTTTTTTTCACAAATTCCTGTTTAGTTTTGCCTCTAAAAATCTATTTCCATTAATATTCTTCCTCCAGAACAAGTATATAAGGTTTAACCACTAAAACAAGATATGAAGAGCTCCATTGTCTTTAAATTGTGACATTTTTTCTTTTAAATTAACAAACACATCTGAAAATACAACAGTCACCTTTTCTGCATTAACACTGATCATATGTCCAAGTAATTATTGACAGTAATACAGAAAACATTATATTTCCAAGACAAACTTCAAATCAGTAATCCAGTTATCAGCTTTATTTTAATGCGGGCTAGTTAAAATTCCACGTGAAAGAGAATAAACCAACCAAATAGCCAACCATAATATCTTTAATCACTGAAAAGCAATTATTTCCAAGAAAACACATCTACAGCTCAATGTAACCAAAAATATTTTTTCATAATGTCTTCTGTAATTATTTTTTTCAAATTTTACTTTAGAAAATCCTTTGCACTGACATTTTTCTTGTTACTGTCCTTTAAAGGTAAAGAACTTATGCCTCAAAAACTACCCTCAAAGACTCTCTGGGAAGCAGAGATCTTACATTTTCTCCCCACAGGAACACAAAAGTTCAGAATTAAAGAAAAACAAGTCAGTGGCTAAAAAAAGGCTTTCTAGAGGAGCTAAATATAAGCTAATTCTGACAGCTCTGCTAATCACTTGATTAATCATCTTCAGAAACAATATTAGGGCATATGACAGTAGTTTATCTTTGTAACATCTGTCATCCAGACAGGTATCCACCCACCTTTTAAACCAACTGTATATGAACCAAGACACTTCAAGACACACCTCATTTTGGGTAAAATCAACAAAAGTTAAATAAAACTATCAATGTGATTGAATAGTTTAGGAAAAAAAATAAAACATACTGACTCCAGAAAAAAATACAATGCAAACTTTTGAGTGAAGCAGAATACCAAGAAAATGTCTGCCTTAGTTAGATTTGACCCTAAAGAGCAATACTTCCATGAAAAATGTGGTGATCTGGACAAGCTGAAAATGGTGACAAACCCCTTATGACAGCAAACAACCCAACATATTCTTTTGTCAGAAGCAGTGTTATCATCGTGATTTCTCAATGAATAAAGCAACATATTGACACAAAAATAAGGTGGCTTGAATTCTCCATGGTCAAACCAGAACAGCAGTAACCAGGCTATGTTTCTATCATCTCACTCGCTCATCCTTTACTGTTGCACTGTGCAACCCTGGTGCTGTTTTACCATCACTTAACCTAAATAGGCAGCATTTTTTGACTCGCTAGGAAGCATCAAACTATTCTCTTTATCTGTGACTCTTGTAGTCAGCACAGTACACATGTGTGTCCCCTAAAATGTCATTTGGATATTTCCTATCAGGGCATGGGCTGCTGTAGGTAAATAAGCACGGAGCCAGAAGTAATCTTTTCCCCAAAACTATCTATGCCTTCACCTAGTACAAAATACCAACGCCAGATTCCACTCTGAGCCAAAGGCACACCTCTGTAAGATAAGGTAATACCTTGCTTTTATTAAAGTATTAACCTACACCTGAATGTTTGACCACCAGAAGCAGCCCAGCTTTGCAGCCTGATGAACATCTCAGGACAACTTGCGTCTCTATTGTCACAAAATTTTGTCTCCATAAGGCATTAAATCCTTGAAATCCTGCAATAAATTCTGCATTTGCTATGGAATCACAGTTTGTGAGCGTTAACCTTGAGAATTACATAAATGCCTGCTCCAATAAGAAGACAGAAATCAGTAACTTGCTGGAAGAACAAATTGTTGTCATTCACTCCACCTAGGGGGAATTCCAACAGAATAGGGACCAGTTCACCAGTCTGCAGTCTGTGCAGCTGTATCAATTCCTAAATAAAATCCAGCAGGATGCTTTTTCTAAATCCTAAAATCAACAGTGTATCACTTTCCTCTAAGAATCCCTATTATAACTTATCCATGATACATAAGGTTTCTTGTATTGACACACATCTGCTTCTAAGTTTTTTATCAGTCACTCCTCCATACTGTGCACTTTGTTAAATCATCAAAAATCCCTGATTTGTGTTTCAAAGGAAGCACCATACTGCTTAAAAATTATGCTAAAAGATGAACATCACAGATGATCCTCCTAGAATGAACATATGCCTTTTTGATTCCATGGAGTTTTATTTTCATAGTTTAAGATGCAAATATCTTTGACCAGGGAAAAAGCAAATAGAGGGAAAGCAAATCAATGTGATATCAATGCTACTGGGAATAATTATTTTTTTAAAAGCACCACTATTATTTACAGCTTTGAAAATAAAAAACAGAGACCAACTGAGGTGTCAGTTTTTTAATTCACAGTATGACAAAATGATTACCAGGTGTCAACCCAAGTATGCAGTTGATGGGCTGGATTCAGAAATCAGGTGGGAATTTTCGCAAACTGTTTTCAGAAATTGAGATGGATTACTTTATCCCCATGAAGTGAAGTCCCACCAGAAAATGCTATCCAGCCATAAATGCAACAAGAACTTGAAAATGGAGCCTTTCAAGACTAGGGCCACACCTAGCAACACAGGGACATGGGCCTAAACTAGGTGAAAAAGTTACATACACAAAATTTCAAAATGAAATTTCAGCCTTAATTCTAACACTGACTTAGCTTTGGAAATAGCAAACCAAACAGATATTTCGTAATACAAGGTATGAATACTATCAATAATATTGTGAATTGCTTTTTACACTAAAATATGCAAAAAAAAAAAAAAAATTGAAAAAAAGCCAGGGGGTGGGGGGGATGTTTTACTCACTTGGATAGAAATACAATGTAATTAAAAAACTTGAGACCTTTCTACCATACAATGGATTTAGGTACTCAGCCTAGCAATCTCCTTTAAACATTTTTAATTATTGCTATTATTTAATATTGAAATTTGAAAGAGAATTATTCATTATTGAAGATTCAAAGTAATTCAAATTTAATTTTTGTTTAAGAAAACAAAAAGGGGCACTCGCTCCATCTTAGCCCCCTACCCAGTAAATAAATAAATAAATAGTATTTTTATGTTCATGGCAAGTTGCCAATGCTTAAATTGGCCTCCTTGAGAGGCTGATAGAGCTGTTTAGTCACTACCACTTTGTTTGAAAAACTGAATGAAAACCAGGGAGGCTAAAAATGTCTTGGTTTACATTCACTAATACATAAGAGAAAAGAAAGAGTGATAATAGATACAGTGAGGGTAGCTATGCCTAAATACTTTAGAGTCAGACTCCTTAAAAACAACGTAGGAGGGAAAAAAAAGAGTCTAAAAAATCTCATCGTTCTCATTGCTCTTCACAGGGCTAATTGGTTGGAAGTGATACTGGAGCTTCTCAAAAATGAACTACAGTCTTATTAAAATTTTGAAAGATTTAAAATAAAGCTTAATTTCTTTATTTCATCCAAATTTATTGTAAATTCTTTGCTTTCCTATAATGACCTCACGGTACTGCATGAAACAACAGGATTTTCCCACTGTGGGGCTCTAGTTCACTCCATCTTTTCATTCCCCTTAAAGCCTCTGCATAATATAAAGTTGTTTAATGATAACAGGCTCTGGGAGCCCCAGAAAGGAGCAGAAGAAAGAGCCTAGAGTAGAATGCTGGCTTCAGATTTGTTGTTTACTCTGTGCAGCTCCTCCTATTCTTAAGTGTACTGGAAATTTAAAATACCAAAAAGTTATATATTTCTTATTTTAATTGCAATACAAAGGTTAGAAACAGATCACCATGAAGAGAAATGAAATCCTACTGAAAAAAAGTTTGTTGGGTTTTTTTTTTAACTTTGACGGCAACTGAATATAAAGTTTTGTTATTTTGAAAATGTTTTGACGTGTTGAACTAAAGCTGAAACACAATTTCTAATGCAGCAAAACCTGCTCTAGAGATGAACTGAAAAATGTACTGGTTCAATGCCATGGCAAGAAAATTTGGCAATCTCCCAAATACATGATACATATCACGCTACACAGCTGGCAGCCAGTCATGAGTGGTGCACCTTAGGGGTCTGTTTTGGGGCCAGTTCTGTTCAATATTTTTATTGATGACATGGATCAGGGTATTGAGTCTTTCATTAGTAAATTTGCAGATGACACTAAGGTGGGAGTGTGTGCCCATCTGTTGGAAGGTAGGAGGGCTCTGCAGAGAGACCTGGAATGGTTGGATGGATGGGCAGAGTCTAACAAGATACAGTTTAATAAGTCCAAGTGCCAAGTCCTGCACTTTGGCCACAATAACCCCCTGCAGTGCTCTAGGCTGGGGATGCTGTGGCTGGACAGTGCCCAGGCAGAAAGGGACCTGGAGGTACTGGTGACAACAGCTGAACATGAGCCAGCAGTGTGCCCCAGTGGCCAAGAAAGCCAATGGCTCCTGGCCTGGATCAGGAATGGTGAGGCCAGCAGGACCTCATTCTTCCCTTGTACTCAGCATTGGTGAGGCTGCACCTTGAGTGCTGTGTCCAACTCTGGACCCTCAGTTTAGGAAGGACATTGAGATGCTTGAGCACGTCCAGAGGAGGCAACGAGGCTGGTGAGGGTCTTGGAGCAGAAACCCTGTGAGGAACGACTGAGGGAGCTGGGGTTGTTTAGCCTGGAGAAAAGGAGACTCAGAGGTGACCTTATCACTCTCTACAGCTTCCTGAAAGGTGGCTGTAGTCAGGTGGGGGTTGGTCTCTTTCTCCAGACAGCAACTGACAGAATGAGAGGACACGGTCTCAAGCTGTGCCAAGGGAAATACAGGTTAGATATTAGGAAAAAGTTTTTTACAGAAAGAGTAATAAAGTATTGGAATGGTCTGCCTGGGGAGGTGGTGGATTCACCATCTCTGGATGTGTTTAAGACTACATGTGGCACCTAGGGTTGGGTTGGACTTGATGATCTTGGAGGTCTCTTCCAACCTAATGATTCTTTGTGTGTCTGACTTTGTGTGTTATATTTTTTGAAGTCATTAAAAAGCTGGGAGATTAGTTTCTCACCCGATGTATTGTGTGGAAATACACCTTACCAGACCCATTTATTGTCAATGCAATTTAAATTATATCCAGTATTTAAGCAGACACTAGAAGCAGCACTCCATTTTTAAGAAAATGCCATTCATCATTGCACAAAAAACCCCAAATGAGATCAGAAGAAACCAGATCTGACCATTTCCTCAGTCCTACTTCTATCCTAAAAATCTGACAGAGCACTTGGGGGGTATATCACCAAGAGATTATTTGTCTACTCTACTTCAAAGCATTTAAAATTAAGAGACAGAAAGTTCCCTGTAAATTTTCATGTTCCTTATCTTCATTAGTATTTGACATCAGTAAGGCTTACTTCCCATTGTGGAGAATACAGAAGCAATCTCGCTGCAAGTAATTGTTAATTACAAGTATCACAAAGTACAAAATGGTCTGTGAAAGAAGGGCTCCTTGGCAGCAACCATGAAAACTGAAACAAGGTATTTGAAAATTAATCTGCTGCTGAATGTGGTCCTACAAGTGCAGTTTTGAAAACGAAGATAAAAGAAGCTACTGCTGGCCAACCACAAATCACTTCAAATACCAAAAATGAAAAGAAAAACGACCAATATATCATCAAAAATCATAATTGTAAGGAATGACAAAAAAAACCCAACAACCCTACAGAACTACTTCCAAGGGTCAGATGAGGTCCTGTTATTCCATGCCTTTTACAATGATACGGGTGTATTTTGTCTCAAGAAGCAGAGCTATGTAAAGTAAAATTTCTTGAGATTTACATGACTTGCAAAATTTTAACATAAGTCAAGTGCAAAGCTCAGTTTCAGCATCCCTTATTAGTAGCCATGTTACAAAGACCAGCAGATTGGGAGGTAAAGCTGCTTTAGCAGTAATGCTTATCTGACTTCAACACATCTTTCTTCATGTTTCAATCAAAGAACAGCTGCTGTCATCCTCCTGAGAACACAGAACACAGAACATGGAGACAGCCTTAAAACCTGCTAACACAGGAGCCCTTTGTGGAAATTACTCATCTGCCCTTAAATTTCACATACAGCAAATCTTGTGACTGAGGTGAAAGGATGGGAGTAGCTGGAACATTCTTTCAGTCTTGTGCTCCCATTTCCAGAAGGACTGCTCAGATCCAAGACCATGCTCTCCAGCTGCTGCACCTTGATCTCCAGATAACCACAGGGACGGTCTGTAAGCAGCCAGCCCATCAGAATGATCACAAACTACTAAATCCATCAATGCCCGATCAAAAACCTTTAAGACAAACACATGGTGTGTCTTAATATTGACAGAAGTATTTGCAAAAAGTTATTTTTTAAATAAACTATTAAACTGCTATTCGGAGTTTCTTCGTTTTGACTGACAACAGTGTCGTGAGTTTTGGGACTTTTTAAGAGGCATAGAAATTAATTCTACTGTTCAGTGAATTATTTGAAGAAACATGTCCCCTCAGGAAAAAGATATAAACCCTATTAGTTTCAGTAAAAATAATGTTCTAGATCAAATGCAGTAGTGAAATCACTTAATGATAGGACAGTGCATTGAGACATCATGCCCCAGAGAAAGGAGGGAATTCCTTGGACATGCTACCTTTAACAAGGATCATCTGCAATTTTTTATTTGGTGCAGACTAGAACAAAATGAAAGTTTTGTAAACATAACACTTCAATTAATCTAATTTTATTCAGTTTTTATATGAATGAGATCTGTGTACTTTTTAAAACACAGTCACACATTTTCTTTAATACATGCAAAATATTAAAATCCCCAAAAGTTTTATAACATTTACAACTAAGGAATGAATTAATTTTAGGAGGCTGAGTACCATTCTCCTCTCAAAGGAAGATAGAGAAAATTAAAAGTGAAAATCCTTCTAGGATTTCACATCATTCCTGTAACTTCCAGGAAATAACTGCTAATACATAAAATCTCTAAAGATTTAAACAACAAACCACAAGGACCAACATATCAACCTTCAACCGAAAATAACTTTTACTGTATATTGACCTTCCTCATACAGTTGTTTCTTTGCTTTGATAAATAAAACAGAATATTAAGGACACTGCATACTGTACCTTTGTTAACACAAGAAATTCCCATGAAGAAATGTGTGTAAGGAACACCTCAGACCTGGATGTGCTCACTTTGCCAGTTGCTAACCACTTTGGTAAGTAAAACTTCCTGCCAATATGAACAGCTCAATCCTTTGGGAGGGAAAAGTGGCACGCTCTGCCTCATCACCCTGGCCCTCACACCACACAGGCAGCTAAAGGGACATTGAGCAGCACCTATTCCAACACACACATGTTCTGCCTGAACCCTGGGGGAACAGCAGCTGGGGCATTGCTCCTGAGTGTGTCTTTTATAAGCCCTTCCTTCTTTCCCTGCCTCACAGAGGATGCTACTGGTCAAGCTGGTCTCACAAAAAAATAAACACTATTTGACTACGCCTGCAAGAAACATGCAACCCATACAGCTCAAAATGCAAATTAAACGGGATGGGTAAATGCCAGATGGATTTGCATTCATGTGGGTTCAGCTCAGGTATGAGTGATTGGAATGATTGACTCTGAAAGCTTCCAGTCACTCTGTGTAAATAAGGATGAATAAAAAAAATTGGCACCATTGCTTAGTCTCTGGAAGAAGAGTCAAGCCAACTGGCCAAAGGAATTTAGATCTGGACTTCCTTGAACATGTCAGGATAATAAAATAGTCCATTAAAATATATCTTAATCACTAAAGACCTAAGACATGCACACTTTCAATCTCAAGTGTTGATCTATTTATTTTTCAATGCATGTTAAATTTTCAAGCTTTCAGAAAATAAAATAACTAGGAAATTGCTAATCTAATTAGTACAACATATTTACAACTTGGGCTTAGAGTGTGCTTGCAAACATAAAATAAACCAACAAAACATACCATATATGTCCAGGCAATTAATGAGTTCTCTTTGAAGTTGTAAATAGAAAGAAATGCAAATATGCCCTTATAGAATCAGGAAATCATGCCAGAGACCATCTTGTAATTTTTAATATATTGTTTTAAATAAGAAGATTGACCAGTTGATTAATTTCCAGTGATGACACTGCAGGTATCTTGGGGGTTTTTTTAGCTCAATGGCCATATTGTAATTTATTGAGTGCTAGATAACCTACCAGATTCCTAGCTGGAAGCTCAATAAACAGCACTGTCCTAACCACAAAACCAAAATAGCTGAGTTTATACTTTTAAGACTTCTGCACAACAAGCTGCCTTTTCACTAAGTGGCAAACCCTTGGGAAAACACTACAGACCTGATCTGGAATCTGGTAGAGCTGTTTTCTGCCCAGACATAAAGACAGCTTAAATTTGGTGAATCAAACTCACTCACAGTTTTTTAGCATTGGGAATTCTTTGATGGTGGATGGGCATTTTGGTCATGTTCTTTACCATGATACAGCTCTTATACCACAGTAATGCAAATAGTGCACAATTCCAAGAAAATCAGAAGAAAAGAGAAATTTAGAAACTATCAAATGGCAAAGAAGCAGCTATCAAAAGATCATATAGCTTCTTACATGAGATCCTTTCACCTGCTGTCAATGACAGTTTGTAAAAACAACATTATAATAAATGTAAATGTACATGTCATAGTAATTTAAGGAAATCAATATTTTCAAATACAGATATAAAATTATGTACACCAAACACATGGATGCTTAACTTACATTTGATACATTTTTTCAATCTGCATGTGTGTACTGACCTTTGTTCAGAAAAGCGGACAAAAAAGCATTTGGACATGTAAGCCTTGGTGCATTACATCATACTGCACTCCAGTTTCACACTGAGATTTTTTTATGACATGTTAATTTTGTTTTAAAATGGAATTCTTTCTGCTAAACTTGTAAAGCTTTTGATTATTGACTCCAAGCACAGAGATTTCACATCATAAAGTTATTTAAACTATGTGCACACCCTACAGATTAGTAAGTGCCAAATTCTTCCATTGTTTCCAAATTTTTGTCCTGCTTTGGATATCATACAAGCTGTTCTATACAATATAATGTTGTCTCTGCCAGAAATTGCTAAAGTGAGAACAAGTGTTCAAGACTCATTTTCAACAGTTGCCTTGGAAATTGGCAATAAGGATCCAAAATTCTTTCTCTACCACACACCCAAAGTCTTGAGTCATTCCTGATTTCATAGGAGTAAACTTATACTATGCACTCTGTATTCACAGATTCTTTCTAAAAATCCCCTCTTCACGTTCTACAGGAAAAGAGACAAACAGAAATTAGGATGCACCCACTTGTTTGGAGGGAGAACAGTAAGACGGATTCCTATGACTAAACTACATTTGGAGTGGACTTGAAAGTCTGCCAAGCAGCAGCCCTTGACTGTCTTTGGAGAGTGAAGAGCCCAGTAGACAAGGCCCTGGCTCTTAGAAATGAAAACCAGAGTGTCAATGATGCTCCATCCACACTGAGGGAAAAAATAATTTACTTTATCTTCTATACAACTTCCTACACCATTCCTGATTACTCCTTAGCTTCTGAAAATTATTTAGAATTTGTTAAATTCTGTGAAGACCTTTCAAACTCTTTCCACTTCCAAGTGGAAAACAAAAGACAGGGTATTATTACCCTCGAAAAGTTGAGGGTTTTAACTCAAAAACTCATTAAGTAATAAGACTGAATCTCTAAATGTATTATATATCATATTTCGTGTTCTATATATAACTGTTTTGTACATGTGTGTCTCTAAATCCACTATATAGGTCAGAATTCTCCATCCACTAATGGAAAATTCTTTAAAAAAAACAAATTCAAAACCTAAATGCAGCCTGGCTATCTTATTGAATTTAGACATCTGACTAGAAAAATCAAGATTTTTTTTCCAGTATAGTTTCAGTTAGATGTGGAGAACAAAAGAACAGTTTTTCAGTCTTTCCTAAAGGGAGCAGAGCTTTTACAAGAACTGACAAAACGCCACAATGAAAGAAAAAAAGTTCACACTGCTCATATGATATTGGCAGCTCACAAAAGCAAATAAAAGCATTTGAAACAAATAATATCATTTCCAATACTATTGGTTTAATAGTTTGTTGTAGGCTTTTTTACTTAAAATTTGACCTGTTCTTCAGCTACTTTTTTCTTCTATGTTCAATTCTGTGTATGATTGAAGATAATTTAACTCACTGTGCCAATTATGGCAATTTCTTACTGCCTACATAGTTTTTGTCATGCTTTATTGTAGTGATGTAATCAGTATAAATTGTCTAACTCAATTGGAAAAGCCTTTCAGAAGATTCATCTTTGGGCTGGCAGGATGCTGTGTATGCTACATCTCCACCCATACTAAGTCCCAGGCAGTTTATTTTGTATTAAAACTTCCTCATAGTGACTCACCTAGAGTAGCAGACAGTTTATATGTCTTAGTTATTACCTTCAGCAATGAATAAAACAACTGCTTTCTATTCTGAAAGCCAGTTTTCTAAAGGGGCTTTCACATTCATAGCCTGAAGTAAACACCAAAACAAAAGCTGCTTTAGCGCTACAGAGGCAAAACAAAGGCAGAAGGAAAACCTCCTCCTCCTTTGTGTTCTAGACCTCACCTCCCTCTCCTTTCCTGCTTTGAAGTTTCAGCTGTGTGATGTTCATTTTACATACCTGCAAAAGTAAATTACAAATTGTGTAATTTGACTATTTGGGACTCTAACCAAATTATTTAAAACAGACTATTAGAGAAGTTAAATTACGAATCAAGGAAATAGAAGCAAAAGGTAGGTGATATATCTTACATATATTTCCTCGAGTTAATAACTGGATGCCTAAGGTTGCAGTAGTCCTGATTTTAATTGGGAGAAAACAGATTATGAACTATAGCAAAGTCACAGTAAATAAATCGTAAATTCAAGTGAGATTATCCAAAGACGAGGGAAAAAACATGAGAAAATATGAGAAAATGGAAACAAAAGGAATTCAAAAGAATGGTGGAGAAAATCCACCAAAGAATAACTTGAAGAGCTGAAAGAAATTATGATTATTTTTCTCTCAGTCCTTTATTGTTCTCCTCCTATCCTAATTCTACCCCTAATGGTCTTAGCACAGAGTTTACCTACCTCTCTCCTTGGACATAACCCAAATAACCTGTTTTGCCATTCACCTTTTCACTCCATCACAGAAGTTCAATCCTGCCAAAACAAACTACACCCTGCCTTAGTGCTAAAACTAACCTAGTTCTCTCCAGCTCCTTCCTGCTTCCCCCTGCTGAAAACACACTGGGGACTGCAGGCCTGTCATTAATCACATATGACAATCACAGCTTTGGAGAGGGCTCTTTTCCTCAATCTGCAGCCCCAGAAAGCCAACTCCCAACTCCACAACCAAGCTCTTCCTTCTCACTTCCATCTCACCAAGCCAAACCTTTCCACCTCACTGCTGGCAGTGAGAATGAAAAAGCAGAAGAAGAACGCCAGCATATTATTTAGCCAAAATTGCTAAATCTTGATCCAAGTACAACTGTATAGTTTTTTGATGAAGTTTCAGCTCCTCTATAAGAATGGCAAAACAAAAAAGAAATTATTATTCTATCAGGCAGGAAGAATATTTTCTGTCACCTCATCATGCTTCATTTCAGTTCCTGGGAATAGCAGTGTCTTCCTGCAGTAATTTTAATTCAAGGACCACTACCTCATACAAGTTGTACTGTTGTCATAGGCATTGAAACATTTAGTAATTTCACAGAATCCACACAATTCTTCAGGACATTAATTAACACTAAGTCTTAAAAGATCATCTACTACCAGAAATTACATTTTACTATGTTATTCATATGGTGGCCCGAGGGACTAAATTAGCAAAATAAACCAAAAAAGTCAAACATCAAAACCAAGAAAAAAAAACCCCAAAGCATAAAGGGGGACAAAAATTTTTAAAATTAAAATGCAGATTTAATGTCACATTGTAATATATGTTTGAACACATCCTATATAAAAAAAGCACAAGTTGTAACAAGATATTTGGGTACTTCCTGTTTGTGGTTTAAAACTTTTTCCCCCCCATTTTCATTCAGTATTTCAAAGCAGCATCTGGGTGAAATATGCTCTAAATATAGTGATTTATTTGTTGCCTGCAACAATACTTGGCAATAGGAATATGCACGCAACAACCCCAGACAACACTTGCAAAGACACTGAGAAAAGCAAGCTCTTGTAAAAGACAATTTGTTTGCCGAGTGAGCGGGCAGGCAGCAACCTGCATTTTGAATGACATGTCTAAGTTTCAACAGCAGCTTGCAGGAAACATTTACATTTGAAAAATCCCTACTTTGACCGCTTTTTTCCCCAGTTTGCTTGCTGGCAGGTAGGAGTACATGACAAATGAACCTAATTGAAGGGGGCTGGATGCCAGACTGCCTGTTAAAAAAGAGCACCTGATCGTGCTTTAGGTGAGAGGTCAGTGACACTGAACACCAGCAGGTGTAATAACAACCGCAGGCTTTCTGTAAAGGAAATGCAAACAAGAGTTCAGCCCTGGGATATTCGGGACAGAGCCGACCTGCTCAGGGCCTGCTTGATTGGCAGCCAGGGCTGCACTCAAGAGATGGGTGACGCTTTGTCACATTGTCACAATTGTATGGCTTTGAGCAGCGTGCCGCAAAATATGGAATCTCAAGCTAAAATCATGAAGCAAGATAAAACTGGGTGGGCACTGAAGAAGTAAGCAATTTTTCTATTATTAAAAAAAAAGCCCCCAAAGAGTAAGTCGTTCTGATGCCCAGCACCTGTTTTTACCTTGCCTCAGAGCCTTGTCTGTCATCATTTAAAAACTACACTGCTGGAACCACCAAACTATCGGTCTTGAAACACGACAAGAGAGTAACTTGTTGTTGCCAACTCTGCACATTCTACCCATCAATTCTGGGAAGAATATAAAAAATCAGTATGTAAATAACATTTTAAACCAATGTTATTCTATCTCATTAAATTACATTATTTTCTCAAACACCTCTCCTGCAGATTTGGAGGTTTTATATTCCATCATTGCTTTTGATCTAAGGAAAAATGATTGGCTGATAAACAATATTTTTCTTATCTTGAAGCTTGTTAAAATTGCATTATAATCCCAATAGCAAAGTAAACAATTTGGACCAACCACAGTGCAGTCTTGCAACAAAGCCAATAACCAGTGCAGCTTCTATAGATATGGGAGCTTTATTTTCTAGAATACCACATCCACATTTGATTTTTTTAAAATAGTTGCATCTTTTTTGATTTTAGATTTATATATTACATGTAGTTTTAGAATCTGGCAATGGGTCTCTGTCCATTTCAAAACTTCCATCATAGTGTTAAAGAATGTAAGAGTTCTTGGGCAACAGGATAAATATTTTAATTAGTGTTTGCAGGATCCTAGTAAAAACCATGTGTGTCATATGTATACCTACATTTGATCTCACATGATAAAATTATTGAAAAAAACATACTGGGCATTCAGTTGTCTCTGCTGATATGTGCTCACCTGCTTGGTGAGACAGATGTTTTGATTTTCTTCCACATAAAAAATATCTATACTACAATTAATGCATTTTTTCCTAAGATGATGTTCTATCAGGCAATTCAAGTGAGGCCACATATCAAAGACTCATTGATGAGATTTTTCTATCATATCTGGAGAAGAGTAGAGCAAAGGTGCATTATATTCAGATTTTGGTCACGGCATTCTGATTTATACTGCAAAGAGAGTCAAAATCATGAAAATGAGAACAGCATAGCTGACATTGTCTCCAAAAGTTCTGGTGTGAAATCTTGTCCTCAAAAAGTCAGCAGGACAATGACAGAGTTTACTGACATCAATGTGTTGCAAATCCTCCAGGATGGTGGAAGCTTCATGTGCTACATTCCTCCTCTTCAACAAACATGTATTTGGCACTTAATAAATAGAATATGATGAAACCATGAGAAAATAGAGATTTCTAAACCCAGTATTGTAGTTTCAGAAAAAAAGAAAAATTGAAACACCCACTGTCATTACTTCTAAAGGAAAAACAGTCTGTGGCTTTCAGATCGTCTAGCTGGTCAAGTCAGTTTCTGAGCAGCTTTTATATATAAAACCATGTACCACCACACCCTGCAGGGCTGTTGCACCATACTCCAAATTCATGGTACAGTTGACTATTAATGAATTTTTCCAAATATAGAAAGCACACACAAATGAAAAATATGTAACCACTTACATGTGGAAAGAGCTTTTTTTTCTGAAAATAAAAATGCAGTTCCATAAAGTGCTTAGCAATTCTTCCTTTAGAGAAGTTCCTATTCTAAGACAATTTAGTGGCACTTACGTGCATCAGATCACATAAAACCATGAAACTGAATGCACAAAGACAGCATTTGAAATATTTCTAACATCAGTTATTAACTGAAGTTTGTTTTATGGGTGCTAAGCAGATACTCAGCTTTGTCCTTCCACCCATTTGGGGGAGAATGTACTTATGTGTTAATCACCTGCTGGGCAGTGGTGGGGAATCTATCCTTTGATCAAAGGGAGACATACTGGTTTTACTTTACATCCTGTCTCTCTCGCTCTCAACTGGCCCATAGCTGGAGGGATTCATTTCAGGATTTTTCTTTATTCCAAGTATTCTGTTACTGGCTGCATACCACCACTCAAGGCATCAGGGCTAAAACCAAACACTCTTTGTGGTACACCCATATGACAGACTTCAAAATGGAAACAATATTTAAGTTAAACCTGTAAGATCAAGTTCACTAAAACCCTGCAATGCATGAAGCTTTTGAACACTTCAGCATCAGATCACAGTTTGACAGACAGACTCAAGGAGAGAATCAGTACATTTAAACCTATCAATCCTCAAGGAAAAACAGAGCACATTGGTAAAAGTACAGTTGACAGTACTCATTTTGTTTTGGTGCTAACAGCAGTCAATATAGCCAGAGAGCTCATATTTTTTTCTCTGTACTGTACCCTTTTTCTGTAACTAAGGTAGGGTTTTTTCACTCAGCTTGTTTAACGTACATTTTTGGAGCTACACTGCTTTTAAGAGGGAAAGACAGGGTAATTTTCTTCTGAAGGATCACTTCCAGATAAAACTTTTCAAACTTTCTTCAAGCAATAAGACTGTATCTGTGGAGGATTCACATACAAGTTCAGTAGTTTTCATACCTTAGTCTCTTTCCCAGAAAACCAAAAGAAAAGGTATCCTAAGACACTGCAATTTTTGAACAAGATGTCTTCACTTCTTTTAATTAAAAATTAGAAAACTTAGTAAAAGAGAGAAATGAAAAAAAGGAATTAGCACTCTGAGGTCTTTTCTCACTGGCAATCAGTTGCAGGCTTTTTTGGTCAACACGTTCAATTCTAAGAATTATTACTACATATATATGTTATATATATATATGCAGTAATATATATTATTACTATATATATTACTACATATATATTTGAGGATTATTCATTTTCCTAAAAATGAAGAGTCATTCTAGTTATAAATATGTTTTCACCTATTAATTACACAATGGAAATAGATTATAAGCCTCAAGGTAAAGAGATTTACAACACTGCAACTGTAAAATAGCTCTTTCAATTATAAAACCGTTAACAATACAACAATTTCTTATTAAAGTTTCCACCAGTGACTTTAGAAATTAAGCAAATTTACAAATGGAGAATAAGAAGATAAATTCAATTCAGCTTAGAAGATGAATTGTGTAACAGACAGATTAATAGCTGAATGTATTTTGGTAAAGAAATCTGGTGAAGAAAAGCAGCTAGCAATTTTCAAGCAGTTTTATAAGTTATTTTTTTTAAAATGTCTTCTAATTCATAAATATTTTACAAATGAGTGCTGCAGGATCTACATAAATTTCTCAACAATTTTGTCAAATTCAGACGTAGTATGACTGTGGGTAAGATAAATATGGTGGATAAGGAGTTATGCTTTCATTAAATCTAAACACAGACTTATATCACAGCTGCAACACAGAGTAAGGCACACAAGAGAATTTAGAAACTTGGTAAAAACACATCTTTCAGCAGTATAACATTGAAATTTATCTCTTTTTTTGCCCTGCAATTAATGTAAGAAAAGCTATAATACTCGATTACTTTAAAAAAACATAAAGGCAATCTTAGAGCACTTTCAAGCAAAAGGCTTGAACACAATTCAATCAGAATGCTGGAAGCTGTTATTACTTACACAGGTATAAATTCCTATTGGCCTGTAGAACTAAAGTCAGACCTAAAGCCTCTAACTGCCATAATCAAAATCATCCTAGCTAACAGAATTCTTAAATCATTAAAAACTTACCTCAGTGTTTACATTTGACCCTTGCCATATTCTTGGAGCTAAAATGAATCCTCATGAACAGCTCACAAGCAAGCCAGGGCAGCAGATGTAAGACACAACACAAAGAATGCGACTGTGCTACTTTGATGGCTCCAGCAAAGTCAGATTTAGGTCTCAGCCACATTGGGAACAGTAGCCATTTGTAAGCTTCCAGCTTTGTTTGAGATTTATCACCTAATTTCAAGGTCCAGAACCATGTCTAACAAAATTAATCATATTATTAATATAATTGGCTCAGAAAAAGCTTGTTGCAAGATCTATCAAAAAATCCCAACCAAAAAAAAAAAATTAGAAGAACTTGTTTTCCTAAAATATGACACAGATTTACTCTCCAAAATTATAGCTCCATGGAAAATATCGTTTATTACTGATCTTCATGCTTGCGTCTGGTAGAAATATCTCTCTCTATCTGCAAAATGAACAAAGAGTTTCTGATTCTGATTAGCTAAACAAGAAAACTGCACTGGATAAATTTAAATTATTTTAATAACTTGATTACCTAAATTGGTGCTATAGCCCTTGAAGATAAAGTGATTACAGGAAGGGTCCTTTTGTTTTTAACTTATGGATATAATTCTCTTCCAGACTAAGCTTTTCCACTTGAAGATGTTAGTGCCACTGGCTGCTCTCCCCCAGCCATCAGCTGGATGTTATCACTGCTCCTGGTGCTCCCTTATCCACACCAGGCAAGGACAACCAGGCGGTCCTGATGAATGGGCACTCATCACTACTTATTCTAACCTGGTTCAGTTGGCTTGAAGTTGATAAGGGATTGATTTCTTCTGCTGATGGATCTGGGGGGTTACAATCTCATCAGAAAAACAGCAGCAAGTGGATAATGGTGGCTGGCAATAACGTCCTCAGCTGGCACGACTTAGGACAGATTTCCTCAACCATTCAGGTATACTGTGGAAGGAATCTAGCTTCTCCTCCCTCTCCCCCATAAGACCATGACCTCTTCAAACCCTGCAGTAATGCTCCTCAAGTGAGTAGCTTGCTCATTTTTAGTAAAAAAGTTCTAGTTTTAAGTAAAACTAGTACATAAACTGTTTAGCTAGCTTGGCTGACTGGTAGAACTCAGAGCCAAGCTGAAGAAGAGGTCATGGTCTGGCCAGCCAGATGTGCTGAAAGGCTCCAGAAGGCAACCAGAGAAATCATCACAGCTCTTCTGGACAACAGACCTATACACATTTTCATGGTTAATTGTTTGTAAAGCAAAGATCAAAACAGAAACAAAATGAAACAGCACAGCTTTGCTGTGACATGGAGGGACACTCCATCACCACTGAAAATGAGCAATTAGCTCAAGAGATTTTTTGAACAAATAATATTGATGCCAAAACAGATGACTAATTAGAGTGGGACAGTATAGTGAAATCAGAAATACTAACAGGCATTTCTTAGCTATTTCTAATTCATTACATTGGTATTTACTGCTAGAGCAAAAGTATAGAAATTGCTTAATATTGTCAAAACAATCCCACGATGCAAATACTGAACTTAATTAAAATTAAATATCTTAGATTTCTGCATTTTTACTTTCTGTTGTAGAATTAGTTATAAATTATCATGCTTCAGCCTGTGATTTGAGGCTCATACTCAAGAAAATCTTATCCTGCCCAATGCCTTTATTCTGTCAGAAAAAGGAAAGGAGTACGCAAGGATGCCTGCTGGAACAGCCAAATGTTTTTATTTGTTTCTTTGCACCTATGCCTCCCTCCACTCATCCTGAGCTCTAGACACCACTCCCTGAAGATGTGTTTCCATTATTAAAGGTGTGTGTGATCTGAAAACCTGCTTCCCTATAAAACCAGCGCCAGAAGAGCAGAAAGCGCAAGAGGGTGGATGTGACTCCAAACTGGCTCCAGGCTTGTGACCAGGACTGGCTATCTCTGACAGCAGTCATCACCTCTCAGAGGTTTTCCTTGAGAAAACCAAGAGACAAATATAATGACAACTGGTATTTCATTGATGTGAAGTAGGTCAGCACAGGGAGGTTTTGTTACTTTTTTCTTATTTTTGAAGTGGCATTATAGTATTGTAACTAATAGAATATTAAAAATAGATATTAGAAGATTATAATTAGGTATAAATTTTTTGTCTTTTGATTAATATTTTCTCTTGTATTTTTTCATAAACTTCCCACAACAATTTACATAAATCTAGTTTATTCAAAATTGGGGGTTTTCATCTTTTAGTGTTCAATTGTAAAATTTAACATTCAAAAATTTATGTCATATAACCTTTGATTAGGTCAGGAGGTACTTTTGCTTCCAAACAAAACAGGACCCTCCGATCAGAATGATCTGCAGGCAGTCCTACATTGGCATACCCTAATATTCACTAACAACTCCTTGAAACAGTTTTCAAGACAAAAAAAAAATAGTAATTTCACACATTCACATGATAATTTGTAGAAGTGAAATCCAACACAATGCAATTCATCACTGAATTCATATCTTCAAAGCAGATTTTTGCTACTTTTTTTTCCAAGATGTCCGCTTCAGATTTTAAATAACAGCTAGATTATTTGATTACTTGGGTGAAATCAGTAATTAACCACTCCAGTTTACAGCAACTCTAGAATTTCAAAACAAAGATGAAAGCTGTGAAAACACATACAGCCTTTTCTCACTTTCTACAGTGTTTAAAACTGCTCTGGTATGTTATTTATTTTTGCTATGGTAGATTATAAAAGTGCACAAGTGATGATGATGGTAGATCCTGCGATTATTGTCTTCAGACTGACTACATCAAAAGCTTTAAAGTTTAGCTCATTAGCTACATTTTCTCTTTTATTGCACATCTTCTGCACCTGCAGTGAAAAAGCTGAGGTCAAAGTTCAGGCAGAATGGCCTGGCTCACACAGCTAAAATACAAAAAGTATTGAATTTATATAATTCATTTCCGCAGCTACACAGGAGGCTGTGATGAGGAGCCTCAAAAATACAATGTCTGAGATAAATGCCTGTCAAAGAACATCTAGTTCATACAAATAATTTTGAGAATACATTTGTGTATATGCACAGGTGTTTTTCTACTATGAATAGAACAAGCAAAAGGAAGAAACTGCTCTAAGTAAATACTGAACAGTACTGAAATAAATAACAGGACTTTCATTAACTCAGTCCCAGGGTTTCAACTTCTAGCCATAACTCTCATGTCAAGTGATTGACATATTTCCACTATATAATCAATAAAAATAACCAAATACGTACAGCTAAACAAATTTCTACTTTTAATGAAAACCTTCTGCCTTCAGCAGAGAGCAATTAATAGCTAAAAATACTAGCTGTAATAATGAAATCTTTAAAAGAAAGGTAACTGTTTAACTAATATAAAATGCCCCAATAAAAATAAAAGCTATAAATGTCTTCCATTAAGAATAAGAGTATTTTATCAGGAATAAAGACTAGTCCCAAATCTGAACATGGTTTGGAAAACAAGCATGGCTTGGGAGGTTCCTCCTTTTGTTTAGTAAAAACTAAGTTACACTAAAACAACAATCACGCCTAAAAATTCACAATTCCAAAATGCCCTTGGGCTCCAGCCAAGCAGCACCCATTTATCTAATTAAGCATAGAGCTGGTATTCACACACTCAATGAGAAAATTAAAATGAACACTGCAAACCATCATGCTCCTTATTTTTCCCTTGCCTTGCGTGCTACTGATGCTCATTTCAAAGTTAGCATGTTTTTTCAAAAAACAGGCCAAACAAAAAGAAAAAGAGATTTACAAAATTCATAACTTAAAATAATGAAAACAAAAAGCAGAACAATAGCTAATAGCTAATGTCTTTAAATATATCCTTATATAGCAATATGACCAAATTTTGTTTAGCTTTGTACTGCTGTTAGTAAGCACATCTTGGAAGAGAATTGTTCACCACATCTCAGCAAAGACAAATCTTTGTCTTTGTTTTATAAAGTCTTTGTCTTTTTATAATGTCTTTGTTATAAAACATTTGTTTTATAACAGCCTTCTCCTCCTCCTTGAAGCATATGAAACACATCCACTAGCTCGAAGTGAACAGTGAATATTTGCCTGAGCAAAATTCTTTCATCCATGTTGCAGACAATTTCTGTTTTGAAGGAATTTTTTACTGAATGGCACTGATGCCTTCTGAAGAATGCCTACACAGTGTCTACTAAGGCCAAATTTTAAATTTACAGATTTTATGGGCTGCTCCTAAATCCAAATTTAGCAGTCTGGCATTATGATCCTACTTTCAAAAGCACTAGACATCAGCTGCTGCCAGGCACAGACTTCAGAAACTCTGTTTCACATGCAAAGGTAACCCTGTTCTGAGGATGTAACAGACAATAAATTTGTCAAAACATTCCTCAGCATCTTTTCAAACATCTGATCTACTTCACATCTGACACAGAACGAAGTCTACAGTACTGTACAAACAAAATACTGTACAAACAGGTTTTGTGCTGAGTTCTCTAACACACACATGGACAGCTTGTGGCAAAGTCTAAACTGTTTTTCCAGTGTCTGCTGCACTTAAGTGGTTGGAACTGAAAAGGGAAAACAAGCACTTGTGTTCTACCTGCACTCCTCAGCTGTGCCACAAAACATATTTTCTGAGGGTCACATGGCTTCAGCTACTCATGACAGATTGCTATATAGGCTTAATTCTTAAAACTTATCATCACCTCATGATTTAATTCTTTTTTTTCCTCTGTAAGGGTGAGGAGAGGGGAAGAGATCCTGTTTCTAACAAGACTCGAGCACTGCAGCTCCATTGGCTGCTAAATGGGCTGGCACACGAGATTTCCCTGAACACCTTGCCTGTTCCTTAACGAGTAAGCAGCTCTCTATAACCTTACACCACTTTCTCATCCTGCCAAGCTGCATCTCCACCAGTTTTTCATGTCACTCCCATGTAGTAGCTGAGCACTGAAGTGGTAAAGTTTAAAGGGACTTCACTTATTTTTAACTATGTTTTAAACATAATTAGAGGACCAGCCTGCACTATCTTTACAGAGGCAGAGTTCCACCTCATGGCCTCTGGAAAAGCTTTGATTGCATAAATCAATCATAACAATTAGTCTTGGAACAAAACAAGTTCAGATGCTAAATGTTTTGGTATATCAGGTACTTTTATTTCAGTAGGAAAAAAATCCTCTTCAAGAAAAATCAACTACAATTCAAAAGCATATAATCTATTTTACACTGCTCTAATAAATGCTAAATAAATATTCCTTCAGTCTCTTGTCAGCCAGCTTTCAAAATCATTGTATTCTTTATGCACAAGTTTTCTTAAACAGAATCAAATGTGGTTTTGAGTCTCTAAAAGGGCAGAAATATGCTTTGGTTCATAAACATGTTCCTTGTTGTATTGGAAATGCATTCATAGTTCAAATAACTTAAACTGTAGAACTACAAATTATGACAAATATACAAAATATAAAATAGTAAGGTGAAGATTTTTTTTTCTAGAAACCCACATTCTTGCAGTTAAAATACTTTTAAAATTAAATTGTGTCTATTCTATTTTCCTCTCCAACATAAAATATATTCCTCATGTTCATTCTCATTGGGTCTCTTGTTTTTTTCATGTTCAATTAGCTTTTGATAGATGTCTGCAGTAACAAAACAAATACATAGAAGCTTTTCTAAATAAGATGGATATACACCTAATTTAGTTTTATTAATATTGTGTTTTAATATACACTCAGTTGACTGAGAGATTTGAATTCCCTCAGCCATACTACTTGTTAGGAAAATCAGCACAGAGTGTGAGAGGTAGAATGGTAAAATGCCAAAAGCAATATAATGTGTGGAAACTTTAATAAGACATTACTCTTTGCTTATGTGAGTAGATTTAGCTCTTCTGAACATGCCCAATTTGTTTATTGTAATAAATAAAATTGTTCATGCAAGAAGTAGTGAGCAGCATTTTCTACAAGCAATCCACCAAAGCCTGGTGTCCTCAGCATAGTTGAGAACATGGTGATTCTGAGCTACAAATTACCTACAGCTTCAAAGGAAAACCCGAAACAAGTGGAGATAGGCATCAACCAATACCTGACACCCCTTAACAATACAATATTTACTCATAATTTGAGAGACAAACAATCAAACTGCACTTTGTACTCTTGAATATCACATGCAAATTATTGTATGGATGTCACTCCATGATAATATTTCAGGCAAAGAGGATGTATTACACAGAGATTATACTTTCCTTATTAAAACATTTGCTACTTTTTTAAAATGTCACTAAAACATTTTAGCTTAAGAGGTAGTCTCATGTTTTTCCATGCATATCATAAATTGTATTCTAGTAAAACTGCATATTTAATCTGTAACAAAATTTCTTAAGTATCAAATTTTGATACACATTTTGCAAAGGTATTACAGTGCTTGTACTGAATTTTAGATTTTAGAGAAGATATAGCAAATTAGTAGTAGTTTAAAGAACTTACCTCCTGAAAAAAAAAGAAAATTGTTTAGACAGATACAAATAGATGTCTTTTAAAATTCTGTAGCCACCTACACCTTTAGCCACAATAAGTTATGAAACAAACTAAACCACGAGAGCATTAAACCATTAAACACAGTTCCTCATTTTGCATATGAGAAAAGACTGCATTCCCAAACACATTTGTCAAGAAATACATAGCTCCATGCAGTGTAAAAGAACACATAACAATTAGGTTGCAACTTGAAAAAGAGAGAAAAGAGAGCTTCTCACCCCTCAAAACAAAACTGGAACTTTGGTTTATAGGAACGGCTATGCCCATATACCCTCCTCATCATCCTGTGTGCCAGACATGAGGAAATGCACAGAGAAGGTGTTGGCATTGGAATGAAACAAAGAAAGAAAGAAAGAAAGGTTAGTTACTTGGGTGCATATAAAATACAATTTTCTTGGCTGTAAACAACATGACTTTTTTTTTAAAAAAATGTAAGCCAGTGAACATAACTGAACAAGCTTGTGTTACATATACAAGAATCTGCATCTATAGCAACCGAAAAACAACAACAGTGATGTAAATTTTTTCCCTCCCAGTTAAAACTGTGTGTAGGAAGGTGATTATAAGATTAAATATTAAAAGATTATCTATTTTTTAATTGCATGCAATTCAAACCAGCATTGACAGCAACAAAAACATCAAAACTTTAAGTAACCAAAAAAATTAATCAAATTGTCTTATATTTTGTTAAAACATACAAAACCGCTGAATAACCAAAAAGCTTATCATTAGCAAAGTAAAAGTACACTTTTCCAACATGCTATCAATTACATCTATCTTTTCAACAAATGTTAAGCACTGCACATTTTTGGATACTATTAAGTAGTTCTTCCCCTTTTTTCCAGTTTTGAACCATTATGTTTATTCATTTAGAGTTTTAGGTATAAATAACATTAATAACAAATACAAAAATTCTTTAAAATGTTTTGAATTTGTTTTTAAAAGGGATTGATTTATGGTAGATAGCATGAAAGCAGAAAGTCTTTCCTCACATTTATTATAAACTTGAAGCTAATAATAAAAATAAATTTTAATGTTAATAAAATTTAAAAAATAAACATGAACTCAACCAGGAGATTGAAATATTCTTCCCCAGATACACTAAGATTGCAATCTTACAATGACTCTATCTATGCACACAGAGATCTGCATGTGCACAGCTACCTCTACATATAGTTCTACTGTGCCGAATGATGTGATACTCAGCTTCTAGAACTTAGAGGTGCACAGCACAGTGTTTTTCATTTAACTCAGCATTTCGAAATCAAATAAAATCATATCATTTTAGACATCCTTAAAATTCACCCAGTCATATCTTATAAACATAAAAAAATAATCTGTAATTTCAAAATCTTGGAAGTTAGCTGGTGTAACATATTGCTAGCACTTAATTAAATCTAAAAATTTAATAAAATGAATGGTAATTAATTATGATTGAAATGGACAGGAATTTTAGCCTGAAAATATACACTGGCAGTATCCCTACTGTTTCTAACTCATTCTTGGAATAAAAAAGAGCTCCCAGATGTCAACTGTTATTAAAAACCAGATGTTAAGATAGATGTCTTGCATGTTGCTGAATTAAGTAAAGAAATCTGACAGTCCACTATAAACTTAGCTATCATTTAACACAGAAGAAATGTGGGTAAATTTTTTACAGTTAACTTGGAACACATCTGAGTTATAAGGTCTGCACAAATACACCATAAAGCAAAGGCAGAGGAATGCTTGTATATCCTTATTTATTTTTGAAACAAAGGGATAGGTTCTGTAAAACTTCCAGTAAGCTGGGTTTGCCTCACTGAAAACACAAGTTATTCCCTCTGAATTCTGCAGGAGCCACTCCTGGTCAGGCTCACAAACACTAATTGAACTGACTTTCAAGTTGACAAAAGTTTTTGCCAGAATAAAGGTTGAAGAAAGAATGAAGGATTTTTTTTTTCCACTGTGCAGTTTGATCCTATTTCACTAACATAACGTGTTAGGTTAATCTTTGGTGATATCCTGAGAGACAGCAAGAAATCAACAAAATGGACAATGCAACAGGTTTCCAAGTGACTCCTCCCCTAACTATACACAGCTGGTTTGCTGTTTAGAGTATTGCAATTCTTCAAACAGGCAGACATTCATTTTTACTTCAATTATTTGTGCAATCTTCTTTTGACAGAATTCTAGAAGAGTTGAAAAATCAAATATTGTCAAGTATTTGTAGAGTTTTATGGGAAATCAAAGACAAATATAGTTTGACACTGATCCTGATATATAAAAAGCAATAAATTAAGAGCTGGAGCTCAGTTAACGTCAATCAACATGGCTTTATTGAGTACCAGTCCTGTCAAAGTAACTTTCTATCTTTTCTAATTACAAAGAGACTCTTTTTGATAAGGTAAGTGCTTTGAAATAATATGCTGAGATTTCTGTAAGGCATTTGATTATGTGCCACATGACACAGTGTCAGAACAATTAGCTCCGTACTGAATGAACGTTTGCTGGAGAAGGAAGGAGACCCGCAGATATCTTTCCCATCCCAAACTTGTTCCATATTCCCATGGTCTGAAAGAAAAGCCGGACAAAGTTTTCTTGGAAAAGTGAACAGATTTGGAGTTATTTGAATAAATGTTTTCAGACACATACATATATGCCTGAAATCATGCATCCACTATGACAACTAGAAAACATATAGGGCAGGCTTAGAAGAAAGGGAACTGCTTCTGAAATCAAGGATATCCAAAAAGTCTTTACAGGTCATGGTGGAAATGAACACTTGGTTTGTTGGATTTACCAAGACAAATACAGGCAGAGAAAGAAAACTCAGAACTTTTGCTGTATCTCTATACAGTAGCATAAGACCATTAAGAGAATTACACATCTGGTGCTCATGTCACACTTTTCTGAATATTTGAAAGATTATAACCACATAAGGAAACCGCTAGAAAATTATTGAAAAATAAACTTGGCAATGAGAAACAAGAGACTCAACCTAAATGATCCCTCAGAAAACATTAAAATATTTTCTTATCACTGATAACTAACATAGAGAAAAGGAGACAGACCTTTTCTCTAGTAAAAAAAATCTAGACAGAGACTTAGAGGATGTAGTTACACTGCAAAAACAGGACATATTTTTCAGTAACTCATCATTTCTGGATGATTTGAAGATTTCACATCAAGTCTTAGACACTTTCTAAAAGATATGGTTAATTATTTTCAAACTAATTTTAAAAAATTATAGATTTGATGAAGAAATTATTGAGTAGTTCAGATTATGATAACAGTTCACTTAACCTTCATCAGCTACAATTAATAAAAATCCTCTTCCATCATTTTTTCTTCACATCTGTTTCAATAGCAATGCATGTGCCACGATCCATCTTATCCTGTACACAAAAGTTTATTACATATTTTCCAATTTTTTGACTAAAAATTTCATAAAATTAGCACAGTGTTCTGTTTTGACATAAAATTGAATAAATATAATTTAAAAACCCTAAAACCCCAAAAATAACATCACTGTATTTAAAACTTTTAATACTAAGAGCAATCTCAAAACCAGTCTCAACTGGTCTAAATCCTAACTTACAGTTACAAATTTTTCTGTATGGACAGGAACAAGTACCCAAAAGCACTGGATAAAAGAACATAAGAATCAGGACTATAATTCTGATAGGTTCCATCAGTATTGTAATTCTGATTGTTCCATCAGGATTTCATAAAGTATTGTATCAAGAAACTAAAGTTCCGTGCCTCAGTGCAAACAGGTAATGGAGGAAATACAAAATTCTTCACTGAAGTTCTGAGACAAATGAAATTCATTACTTATTTTTGCATTCTTGACACCCTGCGAAGCAAAATAAAAGCTGCAGTTCTGCCTTATCATTTATTAATATTGGAACAGAGGATTCCAGAAGTAAGCTTAGTTTTTCATATCAGTGTGTATCCTACAGAATCATTAATCTATGGCTCTTTCAAACAATAAACTACAATCAAGCAATTTTTCATTAATGTTTGTGTACATTAACTGCTTTTTAAACTTGGATCTTTCATTGGTTTATAAGGTCAAGAATAGCAATTCAATGACAAAAACTGCAAAGCAAAATCTCAGTAACTGACAAGTGAAGCAGGAAAAATCCCAAAATTTGAGAGATACCATTTCACTTGATAAATTAGTATACAAACTTGTTATAAAATTGTTATCTATTCAGAGTGTTTAAAATATTGAATGCCTCAATTTTTTAGGACGGACATCCCAGTATCTAATTTGGACCTGTATTTAGAGCAAAGTTAAATAATCTCAAATACTATGAAGGCCTTTTACAAATCATTGATTTTATTTCATCCTTTTTCTAGTTCTTTTTTATTTCTGTGCTGCTATTTACCATAATTGCCTACTGCCTTAAAAAGAAGTATCTGCTGTCACTAAATGTGATTTACTGCTCTGATCAGATTGCCACAAAATCTCAAATTCAAAGTATCAAATGAGGTTCAAAGTATCAAAATGAGGAACTTCAAAAAATAATGCTTGGAAAACACTACACACGTAGATGTAGAAGGCTTGTATAGAGACATTTTCTGGTTTGTTATTGGGATATATCTCAGTGCAAGATTTCCAGGCAGATTTCTCATCCATCAATTCTTTAAGACTCATCAGTGTCAGCAGTAAATTTGAGACATTGGCCTTCAGTACGATTAAGTCTATCTACAAAATTCTAATAATCAGATGCCAGAAATTATCAGACCATTTATCATGGCCATTCTGCATGTAGCATATTCTTGATTACTGGTGAACACAGTGTAACTGCAGGAAGTAATATTTCGCAGTGTGTTCCAACAGCAACAGATCTACAGCCACTACAATGGTCCTGAGAGTGGCCTCTGTACAATACACCTGTTCTTGGGGGGGTGGTATTTTGAATTAATTTTGCCCAAAACTGAATTCCCTTTAGCAATTTCACAGTGTTGGAGGACCTCCTGGAATTATCTCTCATTTAAGTTGAATCAAACGGGAACTTCAGGTGCCCAATCCAACACCTCATCTGGATATGAACCACATGCAAGAAGTGGGAATGACCAGGAGGACTGGATTCAAATCTGCATTCTTGATCAGAACTAAAACCCTAATGCAGGTGCACTCAAAGACTGCAAAAGTCTGCATTACTATGTGGCTACCTCATGAAAACATGTATATAAAATTTGGTTACAGCACAATTCTCCTCACTCCTGTGGCATGCAAGTATCTTTGTACAATCTATTCTTTAAAAAAAAAAAAAAAAAAAAAAAAAAAAGTCCTGATCTTTTAGCTTTCGCAATACAGGCAACATTAAAAACTTGATGAGTTAAGCTTTTCTGGCTCTCTTCCCACAATAGGAGACCCTTCCTGACAAGGCTCATCACATTTCCCTTTCATGTGCTGCATGCTAAGAAGTAATGTCTTAACTTGGGTTAAATAAATCCAGCGATAACCTGCTCATCTCTGCAACTAACTTTCTGATGACTGATTTATGCTGCTCTCCTTATTATCTACGGCTACTAATGGGTCATTAAATGTGTAACTGCTGGCCCTGAACTATGAAACTGTCCTACTTACAGCAATACTTACACTTACAAATATTAATTTCCCTTTTTTACAAAGAAATCTACCTGCTAAGCAATGACATCTCTTTCAAATCAAGGACTTAGTCTAAAATTGGAATCTTTCAGAGCTTAAAGAGACTTTTATCAGTTGCTCAGTTTCTAGGAGCAAACATAGCTGAGGACTAATCACACAAACTCTCTATGCACAGAACAATTGACTACAGAAGAGTTTTGTGTATGAATGATTTGAAAAACTGAGCCTGTAACTAAAAAGTGGAAAGACTAACAGTGGATTCATTTAAGTGTTTGGGGCATAGAGCTTTAAAAGGTCTTTATTTTATGTTTCATTTGTATATTCAAAAAGCTGAATAAATCTTTAAAATTGCTTCAGCAATATGTATTTATGCCAGAGGTCTATTTTCAAAGTTATCCGTAACAGACGGGGTCAAGTGACCATGCATCACCCAGTTATGAAAATGGCCTTAAATCCCATCTCACCATTTGTTTTGTTTGTATATAGTTGGGTTAAAATTCATCACAAATAAGGCCATGTGGGAAAGCGAAATGTTGTTTCTGACCATTTACTTCACAGCACCCAGACTAGCATTAACATGAATAAGATGTTTCACCAGATACTCAAGCATTCTAAAGTTTTATCACTAGATGAAGCGGAAACTCAATGCTTCTTACAAGAAGTGGTCCGTGAAATCAGATTTGCAATGCAAAAATTTATGGTCCCCTTTGTAGTGAAAGCTTGTGACATGTTATCTCACTTAAGTAACCAGCACAAGATATGCAACTTTTGTTATCAAGTTACTGTCTCCCAGAAATGCATTTTTGGCTCTCTCAGTTGGTCTAAAGACCTATTTTAGACTATGATGGTGGCAGATAATTTTTCTACTAAGAAATATAAGATAAATGTAAACCTCTATATAAGTGTTGTATATTATAACACACACATTCAGGAGAAATGAAGGGGAGAGATTTCTATAGCTAAACATAATCTCAAAAAATTCTTCCATATGTGGAAAAGACTGGAAAGCTAACATATAAATATAGATATATATAAATATACACACTGCTCAGTGTGTATACATTTATATCACATTCATTAAACCTCAAAATATAAAATAAATTCAATTCTGTAAGCAAACGAGAGGTATAACTTTTCAATGTGCAAAACCCAACTCCTGGAGTATCAAAGAGAGCAAAACTTATTTCCTACTTATAGTTTTCAATACAACTCCAGTTTAGCTGGTCTTTCTGTAAATTAAAAATTTAATATCATTAAAAGATGTTTGAAAAGTAACATGGCTACAATATAATTGCAATTAAGAGACAGGACTAACAAAAACATTGACAAATATTCCAAATGTCTATTGGCTTTTACTTTCAAGGAAGAAATCTTGAGTAGCTCACAACGTTTGTAACTGCAAAACAGCAGCAAATCAAAACCAAGAACCAGAGTACTCCCAAAAGATAAATTCAAATTCAGAGAGATTCTTCCAAATTTCAAGACTCTTTCTTTTCTTCCATCACAAGTGCAATGTGACTCACTATGACCCTTAGGTTTGAAGCCAAACCTCAAAATGTGGGCAAGCCTCTGTGGAAGGCTATTTCAGTTTTCTTTTTAGGATAAAGTAGATGGAAATACCTAGATACATATCAGAGGCAGGCAAATTTTTCTATATGTACTGAAATAAGCACATGATAACACTGAGTTTTGGGAAATGCTTAGACAGCAATTACTCCCTCACTAGAAGAGAAGTATTTGCCATTCAGTAGCTGTTTATAATAAACAATATAGCTATGATAACTGCATACAACTTAATTGGAAAATTGGCATTTTAAAGGTGACCATGATACAAATAGGATTTTATTCCATTCAGTTCAACAAGTCTGAGCAAAGTGTGACATGAATCACAAGTTCTTTGTTCCAGAAGAATATGTGTAGCAAAGATGAAAAATTAGACGAAAGATTAAAAACTTGAAAGCATTTATATGACTAATTTGCACTGCACTTCTGAGTTCTCAAAACACTAATTCAGCACAATACTAGTTATTTACAGTGGATATGCCTGGGATTGTTTATACTGAATGTACTGACAAGCAAACCTTGCCCTGCCCAAATTCCTAAATTAAATAAATCCATGTGACTCCAATGAGCTTAGTGCAGGCTCAGCTCAGTGCTAATGCAATTGCGTGCTGCCCTGCAGCTTGAGGCACCAGCAGAACAAGTTCACATCCATTTGGGGAACAGACAAGAGCAAGCCCATACGTGCCCACAAACAATGTGTAAACATACAGGATAAAGAAACACACAGAATATTAAACAAAATCTGGGTTAGGGAGGAAGGCAATAATTCCAATTTAGTGTGTTAGGCAGCTATATCATATCATTCTTTTTATGTAGGATAATGTCATTGGTTTTCTCCTTCTTTTCTTTTTTCTTCTTTTTTCTTGAACAACTAAAAGACAAAGTTTCAACGATACAGAAAACTCCAAAACAAGATATTTCATTTTTCCAGGCACTCAACTTCTGCTCTGACTGAACTTTCTACTCACTTTCTTTTCTAAAGAAATTTGAAGAATTTTCTGTTTTTCAAATAACTATGGTTATTTGCATTAGCTAAAATAATGCTGTTTTGGTTTATGTTTTTATGCCTTTTAGGTTTTGTTGTTTGGTTTTGTGTTGGATTTTTTTTTAAGGAAAAATCTCAGTTTCGATATTCCTGAGGCCTGTTCAGGAGTTTGAGGTTGGCAATTTTCCAGGGTGGCCACAGAATATAAGGCATTATGCTAACAACCAGGACTGCCAAAACACACAAAGTAGCATGCTCTCCCTTCCCCTAAAATTACACATGGATCAATACAGTGATTTGTAGATCAGGATCCAGACACTAAAATAATAATCGTTGTTTGACTGTCCTCTGGTTCTGATTTCCAAGTCATCCACCTCAAACAAAATCCCATCTGACCTGTTCGGAGTTTGTCACATATCGTCTTTCAGCAACTTCAAGGATATTCAGCAGTTTCAGCTGATGAATAAAAACCTGTTGCCAAGACCAGTCACCACTTTACAAATCAATAAACACTTTTTTTTCAGAGCACATGGTCTTCAAAAAGTTAGTTTTTAGTGGTATACACCTACTTGGTGACAGTCAGTTTGTTGTCAAGTTTCAGGCATCACTGCATGTGATTTCTTTTTTCAAATGCTGGAGTTTACCAGCATACTTTTTAAAAGCCTGTTTAAAATGAGACACATTTAATAGTAAGACAGCTACAGGCTCGTTCTGGAACAGTTGGCTTTGTGACTGGATAGTGGCAGGAAGGGAAGCTCCAGAGATACACCCTGCCGCATCGCTGTCCTGAAAAGGACTTTTCCTTTAGATAAGAGGGTAGTTCAGAAACCTTGAACTACCTTTTAGGCCTCCTTGCTGAGATCTCAGAGGAACAGAACACTTGTTGGTGAATTTGTAACTAATTACTTCTAACACTAAATCTTGTAGAGGGGCCATCAAAAATGTTTAAAGTAAGGGAAAAAAAAATCTCTATGTAGCCAGACAGGATTACAAGATGTAAAAGGACATCTCTTTACATGCTTAGGCACCATGTGACATTCCATCCTCAATTATAGCTTCAAAGAATAGGGCCAACTTCCTGGAAAGCAGCCAGTTCCTAAAGACCACCCTATAATATTCACATTTTTCTAAAAATCAGATTCTTTTCTATGAGCACATAATCTCTCATAAAACAAAATTAAAATATATTTGTAGCCCTGGTGACCGTGGAGTAAAGTGTTCAGCTTTGAATCTACTACAGCTCAGGTACTCAGGAAACCCTTAGGAGATTAAGAAGACTGTACATTTTATTTCTTTAAAAATCTCCAGTGCTATGGGAAATAAGAAGATTTGATAGTTGTTATAATCATCAAGTCTGGTAATAAAATCTCAAGTATGAAAATTCTTCAGATATTATACCTCCAGTCTTAAACTGTGTTAATGCAAAATCAAGTTCTTCCCTATGACCTCTCAAATAGCCTAATATCCTGTTAAGAATGCCATCAGACTAACTTAAGTATATGTGAGACATATGTATGTCAGATTACCTACACTTCTTTTTTCATGTAGAGATGCCACTTCTAATTAAATAATCAATTACAGTTTTTTTACTAAGTAGTCCATAAGCACAACCTTGAACTTAGAACCTTCAACCACATCTTTAATGTTCTCGTGAAGTTGAAGAAGTCCTAGGTAATAACCAAAGATTGCTGTGGAGACCATCCTGGAGTCAGAGGTTGGTCATACATGCCAGTAACTTGGGGACTGTAAGGACTTTCAGCTGGGAGTAAAAAAATGCCCACAGAAATGAACAGTAAGTGAATATGGGTGACTAGAGCCTCAAACTCAGAACAGGAAACAAACAGGGAGGGACTGAGAGGCTCCTGAGATTAGAAAACCAAAGGGAACAAGATGTCACAAATTGACCAGAATTGTGGTTAGCAGGGCAGAGTTCTCTGTTGGCTGGTAACTCACAGGCCTGTTCCCAAACTGACAGGAGGGCTGCTCAGAGAGGCAGCTGTGGCAGGGAATACAAATGTGCTGATTCCTAATAATTTTCATCAACAGCAATCTGCTTCAAGAGCACACAGTCACCGGTGTGACACAAGCAGGCACTTCCTTCAAAACATTTTCCATTAAATGAGGGAAACTGAAAGATGACGTAAGCAACTGAGGCCAAGACAAAAATGTTTTTAAGAAAAAACAGTACAGATGTAGAGGTGAGAAACACAAGAGGCAGGGAGCTGGACACTAGGGTTTGGGAGAAAGTCTATGCTGTGGGGCAAGATACCTGCTAAATCTGGAAGTTCACATTTATTTAGCCATGGGGTTTTTTGTTCCAGGTAGCTCCTGGATGCAACAACCCAGATTAGATTACTGTAATGCACTCTACAAGGGGCTACATACTACAACTCCTTGGAAACTGAAGATAGAGCAAAATGCTTATTAAGCTTATTTTTATTCTAGGAGTATTACACCCACACTCCAGGATACACACCGACTGCCAAAATGTTTCCAGGTGGAAATTAAGAAAGATTGCCAACTCTCAAGCCAAAACTGAAGAGAATAAATTTAAGTTTTTGTGCAAAGTTGCAAAATTATCTTTTTTCCCTGTTTTTTTAAAGACTAGTAAAAAATGGTTAATATATATTATTGACATGGCAGCACTCAATCCCCAGAAATTTATTTATGTCAAATAAAAATCGGATGCACCAACATAACCAGGGATCACATCATGACCAACTGTAAACAACCATGAGTATTAAATCTAGAGAGTTAGAGTCTTCCTAATGTTTATGAAGTTTCCTTTCAACTTGACCAGAGTTACGTCTAGGCAGAAAAGGGTCACCCATCTATGCTCTCCCTAGAGAGCAAAAAAAGAGGGAATAAAGGCAAAAAGTGGCTGGAAATTTGTCTTTGTTCCCTAGTAGCAGCCAGAAGACCTAAGCACATCCACTGTATCTGAAAGAAGGTGCTCAACTAGTTCCTTCAAGAGAAGACAGAGATCCAATCCTTCACTAAATCTAAAGTCATTCTGCCATATGTTGCCCATGGCAGAATAGGAAATCAGGTAAGGGTTATAACAAAAACATTATCATTAAAAAAATGTGAATACCTGAACAGGAAAGCTTCTCACAAAAATTATGCCTATTTGAAACAGGATGCGTGTTTTCCAAGGTCTTCCAAGAACCTGCTGGTACACCTTTCTCTTTACAAAGGGTACAGAAATGTCTTTTTCTTTGTTAAAAACATGTACTCCAGTGCCCATGTACATACCTTTATGGATATATAATGGCATGCATTTCCCTATATAAATGTAGCATGTAGATTAGAAAATCCAGTATTATCTATAAAAATGAGGAATCTTTCAAATTAACACTGTCTCTGCCTCTCAAGCAGCTGGGAGAAAACTTTCAACATCCCCATCTAGCACTCACCAAATTAAACAGTATTTATGCTACAACATGCGCAACTTCTTCATTTCCTTAAAAAACTAAAAATGTCCTCTGATGATTTACAGGTTTATTAATTTCCAGTTTATTATGTGCTTTTAAACTACATGTTGGATTATAGTCACATATCTATAATCCGTGTGTAATATTGAATGGGAAATGCAGGTTTCTATGGCACACAAAAATCAAATTGCTGTACAAAAAAATGCTGTAAAGAGGGGTAAATAGCAACGCAAAAAGTAAAGAAAAAATTAAATCCATGTTTGAAAAATATAAGATAAAGCAATGCCTAGAGTTCACTCACGACTACCCTTGACTATGCTGTTCTCAAAGATTATTTCAGCAAGGATTTTGCTATGAATCTCCTGTTTGCTTCCTTTACAAGTAATCTGGGCTACTCCATTGTTCACAGAGTCTGTGGAAATTTTGGGATGACAGCACTTCAGGAGAACTCCTATTCTGAGTCCAACACAAGATTAAATAAAGCTATATTCATCTAACCTGTTCTTAGAAACCTCCAAGGACCTTCCATTACATGTATATGAAAGAATGTCCACATTTTGTTTCCATTTACAGATTCATTAGACTCATGGTGAAAAAGCCCTCTTTTTAACAACTAACCTAGTTATTCTTGGCAAAATTAAATTTACTGCTCCTACCCTTTCTCCATTGGGCACTGGAATACAATTGATCATTGTCTTCTTTACAACAACATTTTATGTATTAGAAGACTTATGTCTCCCCTTTGGTACTTTCTAGACTAAACAAACCATGTTCTTTAAGCCTTCCCCACAGGTCATGTTCTCTAAAACTTCTATCATTCTTGTTGCTCTCCTTTTGTCCCTTTCTACTTTTTCTATGTTTCCTAAAGCATGGAGATCAAAACTGTAAACAGCTTTTCAGATGAGCTCGCACCATTGCTCGAAGGAACAGAATAATTGCTTCCTGCTTCTCCTCCAGTATTATACCTATCCCAGAATTAGATCCAACTTCATTGCAATGGTATTCCAGTGTGCAATTTAGATTCCTTTTTCCATGCTATTATCTCATCAGCACATGTGACTTCTCCTCTGTAAGTGGACTTGTCTTTGCCGAATTTCAAATTACTTTTTCTAAACTCTCCAGTTTATAAAGACTGAAGCAGCTCATTGAGTGGTTTGACTGCTCCTACTGTGCTTGGAGCTTCTTACAGGTCTATTCATGATCAACAATATTAATGGCATTTCTATTTCACCACTGAAATAATCTCTAAAATAAGTACTCCACAGAATCAGATAAAGGACAGACCTCTTTGGAGCCCTGCTGTAACTTGTCCTCTTGTCTGAAAATTAGCAATGGAAAATTTGTCTATTGGTTGCACACCCATCTCATGGCAATCTCATAATTGTTTAAATTTTAAAATACAATTTTTAATTAAAGCTTTTTTTACTGCAATTCATTTTACATTTGTTATTCATGACATTACAAAATTATGTATTTATTTGCATATTACAAATATCTGGTGGGACAGTGTTAAAGACTTGATAAAATAAAAGCTACCACTTTCTGCTTTAACCACAAAACCAGTTACCCTTACAAAGGAAATTAGATTTTCTTGACATAATTTTCCTTGGCAAATTCAAGCAGACTAAATATAGGATGGGTATACTAGACCGGCATTCTTTTTTAGAGAATGGCCGAAAATGATCACCTAGGAAAAAAGCTGAGAGTACAAGTGCTGGTAAATACTAGTAAAATACCTACTATTTTATGTGCTCTATCTTTAATCATGCATCTACTTCCACCATTCATATAACATCTCAATGTTCTTGAATATGTTTGAATGAATGTTGAACACTGACTTCCATTATGCTTCTTACCTGTTCTCTTCCCTGAATAAACTGTTACCATGCATTGAAAAGCACTTGACTAAATGTTAGCTCTCTTACATTGTCTTGTGCCTCAATTTTTTTTCACAGGTTCAGGTTTCTTAAATTAGTTGAAAACAGTGTCTGGGTTTCAGTAACACTGTGGTGGTTATTACCTGTTTTTTCTCATCTCTTGCCTTCATTCTGGGGTGGTTTTTTTTCATTCTGTTCCTTGCATAAAGCCAAAACTTTTTTTTTTTTTTTTTTATTTTACAGATATTTCCATACAATTTTTCCTTCTTCTATAAATTCAGCCAACTTATCTCTGTTAATCAGAAACAGAACCAAACCAAAACAACAAGTCCTTAATTCCTTTCTCCTCTTTCTGACAGAAAAAGTTGTTCTTAACATGCTCCAAGAATTTAAAGGATTATGTGTTATGTTGTTCAGGTTTGTGGTTTGTGTTTTTGGGTTTTTTTCCTTTGTGTTAGTATCCAAGAAATCGTGTTTTGTCATTCTTACCTGTTCCTGACTCTAACACAATTTCACTGGTCACTCTGTAAAAAAGTGTAATTTGCCTTTTAGCTTCCTTCTCCCAATTAAGTAGTCTATCATACAGCCCCATCATATTTTCATCCCTGTTTTTCCCTTTTATTTCTACCCAGAATTATGAACTTATAGCCTATTTTAGTATCAAAAAATGATTTTTCATATAAAAGCAATGTTATTTTTTTCCTCAGGCTCCTTCATCTGAAAACGAGATACTTGTTTCTACAGACTGTTTTTCTACTCCAGAAAAAAGACTGTTTTTCTACTCCACTCAAAAAGCCACAATTTTAAACTATTTCAGGACAGAAATAAATACCAGAGCTATTAGTTTTGGTTCAAAGAATGCACCATTGCTTATTAGTTCTTTGGAAAATTTATTTTATTCTGAAATAACAAAATAATGAAGTTATAAAACTGAGGGTGAAGAAAGAGGTGACCAACCTGATCTGGAGAGGGTCTGTGGTTGTGTTGTGTCCTCCCAGGAGATCGATGGTGATGGTGGTGGTGATGGTGGTGGTAGTGGTGATGGTCATCATCATAGTTATCTGCCATCAGCTTCATTCTGTTTTGTGTCTGTTTAAGATGTAAAGCAAGACAATTTTATTACATGTTGGAATGTATTATTCTGACAGTGTTTAAGGAAGTTCTTTGCTCTGGGGTATTTTTTGGGAGGTTTTTTTTTTAGCTGAAGGATCTAAGAATAGAAATCCAGACTGCTGGCTCACAAAGAAAATGAAAGAGAAATAGAGAAATAAAGAATGTGAACACATCCTCTGCTTCAGCATTTACATCCATAGAATGACATGAAGAAGCCAGAAAAGTAAATGATGACAGATTATGTCTTTGAAGGGCGAAAGACATTCAGCTTTTCTAAATATATTATTTTAGAGCTGTTTCCTATTTTGTCCAGTCTAACATTATGTCTTAGCAATTAACTTTTAAAATCTCACTGAAAGGAATATTAAGTGTACTTCAAACATTTACAGTTAGCTACGAAGGCATGTCAGCAACAATCATGAATAGTTGTTCTAAAAGTTCTATTTGGGGTAATTTATTTTAATTGTACACCAGCATCACCCTGCTAAACAATAAGTAAAACGAATCTGAAAACTAAGTGATAAAGACACAGGCATTTAGAGAAATAAGTGATTATGGAACTTGACACGTTACTGAATGGAAGAAGTCTAAGACACAGATCTTGAAAAAGAGATCAACACTTCAGCTACAGCTGTGTACAGACAAAAAAATCTGTGTCACCATGGGATAACAAGATACATTGCTGCTCTTTATCACTATTACAATTATTCCATACCATTAAATACATAGACTTGAATATTTCAAACCTTGCTCATAACACCAAAAATATCTTACTACCAAGTCTGATACCAATATCCAGTCTTTATTTCTTGTGGGATCAGGACTCTCTCAGAAAATCTGTTAAACTGCAATCAAGTTTTAATTAATTTTGCACTAACAAAACCCAGAAAAAAATGCTGTTAACTCCCGAACATGTCTTCCAAAAATTCAAATAATCAGTTAGAGGCACATAAAATTAATACCACACAGATGACTGAACGAAAGATTGCAGTCTTAACTCACTTGATGTCATGCTCCAAGGCAGCAGGATCCATGGTAACCCCATTGAGGATGGGAGCTAAACACAATCCCCAGGACTTTGTCCCAAGTAATGAATTCCAAAGGACCAATATAAGCAGATGAATTTGAACACAACACATTTGTTCAGTATGTTCCCATATTAACTGGTCTAATCACCTTCCAATGCAAAGTGCCCATGAGATAACACGTGTCCCATAGGTAGTATGTGGTAAATTTACTTCCAGGACTGCTGTAATTTGATTTTCCTTCAACAACAATCCTATGTCAAAGTCTCTGTTTGGAAAATTTCATTGGCAGGTGTATTTTAATTGAAAATGTAAAACTTAGAGATTGCTATTGAATTCCCCAACTTTAATGTTTTTTGCTGAAGTTGAAAAGGGATTTGATAAAAACAAGCAAACTAAGTATTCATATTACATAACATTTCAAGAATAGCAAAGTCTAATGCAAAGAAAACAGACACAGAATCCTAGGAAATCCTGATGTGCCTTTTCAGCAATTAATTTTTTCAGTTGTCACAATGTTTCTCAGGCACTTCACAGGATGTTCAATAGAGGATCACAGAAAACTGCTTTACAGCAGGGGAGCTGTACTCAGCTTAAGTAAAAAGAACCAGCTAACCCAACCAAACCCTCAAGGCATCCACAACAAAATGACAGAGGAAAAATCACATGTCAGACTTTCTGACCATCTCCATAGCCCTGTAAGAGGATTCTCTCAGTATGTTATAGAGTGAGAAGGATCTGCACAGTTGGAAATACTCCATTTTCTCCCTCCCAAATACAAAGATGGAAGCAAACAGCTGTATGAATTTCAGTTGTGACTTTCTACCGATTTTGCTAAGAAGATCATCTCAATCTGAATCATCATAGTTGGTCTGTTTGTCTTTAGATTCAGAGGAAGGTCTTTTGAACAAAAGAGTGGAAAAGATGAAGAATTAATAGATAAATAATAAGCCACTTACTATAAACACTGTCATACCCTGCCTCTTTGGGGAAGCTCCTAAAATTTTATTAGTTTATTTTCTTATCAATGAACAGCCTTAAATTTCCTACCTTTCAACTGTATTCCATAAAGAATGCAAAAGTTAAACAAGATGATATATGCAATCCTAAAAGTGTCCTCTGTAATGAGGTGTTGGGGATTAGGCGTGTCATGGGATAAGAACTGTAAATGAATGATGTCATCTTTCTAATTTGGTGCTGAAATATAAATAAACTACTTCTAATGTTTCTTCCTCTTGCATGCCAGATTGCAGTAAAATGTGCACAAAGAAATGTTAATGACCTAGTAACCTTCCTTAAGTGTGCCTGTTCTGGGAGCAAAATATACAAGAAATATAAAATGGTAATTTCTTTTCCACTCAAGTAACCATCAAACCATCTAAATTTCAACATGACTGGTAACTGTCATTAATTCTTAAAATTATGCAATTTATCTGGCAAAATATTAAAAGCTTTTGGTTTTATTTGTTAGCTCTTCAAATGATAGCAAATATAATTTTGATGTTCTGTTTGTCTTTGCTTTAGCTACTGCTAGTGCTCCATTTCCACACTGAACTGTATTTTCCAGGCACGCTTAGCTTTGACTTAACAAGTACAAACAGCTTATGATTTCAAACTTTTTAAAGCAAGATTTTTAAGAAGGACAAGCAGGAGGGTTTCTGGAGAACAACAAAAGTAAAGCCAACGTGAAGAACAATACAGTCCTTTTCACATCCTTCTAAACAAAAATCTCTAACTTTACTTCTGTTTGCTCCCTTTGCTAGCTTTTGATATTTAGCAGGCTTTGAAATGCCAACTATATTTTTATTTCAGGAAGGAATTAATTAACCACATTGGAATTTGCTCAGGACCCCAGGGCTTCACACCCCTATACCTACATACAGGCACACACAGAAAGGTGTGTACATGTTGGGACACTGGTTTATCAGTCAGAGGAAAATCCTAATGGTCTGGGTGCCAGATCAACACATTCAGGGGCTGTTTCAGCACTGCCTGAGAGGGGAAAATACTATGCAGTGACCTGGCAATGCCATCATCTCCTGCAACATCTTCAGCATACCCAAAAAGTTCCTATTCAAGGATACCCAAGACCTCTTCTTAAATTTCTTTAGAAAGCACAGCACATTACTCAATATGACTTTTCTAGCTGATGAAGAAATTGAATCTTGAAATATCCAATTAATGAAAAATAGAATGGTGATCACACATGCATTTAAACTGTGTAATATCTAATGTGCACCACTGGTTCCTCTGCACAAGTCACACCTCATCTGAAATAGTTATATTGCATAGGTCAAACTTTTATTCACATTCTCCTCCCAAACCTGAAAATGGGGTTTCACAAAATTTACATAGCCACAGCTCTGACAAAAAAATTGTCATGCCAATAGTTCTTTTTGAAAATGTCTCGAGAACAGGCCCACACCTGAGAAAGAATAGGTTTTAATATGGATTTAAACTAGAAAAGAAAAACATATTAACTTATAAAATGCAACAATTAATTAACTCTATCTCCTAAAGATCATGTATGACCTTATTAGTTCTAGCCTAAACAGTATCCTCAGTTTTTTTTTTGCTCTTAATTTATTGACTACATTCAAAAAATACTGCCTTTATTTTGAAATAAAGGAATGATCAAGGAATTAAAAGCAGCTTAGATCTACTTGCACAGGTATATTAACCCTTAGGGCTTGAAACAATTGTCTTTGATCATTCAATATCATTATTTGCTAAGCTGTCAAGGTCATGAATGGTATGTGTAACTGAATTTTTAACCCACTTAACAAAGACTTTATGATCTAGCACTGTAAGAAAACTGACAGATATTTCTTGTCCTCCTAAAAGTCTGTTGAATTTAAGGAAGGATATAGTGACATGAAAGTCTTTGATTGACTGGTAACAGACTAAACAGCTTAACAGCAATCTGTAGCTGTAAAACTGTAATATTAAAACTGTCTTTTACAAAATATTTTAGCAAGGTGGCAATAGGGAACTATGCTTTCATCTGTCATCTGGATCAAGTTAACAACGAAACTCTCATGAATGAGGTTCAAATGAGGAAAAATAGTAAGATTTGTTGCTCTGGGATATAGGTGTCATACAATTTAATAGCTATTACTTTCCTTTGGATTTTCTTCTCACTCTCTCTTCATTTAATGGAATTTGAAATATTTCTAGACTATTCACTTTCAATAGGGTAGGATTTTTCCCTATACAAGAAGGAGGCAGATCTAAGGCCTGCAAGCTGTCCTGGAGCAATTCTGGGGTCTAATTCTTAAAACAGAAAATTTAAAATCTAGAGACCCACATTTGAGGTTTGATTCTGCAATGGCCTGTTGCTGTGTTCAATGACACAGAAACTCCTTTTCTTGGAATCTCACTGTTTGAAAAGAAGCATTCTTGTATTTCCACAAAAGACTCTGAAAACTTCATGTGGCAGGCATGTAGATCAAGTCTTCATGATGTTTAATAACAGGTGATTTTATCTGAGCTTTTCTTCTCCTGAGACAGTATTTTAGAAAACAGAAAAGGGCAATGATCTAAAATATGTCATTCTTCAGACTACAGAGTTCACCAAGTTCATTCAGAAGCTGCATGGACTTACTGGAATGAACCCAGATTTAACAACAGTATCTGCAACTGCAACTGGTTTTCCTGTATGAATCCAGTGCTTCAGCCCTCAGTTGCATTAACAGAGGGTTAACAAAATATTTGCTAATTAAGCCAACTCTGGCATTACTCTCTCCAAATAAAATCAGTTTTCACATTAGAACAATATTTTTGCACATTATTTGAAAATTGCTGTCATCTGAAGACAAGGGAAGAATTTCTTACCATTTCTACTGCTGCATAACTCAGAAGTTACTAACTGCTACAGAATACAATTTATAGTGAATTTGTTATTCGGCAAGTTACAGTTCCTTAAATGTTGGACAGCAAATACTTTACTTGACCTCAAACATCCCTAAAGTTCAAGGAATTACACTTGTCACTCACAATCTTTTAAGGGACTATAAAAGTTAGCACAGAATCATGACTTTATAGAAACAGTGTATTTTCTTACTTAAAAAAGAAACCACCAAAAAAAAATACTATAATAAAACAATGCAGACTACCATGTTCTGGTAACAGAGGAAGACAGTCTTGGAAAGTAGCTACAAAAGGCATTTCAGAAGGCATCACAGAATCCCATGCTTCTAAGTAACCCTTATGGTGACTTTTGATAACAAAAGAGTCATAACAAGCTACAAATGAAACTAAAATTAAATGCCGCGTAAAGCCTGTATTTCCAGAACTTAATAAAGTTCACTAATCCTTTTTTATTTTTTAAGCCCTCTTCAGCAAGTTTTCCTTTATTTCACTTCTGTTATCTCATCATAATGAAATACTTTTCTGAGACAAAAAATAACAAGTTCATGTTCCAACCTTGGAGCCTCTAAAAAATCATGTTCAACCTCACTGTCATTGTTCCAACTGCTTTTAGCATCTCAAGCCTATAGAGATACCTGCATCCTGCACAAGTGATGTGAAAATAAGCCAAAGAGTGGGATTAATTTGCCATCTAGAAAAGATACTTAGGAGAGATTCCTTTGCAATATTTCAGTTTAAACTTTTGTCAAAACTTCTTGATATACTTTGGGGCACTGTTTCACTAACTACCCAGTTGTAGAAGAAAAGAAAATTCCAAGGCTATCGCTAGAAAGCCAAACCTTGAGACTTTTCCATTTTTAATGGTAGCACTCTTTGTGAATCCACATGATTAAATGAGACAAATTGTTAAAACACGTCCACCAAGTATGGTCTTGACAGAAGTGTCGTTTTTCCACAAGCTAGAGGATCTGTAAATCAGTTACTGCTTTGAAGGATCTTTTGCCAGTATTAGAGCTGCATGGAAGAAGTGGACTAAAATAGACTTACAGAGATTGTATTACTTTATGCTAATTATTCAGGCCGCTTTTAACAGTGTAATACTAACAACATCATCCTAGTTATTTCCAAAATAAATTGTCTTCATAATATTCGATTCAGGCTTCTTTGTTGCTTATGCAAGGAGGTTTTAGACACCAAGAAAACTACAATGGAAAAAAAAAAGAGTTTAAGACTCTTAAGTTTGCAGGCACTCATCAGTAAGAGAAAGATAACAAAAACATTGCAGTATGTTAACTAACCAGCAACTCCAAATGCTCAATAAGTATGATAATCATAACCGTATGGGTGTTGGAATGCGTCACTATGGGGCGGTGTTATGTTTTACTGAGTGCTTTAATTATGCATTTTCTTTTTATAACATCCCTGTAATGTAATCTATTCTTACATTCTTACTCTTAACTACATTTTAACATGAGTTTTGCTGCTTTGTTTCCTGCCTCCATTGAAGAACACAAATTATTCCCTGTTAAAATTCCAAATGGGCTAATAAGCATGTTTTTCTTTTTCTGTTATAGTGTATGACTTGTCTTTGAAAGTGTGAGAGACAGGATGCATGCAGGCTCAGAGTGTGCATGATAGCTTACTGCAGAAAAGCTCAGCTACTCTGCATTTAACTCTTTTTAGGTTTTACCTCATTAATGATAAGACTGTCCCATATGAGGTAAGGAACACAGTCAAGTTTTCATGCTAAGGAAGTATACATATATTTCTTTTCCACATCTTATTTAGTTATATACTAAAGTTAATTCACATGGTGTTTCTACATTTAAATCTTAGAATTCTTATAATCTGTAACATGTAACCCAGAGCAGTTGATGTTCAGGCCCCATCTGCCCTCACAGGACAGAAAATAGGGATTAAAAAAAGGTACTGACTATTTTCCAAGTTTTCATTAAATCCAACATTCTTCCCAGGGAAAATACAAAATCAGTTGCTGGACAAATTAATACTGATTCCTCTGCAGCAGTGCAAAGAAACTTCTATGTAAATCTTTTCAAAGACTCAGGTCTGGTAATTTAGTGTTGAACATGAGCATAGAAGCTTTACAGACACTTCAGTTCTTCCTTAATTAGAGCACTATTTAACTGGTATGAACAAACATTACACCTGCTGCTTTGCAAGATTACAAAATGTGACTGACTTACCCCCTGAAAGAAGTTAAAGCTCAGAGCAAGCCTCCCTCTTCACAAGCTGAAGGACAACAGCCTCTCAAACACCAGCTGGGATATTGGACACTTGGCAGACAGAGACAGGCAGCACTTCCAAGTGCCAAGCAGACACTTATCTAAAGTACTGAGGCCAAATTTCAACTTTTCTGACACTTGTGATTAAACAAAGCTCTGCTGAATTGAACATGGCTCATCTGACTTTTTTTTGTGCAATTTCCTGCATTTAGAATTTGTGGGTTTGAAGTCTTTTAAAGCTCTGTGAACTAAAAGTATGGCTTGAAGCACAGGAAATATCATGTAATAATACAGCATACTCAGTAATGTATAGGCTAAAGTCATGCTAAAGGTATTTGTCTCAGTCCTACTACTAAACTTGGTAATTACACAGAAGTATGTAAGAATATAGACACAAAGAAGTGGGTTAAAAAGCATAATTAAAGCTCTGAAACTGTAGCTGCCTGAGGACATCTCAGGCCAGGTCCCACTAAAAACAGACAAGCAACAGAAGAAGGAAGGTTCTCTTTTTTCCTTTTTACAACAGGAAATAACTCATTAAAAAGATACTTCCCCATAATAATTCTTTAAAACCAGACACGAATCAGAAACTTCAGCAGCTAAATAAGACCTTTGAAACTGCAAATATCTGGTTAGAAGCACTGGTCATTTTTCACCACCTTTAATGTCTGAATAGCAAGTTTCAGCTGTAATTTTTACAATTTCAATAACAATCCCATGTCTCCCATTTGTATCATATACAAAATATAGCTTAAATTGAAATTACATTTCTTCCATTGTATGCAACAAAAATTGCTAAATAAAACATACATTTCAATACAGGGGTTGTATATTTAAATATGAACTGAAATGGAGATAACATCACACCACGGTGTGCTTGATATGCTTAATAGAGATACCTTACATATAACTACTTTTTGATGCTGGATTGTAAGAATTACCAGTTTTATCCACAATTACGCAACAAAAATGTCTGACACCCAGTTTTCACAGTATTTTTTTTAATAGCTGGCTACTTAGCACTGCATTTGAGATCAAGTGTTAAACTATATTTAGTCTTATTATCACGGGGTACATTGCAGTAGAACATAAGGATTTGTTTAAAATATCTCATGTGGAGAAAAATCCTTTTGGCTTGAGAGTTCAGATTGTTATAATGGAGATATTCACTACTCTTACTTGAGATACTTAATAATCATTTTCACCTCCCGAGCAAGACAGAGCCAGATTTTTAAGAGTTCCAGTGTTAATATATACATTATTTTATATCTGCATTACCTACTTTTTCCATTTAAGATTTTCAGTCTCAGTGAAGTTAAACCATTTGTCTGAACAAAGTTCTAGGATAAGTTCACAACCAGATTATCACCAGTGAAAAAAAGCTGCCTTGAGCCGTGGCCAGGCTTAAGTTGTGACATGGATTTTTCAAGAATCAAAAAACTCTGAACAGAGAACAAACAGAAACAGATTTTAAAGCAGGAAAGGGCTTATGCACCAAGCCTGTGTTGCTTTCAGGGCCTGACTGCTATAGGCAAAAAAAAGCACCCCCCCCATTGGAAAAGGTTTGTGTAAAAATACCATGCAAGAGACTTTGGATTCCTGAGAGCATAAGCAGGAAAAAATGATGCCATAACTAGCTATGACCCAAGTCCATCAAATTTTATAATATAAATTGTCGAATCTTACTGAGAATCCCTGAAAAGTGTTATGAGAGCACTGCCAACATTTTCGGTATTTTTCAAACACAGAATGTCTTTTGAACCAACTAAGGTGTTCAGGCAAAGTCTTATAGTTACACTCACATGTTGCCTTTCCTACCTTGTACCCCTCCTGTGTTAAGCTACAGGGAGAAGTGGCACTCTGCACTTTCACCCCCAGAGGAATCTACACTGGGCAAAACTGAGATACAATTCAATTGCAATGACTGTCATGACCCATGTTCAAAAACACAGATTTCAAAATCAGGCTAAAAATTTGGAGAATAAACCCCAGTGTTAAGACATGCAGAAATATTACTTTAGGATATTTCTAATTAATAGAAAATTATAAACTAAAAAGATTTTTAAAATAATAAGGCCACTGAATGCCTTGTATTGGCATAAATGGGATCTGAACAACCACATTTAAAATCAGAGAGTAAAAGCCATTTTACTAGATTTTCTGAGAACTTTGAGAGTAAAAATAACCAGGCTGATTCTGAAGTCATTAGGACATCTATTCTTACCTGTCCAAAATAAAGAACTGTATAGCGTAAATGCAACAAAAATAAAAATAAAACATAACGGTCTCAGACTTCTCTTTTGTTCAAAATCAGGTGCTTAAAGCCAGAACAAGACCAGTATTATGAGCAGTAGTAAACAGCATAAATGGAAGAGGTTAAAAAGAAGGGGAGTGGTCAATTATGTCTGCAGTACCCATGTGAATGGCTTCTTAACATGGATTCTACTCACTGTGCAGTAATACTTGGATTCAACTGCACAATAAATGTCATTCTGAAGCAGATCTGTGTAAACAACACAGTAGCAATACAATAGCAACAATAACAACAACAAGAATAAAATTATGTGGTCCTATAATAATCACACTGTGAAATTCAAAGCAATCAGAAAGACTAAGTTAGTATAGCATCAGAAACCAAAGCAACAGTGATTAGGAACCAACACTGGAGTTGCTGCTGTTCACAAGTGCTACAGATGACAATATCTGCACTGTAAGAAACCATTGCATGACTTTTTTGCTCCCACACTTGTTAAACTACAGAGAGCTTAAGCGCAATTAATTGATTTAAAGTGCTGCAGAACAATGTTTTGGGCTTCCAGAATAATCACAATCACAACAACTTCTAATAATATTCTTTTTCTCCTACAGTAATATAAACACTTTCATAAAATAGTGCAATAAAGCTGAATTAATCTATATGGGAAAATGCAATTTAGGGTATTTTGTTATTCCCAAATGCTTGATGTCACCACCATAATAACACAGTAGCAAGGTTTCTGAAGTACTTAACTAGAACAGTATATGGAATGCAACACGCTGCCTCCAAATCCACTTTATTCATTTGCTGCTGAAAGAGCTTTTTAAAATATTTACAGAGTAATTTGTAAGAAATAATTCTGTGCATTGCATGCAGGAGAAAATATGGCTAGTTGTTAGTTTGCTGAGGAAGTGTGCTTACACACATTTTTTAAATTCCTTGATTGTTTCTCACCCTTTTTGTTGCATTAGCAATATGTTGATGTGATGAAATACAGAGCAGTGAACTAAAAGACCGAGAACTCTGCCAAACACCAGCTTTGCCTCTGGCCAGAGTATTCTGTACACCTGCAGTCCTGAAAGCAATGAAAAGGTTTCTAATTTCGTGTTTTGAGAAGAAAAATAAAATGCTCTCAAGGAGTTAGAAGACCTTGCATCTTGGCCAACTGCACTTACATTTTTGGCACTATATCCTAAAAGTGAAAAGAGACAACTGGGAAATTTTCTCGCAGTATCCAAGTTCAGGATGAATCAGTAACATAGCAGTGTCTTCTGTTCTTACCAAAATCTCTTGAGATGGTCTAAAAATGGAGTTTTTAGCTAATTATTTCATGAAGGATTGCATCACTTTACAAATTTATCTAAAAATAGCTTCTCAGAATTCTCAAAAGGAATCTTGGCCAGGGTGATTATAACACACTATGTAATCACTCAGCCAAGCCCACATGGCAATTTTGTTTAATACTGTATTTCTGAAAGGGTTTTTTAAAGCCTACTACAAAGTTCTACAGCTCTCAAAATACAGCATTTGGTGTATGAATCAAAGCAATTCCAGTGATTTTGTTTTGGTGGGAGTGTATTACTATGCTTCCCAACTATTTAAGCACTTAAATAAATATTTAACTGACAGATTGCAGCTGCTAAATTGTATTTAAATTATTCCAATTAAATATGCTTGTTTCTTGTGAGAATGTGTTTGCAGCACAGAGGTCAGAATTACTACTAATTTTACAGCTGAATACACTGTGATACAAGAAATTTTTCTAGGTTATCTAAGTTTTGACATAAAAACAATTCTCTTCTTCCAGCTTAAAAATCATAGAACTTAAACTCACAGAGTCACAATGCATAAAAAGATGGCTCAACTTATTCATATAAATAACATTTTAATCTCTAAAATATGCCTATCTGTAGCTTTATTACAATAAATCATAAATATTCTCATTTCCTGACAAAGGCAGGATATTTCATTTCTCTAAGATGCCTCTTTTTCTTTTGCAGTGTGAAAAATTGTGACAAATTTTTTTAAAATCAGTGTCTTAACAGGAGTTTACAACGTGTCCAACATTTCCAAAGGCCAGAAAATGTGGATATATATGAGAGGAGTATGGATTTTTTTATCATGGACCAACATGTTATTTTGCCTCTCAAAGCAAAAATTCCTCTTACAATATAGAACAGGGATGAATTTAGGGCTTTATGCTAATGTTTAGCATTATCTAGTGATTCATCTTCTAATATTTATAAATATTTCTCCTTTGATGATCACATTAGGCTGGAGAAGCTGGGCTTTTCTGAATTCTCTCTTTCAGTAGGGTAACAGCTGTGGAAATGGAGGATGGGACAAATAAGACCAGAAAAAAACAAGTGATGCTGCAGCTGATGGTTCACTGAAGTTCTCATGAATCAGAAACAGCTCAAGAGACAGCACTTCTCAAGGAAACAGAGGAACTGAGGGGATGAATCACACAGGGGGGAATCTGCCATTGACCCCCTGCCCAGCAAAGTCAGAGCAAGCCTTTGTGGTGGATGCACATGAGAAACCTTTGGGGGTTGACAGTGGTTCTCTCCAAAGGGATTAAAGAAGTATGAGTGAAGTCTACAAGCTCTATTATCAGATAATTCTTAAGTGTAATAAAGAGGTGACCTAGTTAAACCACATTCCTGTTGCTGGTGACTCTTTTTTTGTGGTGTCTGAGATAACAGGGAGATTATTTTGGCATCAATTTAATCTAGTTAAATAGCTTTACTGAAGATCTTTATCATTATAAATAATGGAGGTATTTGAAGTATTTGGTTACAATTTTAACTGAAATTATCCAACACAATGCTTCTCTAGCATTCCTCTTCTGCTGTTCCTCCTCTCTGTCTGAAGAAACTTATGAATGTTTTCAACACTTTCCAGCAATAGCTTAAAGGTACAACACCAAACCAAAACAAGCACAACAATAAAACAGTTGCCCAGATCTTTAAACTGTTTAAAAACTACTTAAACATTTTTAAAATATCCATGATAGGTATCACGGAACATGACAAAGTGGTATATCCATTTACCCTTCAGTAACCTAAGATGAAGGTAAAAAAGGAAGATATCTACAAAAGGAAAATAACTACCCTCTCTTTTCCAAAGCAAACCAAAACAAAATTCCCTAAAATCATTCAGAATTCAACATCATCTGCTCTGGTGCTGCACAGTGGGATGAAGTGATAAAAAGCATGAAGCACATCTGCCTATTTATCATATAAATTTTGGTGAAATGTCTCCTGGGCAGCTGACTGACCTGAGACACAACTGCATCATGGCTGGAACATATGTGATGATATCTGTTTCTAGAGGGTTTTTTAACCATCTTTTTTTTTTATTTTATTTAAACCTCAAATGACTTACAGTGTTGAAGACACAGTGATTTTTACCCATTTGAGAATTTAAGGATAATCACAATTTCTAGATAACCTCTCAGAAAGCATGAAGCCTTCTGAAAACACAATTATTTTACAACAGATAAGCAAATAACTGAACAAGAGGTTAAAAAGAATTAACAGAATGGATAGACCTTCCTTTATGCAAAGAGCAACTGCTCTCCTCTCTCACAGAATTAAGAAGGTTGGAAACTATATGAAGAGGGAAAACAAAATGTATTGGCTGCATATAATATGAACCAAGCAAAAGTGCAGCTAATTCTTAACAACTCCAGATACATAAACCTTAAATGGAACACATCCTACCTTTGCAACTGCTGTCACATGTCAGACCTGGCTCAAACACTCCCAAAAGCATAAAACAGTACAAATGAAAATAATGCCAGTCTTCTGTTGCCAGCAAAGTATGAAAAGTAATGTCTCCTCACCTGCTGTTTTAACTGATGTACTAATCTGTCCTTCTCTCGTTTAAGAGCCATTACTTCATCTTGAGTCTTCTTTTTCTTTGAAGCAGACAGCTCAAGCAAGGCAATATTTGCATCTTTTTCACTAATTGCAGCAAGCAAAGCTTCCTGTCTGATAAAATAAAATAAAATTAAATTAAAGTCGTTATATCCTCATTAAAACAGAATATATACTACTATACCACAATATGTGAGATGTTTCTTTTAACCACTAGGAGAACAATCACCTACCTTCTGAACACTCTAAATAGCAAACATTGTCAGGTCTAAAAAAATCATGAAATAAACTGATTAGCCAAAAATTTCTCTTTATAGACTTTTCACTATTTGCTTCATCAAACATTTATCTTAGTCTGTTTTACTACAACATGATATCTAACAATAGTTCTGTGAAATTTCTTGCTTTTAAAAATCTTTGGTTTTTTTGCAATTCACTTCCCTGAATTCTAGAATACCTTACACAAATCTCTTTTGACTTAGTCAGATCACAGACATTGAATAATAGAAAGCAAAGTGATATAGATAAAATCAATTTTTATATTTTTCTGTTAACTTGATATCCTAGGGTCTTCAGTGCAGGAATCTCTGGATATCTTCTTCATATTTACTTAGATGTTTTCCTATGGATTTATTATTAGGTGTGCCAACACAAAAATATATTTCTAGAAGTAAAATACAAGTTTTTTGATTTGATTGTTTATGAGAAATCATTTCCTTTGTAATCTTGACGCCTCAATTTTAGAGAGCAAACAGAATCTTACAGCACCCATATATATATAGGATAATACAGACACTCACAGGGGCACATCACAAATAGTTTGTGAGGACATAAGACAAAGGCAATTTTTTACAACATGCAGTTGAAAGCACAGATCTTGCAGTATCTTATACCCTAAAATGCTCATGCTCTAGCAAGGCCATTAATTTCATAAATAAAAGAAATATATTCACCTTCTGCAACGTATTCAGTGATAGACTACGACTTATCAGCCAAGAAAGAGCACATAATACCTCACAGCTTTTAGAAAAGAATATGTTATGGCTTGCGCCTTTTCCCAGAACTATATAAGATCAATCATTAAAAAATAAACATGGATAAATGAATCATAAATTAACCTTAGGCTCCGACTGCTAATAAATGTAAGAATACGTCTCGTGAACTTCATACAGTCAAGGTGAGCTAAAAGTTTGGAATTCTCACAGTCTTTTGCTTGCCAGCAAAAATGTCAAGAAAGTTATTTCACTTTTATTTCAAAGTTCCTAATGTATTAATATAAATATTTATAGGACAATACTTCTGATGGAGTTAAAGAAAAACAACCCATTTATTTTAGTCGAAGTTATGCGACATGGATCAATTTTAGATAAACAGTTGCATTTTATTCATACACTTTAATAGTCTCATTTATTATTCTGTCTTGTTCATTCAAATCTCAGTTAAATGATGTTTAAGAGAGAATGTCGTAAGACTCCAACAGTCTTAATTTAAATTATAGCTATTAATTATTTTAAATAACCAACATTAAACAAAAAATATGTATCAGAGGGGTTGCATATCCATAATGCTAATTTGAAATGAAATACAGGTATATTGTTTTTTGATAAACCTCACAATAACTCATAAAAAATGCTGTGTAGTAATTTGTAAAAGACTGTCAGTTTGTTCATATGTTGCGCTCAAGTACCTATTCCATAACATTTTCATTAAAATACTAAGTTTTTAATGCACCAAAATAGAAGAAAGGTGATTTGCTACTCTATTCATTTCCTCCGTACTTGCAGAAAGCAAGCAATTTATCACAAAATCATGGAATGGTTTGTGTTGGGAGTGATCTTAAAGCTCATCCAGTGCCACCCCTGTATCACAAGTTCTCTGGCAGAAATAAAGGTATTCTGTGACTTTAAAGCCAAATAAAAAGAAACAGCATATTGCATATAGACATAAAATATGTTTTTCCAAATTAAATAAGGTTAGCTCCTTTGCAGTTTTCTGAGAGCACGCTGTCCTAAAATTACAGAGAAAAGTTAGTTAGAAGTGTAACAATGTTCCAGTTGTAATACTGATAGTATAGGGTTAAAATGATTTTTTTGTATAACTGCAAGTGGGTAGCTAAAGGGGGGTGGTGGTTAGGAAAGGTAACGGTTGGGAAGGGAAAGGCCCGGGTTTGCTGGTTAACCGGGCTTTGAGAATAGAACGTTAGCTTTGCTATAGTTGCTGTAGCTAAGGCCATTGTTTTAACTAAATCAAGTATGACTTTGGGGAATCGAATATGATTACTGTTTGGCTAAATTACAAGAAATTTGCTTAGGAACAATTTGGGGCAACCAATCGATATGTAGCTGTGTGGCTGAGGGGTATAAAAATGTGTGTGTTGTTAGTTACTGTCGGAGTCAGATTTGGGTCTGTATGTGTACCCCGGCTCCCGGAGCTCCTCAATAAAAGCACCTGCATATAATCATTCCGTGATTATGTGTTTCCGACGCTAACAATACCTGAAGATAAACAGTAATGCTGTTCACCACAAACCTACCTATTTTTATTGTAAGCATGTTAAAGAAATCTGCATCTCAGAATTTCCAAGGTTTTAGAATATATTTAGGTTCATTCTTAAGTTGTGTAGGTTAACTCCGTGGTAGCCAGGCCCAATATAATATTATTGCTCTCTAATAGCAAATTCCATAGTAAATACTTGTCACCCATGAGGTTTTTAATGATATATAGTCATTTAACACACATTACAGCTGTAAAAAGCCAAAAAATTGAATAAAAAGCTAAAATGAGACACTGAAAATGACATAAAGCTATACTGAAATTTCACTTCTCTGAAGTTTACATCATGTCACTGCCTCTATATTGGCAGTAAAAACACAGACCTGACTAGTGAGGAAGAAAAGTCAGAACTACTGAATTATTTGGTATCATTTCAACATCTAATAATAGGATTCAGTCCCATCCATATTTTTTGCATTGCCAGCCAAAATGATCACACATTCTTGTGATCTTAACTGTTCAGGTGTGCAACATTCTCCACTCCATTTTGAAGTAACTGATGAAGTTAAATCTTTCATGGGAGAGGAGAGCCAGTCAACATGCTTTGAAAAATCTGTACTCTGGGTTCTGCAGCCCCAAACCCACAAAATTTTGCAGACCCTAGCATGTATTTTCTCAGCTGATGGGGATTTTCCTATCTTGGGAAAAAGCTTGGGAAAATATGTAACCAAACACTTTATTCCAGGAAATAATGACTCATATCAAGCACTTCCAGGAAATGATGGTTCATAGTCATGTGAAGTAGCTGCTGTTAAATGACACCACAAGTGGTCCACTGAGACACTCCAAGATTTGGATCAAACCCACAGCACATATATGTTTGAACTGCCCCCTCAAAATTATTGCCAACGCACTTTTTAAATCTTATCTTTTTAGTTAATTTAAGTGGAGCTGGGAGGCCTTAAACCTATGAATGTGGAGAGATGACTGTGTGATTTGAGGGTGGGGATTTCTGTGCAAGTTCTTCCTCAGCCACGTGGAATGATGAACAATTCAAATGCAAACTCACACTGCCAGCACTCTTGGAGCCACCCAAATGTGAGTCAGGCTCTGTTCAGAAGCTGCAAAGCCTCAGTTATCTGAGAGACAAGGTGTTTTAGCTCAGGCATAGTGCCACACAATGTGCTGACTGCTTCCAGACTGGGGCTGGCTCACACAGCCTGCCCAGGGTGGGCGCAGCACTTGTCTGTACAGACATATTCCTGGATGTGTCAGCATATTATCCATGTTCATTATCACAGATAATCTGAACAGCAACAACCTCAAATATAAGTGGCATTTAACCAGGCATCCAGGTTAACAAGAGGCTGGCACAGCTGGACTGTATATTCTACCAAACAATATGTCGGTTGCTTTAATTCTTGTTAATTAACTACATCTGTACAGAGGGAAGACAGAGAAGCCCAACGGATTGTATTATTATTTTTCAGAGTACAAAACAAAGATACAGGTTGTGACAGAGCACCTGAGGAAAGCCATGTCCTCCTTTACCTCTGCATGGCCTAGGATCCAGCCCCCACTAAGTCCCTGGAAGACAGAGGCTGAAGAAGACCTTGCCCACACTAGTGAGGCATTGGAAGTGAAGAGATCCAAGCATTTATGAAGCTGCCTCTCAGGATAGATTGGGATCTCTGTGTTATCATATCCTATTTACTGCATATTGCACACTAGTTTATCCACATCTGTGAAAGTTATTACGCTAGCCTGTCACCATACTTCCAAGTTTCCTATGGAAACCTCATGGACAGAAGCAATTTATTTTACCTATCTAGTGACCCTGCTAAAAAATTAGCATCACTGGTTTTGCAGCAAACATTTGAAATGAGATTATCTGGCCACTAGGAACAAGGTTAAGATGCCAGCAAAGTGGCTGACAATAATGATTTTCTCACCTACAAACATGAAGTAACTTCATTCAAAAATGTGAACTGGTGGCAGGTTTTTATCTAAATCTCTCAGGTAAGTCCTACTTTGCTAGAAAATGGAGCTCATAACTTTCAGTGCAAGAATTTTTGAAAATCAAGACCTGAACTGGCACCAAGAACAACATACAGTCTGATCCACTCTCAGCTAACGTGCCTAAGAGTGTAAGCATAATTTATAATTCCTAATTATCTACTGTGTCAGGAAAAAAAATGACTAGCCAAATACAGTTCTACAGAGATGTTATCACTGTTTGCAGCCAAAATGTCTCCTTATTGTTTAATAAATTATAGCAATAAAATACATTTTAAAATAATTTATTAGAGCAGTGGATTAAATGACATTCTTTAAAAGTAATATTTATAAAGAGTAATCCCTTTTGTTATTAGTAGTTTTTCCTCTCTTTTTTTGGCAAACTAATCTGTTATACAAATAACAGGGTAGTACTTTTAACAAAAAAAAAAAAAAAACACACTCTAACTTTTCACAGTAAAAGTAAGTAAACTCTCAAATTTAAAAATACATATTAAACCTAACAGCAAATGTTCCACATTGGTAATTATTCTGTACATTTTTCTTTCACCAGCATAAAGTAATTCCTAGGATTCCCAACTTATCTATCTTCTACTATAATATGCTGCTTCTTGAAAGGAGAGGAGGGAAAACTTTTCCCTGGAAAAGCAAAGCTTATGAAATGAAATTTCTCCTCCCCTGGCAAAGGCTGACTGCAACAACCCACAGCAACCTCAGGCAAGTCTCCTTAATACAGAGCCAGTGAATACAACAGTCTCTTAATAAGCATGCTCGCAGCTGAGGGATCTGGGCTTCCTCTAAGAGGTAGCAAGAAAATTTGCACAAAAATCTGACTATACTTAATGTCACCTCATACTAAATACAAAAGAACAAGTGGAAGAAATACTACCACTCTGAGGGCCAGGAACTAATTTATTTACACAAGTTGTGTTCTACCCAAAATTCCAGTTTGTATAATATTTTCATTAACTAAAGAATGATGGACTAGAAAATCTACTTGTTACATTTCAACGAGGCTTCAGAATGGGAGGATTTTCATGTGCAGTGAAGACAGGAATAAAATTGCTCCTTAGAAACCAAAGATGCTGTCTACAAAAGTAAGAAGAAACTCCATATTGATGATCTGTTGTGAATAAGGGAAGCATTAAGAAGTAAAAACAAAAATAGATTGCAATGCAGAAGTGACTCTTCATCTATATAAAAGGTCTCAGCTGAAATACTGAATACAATACTCTCTGAAAAAATGTGGAAAAAGGCAGAGAAATGATTGATGAGGAAACATCAGGAAAAACTACAATAGTCTATGAGTGACAGCATGATAATGAGAACAATAAATGCTGTATCAAATCAAAATAGAACTTCTATTTTCTATATTCATGGCACACAGAGCAAGAAGCAATGTCCATAAATTGCAGAAAAAAGCAGCAATTTTTTTCCTTCTAATATATAGCCAAGTTGTAATGATAATGGTCATTCCTTAGTGATAGTCAAATACAAAGATTCCTTTCCTTGGAGGAATGATCAATTATTAATCTGATAATAGAGATAGCTTTTAAACAAACAGAAAGTATAAAATAATATAAATCTTTTAGTAAAGTCACTGGAAGTAGTGTCAAAGAAAAATCTGAATTTAAAAAAAAAACAACTTACATAGGATTAGAGAAAGCAAATGATAACAAAGTAACTCAATTATAAATATTACATAACACCTGAAAAATGCAATCTTACAGATCTCTAGCAATATACACACGGAGTTTGCATTTGTGAAAGCATCTGTCCTGGAGTGAAAAAATTACTTAATATGAAAAGGAAGTCTTAGCATACTAGAAGGGAAGATAAGATAATGCAAGAAGAAATAAATCCATGAAAGTCTCTGTTGAATGCCAAACTGAAAAAGTATATTGTATACAGTATTTTATCAAACTTCAGCCTAAACAAATGTCAAATGGAATAATTTTTTTAACAAATATGGGCAACAACTGAGAAAAAAGGGTTGCTCACTAGCATATATTTAGTCAAGATTAACTAAGGATAAAAAAATGTACTAAGAACAGATTTAATAACCCTAAACTGTCATTCAGCTAGTAGGAGGTATTCAAGATACAGCTAATAAAACACAAAAAAATGGTTCTAACCACCCACAAAAAAATCTCAGTAGTATAAAACACTGAAGGATGACCACCAAGACAAATGCTTTCTTTTGAGAGCTGCCTTGCAGTTAACCTTCCTAAAGAGTCTCCCAGAAACCTCTAATCATAATACATTGCATTGCCACTTATCACAGTCAATTTAGAAGTGAACTCTGTAAACACTCCTGCCTTACTCCCCACCTCTGTTAGTCTAAGAATAATTTTTTGAGCTTTAATAAAAGAACCCATGACAACTTTTTGGGAGGTGGGGTGAGCTCTTAGAAACAGTCCAATTGTAACCTAACAGAATTCCAAGATAAAGATTTATAGAAACAAGACCTTCTAACGAGAACTTTTACTGCCTTTACTACTTAAGCTGTTCTCCGCAAAATACAGAAATGCAATTTAAAAAGTCACTATTAAAGCTAAATCAAGTCCAAAATGTTTGAACTAATGATATACAGTATAGTACTCAGCCAGCTTCTTACACGCTAATCATACTGAAGGACAAAAAAAACCAGTTCAATCAACTTTTTCACTTTAATTATTGTTTTCTTTCCCTCGTGACCCCCAGTATTCAACCTTAAGTTCAGTAGGAGGTGACTAGAGATAGACGGTGATGAGAGATCCTGTTTGAAACAGCTTCTCTCTGTCACTCCTAAAGCAAATAAATGGTTTGTTAAAACATGCTGTTAATCCATTATGGATGTTCACGCAACTTAGAAAATAAACTTCAGAATATTATTGGTATTTTAAAGCTTTCTCTGACAGAAAATTTATCTCTCCAATTTCTTGAAAAAGCACATTTATAGATTACTCGTTTGAAATGAACAACTATCTTGCACTGTATTCAAAGAACAAACCCCTTCGAAATACTCTCAGAAGTCAAAGACAGCATGAAATGGCATTTGGGGTTGTCCCGGTTCTGTTAGCAGCAAACACAGACAACTATTGATGCTCCACAGCCCAAACACACCAAGAAAGGGCTGCTCCATTAAGTGTGGGACAGAAAAAGGGGGACTTGCTCTTACACACCCCACTCCATACTCCAACCCACCAAGCAATTTTCCTCACATTATCCGAGTATCAAATCTTGTATTTTCCATCTGATCAAGTCTTCTGCTGGAAGCAGATGTGAGAATGAAATATCAATGCTTACAACTATGTGACATGGACAACAAATACTCTCTGTATTACACCTGTATTAGATTTATATTAGATGTAGATTACACTAAAATCAAGGAGAAAAGGGAAGATTCCTAACGTGAAATTTCAGAGTAAAAGGAAAGAAGCAAAAGAGAGGACCTGATTCTGAATAATCTCAGAGGAGTTTCTTGACAACGTAGCTTCCTTATCCATCTCTCCTTTTCCTCCATTCTACCTCCCCAGAGCCACAGTTCATTACTCTCATAATTACAACTCTACTTACAACTCCCATGTTGCCTTTACATTGGCAATTTCAAATTATTCATTTTTTTCCTCCTTAACAGCAATTTGAAATGTGCACATAGGTCCTTTGTTAAGGAAACAAAACTAATTCAGATTTTAAAAGGCAAAGAAGGAACTCCATGCCCGTCTTTTGGGATTAGTTTTCAAGTAAGAAGTAGCCACTCAACTGCCCTTTGAATTCTTGGAACTTTTTCAAGCCCTATAACATTGTACTTCTGATGTCTCGATAATTTATATTTTAGAAATGACAGATAAGTAAAACAGATGCCCCAGAAAAGACACTGTGAAAGCAATTACATCATAGTTTCATAGCTCATGCTTCCATAACCACTGCACTATCACTTCATTCAAACAGGCAGCATTGCTCACACAGGAGTAGATGGAACAAGTTCAGATTGTGTGACAAATGCAGAGGAAAAAAATAATCCACAGTCCTCCAAAGCCCAGAAGAAGAAATGAGATTGCAATTATTCCTGAATTCTGCAGCTTTTTACTTTAACTATTGCTCATTTGGCTTTGTTTGATTCTCCACAGGAATGACATCAACACTCAGATAAAATACCTCTGCCTGCTTTATGCCACAGCCCAAAGCGGTGCAGAAGCGGGGATTGCTGGGAAGAACAATGGGATCTGAGCACAGGGGATTGTGTTACAGCACAACATGGCACTGCACAGGGTCCACCTAAGTTAAACAGGAAAACAAAGCTACAGGTAATCTGTCATTGTCAGCCCCCTCATCCTTCAACACTGCTTTTTGTGTTTATAGAGGACAAAAATAAAAGTGGTTTGGAGAAGGAATGGTTTGATCTTTAGAATATAGTTTGGTAATGTTTTTGAACTGCCAAATAAAGGTTTAAGCTTGGAAAAAAGTTACTATTAAGAATTATTATGGTTTTAATGAATTTGCAGAGAATTCAAAATATTTGAGTCAAAGACATAAAACTGAGATACAGAAATGCGATATAAAAAACCACCAATCTTTGTTTTTTAACTTTTGTTAATTGTAAACTGTCCTTAAGATTGAGTTTACAATATATTCCAAATAACCATTTGTTACAAAGTAGAGGCTTATATTAAAGAACCAGTTGGGCTTTTTTCAGCTTTTAATAAATGCTGATCAAGAAAATTATCCACACAAACAGAAAAATACAAAACTCTATTTCCTTCCTTTCCACTGGAAATTTAAGAAAAAGATTACTCAGGTTTTAAAAGAAGTAATTTAAGGCCTTCCTTCTAATTTTCATGATACTATAAAGAGCTGCCCTTTGAACAACAAACATAAAACTCATAAAATCCAATGTAGATCAAACTGAACTTGAAAATATGTCACAAATTGGTTCCATTTTGAAACAAAATATAGAAATCAGTATGAATATATTAGAACTTATGCCTCAAGCTTTACAGTGCATTAGAAGGCAATTTTGACAAATAAAACTGCCTGGGCACCTACAGAATTAACAGAATGCACTCTCTTGGCAGTGCATAATTGATACTTGATAACTGATGTGAGGGCACAGTTTAAATGCTCACTTGCTAAATAGGGTGTCAGACCAGTGTAAACCAGTGCCATGTAAATTCCACCAGTCACAAATACATCTCAGAATATACTCTGTATGTGAACCTGAAACCAAGAAACCCCACAGATGTTTGAACAAACACCCCTGACACACAATCCCAAGAAAGCTGATATTTTTGTATTTTAACTATTTGAATTTAGATTTGTGAAGTGAGAAACATTATTACCGTTAGTAAAATGATGACATTCATTACTTATTTCTACATTATGAGTGTGTGTTAGATGTTACATAGCTTGATTTGATTGATACAGGAAATTCTACCAATAGTTACAACTCAATATTTTTATTTTGTAAAATTATGTTTTTGTTAAATTTGCCTGGTTGATAAGGTATTGCTAAGCACAGAAGAAACTTTAACATACCATTTCTGACAATTTCATTATATCTGGAACTACTGGAACAAGCCACAGAAAACCAAGTATTAATTCCAAAAATTATTGGAGCTAATATTAAAAAAAAAAAAAAGGCATTTGAACACCCAGATAAAGAAGATAAGTTATTTTTATTTCTTCTCTAACTAGCAGGCCACAATTCCTTTAGGTGTAACATTAGTCTAAAGACCTAATTGCCTAAGAGCATTTTATCAGAGCATATTTATTCAAACCCTTGCCATCGTTACTTTATCTCAGTCGAAAAAAAAACCCTAACTTCATTTTCAATAAAATACTGCACACTCAAAATACAGCACATGAAATTAATAACTATAAAATAGAAAAGTATCAGTAGAGACAATGAAAGCCTGGAGTAGGAAGAAGATATTTTATTTATAAGGAGAGAGGAAATTAGGCAGCAGCACTCAAATATTTCTCTAATTAGTATCTTAAAAGATTGGGAATGAAAGAGATAGGATACCACATGACGTTATTTAATTATATGACTTCCCTGCTAATGGAGCTATTCACAAGCATTGCCAGAAGCATGAAGACCTCACATGATTCAACTTTGCATAAAGAAGTTTTCTCATTGATCTTCTTTGGTGGGTTAACTGTTTCAAAATCTGTTTCCGACTAAGGAAATATTTTAGAAAATGCATATGTAGAGTCTTGGAGCTCTAAAATAACCCACACTGGCTCACAGTGAAGACACTTTGTGCTGACTTTCTCAAAGCAGACTAAAGAGGTATAAACCATATCTGGTCAGGTTTAGAGCCCACAGGACGGATGTTGGAATGGCAATAAGGAGTCTTCACAGTAGAAATAGCAGAACTGAGATATCTTAATACAGCTCCACAATGAATTGGAGCATGTTTAGTCTTGATAAACAGCTTCTTATATATCATACCAAACTAACATAGGAAGTCCCTATTGATTTCAAAAATATTTCTGACAGTCTTTAGCAAAACTTCTTAAACTGAAGCACTTTTATTCAAGGAAGAACAGGTTTGCTTTTGTGCTAAGATCAAGTCGGTTCAAATTCTACTACAAAAATGGGTAATAAAATTACTTAATCCATAGGCCTACACTGGTTACTGAAAATCAGTACTGGATGATACTTCTGAAATTATTAAAATCAGTGAACTAGAATTAAAAAACTATATGGCTCTTGCTGTTTGTTGGGTAGGTCAATCAAATTGGTTTTTCTTCCTTGTCAATATTGTAGCCATGATCTCTTTCCAGTGTTAGAACACTTCCTTCTCAAGCTATCAGCCAGGTCTGTGTCAGAAATTAACTGGTCTAGTCAGGTGTTCTCATAATATGTTAAAATAACTTGGATGAATCTTCTAGGGAAAAGAGGGTATTGAGACTTTCTCAGAACCAGCTACCAAACACAGGTCAGATAGCAAAATCAGGTTTCCCCAGGGATAGGGAACCCATACAAGAGGTATGTTTGCAAGAACATTTGAATTATTAAAGAATGCTAAATTTCTACAGTGGCTATGGTACAAAAATCTATAAATTCCTTCCAAAACATATGACATGGACTGTCCATCTAACAAAAATCAATATTGCTTTTGGAAAAATAACCAAATTCAGCAATTAAAAAACAAACAAACAAACAAAACAACAACAAAACAACACACAAAAAAACAAACAAAACAAAACAACAAACAAACAAACAAACAAAAACCAAACCAAACCAATAAAACCACCCAAAACCTCTTTAGAATCAAACAGAAAACATGTTCTGGGGCCTCTGCATGCCCATGGTTTATTCTTTTTAAACTATGTACAAAGTTGTACACTTACTGCAACCACGGATGAGCTCTAGAATCCAAGACAACAAAAAAATTAAGTATTTCTGAGCAGGATTTTGAACATTACCTGAATCAACAGCACATCTGGAAAGAATTGTGGCAGAACCAGTCTACAAAGTAGTTGCTAAGGAAAATGCTGGCTGAAGTTGCTATCCGGGTGGCCTTGTGACTCACAAATAATGTGATCCATTTTCAGATGAGCTGTCACTAGAAGGAGGAATGCTAATAGAATTGCCATTGCTATGAGAAATGAAACAGCAGCTGTTAATTTCTGCAATGAGCAGAGACTCAGTACAGGTGGGAGGAAATAATGGCACTTCAGCTGCTCAAAGAAGCCAGAAGCAACCAAATCAAAGTCTAGATACAAAAGTAGGTGTAGAATGTTTTTCCTGTTGCACAAAAGGGACCACTTTAGTCACTACAACTCAACTCTGCAAGTACCTCTGCTGCTGAATGTGCACTCCAGTACAAAAGGAAACACACACTCTCAGAGTGAAATATTTCACAAATTATGTGAAATATTCTAGACATTACTTTAAAGCATATGAGAACCATGCTAGCTGGCTACAACAATACTTCCCCAAATAAGAAAGTAACACAAATACTTGCCAAAAAGATGCTGAAAGAGAGAATTATGCTTTCTGGACTAGAGGATTAATCAAAAAACCATAAATTCATGTCAGAATATAGCATAAAGAAATTTTATCTATGTCTGCCTTATATTTTCCAAATAAAGAGAAAGGCATAAAGGTTATTATTGCATTGATTACAAAACCCTTTGATTTCACAACAGAAAATGAAGTTTGAGTTAACAAAGAACTGAAATTTTTTTCAATGTAGAAAACACTATGTAAAAATCTAATAAATAAAATATTTAAAACATTTAAAACTACATTCAAGTATTAAAAACCTGGCAAACACATAGTTAGTTTGGTTGTTCTACTCATTTTAAAGCTACCTTTTGAACACTTCTCATGGTTCTACAGTTAAGGTTGACTTCAGCTTATCCTTAAGGCAGAGATTGGTATTATACAAAGTACAAAAGAACAAAGTATGTTTCTCCCCAAATTACTTCCATGCTTGTGAACATTAGTGGAAGTTACCCTGTAATGAACAATTACTAACAGCTACAATTGTTTGGGAGGAACAGAGTCCATATGATGTTTATAAAGGCTGACATATTCAGTTCACATTTACAGGAAGCAGAGTAGCTTGAAGCAAGAGAGCTGAACAAGGAACTCATCATATCAGTGCTGACTACCTAAGTGAAAAGCAAATCAGCAAAGTGTATGGGAATACAGTTTCACATGTCACATACCTCCAAAATACGTTTTCTAAGAAAACACTGTCTCAGACACTCATATAATAAAGAATTTTTTTTTTATTTCTCTGTAATCAATACAGTGAATAAGACACATGCACAGTATTATAAAAGGAGTATCTGCTAATAGGTATTTCCTCAATAGCTATTTTTTCAACAGGTAGAATAACTCCTATTGGTTATAATCAAATCCTGGTGTTAGCCAGTGAACTTTTGATGGATCCGGAATACTAAACGGAGATTAATTTTTTAGTTCTTTCCATTTGACTGTAACCAAGGTCATTAGTTGCCAACATTTTTGCATCTGAAAATCTCTTAAGGAGTAAGGTCCCACTAAGTGATCCAACTTGACACCCTGCCTGTTCACAACCCTGTGCTGTTCCCACCTGTCCCACCTAGCAGATTGTGTTGCCACTTCCACTTAATCTCAGTACCAACAGCTCCTCTGCACACTGAAGCTGTTCCAGCACTGTCACTTAGCCAGGAAGGTGGCTGGCTTGAAATCTGTGCCCCATGCACCACAGCATCCCCAGTTCCAGCCAGCTGATACACAGACAATTGATGGACAAACCGCATAAACCTAAAACCTATCTGGCAGAGCTTATCAGAGCAGTTTACTCTCTGTAGTGCCTCATCATTAAGTTTCTGCCATTATCTGGTAACTAAACCAGCAGCCATAATGCAGTAAAATGAATAAATCAGAGCACAATCAAAATCTGCTGAAAACAATACCCAAAGTTTAAGAGTGTATTTAAAAATTACCAGTTCTTGAACTAAGAGATGGACAGAACCTCAACTGTGTCCCCAACTCCCTTCAGAAACACCTTAAATTCCTCCAAGGACCCAAGCATGTGTTTTGATTGTTGAGAGATGCCTTAGTTTTTCAAGTAACAGAACAGAGACTCTCAAACTATTTCCAAGTCCACAAAGACATGATTACTGACAATGACTACTGCACCTCCCTGGCAATTTGCTAAAGATGTTAATAAAATTTTCTAGTTAAAAGCTGTGGCATTCATTTTCTTATGATAAATCTAATACAAATCACCTTGAATTAATATATTCCAGCAGCAAAACCTCAGCTGCTGCAGGAGAGGAGAGAAGCTACCAAAAGAACAAATGGCATTTCCCAACATTTACCGACTCACAGATCAATTTTCAATTGTCACCTTCAAGGTGAACTACTGTTCTTAATATACAATTAATTAGAAACCCACCAAATTTCAAATTATTTCATAATGAACGTAGCAAAAATATGTGCTCAAATAGTCTTTAAAAAAACCTGTAACTTCAGCCTAATTGATTAAAGAAAAATGAAGTTATTGAAAAACATTCAAAATTTCCCACAGATCCTTTTTGCACAGAAACTGAAGTGGTGATAAACCTACAAAGGGCCATAAAGTTCTTGGATTGAGTTTATTGTTGTTTATTCCAATCAACTAATACCCCAGTTTAGGAAATCCTAATCAAGAAAATATTTTACATAAATCCCTTAGCCATAGAATGTGTCAGTATCCAGCATAAAGTCATTGCTTCCAGGTGTTGTGTGATTATATCCCACTAATGAACATAACCATCTCTCTCAGGAGCCAGACCAGGTCACCTGAGCAGAATGACCACACTGAAACAGGGAACAGGAGAGCTTGTTGGCAGGTTTTAGAGAAACAGGTAACACTCACACACAAGAAACACAAGTCCTTTGCTCCTTGCTTAATATATCACTGGCCCATAGACCTGTGAAAATACTCTCTTGCACCTTACCTTCATGTGCCCTAACCACAGTAATGCACAAGCTACTACAGCACTGCAGAACTTGAGCTAAGGATTAAGTTTCATGTTGCTCCTGCCAGGAATCCCCAGAAAAAATTATCAGAATGTGTCTTCTGAGTATAATAAAATAGACATATTGAGAATTCCAGGCATGTTTTTTTCCTCTTCAATACAGACAAGAAATAGTATAGTTAACTAAACCACAGCAACCCTCCAGAGTAAAAAAAACCCAGCTGCTAGATTTGGTCCAAGTCTAATTCTGAAAAGGGACCCCAAGGACTCTAGTCTTCATAAGGTCACCATGTGGTATCAATTGGCCTGAAGTGCCTTTCCAAGCACCATTTTTTGTCAAAGATTCTTGGTTCCCCATGCTCCAGGCAGCCTGCACAGCTGGCACATATTATTCTTCAGCTCATCCAGATTGGGAGCCTGGTTTTAACAAGGTCACAGGATCAGAGGGCACAGCAGCTCTCTTCTATCTCATATATTCTAGAGTTTCCTTCCTGTGGAAGTTGAGCATAAAGGTGAGTTGATGGGATTACTTTCAGATCTCATCCTTCAGAGAATCTCCACTTGCAGACTTTCAGCACTGTCCATCAAGAAGAGACGTTCTTGGATAAGTGCAAAGCTCTGTTTTAAGAAAACATGTATTTTGAGGTGCCAAAGGAAAAGACCACGTGTCCAATTCATCCCGGTTCTGGCTTTGTCCTTCCCTTGCAGACTATCCACAGAAGGTGCAGCACATATGAAACTGGGAAGGCAGTGTATCCAACAACAGATCCTCTCCTACCAAGACGTTTTCACTCTGGATATGGTCAGTTTAAAAGAAAATTCCAGCCAGCCTATCAAGGACATCTGAGTGCAAAAAGCCTCAAATTTTTGTGGAGATTTTGGCAATACAACAGCAGAGGTGCCAGGGTCAGAGCTTAAGTGTGAATCAATGCAATCCTAAATCAATTAGCTGCTTCAGATTAGCACAACCATGGGCATTATCTTCTTCTAGAGTCCTTCCCTGATTTCTTTTGCATAGAGGGATGACATGGGCCTAAATGATACACTTGAATCACCAGAATGTCTCTATTACACTCATCAGGAAAAAGTGAACCCTATGTTTAAGGGAAGAAATCCTTAGTTGTTCCAGCTACTAATAACATTTGTTTAAAAATGAATTGTATTACACATATAACAAATTGCTATTTTCAGTCCAACTCTCAGTACTTTTACTTTCCAAATACTGCTTCCATTGTACTCCCACTAGCAGATGTTTACACACCATATCTCAATCCAGAAAGATGACAAAGTAAGAGATTACAAAGAATTTCTCAAACATGGCTGCCATTCTCTCCTAGTGTAGATTTGGCCAAACTTTCTATATATGTTTGGTGTTATTCAATTTTATTTCTTTTTAATTTTTAAAACATTTTAAATGCAAGGAAAATTGAGGCATACTATTTATAGTCATTCATAAAATATGCAAATCTACATAAGTAAACAAAATTTAAAACTGGTGTGAAGGCTCTGATGACAATTATATTGAAAGAGTTAATTACAGCCCAAACCAAGGACTTCTGTAAGCTGCAAATTTACAGATCCTTAGAAATGATGAGACTCACAACTGCAGTAGTGAAAATATTACTGCTTCTGTAAACTCCAAGCTCAACTATAAAGTAGATATGTAATCTTCAACTCCCAAAACACTCCAATTTGGCCACTAAAGATGCTGTTTTACATTTCCAAACATTTTTTCCTGTCACTACTTTTTATACTTCAGTTCTCAGGTTGTAAGTATTTGTTACTTGCAAAGCAACTCCTTTTGAACGCAGAATCATGGGAGGCATTTGTTACTAACTGCTAATGCAGCCTGCCAAACAAAAACTCCCTGCTGGTGACATGACCACCTAGTGACCTCTAAAAATGTTTTAACAATGTGAAAAATATCTCCCTCTTGTAGGAAACAGCAATTTTTTAAATTAAATGTACATTGAATGTTCGCTTACATACAGATAAATGGTATTCAGAGTCACCTTCTCTGTTTCCAATTTCAATCTTTTGAAACCCAGCCCAAACCTAAATAAATAAACGTTGATACTAAGAGGAAACTAAGAGCTCAAGAGCCTTGTGATTTCACAAACAGCTTTTTTCCATTTTCTAAAATCTAAACTTTGAGCCAGACATAGAACAGGTAATGAAAAGAAACAAGTTTGGCAGCTCCTATGTGGGTCTAAGCTGAAAATATGTCAGGCAAAAATAAGTGGCTATAATTTGGCAGATTTAAAGTCTTTAAAAGTTTGCAGCTTGCTGAACTGATTTTTTTTTAGTATGTAAAATTTGCAAATTGAAACACTATAACTGTGTTGAAAAGTGACTGTTACATAATGCCACCATAACCAAGCTTTTAAACATCACTTTACCACTACCTGTCCCTCACACAGTAGTATCATAAAGAGAAAAAAACCTAGGATATCTACTAATATGATAATGAACATCTAATGCTTAAATATGGTATATTTCCATAATGTTCATTGAGGGTGTTTTTTCAAGTTACCAGGACATTGACAGCTTTCAAGCAAATACTTTTTAGATAGTTATATCTCATTCATTTACTTCTTTCTTATTCAGAAGACACTGGATTAAAAAAAACCTGCTACTTGATAGGCTTTTTAACAAAATATAGGTTACTAGAATATTAACCTGTAAGTACCTCAAATCATTCATGAAGAACAAATTTGCCAATCTTACTCCATCAACATTTATGATTTTTACCAAAAATAATAAACTAGCTGAGGTACAAGTCTTGAATCTCGCTCCTACTCACAATCCTTTGTCCCTCTGATACAGTAGTGTATCAGGCTAAAACAGGCTTAAGCAGGCTGATGCCACAGTACTGACCACAATCAGAGCTCCTTCCAGGTCATTGCCACAACTGCACAATTGAAGGACTTCAGTCCTGTTAAAAAACATTTTCACCGTCTCCCATATTTAGGCTTTGAATGAAAATCAGAAAAGCTGAGATACTAGAGCTGAACAGCTAAAATACTGACATCATAATCCAGAGGAACTTCCCACAGAATTTGAACACATGGAGTGAAGTCCTTGCTACACCAACAGGTTAAATCAATGCACAAGGGCATGCATTTGCTGATATGTGGCTTTCAAGTATGGCTTTCAAGAACTTTATACTACACTAATTGGCAGTGATACCTATAAAGCATGGATAATTTTAACGGAGTCAGGAAGGACACTCTTTCTAGTACTCTAAGAGAAGAGAATTTCTTATCTAGATAAAATTCTAATTCTGCATATAACATAATCAGCAACATAAACAGGTTTTATACACAGCTAGTGTAGCTACTAACACCTTGTTGGGGAAGCACTCCTATAAGAAGTTACTAAAACTTTTACTCCTAAATCTTATTCATATGCTACGGGTATGTCTGCTTGGTTCTCCCACTGTTCAAAAGGAAAAAGTGTTATTTACTCCTCTAGAATTGCAGGAACTGCCAAAAAATAAAAGGATACATTTCGGGTTCTGAGTATCAGAACAGAATCCTTATCACTAGAATACCCAAGGCACTGAATTATTTCTCATCTTTGACCCTGACCAAATGCTGCTGTTATTTGGGAAGCCTTACACTGGTTCCCATGTATGTCTGGAAGTGATCTGGAGCTGTTCTCCATTCAGAAGCTCTCTCAGCCAATATACACTAACAGGCATCTGATACAGACAGCAAGATAACTACACCTCATCTCCTTCAAACTGGATTCAAGACACAGTTGTGAAAAAAAAAACATAAACTAATTAAAAAAGAAAGATAATCTTTGTATTTCATTACTTTTGCACCAATGCAGAATCTTCTGATTTATGTGAAGTGATGCCCTTTTGATCCTCATACAAGAATATATTCCCAGAGTTAATTCTCACCTGTAATTTTGGTGTGCTTTTGTAGGCAATGTACAGAGGTTTACATAATGTTCCTTGTTCCAGCTGGTAAACATTTGGTAAATTCCACTAAAAACACAGGGAATGTCCTAGTTCAAACTTAATGGTCTGGTACATAAACCTTGCACTGAGTCAAATTATCTTACATTAAAATTATAAAGATGTTTTGATGATTGTTGGGCTTGTATTTATTGATGCAAAATTATAAAAATAAAGCATATTTTAATGGTTTTATGCCTTTTTTTTTTCTCTACAGTGTTTCTTTATAGGCTTCCTAACAAACTGGGGGCAAGACATGTCTCAAATTCCACATCCAAATAACAGATTACTAACTCTCTGCTTAATACATTACATGGTTTTATTCAGCCTACTACAACTACTGCACAGGAAGAGCTACTCAGTGTCTCAAAGTTTTCTTCCTTTTTTTTTTTTTTTTTCTTTTTTTTTTTTTTTTTTTTTTTCCACAACAGTGGGAGACATGCCAGCTGGGACATTTTAAGTCTCTTTCATTAAAAAAAGGTTAAGGTCAAAATAAGTATGATAAACATGGTAGTTCATCTTCTCAAAACTCAAGATGAAAGACTAAACAGAAGAGAATATTTTAAACTCACTAACTGTAAAATCTATTTTTTTTCCTTAGTGCATAATTAGAAGCATAAAAAACTTGGGAAAAAAAACCCTTCTTTTGCTATAAACTTTTGTCTTTAAATGTACTCAGTAGTTAATTTAACAACTATATAACTATTACATTTATTATATGTTTTCAATTATCTAGATGACTGACACTTTCAGGTTTTATGGAGGACTATGAAGAGTAAAGCACTTGAAAAGAAATATATTTTCCCATGGTAAATGGCAAAAAAATCAAAAGATAATCCACACTTATGGTTAAATTAGTTATCCATTGTCTAAAAATTTCTAAGTGCTATGTCTTCAAGATCTTTGCATGTAAGACTATATTAAAATACAGTAAATCCATATACTTTGGTTTCTTAAACTAAATACTTTGTTACAAGAACACTAAAATATGTTTTCACTCACTTTCTCAAAGAAAAAAACAGCCCAAAGGTTATCAGATGAATGGGGACAATAGCTTAACCTCCAAAGAACTATATTCTGTTCCTTGTAAAAGAAAAGTAAATTTATAGCACGCCAAGCTTTTATTCCCAAGAGAATATAATAACTGGAATGCAAAAATCTAAAACTGGCAACAAGTAAAGCTGGTCAAAGTATAAGTAATGAAACTTGAAACGAGGCAAAGAGATTTGAGAGGTTAAAGGGAGATAGGGTGGAAAGCTCACAAGGCAGACCTGTTCTCCTTCAAAACCATAAGAAAAATCTTCAGTACAGCAAAAGCAGTATGGGTTGCATAAATTTGAAGTGACAGAGCCTTTTGGACTGTGGTGTTTTTAAAGGGGAAGAATCTTTTGGGGGGTGGTAGGGACCCTCAGAGCACTACAAAGGGGCAGCTTTCGGCCCAGATTTAAGGGTTAAAATGAAAGGAGAAATATCAAAAAGACCATATTAAAATAACTTCACCTCAAGGACTGATGCAGTGAATTACCCATGGAGAGATAGGGAGGAAAAAATCTCAAGTATCTCTTTTCCAAAAATACACTGCCACAGAACTCCTCAGTTAACCCAAGAATATAGAGGGTTTGGTACTTCTTTAGATCATAAAAAATTGAACTCACAGACAATTTAACAGATCTATTGATTATTCTTAATGGATAACACAAGTTATGTGGCACCAGTGGGTACAATGTCCCAAAAAGGCTGACATACAGTGTATTTAAGAAGACGGGAAGGTTTCTAGTTAGTAGTTACAGAGAACAAGCAGTTCACAATGGTGCCAGTTCAACAATTAATATCATAACTGTTCTGATTTAGATACCATCTACCCTGGGATGGTTGGCACTGTAGAAAGTGTAAAGTCAGGTAAGAATTTAGTATAAAGTGCCCTCTTGGGCTCATTTCTGTGATGTGCTCAACATGAGGCAACTCCAGGTGTCATATAAGGGGAGAACTGAACTAATGCAGAAACAGCAATCTCTTCAGCAAATCATGTGTTTTAGAAAAAGATCTTTACACCAACACTCTGTGACCTGCACTGACTGTCTGCAAACATCTAGGTGAAACTGAAAGTTCTAGTTCTAGTTCTGACCCACAAAATCTTGGCACCTGCTCCCTTGGAAGATTCCCTCTTTCCCTTCCTTTGTGCTGGGCAGCTTAAGAGACCTGGCGTGAGTGTACTCCCAATGGAACTGTGAGTGTCTGGAGGCAGCAGGGAAGAAAAAGGAATAGGGATAAGGGAAGGAGGGAAACATCTGCACATCTTGATGTGAACCAGTCCATGAGGTTATGCTGTAAGGACCATCACTTCACCTGAGTGCCTGAAGAGGGTATGGCTTCCTATTCATGACTACTCAATAAACACACTAACTACTGGCAAAAATTCAGCCTTTGACTCCCTAAATGGTGAAATTACTCTGAGATTTTCTTTATTTCTTGGCTTGACTTGTGACATTTCCTTAAAGAGTGCTAAAAAAGTACTTTGAGTGGTACATAATTTTTTAAGCCATTATTACACAGCTAAATAACAGAAAGTAGTATCAAGGTTTATATTTTCACATGATGTCTTAAATCCATAGAAGTCAAATGTATGTTATTAAAAATCCATATTTTTATCAGTGCTTAAAGTACACCTTACTCCTAGTTGATTAAAGTCTCTGCATTCAGCAGTGCTGCTTTGAATTTGTTGCTTTAAGGTTGAAGCACTGCACTTAGTGTAAAAACAGACATTCAGATATAAAATAAACTACATAGGAACAATTTCTAGAGAAAAGCCATGTTCACAACAGCAATAAAAAACGTACAGATTTTGTAACTGAATTCTTGGAATGGTCAATGAATAGAACACTGATTTTATGACTGATTTTATGTTTGAAAGATACACATCACATAATGCTTTTGCATACTTGGCATCCAGCTCTTCGCTTAGCATGGAAGAAGTTAAAAGGTACTGAATCAGGATAAGGAAAAGTAGCCATAAAATTCAGTTGTTATTCAATATATTATTGTACTATTTTCACATATTCCCTCAAGGAAATGAGAGCAAAAGCCTGCTGTGCACTTAGTACACATCTCAGTTATGAGACTACTGTATTCAAGCAGTGGCTAAAGCCTGGGAGATGTCCCTCAGGATATCCCTGCTAAATACTCCTCTGTGATTTAATCTAGTTAGCCGCAGGGTGTCAACACTGGTCCACACAGAGGCACGCTCACTAAATTTGTATTTGCCAGTTTAAAAATAAATCTTAAATAAAACAATCTAGAAATAACAGTTTGAACAATTTGACACGTACAATAAACATATGGAATGACTTAAAAGGGAAGGAGACTGACACACAGAGCAAAAGTGAGTTCAGGAGACACCCGGTCCCGTTACTTAAGCAAGCAGTGAAAAGGAAAGAAAATCATTTTGCTTAATGCCAATGGGACCAGGTACGTCTCAGTCAAAAAGGGTTTAGATAACAGGGGAAAAGGAAGATTAGGATAAATGGAAAAGAGCATCAGGCATTTTCTTCACCCATTTTTACTGGTGTTCTCCAGATTCTTTCCCCAATGACATCAAGAACCCAGCTCTTTTTTTTTTTTTCAAAGCTGATCATGCTACAGCTAATTAATCTGCAATGCAAAATCATCCAAAATAAAAGTTCCATTTTCCTGATCTCATGCATGTAAGATGACAGTACCCTCTTTACTTTACTCATTATTAAGCAAAATATCTACATTTAGCCATATGCACTAAAAATACACGTTCACCTCCAAAGGTTATTAAATCCTCAGGTTTGCTTTATATACAGTACCTTTTTTCAAATCTATTGATTCTGTGCTATGAGATAATCATGTATAATGCATCAACAAAGTATATATTTGCATATTCTACTTTAATAATAGAGAACAACTGTTGACAGAACAAAAGCGCACTAGATAAATTGCAATCTTTATTACAAAAGTTAGACTAACAACTGTTCTACTTCAAATGAACATTTTAAAATCAGTAATTCTAACAGAAAGAAATGGAACATTATGCAACTGCAACAGAATTAAGAGATCCATCTAAAACTTGAGAATTATAAAAATTACTTGCACATAGGGTTTTCCACCACGATCAAAGCTGCCAAAATAATTTTCCTATCCAGAATTTCAACCTCTACCCAGAATTTCCTCCACTTCCCTACTCTAGAATTTCTGGGTTATGGTTATTTCCTTGTATAATATATCTGAAATACACTGATTAAGTATGGTTTTCTCTTCACCCCAAATATGAAGTGCCCCCCATGCCCATTGTTAAACAAGAAACAAAAATTTTCCATACATTGCCACTGAGTTACAACAAGCAAAAGAAATTTTTCAAATTACTGAAGACACAGTTTATAAGGAAAGCAAGAAACACTGTAAAAGGGATACATACATATATAGAAGTCTTAACAGGAACAAGTGACTCTGAGATTTCATTTAGTCAGGGAGTACAAAGATGTGGGCAAAACCCCACACTCACCATTAGGGATTCTACTCCAGGTCTACAGAATCCCATTGAGAATTTTTTTCTTGACTACTACGGTCAAGTCCTGAAAGCCACAGAGTGGTCTGCTCCAGTTCATTAAAGCATTTCAGTGTATGCTTTCTCACAAGCAAATCAGATGTGGATTCAGTAGAACTACTTACGTGCCTCATCTGAGTAAGTGCTTAAGTGCTTTGCTAGTCAGGAACAGCAAGATTCCTACTTGTAAGATCCTCCTTTAAATCACATCCATTTCTGGTTGTAGGAGTTGGTAAAGGATCACAAATATTCTTCAACAGTCTTCATACTCCTCAGAATCGTATTTAATCTTCAGATAAGAACAACTATCAGCTGTTTTAGCATCCTGATATCTCTATTCTGCTCCCTGACTAAAAAGTATATCTCCAAAAAAAATTACCAGGCTCTTTAAGAGAACAAACCTATTCTTTTTAAAAGCTTGGTGGTCAAAAATGGAACAATGCATCAGGTTAAGGAAAGATACCTTAGAAAATTACAATCCTTTGTAATCCTCCCTACTTCCAGTGGCAAAGCTCAACAACTAGCAGGCAGATATAACACTTTTGCCTTTTCCACAGTGGATGCTAATTCAGACCCACAAAAGAGTCAGTCACTTGTCTGTGCAGACCACAGGAGATAGGCTCACTACTACTTTCAAAAATCTGGACAGTCAGTAAGAGAAATGTTGTTCCAAACTAAAATCATAGTAATAATGATTTGCAAGAGGTGATGAACACACACACCTAACAGTGATGCTCTAAAAAGCAATACACCTAAAGAAAGCCAATTTTATATTAAAAATGGTACCCTTTGATGTTGTGGCCAAAAGTTGAGTTCAAGGAGTTTGGGATTTATTGATACCTTGGATCAGTTATACTGCACTGGTTCTCACCTGGGCTTCACTTTATGTCCTTTTTTAAAGAACAGTATAAATCTATAATCCTAGCACCTTTAGAAACTTCTTTAGGTTGCAGTAACTCATTTTATTTTGACCATTAATTCTAGACTGGAAGAACACAACTGATTCTTTGAAAGTGTCATCTTTCCAGTCTTCTTAAGCAACTGTACTTTATGCAAAACCTTCCTGCAAGAATGAGCACCCCATCTATGTTGTCAGAGATCAGTATTTCTCTGCAGAGAGAATTTATAGAGAAGCAGTGAATCAATTTTAAGATCTTCTGCTAACAGACAGTGCTCTGCATGACCTTGCTCTTTGCTCTATCATGTTTACATTTTCTACTACAGTATGTCTCTAATCCCCAAAGTGTCCCTAAGGGAACTTCACTGTTTTTTAAGTCATGCTCGACTGCTGAACTTAGCAAAACACAGACAGGGAACCAAAAAAAAAAAAAAAAAAAAAAAAAAAGTGAACGAACAAAAAACTTGTTTTCCATTTTAATTTTCTCATTAAATATTAGAGGGTGGTTGTTTCTTAATTCAAAAGATCTAGATTTATGATAGTCATTTTTTCTGTATTTTCCTCTCAGGAAAAACTACTATCAAAAAAATCAGAGTCTTATTATTTATTTATAAATTCCTCACTACTATGCTAAGTTATAAAGAAATTTGAGAAATCATTTTAGTACACAGTAGTAAGATCACATATTTAGCTGCAGCTCACCACTTTTGGTACACAAATTTGACTAACTGGTCTGTAAGTACTTTGAATTTCAATAAACTCCTCCAAGCTGTCTGTGTGATAGACTACTCTCATTAACATATGTATCTTGAAATGATCCCATGTGAACTAACACTTAAGGCAGTTTCATTATTAATATCTTAACACACCACCAGGAAATTTTGTGCTGATACCAGTGAAAATTTAAAAAAGTAATACACACTCTCTCCATGTTGCAATCATAAAAATAATTCTACAAAAGGATGCACAACATCTCTCATCTCCAATATTGCTGCGTAAGTGAATGCTATTTGAAGAATTTGACATTATATAAGATGATATAGTTTTATACTTCCATGTTCTTATATCCTTGCCAACATACGCAGAAGAAATCTAGGCTACAATTATTGTCAACAGGCAATGCATTAGGCACTCTTGAAGGCAGATGATGAAAACAGGAAGATAAGTCAGCACCTCTTGCCGTGCAGACATGGAATGCTGGAGTGGAGGTAATGAATCTTTGTTAACTGCAAACAGGGCAGGGCTTTCAGAGAAAGATGAACTGTTAACATAACATGCACAATATAAAAGAGAGTTGCTGTGTGCCTGGACACAATGACTGAATTTTGTCATACACCTTTGATGTTCTTACCTGCTCACAGCACTCTTAACAACCTCTCCAGAACACATCTTCACATTTTCACGTCTAGTACTGACTAGTCCAGAACTAATTTGCCCAATACTAACAGCCCAGTATAGTTAGAGGACCAAGCATGAGATAATTACGTGCCTCCTGCTTCTGTTCTAGGTTCCACAAATCACTTAGGTAAAATTACTTAAAGAAAACGTACTTAAAATTTTTTTTAGGAAAAAATTGTATTTAAATATTTAAAGATATAGATATAAACGCTAAAGAATTTCTGAAAAATATACCCTGGTAAGTAATAACCAATCCATGGCAAACAGAACACATTGCTAATTACATCTCAAATCTTCACCATCAGGTGAGTTGGAAACACATGGGCTTTCAACACAGTGATACACCTTGTTTGCACCTTTTCTACCAAACATTCCTGAGAGTTTGAGTAATGAAAACATTCCTGCTCCAGAGGAAAGAAAAGAAGGCTACCTACATTCATATAGGTCTCTTTTGTATCTAGTGATAGATCTCCTATAGGCTTGGTGACCCAAGGTATGAATCACTAGTGTCAGCTAGTGCTACTACTTCTAGATCATGTCATGAAAAAGATTTCCAACACTGATCCAGTCACTTTAGAAAATACTGAAGATCTGTTTCTTAGTTGTGTAGATATATACATAATTGTTCAAATCTGCTTGTCTCTTTCTATATCAACTCTAATCTACCAAATAAGACTCACATTAGGAACATCACACAAGTTACCTACATTGATGTTGTTATGACACTTAGATGTGAACACACCTGGGTGATATATTTATATAAAATAGAGATATTATGCTACTTTTTTTTCCCTAAGGAAACACACCCTTATTCCTCCTCCTAAATTCAAAATATTCTGAGTAAAAATTTGCCAAAAGAGACTGAGTAATTTAGACAACAATCTTTTCATGCTTATATGTGGTTCTGTGACTCAGACTGCTTTCACTCATTAGAAGTCAGTGTAGGCTGCTCATACAGCAAGACCAGAAATACCAGACCTTTGCACTAAACATTATGCCACTGCAAAAACTTTATCCTACCTGGAGAACTTAGAAAATCTGGCTTTCACAAACCCCTATACAGAAGGACTGATTGCAATGCAAGGCATTCACATATCAAGGGAAGCAAAAATATCCTAAGTGCAAATTCTTCTCTGTTTGCAATTCTAGCTTAAGCATTTTATTTTTTACAGCATCTGGAATGAGCAATGGTATGTTATGGTAACTTTTGCCAAAAGGCATGTAAAATCAGCATACATATACATAGATACACAACATTTGGCTATATTCTGATACAAGAGAAGGTGATGGCTTTGGGAGTTACAGTTGAGGAATGGGTGTTTTTATAAGCGATAAATTAATCCCTAGTGCCATTCTACTGATCTACCAGAAAAAAAACAGGGATTAATCTGGCCCAGGACACCAACTGTAATAGTAAAATTATTTTGTGGCTGCTTTTCTATGTAGATTTATTATCCCTCACTGTGCAGACATATATTGTCAATAAATAATGTCCCTGTTCACCTAGGAAAAGGTCTTTCCTCTTAAAAAACTATATATGGTAAGTCTGTGTTTGAGCAGTTTCAATTTTTACAACATCATCTTCAACAGAGATTTCAAAACTTCCTCAACTAGCTTCATGAAACAACTGTGAATTTTGCTTTTCTTCTCAGAGACATATTAAGCATAATTTTCTGTACTAATAATGAAGTTTACAGCTCTCATTTGGGAACATCCAGAAGGTTTGATTCTGGCAGTGGTTACAAAGGTACATGACAAAAATCAGTCATGTAAGTATATGCATTCTAAAGTATAAAAGTATATGCATTCTAAAAGCCAAGTAGGTTCCAATACTTAAACATTGGAAGGGGTGGATCATCTTTTGATTCCATTAAAATTAAAAAAAAAAAACCCAAATGGCACTTACTTACAACTATTTCTTACCTCACTTCTCTCTTTAGAGGAATGTAACACAAAGGGAGAATAGAAAAATTAACAGATCTTTACACAGGAGTGCATTAACAGAATATTTTCTCCGTTTTTACATAAATACATATACTATAACTTGATTTTTAACTGGAGAAACAGCTGTTCAAAGTTAATTTTGTATATGAAAACCAAACCTCAATACAATATTGGACAAAATCCTGAAATTATAAAAGTCATGGTTTTAATATCAGGTAAGGAAGACTTTCTACTTTCAAAACTTCAGTTTTATTTTGATCACAGAATTTTTTTCCCAGGGATCAAAAAATTTGGAAAAAGTGCAATAGTGAATTTATACTGGGATGTCATAATTTTATCAAACAAACTTTCTCAAGGGGGATGTTATTTTCACTGCAGTTTGTCAAGTTTTCCTTTTCAGTCATCAATATATAATCGTTTTTCAAAACGGATATACTGTCCAGCTCCCAAAGAAAGTATAATCGTATTACATTGCCTGGAACATTGCCCTCAGCTTCATCTTGAAATTACTACATAGGAAGATAAATGATATTTCCATTGCAAAATCTCCACAAATAGTTGAGCTTAATAGTGTATTCTCCAGATATGCTTTTCCTTAGCCTTCCAAAAGCTACAGTGTCAGGCAATATGAAAAACACAACAATATAAACGTGAAATTTGCTCTGTAAACCAAGATCCTCAGGTAATGCAGTTAAAAAATTAGGCAAAGGCAAGAACAGCAGCAAGATCTATCCTGCCTCACATTAAGTTTGCTGGCTCAAAGGGCTTGTGTGCAGCCCTGACACAGCACAAATAACTCCAAAGTATGAGGACTCCAGCTCCATCGGCTCAGAGTAGCATCCCAGCTAACAAGACCTGACAAGGTTAATTGCTTCAGATGGTGACGTATTGCTGCAGTTCCTAGAATTCCTAGAATTCAAACTCACATGGCTTTATAGAACAGGAAGATCATCCTCAGTTAACTGTGTTTCTGACACTGCATTCCTGCTAACCTAAGAGCTTTCCATTAAAATTGAGTCAGCATTTGTAAAAATCACTCACATCTGTCTTCTACACCAGAATGCATAAACCAAAGTTTCTCAGGAGATTGGTCTGAATTATTCATTATTATGCCAACCATCTAATTTAAAAACCCCACCCCTACAGAACCATCTACTTATAAGCTCTTTTCGTTGCTAACGTCCATATTAGTAACATTTCAACTCCATAGCAGAAGGCCCATTCTGTACAGAATGAAATTTATTCTGCAGAATAAAACATTTTATAGTTACTTCATAGCATTCAATGGACCTTGGATGGATGGTTCCAAGAAGCACTGCACTGTTTTCAAGTTCTGTCTCTTGGTGCCCATGGACTTAATAAAAAGGAACCAGGTGGACAAACACACCTCCAGTCCTCTCCCACCATTCCACACTCACAGCTCCACATTGAGAACTGTGCATCTGTGGTGGAGGACAGGAAAGCAGCCAAATTTTCAAATATACCAAACAGCCAAAGCATGCCCACAGTAACACTAAAATCAGCTTCCCCACACAGAATCTCACCACTGCTTTTTACCAGCACTTCTAGAGGGGCACAACATGTCAGAAAAGCAGGACCAAGGCAAGACAACGCAAGTTTCCCAATTTCCCCTATGAACTCCACTGAACTGAAAGTTGTCTTTGGACAGATTGCTTCCTTGTTTTGGACTTGTTTCTGGAATTTTCTTTCTTTTTGTTTATTCCTCTATCATCTTTGACAAAATGGCAAGGATTGCCCTGTCACCTCAGTTAAAACTTCAATAAACCCTGAGGATTATACTTCCTCTACTAAAAGTCCAATTTTTTTTTTATTTAATCTTCTTATATACATCTCAAAGAAAGCAATGATTAGCTTCAGCTCTGCTCTGAAACATGAGGGGTCCATAACAACAGCAGTTTGCCCTTGACTTCCCTTATAAACCATGAAGTAAAAGGAAGCCAAATGTGGAAAAGCTAAAGGACAGAAATTTCTAGACACAGTAGTTTACCTTTAATCTTTCTCTATTTAACAACAAAGATCAAACTGCTGAAAACTTTTTTGCTTTCTAAAACATATGTATTCTTTCAATTTCCAAGTAAGTACAATTTAATCTGCACTGTATCATAAATTATATCCAAAATTAAGAGAACTCCATACACTCATATAGTTGTTCCCTAATCTTTCTTAGTAACATAAAGAAAAACTGAGGTGTAGAATAGGATGCCAATCATCAGTACACTCTGTAGAATGATTTTTTTCACTGAACACAATAGTTGTATGTCAGCAGGATAGGAGATATATTTTTAATTTTTATTTATTTATGTTTTTTAATGGTTTGGACTTATCAAGTAAAATATAATAAAAGCATTATAGACAGCTTTATTTTCTGCTTCTTACCATTTATTAAGGCTTCTACACTAGTTAGGGGTGACAAGACATGAGAATAAAAACAGGAATGTGTTATTTTTATGCAACAACCACTATTATTAGCACTTAAAGTGCTGTACTTTCTCTAAAGACCCTCACCCACGATTGTGTATCTTATGTATCCATGCACATGGAAGACATAAAATATATGTCAAACAAAATAAAGAAAGTTATTAAGTCAAAATAGACCCTAAATCTTAGTGGAAGTCAACAGATAAACATACTACAGGTCTAGCATAGCCTACGTACACAATGCATAATTCAGAGCTGAACTAAGTTTATAACTTATTGCAATATTTCTTACTCGGAGAGAGGTCTGGTGTATTAAAGCATTGTTCACTCACTAATTCAGCAAAACTCATGAGAAACTTTGTCCTTTATTTTTAAGCCTTTACAGTGCAATCTCTCCCATGGTAGGCATGTCTGGAAGAAAAAAATGTGGTCTGAATCCATGCATAATTAAATACAGAAATTTATTGCTAAATTATTTGTACCCTGCTCTCACTGCCACATTCCTACATATATTGCTTTATGTCATTCCATTACGATTGTTAGCAAAGGCTTTTTCCCTTATTATTGGCTTTCCCAGGCATCCATCCTGCTGGACACTGCCAGCTGAAATATAAACATCCTTATAAGAAAAAGACCCATTCATCTCCAGAGGGCACAATATAAATCCTCATGCAGAGTGAAAGGAGTCTACCAAGGTGTTAGGAGCCTACGAAGGAACAGTAGGACAAATCCAATAAAAGGAAGGACAAGTTGGGGTGGAGATAGAAGACTACAATGTCTACTTTACATTCATCTCCCAAATCTAAGCCAGGGGCTGTGACTCCTGAGCAATTCAACTTCCTGTTGTCCAGCCAACATTCAGGGTTCAGCTCAGTTCAGGTACTTGCACCACAAATGTTTTCTCTGTGGGATGAAGAATTTGGCACTGGTTATGACAATTCCTCAATCTTCAAAGGCCACATATTTAAAAGGAAATAAAATGACACTGTTTTTAAATCATAACAACAGGACCACATGAGGAACAGTGACCTCACATATGGTTCTTCATTGGTGACCCAGAGTTGAGAACTACGTTAAGACCCTGGGGTGAAACAACTTCACAAGTACTTAACTGGTAAAATGCCACTACATCAGTGCAGAGCACTGATGGGAAAAGATGATTGTTACTTACAAAGTGTCCCTGAGGTGAAAAAAAAATGGTTTAAAAACATTTTACATTAAAATAAGCACTTATATAGAAACAGTGCTGCTCTTTAGTACTGACTCTCCTAATTGTTTTCCAGCATCTCTCTACTAATCTTATTTTCTCTCTAGTATTTCCTCCCTGGTTCAGCTATATCATTGGTATTTCCATTTTCCATACAAATCACCAAGAATTTACTCATCCTAATCTTTTTTCTTCTCCTCTCACTTTCTAATGTCCTAAAATCACAGACTTACCAAAGAGCCGTATATAGGTTTGGGTTGGAAGAGATCTTAAACACCATTTTGCTACAGCCCTGCCACGGACAGGGACATGTTCCACTAGCTACCTTTTTCCCAACATTTACTCCACTCCCTAAATAAACTTAATTATCCTTAGTCATAAAACTTAAAAAAATTCATTAAGTAAACTTTGTTATACAATTCTTGACTCCTCAATTAATTATTGTGTGACAGAATTACTTCAGGTGTTCCAGCCATTTAAAATGAACAGCAGTGGTATTTCAGTTTAGTCTTGAAATGCTTTGCATGTTTCCATACTTCTTCCAGCCTGCTTTTCACAATGCTGCCCATGAGCACAGAGTCAAGCACAGTCTAGGATGTTTAGGATGACAAACACATGCTGTAAAGTAGCTTTTATAAACTAAATTAAAGGAATTATAAAATAAAATAAAATAAATATTTTCAAATTTTTCCCATTTTTAACATCTGAGATTCAGGATATAGAGAGCAGTTTCTGATCAAGCATCTCAAAAAGGATGCCTCTTATTCACTCACTCTTAAAATGAATATTCCATTATAAATTTGTTAAAAGAATTGAAGTACTAGTCGTCCTTTTCTTTAGTGTCAAATTTCTTAATAAAAATTCCATGTTAAAGAAAAAAAAAGATGAACAAATATATCACTCACAAGGCAAACCCAGGATATGACAAATTATGGGACAATACTTAATTTCATGCCAGTGCCCAAATGGCATATTTCCAGTGACAGGCTTGTCATCATTATTAAGAACTTCCCCTGTCCCCCAGTGATGAAGAAACACATTACAGACAAACACATTAATCTTTCCACACAGTACAATGTAAAACCTTAATTACAACCTCATGCTTCCCCCCACAAACACACAACATACCACAGACCCAAACCATACAGATGTCAACCCTGAATATCTGTTGATGTTCTTAAGATTGCAGCTAAGGCTTTATGTTGAACTGTGAGGGAGATCACTATTATTGAACACAGTATGCTTTTTTCCTAATTAAAAGTTTAGAAAAGAACCCAGGAAATCCAGTCTGTCCTCATGAATTTGGGGCTGCAGGTTTGTGCACATATACAGACTCCTAAAACAGAGAGGTGTCCAGCAATAAGACTAAATTATCTTTTTAAGTTAAAGGCACAGCTCAACACAAATGTGCAGTTCAGTGACAAAACCACAAAATCATAAAAATAATGCACTCAAATGCTATTTGTGTGCTACTCAGAGGCAACACCCTGTATCAGAAATTGAACTCCGCACCTCAGTATCCCTGTTTTCCCAATATCTTAGTCCAGTAGAAAGAAGCTTGGATAAAAACTGACTGCAAATCTCTCCAAAGAAAACAAAATAACTTTTTTTCATGAAAGAAAAACAATTAAGTAACAGGAGGATTAAAGTTAAATGTTTTGGTTTTTTTCGTTTAAATTCACTGGCACAAGGATTGGAATCCAGGTGTCCCATAAAACAGAGCTTTATTTCTTTTCTCTTTCCAGATCATTATTGCAAATGTATCAGGAGAGACTGACTGCCAGTCACCAGGTTACAACATTTTCCAGGCAGATGAAGCATGTGGATTCAACCACAACCTATCAATCAAAATTAAATCTGCACCCTTCTTTGAGAACCTAAGCACTACTTTTCTCTCTGCTACAATGACTGAAGGAGTGAAACAAAAAAAAAACTTGCTTGTTTTGAGAAGAAAGAAACCCCTTCCTCCCATCACTGGACAAACTGCAAAACAATTCTATAGATACAAATATGAAAGCTTATTTGATTAGTAAAATGTGGTCACACACTGAAACTTTTACCAAAATAATTTTGATTCCTGCCTGTTGCTGAATTTGTTTGCACTTTACAACTCATTTTCCATTACAGCAAGCTTATATTAGCCTTCTGCTGCTGAAAAATTGCAGGTCATCACTCCATTTGACCTCCATCCTGTATTATTGCAATGCTACGATTAAGGATTACCCTTGAGATCACTAAGACATGTCAGTCAGCAGACTTCAGCAGTGGAAGCAAGGATTCCCATGGTTTTGTTCACAAAAGTACAACTTAATAAATGAGACAATGGGCAAGGATTGGATAACAAAATTTGTCTGCACAATGTTCAATAGATGCAACAGGATATGCCTTTCACATACAAAATTGTAAGAGAGAACTCAGGGCATTACTTTATTCCCACTTGAGTGGGACTCACGGAGCTTGACTTTTTCTGCCTGTGTTCCTAATGTAACTACATGATACACTGCAAACACTGAAGTTTCTCAAGTCACACAGAGAATGTCAGCAAAAAGAAATGTTGATTTCTCAACTACCAAACACAGGTAAACACAGACTTCTCTACTAGCTTACAGAGGTTTTAAAGAACAGCTGTAGATCATGCTACATCAAAACTTACTGCTTCTGTTTCATGGACACTTGGATATGAAAGGCAAAATACAGATATTTATTTACTTTTCTAAAGTATTTTAAAATACTGTAAGAGGACAGTAAAAAACTTGCTGGCTGCAGTGCTAGCTGAGATTTCATGGTTCATCAAAACTTTCCAGGGAATAAATTAATTTCTTAGAAGAAATATATTCCCACAAAGCAATTCCAAAGCTTTATGGAATAAATGCAAAGTAGAGACCTGTATCTGTGACATGCTCAGGACCTGTGACTACCCTTCAGCAAAACCATGTCCCACAGGACTTCTTCAGCAGATCAGCCTCTCTGAGATGAGACTGTGCTATCAGGTTCTGGTCATTTTTACAGGATCTTAGTAAGACAGAGATCAAAAGAAATGTCTCTGGTCCTCTGTAGATTTACATCAGTTGGACTGCCAATATTTCTTAATTCACTATGAAACTGTGCAGGGCACCCTTCATAAATATTTATCCAAAATGTTAGACAACTGAATTTTAGTAGCGTGCCAAGTTATAAGGTAACTGAAAGACTATTTGTTCTTCCAGGGAACAGATGTCAAGGTAGCCAACTTCCTCTTCATGTAGCAAATCTACAGGCATATCACTTCCATTTTTTTTTTTTTTTTTAGTAACTCATTACTTAGCTGAATAGTGATTATTTAGACTATTAAATGTGCTGGAATTCAGATGGTGTGGTAGACCCACTATTTGTATTGTTACAGGATAGACCTCAGTCTCTTCTTGAACTTGAAAATTACATGTAATGAGTCATTTCCTGAATGGAAGATTGCTTTGTAGAGCTATTTATCCATTATAGTAAGTTATTTTTAGTGATTATCTTAAGTGAAATAAAATTCCAAAAGAAACAGGAACCATGCATATTCTACAATAGTTTATTTCCTTAAATATTCTGTAAGCATCATGCATTCAATAAAACCTGTATTATCATCTACTTTGTGTCATATGAAATATCTAATCTTTAGTTCTTAGTTTATACTAAGCTCAAAGGTGAGTAATTCTACATTAGGAAAAATGTCACTAATAGACTCTGCACACGTGTAAACGGTATTAAAAAGGTCAAAGAGACCAAAGTCTGGCTTTCATGAGGTCTCACAGCTACAAGGCGTTTGTCTTTGTTGTTGGTGCCAGTTAAGGCACCATGTCTGGCTTATTTGATCCCCCAGATTAATACAAAGAAGATATCTGAACTGTGAAAAAAAAAAAAAAGAAAACACAACAGGAAGCTTAAATGCAGCCATATGGACCATCTGATTCTTTCAACCCCTTAACAGATGAGGGTTGAAATAACTTCCTTTGCTTATTAGCTAATTAAATCATCCTAACAGTGTATAAAATGGCTGTAATAAAAGTGAGTTTAACCATAACCTCCAGCTATGTTCCATTAAGTCTCACATTCTAGGTCATCTAACTGTACAGTGTACAGCATACTGCTAACTGAGGCTTAAATATATATTTTCTCAGCTTAAAGAAAACCCTCATTTTAAAACTAATACAGTTCACAAGAAGACAAGAAATATTTTTTAAATGTTAGAATATCCATTAAAATATATTTAGAATTTTTTACCAAGATTAAATAATTACCTTTACAAGGCATTAAATAAAAGTCACTTATGTTTTTGTTTCTATTAAACTTTCTAGATTACATTACAGTACCTATAGTACCTAAAATTGTTTGGTTGGCGTGTTTTAATATTTTCTTAACACAAGGAATACTGTGGAATCCATCACAGAGGAATTGAAATCTCTTTTAAAATAAAACATGATAATGTTGTGCATTACATGCATGAAGATACATTAGCTCTTCTTGCTTTTCTAGTATAAAGTCTACTGCCCTTTTAATGATATACCATTAAATGACTACATAAAAAACATGTCAGAGATTCTAATGCCTATCTATCACCATTAATCTTCCTTCTTCAGTTCTTCTTTTATCAAGTTCTGATGAATTTTAATTAATGCAGCTGGAAAGACTCTACAAAATTTATTCTCAAAACTAGAGCAAAGCCTATGACTCTTTCCAGAATGACTGAAAGCTCCTTTATATTCTGTTATCTCCAAATGATAACTGTACCTTTCAATGTATATTTATTTCTCCCAGATAGGAATAGCTAAAGTACATTTCCACAACATATGACTTCCATTAGAAGAAGTGATAAATGACCTGCTCTCAACAGCCCAAGGAAAAGCTCATCTGTGCATACTGAAGTAACAAGGCTACAATGAAATTTTTCCACGCATTTCACCATATATTATCAATTGACATGCACTGTAATTTTGCTAAGATGGCTAGAGATATCATCCTGCCTGAAAAAAAGTAAAAAAAATTTACAAACTGTAGTTTTCAAGGATGCTAAGTTTTTTTATTGATGCTTTGAAACCCCTCTTCCTTAGAATTTGAATGGCTTACAATCCACATGCTAATGCTGCCAAAAGTGGCTAGTGGCCTATGAACCAATAATCATTTGAAAGAAAAAAAAATTCTTTGTAATTGAATATAACAGTTACATAATTTTATCTCAGCTACACAGACTGATATTCACTGAGGCATGAAGAATCAATTCAAAGCACCCTGGCTCACTTAGGTTTACACTAACTTGCATTGACAAAGCTGCCATTAGGAAACCAGAGGGAGGTGCCTCCATATTTATTGCATGTTAGTAAGTTAGGAGAATGTGGATGGAGCAAGGAGGGGCTACTTGAAAAAATATGAGTCTTTTGTGATGATGCCAAAAGAAACAAGAAAGACAGTGGGTTACGGTAAATGAGGAAGTCATATCCTGTGGATTGGGGAAGACTACTCTGGCTCAAAGTATTCCTGCAAATAAATGATCATCTAAAAATTATCAATTGCTCCCCTTCCTAGTGTGTGCCTCCTCCTTCCTGCTAATCTATGCAAAATCCTAACCATCAACACTCTTCTTTCACCACTCTTCTGTATCCAGGAGGAAAAGGTGAGTCCATCTGTGCTGCTGATGGTTGCCCACACTTTATTGGCAGAGTAGTCAGTATAAATAGTCAGCAAATACATGGGTTTATCAGCTCATGGTTTTATAACTAACCGTAACTTCATTTCAAACGTTCACATGAGCACAAGCAGATCCACATATTGCAAACGAATCACTACTTTCTGCTAAGTTTCACCAGTAGTCTCACTTGCCACAGCACTGAAGATCCTGCAAAATGGAGCTGCCCAACTTCCTTTTTTCTAAATCTTAACTGCACAACTTCCTGTAAGTATCATGTGAGGGAACATCCCCATCTCCTCAAATTTCATAGTAAAACAATATATGTATTTGTAAATCTGTTTCTATCAAAACGAACTGGTTTAGAAAAATCATTCAACATTATTAAAGAACGTCAATCATTTTGACAGAATTAGGATAGAAAGCAAATATAAGTACAAAGGACCTTCACTACTAGCAGCATATAAACATGCAGTGCTGAACTTGAGGAGGCAACTCCATAACCAGATTCAGCTGCTGCCAGAACAGGGTGTCTGAATGGAGGCTGACACACAGGATGGTTAAATCAATCATGGAAAATTTACCAACATTTTTACTCTGTCCACTGAGATTGCAGTACAAAGTTAAAAATGAAATCCACTGACTGTTGCATTTTCAAACTAACTTAAAAACAAGCTACTTTCAAAATAAACAAAACCTCAAAATGGATAAGATAAGCCATCTCTAAGAAAAAAAGAACAGTCAGTGTGTCCCTCTACTCCATACTGGCAGTTTTATCATAGTAATATTTCAGTTCTACTACTCTGTTAGTACAAGGCTTTGCTGTCAACAAGCTGGAATTTATTCTGGGACAAATGTATAAAGAAATAGTAATGAAAAAACTATGCTATGGCCAAGAGGAGATTCCAGTGATGAAATAAGTCTTCAGGAAATCAGTAAGAAAATTCTGAGCTGCAGTGACTTACTGTGACAGCCTGCAAGCAGCAGGATTGCGCAAAATTTGTATTACTTGAATGAATTCATGCTTCAGGGTTATCTTATTATCAGTATTACATGGAAGAATAAAATATTATTGAATTTTCAACATCCAGTTAAGTAATTTACTTCTTCGGTTACTCTTTCCATGTTATTGAGGTGCCATGTGCCCACAAGACAAAAAGCCCACACTCCCTAGTTCAAGAAGCTTTCATTGCTAATCACCCGACACAAAGCTTAAGCAACACTATTTGCAGTAGAGTTCAATGCAAACATCGGCAGCACCATCCAAAGGATCCTAACACAGAAGTTGCATAATACTACTAAAAATAATGAGCTGAAACTGCACTTGTGATAAAAAAAATCACAAACACATTCTGATTACGATACAAGAAAGCAGTTTTCCTTGATTAAGAAAACATTTTGGCCTTGTTTTAACAAAACACTATAGCTCTAAACGTTCAAAGATCTGCGCAGTGTTCGATGCAGTGCTGGAGCCCAGCAGTGCAAAAAGGCTGAAGTGTGAATAACTGCATTTCTATCATGCCAGCTGATCATAAAACAAGGTGTTTCTCCCAATTTTAAATTACCGGCAGGAGGACGGAAATGCTTCCTGTTTAGAATAGTTCAGCTAGGAGGGACCTACAGTGACCACCTAGTCCAACTGCCTGATGAAAAGTTAGTGCACGTTAAGGGCATTGTCCGAGCACCTCTCGAAAACTGACAGAGATGGGCACTGACCACTTCTCTAGGAAGTCTGTCCTAGTGTTTGACCACCCTGTCTGTAAAAAAAACGCTTCCTAATGTCCAGTCTAAATCCCCTGGTGCAGCTTTGAGTTATTCCCACATAATACATCCTATCAACAGATCCCAGAGAGAAGAGATCAGCGGCTCCCTCCTCGTTTCCCTACCTCAGGAAGCTGTAGAGAGCCAAGATTTTTCCCCCCAGTCTCTTTTCTCCAAACTGGAAAAGTCAAAGTCCTTAGGCTGTCCTCACAAACATACCTTCCAGCCCTTTCATCAGCTTTTCTGACCTCCTCTAGATGCATTCCAATGTGAACATAATGTCCTTCTTAAATGGTGGGTCCCAGAACTGCTCACAGTACTGCAGGTGAGCTCACAACAGGATAATGCTTTCCTTTAAACACCTGTTTATACTTTGTTTCGTGCAGCCCAGAGTACACTTTGTCATCTTGGATGCCAGGGCACAGCAGTCATACAGTCAGACAATATCTGATGTAGAGTAGGGTCTACCGGAAGCAACATGCTTTCCCAAAAAAAAAGAAGAATCACAAGAGCAAGCTTCTACAGAATTCATACTTACTAACATTATTGATCTATTAATAACTCTCTTAAAACTGCATTTAGTGTCTCCTGAAAGAAAAATCCAATTTTGATAAAGAACTGCAGCAAGATTGGACCATATGCTTCCAGGTAAAATGGCCTCAAATTCCTGCTCAAAACAAAAAGTTTTGCAATTGATTATGCATCTTTCCCATCATCAGTTTCCTACTGGCAGAACTTCCTAAGCATGTTCTCCCTAAGTCAAGAGCACACACAACTACAGGTACTCCACATCCTCTATAAACACATCCTCCTTTACAAACTTTACACTGCATTTCCGTAACAGTGAACTCACCTGTAAGACTCTGCTCCTTTACTATTACAGGTTTACTGGCCACACTTGCAGAGTTTCTACCTTTTGTAGAACTGCCTACAGCATTTTCATGATACATGTTGAATCCCTCACTAACATTTCCTGAGTTGTGTCACACAGTTAAACTGAGCTATATCCACAGTGACTACAGCACACACCTTCCCAGTCCAAGTTACCTTTCCCCTTCTTGCTCCTCCCTGCTTCTTCCTTTCACTTTTGTGTTCCTGGTTGGCTCATTCCAGTCATGACTCAGAAACTTAAAGAAGAGGATGGCAGAGTGGACAAAAATTAATGCTTTAAGACCAACTGTCAAGATGATAAACCTTAAAAATCAGGATCAGAACCTTTAAAAGTCTCTATTAATTTAGTTGCCTCCTTTTTTGAGTACCCAACTTTACCTACAGCTGCTTGTAATCAGATGATAATATTTTTCTACTGGAAACCTCAGGTTGAAAAACTGTTATTAAACTGTGACTTCAAAATCTTAAGAAAGCTGTAGAAAAACAGAGAACAGAACTAAAATATCCTGGTTTTAGTTCAGTATCATAAATACTGTGTCAATTTATTGTTATTCCTTTTCAGTCATTTACCTTGGGCTAACTAATATGTTTAGAAATACACTCACACTTTAGATATTATTTTATTTAGAATATCACATGTACTAGTTAAAAATATGGGGCACTGGCTAGTATATATAACACCTAACCCCCCAAACTAAGCATTTTGTTCTTCACTGTTTATTATGCTCTTGGTTACCATTTCCAGCTATTTCTAAATATACAATAATTTATACCAAGTTGTTTTGTGAAATACATATGTACTGTAAATTCTATATAACAAAAGCCATATTCAATGCTCACTTTGTAATGTAAATAGATACTATATCACAGCTATATACATTGTGAAATTCATACACATATGAAACAAAATCATTTAAGTTCAGATCTTCAAGTTTAAAAGTTATGAGAGGGCACAAGTATATACATACAGATTGCTAAATCACAAGTATTTCAGTTACAGATTAGCATTAAATTCCAGCATACTATATTCTTCTCACTTTAACTCTGTTTTCCATGTTGACTTTAATTTTTTTTTTTATTTGCTTGGTATATTGAACCCTGGCTTGGAATAAATGGATTCAAATAAACACAATTCAGTGCCAGAATTGCCACAGGCACATTTTTTTCTTTCAGTGGTCCTGGGAAGTGGTTTGTTAAGCTATTGTTCTCAATTAAAAACTCATGTGTTTGTTCAGTACAATATGGGTCGCTGCTTTGAGTGAAAGATTCCCTTGACATGGCAAAACCTCTAATTGTAACAAGTCCATGCCAAGTATGTTTAACCAGATGCAGCCCCGGGTTTGATTAGCAGCCACTGGATTCCATGTACAATCAGATAATGATGGTTTTGCTTCTCTGCTGAGCAAACATCCTTAGCTTTTAATCAAATATGTCTGTGTGTCTATAGATGTATGTATGTATATGTGCATATATCTAAAAAACCTCTATATACACAATTATGAGCAGCACAACTATTTTAAAACTATAGTTCATCTCAACTTAATTGACCTTTGACTGTTTAATCTTAGAAGAACCTGTGCAATACCAACTGAAAATAAACGGAATAAAATATTTATTTTGGCAGACACCATATAGATATAGTGAAGAGACATGTGGTGCATGGAAATTTTTTACCACACATGTAGACAGCAGAAAAGGCTCTGGAATACATTTTTGTTTTCCCACTTGTGGGATAGTATCTATTGGATAATGATGATATTAGAACTGCAAAGACACGTGCCATTTTGGAACAACATTCCGATACCTCTTAACTATGCCTGAGGGAAGGTGGTGAAGATTGGTGTTTATTTTATATAAGAGTGGGTATTAGTTAAGTTTGCTAATATGACTTCAAAAATATTTCGGATTTTGCTATTTGCATTTCTTTTTTACTTGCGTGTATTCAATACGGGCTTTTAGTTGAAGCTCATAAAACTAATTCCTATCCCCTTTTTAAAGCCTGGACATCTTTTATTTCAGAAATAAACACAGTATTATTTCAAATACCCAAAACAATGAAAATAATTTTACACATATAGAAATAAATGTCCTTCTTCTATACGCTAAATACACAACCATCTTGAATTTTACCCTTCCCTGCACTGGTTACTTTTGTTCAAAAGTACAGAATTGAGTTCGAAGAAAAATGCAAAAGAGAATTAAAAAAAATAGTAATGGCCAGTCTAGTCTAAAAGTAAAATAAATTTCTAAAAATCTAAATGAAGGGTATGCACTTGTGTCTTTCAAGTATTTATCTTTCACAAACATCAATAACACATATTCTGCAGTATTGTTAAATATATTTCCATCTACACTAACATATAAAAGCATATTTATTTATTTCTATATAAACTAGCAGTTACACTGAGAATGGGTGTAAAATTAGCTACATGAAGTACATAAAAGTAATGAAAGAAACTAAACATAAAACTACATAGCTAGTTAAAAAACAGGCTATATTTAACCAACTTGCTGAAATTAATACATCTCAATTAATCATCATTTCAAGGGTGTTGTATGTAAATGTATTGGTGTCCTGGCCTCTGTCATTTCCATTCATAACCAGCTGAAAGAGGTATGGAAAAGTTACTTGCATGTACTTTCTACCACTGTCCTCAAACCAAGGCTGGTTAAAACAGTACGGAAGACATTTCTAAATTTCCTCACTTAAGCTTTTCCTTTTGCATTTTCACAGTGAAAGCCAATGCAATGCACTATTCTAGACTATAGTTACGCTTAAAGTTTTACAGACATTTTAAGAGTAGCAGCATCTCCTTATCACAGGCTTCACAATGAATTTTCATCATGTAGATAAGCAGCTAAAAGGTGGTTGAAAACCACTTCAAGATCAGTACACATATTTTATTTTCTTCAGCTAAACTTCTTTCTTATGTTTACTTAGCAAAGTAGAAGATTTGGGGGCAGTGTGGAGGAATTGTCCTGCTTTGTATCTACATTACAGCACTTAGTACTGTGTTACACTCCTCTGTCATGCTACATCATAAACGCATGGATATGTATTAATTCCTCCATCACAGTGTTCTTCATTCACATTTCTGTGTTGAGTATTGTTTCGGCTGTGTGGTCTTAATTTCCTAACACCCTGAAATAAACCATGACGTCAAATAAGTCATGTTATGTTTGATTTAAGGGCTCATAAATTGAAATATGTATAGTAGTACCAAATAAATGATGGCGATTGCAGATTTCACCTGATATTAAAACAAACATTCAACTTTCAGGACAAAAAAGTGTCCAGAGACAACCTAGGACAACAGCAACCATGGCTCCATGAGGTTCAACAACAGGCCACAGCTGCAAGATAAATCCACTGTCTTCTCTTTGCCACTGCAACTGGCTGCTTGTAGTAGCTTGGTTATCCTTTTACGGTAACCTCAAGTGTTTTTGAAATGTTGTCTTTAACACAGATATTTTTTTATATTTTATGATGCAGATGGGAAAAAACATTGCAGATCCATACCTGCAAACCAAAAATGAAGTTTTCCCATTTTGGAGAGATTAATTAAAGAAGCACTCTGGGAAACTGGGCAGTTGAGCATAAGCTCTAGGATGCAGAACCGGAGGGCACATACATCCTGACTTCCTAGTTCCCAGCTGTGTGCAGCCCTATGTAAAACTGGAATAATGTGCAAAAATGACAAATTCCCATGGAAGAATAAGAAATATTCCGACACTGCACTCCCTCAAGGGCTCTGCTAGTTGTGGAAAGCTGGTGAAGAACTGACTGTGGAGCAGCTCATCCTCTGGCAAGACTGACTATATCCCTCCAGGACAATTCTTGTAATGCAGTACTGGATGCCAGCGGAACCATCAGCAAATGCTGCTGCCTGGGAAAGGAAATCGCCTGACACTGTACCCTGAGGATAAAAAAACTTTGGCTTTGTTAAACCATGTATGTGTCTGTGTAAGAGAATTCCACAGTCAAGAGACCTCCACTGAGAAAGCCCTGCCACCAGATGTTTAAATCCAGGGACTGTGTAGTGCACCAGCTGATCCCAATTGCTGGTGATGGTAGTAGAGGCGCTTTTGGCTCTGTCCTTTGAATTGGGCTGTTGTCTCCCTAGGTGGGGCTGTCATTTTAATAATAGGTCATTGTATTTCCCAGTAGGAGGCCCACTGTCATGGTCCCGAGGAGGATGGGGAGAATTAAGCTCCTGTTTAATATTTTGTTGTTACGTCATATCTCACAAATTGCATTGTTTTACTCTATAGTCCATGGAGAGATCTTATGCTTAGGACCTATATGGAAGCAACAGAATTTTCAGATTTGCTTACACAGAAGAGTTAGCTTATAAGCCTGTGCACACAAAACATAGAGCATTTAGGAACACTGCCAGAGATATGACATGTTGCAAAAAAAAAAAAAAAAAAAATCAGTGCAGTGTATGTGTGGTCTAATGAATTGAATGAAGGTCTGGTAGCCAGGAACAATTCCTCTGCACTTAGCTCTACTAAATTGTGGCTAAATACAATATTTCGGTCACAAGGCAGTTCTAATCCAAGCATCATATCATGTATTTTGTGGAGCTGAGAAAATCTCTCCTATCAAAATGAATGCCAGTGTGATGAACAGAGATGCATATTTGCACTCTCAACACTCAGGTGTACTTCTGAAGAAATGCACAGGCAGCAAAGTAGGAAATGCACAGCCCGAAGTAGTTTGAAATTAGTGTATTGCCTAATGCTCACGCTGAAAAAAAGCTCCAGTAAAATTTTCATTTACATGAAAAGAAGGAGTTTTATACCTCCAGTTATCTGTAGAGTAAAAACTGCAGAAGCACTACCCCTCTACCATACCAGGATGCTTCAAGAATAAGCCCATTATAGATTATCTATGAATTGTTAAAATACTGCTTTATAAATAGGTAGGTGATGTTGCCTCAAATTCAGTGCTGTTCAATTCCCACAGATGCTTATTTTTAAACACAACCTTACTTGCAAAACACGACACCTTCAGGAATTTTTAACATTAGTATGCATTCCATTCCAATATTTAGCCTCTAACATGTTCACACATATTGACAACTCCAATGTATATTGCAGCTGCCAGGGAACTCGTTTATCATATGAACCATATGCTGCAATGTTCCTGCTACATTTGGAGCACACAGTATAAATTATGTAATTTTCAGGAATCAGGAACTTAGATTCTACCGTAAGGAAAGCAAAGCTTAAAAAGTATGAATACCTTCATAATCAAAATGTTTTTAAATATTTGACAGTAATTAAAGCATAACTCGATTTTTTCTTCTATTAAGCACTCAGAATTGTTAAATCTATCTTTTTATAGATAAATAACTTTTGTTCCATTCTTCATATATATGTTTTTAGCACACAAGTAAGTCAAAAGACAATAGAACAAATTAATGCATTATCTACAACACTTAGGAAACACTATTCATGGATTAAAATAAAGTATAAAATGTCCAAGAGGACTTAATCCATTAAAGACATAGGAAACCAGCTTAATTTGTCAGAATGGCAGCCATTAACTCTGCAAGGTTATGCAAATACAGCAGATGATTGAGAAAGTGCAGGCCATCCCTACTGTGTCAAACATAAACTCTGTATGAAACTGGCTGCTAATATATTTGTTGTGCAGAAAAGACAGGTAAGAAAACACAAATGCTTTTGTCCTTAAACAGAATAAGTTAAGTAATTCCATAAATGTTGTAAAGTTTGTGAAATTATACAACTACCTTTGTTCCAAATGGCTAATACGTTTCTTGGTCTCTGAGGTTCCCTAGAGGGAGCAAAGCTTTAGAATCTCTTGACACTCTATCTGCATGAAACTGGTATGTCAGCTGGTAATTACAGACTTATAGGAAGTACTTAAGCATAGGCTAAGGATAAATTTAGATAAATGAGCAATTTTGCTAATGAATAATATTCCTGACATAGAAAACCTAGCATTTTAGAAGTATGGGATTTTCCTGAGTCCATCAGGTCAATAAGTGCTTTTAAAAGCAGTAATTCCTGAACCTATTACACAGCAGAAGGGGGTTAAAGGGTCTTTCACATAATTGACAAATACAAAATGTATGTGTGTGCACGTATGTGTTTTATAGATGTAGACAGGCACCGAAAAATTGACAAAGATCTTGTAAAACTGAATGAACAAAATTCCAAAGTGAATCATACAGGTTTACAAGTCAGCACATCACAGCAGTAACTTCAAACATGCATCTTTGTTCTCTATTGTTGTTGTCTTCTGGATCTTTCATGCTTGGAGGCCCTTTCCTCTAAACGTGGCCGTAGATAAATACACTGTCAAAGAACTTGTGAAGGGGCAGAGTATGCCAGTTTAGGAAAGCACATGAAAACCTTCATAAGAGCTGCTGATAAGCATAAACTGGGTCATTAAAAGAAATACAGAAACACATAAGTCCGAATGATCTCTCTTTATGGGAGAGAGAAGAAAAGACAGAAAGAAGCACCCAAATCAGTTTGAACAATGGTGTAACAGTCAGATAACCCAGACACACGGGCGATTACATTGTACAGAAATAAGATCATCATGATCTATTATGTAGCATTAGGGGAAGAGTCAGACATAAATTTCATTACACTAAACACATGTGCAACCAGTTTTACAATTCTGCTTTTTAGTTGTTTTGTCTGGAACAATTTTTACTCCAACTTCTCAGAAAAAGCAGTTCACATAACCAGCCACATGATCCCCAATGATGACTACAAATAGCTTTGAGGTAATTGCTATATATTAGGCAGCATACGCAAACAAAAGGTCAAAGAGAAGATAAATTGTGAGAGAGTGCTTGAAGCAAGCTCTAGCTTTCACTGGACAATTTCAGAAGGAAGAAAGAGGGAACAAGGTTGTTTACATCCTCTGGGGTTTTTCAGTGCTAGAAACCCCCTTAGCTAACATTATCAATTCCAGTTATCACTACAACTGAACAACCCCTAATGTACCTCTTGACCACTGACCTTTTCTGTCTACTTGTCAATCTCATTTTTTTTTTTTTGGCTCTTCCACAACTACAGGAGAAAGAATCACTCTAAACCTGAATATTGGTGGATTTTTTTTCCTCAGTCTTCTCTACCCTATTTTCAGCTTCTGGAAAGGGCATTTCCTCCACCCCAACTGGCAACTTTCTTTTTCTTTCAACATTATACACACAACTTACAGTTCATTAACTTTTCCATGCTGTCAGGAAAAGACATCCTTGGATCACCTCTCCTTAGGTTGGCCCTAGCTGTGCGTAGCAGAATTTGCTACCCTAGTAGCTCAGCATGCCCACAATATCACATGATCTACTAATAGTACTGCTCTTAATAGGCTACAACATGAACAAAGATATAAACCATACAAGACAGTCCATATCCAGCATATAAAACCCACATATCAAATATATTAATATGTTTTTTCATCATTAAAATCCTTAAATATACTGTTTACCAAAATAATTCAAGATAAACTCTTTATTGAATCATTTCACTACTCTCCCTTCCCCTGCCCCAAGAACTCAGTTTTCATACTTCTGACTAACAACTTTGCTTAAAAGGTAGAAAAAGATGCAGCGCTATAGGAAATGCTTCTCTGAAGTTTCACTAATAAGGAAGCAGATCTTAAGGCTCTTGCTGCTATTGGGCTCATTTGTATTTTTTATGAGCACATGTACTAGTGGTAGAAAAGAGATAGACTCTCTCCTGGCAGATTAACCAGCCCTCTAAGGGTGCCTGCCATTAATTTCAGTTATTCATCTGCACACCTGTCTCTGCCCAACTGTCCCATGGCTATTACTTCTTGCAGCTCACTTCATGTAACCTGTAGCTTTTCTCCACTGAAATCTGTCAGCCTGCTTTGTTGTACTAAAAAATCTAAACTCTAGTTATAAACTAGCTGAAGATCAGATCACTCATTTCCACTAATGAAAAAAAAAATCTTAAAAAATCATCTCTGATACCAGGAATTTTAAGGTAACAGTTATTGACTATGTTTATTCATCATGTTACTGACATGACGGCTCCTAACAACAGCTGGTACCTCTATTATTTTCCTAAGATAACATGCTTTGCTACCCTCAGATTGTCCCAGCTGTGACTCCAAGGGAGCCAGTCACACTGTCAAAATCTCTGAAGGTCATAGAGCTTAAACCCTGCAGAGTCTCGAAATTTCATAGACAATTCCCCTGCCTTCCAATGGAGGAAAATCTAGCTTGTACCAGATTTCAGACAAACACTTTTTTCTCACTGGAGAGTGTTTCCTTTTGCTTTGCCAAAGCTTTTCACTCTTATACATCTTAATTAATTAATGTCTTTACCTTCATTCTCTTGACTTGTGACTTCAACTGACTTTTGACTGTTACTACCACCCGCCTACAAAGAGTAGTACATTAACACTTCAGAAAGAATACACAGTACATTACTGTGCAGTTCATTTGAGCTCAGCTCTTGTCCCATACTGCTTCCTTAACTTAGGGAACTATAGAATTTTCCAGGCTTTCTATAGATTTGGCAGGTAGGACCCTGGAACCTGCTGTTCTTCACCTTGAGCAGGCATAAACTCTTGCCTATATAAACACAAGACTGATACTACACTTTGTATTACCAACACTGGCTTTTTTTTTTTTTTTTTAGACACCAACCTGTCTGTTTTGTGGTTCAACTGATTTAGAAACAAGTGTTGTAGCAGCACTGAGATTAGAACACATTAAATAGTCTCTGTATGCATTTACATTGTGTCCATATAAATTCTGCATAGAAGAATTTATGGCCTGTCTCATCTACAAAACATATTCCAACCACAATGGTCAGTGTCAAAAGAATCACTTGGTACAGAAATCAGTTCATTCCTTCATGAGGCAAAATATCTGCTCTCAACATGAATCTTTTACCTGGTGGTTAATTAATCCGCCACTGTTCTTATCAATCTAAGGTATAGTCACTTGAAGGAATATAAATGAAGAATATTTTCTTCCTCTCATAATTTTATCAGATTTACCACAATACTGAGTCTTCCAAATTAGGCTATTTTACATACACTTTCTTTAAAGCAACTACCTGCTTGCTTTATGATAACAGAGTAACACAGAAAAAAACCCACAAGCACTGCTAGATTTTGCCTGTGGATTACCATGTACCTAGCCTTTCAATATGTTTTTCAATATTTTTTGTAATACCTAATAACTGTTCAGTCAAATTTGATTATTTGCACAGACTTAGATTCAGCTATCCTAGAAGCAGGAATACTGCAGATCTCTAACCATTAGCAGATCCCCACAAATCCTACCACACCATGTCTCTTCTGTGGCACAGCAAAAGGAGCCACTTTATTCTGAACAAGAGGTAAAACTGTCAGTCTGCCCGGATGCACTGGATCACTCATAGGGCTGACTTGCACAGGATCAAAGAAAATAAGCCACCATAGGTACACTTGTACTATTTCAAAACCGAGCTATTTTTAAAAAAGCAGAGTAGGAAAAAAGCTGTTTCTTATAAAAGTCAGCCTGCCTATCACCTGTGTCTGGGGTTTTTACATGCCTTTCCAGAGACTGGGGCAGACAACTTTTATAATAAGATTTCAGGCAAGGATGCAACATAGAGTCACCACTATTTAAAAGAACCTAAAAATTTAGTGGATCAGTGAACACTTCTACAAGCAAACTCTTCTTACACTACTTATAGAAGGCAAACTCAAAGATAACTTCAGATCAGCTGAGACAAATTTAATGTCTTATTTTAGTGAATATTAATTAAATTTTGAAGGTCTCAACAGATTCACTGTAACAGGATGTTAATATGAACATCCCTTCTAGAAAAAAATTTTCTCTTCCTAGTGTCTCTATTTAATACCATAATCATTACTGTGAACTGTGTGATGTGTGCCAGTGTTCAAGAGATTATTATTGTTTCATTTGCTTTGATTTGTTGTGGCTTTTTAACCTGTTCAAACTCTGAAGGTTTTGCCTGAGTCAAAACATGTGACTTAATGTATTGCTTTCCAGTGGCAGAATAAACATCTGGAATTGTTCTAGGAAAGCCCCAGTTGGTACACTACTGTCACAGGGACCATCCTAATGACACACAATGCAGAGAACATTCTGGAGGCACACAGGAATTGTTTTGGCTGCCTCATGTTTTATTGATCACAGCTGCTATAAAATCCATCTGAAGATGTTAACAAGATGCCCAAGCAATGGCAACCCAAGAAGTGTTTGAGTCAGGACTGCACCAAAAGTAGCTTCAGAACTGGGGAAGAGTAAAATCCTCAATTTAGGAGATGCTCTGGGCTAAAGGGACAACATCAAAGTGTTTTAGGTAGTTAATATTAGAACTCTCCTATTACAGGGATGTCCTTTATATTACATTTCTGACAAATAAGTTAAAACCATGAAAATAAAGTTGTAAGGTATCGCAAAAGAACAATAAACAGTTTCAGGTGATGCTGTATGACTACCATTAATTACATGTGTTTAGCTTGAAAAAAAAATTAAATGGAATTCATACCATAGTCCAGTTTAGAATTCCTAGGGTAAGTATGCCCGGCCTACACAGAATTCTTTATATTCTCTATACATACTTTTACAAATGAAAGTAGTGGCACTATGCCTTTCTTAGGGTAGCACTTGGACACAGGATAACAGTCCCTCCATTGCATTTTCAGAACTCTAGAATAACAGAAGTGATGGGGTTCATTTTCTGACCAACCAAAACTACTCTTGACATGTTTAATGGACGTACATTGCCAGTTTTTATTTTCAAATGTGTGAAGAACTTGTAAAATCTTACAGAGATTAAAGTAGTTTTCATTAAAACAGCTTTAATCCACAAACCATCAATGACTACGTGGAGCTTGTGAAAAGGCAAAAGAAGACAAACATTTCTCTTAGAGGAACAGTCAGCAATACTGATGCAACTGAACATTAAACTTACATTAAAGAAATTAAGTTTATTTGTAAACAATTCTTGAAATTCAGTACACTGTGTTCTAATACTTTGAACAGAAATAAAGTCACTGGCTCTTAACAGCTAAATCCACAACATAATTTGAAGGCAGTAAATATGAAAGGCTATCACCTAAAATAAAATGTGAGCTTGTGAAATCATTACTTCCTTTAGCTGGGTTTATTAAACCTTTCTTTAGAGTTACAAATCATTCTTTAGGTTAATAAAATTTTAGAATTGTTCAGGACTTTTGAAAAAATTATTCTCAGAGTGTTTGATATTGGTACCTACCTTTCTGCTTTGATTTTCCACAGCACCACTGAACCATTTGAGAGGCAATGAAATAATCAACATTTATTTTGATCAGTAAAATTCTACCCTCCACTCCACGTTCATTTTATGATGGTTCCTTAGATGCCCTTATCAAGGGTTATGATAGACATTATGCACACTTTCTAAAATAAAATGCCAAAATGTTCAATGTTCTCCATCAGACTCCTGAGCAACTCAGAAATAGCTCAAAAAATATGCCTAAATTTTTATCTTCAGACCTTCCTTCTCCAGAGGAATGACCACTGCAAAAAAACCAACTTTAATTCTAGTTACATTTTAAAAAACAGCCCTCCCCAAACAAAATCAACAACAACAAAAAAGCACAGTTCCCCAGGGCTGTACTTCTGTAGCAGGAGGAATCAGCATTCATTACTCTACAGCAATACGTTCTGCCTGCTTAGCTCTTTAGTATATAAAGTCACTTCATCAACCCAATTATTTCCTTTTTTCCTGTTTTTCCCCCCAAAGTAACTCTAAACTACTTTAAAACACCTTCATTAAAGAAATGATTCAACAAGCACTGCTGCAAACCATGGAAATGTAAAAGCTGTTAAAAATGTATTAAATGCTGTCCATGCCACAAGGGTACTAGTGTAAAATGACCTTAAGTTTAAAGGCTCCCTATGAAGGCAGAACAGTATCTGCTCTGCTTCTCCTAATGAATAACAAATGGGCCTTCACAATTCATTTAGTTCAGTACAAGCTGCCATTACAACCCATTCTGTTTTTTTAACTCTGTGGTAATGTATCATCTTGCCTGACTCTATGTCATCTTCTTGAGGGTCACCAAAGGTATGTAACTCCACTCTCAATAATGAAAAAAAGGAGGAAGGAAAAAGAGATATGACAAATTTTGACAAAGCACCGACCAGTCCATTCTGATATACTGTATCACACAGTGAGGCTCGTACTTCCTACACAAAAATGCTTCCTGAACTGTAAAGAAAGTCAGAAAATCACTGAAGTCTTCAAAAGAATTCTGTTTTGCAATTAATAACTAAAATAAAACAGTATCTGGGAAATAATTCTTTGGCCTTCTATTTACTTTCTCTGGATTTTTGTTATGTCCTAAAATATAATCTGAATCTGAGCATTTAAAAAGGAATTAAAAGACCACGAATATTTATCTGTATTTCACAGATATTTAGAAAGACGCACTATGTTGCTATGGACAATTAGCCTTTTATCCAATTTTAGCTGGTAGTTTAACTCACTCACCCTAAGGTTTTAATTATCCTCTCAGTCTGCATACTCAGGCCTCAATTCATGCAGCTGGAAATCTGCCTCAGTGATGTTATAACCTTGTTAATGTAACAAAAGAGGAGTTTACTTAAAACTGTACTGACTGTGGACTTAAGCCAAATTTACTTGAAAGAGGAAAGAGACTGTCAAAAATCCCACAATAAACACAGAAATGCAGTTCTTTCATAACCTTCACCTTAATTCATATAGACAAGCAATTTACATGTAAGTGGATTCATATGGCCTGTGAGGGGCCTCTTCTCTGGAGCTGGACTATTCTCCATACCCAACCCCCCCTCTTGAACAAAAAAAGTTCCAACAGCTCTCTTTACAAAAATGGCAGAGTATCTGCCATCTTTTTTAATCACAATAAAACATAATTAAGATAAACATTTATAAAGCTAGTCAGTATCAATAAAGGCAGTATAATTTCACAAAGCCAATTTCACATAAGTTCAGCTAGTCCTTCGTGAAATACATATTTAAATTCAATAAAGGTTTTATTTGAAAAGTGGAAACTTGTACTAATGAAGTAATAGTTACACTACCCTTAAATAGAACTTGCTTGTCAGATACTGATATCCCCTATTCATTTAGTTGCTAAATTACAGGAGGGATTTCCTAAACTCAGGAACTACTGAAATCTACTCCTCTACTCAGGAGTAGATTTCCTAAAATCTACTCTGTTAAGTAGATTCATTTTTAGACTAGATACTACCAAAACCCTACATTAGGCTAAACAAAACATCACAGTATTGAAGTGTTGAAGGAAGATAATCCTGACAGAAAAAAATATAAATTCTATTTCTTAATAGAATTGTGAAAATCCTGTAGGTAAATTTCCTTCCTGACTGGCTCCCTGTAGTACATTTATAAGAGAGCACTACCTGGGTACCTGGGTGGGATGCATAGACACAGGAACCAGGAACACTGGTTTCATTTCTGCAGTTTTCTGTCAGTTGTTGACAAAATAATCCAGGTGGGCACAGAGGGTAATGGGCACCCAAAACAAAACTGGAAAGCAGTCAAGTTTAGTTCATGCCTGCTGCAAGTTTAAACATTTTCCATTAGGTGAAAATTCTTCTCTTTTAAGGTCATGAATGTCAGAGCATTTTCCACTCTGCTAAGAGGATATCAGGTTGCTGGATGTTAGATGATGATCTACCCTGCTTCTTGGGCTTCTACCCTTTAGGTAGAAGGGTACTGTTTTTTGCTACTGAATTTCACACTTTGGGACTAGGGTTAACACTAGTCCCAAAACCAGCTCCTGCTCTAAACCTCACAGACACCAGTTGCTTAACTTTTGTTTACTGATGACACAAGAAACTTCTCAAGGTAGAAGTTTTATGCAAGAGCTGGATAAAGTTGTCCAGCTCATTAAAAAAATATTCACAAGTTAACAAAATGAGAGAATTCTGTATTTTGGGGCTTTTAGAGTGGAGGTAAATGTTCCTTTTAGTTTAAAAACTCTTTGTATCAACTGCACTTAACCAGCCCCTGGGACACAGTTTGCCATAACATGCAGACAGGTGACCATAACTACCACGAAGTCCCCTCACAAAAAAAAAAATTCCTTTGACATTTTCTGCTATGTAATCTCTGTTCCCTAACCATAATAAAGGCAAGGAGGTTAGAAACCAAAAGAACAAAGTAGCACATTTAACGACTGTGTCTTGTTAGATCAGTCTACATTTCACCCTCCCACCTAGAAGATGAGAATCATGGAAGCTGGTTTTCAAATGCCGCAAGCAGTTTGTTGGGAAGCAGAGAAGAATAATCTGTAGTGGTGCATTGTTTTATCTGTGTTCTGTTTGTTCATGGTTTGTTCTATGTACCCCCATTTAACTCCCATTTGGTTCATCCCACAGTTGTTTACCCAGTTTCAGTTACATGTCAATCTTTTGTTCCCCCTATCCCTGAGACCTGTCAATCCTGACTCAGCCTCTCCCTGCTTCTGGAAAGTTCCAGGGAGAGCGTCAAATGACTGGCCAGGACATTGGGAAGCCCCTCCTCTCCCCAGAGGATTGGTCCCCTATATTGTCCCTCACCCCTGGAGCCACTCCCAGACCTTTCCTGATTGGTTCTCTCTCTAACCCTTCCCCTTGTTCCTCCCCCAAATAAAAGGTCCTGTCACAGGGAGGTCTGTGCTCTGCCAAGGCAGATGCTCTGAGGAGAAGTTGTCCCCCTTGGGGGTTACAATAAACCTTCAGTGTTAACCCTCCACAGAGTCCTCCTCTCATTTTCCTCGCCGTAGTCATGCCGCTGCTGCTGCAAGAGCTCACAGGATCAGCCTGGTTTGCCAGCGTACTGGGCTGTACCTCACTTCTCATCGGTGTTGTCGACACAGGGCTACAGAAGCAAGTTGGGAGATCTCTCCCAAGCCACCGCAGTGACAATAATCCATCATAACTAGAATGATTTTAGCAATATGGTCATCATCAGAGTCCAGTGTGGCCTAATTTTGGTTAGAGCCGAATGCAACGATAAACTACATGTTTGAGGTAGGAGTGGCTAGTAACTGGGAAGAGTTTAACCACAAAAAAGTATTTTACGTTTCTAATCTAAGGTGATAAATCACCGTTTCCCCTTCAATATCTGCACATTTACAAAAGTGAAACTGGAAGGGTTTTGAGAAAACCATTATTAAATATGAGGGAAAAAATACACTTGCATCCCCCAATAAATTTTAGTACCAAAATGTAGCACAATAAGCATAGTACTCCTCCTAAAATTATGCAAGCTCCTCTACAAAAGTAACATTTCTATTTACCAACAGCCATAAAATCTTTCACTGAAGATATCCTGTTTGTTCTGTCACTCAGCTTTTGTTCCACCTTGAAAAGTTTGTCTATTCAGTTGAAGCCATTTTACCCTAAGAATGCAAGCCAAGGTGTTCTTCTAAGGTGATGTTTATGTTGAACAAAACAGTTTGACTATAGAACTCAGAACAGACTTATATAATGTACTTTCTTAAATAGGGGTTTTTTTTGGTGAGATACCCTGGTACACTGCACAACAGTGTGCACTCAGCTAGCTTTGCTTACAATCAGAGAAAATTGAGATGAGCTCATCCTGATTTCCACTGTCATCACATAATTCATGATCTGTTAGTCTCTGCTAAACAGCAACACAGCATTGAAAGGAGAGGTGTTGTTCTTTGAAAAGGTAATGTTTTAGCACATTTTTGTGTGCTATGTCCTATTATACCAATCGTATTTGAAGAATTCTGGTTTTGCTGCAATGTTTCCATATTCACATTGTTCAGATAGCATTGATAGTCATAACACCATGCATGCTTTTATTATTAGTTTGTTTATTATAGTTATGATGGATGGGAATCCATTATACCTGGCATTGTATTAATAAAGGGGATGGAGCAGTCTTTTCAGGGTCATAATCAGTAATCTAGACACGGTTCAGTAGGAGAACACAAACACCACCACCACAAGTGTGTCTCCTCCTCCAAAAAGCAAATGTTTTTACTCATTTCAGGATAGAGGTACAGACCTCTAGGAAGATAATATTTTACAGGTGCCACTATATAAGTTAAATAAAAGAGTAAATGTTACTTATGACCTTGCAGGCAGAAGTGCTGCCCCATGACCTCACACCTTACAAAGCACAAGAGAAGGCACATTAGAGAACCATCAGTGAACCCTCTTGGACAGGAGAGCACAAAACTTCAGGCACATCTTGCACCTCACTACACGAGAGAACACAACTAGAGGGAACTAAGGAATCGGAATTTACACGTGTTTTTCCACAGCACAGAGAGAAGTATTTGTTTTGGGAGCATGGGGAGGACTAAGGAAGCAGAGGAAGAAGGTAGCAGTGGATTTACTTCGCAGCACCTTAGGAGTAATGGGAAGGTAGAGAAAGCTAATCAATCCCTTCACTTCTGTGGCTAAGAAAACTCCTCCTGTTTGAAGCTTCTGACTGTTCTCTCCTGATTTTATAAGACTTTTTCCTTCTAACAGAAAACATGCATTTCTAAGCACATTTTATATTTTGTATTTTTATACAATATGAAATAATAATCCACCTGTCTATTTTAGATGATCCAAGCCTTCAAAATTTCTTTGGTTCTCCATCTTCAAAGATCTAAGTTTACATTAAGTTCAGCATTATCCCACTGGGGACAACTTCAACTCATAATTGCTATCATTGAGTTGCATGGCCTGCACCTCAAGTATGCAAGATTTGCCACTGGTAAAAGGAGAGAAAAAGAAAAAAAAGAAAAAAAAAAAAAAAAGAAAAACCAAAAGAAAAAAAAACACCTTGACCCATCATATTCTGATGTTTAAAATGCAGAAACATCTGCTAGAATCATATTGAGCTGAGGTTAGGAGTATGGGAGCCTGCAGTTGATCAGCACTGCCCTAGGTGTCACGGAGGCCAATGGGAATTACACTAAGAGGGTTTCAGTAGACAAGGGCGTAATTCAGTCAGCTTTAAAAAAATCCATGAAACAGAAGCCTAACTTTTTCTTTCTTTTTTTTACTTTCAGCCTCCTACTCCTTCCTTTCTGACTTTTGAGCCATTTGCTCTTTTGAGTATATTATCAGAGGTGGAGGCCTCTACATTCCCATGCTGGCTGAACTTCAAAACAAATGCCATTCTATCTAATAATTTTACCATCATTAATTTTTTTACCTAAGAAGAGCATTTTTAAAGTAAGTTTAAAACAAAGTATATATAGTTTGTCAAGATCACCAATTGCAGGGTACAATCTTTTCTATTCCTTGTATTTTCTAACATTGCAAATAAAGTTGTGCAATAGAAAGCAGACAGAAAGTGTTTAATACTTAGTAGATAGCATATTCACTTCTTCCTCTTTATCTAGAAGTTAAGATTGCTGAACTGCTCAGTAATTGAAATTCAGATAAAAATAACAAGCTTTCTTAGAAAAATTTAACCCCTAACAGATTTATACATAAAAAAAGGAAAAACATTTTAATTTAAAGATATTTATTTAAAAGAAAGAAGGAAATAATGGAAGAAGTAACGGCAATGATTTTCAACTGCAATTGTTTCTTCAAATTTTCATTCACATTACAAAAGGCTAGAGTACTCTGGATCTCCACATCCTCCAAGCAGTTTGAAACAACTGTAAACCTGAAACACTGTTAATCCTGCCTGTCTTCTAAGTGGTTAAATCACTAGAGAATGTCATGTAACTCTCATATCTCACTTATAACCTACACTTTAAACCAACCATTTTGTCACTTACATCATCTTGTAAATCCACTTATACACTATATGGCAACAGAAGACACAAAAGGCCATTCGAAGTGCAGCCATCAATTTTTCCATATTCTATTAGTGGACTTAATATAACGAGTTCTTAAAAAAAATAAAATTGAAAAGGGGTTAGAAATCATCACTATGTGTATTTCAGTGAAAGTGAGCAATGTGGGAGGAAAGAGCTAATACTGCAGATAGAAAAAAAATATTTAGGAACACAGGTCAAGAACAGCCAAAGAGTATAAAGAAGTCCATGAAGAGACAGCTCTTGTCTATGAATTTGTCTAACCCCTTTTGGAATGATGTCCGAGCTGATGTCTCTGTGGAAGCAAGTTCCAGAAGGTCATCAACCAATCACTCCACAAAGCGCTTCTCCCCTTCAAGTCGATCACTGATTAAATTCAGCAAGTGCCTGATACTCCTCATGCTGGGAGATCTGGCTAAACTCTGCATTGAGTTTATGCCTTCCTTTCTGATTCTTCAAACTTCAAACATATCCTCCCCCCCTGCCTTTCCCTCCCCACAGTCACGAGTCTTTTAAGTCTCTCCCTCATAAAGCAGCTGCAGGATCCCCTTGATCTTTCTACTATTCAGGTCCTGCGGAAAGCATTGAACCCCTGAAAAGTATTGTAGAATTTCCAATATAAAATGTTTACTGGAGCACTGGCTGCTATTTTTCTACTGCACCAAGGTACCAGAATGGGTAAAAAACAATGGTAACAAAACTGGAAAGCAAAGTGTACTCCTAGGATACAGAAGGGGAATGACCATCAAATTCTCCTTCTGCTACCAGGTGCCTCAAATCATGTGGATCAAAGGAACCTGAGAATCCACTTGTATAACTAGAGACAAAATCCATGTGAAATGAAGAAAACAAGCCAGACTTGTTTTCTAACTCAGAAAAGTATACTTAATTATTAACCATAATATGCATTGTCTGGAATATGATTGAACTCCGGGTTTGCCTTCAGACAATGCCTCTGTGACATAAGCACTGCTACCTTTCCATAACAGAGAGGAAGGCATTGTCTCCCTGGAAAGACTTAGGAAAGGTTGCTACTGCCTTCTCCCACTGTCTAAAGGGGACAAGAAACAATGGGAGAGGATCCAACTTCCTTTACTCACATATTGATATAAAAGCAGGCAAAACAGTCTCTCATGTCACAGTTTGTAGAAATCCTAAACTGATCTTACTAACCTTCAACAGCAGGTGACAACCTATTTTGAAAGTAAATTATGACCTTAAAAAGAACAAAATGAAAAAAAGACATTTGCTTTCCATGCTGATGAAATTCCAAACATTATGTGTCTTATAGGAAAAAAAATAAAGCATATTCTATTCTTTATATACTATCCTCCTGAACATAAGAGACTCTCAAGTAAGTAGGAACTTGGTGACACTCATATGTCTTTAAGAGAAGCACTGTGACAAGTAAACAGCTCACTCATTCTATTTTCACAGAGAGAAACATTTTATTGCTTAGTGCCCCTTCGTTGTTTACAAAAGAAAAACATCTTTTCATTTTAGTCAAGAAAGCTTCTGTTCCAGAGAACAAAGCCTTCATTTGGCCTTCTCTAATCTTTATGGTGTTTGCAAGTTGGTGTCAAAAATGTTAGTCAAGGCATGCTGTGTTACAGGTCTGTTGGGCAAAAACAGTCACAAGAGACTTTCCACCCAAGTTAGGAGACCACATTACCATTCTAACTACTTCCTATGGAAGTCACAGTTGTATCAACATCCTGCTGTTTTGTTTGTATTTAACTTGGGATATGACTCTCTACACTCTCAGCATGAATCCTGCAATTAAATTGAAGCAGTCCATAGGTTACTAAAAAACAGTCTAGTGTTCTGCATTTGAAACAGTACAATTTTTGAGACAATAAACTTGCTATCTGAACATGTTTATAGTATACATTACCACAGTTGAAACAAGTCAAAATAATCTTTCTAATAAAATTATAAAAAAAGTAAACTTCTTCCTGAAAAATATCTTTTCTTTACAGCTATTTATACAGTGTTCTGTTATCTAACCTATTGACTAAAGACATGTTAAAGAATTCACATTAGAGAAATTATCATAGATATCCTTCTCCAAATATAAGCTGAAATACAAGTGGAAAAGTAGAAAAAAATAAAATTATTCTTCTTTCAAAATAATACTTTATTAATAATATAAGAAATCTGACCCTTGTTGTGTTTGCTTAAATTTCAAAGAGACTCATGTATCCACGACTGCTCATTCAGCCTAGAACTATTGCCAAGGTAGATGCTGGCTGTTTTTACAATATACCAGCATTTAAAAAGGAGCATAAACTAAGCAACTTTGCCCACACCTTTTGGTGAGGGAAGAGAACTGATTATCTCCCTTCCTGCTTTTCTTTTGGAAAAGATGGGTGCAGAGGAAAGCTCTGCCTGACTGTAACACAGAAAGCACGCGGGTCTGTAGGGAAACCATCCTTTTAAGTGGTTTTAAAAAGTGAGTTCCACACATTTCATAAAGCAGTCCCAACCCTAAATCACTTTGCCAATTTCTCCTACCTTCCTATAATCCTTTCCACATCCTTCATGCTGTATGGAAGAACCCAAAGAAAGGAAATTAACTTCATGCAAATAGAGTCCTTGCAATTTCATCAGGGGTTTTCCTGTCAATGAGTGTCATACCTCTGGTCTGTGCTTGCCCTGAACAGGTGAATTGCATACATAATTACTCTGAAACATTCCAGATGCACTGGATTTACTACTCACACGGAGATATCAGAAGCACTTTTCACCCACAGCAATGAGGAAGAAACCACTCTCCTATGGGTGTCAGAACCTCGTAGGGTTGAGCAATTAGGACATAAATAAAGGCAAACATGTTGAGTTCCCTTCCCTGGTGTCAGTTTCAGATGGTGATGGATGGAAATAGTAATAGGATAATGTAAGGCAGGGACATGAGCTGATTTGTCCAGGTGCTGGAAACACATCTAGATAGATTCTCTGGACATCCAACGACTCTTGTCAGAGCTGCAACTCCTGCTGAGCTGCTACACAGATGTGAAATCCCCAACTTCTACTCCAGTAAAATTTATAGATGGAAAAAAAGGGGTATGTCTGCAGAAAACCAGATTAATAGTAAACTTTCCTATACTTATGGCACTGGTACTTCATAAAGAATTTTGACTTCTGTACAAATTCTGACTCTTTAGTTTTACATTTTATACAGTCTCTTCCTTAGGCTGTGACCCCTGACTTCCAGAATCCATTCAAAGACCCTCTCCATCCCTGCAATATCCTGAGAAGTCCACTTGAAGTCATTTGTATACTTCTCCATGCCTGAAACTGTTGCTCTGCAAGGCAGGAGGGCAACAGTCAGACCAGGTGACAGACAAGGGGACAAAGCACATTCTCCTCCCAACAGGAAAAGCTTCCTCCTCATCCCTTGGAGCTGCTCATTCTCAGTTTGTCGAACCAAGCAGCTCCAGACCATGGTCTTGCACCCAAGACTGGCATCTAGTGGCAAATCCAAGTGCCCTCTCCTTGTCTGGCAGAGCAGCTGAAACCACTGACCCGGCAGGCAAAGGGCACAGTGTGTTCAGCACTTCTGCACAGAGAGCTGCTGGGACTGAATGCTCAGTGGAAAAAACATTTTATTCCCTTCTTCCCTTAACTATTTCATCCCTAACTATACACAGGTACTGTTAAATGAATAAAACTACTTAAAAACAAAGATAAGCAATATTCATTTATTATTTTCAGTGGAAAAATGGTGACTGTACTTAAACAAAGGAAGGGATGTTTAACTTTATACTGTTACTGTAAGCAAGTTTACTGCAAAATCTAATTTAAAATATCTTTTTTGGACAGCACAGCAATGTTCTGTTTTTCTTACTTATAAAATAACTAGTAGCTGGGTTTTCCTTAGAAGATCTTTAATGCTTCATTACTAAGCATCTGATTTATTCCACATAAGGGAAAATATATTTTCTTCTGGAAATTTGTAGTGAATTTCAGAGCGAAGTCACTTCCAACAAAACTGGTTTAGCAATACCCACAGGTGATGGCATGAACTCTACTAAAGGCAAAGAAATTGCCTTTCAAACTCTTGGCAAGCATTTAATTCAGGATACTCTGAAAGCTTCAGAGCATTAAGTATGCTGAGTTAACAGAGGAAACACTCAATAATTAACAACTAAATCTCAAAAATTAAGACTTGTCAGATCTTCAGGTCAAAACATGAAGTTCGGTCTTTTGGGGGATTAATCACATGGCCACTCACTAAATGCAGTGTTCGTCACATAGAACTAAGTCACTGAAAGATCACCAAATTAATGCAAAACCACAATGAAATCTTTTCTAACTTTTGTATTTAATTCTATTGTATTTAAGCAATAAATAGAGTAAACATCACAGAAAGTTAATTTAAAGATTATCAACCAAGAAAACACTAAATTTTCATAGCAAAGTTAGGGAGGAGCTTGGGTGTTGTAGTTTTGTGTTTTCTTTCTAACTTTAGAGGCTGCACTTGAAGATAAAATGCATATAATTTAAAACTTGAACTTACAAAAAGAGTGACAATCATTTTTATATCTTTTCCACCACATGCCATTAGACTTTCTTTTATGACTTTTGGCTCTCCAGGTCAAACTTTATGTCTTCCAAAGAGAAAATAATTTTGACCATTTCTAAAAAGACGATCTGTCCCATGGTGCAAAACCCACTTTCCATGAGGGCAGGCATTTATTTCACATACATATATATATATAAGGCAATTTTAATATTATATAAATACTCATTTATCTATCTATACAGCTACCTAATTTTGTTACAAGCAGGTTTATGAGTTTTGGAAGGAACCACCACATAGGAAAGGAGATCTGTATGAAAGCATTGTGGTCATGAAAGTATGCTCCATAAATACGGCATTTCTGAAACATCTGACAAACCACCACATCACAGTGTTGAAACTTCTCCTACCCTCAAGCTCTTCATGTTACAAAATGAATAAGCTTTTCTAGGCAAGCCTTGTGAAGTTCTCACAAGGTTGTGCTCCTACTTGTGGACTCTCAGAAAACAAAAACAATGTCTGGAAAAAGTAGTCTTAGGATATATTTCTAACTACTATATTTAAAGTTCAGGCCAACTGAAATATTTCTATGTATGATAAATACATTTTTTTAAACAAACATTACCAAGCTTTTGTCACGCTATGCAATACAGATTTTTTGAAAGTATCACTTACTAAAAAATAAAAAGTTCATTGATTTTTTTTATGCTCAGAGATAGAAAGAGCAAAAGCAACAAGACAATTAGACAAAATGATGGATTTCAGCACATGCTGCATTTTACTGTTAACATGTATGTATAACTTCCATTAATGTCAGTATGAGTTATGTCTGCACTGCTAAAATAATACCACCATAACAAAAATATTTCCTCCAGAACTAATAAAGCAATATTTTAATAGACATTTCAGAAAAAAAATCACATATTCAGAAAGTAACATGTAAATGCAACTCCTTCAAACCTACACTTTCAAACTCTTTATAACAAACCTCATTTTTTCACAAATTGGCATCAAGTTAAGAAAGTGTTGATTTTGTCAAACTACCTTTCATTTAATGAGTACTTACCTTGTTTCCAGTTCAAAAAGACCAACCAGATATGAACAAGACTAAGCTGCTATCCATTTTATTCTAAATTTCCATGTATAACCAAATTTATATGGGAACAAGAAATGACAATTGAAGAAGTTATCTAAAACTGACAGCTGATTGTGGACAGTAAATTAAGGTGGATCTTGACACTGACAGCCAGATGGGCCTAGAATGAAGAGTTATGGTTGGAACATGAACGTAACATAAGCATAGGAAATCATCATGAATGTGCTTAAACACACACTTCATGCCTATTTAACTGGAAACTAGTAGCCAAAAACTGTAATCACTCAATCTTGAATTTTTTAAACAATAAATAGAAATTACAGTCAATGTTTCCAATTAATAAGTTACCTTAAAATGCCAGAGATAAGACACAATTTTTATTATATTATTACAACACAGAATTATCATTATTCTGTCTGCAGATGTCTTGTTCATTTAAAAAAAAAAAAGTATCGAATATATTCTGTCAGAGTGCATTATAAAGTTTGCTTCACTTATTTCAGTGAGCAATTGCAAAAATTACACTACTGTAATGAAATATCTGAATCGTTTCTAAAATAACATTTATGAACAGAATCATAGAATAGTTTGGGTTTGAAGGGACCCTGAACATCATCTACTTCCCATATCCCTGCCATGGGAGGAACACCTTCGACTACACCAGGTTGTTAATTATATTACTTTAGTTTTAGAATTTATACTGAAAAACACTCTGTATGTTTATATATCATTTTAAATTCCACATTATTCCTAACTAGGATCTTTGCTACTGAGTCTTTCACCTCTAATACCACTCACCCAGCCCTTCTTTCATAAAATACAACAGCTTTTGTCAAAATGAGTTCTACCTCATCAGTTTTTGCCAACCTCATTTTCCAGATTGTTCTGTGAGGGTTTTTGTACCAAATTTTTAAAGTCACATTAACAGAATTAAAAGATTTTTCCTCTATTTTGTTCAGCAATTGTTAATTATCATTTAAAAAATAATAATCTTATGATTAGGGGAAAAAAGGACACTTGAGGAAACAGACCAAAGCACTATACAAAAAATAGATGACTGGCACTGAGCATCTGAGTTATGATGGGACAATTAATATGTACATATAATGAAAAAATTTAAAAATAATTTTAAAAAAACCTTTAACAATGTACCTATTATAGAATATAATGTAACATAAGTATTCTAATTCATATGTGATTCCATTTTGCTGTATGTAGACCTCAAGTCAAAACCAGAAATTCTTTACATATCCCTGGAAACATCTGTGCTTCCAATACAGTATTTCTGCACCTGTATTACATGGCAGACATTCTTAAAATCCTGCTAAGTAGGTGACTCCATTTCCACTTTGTCTTATTTACAGCAACATTACAAAACCCATTTTTTCTGATTATTTCCCTTCCTCTAAAATGAAAGGATAACTATAACAATTGACCTGAAGTTATATATGGCTTCCTCCCTCTAAAATACTGTTTTAAGATTACAACTGTGAACTTTCTTTGTTGAATGTTAACTACACAATTACCAGCCTAGCCAAGTCATAGCAGGTTCACCCTTTTTGCCAATTTTAAAGATCATATCAGAACTTTAATGCCCCCTAATTACAGATATTTACTTTTCTTTGTGTGGAGGAAGTTAGATTTAAATTATATGTCTCTATTCCTTTTTCATTCTGAACACATATACACAGTTATAAAGTGTATGCAAAAACCTCTTTGTTAGTTTGGGGATGTTTTTAACCAATTCAAAGCAATAAGCTTTGCACCATCAATAGAAAGTTAGTAACTCCCTTCCCTTGAATGTGACACTGGCAGAGATTCCAGCATTGCATTCCCACTGAGAGATGGGGCTTTAGATTCCCAGTTTATCATAGAAGTTATATAGTGCTGATATTTTTATTTGCATGTAACAAAGGACAACTTACAAAAATGTTGAGTACTTCTAAAATGAAGATTTTTGCACTTCCATGTGTTTAAACTAATTTAAGTGTCTTAACTATTAAAAGTCCTTAGATTAAGACGTAAATATGTGCAGAGAAAAATAAAAAATAACCCATCAAAACCTTCTCCTATGGCAAAAGTAATTATTTTCCTTTTTTTTCCCTAGAAATGAGAGAAATCAAGGTACTTACTTCATTTCGAGAATTTCTTCAAGCTGTTTCCTTCGCTCTATTCTCAGGTTAGCCAGATGTGCTTCTTTTTCAGCCAAAGACTGCTGTGTTGAGGCAAGACGGGCTTTGGTAGAATCTAATTCTTGTCTAGTCTTTTCCAGTGCATTCATCAGCTCTTCTACCTAAGAGAGAGGACATTTTAAACTCCATATTCTTTACAACAAGAAAATATTAAATCCATATAAATACGGGGGGCGGGGGGGGGAAGGAACACACTGAAGGAATTATTTCCTGTCAATGGCTGTTCATATCTCTTCCTATCATAACTGCTTCAAAAACTAACAGTGGTGTTTCAAAATAAAAATAAAAATAAAAAAAAACCAAAACCAAAAAAACCCTCAAAGTTTCCACGAATCCATTAGTAATAAACAATATTTATACAAAATAGAACTAACACAGATCACCAGAAATCTATTTAACCTGGGCCACTGCCACATACAGATACAATTTATAAATATGTCCTGCACCATTTGCATTATTTAAATTCGGGGTGGTGGTAACTCATCATAGAAGTAATTTTAGAGATTTTAAATGCAGTTATAGATGGATGTTTTAATATAAAAGTGTTCATGAAAACCCAACATTTTTCATAAAAAATGCACACCTTTGCAAAACAGGTTGCCCAGGGAAACCGTAAACTCTCCAGTCCTTGAGTATTTTAAGATTTTGATTGAATGAAGCCTGTAGAATCTGATCCAACTCTGAAGTTACTCCTGCTTTGAGTAGGGGTTTATAGTGCATTGCCTCAAGTGATCCCTTCTAATCAAATTATTCTATCATCCTGAACTTTAAAGATCTGTAACTTCTCTAACAACAATCAAGTTATTTTCCTCCTGATAACTGTGAGAAGCTCTGAAGCATGAAATGTAGGAAAGTTGTGGTGATCCCACTCTCCTTAGCATGGAGAAATGTCCTGGAGAAATTTAAAGAATATACTAAAGAATTGAAACTATACAATGACACCTGTCTGGCAGCAGAAGCTTTACTTGTGGGGTGAATCATTTTATGTGAACGGCCTCCAGTGACCACCATGCCAGTGGGATTTCCCTCCCTTCAAATGATACAGTTTACACAAACTGAAATAATTTTTTTTTTTTTAGTGAGACATAATGATTTGAATAATGAATATCCTATTTCCTGTCCTATTTTCTTTCTCACCTCCTTTGTCCAAATATTATTATTTTATAAGCTAGAAAGCACTTCAGGGAGAACTTCTAAATTAAATAAAATAAAATGAGGAAGAGGATATATTCCATTCATGCATGTTATGCAAAGCATTGAAAGGAGTTCAATTTTGCTATGAAGTGAAAAGTCTGACAAAATTCCACAGTGCTCATATCATCAGTGAGCCTACTTCTCCAAAGCTCATGCTTAACTGTTGTTCTGTAAAGCCTCCTAGCAAGAAATCAGTGCTTATATGCCACATTTTGTTTTGATTCCAATATACACTGGCTTCTATTTAAAAAGTTAAATAAAAATACAAATAAATAATAGAGTTGTCATGAATTATGAGGACTCACAGCCTGTTTGCCAATGATACACTGATTACTTACTCCTTCCACACCATCTATACAAACACTCTAGTAAGATCAATTAAATACTAGAACGGGTCTGATACCCCGCAGTGCATAAGAAGCTGTATTTCATGAACGCAGATCAGAATTACCAATAGTATTGAAACTACTGATGTTCAGGCTTCCACTCAGAAAGTTAAAGCAGTGTAATGGTGATATCAATGAAATAGTAAGGAGTGCAAATCGTGAGTCTCTGCAGATGCAAGATTCCAGTGAAGAAACCATGAAGAAGGATGATGACTTCAGATATCTTTGTAAAATGACTATCTAGTGAACGTTCATAGTAGAAGCAGCAAAGAGAACATATACATGAGGGACAAAAAGAAATAAAAAGCTGGATTTGCACTTAAATCCCATTAAAAAAAAAAAAAAAAAAGAATTAACAGGCCAGAAGGAAAGAGTCAGATCATATTTCTTTAAAAACAGATTCAATTTCTAACATAACACCAGGTACTTCATCTTCTGCTTTAGTGCAAGAACATAAACCCATGTTGTCTCCATCAACTACAAGACTCAACTACTAAAACATATGATATTTCTAACTGTTTTCCGGGATATTTCTTAGGCTTTTCCTTGTACTTTTTAAAAACCGCATCTAGTTTCTGCTGAGCATCCACTCTAACACTTAAATCCACATAACAGATCTTAATGGAAACTGTAGTAAGGATCGGAACTGAGAAGTCATTAATTCATACAGACACCAGCTTTTAGACAGTTTAAACACCAAGACGCTCCTGACTTGCAGATTTCTGGGGCAAATGAGAATGTAACAAAGCAGAACTCTTGCACTTCTGTATTTTTAATATCATTGTGCTCCCTTTCCGTGTTCTCAGTTGGGTACCCAACCTGATGATTGACTGAATCCTCACCCAAGCTCATATCACATATATCACATAATTTACATTTCAAAACATTTAAGAGAATCAAAGACTTGTGGAAAACAAAGCTGTGGATTTATTATTGTCTATTAATAACATACTCTTACATTACTAGACAAAAGAGATCAAAGTTTAAAAGAGAAGGAAAAAAAACTTTTAAAACTTAAATATGAAAACTTTTTCAAACCACAAATCATTAACGCGTGTCAACTTGAAAGTTTTATTTTCATTTACACTTTCAACACAATATTTGCTAGTTCTTCCTTCATTTTTTGAGTGTGACCCAAGTTCATGGTTGCACGTTTTCCTAGTTAACGGTCCTACCAAAACCTACAGCTGAATTCAACTGGCAGGCATGTGCACAAGAAACGGATTTCTTTTTTAAAAATCAACTCCTATCAAATGTAAATGTGCGAATGTTGAAGTTGCACAAATGATCCTCTTGCCATGTTAATTATATAGCTGTAGCAGATGCATTACAATGGAAAATTAACAACTGAAGGCAGTATTACAGATGGAAATTCTGGTTTTGGACAATCCCTGCCCCAGTCCAGCAGCACCACCTGGCACAGACAGAGGCACTGGGGGCAGTTCCCACCTGGAAGATGCTCCCTTTTCCCTGCCCTATCCCTCAGTAAATGCTCCTAATCTCAAACCCTGCACGTTTTGAATTCCCAGGAATACAAGTTTTGAAAGAGTTTACAGTGAGAACCTCAGTGAATACACTTAGCTGAGTATTTTATGCCCTGAATATGTTATTAGCTGGGTTTTCTTCCCTTTTGCAAGACAAGGGCCTCATTTTATCCTTTGCATTTTGTAATAAAAGCCTTTTTTTTTCATACTTTCAGAAAGAGCTTAACTGACCTCGGCACTTTGAGGATTTTATTAAAATCTGCGCTAGAATTAAGTTTACATTTCGGAATGGCAGAAACCCAGCAAAATAAACTACAGTAATTGTTTCTTAGTTTTGAGTGTATTTTCAATGAACACTTTCTACTTGTTCTGCAGCTTCACATTTTTAAGTGCTATCAGCAGTGTTTCACACCAAGATAAGAAAAGAAAAAGAAATTACTGTGGCTGAAGAATACATCTGCGTTACCAGATTCTGCAAATTAAAGGAGGTTAGAGTTCAAATGAATGACAGTTTATTAAAAATGCCCTGGAGCATTCTTAATTCCAGATTGGATTCGGCTCAGTACAACTCAGGCTAACATAATACTGTTCCAGTTTGTGGGAATGAAGAGGGGGAGGGATAACTGCATGTTTTCTCAGTTCAAGTATAATATATTTCTGCAGGATGACGAAGAGCTGGCAACATTCCAGCAGTCAAGGTTAGTGTGGTTAGTACTACTACCTTTAAAGGGTTGACACTTCATTTCGGCAACAATATTGGTGATAAATACAAGAGTTTGGGATTTCCCTAACTGACTTTTTCAAGTATCAGTAGCTATACAAAAATTTCATACCTATTTTATTTTAAAACCTAATCTTGTGTCAGCACACAGATAATTTATTAATTTTACATAGTAAAAGGAAAGAAAAAAATCCATTTATTTAGAGATTCTTTTACTTTAATATTAAAATATTAACCATTACATTTTTTTTAAGTTTAAAAATTACATTCATTCAGTAAAGCTGGATGCATTTTGAGAAAAAGTCATTCAGTGTAAGAATCCATCCAGTTGTTTTGAAAAGGTTTTTTTTTTTCCATTTCCTAAGGAAATGCCTTTTTTTCTCTACTCCAAGTTACACACTATATAAATTTCAGTTATCTCCAGCTCTGTGAAGATTAATGTAATAAAAATAATATTTGGGGTTTTCCTCCAAGATTAAGCATGAGATTGTAAAAAAGGGAAGACTATAATCCTCAAAATTTCTCTTTGTGGCTTTCCTACAAATTTATTCTGTCACTGGACTAAGAGGGCATAGAAAACACATTCACAGAGATGAGGGAAAACAGATAAAAGCCGGAATTTGTAAACAGCAAATATCCACCTACCAGCTCTTTCGACTCTCAGGCTGGACATCTCTGACATTAACACATTGCCTCTGCCTCGCACAGGGAAGGTGAGTGTCAGGCATGCCAGGATCCTGTCCCAGCAGCTGCTGGCCATGCAGGGAACCACTTTATCTCATGGCTAATTCAATTAGACACCTACAGAAGGGCCAGCACCAGTCACGTGGACCTACCGCTTTTAAAATTGCCAGTGCTGTCCTGCAATATGGTTTGTAAATACATTGTTTCTTCCTGTTTCCAATGCAAATTTCTCCAGTGCGCAACTGCCTCAACAGTTGATTACAAAGGTGCTTTCACAAAAACAAACACACACAGCAAAGTGTCATCCTGAGCTTTGCAAGACATGGAAATAAACTCTTTTGTCACCCTCCCCTCTTCTCTCTTCCCATCCCATTTGTCATCTATAGACAAATTCCTCACCTCCGGGAACTTCCATCACAGTTCTTAAACCCAGGAAACAGGTCTAACAAAACCGGTACAATTATGGAGGCTGATGCTCCTGAACTTTTCCAAACAAAGAAGTTAGACATATGTTGTGTCTCAAAACTTTGGAAATTGTCAGAGAAGAAAAAAAGTATCCATACTCTAGAATGCACAAAAGCTTTAAAATAAACACACAAGTAAAGGATTTGACAGAATATTACGCAGAATTCATGAATTCCAGGTTGGTTTTTCAACTTGTAAAAGACTGGACACATAGGGCTCAGTGACATCAGCCAGCAATGCTCAACACTAAGTTTAATACGAAGCACTGAAGCAGCAGTCCCCAGGGAAGGGCCACGTCCTTTGGAACACAACACAATTATCAAATGGGATGCCATGCTGCAGAATTTGACATCAAAACCTCACTGAGATTACCTCAATACCAAAAGTAGGAGTTAAAGTATTTTAATCCCCCTGCTAAGAGCTATGTTAAGAATACACAAGGTTTTGTTTCATTAAGATAAACAAGAGACACAGCATAGAGAGGGCACATATTTCCCATCCACACCTGCAGGGACCACAGTCAGGGAGAGAAGGTTCTTTAGCTTCCTTAGTATTTCCTTGCTGGCTGTCACATGGTAGTTACCAGTCACGTTAATTTATATAAGCACAGTGTTATGACATAGACATATGTCCATCTCTACATAGAATTATTCTGGAATTTAGTGGATTCCCATAGCTTAAAATAAATAGATATCTTAAGTAAAAAGATTACTAATGCTGTGGTCTTCATTAAGTTAATTTAAGATTTTGCAAGAAAGTTCTGGGAGCTGTATTCAAGGGGTTCACTTTTCTGGTACTGGCAGTTAGAACATTGATTATCTTATTCCAAGCTTCAGTAATTAAATAAAATATAGAACCACATCAATATCATTCTTGGATTCATTATCTGTGATTTGGTTTTCCAATTAATATAGTGATTTCACCTATAACTGAAAAACATGATTAAATAATTTTGGAAAATACTGGTCATAATCACTTAAATAGAGAAATAATCAGTTTAAAAAGCCAAACCAACGACTAAAAGCAACACCTTTTTTTTAATTAAATCAAACAAAATTGTGATCTAATAATAGTAACCTCTGTACTCTAGGTTCATGTTCCTAGACAGGTGAAAACGAAAGCTATTCTCAAGTACAAACAAAAATTATGCTTCCTCTACAGTCCCAGGAATACTGTAATCTATTTAACCACTTCATCTTGTGAAACACAACTGGCCCCCAGTTACAGTATTTTCACTTAGCTTCAGCTAAAATACACTATATGACAACCCACTGACAAAATGTGAATGTGACCTTCTGAAAAGGATGGGCAAGAGAACAGAGTACTCCTCTCAGATGCAGCTGGGATGTTTTGTCCCAAATAGAAGCTTTTTCACCAATAGCAAAACACTGTTATATATATATGATGAAGCAAATAACAGCACATTCTGATATTTCAAGGCTATATACATTTAAAAATAAAACATAAAAACCAGACCTCAGACCATGTCAATAAAAACACAGTATTCAAAGTGCTGCAAGAATCAGTCAACAACTGTTCTTTTTCCAAGGCAAATTTCATCCTGACAAGGCCTAATTCACACTTGTCCCCATTCAACTCAGTCACCCAGACATGTTCTGCGATGGAAACAAGACCAAGCACCTGAGCAACTGTGCAAGTCCATTTTTTAAAGGAAAAAAAAAAAAAAAGGAGCATCCTTTTATTTTTGTTTTTACTTTGAAAATTAGTTATTTCATTGACATGTCTTGTTAATTTTCTCCCCTTTTCCACTGAGCTTCATCTGAGCAAGTCTATGATCTTTTTAATCAGTTAGTAGCCTTAGCTCTGCTCTTACACTTATTTGACACTGTCCAAACCTAACTAGAAAAGTAGCATGAAAAGTGTTTTATAGTTGTGCAAGTGAAAGCAAATTTGATATAATGTACTGATAAATTACAGAGCTGAATCTAATGTTTTCAGAAGAATAAAAGTAAAGTAAATTGAGTTGACTATTGAACATATGCTGATTTCAGTAGGACACTCAATTGTCCTACAGGATATTGTATCTGGAGGAGAACACTTATGGGCTGAAAACAATTAGGCTGTGTGATTTTGGTGTTGAGTCCTTTCAGATAAACCATGCAAGCAGAGCAGAGCAACTCTTTAGCTGGTGTTAAAGCCCAGCGCTGTCAGAGCAGCCTCCCTGGTTAATGTCAATAGCACTGCGTATAAAAGGTGACTAAAGTGTGTACAAATGTTGATCTTTGGAGAAGGCATGCCTAGAATCATGCACACATCTACTATTTCATCCACCAGGTCAGCTTCTGGGAGAAAGGGCAAATTAGGAGTTTTCTTGACAAAAGTTGATTCTTAGCACGCTTGTTAGGTTACACTGCACAAAGCTATTTCCCCACTGCTCTTAATCCATAATCCCAATATATTATTAAAGTTAGAAATGCTTCCTTAGAATGTATCCAAACACAGCAGGGATTCACATGCTGTGTGTAAAGTCTTACTGCAAACAGGTAGTTTACGTAAGTAAGAGTTTTCCACAGCCTGAATTGTGCTTACATATTTTGAAATAGCAAGACTTATTAAAGTAAAAATGTTATTGTATAAAAACACTTGTATAATTTTATGTGAGAAATTTCAGAAAAAACAATTTCCTAACAAGGTTTGACACAGTGAATATTAATTAATTATATTAAGAGGCAGCAATATAAAGATTCATGTAACTGATTGAAAGGTATAGCTTCTGCATCTAAAAATTTCATGCCATTTTTAAAAGTCCTGTGACTTTAAAAGTTCATGTGATTACTGAATGCCCAAGGAAGACACATCTGTGGTCGTCTCTTAGTACAGATAATATTGCCCTGCTTACTTAATCCTATGACATTTTTGCTATAAAATTATTTATGTGATATTTTATTGGCTTGGCATCCTTAAAAACTAGTATTATCTCCTATTGTATATAGTGCATTATCAACTACATCAATAACTTTAAGAAAAGCCAAGTATGTCTGTCATGAAAGAGCCAAGTTTTAGCTCTAGCCCACCCAGTTATAGATCACTCTTAATATGAAAAATTTTAATACTTGGTATAGAAATTGATAGTTACAACCAGACTCGAATTTATTCAGAGACATGGGGAAAGTACTGGAGAACACATGGAGCAGAACTACAAACAGTTGATGAATTTAGTTGTTTCAGATACAGAAAGAACACAAGCAACAAAAGTTTACTAATAGGGTAATATAATAATTTTTTTAAAAAAAGCAACTGAAAGCAGCTTGGGAGAGTCACTTCAGGAAGAGAGCAGTCAATAGGAACAGAACTGAAGCGCGTATGAGGCTGTCCAGGGGAGGGCAGCCAATGGGACAGTCAGGGAGGCCTGAGGGGGACAACAAAATGTCTGACAACTGGACTCCATTATTAACACATGATAAGCTAGGAATGATCACATGATGGAGCAAAAATATCAACCCAGAATTTGTCAACAGGAATTCCTCCATGAAGGCAGTTCACAGTCAGCATGTCAATTTTTCAGAGCACTAAAGAGAAATCTTGCTCAATCTGAAGCTCCCTGTCCATGAAACTACTCCCTGTCCATGCAGCTACTACACAGAACCATCTCACTGGGTACATCAATGCCAGATCACAGTGCCTCCCTCAACTGACATGGGAGAGAGAAATTCCCTGTGGGTGGAAGAAGCAGGACTCAAGGGGCCAGGATGCTGAGCTGAATTCAACAGCCCCAGGAAACAGAACTTGTGTGAAAAGGGAGCCAGATGGAGGTGGTGCTGCAGGCACAGCTGCCTCTAGAAGCAGCACCGCCAGCACTTGGTAAACGCCAAGGGCAGGAACAGAGCCCTTTAATGCCTCCACAGCACTGCAGCCACACGAGCTCAGGAGGAAACTGTGCAGCAACTGAATAGGTCCTTCCACATAACTGCACAGCCACACAAGTGCTGCAAAGGGGCAGAGAGACAGAATGTGCACAATTCCACACATACACATTATGTAGAAAAGAAACTGTAAGAATGGTTTGCTGTGATTACAGAGGTGGGCGAGGAAAATCAGGTTGGGGAGAGAACACTGACAAGTGTAGGAAGATAGCCAAAGAAATAGCATCCTTCCAAAACTGAACATTTTTTTCTCAACAACTATTTGAAGGAAAAGGAAGTAAAAGATTTCAGAACAATGGTTTTATACCAGTTTAGCTCCTGAAAAGTTCATCTCCATCTCTTTGGGAAATTGAGCAGTAGTTCACATTTTTGGGAAAAACAAAGATGCTGAATTATAGAACTTGCACTTTTCCAAGCAACAAAGCCACACTGTCTGACTATTACTAAATCAAAACAAATTTCAGTGAGTGTACCGCAGTGAAGAAAAAGAACTGCCACTTAAACCTTTGCCTCATCTACAAAGAAAACAAATATTTCAATTCTGTCACATCAGTTCATGAGACTTTGGAACAAGTATAAAAATGCAAATACTGCAAGTCAATGCTGTAAAACCTAAACTTTTTGTTTGACTCGTAGCTAATGATAGACCAGCCAAATGCATTTCCACTGAGCGATAGATTTTGTTTTGCTAGACTGAAAAAGGGGAGCAGAAGATTGTAATATTTATACTACTCTTCACCTTATTACTGGGCTCTTCCATAGGCTCTACCATTTACAAGAAAATACTAGAAAGAGGCAGCAGAAAATGGTACTTCACTCTCTGAAAGTTGAAATATTCAAACAGATCTTCCCTATGGAAGTTCATTGATTTCCCACATCTTATGAAGCAGTTATTACTCAGCCTGTCAGAGGGTTATATGCTCAAAACCTTGGGTAAGGCAGCTTTCCTCACTCAGTGATTACAAGCATTTTTTTGCCATGTGCTAGAGTAAATAGTGAAGAGGAGCAGTGATCAGTGGTTGAGTATTTGTGCTTCCTAAATTGCACTTTACATTACAGTACAAAGGGAAGCCTTATGAAAGGCAGTCTCATAAGACACAGAAATTCTGTTTATGAAGAAATTTTCTCAACAGATAAATTATGAATCAGTTAATAAGAAACCCAAGAGAAATTATACTCTAAAGCCTTGGCCTGAACCATAATATTTCCTCTGTGGAATTTACTAAAGGTTTTTCTATTGTAACTCCTCTTGTACGGGCACTATTTAGATACCAAAGTAATGGTCTTCATAAGTTAGGCAGATATATATAAATGTAAGTTTTATACAGCTATGTATTTTTGTAGGTAAAATACATTAGACAAACTTTGATGAGAATAATAGTATTTCTCATCAGATGAAAAAAAGGAAAAATAGTCACGGAATCTTTAACTAATGTAAGCTGCCTTTTATTCCTCATCTAAGGATTTTGTTTTCCTTTTAAGTCTCTCAAGTCTCTTCCCACATGAGGCAACATTCAGGAGGGAGAGTATAAACAGAAAACATGCAGATCTACAAGTTGATATTATTCACTCTGTTTTGAGGCAAAATATATGAGCATTCAGACCAGACCGCAAGCTAAGTGGCATAACTTAAAAAACTTACAGATGGGAGGATTAAACTGGCCTTGATGAGAAATTTATTTTGGATCTGCTTGACCTTTCCTGTAAACTCACTTATCATTGCTCATATTCTGTATAATAAGTCACATGGGCAGATATATTTTCTTACTTTTACATCCCTCTTTTCCAAAGGTAGGCTTGGTTTTGGAGAACAGAAATGACTACATACACATTAAGTTGTGCATTTGAAGGGTTTTTTAAGATCTAGAGTCTGTATCCATGGAACACACAATCCCACAAGTGAGAATATATTAAAACTATATTGGAGTGCATTTGCAAACATACATATTTAAATAACATTTATAAACTAATACTTCCTTTCTTTTCCAACTTTGTACAACCCTTTGTCCCACAGAAAAACTTTATTACAGAAGCCTCTGCTATACTCAGCAGTTCTTAAAGGAATCAAATTTATATTTCACTTGTGCAAGCAGAACTTAGAATACAAACCCAAAAGATTCTTAGATTTATCATGTATTAAATAAGCAGCTATGCAGTATGAACAAGGTGTCAGGTTTTAAGGCAGAAAAGCTTTTCTATCCATTTCAAGATACCTGATACTGCATATATTCCATTTCAGATGGGCTATTCAGTCCCTCAAATTAGCTCCAGTAAATGAAATTTACATTGTATTGATGTGTTTTAAGAAATATTGTCTCCAAAATGTTCAGCAAAGAAAAGGATTACTTTTTCATCTACAGCCCACAGAAAGTAGTAACCCCAAAAATCTAACTGTGCTCATAACATACATTTTCAGTTAGAAAACTGCCTACAATGGCTGAAATTAAGCACACGGGACTGTTAGAAGCAGCTCATATAGTTATTTATTTTATTTTTGTATTTCCAATCAGATACAAATATTTTTTAAATGTTTGGGAACATGGATAGTCTGAATAAAATATACTTCTAGTGCAAATAACATTTGCTCCATTTGGGCCTCAGACACTGCTGATGGCAGAACAAGATTGGAATGTGAAGATAATTATCTTTGAGGCTAGTCAACAGCTAGAAGGCCTTCATAATATCACCTTTAAGATCAAGCCAAACATTCCAGTCTGAATCAAGGTTTATTTATTAAAGGGTTTGCACTTTTAGATCCAATATTGCCTGGAAGACCACCAATTTCCATTTCCTAATATCTAATTTCTCCAGTTTCTTGGTGCATACATAAGAGCTTCAAAATCACTTCAGTGAGCACACACATATGCACATAAATGACATCTAAATTCCTTCCCCTCCCTAAGATAAATTCCACAGGAAAGACCTACAAAGCAAAATGTCCAAAGAGAGAGAGCTATAGGAAATTTCAATAATTCTCACTCATTTAGGCAACAGTTTAGACAACTACAGGGCTTTCCTTTCTTAGTGAAAGATTTTGGATTTTTCTTGATCTTGATTGGTATAAGGGATACTGAGAAAAATAACGTTGCATACATATAAGACGCGCTTTGAATATTTTCTTATCTAGGACGAGAGCTTGGCACTTAAAACTTAAGTGTTTACTTTTTCTCTTTTTAAGAAACACGGTTTACAATCAGTAAATAAAATTATTTTTCAAAAGTAAAACTCAGCAATTCTCTTGTTTTATGTTGGCTTTTTCAGTCTGGGGTCTTTTTTTGTGCTGGTGCCACTTATCTAAAATCTACTGTTCATGACAAGATCAAAAGTAATGGTTTATAATACAACATCTGTTCTGTAAATTCATAGCATAATCTTACAGAGAGTCTCTATAAGTGAACAAAAAAGATATATAGCCTTTCTACACATAATGGATGTGGTCAACAAAAAGCCTAAATAATCACAGTATGATCCTGGTTATCCAAACTTCCCTGCTGTACATGTCTTCCTGTCCAACAGTGACTCCTCATAATACAAACCTGTGAGTCCCCCGGATAAATGGGGTGTGATACAAGTTGTTTGAATAAGTGCTATCCTACTGTACTGCATTATGAATATAGTTTAATCTGTTCTGGTACTTGATGTAATGTTATACAACATTCCAACTCAAGAGCGGGGAAAATTAGCCATCACAAGAGTAACCCTCACTGCTATAAAGGCATAATAACATGAGATAATATAATTAATAACTGCTATTGACTTACTATGTCATTCTAATACTACAAATCAGCTAGTATTTCATAGTCAAAAAGCCAAAATGCTGGCAAAGAATGCTTAAATAAGTTTGGGTTGGTTTCTGCTTTTTGAAAAGAGAAAAAAGAGTATCTACTTTTCAAAGACAGTATTTTTTGTATGTCTCTCCATTATAATTAAGAAGAGTTAGTAATTAAGCTGCCAAAGGAGGTGCAGAAGAGATTTCCCAAACCAAGTAACCTAAGTTTCCTGAACATAGGAAAGAATACTCAAGTTCCTTATGTAAAAGGACAGCAACCTTCCTCCCTGCCTTCTCCAAGTAGCGTTTCAAAGGGAAAAAGAAAAAAATGCCAATTTTACGCTCTGTCAGGAGGATATATTCTTCTCACATGTACTGCCTGTTGCTTCACCAGGACAGAAGTAGTAGAGTTAATAAGGATACCAATCCACTTATTATTTTTACTCAGCATTGTAATTATAAATTAAAACCATTTTCCTATTCCCAGCACAGGCTTATGTTTAAAAGCCCACATGGTCCCATATACACTGTAATATCTAAAATGAAAGTCTTGGAAAAACAAAGAACTGAACCAAAGCTAAGCGCATTGCTGTCTTTACCAGAGAAGTCAACTCAGAAATAAACACAACTGTTCATGAGAAAGATATTAGAAGCAATAAATTTTCTAGTGATGAGTGTTTTTAGGTGTATAATTTATGTGTGCACTCACTGGTGGCATGACCAGAAACACAGATACATGGAATGAAAAGGAGAAAAAAACAGGGGAAAGTAGAAGATACGGATATATGCTCTACTAGGCTGCTAAAAAAAATAGCCAACTTATATGAAAGACTAGATTGTGACATATTTTCACAAAAGCGAAAACAAAAACTAGCATTGTTGACTCAAGAATGAACGTTGGCAGGAAGCTGCCATTAGGTCTTCTATAGTTTACACTACATTTTTTCCTTCCAGACGCTGCCAGTGGGAGGTTTTAAAGCATAATGATATACTGAGAAACTTATGACAAGCATGTCCAAACAAAGTAAAACATATTTTTCACAAAACAGTAAACTCTGATAGCTTTAAATCCATGGAGCCAGAGGTAGCCTGAAGACTAATTACAGCAGAATTGTTAACTTGTAAAACCGGTTTAAGGTATTTAGGTATTCTTGACTTTTTTCCAGAAAATACTGTTGTAGCAGGAAGTTACTTATAAAAAAAATAAAGTTGAAATAGGAAAGACTTTTTCATATCCAAAAAAAGCTGAATAGTAATATGTTTAACAGCTCGATAACAGCAAAAATAGACAAATATGTTAATCAGCATCAATTAGAAAATGTATCAGACATTACAGTAAAAAGAATTTTAAAGGATGGAGTAGCTATAAAACCTGAATAGTTTTTTTATTCCTGGAAACTGTCTTTTCTAAGTCATACTTTGAGCTTGTTAATAAATTGTTACATGAGGGTGTACCTAAGTATGAGTATATTTAAATGTATTATGTAAATGGAGATCACTACAGTTACACATGCAGTCACTGCTGTAATTTTCATTGTACAACTACATGACTAAGCACCCTCTAAGAACAGAAAAAACTCTTTTCACATATTAAAACAAATTTATCTGAGCCTGTATAGAGTAAAAATATTGTTGAAGAAGAACCAAAAGTATGTTAAAATAATATGGGTGTGAAAGACAAATTTTTCTTTCTTTTATTCCTATCAAAACACAAGCTTGACCCAAGGAAAAGAAGGTCATATCAGTATCTTAGAATTCTCCTGACACTTCCAGACACAGATGATGAAGTATGAAACATTTCTCTGGTATACAATCCAGTCCCAAATCTATGCCACAGACTCTTAGCCACAACCTGACCATTGGTGTGTAAGGACTATGTGCATTGATGACTATGTGCATTATGATGATTTTTTCCCCTTATTTCCTAATACAAGGAATTAATATTTATATAAATTTAATAATCCCTAAGAGGGAATTAAGTCATAAGAACCATGAAACCATGAAGTGGCTTTTTTTTTTTTTAATAGAGGAGTAATTTAATTCTCAGCAGTGTCTTGTGCGGACAAAGATAATCTCCTAGCATATTTACATGACATTTGTAGTCACAAGCAGAAATTCAGTTGTTTATCTTCTTCAATATCCTAACTAAAGAAATAATGAACAGGTTCAGCAAATACCCAGACACAACACATCTACTCTGCCTAATACCTAGTGCAGAACTTCTCTCAGAAATAAAGCAGCAAACTAGAAGCCAGGACCTTGAGATAGCTGGTTAAGGGATCAGGGGCACAAGTGGCATCCCCCAGGGCTCCGTATTTGTGCCAGTTCCATCAATGTGTTTATTAATGAACATGGTGATGGCATGGAGGGAATCCTCTGTACATTTACAGATGGCTCCAAGCCAGGTGGGGGTGTTGATCTGCTGCAGGGTAGGAGGGCTCTGCAGAGGGATCTGGACAGGCTGGATCAATGGGCCAAGGCCAGTGGTGTGAGGTCCAGCAAGGTAAAGTGATGGGTCCTGCACTTGGGTCACAAAAAATCCACACAGCCCTCCAGGCTTGTGGCAGAAGGGCTAGAAAGCTGCCCAATGGAAAAGGACAAAGAAAAGTCAAAAGCAGGTGAAGCTGAGCCCAGGTGGCCAAGAAGGCCAGTGGTATGCTGGCTGTATCAGCAATAGTGTGGCCAGCAGGACCAGGACAGTTACTGTTCTCCTGTACTGGGCACTGTTCAGGCTGCAGCTCAAATCCTGGGTTCAGTTTTGGGCCCCTCACTACACAAAAGACATTGAGGTGCTAGAATGTTTCCAGAGAAGGGCAGCGGAGCTGGGGAAGGGGCTGGAGCACAAGTCTGTTGAGGAGTAGCTGAGGGAGCTGGTGGTGGTTATACTGGAGAAAAGAAGGCTGAAGAGATAGCACCTTATCACTCTACAACACCTGAAAGGAGATTGTAGTCAGGTGGGGGTTGGTCTCTCCTTCCAGTTAACAAGTGACAGGACAAGAGGAAACCAGGAGAGGTTTAGATTGGATATTAGGAAAAAATCCTTCACCAAAAGTACTGTCAAGCACTAGAACGGGCTGCCCAGTACAGTGGTGGAGTCACCGTCCCTGAAGGTGTTTAAAACCATGTAGCTGTGGCACTGAGGGACATGGGTTAACGACGGCCTTGGCAATGCTGGGTAAACAGTGATCTTAGAGGTCTTTTCCAACCTAAATGATATTGATTCTCTGATATGGGATAGACAAATAATCTTGATATGACAGCTGTAAAAGAATACCAGGATCAGGTATTGTTTTAGGTAATTACCTATATTTTTCAGCTACTCGTCTCACACATAGTCCTAAATGAACTGATGGCATAACACTTACATTCCACATGTATAATTCAGAGTTTAGTCCGTAAATTCTCTGAAGTCATTCTTCTGCTATTACTGAAGTACTTCTTTAAATACATATTGACTAATCTATGGTTTCATACATCAAGTAGACTATTTTTCATATACAGACCTAAATCTGGCTTTAAAAACTGTACGATGAATTGTAAAAACAGTTTAAAGTTATGATTGGCTGATAAAGTGAAACTCTACTCCATTTCACTTGGATTAGTGTGCAGCTGCAAGATATAAATTCTGTGTGAGAAACAGTACATTTTTTAATGCTCTTTGAATTATCATGTTTTTGCAAAATGAAAGACAACTGGTTTCATATGCAGGTAAGAAATATTGGCATAAGGAATGTTATTTGATTTTAACTGAGTCATGTTGCCAGAATGCATGAAACAGCTGCATGAGCTGAGTATCTGCCTGAGGCTACAACTATATTTCCCCCATCTTTTACCATCTGTCTGTGCTGAAGTTACTGATGCTGGTAGATATCAAACCCCACTGGGATCATTAACTATCATAATTATGAAATGGATTCTCCACTATCCTTTTGCCTTTTCATGCACAAGTATTTTACATTAGATGAGACAGCACCATCCCTTTTATTTGCAAACTTTTAAAAGAATGTTGTAAATAAACTCACAAACAAAATGACTAAAGCTATACTGAAAGAGTGAGGCTTGCCTCTATTAAGCTTACTCTCTTTGGCACGTCTGTAAATTTATTAAATGATTATGCCAAGACCACCAAAAGGCTCTTTTACATCATTCTTTAGCCAAGGGTAGCACTGATCCAATAGTACAATTAACACTGGGATGTTTTCATACTAGCTAGATACAGGCAATTTTGCCCTAGGAGTAGAAATGATTGATAAAATCTCAGAGTTGCTGAAAACAAAAGCACTTTTGAGAACTCTCGGAGAACAATCATGATACCAAAACACCAGGGAATGAAAAATATAATTTTGATCTTAAAAAAAAAGGCAAGACTGGAGAATTATGGATAAGTCAGTTTTGATTCTGAGACTTAGTGCAACAAGTCATCTGCTTCAGACTGTTTTCAGACACCTACAAGAATGTATATGAGTTCCCAGACAGCCATATCAAATTAATTCTTTTATATGACAGAGAAATCAGCTTTATTGAAGAACAGGAGCAGCAGTCATATCTGGTAACAAATTTCAAGATATTCACATAACCAAGCTAAATAAAAATATAAGCCAATTGAAAGCTACCTAACATGGATGCCAAACTTCTTTGGAAGCTGTGGTGAGTCACCAACAGTTCACAGTGAAAAGAGAACAATGTCAAAAAAATTGAATTTTGCAGGCCCATAGGATATTGAGTTCCTGAATAACCCCAAATACTAAGACTACAAAGTTGCAGTAAGAAAAAAACAAAGGGATCTCAAAGACAGAACTTAACAGGGAAAAAATTATGCTGTTTAATAGGGAGAAAAGCAAGGTCATTCACTTCAGCAGAATTGATCAACTCCACAAATCCAGGAAGAGAAAAAACTGACTAAGAAGTTGTCTTTTTCAAGTAATGAAAAGGATCAAGAGACACAAAGGTGACAAGTCAACAGTGTCACGTTGTGTTGCCAGGAACCGGACCAGACAGGGTATCAACTGAAATAGGGACAGAAACAATCGAGTAAGCCCAGAAAATAATTTTAATAATAGCCTGAGCCAACAAAATAACATAAGCCAAACACAGTGTGGGGCAACCTCAAAAGACCCAACAATGGGGCAAACATAGCAATATATAGAGTTCATCCCAGATAGTGAATCAATGAACAATTACATTATCTTGTATGTAAAACATTGTTAATCCTTCATATGCAAGAACTCAGAACACAGCCTTATGTGGTGCAACTTTATTAACATAATTATACCTATAATCCATTCTTCTCTCCATAACCCAACATGGTATTTCCCTTCCTATCATGTCGTTTCCCATGGCCTCAGATTGATGCCGACTTCATTGTCGGCCAAGACTAATTCACTGTCAGTGCCTGCCAGTCCAACTCCCACGTTGTTGTTGCAAAAATCACACTATGGATAGATGTATATTTAGTAGTAATCTTTCTGTTTTCTTTGGCATTGACAAGATCTCAGCAGGAGATCTGGATCCAATTTTACCCAGTCAAAGATGTGAACAAACCAGGAAGAAAAGCAACAAGGATAATGAGAAAACTAGAAAACAAAACCTCTCTGGTAAGACTGAAAGAATCAGGGTCTATCAACTTCAAGAAGAGAAAACTAAGGAACACGATATGCGATTGCACTTACAGGCCATCACATAGGATGAGGGAAGTCAATTTATTACGTCCAGTGTGGATAAGACAAGAAATAACTGCCTGAAATTACAGAAATAGAGACTACGGTAAGATAATAGAGAATTCTTTTTCATACCTGTGGACTGTGAATAATAAACAAAGTTACTATATATGTCACTAAAACCAAGACAAACATCTCAGAAACAACAGTGGTATAATTATACTCACTTAGTACTGTGGATGCACTAAAAGATACTGTCTCATCCCTTCTAGATTTGTTTTGTATGAAATTTCAATTTAAAATTTATATAAAGCCTGTTATCTTATTTCCTAGTATAAAATGCACAAAAGAATCACTAGACAAAACATTCCAGATTTGTCAAAAATCATTTTAGGAGAATCTACTCTCCCAGTTAAGAAAGGCAAACAAAGCCATCTGCAAGGAGGAAAGACAGACTTTCAAGCAGGACTTTTCACCTTGGAAAACGCACTACTGAAAAAGAAGCAAGAGCTTATAAATGCTACGGAAAAGGTGAACTGGGAACTATTGTTCACTGTTTCTCACAGCTGAAGAATTATGGGCACCTAAGGACATTACTAGGCAACAGGCTTAAAAACCACATAAAAGGCAAAACTATTAATATGATATTTTACGTTGTATAGCTCAAGGATCTGGGGTGGTTCTCAGCCCCAAAATGACTGCCCAAAAGTTTTAAATGCTTTATTGATTATGAGTCCTTTGGTATCTAAACATGGCAATATATGTGCTATTTCCAGCTCAAAAGGTCCCTAAAGCTACTCACTGGTAAGCCTGAGACAGGATACTGAGGAAAAAACATTGTGCCTAATCTGATTTTTTCATGCACCAATTCATGGATTATTTTACTTAATTTTTTTTTCTGCTGACCAGGAAAAAAAAAAAAAAAAAAAAAAAAAAAAAAAAAAAAAAAGTAGATGTATCTCTTATCTGATCCAGTTCTTATGCTGATGATTCCTTCTTTGAAAACACTGCTGCAACCACACATTCTCAATTCATCAGGAAAGCATATTTATCATACTAATATCTATAGAGGGTAGCTGTTATGCAAAATTACAGAACGAGTTTCCAAGATGTGGGGACCGATCACAAAAACTGCAGATGTTAATTAAAATTACTGCTTTGCAAGGCTTGGAGTCTAGGCCTAAAAACCACTCAGGCTTGTGACACAGGTTACACTAATTCAGCCTCAGAGCCTTAATAATGTAATGTATGACCTTATATGGAATTAGGTTTTAAAAATATATAAATAAAAAACCCACAAACAAACCCAAAACCACCCTGGGTAAAAAGTCCTTAGAGAAATGCAAAAATATTCATACCTTGAAGAAAATTTTCAGTCTACTTTTGCATGGAGTGAAGAAAACAGTTTTGGTGAGACTGTTACAGATCTTAATCAACTAAGTTTCCAAACCAGAAAAATAGAAGTCAAATCCCTTTTATGTTTCTACCTAAAATCAAGAAAGTCTATCGAAGTGTTAATGATAGTAACTAGAATAAAAGTACAAAAAGCCCTTTAGTTTCATGAAAATAAAATAAGCATTTAGGAAAGGACAGAATATATCATACATTTAAAAGGACTCACAAGTATGGAGAGTAAAGTAGTTAGTACCGAACACCAAAAGGCACAACAGGAGCTGGATGTTTGTGATCTCCCCACTAACCTGAAGAATGACATGTCTCCTACCCTTCAGGAAAACTTCACTTCTCAGTGGCCAACTTTGTCTATAAATCAAGTTGTTTATAGAAACGTGTATTAGTTGCTTAAATACAGCTGTGAGTAGATAGATAAGACCCAACAGATACTCTTGGTCCTCTGGTATTCAGTAATGCGGATAGAAGTGCCCTACTGTAAATCACAAAATGTTACACTAATGCAATGCACATTTTTCCTTGACAACACTGGAATTTAAAATGTATATATACCATATCATTACATGCATTATTACTTACTGAAGTGTAATGATCGTATGAAAATCTCAGGAAACCATTTTTCTCCAAAAGACTGTACCACAGTTCAGATGACTCATGAAACAGTCATTTGAGCTGCCATTTTGGATTCTTTCCTTGGAAAGTAAGAAACCAGCTGGATTGATTATGGGCCTTGATGTCTAGAGTTTATTCTGGGATTTTACAAGCAATTGGTGATTTATATCATGAAGTTTTTTTTCATGTTCAGGATATGGTTGGGAGGGCTGGGGGAGAAGAACAGAGAAAATTATATCAATTCTTCTCCAGGTACAAAAGTTTAAGGCCTTTGTTCAGTTTTAAAAGTTTAAAGAAAAAAATTTTAAAAGCTCTATGAAAACTAAATTTATTTCACAGACTCTTAAAAAGATTCAAGCATAATATTTTTAGATTTTTCCTGCAGTCACAAATATTCTAAAACATTTTTGTACATATTTCCATAGTGTTTTAGAAAGTACAGCATTAACTGGTAGTATGCTCATAGAGAATACTAAAAAACAGGGGTCTTAAATTTATTATATTAATCTTATACTACCTAAGTCTGAAGTAATTGATCAACAGACTCGATGTACCCCCTTGAGCAGTTAAAGCACATTCTCCTTACTTAGGCATTACCTGGCACTGAACAACTCCAGAAGTTCTGAGACAGGGCAGTACTATGCGCCTCCATTTCACTTTTGCAGCCTAACACCTTCCCTCTATATTCCAGTTCCTTTTCATATTTATAGGTTTTGCCTGATAATTTCACTGCCTTCAACCAGTATCAATTTTAAGGTCCTGCAGAAAGAAACAGATCATCTTTTCAGTCTTGGAGTCATTCTAGTTTCTAGGGGGTCATAGTTTCCTGAATTTCATTTAAAAATTAATTTTACCTTTCTTACAGGCTATGAAAAAATTCTCAATTATCTTGGTGCAGATTTCCCCAAAATGCTGTATAGAGTACCATTCCTTCTAGATCAGTTTTACTGCTGCTTGTGTTGTCACCAGATCATTTTTCATGTTAACATATTTCCTAATGTTTCTGTTTTGCATAATTAAAGAACCAATGAAATCAGTGTGTTGTTCTTTCATTTTAAAGGGAAAATTGCAATGGATTCAAACATAGCTCAGTTAAGCTTCAACTCCAAATGTAGGCTCACTGAGAGCAGGAGATGCTTAATTCTTTAGTTATAAGAGTTTCCTTGTTTGAGTTGACTGTCTTTAAAAGATTTATACATGCTTATTTTTGTTTAACCTAAGGCACATTTTGGCTGTATGTGAAATGGGTCTCCTGACTGTGACTCTTGAGCCACATATATAGTGGATAGGTCAAATAAAGTTCTCATGACCGGGTTGCATTACACAACTGATAACAGTGCTTTGCAGTAGGAATACAGCTGGATAATCTGAATCCCTGGCTGGCAAGGAAAAGAACCAGTTAAAATGATGAGATTGATTTATATGCCAGTTCCATGGATAAAGCAGATTCATTCAGAGAACCCCTAGAGATGGAGTAATTTCCTATTTGGTAAACAAATCAAGAGCCCATCTTCTACCTCCCCACTTTTGATATTCCAACGTGTAAAGCTTGTGACTCTCATCTGTATAATTTTTTGGTCCAAAGGTTTTCAGATTTTCAGGAATCCAGTCAGGTCTGGTATACAGCCTCACCCACCCTACAGACAAACCTCTACCTCCTTTCTAACATACTCCTGTAGTTTTTACTATACAATAGAAGGTACAGTAAGAAGTATAGCTTACATTCAGTGGTCTTCATTCCCAGCTCAACTGATGAGATCAGGTCATGATATATAAAGTGGGAATTCCAAATGTCACTTCTATTCCTTCTATTCAGCTGCTGACTTTCTTAGCTAAGTACACTGCACAGAATTCAGCCCACCATCAAAAGCTGCAGGTTTGCATTGGTGCCCTAAGTATTGCTTCCCAAAGAAACAGACATTTTCATCGCTTACAGTAAGTTAAAAAATAAATAATTTTAGAATTCTCTATGTTGGTAACCTGGTATTTCATATAACTCCCATGTATTTCTAGCATTCAATCTCTTCAGAAACTTTTATGCCACTTCCCCCAAGGCTACAGTATTACATGTGACTTTTTGTTCCTGGGCAGTTTTCAGGGAGTATCCTCACTGATGAAATGCTTATTAACAGGACCAAACTGTCCAAACACCCAAAGTGTCAGTACAAGAGCACAGAAGCCTTTCACATGTTTATGAATCTACATAAAGGCCACAAGCAGATAGAACATTCTCCCTGCTGCCTGTCCCTGAAGAAAAGGATGCTATGAAAAACATAAAATAAGGGTGGAATACAATTTTTTTACACATATTCCTCAGCATCAACATGACATCTTCTAGAAGAAAAACCTGCAACATCTTCATGGAAAGAAATAACTACACATCCCACAAGTAATAAGCTTTACCCAGCCATATTCCTGCTGCTTACATATTGCACATATCTCTCGGTGAAAAACTAATCTAGAAAATAAAAAAGAGAGAAACATCAAAAGGAACATAATTCCAGCTTTTTTATTCTTAGTTATGGCAGAAACCTTCTGGGACATTCTGCACACACCTCCAAAATAAAATTAAACAACAAAACAGGTGGGGGAAAGTCTATACTAAATTAAAGTTTTCAACCACAGACATGTAGCATGAAAGAGTCTCTCCCCCTAACCTATTTCAGTTATTGACTTCCCATGGGAAGGGAACACAAAAATAGCTGCACTCAGATGCATTCAGGACACAGTCCTTGCTTTCCAACTAGCACAAGGCTGGTTATGCAGCATTAAGAGGAACAAAATCTCTTTTTCCCTCCCTGTGATTCCTAATAGACTTTTCAAGAAGCTTTGTTTTCTCGTTCCTCCCCTATAACCCACAGGTTCCTATTGCCATAGTTTACTGTGGTAAAGCTGCTTTTCCAATTTCTGTTTAATGAACTGAAGGTAAACTGTTGCTTAACAAATAGTAGAGTTCCAAGATGAAACACAAACCTCATGTAAATTCACATTTCTTCAACAAAGTACAGTTTTGGGAAACTCTTCAACAGAGTAACTAATTTCAATCTTCTTTGAATATGAAAATAATTTTGCCATCTGAAATTAAGTGAAGGACATACCAAATTTATAATTTTTTTAGATAAACATTTGATAGTTCAGCTGAGGGTACCAAATTGTTCCAGACCACAAAGCCAACACAAAAAATAAAACTATCATGAAAGGGCACATATAGTCACTATACTGTCAGGTCTGAAACTTCTTTTTCCAGATAACACCTTCACAATACACACAATACAATTCTGGAAAACTAAGTTTTCAAAATTATCCTTAAGCTCAGCTGTTTTGAGCTGTAATATTTGGCTACAGTTACATGTGAAGTTTTCAAAACTGTAATTCAAAAATTGGCCGAACTCTGCAAACTTCACAAAGACTAACCACCCCTTTCTTTTCCTTTTTTTAAATGACAACCTGAGTGTAACCAGGAAAATTTCTAGGCCAAAGGAAAGCTTAAAGCATGATCAGTTTTGTAACCTTATAAATGGGGCCACAAACATAACTCCTTAATAATGTGAAGAATAATATGTTTTTGATTTGACCATGCAATGTAAGAAAAAATAATGGGATAGGAATTCGATAGTCTTAACTTCCCAAATACCATATGGTATGTTTATCATTTACCATATGTGTAGTGTCTGATGTGCATATAAAGACCATGGATTTGAGACACTTCTCAGATCAGCAGCTTGAACGTATCGTATCCCACAGCTTCACGAGATCCAAATGAGATGCAGAACATGCACCATTTACTGTACAGGCGTGTCTCCCTTCATGGAAAGTGGTATTTACATGACCAGATTTAAGAGATACTTGTTAATAAGTGATAGAAAGAAACAAAACTATATCCTTTTCTTAAACTATTCAGTGTTTTGGATGTCTTGATTAAGTCATTTCATAATCTGAAACACACACAAGGAAGGCTAAGTGTCTAACATTATCACTTCCATTAAAAAATACTCCCAAAATGGACATGAAGACACCTTATCATTTCAGGTGCAACATTTTTGTTCAAATTCTGCTGTAATACAAAAACGAGAGAAAAAAACCTCCTGAGTTCTCCCTTCTCCTTATGCATGGACAGTAAAAAGGCTTTTACTGGGTATAGAGATTCCTATCCATTAAGACTCGGAAATCAAAAAGCAGCTCTGGAAAAAATTGTAGAGAAACAAAGAAAGGGGAAAAATGAAAATGAGAGTTGTTGGCTATTATGGAATGCATGGTTCATCCAAACCTTTTCTTTGGCTTTGGTTCACATCCCAAATGTTTCTTTGACTTCTGGGCTTGAAGAAAGCCAAAACTCCAAGTGAAACATTGCCAAATCCAACATATTTTTGCAGGTTTAAGGTCAAAATCATGCAAACCCAAAGAATTCCTCCTACCATCATAAATCAGCCTCAGTTTGCCAAAATGTTCTTTTCTGCACTGCATAACATTTTTCACTAAACTTTTCCCAGTAACATTTAAAGTTTTAGCCATCAGTACTACATTTAGTAACATGATTACATAGCTTCATATCACAATGTCTTTCGTATTCTATAACAGTTGTCATTTTTGTTTTAACTTTCTCTTATGAAGTTTGTTTTAAAATACTATCCAGTGTCCTAAGTTTGCAGGGAAGCACAACTAAAGAAGCAATCCTTGGAAGAAACATCATCTTCAAGTGGATGATGCTTTATTTCTTTAAACTATTCACTCTTTTCCAGGCATTTTAAAAACATGACAAAGTCTTACTGCATATTCCTATGGGACTTCTGAGAAATATAATGACTTGTAAACTAATGAGGAGGAATGACTTAATTTTTCAGAAAAGCACTTGGCTTCTTTACCAACATAATATGTTGGTAAATTATTTGGTCAAGTGCCCACTAATTCTACTTTTTAAAAAACAGTTTCTCTTGATTTTTTCCAATAAAAATATCGCACGTGGAAGCAGTTTTCCAAAACTTATATGGAACTCTTTTTAGAAAGAGATGTCATATTAGTCATCCTCCAGTCCTTAGGCAAGTCAGAAATTCACATATTTCACCTTTAATTTTCAAGAAGGTTAGCATGAAAACTGCTTGGTACTGAGAGGAACTTGGCCTGACTACAAGCTCACCCTACATTTAACAAGAGTTTGAACTTGGCGGTTGCTTTCAACCTGAATTATCCTCTGATCTTCCATCATCCATCATCCAATGATGACAGCATTGTTAATTTTAGTAACTGTTATGCAGTGTCTTCTGCTGTCACCTCACTCTGAGATACATCTTCCAATATTTCACATGGAAAAAGGAGTTCTAGAAGCAGAACCTACCCAAGTTCTTTTTCTGTGAACACCAGAACAAGAAATATCTTTTATTTTTTTGACCTCATGGCTCTAGAGATTCTCTGGCTGGCTTCTACCTTCTGACACATTTGAAAACTACCAGTTTGAGTGCATTTCATTACTTATTCCTTATTGTGCTTCATGCATTTCATGGTCGGCCTATTTGTGCTTTTTTTACTTGCCAGGTTTTATGATTCTGTTCTTTCAACTAGACAAATTTCAGTTTTGAGAAAGTTGGGGTTTTTTTGGGGGGTGGTTTTTGATGGCTTCCTTTATCCTGCTGTTTAATTGTCCTGGTTTCCGTTTGGTCTTATTAAAGCAGTTTATGATAGGTGGTATCCATTTCCTCTGAGCCAATATAATTTTCTTTAAATAGCCTTCATGATGCCTGTAAAGATTTTATTCCTTTGACTGTCTTTTTTAAACACTTTTTGACGTGTAACAGCAATAATATGGATGCTGAATGTGACTAAGACTAAAAGTCTCAGAAAATGCATGCTCTCTTAAGCAGACTTCCATTGGTTCATACTTCAAATATTAATCCTATGAAGTAGAGATACTTTCCAGAAACATGCTTCTTCACTAACAGAAGTAGTCTATATTATTTGTAAAACTCATTCTGGATTCATACTATAGCTGACATATTCACATTATAGACTAGATTTTATTCAATTTCATTTAAAAGGTAGTGGGAAAGTTCTTTTTTTTTCCCTTGGGAACATATATTCAGTACTAAATATCTCAAATTTTCATGCAAATATTGAGCTATTTTTCAGCATCCTAACATTCCAAAAAACATTTACTAGCTCACTGAGTTTATTACTGATTACACTTTCCTTTAAAGCACAAATGTGATAGTAATATGCTGCCTGATTTACTGGCTTTCAATCACTACTTGAAACATCTGGCCACCTGTTTTATACTCGAGAACTAGTTTGGGGAACAATAAATTTGAGGGAGAAAAATGAAGAAAACAGATGACAAAACAAAACACAAACACTATCAAACACACCAAGACCTTCAGAACCTTGCTAGATAACAAAGGTTTATAAGTGCTTTATCTATATTTGTGTTAGAGAACAAATGAACAAATGGCCACTGCACATGTGGTAAAACCTGTGGAGAAGAATTTAATACATGTGCACCAAAGAGATTTCTAGAATACAGATTAAGACTTCTTATTCCTTTCTCAGAACTTTTATGTAGTAATACTAATCTGATACCTCTTCATTATAAAAGAAAAGGATAACAAATATACCACATAGTAATACCGAAATTCGTTAAAATGCTTTAACTGAATGATTACTACTCAAGTATTTTAAATTAAAACACTGGTTTTATGTGAAATATTCCCCTCTTTGCTTTGTACTTGAGTGATGTTTCCAACTGAGATAAAACTCATCGGTACAGGATATTTCTGGTAGGCTAAACTTGGTTACAATACTAAGAGCAAAGGATGTACAGAGGCTCCAAAAAGTCTTTACCTTTCAGCACTTCTCCCTTACAGACTGAAGGATTCCTGCTCTTATTTTCATTTGGATTTTTTTCGGTTTCTATGCGAAATAACTAGGTCAAACCTACTGTAAGGTGAAGGACACAGTGTACATAACATAGGTGTAGGTTTACCACCTCCATCCCCATCCCTGGGCAGAGGTCAGCCCTTGGTTGTCAGTATTCGATCTCTAGAACGGACCTGTGGATACACGGCAGCCTCTGGCCCCACCTCCTGGAGCTCCTCTCTGGGCTCCCCGATGGCTCTTGGGCCCCGTCCATCCCCAGCCCCACCTGGACTGTGTGCAGGCCCCGGTGTCAGCATCCAGCCCTGCCCGCCGCACTGTGACCCTGTGGGACTGCACCCAGTGGCAAGGGCTCAGCCTGGGCCTGGCTGGCCTCCTGCCTCGGTCCCCAAGGGACAGCCCGTGACTTGGCCATGAGCCACGGACTGACTGCTGTGTCCCCTCTCCACAGGGCCCTGGTCCCTCAGCAGCTGCCCCTGGCCCCCCGGGCTCCTTGCTGTGCTGGGGGGTTTCTCAGTGGCAGCCTCAGACCCCAGCTGCTCCCCAGGCTGCAGCCCCTGAGCTGTGGCCCTGCCCCAGCTCCCGGACAGGCCCCTGAAGAGCTCACTTGGCCCCATGGTGAAGGGGTCACTGCACAGCCAGCCCTCGCAGAGGCAGAAGGGCACTGCTGCTGGCAGCGCCACTGGCCCCGATGGCACCTCCTGGGGTCTTTCCACCCCTGCCTCGGACCCTGAGTCTCTGTCCAGTTCAGTCCCTGTCCACTGCCACCCCCAGTGCTGTCCCTGGAGTCCCCCAGAGTCCAGCTGCAGCTTCCTCACTAGCACCAGTGGCAGCACCATAACGTGTATGGTCCCTACTGCTCCTGTTATAACCAGGAGAGTGCTACTGCAGGAGAATTCTGCACTGGGAAGTGGCAGAAATAAATGTTCTTCAAAAAGCTTCACATGTCTGTTATCATGTCCTGGCTTTTCAAAGTACCACAGCACAGAGAACAGGGAAATCACAATTTATGGAATCATCCAGGGCAACAATTACATGAAACTTTCCCTTTTAATTCTTAAGAAACATTCTCAGGGTGTGAGATAAATTATTTCATTTGACTGTCCACCAGATAATTTGTGTTTTAATTTAACAGGTACTTCATACACATTTCAATTACAGAATCACAGCATCCCAAATATACTGAGTTGGAAGAGACACATAAGTATTACTGAGTCTAATCTTGGCCCTGCACAGGACCATCCCCAAGAATCACAACATGTTCCTCAGAGCATTGTTCAAACACTTCTTGAACTCTGACAGCCTTGGGGCTGTAACCACTGTCCTGGGGAGCCTGTTCCCAACCAAGAACAACCTTTTCCTAATATCCAACCTAAACCTTCCCTGACACAACTTCAGGCCAATCCCTCACATCCTGTCACTGGTCACCAGAGAGAGATCAAGTAGATAAGAAAAGAATGCAATTTGCAGTTGAAAATTGGAATAGAGCATCTTAGAGCACCAACAATACACAAGTTAGCTTATGTTAGCCACCTAAGCCTAGCTTATAATTCATATCCACCAGAATGGATTTAGGATACCTTCATCCAGGTACCTAGCTAATGTGTTCACAGCAAAGGTTTCTATGCAGGAAGCTACTAGGTGATGTTTTACATGATAGTTTTCTAGTATTCTTGGGATGCACTTACTTCACTCTGAGAAAGAAGAGACAAAAGAGGAGTTCAAGTTACTAGTTATCCGCCAGTAACACTTACTATTTTAGTGTTTATCAGTTTCATAAGAAAAAGGTTAACAAAGCCATCATGTATAAAGGATCAAAGCCTATGTTGAAAGCACAAGAGCCAGAGAGCAACCTCCGAGCAATCTTTTCTAAAGTCTGTATTAAGAGCAATAATTATATTTGCTAGGACTTGGCAGCCAAATGCTCTTATAAAAGAACACCCAGACAGAAAAGCCAATTTTGACAAACCTTACAGCTGACTGCAGAAGGACTTTCTCACAAATTACAATTCCCATCAACAGATCAGATGTAAATGATGAATGACAATGGACTGCTTCCATTTTTACTTGAGATCTGCTTTCTCAATGACCTTTTAAGTTTATTTTTTGTCTGTAAAGGGGTTTTTAATTATTTTTTCTTCATGTGAGAAAGCTTTGTCTGACAAGGCAGTGGCAAAAATCGCATTAACTTTAGTAGAGCCAGGAATTCACCCCATATGCAGGAAAACACAAAATTCTTTCTTCAAAATGAAGAGACTATAGCACTCATGTGACACACTGTTCACATTGTTATAACGTCTCTTTGAAGTTTAAAAAAACAAAGAGGAGGAGGGGATCACAAACACCTGGCTTTTATCTCTATCATAACTTCTAGATGGCTAAATTATGGTAGTTGTCAATACGACAAAGGTATGTGACAGCTAAAGAGGAGGTGTAAAATGCTTCTTTCATTATGCCAATATGCAACTGTGAAAAGAAATGTAACTACCTGATGCCAAATAATATTGCTCAATAAAGCTTTACTCCACTAAAGAACAAATGCATTTGAAATGGTATTTCTAATTCATGTCACTAAAATATCTTAGAAACACAAAGAAAAACTCAAAACTTACTTTTTTAAAAGGCAATATAAAAAATCTGTATTCTGTGCACAGTTGTGATTTTTCAAATTCAAAGTTAACATTTTTATAGTTCATCTACGTCAGACTCATATTTTAAAATAAGTTCATTTTTCCCTATTTACAATTATTAAAGGCATCATAGAAAAAAGCTCCCATTGTATTAATACATTTATTTAGTGAAAACATGGGGATTCAACAATATCCCAAATCTGTCAAGCTTTCTCCAAGGTATTTGTAGAAAAGTCTTTGTCAGATGCAGAAAGCTAAACAGACTTTCCCCAAGGAAAAGGAGAAATGGAAAAAAAATAAACAGAAGTAATGGATCAAAGAAATGCTTGTTAAGGACCCTTGCTGTAACTTGAAAGAAGAGCTTTCTACAAAATTTAATATACTGCACTCCAGTGTTTGTTGTTGAATTATCTGATTATCTTGCCAATTCTGCTTAAAAAGACAGCTGCCTCAATTGCAAATATCAGTACTCTTCTATTTCTTCATGTGCAGCTATTATCCACCATCCTCTAAGAATCAAGAGACTACTAAATTGCAAAATAATTAATATGGCATGTGTTTTCCCTTGTCTTTCATATGTTCTAAACACAAACTTTTGATCACTCACTGGACCAAAAACTATATCAACTTCACCTGCACTAACTACCTCAATCATTAACAATTCATTAGCAACATTTTTAGTATCATGAGTAAAATATTCTGAGTCAACAGTTCAGACAAGTAAAGGGAATATTGGATAGACAAAGTCTGTGCTACTTAATGGTTCCATCAACCAGCTGGGATACCTTGCATACAACCTTTATTTCTTATGCCTCAGTTTCATTCAATATAGTACTTACAAGTCTACTCTTTAAGACACTCTGAGATTTATTAATAAAGCATGTTTCATCAAGTTTGAAAGTTCTTAATTTAACACAAATTTTATTTTTGGCTTTTCTACTGAGAGTGAGATTTTTTGTCTCTCACATGAAAGCTTCTTAGAGTTAAGATGGAGTTACAATAAATAATAATTTCCAAGGTAGGACAAGACTATATATGAAGGCACTTTGCCTTTCTTCTCTTTCCAGTCTGTACACAAGGGAGTCTGTAAATAATAATGTATAAGGCTATTACAGAACATTCATAATGAGAGATAAGTATAAATCTGGCTTATTAACAACTAACCAAAATATTCTACTTAGACTTAATAGAGCAGAAGTTTTATTGCTGACCAGATGTATTAGTAACAGATTTCAAAATGACCTATGGAGAGTGACAAACAGCAGCAGCAGCTCTCACTGGTTACTAAGCAGGTAAATACAAAACCAAATGATGGAACTAGGTAAAAATCTGAGCTTGATGCAGACCACAAGAAGGTTTTTGAAAACCTTTTTATATTTTCATCCAGCCTATCAAGCTTTCAGCAAAAGTGTTATAGCTTGTGGATAAGCTACAAATATAAGGAAGTATATAGAGCGAGTTTCACAGAATTTAGGTACTTGGTTGTACTTTTATAACATATTTACTTTTTTTGCTTCTTTATATATAAGGAAACCAGCTTTCACTTTCTATAAGTGAAAATAAAAAAAATCTATAGGTAACATTTTTAAGCAATGCCTAAATTGGAAAATCTATGCTAATACTAATTGCTATTACACTTCTTTTATATTAGATGGTTAAACATCCTATATTCATCTTATATTGAAGGCAGCTACACAAATAGGATCAGACATTTTATTGCAATTTCACTTTGCAGAATTTCAATCTAAATCATTGTCTTTGCCACTGATTATAATTTATGTAATATAGAGTGTTTAAATACATAATTTAGTAACATATTAGATGAGCTATAACTCAATGTAAAAGCTAAAATTGAGCTATATGTGGAATGTTATATTGGACAGTAATGTGCTGAAATACTAACATCTAATATAATGAGATTATTGATGTAGAGTTGACATATAACTTGATTAGCAGATGCCCTACTGACTAACCTTTTGCAACTATATCTCAGTGTAAACCTGTGGTAATTATTGCTGGGTAGGGAGAGTTGGTTTAACTGAACTATTTCTTTTGATGCATGTGAATGCAATTGCCCCCTGGAGACTACAGGAGTCCTGCATGTGTGAGTTATTACATATTGAGGGGGAGAAAAGAAAGTTGTATCACATTAAATTTTTTCTGTTTCCAATTGTTGCAGTTTTGTTTTTTCCAACAACAACATTCCCTTCCAGTGCCTTGCCATATATGTCCTTTTCAACTAACAAAACATATTAAAGCACATAGTAGAAATAACTGATTTAATTTAAACATAAAGTACTTGTCAATAGTTGCAGTTCACAGATTTCTAAAGAACTGCAAATCAGGAAGTTCAGGTTTTATTCCTGGGAAACTAAAGCCAGGGAATTAACATTACACAGACAATTAAGAAAAACATTAAGTTTCTGACTTAACTGTAAAAACTGAGAAAGATGATAAAGTCAGTATTCAGGCTGTCTGATAAGGGATGTCCTACAAGTCTTTGTAATAATGCAAAAAGTGTACTAAAAATTATGCATAACATTCTATTATACTGCATGCTTGCACAAAACCCCTAAATTAATAGATTGTGATATTTCTAGAAATAAGAAGTATGTTATTTTATACTTACTCATATAATGGAATACATTAGTCAAAAGAAAGGATGTAACAACTGCATAGAACAGTTTTGCTGATAATGCTTTGCCCACAACAATTTTTTTTTTGATATTATATGTGGTTAGATCAACACAGCACAGAAGACTGCGGGACTTCTGTCAACCCACCACTTCTGACAACTCAGCAATTATGACAAAGAAAAAAGAAAAAGTTAAGAGGCTCTGATTTCTAGTAGAAATTGATCTGCAAGTGAGATTTTCACATATCACCTACAGAGACATTTTATAACAGGAGTGGTTTTGGCTTCTGGGGATTACACTGCACAATGAAAACAAATGTCAAAGTAAATCCCCCCCAAAAAACCCACTTCTGGTATTGATCTTCAGACCTACCAATCAACCTTCCTGCCCTCTGTAAATTCTCAAATACCTTTCTTCATCTGAAACCCTTTCGAAATATTTTCTTCAACATAATCTTAAACTACTGGCTGAAGTTCAACACACGTTTCAGCAACACATATGGAATTTATCCACAGTGTAAGAAACCTCCACAGGCCAAAGAAGGAAAATTCCTAACTGTCCATCCCTGTTTACAATCTGAATTTTTATTTATATTATGTTGGAAATCTGAAGATAAGTACACTAGCTGTGTCTTCAACAGTCTTACATGTGATTGAGTGGATTATCCTGAGATTTGTAATTATACATTTCTAATCTGGTAATAGTTTTTAGTACTTTGCACTACAGCATCACAGATTTACTCGTTTTTTTTCTATTGTCTCATCTCCACTCAGAGTTGTGGGGTTTTTATAGATTCATTATCAATGACTACAGAAAAGACTTTTCTTAAATGTCTACTAAAAATTTATGTTCAGCTCCATGAAAATAAACCACTTCAAGAAAACGCAATTTCTGCCTTTTCCCAACATATTTACAAGAGAAAAAAACAAGTTCCCTGAACTGTGTGAAGCTTATAATAGCTATACATTTTGCTGAAGGCTGTTTATTTTTGAGCTTGTAGTTACTCCTACACTCTACCTTGGCAAAATCCACCTACAATTAGAGAAGTAAAGAAACGCTGAAGGAAGTATCTATGAACACATCATTACTGCTCACAACTGTGCACTTTGCTAAGTTCTCTCCATTTTCTAGTATATAACTCTTGTTTTATAAGGGTGAAACAAACTGATGTGTATCTGAACACTAATTTTCTTACAAACTGACCAAACTTCAGCTTAACCACTCAAATACAAAATGTTACGGTCCCCAAAGAAACTGTGGTTTGAAACAGAGGTACATACAATAAGAGCATACAATACTTTATGCTAGTTTTAAGGCATTAAAATGAAGAGAATTATGTAGATATATTAGAGAAAACTGGCATAAAATACTGACTTTCACATTCCTTCCTATGTTCACTCATGAACTTAATAGACTATATAAAGGGAATTTAGCCAAAAATACTTCAAAAATTTTTCACTTGCACTTGAAATCAACTCACTTGTTAGAAAGTATTTACAACAGCTTGAATATATATCCATTCAGAGAAAAAAAATGAAGCCAAGCAATTTAGAGCAAAACTTTGGAAATAAAGTTTTTTTATTAATGAATTAAATTGTCCCTGAAATTATTTCTGTATGGGCTGCAATAGTAAAGAGGACATCTATAACACAAGACAATCACAGTCTTGAATCTTAAATGTCAGATGCATCATTACACTTCTGCTTTAATCATAGAAAAGTTTTGGTAAAATTAAGTTTTTAACTCATTACAACCATAATAAAAATTAATTTCTACTCTGCATTTTCCCCAAACAAGCCCATGGGTACTTTTAAGGAAGACCTTAATGCTCATTGTTGCTTACCCCACCTTCTGACTTTGTCTCTGAACTGGCTCCACAAACATCTTACACAAGGACTGAAGGACTTGGTATAGCTGACTCTTATGCAGACTTACAAAAAGACTGGCTTTTGTTTTAAAATATTCATATCTGATAACAGAAATCCTAGGGAGAAGGAAGATCTTCACAAGCATTGCAGGCCATATCTTAACCTCCCTCCTGTCTCTGAACATATTTCAGAAGTCTATCTACAATATATCTCATCTGCATGTTCTGATTGCTCATATTATTGAGAACGGAAAATTGAGAGAGGTCACCTCAGTTCCCTTCATCCTCTGCCCACAACAGCATGAGAAGTACTAAGCAACTCTGCAATTCTACACATCAGAGTTAGAGCACTACAATTCACACATGCACATTGTAGAAATCACAGGAGTGGTGTAAAGAGGTAAAATCACTGTCTGCCCCCCCACAAAAATTACCAGCCTTTTAATGACAGAAACATACAGAACCCTGAGAATTATTAAACACTGAGAATTATTAAATCTGTCCAGAAAGGTAGAGGTCCACCTTAGACAGATGCTTAAATTAGAATTTACTTTTAATACAATAGCTCATAATTTTAACCTCTTAAAAGGTTGTGTTTTGTCACTGCATATGAATTTCAGCACTACTAATACAAAGCTGTGTGTTTATGCAATGAATTCTCTCCTGCCTTGCATCAGCTCCATACACCAATGCCTGTCTGCATAGCAGTCAGGACTGCTTCCTCTGTCTCTGCACTGATTACACTGCTCTGTTCATTTTTGTTTGCAAGACTTCATCTCACTTCCTAGCTTCCTCTTTTTATTTATATTATAGTATCAAAGCTTTTGAGACAATGCAGTAGGAAATACACTGCACTAAGAGAAGTCATAGCAAATTCATAGTAATGTCAGATACACCCCTTGTTTAGGCCATGCTATTTTATAAGAGACAGAAATAACACACATCAGTGTGCAATGTCTTGGGTACATTTTTAGAGCCATTACGGAGTTGAAAATTACACAGTAAAGCACACAGTGACAAATAAAGCAACAAATCCAGGGTTAAGGATTCATGCTGACTAGCTGTGAAACCTCTTGGGAACTATTTTCAGTGATTAAGACATCACAGATATTCACATGGCAAGAATCAGAAAGCAGTAGTATTAACTAGCCAGTTTTTTATCTCTTTTGACAGGACTTCCTCCTGATCATGTTTTATTCATTACCTAAGACTAAATTTCCAGCCAGCACAGAGCTATTGGAAAACTGGAACTCTTGCCTTGCCTCACTACATCCCATGAAAAAGCATGACTGACAAGTTGAACTCTGTTTAAAAAGTGAGGTATTTACACCTGGAAAATGTACATGTGTACACAATCTGTTCCACAGTACTGCAGGCATAAACCATTGATCAACCTGCCTGTATATGATATTTGAAATCAATGAGAACTACACATTGTCTCACTCAAAAACAATTTTGTTAGTGAAATATCTCTTTTCCGCATGTGGATTTCCAGCCAAAGAAAACCCAAGCTACCTCAAAGAGAATTGTGACAAATTACCTAAACATTTAAAACATAAGGAGAGTCAAAAGCTTTGCCAGCAGATGAATTGGAAGAAAGGAGGGAAATACCCAGAAGCTGCAGATAAGGGCAGAATAGGGTATTAAACTTATTCACTTTTTTTCAGGTTCATCCTTGCACTTCTTTTGTGACACACATGCATTGTTCAGTTTGCATAAAATTTCCACAAAGTGTTTCTAGACTTAGATCACTTATTGATACATTACACCTATGAAAAGCATAAAGAGACAAAAGTGTATATTCCATTCCCTTTGAGGGTATGTCATGAGACACATGGGAATATTATGAGTGCACCCTCTTATTGCTTACTCTAGAGAAAGAAAAAGACTTTGTTGTTGTTATTACATCAGATTTGAAAATCAGAATCAAAACCAAATGCATTCAAGTTCTCAATGTTATGCAAGTGTTTCCCAATTCTACTGAGTTACCAGTGTTACTGGAAGAAACACGTTCCACACAAGAATCAAGAAAAATTAATCTCATGGAATAAACACGCCTCACATCTCTAGCATTTCAAGATCCTCTAAAGAGACTTGAAGAATTATGCACAAATCTATTACATGATATCTGTATATTTCTTAGCTTAGTGTTTCTCAAAAAGGCTTATCATTTTTAAGACAGACAAAAAAAAAAAAAAAAAAAGAGAAAAATGAAGGCATATTAGACACACCATTCTCAAAAAAACACAGGATAAAATGTTCAAGGTCCAGCTCTCCTGCTGTGATGCTTTGTGTAATGTATGACCATCATGTCTGGCAAGATTTGCACAGGTCTGCCCTTGATTTGTGTTAGGAAAAAAACAGAAAACCTCACAACTATTCTTCATTCCCAAGAATTAATCTGGCTCCCTGATGTTTCCAATTTTACAGTGATCCAAAGAACCCACCAAAACCATACCTGAAGCATCACTCACAATTACAGATGATAGCTGAGGGAGACCAAAGTGAATTCCTTCCCCAGGCATCCCAGAGCATTCTTTGTCACTCCAGTGGCCCTGGAGTGCTGTGAGATGGGGCACCAAACTCAAACTTGCCCTGTGAGCACTGACACTGGGACATGAACCAGCTTTGAGAGGCATTTACCTGAAAAGATTGTCAAAAGTGTCACCAATATACATGGTGCTAGATGTCTCAGGAACGATCACATGCTATTGAAGCTTCCAAGAAACTACAGATTTCTGAACCTCTTCACAGCCATCAGAAAGCAGATGAACAGCTGGGTATAGCTTCAGCCCTGCATGAGCTGTACAGAAAGGGTGGCACTCGATCACCTCAGTCTGCCCTGAGCAGCCACGATCCACGGACAACCATACTCACTTTCTTATTTCATCTTTTCTACTACTTCTGCAGAAGGGGCCGAGACTTGGCTGGAGTAAATGTAATTTGACCAGTCTGACTGCTCTTCAACTCTCAGCTGAGCTTATCAGAGCCAGCCAACAGCCAACTTATCACAGCTAGCCAACAAATACAGTCATTACATCAGGCCAGAGAATTTTAGGATACACTTTTCCCCTAACAGCTCAATACATCATTCACAAATGTAACAAGTACACTGTAGACACAAGCACTGTGTGTTATAAATGCATATAAATGCAGGGTGTTTTCACTAAAAGCAGTACAAGTTATTATGAACAGTAAGAAAAGGTGGTCACATCCCTATGGTTTACTAAGATGCTAATTAAACACTTACTGAAACACAAGCTAATATTGTTTTTAATTAGAAGATGCATAGTACTCCTAGAATTTTTTTTTCAAAGTATATTGTGTATGTCACATCATTTGTCTCTCCAAAAATGCTGCCTCATTTAAATCCTTAGATCACTGCTGTTACTTTTCATACAACTCCATGAAGGAAGAAAGGTTTTCTTAAAAAATTATGAAAAAATATCCTTTCTATACAAGGCTAATTGACTGGAGCTTTAAGATTTGTTTGGCTTTTCAACAAGTCAATCACCTACTTATCAGATTCATATAACAAGACTTGGTGCTGTCACCTAGCATTTGTAATTACCTTACACATATAAAACAGATAAACTGTACCAGTGAAAAACTTTAAATAAAAATGCTTTCCTATAAGCAGAATAAATGTACATCAGAGTCATGTCAGCTGCACTGTGACATGACTATTCAATGTCAGAGCTCTTACTTTATTTGCAAAGCAATAAAACCTCACAAAATCTTGCAATCCCAGGGAAACCTCAAGCTTCCATGCACTCTTCAGTGTTAAGAAATGCTTGAGAAGAAATAAGCCAAGGAAATGTGGAAATCTTTGACAGAGGAAATGCAACAACTGTTTGGAGCAGCAAACTGATAAGGGCAGCTGATTGTCTGTATGGAAAAGATGGCAGGATTATCCCTACTGGCAATCCAGCAGCACAGACAACCAAGGCTCCCTTTCTCCTGTTGTTCTTGCACCTACTGGGAATGTAACATATTACCTGATATATATTGAGATAGATAGATAGATAGATAGATAGATAGATAGATAGATAGATATAAACCTGAAAGTAATATGTTGAAATACATCATTTAAAAATATTGGCACTTTAAGGCATAGTAACAAGTAATAACCTCTCTTGATTAACTGGTTTTTATAAACTGTTCTTAGTGTATGGATGCTTCACAGGAAGTGAATGGAACAGAAGAACTACACACCAGACAGGTATTTTCTTTGTTAAATTCAAGACATTCAGCCACGCCACCTCCATTTGTTAGACCCAATCTCATCTCACGAGCAGCAACCTCCAAGTAGAGCACCTACATCAAGAATCCTGAGAATGCCTTCTATTCTCTAGTTGTCACCCCACTGTAACAGATTTCCAAAATAATACTGAAAAATAAGCTTAATTTATTCTCTTTACTGAACCACTATAATTACAAGTAGCTGCTCAACACCAAAAATTTAATTTTGATATATAATATTGTCAGACCAAATCCTTCACAAGCTTTTATTGCTCTATCCTGTGCAGTGGAATGCATGGTGATGCAATCAGTATGTAATGACCAAGGTTGTAAAGTAAACATAACACTGCACAGATGCATAAATAATGTATCATTTCCTGAATTTGATTCTGACATAAAGCTTCACCAACACAAGCCAAAAGAGAGATGTGGTGTTAATTTTTCCATTTTGCATATAGGAACACACGAGAAGTACAACCATATGAAGCATAAGAGGGTCAAATTCCACCCACTGGAAGTTTTCCAGAAACACATTATATTAACCAGATCAAGGCAAAATTGATATTTTGCACTGTAAATTGCCTATAAACACTGGGCATGGAGACATTGATGTTGTCAACAGAAATCAGCACTTCTCTTCGTGGTTTTTCAGTCAGATCTCAGAGAATACCTTTTAAGTCAAGCATCAAATTTGTGGCCTTGAATAAAAGTTCCCTGGTATGTAATGTATCATTTAAACAGATCAGTTTAAGAACATTCATTTCTCAACCACCAAACTAAGTAACTTGCAAACTGTAGAAATGATCCTGGAATAAGGCTTCAAGTCTGTCTGAAATACAGAAGAGATATACTTGAACCTTTTTTTTCCAACTATAAAAACAGTTGCTGATGTAGTAACTGTGAAGAGGTCTTCAAATTCTATTGGGTTTTTTTCCTCACCCTAAATAGTAAGTATTTCATGGATACAACTGAGGTGAGCAATGCATCCTCTGGTAGAAAAGGAGGGAACCATCAGCTCTTTGTGAGAACAGATGTATTACACATTCTGGAAGACACACACATAGAACAGAAGTGTATTTTCTTAGATAGTTTTAAAAATATTGAAAAATAAACTCACTTGTAAATGTTGAGAGTTGTCAGTCATATTGTCCTCTCGCCTACGAACTTCTTCCAACAGCTGTGCATTCTTCTTTTTCTCCAGTTGCTGATTGTGCTTCAGATTGGCAACCTTCTTGTTTTGGTCCTTCATATGTCTAAGAATTGCACACACACATCCATTACTGTTAATGACTGCAGTCACTTCTTTTGCAATAGAGATTAATTTTGTGACTACAACACAGGACATCGATTCTCCAACAGACACAAGTTTTCCAAGCATCAGTTGTAACAATAAGACTTCATCTTGTTTTCAAGATTGCATATCAAAACAACTTTCAATTCTAGAGTGGCAAAGCAATTGTTTGGGCTTACTAGATGACTTCTTTTATGATTTCATCACAAAAACTCATACGTATTCTGAGCTCTATGCAGAAAAAATTGTTGAAAGAGGGAGATTATCCAACAATCCTTACACACTCTGCATTAAGGAACAACTGTAATAGGTGCCTCAAGTAGCATTAATTTCAAAGGAAGAAGAAGGTGAAGGTAATGAGTAATGTATGTTGTGAAATTATATTTTTTAAAACCTAGTCTACAAATACAGTGTTTAAGATGATTAAAGTGCGATGGGGTAGAAGGTCAGGTCATAAATATGCCATGAGGAATAAAGGATGCCTTTACAAATAGCTTTGTACGTGACAAAAACATTTATATAATTTTTAATAAATGGGACTTCTTTCTGCAAAAGATAATCAACAAACAAATTTATGAGCCATTCCTAAGGAAATGAAACAATCTTTGCCACCCTTATACGTTTTCTTTTGTTAAGATTGTATTAATAAATAAGAATTGTTTCAATTTTTACTATCTTTTATTGGATGTTGTGCATTAAGTTATCAGAAGCATTTCTGAGATTTAGCATATACCTTTTTAAGAAAGGAGGCAAATTAATTTTGTCTGTCAGGTAATGAAAACATATCCTTGCAGTAATACTTCCTACCTGCTTCAATTCTTAGATATTATTTTCCAGACTTTCTTTGACTTGGAGGAATTTGCTCCCTTTTATCTATAAAAAATAAAAGTCACGTGCAGATTCCTAATGAGATCTACTCACAAATCCTATTGTGGCAAATGAAGAGGATATTATCCAATGCCCAAAAGGATCACTGAAAATCCCTCCTTTGCTTCCACATCAGAAGCAGTGAAAAAAGTTACAGAATACATTTCTTGCACAGATTTCATTAAGCTAAAGAAACTGGGCCATTTAATATTTACTTCTATCACTGGTTTCTTTTTCCTACCAGTGTTTTTTTCACTATTTATTTATGTTGAAAAATTAACAATCAATAAATGCAATCAATAAATGTGCCATGGTATTAAAAATTCTTAAAAGACACTTCATGTAAAAGTTTGTTAAGTACAGCACATTAGAGAAAATCTGATCAATTATAACTAAAAAAAAAAGTACCATAAACCTGCCCAGGAAAAAAAAAGCACGGACAACTAGCTCAAATATAGATTATTTGCTTGCAACTCCAAGTGAAAATCAGTTCCCTGTCATGAGTCTGTCTTGTAATTGTAAGCACAGACTTTCTCAGCATAAAACCAAAATGAATATTGGAAAAAAACTACTTCCACAGTTTCATAATATAAACGTATTTGGCAGAAATTGTGGTGGTGCAATATGGCTTTGTGCTGTTAAAACATAAATTGGTTTCCAATCTCATGTTGAGTAAATGATAAATTCATTTGCATTTAATCTCTGTAAGAAGTTCAATTTTATGCCAATGCTAGCTGCTCCTTTCATCACCCCTCCCTCATACAACTTCCCATTTCAGCTTCTCTCTAATGCCACACTGAAAAGTAGAACACGGTAAAGCTGCAAAGGAAAAACATCTGGTGCCTGTGATATGCAAAATCTTGAGAAGGAAATAAAAGAAAGCTCTGTCATAGATTCTCTTTATTCCACAACTGGCTACATACCTATGGAAATTAAAAGAAAATGTTACAGCTAAAAAGCCTAGCTGAGGAGGTTTCTTTTAGGCCTGCACTAAAAGTACTGGAGGAGTTCAATGCAGCAAATAAATACAAGAAACATACTTCCCACCACTTTCTTTTTTTTTTCTTTTTTTTTTTTTTTTTAATAGCAATTATCAAATATAATCCTTGGTCCAGTAGAATTTTTGAGTTGCTTGCTCTGGTATGTTTTCATGTGGCTCTTCTGTTTCTAAAATGCTTTTGGATAAAATGTAAGATTAGGATAAGTAAAAAATATGCATGAGAAATAGAAAAATATTTGGGAACAGTACCCAATCAGCATAAAATACCATATGCCATGACCATAGAGAATATATGATAAAATATCCACATAGTAACGTAGTAGCAATGCTAATATGCAGAGTTGAATCTACATTACTCTTTATCATGTGGAATTCCTTTCATTTGTTCTGCTACACTGCTTGAATTTAAAGCTCTAAGACCACAAAATTCATTACACAGAATAAAATAAAGACTACTGCTTAAGACATATGTTTTTTAAATCTCAAGTGCATATTTCAGGGTTCTGGTCAGTAGAGTTCCTCTTACCATCACAAGTTAATAATTTTCAGTTAATGTAACATTTTCTGATAGTGTAATTGCCCCAGAGCAGGAAGATTAAATCCACAGCTCTCTCATTCTCCACATTGTTATAGTTCATTTTAAAGTTGGGCATCTAGTCTCTTTTAGGATAAATTTTATTATTTTATCACTATTATTTATCTATTCTCTTTTAGGTTAATTTTTTAACCTCTGAGCCTGACATTACGGTCATCCCAAGCTAGTTAAAACCCACCACTCTGCTGCATTCTGCTGCGTTTGTGATTTTACAAACTTCACAGAATTGGAAAACCAGGCTACAAACCAGTTCTGAAGCACTCAAGCCCATAGAACACTGAAGTAGTGCCAACACTACATTTGGCTTAAAGAAATGAGGTTCTGAGCTCATAAACATTTAAGAAACAAAGCAGACTAAAAAAACAGCATAGATGACTAACACTCTGCACAGATGCTTAATCTTAGCCAAACATTAAAAGGTAGGATTAATGACAGTTTTTCAGATAACAAATTTACATTTCTTTGTGTTCCTATGGTTAAAGCCAGTCAGCAACTGTTACAGAATGTCTAGCAGCTTAGAAACAAAAAAGAATTCAGAGTGAAACTAAACTGTCTTGAAAACAGAGCTAGAATACAAACATATCTTGAATAGTTTAAAATAAAATATTTTAAAAAAAATTTTAAAGTAAATAAGTTCTGTTCCAATTACAAATTAAAGGATGATATTCTAGGCATTTCCTAACTCCTTTGATAATTCAATATCAAAGAAGCAGTATCCAACAAACACCCCATGCCACATAAATACTAGATACCAATGATATTGGCAGTTAATAAAGAAGAGATGAACACTAGGAAAAACATTCTAAATAAAATCTTATTATTTTAGTACATTAGACATTATCTCGCTCCTAAATAAGAGAAAAAGATAATATAAAGTAACAGCTCTTCTAGAAGCTCTCTTACTACTCATTAAATTCAGTTTATTAATTTGTTGTACCCTATTCATTCACCTTAGATATGCTACTCCATAAAAATCAGCCTCTTCCTAAATCTTTCTGACCTCAGATATGTTTTTATAATCTTTTTCAATACACAGAATGCTCCACAGTAATTGATTTGCATCTCAACTGGGCACTAGACTTAAAATCAGGTATCTAAATGACAGCAATGCCTACACCTCTATTTTCTTCAGCATCCATTTCGAGAAAAGTGGCCTGAGAATGCCAGTGCTGAGTCAACAGACTGCAGCAGCTCTGACTTCTCCACTGCTGAAGAACCATCATCTGCGACTGCTAAATATTTAGATACACTTAGTGTATCACAGATCCAAGCAAGACAGGAAAAGACAAAACATTCTCAAACAACCTTTTAGCTTTATCTCTTATGACATCCAGTCCAAAGGACTTAGAGCTCATCAATCTTCCTGAGCAAACAGCAAGATGCCCTTACCTCAAATGCACTTTTCATTCTATTTAATCTTTTAACTAAAATGTCTTTGCAGCAAGCAGACATCAGGGTCATGGAGACCCAGACCCTGGACCAGCAGAAAGATATAAACAGCAAAACATTAGCACCACTTAGTTTCTGCTGGTATGAATATAACTGTAATGACTATATTTTAACCATGCTTGGGGATTTTTCCTGCTCTGTAGTAGCACACAAATTGATCTCGCAGGTCTAACTATAGGATGTTTAATTCCTTCAGTTCAACTTTTAAAGACAAATATTAAACACTAAGTTTCTGCATATACGTGAGTAGCATTCAGATTTTATTTTACAGTAGTGTGTGTTGTCCAATGCTTTCATCTCTGATAGCTATAGAAAATCACACTATTTCATTAAATTCCCTGCTTTAATTAGCCACCTGGGTACCTTGGCCACAAAGCTGGTAATGTCAGCCAAAAATAAGTGTTACATGTTAGTATAGCCTTTACTCTATTTCATAAAGGTTTTTTTTCCCTCAAAGCATCCAAAAAATGCAGACATGCAAAATACTCCCATGAGCAAAATCTGTAACATTTTCTAAAGGAATATGTCTCTGCAATAATTTTAATCACTTTAAACAGCATTGCAATGGGACCAGCTGTCTGCAAGTCAATCAAAAAATTCTCCAGTGTGGTAGGAAGCTGTGCTCCTCAGCAAATAAAAGATAAAAAAATCAGAGAGCAAAGAATGTTTTCAGGGAAACAAGCAAAAAAAAAAAAAAAAAATCAGTCCCAAACCAAACCAACCAGATCTAATTTATGAAATACAATTTAGTCAAAACAAGTAATCTATATAAAATAAGAAATTCTCAAAAATATGTTTTAAAAGTACACTTCAAAAGTTCAATATAGTACACTTATTTTAAATAAACAAGCATAACCAAATGTTCTAGGCAGGCACTGGGTAGAATACTACCATCATTACTCAAAATTATTTTCTCTTTCTCCTTTATAAATAGTCCATACTTTTACAAAAAATTCATGTATGTGATCAATGAAACAGATCTTAACATTTTACTAGGCACTCTGGGTCTCAGCAGTTAGTCATGCAGAAGACCTGATCCTGTAAATCCCAAGCATGTGAATGTCCATTCCAAATTACATTGCTTCAGTAAGATGCAGTAGAAATATTCTGAGCAGGTCAGTTCTGACTGTCTTAAGAATGAGAGTCAATGCAGGTGCTTCACTGAGTCATGACTAAACCAGCATAAGGGTAATGCATCAAAATTCAGGTATAATTTCATTGAAATCCGAAAGCTAGAATTTTATTAAGACATAAACAAGTTAAGTATTGTTTCTGGCATTTTCATGGAATACAAATACATTTGCTACTACCTATCTATAGTCCTGGGTTGGACTCTTAAGTGACTAAAATCACCACAAGAGATGTTAAGAGGGGTACTGACAGACACATTCCTCACACAAACAAGGACTGCTTATTCACTTACAGCCCAAAGATGGATTTGTTTTGTAGAAAATAGATATTATCGTGATAAGAAAACCTCTGTGACAGGCTGAATTTTTCATATAATAAAGAAAACAAATCTTGAACAAAAGCAATTTTTTCTAAAAGAAAACCCTCATGCTTGACTGCTGAATTGATTTAATATGCGAGACTATAGTCACTGTAAGTTTCATAATATGGTAATAAAAAAACTAAGCAGTGACTTCCTGTGCTGTCACTTGCTTTTAAAACTTTCACACCTTTTTTTTTTCTTTTATCAAGATCATATAACTTAAAGAATTCTTAGTGTCCAAGACATCTTCTAAAATCTAGTGTCTCCTTATTCTTATCTTATTTTTCTTTTGTTAACTAATACAATTATCACACTGATAGCAAATTAAATACCTCAAATGAATAAACAAAAGCAAGTATTCCAACCATTAAGAAATTAATTGGTCTATCAAATTTAAATATTAAGAGCAGAAATACTCCTACAGTCAAACACCCTTAAAACTCACAGATTAATACGACCGCTATATAGGCACTGGGGAGTAAAGTGTTTTGAATAGAAACTTCTTAAGGGAGAAATAAGTAATAAATAAATAAGTTTTCCTTGGTTTTGTTAAATATACGCAAAAGAAAACAAACAAGTAAAAGCAAGAATTTTTTATGTGTCTGTTTTCATAAAGGCCGCATCACTTGGGAGGAATACTTCATCCCAAATCTCAAGGAATTCCTTTCTTTGCATATCTGACTAACCTATTGCCATCCTACAGAAAAAAAAAAAAAAATCCTGTATATCCTGTCTCAGCATTGTCCTTCTTGCTCTCATAATCCCAAAGCAGAAAATCTAGCAGACCTTATTCCTTCTCTTTTCCTTTTCTCTTTAAAAGAACTACATTTTCCCCTCTCTTTCCCACTGAAAACTCTCTTTACCAATTGCTTAAACCCCTAAACTGTGTGACAACATAATCTATAACCCCACAAAATTTCATTTTTACAACTGTGCTATTTGATTTTGTAAGTAAAAAAAAAAATCTATTCTACAGTGACATAAAGGGAAGTAGCTCAGCTTCCTTAGCATGTCTGTTATCATTTGGGATGAGAAAGCAAGCCTGAGTGTATGCCCCCTGGAGAGACAGGGAAATATTATCAGCCTGTAGCTAGATGTCCCCTGTTGCCAGGAAAGCTAATGAGACATTAAGACCTTCCCATAGGAACAAAGCTTATGAAAACTGAGTAAAATTTTGGTGCCCTTCGAGCAAGAGAATTTGAAAGCAGTCTCTCTGGTTAACCTTGGCTAAACTGACTTCATCTTTAGGTAATAAAGGCCACTATTTTCCACATGCCTGAGAAAATACTACCACAAGAAATTACTACTATCTCTGACTGAAGAAGAATGCTTGCTTTTCTTTGTGCCGTTCACCTGATGCTGAGACTATGGCAAACTCCATGTCACAAATCATCTGCTCATCAGAACTGGGAGGTACCCCTCTGTGATCTCTCCAGATCTCTTTGATAGAAAGAACTGGAAACAAAATGACCAACAAAAACATGGAACAAAAAAATCATCCAAACCAAGTAATATAAAAATAATTTTAAAATATCTATTAAAAAAATAATTCCTATATCCCTAATTCTCCAGTTGAATGCAAAAAGGCCATCATGCCCAGAATTAGCAGCTAAGATGAATGAATTTTAGTATATTCAATGTTTTCATTACCTTCCCAGTTCCTATTCCTGACAGATTACATAACTATTTCAGTTTCACCCAAAGGAGCAGGCTTGTAGCCCACAGAGACCTGTAGGTCTTAAAAAAAAAAAAACCTCTTCCCATCCCCTTACACTCCTCTCCCTTTAAAATCTCATCATTTCAATTGCCTGAAGGTTGGCTTCAGGTTTCTTAACTCATATTATGACAATTTTTCAGTGAGACAATTATTTTGCCTCCAATGCACCACAGAACAATATTATTGTCCTGGGACAACTGAGAACTCTGCCTGGTAGAAGTAAAGCAAGTGTCACAGAAGTCACTGTAACATTTCTCACCTCAGAGGCAAAAATGTGGGAGGACGGGTTTACCTAACACACACACACGCTGGGAAGTTTTCCAAAATCTTTATTTAAGATGTGTTTAGTCTGACACAGTTCCCTCCAAAGCCCTGGAGAGATGCTAGAAATATCCACATGAGGATAATGCATGAATGAAAGAGACCTACTAAAATCCTGTTCCAAACCATGGTTCATGTCACTTTGTTTCAACACAGATCTGCACTGCAACCACAGAAACTCCGACCCGGCACATTGCACTGCTGTCTTCCTCAGCACATTCCTGCTGGGTGACACTTTACATGAACATGTGTGAAATTCATACCACAAGACTCATCTGTCACACATCTTTCTCATACACCCAGGATTGTCGTGCATTTTCTTCTGATGTTTTCCTTTTCTTTTTTAAAAAAAAAAAAAAAAAAAAAAAAAAAAAAAAAAAAAAGGCACTGCTGATGACAGCACACTAGATGAGAAGGATATTTGATCTGGGACCATTAGCAATAACTGTAACTAGTCACTGAAAATAGTTTGTTGCCTGAAATTTGCAACCAGGTTGTTGCAGCCCTGCTACTGCAACTACCCCCATCAGGTCCTTCCCAGCTGTAGTCCATAAAAGCTTTTTTCTTTAAAATACCAAATTAACAAAGCATCTCTGAAAAAAAAAAAAAAAGAAAGAAAAAATAAAGCTCCACCACCTCCTGACTCTTTCCAGTTTTTCTCTGCATCCAACTGCTCCACAGCATGTCCAGCCCAGCCTGACAGCAATCAGGATCACATCTCCTCTGCAGCACTACACGTTTTATTGCAATTTCCTTCTGAATCAAATCTTTTGACTGCAACTCCTGGCTCACCCTAAAAGTTCTCAGGATCAATCCAGCCATTATCATTCAGCTTTCCAGTTTTGCAGTAACTTCTTCAGACCTACATATAAATCAGGTACACTTTGTATGATTCTTGTTTAGACATACAAACTTCCCCTTATTATAAATTCAGATCAGAGCACCATCACGTTGCCCAGGCATGCTGCTCCTCCATTGAGAAAGCAAAGAGTGGAAGGAGTGGTTCCACCAACAACCCAATTCCTAAATTTAGTGTCCCTGTCTCTTTTCAGTCACAGCTTTTTGAGGGCAAGCTGTGCTATCTCACAATGATTCTTCACTCACATACCCCTCCACCATACACAGGGAATCCTGACAGCATTGAGCTCAGGCAGTCACCAAGCTCCCCAGGGAGTGCTCTGGGGCTACTTTATGCACAGGTTCAAGAGGTAAGGAAATCTGCCCCCTGGGTCTTGCCCCTGAGGAAAACTACTGGAGGCAGCAGGTCTGGAAATGCACAAGAAACACTGATGTCTTGAACCAGTAATCATGAAAGGTAAGAGTAAAAGCTCCTTCTCTTCCCTCTTCCCCAACACAGAGTTGCGGTGTCACATCCAACCAAATCCAAAGTTGGTATTTTTCTTTCAGCGAGGTAGAGCTCTTTTCTCCTTGTATCCACTTCATTCTGCATAAATATTTACTTTACAGAGTATTTAGCCTCCAAATAAAATCTCAAAAAAATCAAATCACTGAAAAATAACAAAATATCCTTCCTTATTTAAAGAATTCCTTTCTATTTTAACATTTTCATGGCTTTCAGCAAACTGAAAGGGAAAGTACAGAACAATGCTGACCAGTTCAGTAGTGAGCAGGATGAAATTGAACAGTGCGTCATCTTGTCCCAGGGCCCTGTTTGTATCTTTCTATTGTTCATCACCATGATTTCTACTTTTTTTGTAATGTAATATTTTCCTTTTTCCCCCTTAAAGTAGAATACCAAAGAAATAAACTTTCTACTTTACTATTTCTTAAAAAATGAAACTTACAAAGGTTTAAAACCACACATAAAATCAGATAAATCTAAATGTCATCTCAAAATGTCATCTCTTTCAAAATGCTTAAATACTAAAACACTGGTTCTGCATATGTAGCAAACAGACTAAAAGAGAATGACATGTCAGCAATCTGCCTGTTATCCAATGTGACAACTATGTTTCTCACTCAGAATAACCAGTCTCTCAGAAGAGTAATGTATATCACAGATTCTCTCAGTTTTCAGTAGTACACTATCTCAATTTCTCCAGGGAAATTATCTTTGAACAACATATCACTCTGCCCTTGGAACCATCAAACTGACATTTGACAAAACTGTGGATGGCTTGTAGGTTAAATTTAAAACTCCATTGAACCTTCTCTTGCACATCTCACTGAGCTCTGGCCTGCCCACAGAAACAAGTAGGAAGGCCAACATCAGAGCTGGTGGGAAACTTTCTAGCACTGGTCAGTACAATTCCCACAGAAAAAAATATCCATCTCCTCCTTATATGCAGGTAGAAAAGGTTGGGGAGCATATAACCTGCTGTAACCTAAAGTTCTGGGGATGTCACTGTACTGATGGTTGTACTCAGAATATTTGTACCTTATAGAGGCAGGTGCACAAAGGGGCATTATGCCAATGTATTTGATTTTCTTGTTTGTCATCAGTATCGATAGCCTACCACGTCAGAAAACAGAGGCAGCATTTTTCTAACCCACAGGAATATGGATGACTAAAATGACAGCAAAGAACATACTGATCAGCAGAAATTAGGGAAATTAATAGATCTGTTTCTTAAATTAAGTTTTGACCTTAATGAAGATTCAAGCTGAGAAAACTTCACACTTCACTGAATTCCCACAATAAATTCTAATCGTACTCTACAACTTATCTGAGACTCTAGGGATGGAAGTTGGCAGGATTATGAGGACATTTTCTACAACAAAGTCAGTTAGATTTTTAGGTCAATAAGACATAACAGAAATTGCACCTTCAACTGCTGACAAATGTTTCTGCCTACCAATCATCGAATTTCAGCGAAATCAACCATAATGACAACCACATAGTATAACACCTTTCTTTAGGCTCTCTTGAGCTAGAGAGATTTTCAATCAATGTTGAGCATGTTCTGATAGAAATGCAAAGTGGTCACATTCAGACAATAATTTCATCATGGCCAACTCCATAATAAATTCATTTAATTAACTTCTGGAAGAAAGATAGATTCTGAAAATAAATTGTTGAACTATTTTCACAACCTGGGTGTAATACCTATCCATTCAAGCACATAAATATGTGCTTGAAGTAGATAGACAGTAAATTTAGGGTTCATCCAAATCTTTACTGCAATCAATAAGCCTCAAATTTCAGAAAGAAAACTTTTCAGCTGGAAAGTAACTTGTGATTGTGACATGGCGGGGGGGTGGGGGGGGGAGGTGGAACTTGTGTCAATCTTTTTGCAATGAGCCATCTTTAGCTGTGCAGCTGTTCCAAGACTTCTCTGACATGTCTGAACTGTGAAATGGGAATTGTCCTTGGTTTTGAGGCTGAGACCAAAACTCTCCCAAGGGAAAACATGTTTTAAGATGTTTTAAGACTTTGCTAACTTACAATTTACAGCCACCCATAAGCATGAGAAAGAAAATTAACATCAAGGCCTACTAAGAGAAAAAAATGTCAACTAGATTAATTTTTACTTCCAACAAGCACTACAAGACATGTAATACTTGAAAAGTTTACTCAGAAACAGTGTGCAAAGACAAATGCCAGCTAAACTAATCTACAACCTGGAAGAATTTAAAACACGAACCTGACTAGATGAGGTTATATACAAACAAAGCATAAAAACACATACAGACAACTCCTTTACAGTTATGTGATGGTCCAGCAAAAACAGCTAAAAGTTTCTGAACCACTGCAACTCCTCATACTCTGTTTGTAAGCAGTAAAAGAGGCAATGGCAAAGTATTAAGCGTAAGTCTCTGATCTTAGGTATAAATCTCTCTTAGGTTCATTACCTGCTGGGTTATCTACCAAAAAGTTATTTCCAATGTTGAACTCCCTAAACAAAGATAACGTAAGCAAAACCAAAAGAAAAAAATCTTCACACAAAACAACATATGAATTGAATATGTTGTTAAAAAACATTTTTTCTTAGAGGCATTTAAGAAAAAGATTCATTTACTGGGAAGTTTCTGGTCTAGCAATGAAATGACCAAAAACTTCACAATAGGGACAAGCAAAATAAAAACAACAAAATACAAACAGAAGTTAATAATGTGGAATCAAAACAACCAAATAAATGAAGCATCAATGAAAACCTTCATTGTGGAAGGACCATTAATTAGGAGAGCAGAAAATACTGACCTGGAAGTCAAGCTGGTTGGAGTAGGGATGAAAGCAGCAGTTTGGAGAAAAACAGATAGGGAGGAAGACAGCAAAAGAGAATAAAGGGAGGAACACATTAGTTCTTTAAAAATATAACAAGCAGATGTTATATTAGCAGATTATTAAAAAAAAAAAAAAAAAAAAGAAAACAAATAGGAAAGGAAAGGGAAGGAAAAGCAAGAACTAAAATGAAATTTCTGCAGAGCTATATTCTTCCTGTGCACTGAAGAAAACAAACTTTAAAGCAAAAGGGCATCTTGTCATGGGTAGACAGCAGAAAGACATCCATATTTATAATCATCCAAATTCCAAATTCATGTACACATCAAATAGAACAAATAAATTGGATGAATATTGGCAGCATTTGCTGCCACACAAACGTCTTGTCATATACCACAAAGTCTTTCATTTGAACTATCATAGGCTGGTGACCCTCATTCATCACGTCTTCCAATGGGAGTCAAAGCAGCTAAAAAATCTGGCAACTTGTTCAAAGATATTTAAAGTTAGGAAAGCACTGAAGTTAATAATCAAGGATGAAGATTTGACATCACACCCAGGAAACTCAGCCCCTTCTAATGCTGACCACAAATTTTTAATTCAGTATGAAGGAGAGAATTAATACTTCAGCACTGAAAATACTCTGATTTTTTGATAACTTTATTTGTTAAAAAAAATACTTAACACACCCTTTTCAAATAAGTAAGGCCAAAACAATCCCCACCCAGCTAGATTAGTCCTTAAGTCTGTTCCTGACACACATCATTTTGTGCATTTAGGAAAAGGAACATATTTAACAGCCGTAAGAGTACTTTTTTTTAAATGCAATTATTCCACATGTTGATGTTTTGTGTCTTGTGCAATGACTTGTCACTGCTGTGAGGACATACCTTCAAGAGAATTCAAATCCAAATCAATTCAGAATAAATTAATTGTAGTCTGAATACACATCTATGGTGTTATATAAGCACTGCATCCCTGAAGTAGATAACAAAAAACACCCTTCTTTGTTTAAGTACAAACAGGTTTGTCTCATAACTAGTATAATATTTTAAATGGACTTCTATATTGTTGCAATCTTTGCTGAGAAGCTACACCTAGCCAAGCAAATGACCAAGTACCTCACATACCATTGGAGAAAAGCGGATCCAAGATTTTGCAATCCTCATCATGTAATCATCACTTTCTTTCTCTTTTCAGTCTAAATTTACCCATGGATAACTCATATTGTCTTCTGTGCCAGTGCTCTCTTACTGAAATCACTCCTCTTCCCTTGCAGTGCTAACCCCTTCCCATATTTATACAGAACAAGCATCCCTACAGAGCTTTGTTTAGCCAGAGAAATAAACCACTGTTGCTTAGACTCCTCCCGTGTCATGAGCATTTCATTCCTTCTTACCAGCCCTCTCTGCACCTATTTCCAGTTTTAATTCAACTTTCTGGCATATGACTGATGAGAAGTACACAGCAGCGTTCCACTTAGAGCCTTGCCAACACTTGATGACATTAATACCTTCCTATCCTTACTGCAGATATTTGTTCTGACATATCAGGATCCACTCCTCATTATTTAGATCTCTGCTTCACTATTTAGATGGCTCATAATGACCATAAGCAAATTCACCCAATCTTTCTTTTCCTAAACTGTATCAAGGATAATCCTTAGTTTATATCAGGCAGCCTTACTGGCCCTAACTTCACAAACATGCATTTTATGCCATTGTATTTCACTTCATTTTGTGATTCAAACTCTCTCTCAGATTTCAGAAATGTACTTCTCATTCTAACATCATTAATCAAAGCTTTAAACAATATACTCCTTCAATCCTGATAGTCCTGTTTCAGCTGCAGCTCCCTCTTCTTGGTGAGGTCCTTTGCATAAAAACTTGAGCTGATCACTACCTCATCCAGTTTCATTTACATTAGTAAAAAACCCCACAAAAATAAAAACCAAAAAACCCTGAACCACATTGCCTTCATCAAAAAAAACAGAAAAACAGCAAGCTAAGTTTGACAAAAGCACATTATACATTAAAGGTAATATCTTGCATTTAATTTTCAACTTTTTTTAATTATAAGCAGATAAATTGTGAAAATTGTAATAAAAGTTGTCAAATAGCTTTAGTATAGAAGAAGGAGTAGGTTCTCCTGTAGAAATAAGAAACTGTAAAATACAAAGTTAATATAGAGAGAGTAATTTAAGAAACAGACCGATGTGATTTTATTGGAGCAGTAATATTAATCTGAAGTGATGACGATCAGGAATGTGATAGTTTCTGAGCCAAGGAAATCACATTAAAACCAAAAGAATTACCATTCATATGAAGATTTCTTCATAATTATTAATAATGTTCATCTGCCAAGTAGCACACACTTATAAATTTAACTGCCCATATCTCAAAGCAGCTATTTCTACCCCTGACTATCTGACACTTCGTGTGTCAATACTTTCTGACTAGTAGAACATTAGTATTCATCATCTTGTTTTAACTTTTGTTTGAATTTGTAAATGATAACTTTATTTTAACCATTTTTACTTTTCAAACTTATTTATACAAGCACACCTCATTATGTTGAAAAATTTATATATGAATATAATAAATATTGTGAGGATATCACAACTTGCAAAAGTCTAGATTATCACTTCCTCAGAAATTTATGTTGATATATTTTGAAAATTTATGTTGTTGCAATTATCTTGCAATGTAAAGATACTGGCATAGCAGCAAACATGAATCCCAACAAGCTACGAATTAATAAATGCATTTTCACATCACATTCATTTTCCTACAGTACCCCGGAGATGCCCTTGCATCTGAAGTTTGAGGAAATGTCAAATATATGCTAAAGTTTAACTACTTAAAGTTTAACTACTCTCTAAGTACAGTACATCCTCTTCAAAAGTCTGTGTTCACTCAGCAGTACCACATTATTTTCTGAAAAGTTATTTCACCCTCATCAACAATAACAGACTAGAAATTGGTGTTCCAAAACTTCACTGCTAAGAGTATACCAAATTTGAAAAGAAAATGAACACAAAAATAGAAAATTCTCTCCATTGCATCAGCCATTACAGAATTCTCAGACAATGAGAACAGATTGTTTGCTGACAATGCTATCTGGACCCCTTAGTTCCTTGTATCTTTGCAACTGTTGTTTTGCAATCAATAATTCTAAATTCAAATGAATTTACTGCTCTCTATCAATTCTTTATCTCTTTTTACATAAACTATTTAAATCAAATTAACATTTCCAGAAATTTGAGATCACAAGCTTCAGTACTTCATCATGATCATCTTTTAATTTTGTCATTTTAATATTCAACACATTTGTGATTGCTATCTAATAAAAGATTTAAGATTACCCTCTTGAACAAAAGATTACTGTGCCTACTATTGAGTCTGGTGTCACACAGTAATTCAATTTTACACTGCAAGGAGGGGATCAGTTGCTGTTTACACCTGGTGGTCAAACCTGGAGTTGCTGCATTACAAGGGTCTTGTAGTTGCACCACTGCATGGAAAAGCAGTACTTTCTCATCCACACAAAACCTCTAACTGGTATCTTGTCCAAAATGTTGCTTTAGCACTTTGGAGACAGTAGGCAAAGCTCACAGGCACAGTGCACAAAGTGACCACTCTTGATTACTCACTTCCTCTGGGACCTCCTTTACACATTAAAATAGGTGCAAACACTTGAGTATTCTAAACTCTGATGTGGTGAGAGAGACAACTGCCAACTGAAGTTGTCCTTATGTAAATAATCTGTTCTATTTCACATACAAATCTCGTCTCACTCTGAATTTGAGGTCTTCATCCTCATGACAGTTAACCATTACTAAACTTCACCAAACATCTGCAAAGAGTAACAAGTTTTGGCAGCAGGTAGCTGTGAAGGTTGATAAGTCATCCTCAGTAAAAGGTGCTCTACACATCTTTTTTTCCATGCTGGCTGTTTTCTGCCCTCCAAGGTAACCAGCATTTCTGACATGTTCCTCTCTTTCATGGTAATGCTCCCTAATGGGTGCTTTATCTTGACTGGAACTATAGCAATGATCACAAAAACAAAATCACTTAAACTTCTTTTTTGGAATTATAAAACAGTTTTCTTCTGACTTGATCACAATCAAACAATTATATAAATTATTTGAAAACACATAATTCCTTCTTTCTTTCAAGCGAGAGTGTCTAATTAAAGGAAGAGAACAAAGAAAACAGATCAATCAAATAAATAGCAGGACACCATATGGGAGAAGGTTCCAAGATCTATTTAATTACAAAGGGCATGAGACAAATCCCAAAAAAATCCTCTCTCCATTATGGAAAACCTCTACAACTTTCCAAGACATAAGACAATCACTGCCTGGTCAACATCAGAAAATATTCTTCTGAAGCAAACAAAGACTATGGGAACACCAAGAAATAGTTACAACTATTATTAAATAGTCATGAGATGGGTTAGAAATACTTACCAACACATTGTAAGACTTCTGAGAATGACTGATGACATTTCCACTTGAAGAAACATGTGGGGACAGGTCTGATTCACCAGTTACTAAAAGAAAGGCTTGTTCCCCAACAGGGTTTTCTGGGGGGGTTGTTGTGCCTGTAAACTGCACATGACTTTTCCTATATATGCTTGTTTTGTGAAGAGTATTAGAAAATGGAAACCTTAATTTTTTTCAAGGTCAGCCAGCAGGAGATGTAGTTCTCATGCAGCCCTTTTTTGTTCTTTTACAAAGCATAAAAAAATATTCTCTTTAAAAACATACTCTGCATTTAACTTCTCTGCTTCTGAAATGAAGATCAAGTAAGCAAAAATGCTACTCAGTGTAAGACAAGTAATATAAAAATTACCTTTCTAACTCAGCAATTTTCTTATCTTTGTCATTCTTCTCATTCTCTACTTCCTTGAGTATTTCTAGAAGCCTGTCAACTTCAGCCTGAGCTTTGCCACATTCTTCTCTATAGTAAGATGCTTCTTTGTCAAGCTGTTTCATTCTGTCTGCAAATTCTGGATTCATCCGTGCCTCCTCTTCAGCTTCATGAGCCTTCAGAACCAATATTTCAAAAAAGATGAGGATGACAGTAACTTAAATAGCTTTAAGAGGTTTACTTCTTCAGTCTCAGAGTTCAAGTTTTCATTAAAAAGGATTATGGGTATTCCTGTCTGACAATGCTTTTCTACAGATGTATTATAAAAAGAAATGAAAATATCTATGTAGTCAAATTCTATCATCCTGAAAGAGGAGGGGATTCATTAAGGGGTTTTTTTACATATTAAAGTGACCCCATTTTAAAGGTGTTTTTTCAAATTTAAAAAAAACCCCTCACCTTGTAATTCATTTAATTCACGTTAAGCTCAGTGTGTTTTGAATATATAAGCAATTTCTTAAAAAATCACATCCTCTTTCCCTATATATAAACATACACACTTTGCCCATGTATAAATATACAAATATAGACACATATATACATATTGTATATATCTGTATCACCAGATGTCTCAAATGCAGTTTGATAGAAAGAATTTAAAATAAAGAAGTGGTTTTTAATGCAGAGGTGATTTTAAAAGATAAAACAATAAACTAAGAAGCTGTTGTCAGCAGACATCTTACCCAATAATCCTTTTTATCTTATCATTAATACTTAACCTGAAACATCAGAGGAACAAGCCCATTGGTGAAAACAGCACAAACCTGGCAAACACATGCATGGATGGGTGGCAGTTTCACAGACAAGAGAGAACGCAATGAAAACATCAACAGTGCAGAGCCCAGTCCAACTCCCATCAAACCTAAAGGCAAAAACCCAATTAACTTCAATGGGAGCATGACCTGGCACCAGTGCTTTAAACTGTTGGCTGGAATAATCACAGACAGATGGAAACAATGATGCACTGCAATGCTTAGCCTACCCCTTGCTTCCCATTATTCCTAATTGGCATCTTGAAAGAGCAGGCAAGGAAAAAACAAGTAGTTTAAGGCAGTGCACATTAAACATAGAAAATTCAGGTAACATACAGGATTTTTACAGAAATTCATGATATTTAGAACTGAAGGTCCTCCAACTATCTCAGTACGCAGAGAAGACGTGGACTGACTTATTCTCAATTTCAGGGAATGGGCAATGCAAGCAAGCAATGAAAGAAATGTAGATCAAAATGAAGCATGCATGTTTGGGAAAGAATTAATATAAACTACAGACACTAGAAGGTCCATATTCTTTGCAATGGTTAACATTTTCTGTATAAATAAAGAACAAGTCTGAGTTTACTATAAATACAACAAAAAATTGAAGTTAGTAGGGAAGAAACTTAGGGGGTTTGCATGTAACATATCATTTAAGCATGAGGATAATAAGAAAAACATAGTCGATTTGAAGTGTTATTTATCCTACTTGGAGGTTTTTATTCAGAAGAAATATTTCATCACCAAAAGAAGCCAAGGGAATGACATGAGGAGCCAAATAAACCTACTGACCTTGCTCTTCAAAATCTCTGTTTTGATACATGCTCCAGTCCTGAATTCCATGCAGATGCAGGACTTTTTAAACCTAGAACTTGTTTCAAGGTAACATCCAAGGAGTATCTTCATTTTGTATCTTAAGTATCTTAAGTTTCAGTGAGATACCAGCATCAGATTCCTTTTCAGGCTCATAATCTTCCTTAATAATAAACCTGGATTTCTTTTATACCAGTTGTTAATTATATCAAGAAATTTACTTTCAACTAGCTTTATAATTTTTGAAGTCAACATAATACTAAGACTCAAGGCCAATTATCTGAGAAAACACTTTGATTGTCCATCAGCACTATTACGATATTATACAGTTTTTATCATTGTGTAATTTTGCAAGGAATAAGTTAATTCCATAGGTAAATTCACACTAGAAAAAGAAATACAACCCAACTCCCACCTGCAAGATACTAAGAAACTTATGCAAAAAGCATATTGCTCCCTTTTCTTCAGACTTCTCCTCCCCTCCCAAAGGTAAATCCAGAATTTCACAGTTCCTCTCTAAAGGCTTTCATGTAACTCCCTGTCACCTTTCTGTCCCTTCCCTTTACTTTGGTACACAATTAATTACATACCAGCCTTGCTTCCATAGAGAGGAAAATAACCAGTCTTCACTTTAGCATAAAGTAAGTCTCAGCTTTGGCCCAAACTTGTACCTCTATCCCTTCTCTTATCCCAGGGCAAGAAGCAATGCAGATGAGAGAGAGAAGCCTGTCTTTTTTTATGTTTCATTGCCACATTGCACTTTCGACAAGGAATATGCATAACTGGGCAAGAACATGATAGCATCACCAATGCAGAGGTGCCAAATGTTCTACTACTATGGAGTATTCCTGTCACATAGCAGCTCAGAAATGTACTGAAAAAATTATCTACTGCACAGTTGATAAGCAAATCTTCACCTGAAATAATAGATATATTCCTCAGTTTAGCCCTTTAAATCTTTACTCAACAACACACTAAGGATATCAACATTAAATTGCAAAGATATTTTCAGCTCTTGTGTTTTCTGTGGTACTCATGCTATTCCATATTTGTGGGATGCGTTTTTGGGAAATTCTGCAGCACAAACTGGGTCATTGCATTTCCCCAAAATGAACTGGAACTTCTAAGATATGATTAAATGTGATTAAGCATCCATCCAATGTCACATATAAATCAATATAAGCGTTCAGTTACTACAACATTATTCTTTAAAAAAACCACCACCAGTATTGCAAAGCACCAATTTAGCTGATTGCCTCTACTTTTCAAAGCACTTAGAGAATCTTTTTTGGACTATTGGCAGGAACCAGATTTCTACAAGAGTACTGTCCAAATGAAGAAGAAAAGGAAAGTTAGTTAGAAAGGGAGAGCAAGAACAAAAAGCAACTTTTACAAAGTGCTTTCTGCAGGTGGTACTTTAACCTGCAATTCCCTTTAAGAGAATCCTCACATTGTAAACAAAGCTGCTGATACTAGAAAAGAGCAAAACACAATCCATCTGACATTGCCAGGGCATAGGCATAAAATTGCTTATAAGGCCCCATTTTATTTTATGGCTTTGAAAGATGTGTTTGGATCTGAACTAGGCACCTTTTTGAATTTGTTGTCTACAGATCAGGGGTGATTTGTTGACAGATGGAACTTGACTTTTGAGGTCAAACAGTAGGCCCAAAGGAGTTAAAAGGCGGCTCAGATGATATTGACCCTGCTCCTGCCAGGACAAGGCAGATGTCTTTGGCTTTTTTTAGGCTGTAGACTGAACTATTGGATCAGTTCTAGACAGAAGCTGCATGTTATCACATGAATCGGAAAGTCTCTGCCTATTTCTGCTGCTCTCTCCTTTTTCTGTTTCAGTTCTGTACCCTGTTTACTTCCTAAGCTCTCTGTTACATTGGAAAACACATTTTCTATTTCTGTGGGGCTTCTATGGGTGAGAGGGACTGGTCCACATGTATCTTTCAGCTTTCTTAAATCTGTATCTGCAAATTATAACCCTTGTGAGCGCAGATTAGGTTAATTTCAAACTAACCCACTCACTTTATGATGCTTTTTCTCCCAATATTATGGCTGTGATGTTGCATGTTATTTCTACAACTGAGTAAAAATAGCATATCACTCAACTGATAGAATTTCACAAATTTTTACATTAATTATATATCTGTTCTGATCTTTGCTTCATAAGCACTGCAAATGCTTTAGAAGAAAAGTAACATTTCCTTATGTAAACCACAAATTTTCTACAGAAACATCATAACAGTGTGGCACAGACATGCAGCATGAATTATTTAGGCTATTAATGTCTTATGGTACAGTCATGCATGTATTATTCTGCATAACAGAAATGGATGGATAGATAAGTATTTCATTTTTAAAGCTTCAGACACAAACATATGCAGAAATCAAGTGGGTACTTAAACAAAAAAAAGGAACAGCAGAATTTACATGCAACATATTACTTTGTAAGATCCTTCAAATTTTATTACTTTCAAGAATAAATGGGGAAAAAGCATTGCTCTCACATGAATTTTCTTGTCTCCTTAAAACTCAGGAGGTTTTCATTTAACTTTAGCGACTGCTCTAAGTAACTTATAGTGTACTCTACAAGTATTTTATATTTTAATCTAACATTCCTCTGATAGAAGATATTGGAAAATTTAATCTTCAATATTCAGAAAAAGGTTCACCTGAACTCCAGACTGAGTACAGCATGATATTCTCATTACAGCACAAAGGCAATAAGGTAATTTCTTATAATCAATTTTTCAAAAAATCTCATTTGGTATTTCAAAAAGTTCACCTTTAAAGCATGAAGAAATGTATGTCTAATTCTATTTGCAACTTATTCTCATGTATGTAGGAGAAGAAAGAAGGTGAGCAAGGGAAGTTTATTTTAAAAAATCATTCTGTGGGTATAGTATGATTGCTGGCTGGTGCCAAAGGAAAAGGATCTTGCATCCATTGTTTTGCAACTTCCAACAGGCTGTCCTTTTGAAAATTAACCACATAAAGGCAAAAAAAACAGTCAAGAAAAGGACTGACTGGAATATTGCACACAAACAGATTAGAAGTAACAGCAGAATCACTAATACTGAGCTAATGACTAGCCAGCATTTATGAAAACCAAGCTAAAAACTAACAGTAAAAAGACTCCAGTCTGAAAAGACACGCATAGGAGCGGTGCAAATGATACGAATAGAAACATAACTACCACAAAGTGACCTGAGATGATACAGAAAAAAGGGGGTTATCATTGAAAGGGACAAGCTCTTTCTCCAGCACTGTGCCAGAGGTGATAATATCAGGTTTTACGCTATTGTGCTACAATTTATGACTAAATTCTAAACACAGGTAATCAATAACTCTAAAAGTAAATACAGCACATTCTGTGGGACTGTCTTTTCCCATACAGAAGTCATGACATATCCATTACATGGTTAGAACTAAAAAACCTAACTGTAATAGATTCCAAAGCTGGAACCCTGGCCCTCAGACACTCATGGCAAAGCTCCCACTGACTTCAGCAATGGCAATCCCTCCTCTAATGTGTAGTATCACATTACTTCAGCTACAAACCCAGTTCTTCTATATATACACTACCCCAATTACATAGTGATTCTGACTAGGATTACTATGTAAACTATAGCTTTTAAATTGCTCTTACAGTTACATCATTTTTCTGTCCTGTGATGCTCACAGCACGTTAAATGTAACAGGCTCAGCCAAAAAAATGGGAACTCCTCTCTGCAGAGAAAATTATTGTTGCTGCTCTTCCTCAAATTGAAAAAGGAGTAAAGTCAAAAGAGGTATTGTGCAATTGAAGCAGGCATTGTCGAGAATATTAATGCTAAACAAGCTAAAGCAATACTGTGCTTTGGCAAAAATTGCCTTTTGCATTTATTATTTTATATTTCAGTACTTTCTTCACTTAAATACAAAGTTTTTACATTCCTAATGCATATATGCTGAATGTATACACTCTTTCATGTGCAGAACTGATCTATTTTAGTCACATGGACTTTTGAAAATACTGCCAGTCATTTCCTGGATATTATTAGTCATCTAATTAACTCAGTCACTGAAAAGAAACTGAATAAATTAGAAGTTATATAAGTTTGAAGGATCAAATAAAGTACTGCACAAGGAGGAATCAAAAACCAAAGCAAAAGGAAAAAAAAATTCTGCATGCATTTTCTAATGGAGAAGTTGAGGACCTAAAGGACGTTTGTTTTCTCAGAGACACAGAATGTACCTATTTTATACATTACAGAGTCTTAAAATGGCCTTCAAGTCCACAAAGTTCATTTATTTGGATATAATGGATACAGCATAGTGAGCATCAGGAGTTTTCTGCAAAGCTCCACAGAGGAAGAGCACAACACAGTAAGGGAATGGATCCTCATGCTTCCGTATGTTACAGCGGGCATTTTAAAAATTAACTTACTGGATTGTACATCTGATTGAACAACTGCTCAGCTTGCTACATTGCAAAGTTGGTAGGGAGTGAAGCACAGACAGGAAAAGAAGGAAAGATCCAGGAAAACAGCATTAGCTCAACAAAACCAGTGCATTTGCACAGAAGAACTTGTCATTAAAAAAAGAAAAGAATGAAAAAAAAAGATTAAAAAAAAGGTAGAAATTTAAGATTCTAAACATTCCTTGGTGAAAGTGAGAGGCACTGGGGAAAAATAAATGTTGACTTTGGTTCCTAAAAAAGAATAGCTGGAGTAAGAAATTTAAGGTTTGTGTTACTTTCCCTTTCTCAAGTTAAATAACCCATGAAATAAAGAGAGGTGTCCACTTTTGATGATACATTAAGTGCTGGTCTCAAGCAATGAATCACGAGAAGTGGTTTTGGCTGAGGCTGCAATTTATCACCAAAGCTTCAAAGACAGTAATAATAAAAGATTAATTAAATAGTATCATTAAATTTATTACTTTCCTTTTGTTTAACACAATACTGAATTTTCTATGCAGAATGACTTTTGAACAGTACAGCCTGGCAAATAGTACTTTAGCAACCGCAAATATGTCAGTAAGCAAGTAAATTTAAGATCATGAAAAACAACAAAAGGAGGAAATCCTAGCATGGACAATAAAGATTATATATACACACGTATATATAAAACACTTCACTACCTATTAGGTAATTCCTGCTGTTCTTTCACAAGTAGCAATACAAAGTCAACAAAAATCTGTGGAATTTTGGGAAAAAAGCATTGACCATTCTCTGGTATTTAGATTTTTTCTTTTAATATTTTTTATGAATTTCAATCCATAATATTTGTCACAAACTGTTCAATAAGCATGTCTATAATTTAAAAAATTACTTTTTACATCAAAATATAGCACAGTCACGTGAATAATTACTTTGTATAAATATCCTCTTCATTATTTCTGAAATGTGCCTACTGTGTAAAATCGTGGGTTTAGAATCAGCATATTTCTTTCTTGCCAAAATGCAAAAATCCAGTTATGCAGTATTGAAAAATACTTGGATCTAATCAGATCCAATAAAATTCATCTTTATTATCAATAAATGAATCTTACCATCTCCAAAAAACCGAGAGCAGAGAAACTGGGGAGGAGAAACTCTAGAAGTTGCTCTGGTGATTTTTATTTAGAGTTTTAGTTTGGACCTGCCCCTTGTGCACATTTTCCTTCAGATATAGCACTTACCACCACTAGTGCTCATGCAAAACTACCTCCCAGCAAGCGTGCACAGAGTACTATCCTCATATTTCTTAGTTCAATTTGTTAAAACATATATCTACACTGAACTATAATTATTTTACAGCAGCATAACAAAGTACCTCCTCTATGACATTTTTAGAGAGGAGTACTGTGTAAGTACTTGGAGTTTTTTCAAGGAGAAAGCCCCTTGGAGTGGGTTTTGGAAGGGAGATGTAAACTGTGCCAGATGCCTCTGCTCCTGCAGCGGTTGATGCTCACACGTAAGCACACTCAGGGGGCACGTGGGTTCATTTATGACCCTGTCGCTGTCCCCTCCTCCTCTGACCCAGACATGTGCAAGAGCAACCCAGGTTTCCATTTCACTCTGTTTCCTGAGCAGTGAGAACACGGTGCAGGTATTTTTCTGGGGACCAATTACTTTTAACGCAGGGTATTTACAGGTTTGAACATAAAGTATTTCATTAAAGAAAATGTGAATTGAAAATGACTGTGTGGAGCCTACTGTCATTAACAGTCACTGTTTCTGTTCAATTAAGCATGTCCAGAAAGAAGGTTGTAACTACATTTTATTGTGGAAACACTTGGTCTCCTACAAATGGTGGGTGAATTTCCATTGGGGCTTTATGCTGTATTTGTGATATAATAAAGCTATTATGTTTTCAACTTTCATTCAATAATTGTTTGTATTTAGGCACAAGAAACATGCTCCCTTTTTATACAAAAGACATCCCAGACACTCTCTGACTTTTATAAGTGCTTGTTTTTCCATGACTGTATGATGTGTTTATACATATAGTCATAAACGATTGACTTAGGATTTCAAGTCCTTCAGGAGGATTTTGATGAGGGTTTCTAGGTTTTGATCTGTGCTTCCAGGTTTCTTTTAACTATATTTTTGAAATTAAGAAAAAAGATATTTAAGTTTGTAATGAAGTATCTGTTGTAATGGAGTGCAAAGTAAACAAACATATATTCTAACAAACTAAAGCAAACTAAATGACTTCTAGAGAACCTTTTCTTTGGAGATTTTAATTCTGCTATCACTAGCAGAATTAAGGTATAGGACATTTAAATTATTTGTGTTTCCATTTTGTATATGTTTATTGAAAAAAGCTTCCCTTCCTCTCAACTAAAGATCTAATGCAGGCACCTGACTGCACATACTCCCTCTGGATTAAGAAAGAATTCAAGTAGAAGGTTTTACACGCTGGTATCCTTTATACTTTGCAATATCTTCTTCACAGGTCAGGTTATTGAAACAATGCTTAATCACTGAGCAGGATACTACTCAACCTGGGTAAAAAGAGTGTCAGAATATTATGCTAACAGTGATAATATTCAGAACAAATATTATTTACCAGAAAATGAAAAACTATATCAATATTTAAAATAAAAAATAACGCTTGATGTACACTTAGTCATGAATTGCAGAAGGCAGACGTAATGCCTGACCCCATCAAATACATAATGAGAACAGTGAGAGCAGACATTACTGAACAACACAGAGAAAGGCCACAGAAACAAATGGCATCAAAACACTTGCAAGTCCTTTAAGCAAAATCTAGTTTATTGCAGCAATTTAAGTAAAACCATGTAGTAAAATACAAGGTTTGTACGTTTTCCTTTAATGCTTGCTTCCACTTCTTTCTGAACAGAAATACTGAATTGCCAGCTGATATAAACTTTTGATTATTTTGCTTAATTATCACAAACATGTGTTCACCAACAAAGCCAAAAATACATCAAAATAAAACCTAGCTAGAGTTTTCATTTTGGAAGCTGATTTTTTTTTTTTGATTAAGAATTCCAGCATTTCTTGGACAAGCCTTTAATTTTTTTCTCATCCTGCAAACATTTCAGTTTACTTCTGAAAGTGGTGTTAATTCACATACATATAAATTGCTGGTTTGATAATTTCTTTCTGCCCTTTTCCCTCAAATGTCCTGCTCTCATCTATTTGTTGCAGCGTCTCAGAATTCTCTCATAGAGGTACTCAGGACAATTTCTGAGGCTCACTAGTGGTTTTGGTAAAAACCTCTTGAGAAAAAGCAGTATTTGATGCAAGCATCAGCAAAAGATGCGTAGATTCTAGATTTACTCCAGAAGAGTAAATAAACTCATCATTTCAAAATGAGGGTATGGGATGCTGATTTTTGTTTTGCTGTTTGTTTAAGATGAAACTTACCTTTTTCAACTGTGCTTCCAACTTACTACACTCTTCTTTCTTTTGTTCTATGGCTATTTCTAAAGACTTAAGTTTGGAGTCTCTTTTCAGCCCTGCTGATGCCAATGAAGATGCATGTTCTTTGAGATCGATTAAACTAGACTGGAAAATGACCAAGAGTAAAAAGTTAATTCCTAGTCACCAGGACACTAACTCATTGCCAACTTAGCAATCACTTGGATCCTGTTCCCCCTCCCCCAAAAAGAGTTGACTCAAAGATAAGCATTGATAGCAAAAGACACGATTTTGTGCATACAACTGGAACCACAGGAGCTGGCATGCAGTGAAACACAGAAACATTCATCATACAGACGAGCTCATGTCATATTCTGGAGGTACAAAAGCACTGAAAACTATTTCTCTAACTGACAAACGAAAACAGGAGCAGCAATGGAATATCTGAGCCTAGTGGAAGCTTAGGCAAAGGACAAAGTAGGGATTACGACGCACAACTATGTAAAAACTGAAGCAATATTTTATGTACAAAAGAGGACTGTGAAGAATACTTAAGAAAACAGCAGTTCTGAAGCTGATCAGTGAAGTGGCAGAATTTCAGTACTTGACACAATTCAAGAGTAATCCTAATGCACTTTCTTTCATCATAATGACATAGATAGAAGAGCAGTTTTTTTAGAAAAGACTGACCTCTTTTTCTGTCAGTTCAGCTTGTAAAGCATTAACTTTCTCCTTCAGGTCCTTGTTTTCCTTTTTATAAGATTCAATTTCTTCAAGTCTTTCTCTGTCATCTCGATCCCTTTGCTCCTTCAGACGCTCTATTATTCTTTCCTAACAGGGGAAAAGTCGGAATCATTTTAAGAAAAGACAGAATTAAATTTGTTTGCATTATGTAGCACTTATTTAAAAAAACCTTCAGAAGAAGAGGATCATTAAGTTAATGGTATTAAGGTCCATGTAAGATTTCTCTAGATTTCAAAATCATAAGATCAAGGTTTTAAGTACTTGATAAGAGTAATACAGTACCTTCATTAAAGAGCTATGTTTCGTTTTGTGATAGATGTGGAAAGACATTCACTTCAATAATGTTTTTCCTGTATTCATAAGTGATTGAAGTTTTGAATAAAAGTTCAAAACAAGCCATGAATAGCTTCCTCAGAGGCCATGATCAGTTTACTCAGCCTCAATTTTGTTATTACCCTACAGTGCTTGCAATAACATGTGAAGGTTCCAGATGTAATCAGAAATCAGCCACTTGTAAACTACCAGTAACTTGCAGTTTACATGTATTATATTTTGAGATATCAAAAAAAAAAACAGTTGTCCAAGACACAGAAAAAGTACCCTGACACAAATTAAGAAAGCCAAAGGAAGATTTTTCTCTGTCTAATTAACAGTAACCCTACAGACATTTAAACTCAACTATGTTTTTGCATACTTTGCTGATTTCCAATAAGCATTTCAAGGTTTGCTGAAAATCACCAGTTATTGATTGGGTGATTAATTCGAAGGGTGAAATGGAAAAAGCAGACACAGTAGTATGGTTTTGTTAAGCTCTGATAACGTTCTACAAAATCACATTTCATCAACACTTGAAGGATGCAAATACCATTCAGAGAGAAATACTTAGGGTACAAAGAAATAACCAGTAGAATTGCATTTCAGTTGGAAGCAGGTCTTTAAGTAGAGTATCAGGAGAACTACTGGTATCATTTGGGTGGTGGCAGCCATGGGGGGCAGTAGAAGCAACATCATTTAGGTCCTGCACTTGGGTCAGGGCAATCCCAGGCTCAGCAGAGAACAGACAGAGTAGCCCAGAGGAGGAGGACCTGGTTGTGTACAGTGACAAAAAGGTCCACATGACTCAGCCATGAGCACTCACAGCCCAGGAAACCACCTGTGTTCCTGGGCTGCATCCAAAGCAGCGTGGCCACCAGGTCGGGGAGGTGACTCTGCTGACACCCACCTAGGGAAGAGGATGTGTTGGAGAGGGTCCTGAGGAGGGCCAGGAAGATCTAAGGGCTGTAACAACCTGGTCTAATGAAAGGTGTCCCTGCCCACAGCAAGGGGGTTGGAACTAGGTGAAGATCTTTAACGTCCTTCCAATCTAAACTTATGATACTAAATAACTTCAGGCTTATTCCTAATAACAAGCAATACAAATTCTTAATACCTTGAATATTAAGATGCCAGCCTCCATAAAGTAGAATAGTTTAATAAACATTCAGATTCCACCTAGTTATATTCAGAATTAGTTTTATACCAATTCCTTCCTGAAGATTTATTTACCCAAATGATTTTTTCATCTATAACAAATAAAGCATAACACTATTTCATCTATTTAATGAACAGTATATTTTTTTTTCTCAGCCCATCACAAAAGAAGACTAATTTATCTGTCAGCTGCATAAGGCTAAATGTCAAAAACATGTTAAAAGGCCCTAATATACCATATTTTACTTGATTAACAGCTAACTTGCAGAAATCCCAACAATGTGTTCTTGTTTCAGTCTTATTTGCATTGGCCAGCTTTCCTTATGCACTAATCTGGGACCTCACAGGTCTAATCTATTTGCACTTTATCACAGAAGCAGGAACTGAATTGCCCCAGCATATAGCTCCATTATCAGTCATACTCCATTGCTTATCTCCTGTATGCTGCTACAGTAGGACCAACTTTATAAATATCAGTTTCATGAAAGCAACCTCTTGAGCTGCTTTGGGCCAGTCCAAGAGCTGAGATATTATTTGAAAAGTTTCTTGTTATAACATCAAGGCAGCTGATAGCACTTTTGCATAGTCTGACTTTCAAACGTCTTTTTTTCTTTTTTAATTGCAATGTAATCCTTATTGTTGTTGTTGTTACAAATTTTCAGTGCTTAGGAGAGGCTCTGAAATTAGGGATAAATAGTTGAATGAATATGTTTTGCAGCTTAGTTTCAAAATGAACTCAAATGCGACTGAAGTTGATTTGCTTCTAATTCCTGACAAGAGGACAAATCACACCAGCAATATCATCAGAAAAATACTAAGATTAAAAGAAGGAAAATTTGACTTTTTTTATGATGTCTACATTAATTTCTCATTATGTGTTCCCAAAATACTAATCCTAGTCACTAAATATAAAAGAAAATCAAGAGAGAGATACTTGGAAAAATCTATTTTCATAAAGAATGTGGAGACACTTTTTCTAATTCAGAGCCAAAATCTTAATCTGTGTATTTTCAAGAAAAATGCAGGAAAACATTTGAGTTTTGGATAAAAATAGCTTTATAATTAATAAACATCATATGATCATGTTTTAATTAGTTTTTCTTCCTATAGAAGCGAAGAAAAGCAATTCAATCAGATTCCAGTAAGTTGTGGTTAGCTAAACTGGTATGAATAAATTTTATTTCTATTTTAAAAGAGAATAGAATGATGCTCTTGAAAAATTTTATTCATTCTTTTCAAATTAAAATTTTAAAAACTATTGAATGGACAAAGAATTAATATAACGCAAAAATGAGCCTCATCTCAGAGTATAAACAAAAACTTATGGAGTTGAAAAGTAGGTCTGATACAATTTCTAGAAAGAAAAACAAAGCATGCAAACAATGCATTGCCGTGGAAATGGAAATCAGGTATTCTTAAATGAAAGCATCATCCTTTCTTGACAGCATTACATATTGAATGGATAAAAGAACTCATATTGATGCACATGCTAAGAAAAAACTCACTAAGGGTTCCTGTCTTGTTCCATTTGAACAAACCTCTCTTCCATATTTCTACCAGTATTCCCAGTGGAAATATTTACTAACAATTGGTAAATCTATAGGTCTTAAGAATGCTGCTGCAGAGGGGAATGGGATAAGAAAGTTACTGAGAGTAGTTAGGAGGAATTGGGAAGCTGGACACAGAAAGGAATGAGGCACATGTGTAAACATACACTGTCAAACTATTTAGCTGCCAGATGACAGAAGAAAGCCAGGCATAATTGTCCATTTGGAATTTCTAGAAGATGGCTACTGGCTTCCTTCAATGTGTAAGTATATCCCTGAAATCACACCTGACTTCAAAAAATCTGCCCAAGTGTGGCCTTCAAGGGACTTAGAATGGAAAAGAAATTGAGGGTGATTTCCCGGTAAAACAAACAATCAAAATCATACAGAGATATTTTTACCTTGGAAACTTTCTCTTCATTGTGTCTCATGCTCTCAGATCAAGCACCCTGTTTTTCAAAAGCTAATCTGAATCCTAACTCTGCAGTGTTGCTTGCCTCCTAATCCAATACAAGTCTCCATTGTGACAGTCACTCTGCTTCCCAAAGGACTGTTTTAAAAACCCCTCAGCTGCCTCCATGGGCATTTTGGGAAAGTGACTAATCCAGAAAAGATAGCTTACAAGGAGAGAAAACAGATTAAAAAGTCCTTTCTGACATTTTTTATTAATATACTGTGAAACTGACGAGCACTGTGTCCAGATTAGCAGTGAAGGATTACAGAAATGTGTAATTTTACTGTATAAGTAAATGCTTATCCACATGAATCAATACTAATGACAACTTTTTTCACTGTTGTTGAGCAAGCAAATCCTAGGAAAGCAATTAAACACACAAGAAATAAAAAATCTGACATTAACAGTGTACGTGCCAGTGCCAACACCACAGTGGCATTTTCAAGTCATATACAGTCATAAATACCTTCATAGGATTACACAGTGCAGAATGGCACATATTAGTCACACTCACCTGTTCACATTTAAGTAGTATATATTAAGATCTGTGAGCTGCAAAATGTGGATATTCGTACTAATTTTTTAGGAACATAAATTCACTTGCATTACCTCGTATTCAAAGTCAACTTAAAGAAGAAACCTGACCTCACTGAAACTGGTAGGAATGTTGCCACTAAGTTAAACAGTCCAGATTTATCCCTTCTCCTAGGTATTTTCAAATTACAGACACAAGAGTTTGTAAAGGGAAAAAAAAGGAATTCTCAATTACGTTTTTCTATGAAACAGTTTCCCTTAAAAATGAAGTGTAGGAAGCCAATAATGCTCACAGTAAGCCAAGGTAACAGTTGGTACAGCCACTTGTTCTTGGTCCCTGCTTAATGCATAAAAGAACAGGATAATCAGGATCACAAAGACAGAAGAATGCCTAAAATTCTACCTTCTTTAAGTCACGTGTCCAATGTCTTTCAGTTCTTTCAGTGAATAACCACTCTTCTCATTGACTAAGGCAAAATCTTCCCATGTCCTGGGCCATTTTATCCACAAGCATTCAAAGGATATCACTCCTTCCCCTCCAGGACCTGTGTCAGTTCATCCCCTGGCAGTCACTCCCTGCTCATCCTACCAGAACAGGGCCACCTGCTTCCCTGACAAGCCCCATAGCATTTGGGAGAGCTGTCAGGAGAACTCAGAAGGACATCTTCTGCACACACTTCACCCACCAGAGCAGCACCTAAAGCTTTTCATAAGAAAACATTACCTTTTCTGACAGAGCTTCCTCTAAGGTTGCTAGTGCTGTGTCTGTATTACTGGAATCTGTCTGCAGCGATTTCACTCTGTCTTTTAGATTAGTGAGTTGTTTGTCTTTGTCCCTAAGTTGCTCCTGTAGATTTTCAATCTGTAAATAAAAACATCACAATAATCATCAACCTTGTCATAATGTTCCAAGAGGGACCTGGGTGCTGAGTGCATACACATCATACACATGACACACGTGCCTCAGTATACTGCCAGGTTTGTAACTGCCATATCATCAACAGTTTAAAACTTCAGTCCTTTCTATTTTTTTTTCTTTTGCTGAAGAAATATAATTTTCTAATAAAATAAAGGAAAAATTCAAAGCGGTCAGGTATTTTATTATTTAAATATTTTCTGATATTAATCACTCGAGTTTAAAGTACTGCATTATCTCAGTAATTTAAAGTATGTCTGGAATTACCCCTTTAGATTATTCTAGTTCAATAAGAAGGACAAAGAAAGGGTGAGGCAAAGCAAGTTGAGTGAGCCTTAAAATGAGGAAGAAGAAAGATTATAACCCACCTACCTGAAAATCTCTTCTTCCATGATTCCCTGCTGTAAAGAAAACTCAGCTGGGCAGAGATCAGGATGTTTATTTTTAAAAAGGCCAAACCCACAAACAACCAAACAAAAAAATCTCAAGGGACAGCAATTCCATTCACTTTCTTCACCTCCACGAATATTCAAAGTACATCACTCTCTTTTGGATATTTTAACTTCTTTAAATAAATCTGGTTCCTCATCTAGAAAGTACTTCAACATATTGCTAAAGTACCTATAAGCACACTGTCATGATTATAGTGGTTAAATCAGGAAGAGTTAAATCACAAAGGTTTTGCACCAAAAGTTTCCACAGAGCAATGTGGACTTTGGAAGCAAATGTGAATAAAACCACTCAGCTGCTGGTTCTCATGGCAATCCCCTTCTGTGGCTGTAAGGCACCATGATCTCTGGGCAGAATGCAGGGAGGATGTGTGCTGTGCCAGATGTGTAAAATTTCATTAATTGTCTGTGGAAGAATCTCCCTCCCTCCATCCTGCACTCTCAGTGCCACTGCACAAACTGGCACAAACCCAAGATTTGTTACTTAAGACTTCGCACAAATAAATAGTAACAAGAAAATTAACTGGTCTGTTATTTTAGTATGCCACTTTAGATAATGTAAGAAAATATGCCAAAATCCATGAAGTATCATTTATTCAAAACTGGTTTTAAGTATGTTGTCAACATTAGACAAATTATTAATGTCAATGGATATGCAAATTCTTACTTTCATTAGTGATTTTTCACTTTGGAGCATATTCTCTTGCTACTGAAATGAATTCAGCTTTCCTGTTCATTTTATAATGTAATGATTTTGTTCTTCCCATAGCCAATATCTTTCCATTTAAAGCAATTCAGATTTTAACAGAAGCAGGAGCTTTTACAGTTACTTTAAAGATTTCTTTACAAACCTGAAGTTGAATTCAATGCATGTGCAGCTCTGCAGAAGTCAACAGTTACGTCAATAAAATTTGATCTCCATATGCAAGAACATACCACCATATTCAAATACATTTTCATTTGGGGCACACCTTGGTAAAAGTTCTCCTCCTACTACATTATACAAGTGCGGGAGAAAAAATCCTGAAGTTTTGACACCATATATATCTACAATTAACAAGTCATAAAATCCACAGTACAGCTGTGTGTACTGTATAAAGTGTGTTTTTTAAAAATTAAATTTTAAAAGAATTTAAACAAAAATTAAAATTTGAAAGTAAATTTGGAGGAGCACAATTCAATTAGAAATTCTTTCTAGTATGGCAAATACAAGTCATGCACCTTTTTTTCTCTTTCCTTTTTTTTTCTTTTTTAATATACATCATTTGGTATATCAGATTACTGCTATGAGCCAAAGATTCCACTTGCTGTGTAAACAATAAAATACTAAGGAATATATAGAAAGGTCTTTTTGGGAAGACCTGACATAGAATAGCTTACTCTTGTGAATGACCTCTTGCAATATTTTTCTTAGTGTGTATATTTTACACAGATACAGAAACATGATACACGTGTTAATGAGTTAAGAACGTTTTATTTTATGGCATGTGTATTAGTCACATCTAAAATTACATTAACTGGCATTCCGAGGACTGCACACTATGTTTCTTTCTTTACTTCATCCAAGTATTAATGATTCCAACAACTACCTCATGACACCCTGTGGAATACTTAAGCAATTGCACATTTCAGCTTCACCAAAACAAATTCTTAAGTAAAAGGGAAATAAAACAGGAGAGTGAATATTGATTACATGGTCTTTGAAACAAAGTTAAGATCTGGTCCTTTACTATCATCAGCTTGACCTACCAATTCTAGGCACCCTAAATTAAAGTACTTATTTCCTATGCACAGTGCTTATCAGAATTCCACAGCATTTACACGATTTCCTTCCTCTTAAAACTAATTGAAAATATGAGCCAACCCTTAACCAAGAAAACATGTTCTAAAATTATTCAGCATTTACAAAATTCTTTCCTCAGAGGTAAACGAGAACAGGCAGCAAATTAAAAACATCCCCAGTGAATCACAACTGCTTTAAAATAAGTCACTCAATACATACTCCATAGATAAAATAAGAGGAAAGGATCTAATTATTCTTCTATTTGTGCTATATAAACCTGAAAGAAATACTTTGATGGGAACAGGACCACACCGGGGTATGTGAAAGTAGAATCAGAGTATTTGTTTGTTGGGATGGGTACAGGATTGGCAAAGACCTACTGATGCAGACAAGACTTTATGACCAGTTAATCACAGAGTCCTTTCAACAAGATCACAGGAGACAAAGAGATTGAGAGGTCTCACATGCTAAAATCTTGGAACACAAGATATGATTTAGTTCTTCCTGAGTTTTTAAAACCTAGAAAGAACAACAAACCCTCTGGTAACCTCTGCCATTCTCCAACACACATACGTATTTGGGTATGAGCATTTATATAAGAATACAATTCTATTATTGAATAATGACTTTTGAGCATGCCTGAGTTCAGTTTACAGCAGGGACTGTTAAGACCTTCTTAATCCTCAAGTACTTACATTTTTTTTCTGATAGAAAGTTATTTACTGTGAAGTTTTGTCAACATCTATTTCTTACCTCTGTAAACTGCTGTGCCAGGATGATAAGAAACTGCTCTATTCTTTCTGCATTTCTGAAAGTGTGGATATTCCCAGGGCTTAACCCAGACTTCATTCCTTCTTTTAAAACAATACCCTTACAGATAAATGTCTTTTCTATGAGGCATCCTGTCAATAAACCTCAAGTGCTAATCTTGTCACCTTTTGGCGACAGTCTCAGGAATGCTTATTAAATACTCAAGGGATTAATTTAAATCTCACCCACAGACAGGCTTTAAAATTCTCCAGTAACCCAACTTCTCAAATGAAAATTCCTTTCATTGTCAAAATTAAGGTACTGTACTATGGAACTTGCAAGAAAATTATATAATCAAAGAAAATGTTCCATGTTGTAACAATTTACCTTCAGAGATATGCATTAAAGAGAATTTAAGAACCTGTAAGACAGAAATTACCTAAGATTTCTTGGGCCTAGCTAATGAAACCATAAAGCCATATATTTAAACTTAACTGCAAGTATTTCCCTCTCTGCTCTGTATTTGACTTTTAAATCATTCAGACAATAAGAATTTTGTAGCAATGGGGTTTTTACTCCAAAAGTTCATTCTAAATTCTAAATTTCTAAAGGCAGAAGTCTTCGGAATATATTTCATATTGAAATGCAGACCATGTCAATTCCAGTGAAGTAGATCAATAATGTAAGTTTAGTTTGATATAAATTTAAAATTGAAACCTAGGAGAGAAAACAGAACTTTTGTTCTGTTGTAGTACGCATTACTTAATAAAAAAAACTTTGTATTTTAAGAAAGTAAATCCTACTAAACAATTTGCCAAGCATTGTTACAGTCTGCTTTAAACAAGTAATGACATTACAAGAAAAAAGGATTTAATAAGCAGCATTCATCCAACATGAACATTATCTATGACTACTTTAAAACTTAGTATTCATTTTCAGACTTTAGCTTCTGCCTTATAGACAGATAACAAAAGACAAAAGTAATGTAACTATTAATCAAAACAGGCATAGTTCAAACATAAAACTAAATGGCTACTTACACATAATTTATTTTTATTAGTAAGACTCATGGTAAATGTTGTGGCTCATATATGGTCCTTTTCAGAAACACCTCAGGATGTCCCAGTACATGAAACCAGCTTTGGTACTGACTCAGAAAATAGATGTCTACAGGCATCCCAGCATCTCCTTTTGGTGTGTGTGGATGTGTGCATGCTTAATTTGTAATAAAACAGCTAGAAAAAATTAAATTACTTTACCCTACCATGACAGTTAAAATATTACTACCTGAGTAGTAATAGTAGACTTAATACAGAGATATAGTTTTTGGAGAGCACTACTGATTTTTAGCAAGAATTTTTTTACCAAATGGTGGGCAGTTATTAAAAATCATATCAGCCAAAATATTTCAAAATTAACAGGCTTTACAGCAGCTATTTGAAGTTGCAGCCTATGGAGTGAGAGAGGAAATTTACCTTAGAGTCACAATATCACCTAAATGCAGTTCTTAGTTTAAGCAGAATTTCCAATAATAAAATGAGCCCACTGAAGGACAACTTCTGCTTCAACCGTTTGACATCGCAGCTTGCCTTTGGACTTGAAAGAGACTGCCCCAAAAGTGCTTCCTCAACCAATGCCAGCAACTTGCACTCTGCTTTTCTTCCTTTTAAGTAGGCAGATGGACAAGCATTAACTAGGAATATTTTTTCAAAAGTAAAATATCACATACTTTTAGATTCCAAAAATTTAAATAAATGCTATGTTAAAAATTTGTCCTGTAATATGAAACTCCTTAAAATATTATAAAACAGGGGGGTGCTGCTTGCAGCTGAATATGTTCATTAAAGTGTAAGATTTGTACTAATCTTTTGCTTGACTAATGTAACTGGAAAAAAGCTTGTTAATCTTATAATGACATGATAAAATACTTCCGGGTTCCATAAGCAAATCCAATATCCACTAAAGTGCTTGATTATGTCTTAAAACAATAATACTTCTTCCTGATAGCTGCCTATTGCGCAATATGTTCTCAAGTTAAAATATTTCCAAAGTGCCTTCCTGTTACTACCTTACAATTTCATATTTTCCAAATTGAAGTAATACAGCAGCATTACTTACTTCAGATTACAATAGTAATCATGGTTCAATAGTACTTTTTAGCTCTATATTCTTATATTATTCTGCCCCACGAGGCTTTCCTCAACACCAGAGGTTCTAGCTGGCCCAAAGCATATGGCCACTTCAGTCCTTCTGGATTACCAAATCAGAGACAGTAAAGATATTTTTAAAGCTGTCCATAAATCTTAAATAGCCCTTTAGGTTATGTTAAAGAACATCTATCCAACTACGGGTATGCTGCGTGCCCAAGGAAAAAGCAGTCTCCAGTTCAGTAGCTCTGCAAGGTTTTCACAAAATGCGATTGATCTGTCTGAAGACTTTACCTCAAACTGCCTTCAGGAGGACAGTTCCAAGTGGCACAGTGCAGCTGCAAAGTGACTGTCACAAAGGAGCTGATGGAGCAAGTGCTGCTTCAGACATCAGCCCTCACATCAACCCGATGACAAGGGAACAGAGCAGTGGCATGAGCTGGTAATCACCCCACTGCCACCTTCCCAACTAATCCCAGCAGGAAGAAAATAATCCTTCAGAATCTGGCTTTACATGACAAGCTTAAAAAACAGAAATGTACATACGACCAAAATAGGAAACCAGAACAAAAAAAACCAGTAATCACAGCATTATTCCTGATGTACACTTGCACTGTTTCCCCCAAAGTTACAGCAATTAAATACAACACATTATATACTTCTTCAAACACATATTTTTGCTGTTAAGATCACACAGCTGATCAGATTAATACTTGGGTTTGAAAACTTAATTTTATGCTTGATCATTACTTTTATATCTATATTCTATATATGTAAAGTATTATATTCTAACCACATGATAGTGTCCATTTTATTCAATGCAGAACCATCATCTTCCTTTTTCCTTCATTTGAAGTTGCTGATTTTTACATGCAATTCATCTCTAAAGCTAAAGAAGTAGCAAGTGCTTTGGGCCAGGAGGATGTTAGTTTACACAGTGTTTAAGCAAAATAAGGCTTCAAAGTCTAACTTGTGTCTAAAGGAACACTAAAGCTGTAGTAGCAACCAAATATAAAGAAAACACAAGGCAAAAAAAAGCAAATTTACACAGATGCTGATATGTGGAGATGGGAATTTTCATGGAATTAACTGAAGAAAATAGAACAGGCAAAAAGAAGGGAAAGGTATAAAATAATGAAGTATGTGAAGTAGTTAACACTGACAGCAGAATCACAACTCTGGGGTTCTGCCACCTGAACAGCACTTAGAGTTACTTTTATATTGTATCTCACTAAAAATGTCACGTTTTCTTACAACAAATCTCTGTCCTAAAGAATAAGCAATTTAGGAACAGAGGAATATTTTAAGATCTAGAAGACATTCTTGCTATAAACAGTTTAGTCCCATATGTTCACTCTGACTATCCATCCATTTGACAGTCTACTCAACACATCCACCACAGTATAGTCATAAAGCTACAAATACAAAAAATTATATTAATGAAGACATGAAATTTGCATTGATATCAAGCTTCTGAACAGCTGTTACACAGTAATTAATCTTTCCCAGAGTATGCTAAAGAAAGCAAGTAAGTCTCTCATAGAATCCAAAGATCTACTCACATAATGTGCAAGTATTTCCCCCGTCATTATTCCGTATGATTCAGTTTGTTAAATGCATCAGCTGAGGATTAGAGAAATCTCAGGGAAAACAGCACAGTGCAGAAGCATAAAGTATTATTACAGCATATTAAAAAACCCAATGGGACTTGAAGTTTGCCTAAATAGAAAATACATACACCAAATAATCTTGGAGAGAGGAAAAAATATATATAAAAAAGGAAAAGAACCTATGAATTATTGATCAGTAAGGAAAAATGTATGCCATTTACTGGAATATGCAGTAATATTCTCTGGTCAGTACTGTTATTTGTGCCTTTAAAAAAATTGTCTTTATTCCATGATTGGAAACATCCATCTACTGTCTCATGTACACACAGAAACTGAGAGTATCCCATTGCATCTAAATAGAAGCAAATGCAACCAAAATTGGAGATCAAAAGTGATAAGTATCTTTTCTTCTTCTTCTTCCAAAACAAGCATATATGTTAGTTTTATTTTGCAGTCACTGAAGGAAATAGTTCATCCATTTTTACTTACTGTAAGATTCTAGATACTTCCATAATACAGGATTCAAAGGTACAGGTACAGGAAGGATTCAGAGGAATCAACAAGCATTAAGAAAGTAGAGGTGTGTGCTGAGTTTTCATACAGAGAGCAGAAGAAAACTCCCCCAGGGCTGCTTAAGGAAGAGCTCTGCCCTCAAGTCAACTGATACTTTTACAGGGCTATAAAAGCAGGTCAGTGGGCAAATGAGCCAAGAGAAGAGAAGGCTGTCACACAGAAAGGAGCTCCTGGACTGAAAGCTTGGCTTCTGTTGCCAGACTCCAGCTGAGAAAGAGCTGGAACTTAATGCTAAAATTAACCTTCACCAGGAAGCTAGCCAAAAGAAGCCTGGGCTGATAATATCCACTTGTGTATCTGGAAATACTCAGTCTCTGTCTCCTTCTCCTCAGGGGCCAATAAATTCTCTGAACAAAACAGCTTGACTCTTGGACTCTCCTAGGCAGGACTCACAATCTTGTGAGACATCCATTGAAAAAGTTTTGCTCTCATTATATGTATTTACTGTGATGCAATTCAGAATGCAATAGGTATTTTCCAGATAGTAAATACAGAAATACAAAATAGACTAACACATAATTCCATTTATGACAAGAGGAAGCAGACATTCATTCTTAACAAGCTAATGCTTCTTTATGATGTTTGTCTGTATACATGAGGGCCAGATTTTAAAGCTGGGATGATTGGGTACCTACATCTCACAACACTTTGAGTTGCAGGCTGATTACTGAAATTTTTTGAAGTCTAGACCAATTTGCACATCGAGAGCACCTGAACTACTTGTCAAAGTTAACCATGAAAAATCATACCTTTCTGCTTAGTAATAGCTTTCTGGTGCTTAAAAATATCTGGTGATATTTTACTGATGGCCAGTTTTGTACTATTTGGTGTATATGCCTATAAAATAGGCTACATTGGCTTACACAAAAATTTTTAAAGAAAACTTTCCATGAAAAACTATTTACACCATGCCAGTGAGAGAAGTACATCTACTTTAACATACTGTAATGTAAATTCACATGGAGGAAAAAGCTGCTTTGCCATTCTTATGCCTTTAATACAGATCATTGAAGTTGAATGTGATTTTTAGTGTGTATCTTGTCATTCCTACTATGTCTATCAACTGGGAAGACTTGGGGGCCTCTGTCCAGATTGAAAAGTTACAGCACATCTCATAAAAAAAAGTTAACAGATAGTGAGAAGAGAGGTGGCTGACAAGTCGTACAGACAAGTGTTGGGCAACAGGGAACACTGAAAGGGGAAGCTACAAAAGAAATAGAGTAAGAATAGGCACCTCAAGAGGCTACAGAAAGAGAGTAGGAGCCAGTTCGACAGTAGCTTGGGAAATTTTCCAGAGCAATGAACACAGAGAAATCAAAAGACTGGACAAGAACAGGGAGTAACAAAAGGTGTATGGTGCATGCTGTGCTTTAAAATACAGAACTATATAAAGGGAAAGATACGTATAGAAAAGGAAAAACAACATAAGCTGTGAAATAGATGACCAGTCTGTTCTGAAAGCAGATTTAGTTTTGATATCCAAAGTATTACAAGAAAAACACTAAAAGGCATATTACCTTACTTTTATTTCACTTTATAACATGTTATTAAAATAAAAAAAGCTATTAAAGAGCAATACAGTTATTTTATATCCTTTGGAAAATTATTAAGATAGGAAAACAGAGAGATATCCAGAGAAAAAGATTTCCATTGGAGAAAAGAGCCATAACCTTGAGTTCTGAATAACAGGCAGAAGCCTTACAAACTGCTTCATTTCAGAGTGAAAAGGTTGAGCAGGTTGTGCTGTGGAAAGGCTTGAAGCCTGACTTAATCCCTAGAGAAAAAGCAGTGTTTTCATTCACTGTAAGAATCTCCTTCAAATCCTGCTTGTGGGCAGTGGAACATACTATAATACCCTAAGATCCTTTCCAGGACTGCCTATGATACCCAGCAATGAAAAACCTATGATAATTGAATTTCCTTTCCCATTTGAAGGCTATCCAATCACTTAATAGATGACCTTGTCAATCTGATTTCATGCTACTCATTTTCTAAGATTTACACTGTCCAAAATAATTTATCCTCATTTGTGATATTTATACTTTCAGAATGTTAAAATAAAAAACTAAGCTCTACTGACTTTAGACAGATACCCAAACCTGACAGTTTTCTAGCCATTCTTTTTGTCTGACACTCTCACATTTCCATCCCTCTTCTGACCACAAGATGTCTGAAATCACACATGGTTTTTCAGGTGGGATGACACAAAAGTCATTTAGAGAGCAGTTATCTTTTGCTCCACTACCCATTATTTCTACAGACAGAATATTGGCAATTTTCACTACCACATCCCATTTGAAATACTTTTCAAAACTGTATTAATCATCACCTTCAGCCTCCAAATTTCTTTTTGAGCTAGTCATCATATCCTTTTCTTCATCTGCATTCAAAGTACTTGGGGCTTTTTTTTTTTTTTGTCGGTTTTGATTTGTTTTTGTTTCCTAAATGAAACACTGAAGAATATTTTCTAAATGAAAATGTTGAATGAAGTTATATCTGAGATAAAAGTCTGCCTTCTCACTCCAAATAAGTCCCTCTCAACTCCAGTTGTTTTATTCTTTCTGATATCTTTTCAACCAACTTCAATAACTTTTTTTTTATTACCTAAAATATTTTTTCACTTGTATTCTTGCTCCCTTGGATTATTTTTTTTATATTCAATCCAGAATTATGATTTATAATAAAATATTTCAAATCCAGAAAGTCACTGCTCCACTGAAACACCATACTTCATGTAAGCAATCCAGTCAAGGAATTGACACCAAATTTTAATTCTGTCATAATTTGCAGTATCCCAGTTTTTCTTGCCTATTTTTCATATTTTAGTTGATGCACATGTGCACTGTAATACTTTCAAAATATCTGTTTTATTTTTACTAACACCACTACATATTTCTATTGATGGCTTAAAGTTACTCTTTAAATCACCAGCCTGAATGAAAGAAAAGAATACCTTTATTTCCTTTCCTGGAAAGTTTAAAGAGATATTTAACATGCTTTGTAAGGTTTGAATTTGAAACTCAATACATTTCCCATTTAAACAACTTCTGTAGTTTTGATTCCAATGCAAAGCTATAAAAGATACAAGAGTCTAGACAAAAGCAAAATAAGTGCACATTCAATCATCATATTGTTACAAAGGACAGTATAACTCAGATCATACACAATTCCAAAAATAGCAAATGCCTAATCACAACATGTACAACTAATTTTGTCAGAAGACCTGGCCATAAATTACATTATAACCATCATTTTATATCTCTTTATATGAACAGTTTCTCAACATCCCTTTAACACAGAACTGTGTGACAATATTAAACATATTTGGTACAAAGTCTTCAAAACTACATACAGATAATTCACTCAACAGATAATGTTAGTGGGTTGTTTTGTTTGATTGTTTCAGAGAAATCCCAGTATACTTTCATTAATTGAGAAACTTTCAGATAAATGTACTGCTCCTGATTTGAAATGATAAATTAATTGCGTAGAACTTATAAATCACAGATATTTCACACCTGAAGGGAAAAAATTACAAGTATTGTGCTTTAAAACTACTCAGTCCCTATTTAGTCCTTAATATCTCTTTCCACACTCTTACAAATTTTCTTGAGATTTCCCAGATTCTCTTATTTTCCATTTTTCTTGTAAAATACTCTACTTAGTAATATAATACATCATCAACAGAGGAAAAATAATAAACTTTACACTGCTTTATTCTCAAATTAAGGCATAAAGGGGCAGAAAGGTTGAAAAGGAGGAGGGATGCCCTAAAAATTGAAATTAAATTTAAATGAAAAAAAAATTAAAACATTGTAATAGCAAAAAAAATTACATGGAAAGTAAAAATAACAGCCCTCCCCCCTCACTACTATAAATAATGGATGTAGGAATTCCATACAGCTATGTTGATTTCTACTATAAGAACATCCTGGCCTTAGAAATTGCATTTAAAACATGGTAATGGAAAATCCAGTTTCACATGGTATCATTTTATATGAGTTTCCTGAAGTACCAGTGGTAAAAAGTAGGAAAAAACCTCAAAGCAGCAAAGCTGAAATGGTTAGGCAAGTAATTAATCAGAAACAATAATATTCTTCTGATTGGAAAGTTTCCTTTAGCTCCTTGGTTTCAGAAACCATCTATATTCATATATAAGGGACAGTTGAACACACTTACATGAAAGAAAAGCTTTTGCAGAAGGATAACAAATCCCTGCCCCCTTATTTAAAAATGTCTTTTCTAAATCATTCTAAATTAACATATGGTCAATGTATATACATTTAGACCAATTAAGAGTTGAAGTGTTCAAAATGTTCATCAGAGAACTCAGATTCTTGTTACTGAGATGTAATTTAATATTTTCACTATAGCTGCACCAAAGACAATGCACATATTGAGTTTCACCATTAGTTGCTGCAGGCCAGACACAGTCTTTCTACATATAAACTATCAAAGCACCACTAAACTTAAACTGAAATGTTAAATGCAGCAACTTGGATGTCTTTAATCAACATCTGCTGAACAGTTCAGTTTCTCTACAGCAGCAAAGGTAAGGCAGCAATGCTTTTATGGAAATGTCTGAATAGAAAGTAATCTGTAATCGGATATGGTTTTGTGTTTAAGATAGTTTGGGTTTGGTATGAAAAATGTCCTTTTAAAAAAAATGACTGAATTTCCTTTATCTTGTATCTCCTCAAAACCAGCAGGTTGGTATGTGAAACTTAGCCTTACTCTAATACCATCAACTACACAAAAATAAAGGAAAATTTTTATAAAGTACACCTATGATTGAAATACTTTTCTTTCTGAATCAGTTTTTCTTTAGGACTTTGATGCCTACAATTTGTTCATCAATTTAGCCATCCTTAACCATTTGGCTTACTTCAGTTTTTTATTTACTGTAAAAGCTTTGATGAAAGGATCTAAGAAGAACACTCATTGTCCCTGAAGATACATTCGGAGGTAACCTGCTGCTGCAATGTCAGTGACACTGACATACCCATACTATACCAAAACATCTCTTTTTTCTTTCTCTGATTTATGTTTCTTTGCTGGATAATGTGAAGTTTCAGCAACTGTCAGATGTAGTTCTCTCCCACTGAGGTTCATGTTCACTCCCTGAGTGCCCCTCTGCATGGTGGGGTTTGACAGACACTGGATAAAACCCTCACAAGAATGGTGAGTTAAGATCTTGAAGTTAAGAACACTTGGAAGTCCTTTAGAGATGATGTCTGTATCGATGTATTACAGGCTGTAGTCAATCTGTGTAATATATTGCTATCTCTGTATTTCAGCAAGCACTGGAATTATTACCAATTAATTTTTGTCAGGCTTTCTCTTCAAGAATATGCACTTAATTTTAACTGTAAAATTCTCCAAAAAACTTGAGTATCACTTAACAATGAAGCTACAACAGTCTGACAACAATTCTATTTTCAGTGTCTCCCATTCAGATGATAGATACTACTGACAGTTTGGATTGAATGATGACAAGTTCAATGCTATAGAACAGTCAGAGACAGAAAAGAGCTACCTGTCCATGGGCGTATCTTCTTCCCCCTCCACAAAGGAGGGTATTTATAAGGACTCATGGAAGGTGCTGCAATCCAAAAATTTCAAGACAGAGGATGAATTATGTTACATTTCATAAATTGACAGGACATAGGAATCAGTAACAGTTAATGTGTGCAAACAGTAAGAACTGATGAAAATGTCATGCATGAAAATGTCATGCAAGAAATTACTGTAATTCTAGTTATTGTAATTCTAACACAAGACAAGCTCCCAAGGACAGTTTACAGGGGTGACCTCTTCTGCAATTAAATTATAGAAAACTCCTGTTTTCTACTACTATATTCTAATTCTATACTTTGAAGTTCTTCCCATTTGATCAGCTGTTTACTATCCTTCCAACATTCAAAGAATCTCAAAAAGTCATGGATTTTTATTAAATAAACATTCAAATCAAACTATTTATGGTTCCCATAGCAGCCACAACAAAATCTCAGACTTAAACATAAATGAAGATTTTGGGATAGGACACAGCAGATACTTCACTCAAATATAAATTATGCTTTAACATCCTTCCAATCCTGTCTGTGAACAAGCTTTAAGATGAAGACTTGACAGATTCCTGTGGACCTTTAGCAGCTTCTCCCTCAAGATCAGCAGAAAGTTCTACAGAGAGCAGCGTGCAGAGGCTCCCATGATGTACAGTCACTTTGGCATGGGGTTAAGCACAGAGTAATAAAGGACTCTGTGCCTTTCTAGGGACATTAATGCAGATTTCTGCTGTCAAATTAAGGCATCTCTTAGGCAATAAATATAGTGGGCCTGATTTTTCTCCCTGATAAGTAAGTGGGGTTGCTGGCATAATTACCTTTAGCAAATTTACTGCAGATTTATTCTTAAGTGAATGGTAAATAAGCCAAATAATTCTTTCATATATGAAAGATTGTACAATGTTATGCCATTTTTCTTCTTTACTTTCCAAGAATTGCTTTACTCCCTTCTCTTTCTTTCACTTTGATCTTAGCACTGTGCATGGCTGGGCGTTAAAAATTAAAGTCAGGTGTGTTAGAAGGAAGTGAATTAGATTCAGATTCCTTCTAAAGTTGGACTTACTCTACTCATATTCAAACATACCACCGCTGATTCTCCCACCAAGAAATACATACTACTTGGCAACAAGAAAATTATCAAAGCAATCTGACCAAATCGGCACCACTAGCTCCGGCCACATCTGGTAACAATAATAGGAAGGGAAAAGTATGAAGATAACAATTCTCATTTATTGTTACCATTAAACTTATCTGCATGCATACTCCTGAGTTTTTGAACTTCATGTTTTCATAAAGCCAATAACAGCTCCACTCAAAGGTGAAGGGGGATGCTTTTCCAAATGTGATTAAATACCCAATTTACTGAGGTATTAAGAGTCTTTAGTCCCAGAGTGCTCAGTCAGAGGGACAGCAATGGAATACCACCAGGAAAGCATAACTGCCAACATCAAGGAGCTCTAGCAATGTACAAATTAATGTGGTTGAGCCTATGCCAACAGAAGAGTAGAGTTTTAATATACTACAAATTGCTAAACCCCAACTGTTATTATATAACCCTACCTCTTCATATTTAGTAGGAAAGGTTTCTTTTTCATTTCCAGATATAACAAACTTGGATATACATTAGGTAAAGCTGCAGATCAAGTGTAACTGCCTATCTTAGCAAGTAGGTGAACAAGGGCAGTGGGATCTATTTATTTCAGGATTAGGCAAGAATGGTTTATCCTGATTAGTAAGTTATTCAGTCGCTGTATTGCTGAATATTTTGCACATCAGACTATAAAAAATTAATCTCTCAGATGAAATCATACATAAAATGTATCATTTCTGAATCACTTAAGATTTAAAATTGTCTTCTCATGGAGGTTACTGCATATAATTAACAAGCTGATTCATTTATTTTCCTAAGAAACATTTCATAAAATTATGATTTGAGATCTGCTTATCCCTGTGAATCCCTCATCAACATCTGTGTCAAGTCACTGAAGGTAAGAAGCTACCTAACCTCCTTTCTCCCTGCTATAAATCACTCACCTGGAGCATGGACCCTGAAACAGTTTCCAAGAAAAACATCAGATGTAATAAGACATACAAGCCTTTTGGGCTTGTGCAATACTTTGTTCCAGGCGCTGCTTCTTGGGGGATCTGATTTTGTGTCATTTCAATGAGTTGTCAAGGATTCAGTGCTAAATTGCTGGCAGGTACAAAACCAGCTGAATCTGTCATGTTGAGGCAGCAGGGAAATAGCCAGGCTGCCACTCAAAGATGCAGTTCCAAGAGCAGGGACTCACATGAATACACCCTCAGTCAGTAGCTAAAAATTCTAAGTGAGTCGTGACAGCAGGATACCTCTCTATGTAAAATTATTCTATTACACTTATAAAACTCTCCCTTATAATTTTTAATTCCAATCAGTAGACTTCTATTACATTTTTTGGAAAGAAATTGCATTTCTTCCAAGAAAAATATTTTTCTCCTAAACATATCTTATTTTCCCTGATTCTTTTTCAGATATATAGGAAGCCATCAATTTCCCTAAATAATTATTTTATGGTCTACTGAACCTCCAAAATATGACAACTTCTACTTCCCTTTTGGCCAGTCACTACACAGAACTGAGCTCTTTCACAGTTCAAAAGAAATTTCCCCCAACTCTATTAAAAAGAACATATTACTCTTCACACAGCTTAAAATCCCCAGCATGTGAGTTGGTTGTTTTATCAGCATGACTAACACTTAATATCTTATTTAAAGATAACTTTGTTAATTAGTATTAGCATTTCAGAGCTGAAGGGCAGCTTCCTTCCTCCCCAGAAGCACTGGTGTCACTGGAGGCACTTATCTGAGTGCCTCATTAAGCTCAGTCCCACTTTGCACATGACAACTGTGTCTAGGAGCACTTGTGTATGCTATGAACAACCTGAGGGTTCAACGATCCCATTCTCTTCATCGTGTGAGGAATCCTCTCAAAACCGGTGAGCATAACTTGATCTACAATAACCTATTACTGTAGTGTAGACAACTGCAGTCAATATTTCTTCTTACTTGAGAGTCTATGTATATTTACAATACACCTGATATTCAAAAATCACCATGTTTACAGAACTGGCATCACATAAAAGTTTTTAAATTATGAAACTCTTATTTAAGGAATTCGGTGATTTTCTCCTGCAAAGGTAAGTGCTTATTTTCAAATAGGCCAGTAAGCAGAAGTGTGTAATCCATCTGCTCTCCTTTTGGAGGGTACAGATGGATTACAAGAAAAAGAACAGCAGTAGCAAGCAGGTCATGGAGAATAGAGCAGGGGAGAACAACAAAATTCTGGACTTCCAGCCTCAGTGGGTCCCAAATTCATTGGAAAGCACAATCCATTCAAGCAAAGGCTGGAAAAGGTTATAATGATCCTGAATTTCAATGTGCAAGGATTTACGTAGACTCATAACTATGGTTTTAGGCTGGATGAACATTCAGGTTGGCTTTACTAAGTGAATGTATATTAGGTAACATATTTCTAGTGATCTTTTATAAACTGTAAAAGCTTGGTGGCATAATGCGTTACAAAGAATGGGAAATTAAGCTAAAGGAAAATGAAAATGATCCCTGCCTCTGATCTTAATGGCGTTTTTCTCAGTGTCTCTGTGTACAGGTTGAGAGCATCCCAACAGCTGTTCTGGGTAGGCTTAAGAGGGATTTGTGTTTACCAAACAGTCCCAAAGTTGCATTTGATTGTGCAGAATCCTTGAGGACACATTTTTTCTGAAAATGTATTGGGATCAGTAACACCACCACCCTGGATGAACAATTGACTATATTATTTAGTTCAATTTCACTTTCAGATTGTTCTGAAAAACATACCATGATTTGGCAAAGCTACAAGCCTAAGTAGCCAACAAAGTACAATTTTCTAATACTCAGTACACGGAACACTGTACTCTTAAAATGGACATATACAATTAAAGATTCAATTCTTAAATAATACAAAAGTTTATAGTTACCACAGCAGCTTTGTAACATCAAAACTTTCACGCTACACCATAAAGACTTCCTAATTTTATTTTTTAACACCTGAAATCTACAGTCAGAACATTGATCTGTTTTGCAGAATAACTCCTTCAGAATTTGTCATCTGACTCCAGAAGTAAAATAGATCTCAGATTTGTGATTGCAAAATGCCAGCTCACATAACAGCCTATTTACAGTGTTCTGATAGAATTTGACACAGTTAATAAAAAATGTCCTTTGTCATGCCCTGATCCCTTCCCAGGAATATGAAAACATGCTTCCAGCTGATTAAACCATGGGAAAAAAAAATCCAAGGGCATCTTCTGTCAGCAACGTGATTGCATGTTCTACTTGTAGCCTGCATCAAGCAATAATACTGTTGCAAATTTCTCAGCCCAAGAGTAGGACTCCTTTGTTTACACCCATAACTCCTAACCTGGACACATACACATTTCCTCTTTTTTAGGAGACAGCCAACAGCAATGCATCCAGTTAATTGTGCAACACGATGTAACACAAACTGGACAGTATCACCTAAAGTGCATAGTCCAGCCACTCCAGGTAGAGATTCCAATTATTACATGAGAACTAAGACTTTATGACATTTCCTACAAATGCCAATTAGCTGGTAGGTTAAGGCCCTTAGCCATGTAGCACTTCATCAATCACAAAGCTTAAACTATTAAAGATGGAAACCGTAACATTTTACATGAAAAGTTATGTAGCAAGTCAAGTCAGAATATTATATTAGCCCCCTTTTAGCTGGTGTTCTTTTATGATAGTCCCCACAAAAGAATTTCCACAAGCTGTTGTCCTAATATGATCCAGGTCTACACCCCGTACACTGTTCTTGTCTCAACAGCTACTGTTTCCATCACTGAGACTCCCACTTCAGAGTATGTAATTGGAGTTTTTATGTATCTGTAGATTCCTAGAGGACAAAACACTCCACTTCTACCTACTGTACAAAAGGCAAAATTTGGGGGCAAAAAGGGACACCATCCAGCTCAGCACTTTTGCCCTCCAGCCTACAGCTCAGCCACATTCATAGAACAGGAACATTCTGGTAAGAAATACAAAAAGATTTCTGAGGTCTGCCCCTCTGCATGCTAAACTGACAGATATGAGGTGTAAGACTAGCTTTGCCAGGTTAAACAAGGCTATTAAAACAGCATACCCAACTTTACTGGCACTAAAATGGAACAGTGGTGCCAAAGGTTCTAAAAGAAAGAAATATTAAGTAATATTGCACCTCCGACATTGACATAAGTTTATTATTACTCCATGCCAATCTACCTTGATCCAAGTCCTCTAAACACATGCTGCTCCAGTGCTGGGCCTCCCTTAAGCCTGAAAATTATACTGAATAATGCAGTAGTTTTTCAATTTGGTCAAAAATTACACCCAAACTGCTGCATGGAAGGACAATGCACCATCAGATCCTTATCTAGCCCATAAATTTTTCTGTGTCTTGTCACCCTGGATTCATTCCTATCTCATCCCATGGGCCTCACCACAGCTGTTTTGGGTTTGATTCTTCCCCACCTTTGGTAGGGAGGGGTCAACAGAACCTGTCCTGCCCTCCCAGTGTGACAGCTAGCCAGAAAAGAGAAGCAACTGCTCCAGTTTCCAAAGGGAGTTTTTCAGGGTCTGGTTTTGTTTCCTTTGTATTTTTTTTTCCATACAGCAGATAATGTATATAAGAGAAGGTATATAGATTAGAAATTGCATCTTTCCAAGTTACATATTCCTTCCTACTCACTTTTGGGTTATTACTGACAGAAATATTTTTAAGCACTATACAAAAATTCTTCCTTCTTCAGTTACTTGAATGCAACCACTAAAACAAATGTTATTTTAGGCTCAGTGAGGTACTTCAGGCTGAGTAGAGAGAGGTGTAGCCATCTATCTTACATCAACAACTAAAGGCAGGAACATAACTGATTATTCACAAGTCTCATATCAAAAGTAAACAAAAATACAAGGGTATAAAATCTGATCCTGAGTAGAAAGAAGAAAATGGAGGCAAGCATTATAATATTATAATCTGTCAGAAGAATCTGATGTCCAGACAGAACCAGCAAAGAAGAACTAGAAGCACTTCCTTCATTTTCAGAAGGGTTTTCAGGAGAGTAAGCAGAACCAGAACAGTCCTGGAAGGTATGTAAACATAGGGCAATCCACTGTGAGGCCCAGTCACTGTTCCACCTCCTCAATATCACAGGAAATGGTCCAAGAAATCTTGCTTTCTACTCCCTGAATTCTCCACATATATGTGCACAATGAGAACAAGTTTCTAAATGCTCAACACAGACATGTCTGGCTGACATCCCAAAGTGAAATCAATACTGGAAGATGTGACCAAAAGTTCAGATGATGAGCAAAAACTGGAGGAAAGCAAAAGTCATATGCAATCCAGAAAGGAGTAAAAAAAATATAAAATTATAATTAGATTTTTAAAAGTATAAAATCAATGTAATTAGGATAGATTAAATACTTTTTAATCAAAATTTATACTTAGTTATGCTTGCAATTGGAAAGGCATGTTGTCAAAACTGCAAAGAAAACAGGTATATTGGACAGTTGTTTTCTTAAAGCATCCACTACTACACTCTCTGAAAAGCCCTGAAAGGGGCCTGTTCAAAAATACTGCAGTAACAATACTACTAACAATACTAGGAATTAGTACTATACATAGTCCAACATACTTCTGAATTAACACATGACCAAACTGCCTGTGCTCCAAAAGGAGCTGTGCTCCCCTTGCCTTTGGCAGAACACGTGGACTCTACAAGGTATGAATACCCTGGGACACAACTTCATCTGGTGAGAGTAAAGTTACCTAGAACTGAAAGGCACTAATGTCAGGAAATCTTGAAAAACAAAATAGACACAGAACACCTTCCCTTCTGCATGCAAGTATTGTGACCCAGAGATGAGATTTCATCTGCTGCCAAGGACACTAAATATGAGGAGTCATGATCTAATAAGCACTGCCAAAATGGAGCTGAACACTTGGGTTAACCAGACAAATAGATTGGGGGGTTTCTTCTAGATGAATGTAAAAGCCTGGGTTTGCACTGGTGACATACAGCATTTTCTACTTCAGAATTGTACACCAGGCACATCAAAAGTAAACACTGAAATTATCATTTATAGCATCATGCTCTAGATTTACTTAAATGAGGGGTGAGCAAAGCAGGACAACATTTCAATCAAATTTCTCTTTAGTCAAATGATCTGTAACTGAACACAAGTAGAATAAAGATCCAAATCTAAAAATGTGACCTAAGGGTAATTTTAAAAATGTATTTTCCAAATACAACCTTCTTCTCCTACAAACAAAATAATGTTATTATGACAATCTGACATTAGTATTTTTGGGCATGCTAACATCTGCACATTAAAAGAATGTGGTTACTTCAGAGAAGCAAAGCTACACATAACTTACGTGGTGCAAACATATTATATTTTGCCTTTTTTTAAAGTAATCCTCAAAATTCATTCTTCTCTAAGTAAACCCAGTATTTATGCCATAGCAGAAAAACTGAACTTCACAAGTCCCCTAATGAAAGGAAATAAAAACCTCCAAAACAGAAAATGCTACTGGACGTGCTACTTCCAGTTTTTAAAAAAAAAAATTTCTGTACTAGCTCCAATTTTCCAGCCAGCTGTTAGCAGGATTTATCTCTTTGTATACTAGAGCTCATGAGGCTATGACATATTTTACACCATGATCTAGTGAAGAGACAGAGTGCAGTTTGAGAATGATTACGTCCATTAAGAAGCAAGTGCAAAAGAGGCAAGGCCATCTGCACACCCTAATAAAATGGGCATGATTTATTAAAAACAGGAAAAGCATTATGCTGCATATTTCTGAGGACAGAGCCAGGACAGATAGGGCTGATAGCTCTGTGATAGTTACGCCTCACAAAATTTTCACCACTGAATACTCATTCCTCCTACTGACCTATTTCCTCAAGATCTAAGTACACAAGAAATTGTAAATTGCTGGCTTGCTCAGGGGTTTGGGTTTTTGGTTTGTTTTTTTTTTAGAATGCAAACAATAAGAAAAGATGCATTCTATTCTTCAGAATGCTCAAGAAATGTCCAAAACTAGTTAGTATTCAGGATAAAAGCCTTGAAGTTTGCTTTCTTTCACATGATCAGCATTGCCAGCAAGGCAAACATTCAGAAACAGGATGAAAGTGGATGAGTACTTCTATTCCAGCTTTGATAGGCCTTATTTCCCAGGCCTGAAAAAGCAGCCCACTCACTTTCTGGAAAATAGGAACTTGGCTTTTTAAATTTGGTACTTAAGCAACTGCATACAGAAGCACAACTAAACCACGTGAACCCTGTATGAATCCTGGAGGAAAACCACAGTAACATGAACTACCTACATAATAATAGAGTAAGGAGGAGCAGACATTCTTTGAACGGCTGTAAAAGGAGGGGAGAATAGTAAAATATAGGTGGTGCCAGGAGCTTTTCCTCCATTTCTCTGTAGGCTCACAAGTGCATCTCTATGTGGTAAACAGTGACACACAGGACACAAACAGTATACACCTGGGTAGCATAAATACTTTTGTGAGTGTGAGAAAAAGGAGATGGAAATGAACACTCTACTACTTTATGCAGAATCCTTGCAGAGCTGCCTCTACAGGAAATTCCCTCCCCAGTCCCCCAGGTGGAAACTGTAATGATTGAATCCAACTTCCAAAGAGAGCAAATGCAGTTAGTGCAATTTGTGGAAAATTACAAGGGAGCCTCCCTTCTCAAAATCTTTATACCACTGGGAAAGCAGATAACTGAATTAATCTAGGTTCCTTCTCCACTGCCCTCCTCTCCCGCAAGAAAGTCCTTCAGGCTAAAAACACAGCATCCCAATCCTCTAGCAGGACCACACATTTTATTTACATTATTTGGACAGAGTAGTAATCCATTTTCATAAGGATAGTGGAATCCCTTATGTTGAGGGATAAGAAGTTTAATCAGGAGTTTTAGTACTTTCCTTAACTCCAATAACTTTGTGACAACTGCAGCACCTAATAGTTTTCTGATATAATATATATGATATGATACTATAAAAATGTACCCACAGATAACAGGAAGATATTTTATATTAGAGAATTTTACTATTACAAACTCTCTGCATCTTTTTTAATATATTAAAAGTAATACACTCTAAGAAACAAAAGTATTTCCTTTAAATGTGTCTTAAAAGTTGTACAACATATCCTTCCTCCAGTCATCTTACCTTTTTCTGAAGGACATTAATTTTTCTTTCTTTTACTTCCAACATGTCTTTCATATCTCGAATTTCTCCAGCAAGGGTTCCTTTCTCTTCTGTGAGGTCTTGAAGTTGTTTGGTTTTTTTATTCAGAAAAGTTTCTTTTTCTTCCAGTCGTAACCGCAAGGCATCAACCTACAGTAAGTAAATCAAACATATTTAGGGTTCAGTATAGATCATTAACATATTTTTTTCTAATACTCTTTTATTCACACTTAAGAAATGTTTTATTTCTCTCCTATGTAATTTTCCAAACTGAACTCTAAGACATTGTTTTACTTGTTACACTTTTCTCCAGTTGTGTTTATTTCACAAGTCTCTTACCAAATGGGTCTGACTACTTCTCTGTAGCAAGCACAAATCTCCATCAAACAAAATAAGGGATATTCAAGGATTTTCCTAATCAAAATGCTCTGTATATATGACTGGTGGGGTTAAAAAAAAAAAAAAAAGAAGAAAAAATAAAACTCAAAAGAATTCCAACAGCCCAGAATCTGTAAGCATCCTTGATTTTCTCCTTGATTTCTTGCTGTGTAAATGTTGAAGTGTGCAAATTTGTTATTCTCTGAATGCAATTCAAACAATAATAAAACAGCAGAGATTTCAATTCATTAAAGAAAGAGAATCTGTTTGCCTTTAACTATCATTACCACAAGAATCACACCTGATATGTATTGGTGCCTTCAGGAACACTTCCACTGTTTACATGTTCTGGTTCAGAAAAGCAGCTACAAATGAATTGCTGAGCAGCTCTCAGCATATAATACTGGGAGGTGGGGAATATTTGGGAGTAAAGAACAGAGTTCATCATATATGAAGTTTTCAAAAACCAAGACTTTTTTTCACTGTTTCATATTATTGAAAGCTTACTTGTAAATAAAAAGATACAAGAAAACATATACCCACGAAATTCAGTCAGTGCTAATAAACATCGTGGAAAGTAGAGAACTAAGATAAAGGGAGTGCAATCATTTATTGTTAGAGAGACAGGTTTCCTTGAAAAGAGGCTTTTTCTGCACCTCTGAACCATGAGGTGTTCACATTAAGTGGACTCACAGGCTTTCCTTGGCTGCAAGGTTCACCACACTGAGAAGTCAAGGTTTGGATAGAAAATGTATGATGTAGCAATTTAAAATAATATTCCATCTACAAGAGAACTTCAGGCAGTCAGGCAAATGAGAAATATTATATTCACTAATCCAAATTTCAAACACACAAATTTTGGAAAATAAAGAACAAAAGTTTAAAGTTTGTATTTCCTAGACATGCATAAGGTTAATTCATAATAAAAAGCTAGATAGAAGAAACTGAAAGGGCATAAATGGAGGCTTGGAATTTTTAAGTTCTGCAGATGGAACAGTAAGAAAGGGTCTTCTCTATTAAGCAATTTGTTCCCTAGTTAATTGGAATACTATCAAAGTGCAAAACAATCAGCAAATCTATATTCATGTATATTCTGAGTTTTGTAACAATAAATTTATTCAAAGCAAAAGTTTTCAATGCCACTTTAAAACTTGGTTTGGGACCAATTTAGATGATCTATTGGATCTCAAAATGCATGTTCTTCCTGCTTTTAAAATGGCTCATTGCCTTTCTATACACTGGAAAAAAGATTTATATTCCACTGGATTTATTTTATTTTTAAGACTTTTTTACAGTATTACAGTAATAGGACCCCTCCATTTGTAGGCAGCATGCAGTAAGGGATTCAAAGATTACTTTTTCAATTAGAAAACAAGAAATAATAGTAGCAGCAAGCTCGCAGACCTCTTTTAATGAACATAAAAGACCTCACCTGAATGTCATTACCACATCTTTATACTTAATCACTTATTTGCTTCACGCCTGAAAGCAATCCTTGAAGTCAAATCACAGAAATCTCTGTTGGGCCTTTCAGCTGCAGCTGAGGAGCTCGTCAGGACCTTGGAGCAAGCTCTCCAAAAGTAGCTCTCCCCGTCACGCACTGCCAGGTTCTGTTTCCAGCTGCCACAAGGCAGAAGTCTAAAGCTTCAAGTCAAGGGAGCTGGAGGTGATTAAATCCCCAGATAAACAAAGCACCTACACCATTCCCCCGTGGCTGGGATAACACAGCAGCTTCCACAGGTCTGATGCAGTTCTGTCCTGCTTGGCTGAACTCAGCAGTGTCTGAGTCAATAATCTTTCCTTCTCTGCCCATCCAGTCCCTGCCCCAAGGGCTGAGCAGACAATTCTCTCTTCTTCACAAATTTCTTCCCACACACTCTGTCAGCATGGCTCTCTAGATTCAACTCAGGGATGGGGGCAATTTTAGGCAATAAAACTTGGGAGCACAAGGAGGGTGGAGATGATGAGCAAATGGCTCTAAATGCCCAGAGTGACAACCTGTGTGGGAAACAGGAGCACAGCTCCTGTCCACTCCAGCTTCTCAGAAGCTTAGCTTCAAATAAAGTCATTAAAGCATAACCAAAATGCAGTTTCAATTGCACTGAGAAATAGCCAAAGAATCTCAATCCCATCAACCCCATTTCACACAAGGACAGTGGAAGAGTTAGGAAGGAAAGAGCACAGCATGTCCAACAGAGCCTTAGGTGGCAGAAAATAATCTGCCAAATACGTATCTAGTTTCTTACATCTCCTCATCTTGAGACTGATACAGCAGAGCACTTTAATTCAAAAATCCACCTACACACTGAAGTATTTCAATGGAATAAGTATATCATCCCCAAACTAACATTCACAGCAAGGAGCCATTCTGAAAGTGGAGGCAGAACTCTGAGCCAGTGCCAGCCTGGAAGAGGGAACAGACAGCTCATACTGTGTGTGGTCTTGGGTGTGCAGATTGTTTTTCTATTCACAGAAATGCAACGTGGAGGTTTAGGAGAACATCAGTTATGTCAGTCATTTTCTCCTTCCCTAAAGTCATCTTTCTGTCTCTAGTAATCACGAACTAAGACTTTTACATTTCTCATAATAGGAAACAAAACTACCTCAGCCTGAACTGCAGGTGACCTTTCACTATCTGCTCAGCACTGTGTATGACATCATTGCATAAGTCAAATAAGAACCTCCAGATGGTAGAAAACCAAAACGCTGGTAAATCAGTTCCTCATCTTGTGGACTACCAGAAGCAAAATATACTACTTCATTTTTGGCCAGGGTGAATTTGCCAAAATAAGAAATTGTCCCATCACTGCTAATGGTACTGTGAAATCACATCTCCCAAAAGTAACACAACAACGAAGTATCCTAGATGAAGCATGCCAGTACACTATGAGGAATCTCTGCCATTGTTTCTACTTCTTTTCCATCTAAAGTATTTTAAATATGATCTAAAAGGAAATTACATTTGGGCCATTTTACAGCAACAGATATATATATTTATATTTGAAAGGATAAGGATTTCTCGTACACAAAACCCCTCTCTTTGGCTTTTCACTCAACACTATCTGATTTTAAGAGTCCTTCACTTATTTTTCCCAAGCTCTGGCAGTATATCTACTAGTAAAACTTGGCAGTCTGAAGAACACCATAATTTTCAAGAAAAATAAAGCAAAACCAGATCTGATAGCTAACACAAAGTATTTCAAATACCTCTCTCCAAGTAAATTGCTTTTTAATTTTGTCTAACTTATTTTTCCTCAGCAGCTTCTCATTTCTGCTATTTAATACAACAAACTCCGTCACTTGCTCTGGAAATATACAACACACTAAAAACTTTAGAATTGGGTTATACTTTTGGAAAAAAAGAGTTCATGTAACTGGCAAAAATTGCCATATTCGAAGTCAAACTTTATTAGTCTTCATGTCATCACCTGCCACTCATGACCAGCTTCAGTTGTGATGTCTACTCCTTGAAGTTCCTTACTGTTAACTGTTTAACTTAGATGCCATATTACATATATCATTTATGAAAGTGGTTCAGTGCTAAGGAGCTCCATGGGGAAGTAAAACATGAAGCAGCACTACTGTGTTTCACTGCTAAGAATTATTTACTTTACCATCAGAAATAGATACATTTAAAGCAAATGTTTGACTGTATTTTTTTAAACTAAACCCGAAGGTCCTACTGAAGTCCTAAGTGTGCTGTGGTACCACAGCTGGGATAATGAGAAAAAATTGTAAGCCACTGTTAATCCCCCTCCTGAGCCACTCCTGTTCCAGCACACACTGCAGCCAATATTCACCTCTGTGCCCACATAGTCCAGCTCCTCCCCTTCTGTACCATCAATCCTCTCTTCCACTATATGCTCCATAGGCCTGTAGACATTTTCTGAGCTATTATTTGCTCTCTTAGTACATTATGCAGCCACTTTTTGAGGAAAAACTTCAGTTAATAAAAAACTCGAAATTTCTACTAAAGATCTCAGTGCCTGTCTTTATGCACCCACATATATCTGGGGAAATTCTAAGCTGTTACTATGAAAACCAATTTAAACCAAAAATAAAAGAGCTGTCACTCTAATTTTCCATAGAGAAGTACTGAATTATTACAGACAGCATATTCTCACATGGGTCCTTTTGCAAATATGAGAACTGAACTACAAGTATAGAAAAGCTATCATGTGTCCCAAATGTACTCTCCAGAGCCAATTAAAAAAAAAAAAAAAAAAGCTGAAAAAACTCCTAAAATAAGAAAACATAATGAAAACTATCTGCTCATCATATGTGTCCCTCATCTTTTAGTCTGATATGATAAAGATTATCTCTTTCAAAGCAATAGCAGTACCTGGCAAGCCATATATTCATTTCTATCAAAAACATCTGACGCATGTAAAATTCAGAAATTTTGAAGCTGCAGACACCTGAATTTTGTACAGTTAATATCCTTTATACTCTGTTCCAAATTGAAACTCTAGTGAGCTAGCTAGCGCTTTTTCACTTCAAAGAGGAAAATTCCACTTTCAGGCATTATCTCAAACAACATTCTCACCCCTCTACTGCTCTAAGTATTATGGTTGCTCTAGTTCACATTTCAATTCAGCTGGTGGTTTATAGGCTTTATATTCTTTGAAACATAACATATTTTACTGTTTTATTTCCATGACTTCAGCATTTAAGAACTGACACAAGGTGAGGTATTTAAAACAGGTGAGTACTTTGTAGTCCAGGGAAACAGACAGTGAGGAAGGAGAGATGTTTTGCAAACACAGGCCAGTGTTGGCTGCTCACACCAGGAGAACAAACTCCTGCCATTTCCCTGACAGAAACCCTGTCACAAGCTCCTTCAGTCCTTCAGTACCAGGGCAGGAGAAGCACCAGTGCAGTAACACCTCAAAATCACTTACTCTACCCAGTCCTTGAAGATTATACCTATAATTTTCATAAACTTCCCAGTCTCCACCCTCAACAGCTTTGGTAGCTCTACTAATCTATCTTTGTTTTTCTTACATTCTTTTTATCCACCAGTCCAGATTATGCTGCTCTTTAAAAGAGAAAATTGGTAAACTGATGGGTCAAACTACACCAGAAAAGGTTTCAGCTGAACCAGAGATTGTAAACAAAGATATTAATGGCAGTAGGAAGCTTATCCTTGTGGAACATCATATGCCACAAAGAATTCTGATCAGTGTACCTTATCAAGGCAGCCAACTGCCTACCAGATGGTTTATTCTAATTTATATCTTTCTCTATTCTTACCACTAAAATTAAGTGGTTTGAAGCAATTAGTCCAAAGTTCAGAATTTAACATTGTTTACTTCCAGCAAATTTTGGAAAACACATAGGAACTGTAACTCATGTGCTGATACTTACAGTTTTTATTAATAAAACTTCCAACATTAACCTTATCTCATTAAATGTACCTCACTGATTTTTATGCTCACTATAAAACTATAGCTATCATAATACTTTTGAATTATCACAAAAGGAAGTCAGTCATTCCAGAGTCAATGTTATTTAACAACATAACGATAGTTATAAATTCAGAATACTTAAAACCCATTTACAAAACTACCAATCTTGGAAGCTTTTAACTTTTGAAATTTCTGTCTTCAATATCATTCAAATTTTATTGCACTGTAACAGATTAATAGAAAGTTAATTAGAAGGCCATACTGTTCTTTTTTAAAGTCAAGCCAACGTGTTTAACTGCTTCATGAAAAAAAATGTAGAATTCCACAAAAGAATCATCAGTAATTAATTAATCCATTAATTTTATATATGTTAAAAATGGAATTTTTACATGAACTGTTTTTCTGTTTAACTTTTTTTACTACTAGGATTCAGTAATTAAAAATAGTTGACACAGCAATGAATGTGTGATTTTCAAAAAACACATTTATATTTGTAACCTGCTCAGAATAAAGGAGATGCCTGTAAGTAAAACCTCTCTCCAGCTGAGCTAGAGAGCCTGTGTTATGGCTTGTAGGGATGAGCTGTATCCTTGACCTCTCTCTCAATTTCACATCTTTTGAGTGAGAGACATCTCACAGAGAAGAATCATATGATTCAGCCTGTTCTGAAACTAGACCACCTGGTTGTGTCACCTACTTGATTATCAAACATTCCTACAGCAGCAGGTCCAACTGAAATCAGCTCAACTACAAACTTACCTTCCAGAATCTACAGCCAGCTGTTTTATCACAGAGTGACATAAACCAGCTTGGGCATTATTTTTTATTTATTCATAAGAACATGGCAAACAGAGAAGAAGGTTAAAATAATACACCAAACATATATTGCTTATCTTAAATACAACACAACATTTTCTCCATTAAATGTGCCATTTTGACTCTAGTACATCTCCTGTCCACATTCTTCCAGAAAACAGGTTAAAGCCTTTTGCCTGAAAACTGCTGCATTTTTCATGAGAGTGAATAAACTTCCCAGATACTTGTAATCCCTCAAATTGAAAATTCACCTCTAAAACTTCCCAAATATAAAAGCTGAGAGTGAAGTCCTCTCTCTCTCAAAAGGCCAGGCTCCATAATCTCCTAGACAACAGGAAACATCAGCTGGTTTGATAAGGACCTTGAGTACCAGGAAGAGTTACAGGGCTGCTTCACTTTGTGACACATCCTCAAGCCAAACTTTCAGTCCTCTGGGCCCTTCTAGAACTCAGAACTTTCCCACTGGCTCTGGCTTTTGAGCCATGCAAGGCAAGGCAACTCTCCTGCTTATTCCCCCCTGCATATGTGAGCAAGATGATATTCAGGGATATTCTGGGCCCTTAAAGATACTGTTCTGTGAAATACTGTATCACATATATTAATTTATTTATTAAAATGGCAAGGCTTGATTTTTTTTTAATATTAAGCACCTCAACCAAAAAGCAGACTGTGCTCCTACTGAAACAAAAGTGCAGCTGTTCTGGCTGTCTTAGACAATGCAAAAATATGCCCTTCTTTATGCTGGTAACAGAATTCCAAACCAGTTTCCAGAGATTGTGCTGGCTTGTGATAAGAATTCCAGACAAGGAAAGGCTACTTGGATCATGAGAGGCTCCTGTCAAAAGACTAAAAGGACTGTTTCAGATTCCAAACTGGTAACTCCTTACTTATGTCACCTTTGCAGTAACGTTTTTTGTGTATTTTAGGTGGAACTGCAGAAGGCATTTTACTCTGAAGAACTTCAATAATCACAGGAATGATAGACCTTCACCTCATATTTTAAGTGTTTGAATAGTTTAAGGTGAGTAATGAGACCCAAACAATACTGCAAAACAATGCAGGCGGTTGAAACTAAGGAAATAAAAATAACAATTTCACTCTTTTCATAAATACAGTGATATTAATAGATTTTAAATGGTAAATTAAAAATAAAAAGTTATGCAGGAATCAGACAAGTTTCAGTTGCAGAGATTACCTTGCCAAATATTTTTACTGAATCCAGTCTGCCAGATCATCTAGCAGCAAGTCAGAGGCATGTCAAGATCTGATCTTGCATTTATTTTTTATTCATCTGGAAGCTAAAGGCTTATTAGTTTACCACAGTTATATTCCATTTGGCACAAAGCTCCTCAGGACAGAATAGCATCCCCACGAGCAAGATAAAGCAAAGCTGATAAGTGCTGCTTTCTCTCACAGTCTTGACACTAAACAAGTCATGTAAAGTCAGATATGAAGACAATCCCTATCACAGAAATGGTCTTACACTGTCAAATATGTAAGGGATGCTTTCAGGAAAAGAATCAGCAGTGAAATAACTCTCAAAAACTACTTTCAGAGACAGAGCCATGGAACCTCCAAGGACCAAGAGTGACAGCCAAGACATGGGGACTAAATGAATAAAGTGTCCTCAACTCAGCTGAACACAGGCCAGCTCTGGCTCTTCACAACAAAGTCTTGAACCCACTGATTTCTTAACTGATTTCCAAGAGTCTCTAAGTGATAAGCCATTTGGGTTTTGCCTTTTTCTTTTTTTATATTCTGTATTCTTCACACATATATTTGTAACCCTGTCACCTATTGTATTAGTAGCTAGTTTTCCCAGTCATTTTCCATGGCCTTTCCCTAAGCAGAAAGACAAAACAAATCCCAGAGCTCCATGCCCCAGGGGGGGTACAAGGCTCTGTGCTATCTTGGTTCTTCCTAGGAACCAAGGCCAAGAAAAACTCAACTCCCGGAGATGCATTCTCATGGACAAAGTACAGCTTTCCATACCTGCTCCTGAAGGCCTTCAAATAAAGATCCCCTTTTTTACTACCTCCTTACTAAAATTATCTCGAGTTTCATTTCCAGGTTGGTCAAAAGGCAACATAAGTCCTGCAGAGGCTTTTTGTTAATATACTTGATTCAACATACTATCTGCTAAAAGGAAAAATATGCTGGAGAAAAAAAACTATTATTATATATCATGAGGAAGAAACAGAAACAACCAGTGGGGAAGCGAGGGAACTATTTAGCTACATGAAAACATTTTTTTAAAAAATTTGAAAAGTGTTTTCACACAAGAAGTCAGAGGAGCACCATGCCACAAAGGCACAAAAAAGTAAATAGTTTAATGGAGTGTAGAATCAGGACAGCAGGAAACTTGAGCAATTTCTGGAAAGACCTTTAGGAGTAAGATCTCTTCCAAAAATTCCCTAGGAAATATCCACAGTCCCATAATGATAGTTGCCCCACTGAAACTTCTGAAGTATTTTCAAGATTTCTGATAAACAATAAAGAACTGCTATTATAATTCATAATAGTAGGTTGGAAGGAAACCTGCAATATGATATGCAGCATCTACAGAGCAGATAATCTCCAGAGCAACTTCTGCTAGCATTATTATTAAGATTATGCAAAAAAATCTCATCAATGCCACTGGAAAGTGCAGTGTACTCCTACTCAAGTAGCCTGTGAAAAGTTCTCCATTTTCGAAAGCTGGAAGCAAAAGTTCAGATAAAAAAAAAAATAAAAGGACATTTCATGTAATTTCTTTCAGAATAAAACCTTTCCTTCATTTTGTTTTCTCAAAAAAGCAAATGTGAGAAAAGCACAATAAAATTCTCATGCAAAGACAAACAGATTCTGTTTTTTAAGGGGATAGGAAAAAGAAACCTCTACATATTTTTGTGCACAAAACAAACCCAAATTGTTGAAACACCAAAGTATGACATCTAAATAATACTAAACTGTCAAACAACATTTAAGCTACAAGACGCTGAGCATAGACTGATAATTCTACCTTTTTTTATAAGTATTTTAGAGTCCAGTGAGATAAACAATCAAAGTTGTTTAAAAACTTGTTCATCATTGAATTGGGAATTACTATTCCTTAGCCAATATATCACAGCTGAAAGCAAGAAGAATGTCACCTTTTTGTGACACAACAGTGTCAAGCAAAATGTGATAAGCAAAATGAATTGGCTGCAATGATTCCTGCAAATGAAACCACAATGCAGTGATAGATTTGAGCCTTTTTAGTATCATAAGAAGGGTATTTTATTTTCCTGATTATCCCCCTAACCTTCCTCTTCATCTCTGCTATCTATCTGGAATTCATCTTGCTTGAACCTGGATGGCTGCATTTCAGACGAGATGTTGGAGCATACATAAAAGTATTCCCCAATTTCTGTAACATAAATATCTCTTCTGATACATTCTAATATCAGATTTTCTAGAGCCACATTTTATTGCTGACTAACAGCAATTCTCTAACACACTACTATTACCTTTACCTAAACCTTTACACTACGAAGTTCTATTTTTTGTCCCGAAGGGCAAAATCCTGCATTTTGTACTATCCTATCTCATCCGTTTTTCTCACTTCAGAATTCAGGATCACCACCAGTGAGTCCAATCTCAGTGTCTCCAGGTGCATGCTTCCAAATTCTGGCAAGCTGAGCAATGCAAATATGAAATAAGCATCATTGCAGTACCAGGTCTTGAGATGCTTCACTAATATTTTTCTCCAACCTGGTCTTCCCTCTTCCTGCTCTCTCCACTGCTCCTCTGTTAGGCAATATTTCACCACTTCTACCACTCTAGGACTGAAGCATGTCCCATTTTAAACACCTGAATATGGTACAGCATGGAAAGCCCTCCTAAGATTCAGCTAAATTAGATACTATGTATTTTTGTTGTTTAAAGATTAGCAGCCTTAAAAAAAAAAAAAAAAAAAAAAAAAAACTGCTTTAGCCTAATTCATAACCAAAATGGATGCACAGTGGGTCTCTAAAACTGTAAAGGGTTTTTTTCTACATCAGAAAAATAATCTTTTATAGCAAATCCAAAGGGGGATAACCAGAATGAGATATGTTTTTACTTAGACATTAATAGATTTTTACTATTTGTACAAGTTTGCTGTCCTTTCTGGCAATGGGAATGGTAAAATTCAGTTCTAAATTCTATGTCACCAATGAAGTTGGAAACTTTGGATTTTTTTTCAAAAATATCACCAGAATTCCTGCTTTTTCAATTGATTATGTTCAAAAGACTTCTGCTGGAAGTTCCTGGACTTAAAAGTGTGTCTTTGAAATACTTCTAGGATTGAATCTTCTAGGATTTCAACAAAGGTTATCCTTAAGTATAAAAATACAAACAATAGTGGAAATTATTTTCCTAACATGCAATAGAAAACATAGAAGAAAAATTAATTTTAAAAAATTACTATTTAATCATTCTTAACATTCTTTTTATGTATATAGTATATGTATTTTGAGTTTATTCTATTTAGTCTATATATAAATAGTACATATATATACATATATATATGCATATTCATGTATAAACAAATATTAATGCTAAAAAACAGGGTATAAATAATTTAACACAGAAGGAGAGGCTACATGAAATCAGATTTACCAGTCATAGGAATAAAACCTGAGTATGAAAATTCATTCCCCAATCTCTGACAGCTGACATTAACATGGAGCCTTATAAATCTGCCCTTACAAAAATTCTAAAAGTATATAAATAAATAAAGTACTATTCCTCATCTGTTTTTCTTTTCCAAGAAAGCATTCTGAAAGTAATCTTTTTCCCAGACATGGATAATTCTGCACATGGGTGAAATTCTGCTCCTTTTTCAATCTCCTCAAAAGATTGAAACAATAAAGATACATGTTAAAAAACAGGACAACGCAAGCACACAAAAGGAATCTTAACGTAAAGTTTAGCACAGATAAAGTACATAGGATCCTGCAGTGCACTATGCAATGTTAATTATATTTATCAACATATAAGAGTATCACAATACCATCTCTCAAGTGGAAGCAAAGCAAAAAAAAACAAAACCAAAATCAACCCACCACTAAACCCTCACCTTTCAAACCAGAAAGTTATAAAAGACACGTGAAAGAAGTCCTAATACTTCTTTCTGCAGCTGCCAAGCTGTCTTAAAAAATTAAATTTCCAAGTACCCCTTTAGAAAGGATGTTTTCTAAGAAGTGAAGAGCAGGTAGCTGGCAAATAACAGCAACTATGGAAAATTTAATGAATTTATTAAATTAACATCCACCTTAACCTTGCATTACAAAAGCATATCTTTGAATACATAGGTGTATTAGCCTCTTTGATTTCTATCTCTATAAAAAACAGGGGAGTTTATGCCTATCATTCCTGAAAATTAAATTCAGGACAGCAAAGTCAGCCTTTGTTCTTCCTGCACATATTATACTCCCAGTAATACCTCACCAGGCTCTCTGTAAACTTGTGCAGATGCAATTAAATGCTTCTGTAACTGAAACTTTCTAAACCTTTGTATTATTTATGCAAGACGAAATATAACCTTCTACTCTCATCTCTGTATTGGACTGCAAGACCTAACAGAGGACTAAAAAAATATTTAGTGAATTATATATATAGATGCAATTTTCAATGTCAAGCAAGTATGCAATTGATAGCACAGGGATAAAATAATACAGTCTCCACAATTTCTTGCGTTTTTTTTACATATATGTACAAATTTATAATTTTTATATACACATATGTATAAATACTTAATTTCTTCAGCCACAGAAATTATACCATTAAGTATGCTCTTAATTGCATGGTTTTCTATTTTCTACACCTTAATTCCAAGTACCTGTCTAAAGATCTAAATTGGCATCGTTGTCTTAGAAACATGTGAGGCTAAATGAATCTAGGAATAATAAAATACTTTGACCTTGACAGGCCTCGTGTATCAAAAACATTTAAAAGTGTGCAAAAGATTGATTTCAGGTAATCTCACTCTTTAATATAATCTATTATTTTATGTACAAATAAGGGCTCTTTTTCAGCACAACTGCTGGTTACAATCAGTAATAGTAAATTATGCAAGTTTTATATATTTATATTTTTCCTGTGAGTTAGACAACATTAAGCATCCAAGGAACACAAATATGCACTTAATTAGCCTTAAGGTCACATGCCATAAAAATCATTAAGCCACTGAAAACCAGGAAATTTTGATACAAAGGCAGGATCGTAAGTTTGCAAGTACAGTTCTACAAAAAGGAAAATGTACATCATATATCAAAACTCAATGTACAGAATACAGCCTTTAAATAGCAGTAGAAGCCTTTCCCTGGTCAATTTTTCAGCACTGGGTTGCAACCCTCAACATTGGTCTAAAATTTTCTTGTTTTATTTAGAAATAAATTTATTCAGGATTTCTCTCAAGCATGACACTGGTTGAGAGAGCAAGTCAGACAACTGTACATCACACAAAAGTTCCAGTCCTTCTCTTTTAGCTTTTAATGGCAGGTGCCTGATTATGACACTACAACAGATATCTTTGAACTGTATAACTTACTGACACAGTTAAAGAAAAAGAAAAAAACCAAAATCCTAAATACACAATTCATAAAACAGCATATTTTCCTTAATTAATTTTCTAAGGTTTACAGTATCTTTACTAATTCTCTGTAACTGGATATGTTCTGAATCCATTCTCAGAGAATCTGCGTAGAATAAACATTTGAAACATCTCAAAGACTAACTAAAACCATATTTCTACTACACTGCAAGGCAAATGATTTTTGGATGTTTTGCATTTTTATGCAAAATGGTGCAGCTGCAATTGATAAAAACCAATCAAGCTAATTTAAGTCAATCATGTCCAGGAGGTTCTCATCACTTGTGTAAAAATGCTCTCACATTCACTCTAAGACTTTTACCACAGCAAGTACCTCTTCCACACTCAAATTTCAATACTGTAAAGTCCCCTCTGCATCTTACGTAACAAAGAAAAGAAAATATAATTCCTATGGAATAAACATATTTTTAGTTTTACAGTACAAATCAAACTTCTGTGTTTCATTTGAATAGAAACTTGGATTGTTAGTACCACTTGAGCACAAATATGACTCATCCCACTACAGCAACACTGTACATTTAGAGCACATCAAGGCACCAGGTCAAAGGCAAAGTAAACTTCTAGCACTGAAAATGCACAACTGTTACCCTCTAATACATAATCTGGATTACATTACTGAGATCATATGTTTCAAATTTATTTTTTTGATTTATCAATATGGCACATTACAGCTGCCATCCCGACTTCTCTCTCAGCTGCTGCATTTGACATTTTAAATGATGATAGTTTATCTTTTTAAATTTTGCATTATTGCCACTACATTTTAAACCTATGAAAATATAACAACCATGCAAAAACTCTTTCCTAGATGGGCAAAATCCCATGCTACAGATCTGAAATCTGTGTTTGATTCTTACCCATTTGGCGAACCCCCATGTGCATGTGACTGTAGACACTTTTCAGCCAGCTCAAAAATAATGAAACAAATAAAGAGAGGCCCTGAACTTCAAAGTATGCCATGTCCTTATTCCTGTTCCCTTTGAGGTGATTATGGAGTTCAGTGCAGTAACTGCAGATGGAAGCAGAGAATCACATCACCCTGCCCTGGATGTCTTTCTCCTCCATGAAGAGGTGAAAGGTGACAGTAGATGCTATCAGACTGATATAAACTGCTGCCACAGCTTCTCTGCATGATCTTTTTGAGAAGCTGCTCACCAAAACCATTTGTTCACTGTTCCAACAGAAGCAAACAAGGAAAATACAACATCAAGAAAATCCATCTACCAGTAATCCTGCAAATGACCAAGACAGGGCTTGAAAAAGATACCCTCATCTTCAAATCATAAAAACTACATCTATCTTTGTGGAGGAAGGTAAGATAATTTTTCCCAGTCATATTTGTCCTATAGTTGTCAGAAGGATTTTGTTTGGATAGGAAAGGTTCTCTTTTTATTGACAGACTACTATGTTGGTTTTTTTTAACACTGAACTGTTAAATACCATATCAAATATTAAGATAAGCTTTTCATCAAACTGTTTATCTTAGAACAGTAAGTAGATAATAGTTCTTGGACTTATGTATGACTAATAATACCATATTAATAACATATTGCCACTCCAAACTCATGTTCTAGAAATGCTTCTTTTGGTTATGCATCAGAACACAAAATTCTTCACAACAGCTAAGCCAGCAGGAAACAACAAAGCCAGCTAACTGGAACAGGCAGCACATGCCTTGGGAATGTGGAGCCAGTCTCTGGAACACACTCAGAGCTCTGCTTAGACAGTATGAGTCCAACTGAAGGTCCCACCTGGATGGTTGGGAAGTGACACACAGAATGTACCTGCAGAGGCTGAGCACCAGGTCTGAGCACCCTGACAAAACAGCCCTAGCAAGGTCTCAGTGCTGTCTTCAAGTATTACTGAGTGGAAGGGCCTGAGGAGGCAGGGCCAGACTCTTCTCAAGGGAGCACTAGGCAGGGATGAGACAAGTGAAACATGGAAATTCCACCTTGACATAGGGAAAATATATTTTTGTTTTGGTTTTTGTTTGTTTGGTTTGTTGGGGGTTTTTTGTTGTTGTTGGTTTTTTGTTTTGTCTTTTTACCACATGCTTGTCAAGTACTCAAGCAGGTGTCCAAATAGGTTATGGAAAATCCATCCCTGAGGTATCCAAAACTTGGCTGAATAACGTCCTGAACAACCTGCAATTACTAAAACCTACTTAGACCAGAAGCTTGGGCTAGACAACCTCTAACCAGGCCTGACACCCCCCTGTGAAGCACCCACAGGCCAATCCTCCCTGAGGATCTTCCCATGAGCACACAACAACTGGGTGGAATGAGTATGAAATGCACACAGAAGAGAGTGTTAGAAGGTCCAAGAATTCCAGCTATCCTGTAATTTTGTTCACAAGGTAAATGGTAAGAATTTATTGTGTACTTGAGCTTTTACCATCCTTTACACAATGAAGTTGAACGATGATCTCTCAAGGCTTCTACTTGCCTAAAAACCATTAAAATCACTACAGAAAGGATTATTGAAAAAGAGCTTGCCAGTAACTGCAAAAAATAAATACCATAACAAAAAAAAATGCTTAAGAATTATCCAACAAACACAGGGAAACCGATTTCAAATCAATCAGCAACCCATCAAAAATACAGCTTTTCTTGGGGAGAATTTACCCAGAAATTCATAAATCCATGCTAGCTACTACAAATCACCTTCTTGTCTGTCATATATCTGGAAATGGCTTTCAGGATTATTCCTTCGTTATGCCCTTTCCAGAAATCAATGTAATCAGTGTAAGTTCTCTGGATCCTCCTTCTTGCCTTTTGTAAGACATTGGCTTTCTCCCAGTTCCCAGAAACATCTCCCAATTCCCATCACTTTCTAAGGGTAACTGACACAATGCCATCAGCCCTTGCAGGTGCATTCCAGCATGGCCAAGGGAGTTGTACATGTCTGGTTTCTTTAAATATCCCCTGAGCTGATCCTCCTCCATCAAGGATATGTTTACCCGGCACTGGACTTCCGTAGTGGTTTCAGAGACCTGGGGTTGCTTTCCAGTAACGATCAAGGTGAACAAGGCATTCGGTACCTGGACTGTCTCCATCTCCCTTAGGATCAGATCTCCCCTCCCATTTATCACTGGCCCCATATCTTCCTTAGTCTTCTGTTATTGCTGCATCTGTAGAAACCTTTCTTGTTGTCCTTTCTATATCTTGTTATATTCAAGTCCAGATGGGCTTCATCTTCCTTAACCCTAAACCTGATTCTCAGAGAGGGTCTTCCTATTCCTCCCAGACACTTGTGCCTGCTCCCACCCCCATGTCATTTGTTTTCATTTAGCTTCATAATTAGAGAAGTACAAAAGCTGATTTCAATTACAAAAAACTGATCATTTATAAAAATACATGGTAACAAAATATTCTCCTCTATTTTGAACAATTCCTAAAAGCATTCTTTGTCCAGGGAAAACATACATCATTTAAGCTTATTCTCTCACTAGGTATGTGACAGCATGTTTCAAACTTTATGGCAGAAGATGACACGAAGTAGAGTGGAGCCTGCTGCCAGACTGCTGGAACACAGAATCACCCTGGAAGAGAAAAAGGTAACAGGCCACTGGCACCTCAGTGCAGAGAGGCCTGGACTTTGATTTGGCTCAGAAACCGACTCAGCTGCAGGGCTGGGCAGAGCCATGAGTCACAAACACACACACAAGTCTAGGTCCAGTCTGGCAAAGATTTCCTGCCTGACTTAAAATGAGTTTATTTGGTCCAATGGCACTTTTCTAGAAATGGAGGGCAGGTTGACCACACATGTGCCTGTCTTTATTTGCGGCCTAACACTTGGCAGAATAAACTTCATTATGTTTTTGGTTATGCTTAAGAAAAGTACTGTCAATTGTTTCCAGTCTGTTGCAAACATAAACCTACAAGCTGTATTAAATACATACTATTGTATTTACCACAATGTTATGAAATCATGCATGAAATCCTAAAATGGGATAAAATAAAGGCAACTTCTCTTCCCCTCCTCCCCTTCCCCCAACTTCTGGCAACATTTCAAAATAAACAAGGAACCCAACCAATGCTTCTATTGAAAGGTCAACCAGCACCTGAGTTAAGGAAAGATAAAACTGGCCTAAAACAAAAACAAATATATTATTTAGTAAGAGGAAACCAATTTTCTCTTATATCACAGAAAGACTAGAAAGCTCCACAATGAAATATCTTAGTAATTACCTGTGCCTATTAATGAAGAAAATGGAATTCTTTTGGCTGAAAGAGTGAAATGAAATTTACACTTGACTAAAAAATTAAATTAATAGTAAAAGAAAAGATTACTTTACTGTAACTCAAATAATGTGGAACTGACTAGGTATTGAGAAGAATTAAGATTTCCGTCTTTTATTCCCACATCTTGTCATCTCAGGAACCTTATTGCTCCTGATATAAAGCAGAGAAATTTAGCTATTGATATCCAAAGACAGAAAAGAATGTGGAATCATGACACAAAAATACATATTCTGTTTGAAATTCAGCGTTAACAGACAGTCCATTAACAACTGTGTGCTATGTTATGTTTTAGAGTTCCAAAACATGTAAAAGATCAGTGAAGTGCAATCTGGAGCTCAAATACACCTGAGCTCACTTTCCTCTACAGTTTCTTGCCTTGTCCAGTAAGGACTCTGCTCATTTTTACATGATTTTGATATTTATCTAAATTTAAAGGTGAAAGATGAGGCTCCAGTATGGATCTTTCCAGCAGTAATCCATCTTCCATGCAAGCCCCTGACCAAAGAATCACTTCTGTTACACTGGCTATGGCACACAGGCATGAACACTTCTTGCAGAAAGCAAAGACAAATGAATCTTAGCAATTCCTATTGCTGTTGGTAGTAATTTCTACTGACAATTTTCTTATTTTATTATTTCTCCTAAGTTTTAAGGCAACATTTGTGTCCTCCATGCAGAGTATTTCAATGGCAATGTTCCTCCAAATTTGCTACTAAAAAACATTAAATACCTCAGAATACAAAGTCACTTTCTCTGGTCTTGCTACAAAAATGTTCTCATTTCAACCACAAATAGTACCTATATTTGGAAAACAGGAAAATATTTTTTTATGCATAAGATTAGGAATATATATAAATAGGCAGATATAATAGACACTGATTTTAATTTCAATTAAGGATTATAGGAAGACTCTACAGTACTTATAAATACTATAATCTTTACCAGAATACAAATTAGTGTTGCCCCAACAGTGTTTGGAACAATGAGTAAGTGATACAGTGTAAAAGCAATTAACTAATGGAAAGTACTTTAGGTATTTTCTTGGAACTTCAACAGTTTAAGCAGCTGAAAGGGGAAAATAAGCATGCAGTGAATATGAGACCAAACTGTTTTTATTTACACACTCCTCAGTCTTTCCCACCCTGTACTAATCTTGTGCCTGATCTCACAGCACAAAGCAGCTGGAAGAAAGCAGTCTTTATAGATAAGAAACAGCTGTTATGCTTGTTTGACCTGAGGAAGAATTTGAAAAACAAAAGCAAAAGGACTCAAGAATGAAATGAGTCCTCATAAAAGCAGTATGTACAGAATTGTTCCAGCCTGTTTCCAGCCAGCCCTGGTAACAGTATCTGACATGCACCTTGCTTGTATCAAACTTACTTCCACTGAAAGACAGAAGAAAAAGAGTATTGAGCAAAGGTAATAGTGGTTCACAAGCCCTTTATGAATATCTACAAAATCAACATTTTTTAATGGAAAATCATTATTCAGTGGGGGGGGGGGGTGGGGGTGGGGAGCCAACACCACACATTACAAAATGTCAGAATTAAGATTTGTCTCTACAAATACAGTCTGACCTCTTACGTTGAAACAGGCAGCCAGATGAACACTACAGTAATAGAAACCAAAGCATCCTTATCCATTTTATTCCATCTTCTGATCTACTTCCCAATCCAACTTGACACAAGTACCAACATTTTCAAAAGTTTAAATACTTGACTTGCAAATCCCTGATTTTATCTTGTTAGGTCTTAGTTTTACAATACTTAGACACATTTCTAATACAAATTGTTGCAGAACTCCACTGATTGAGACAATGTTTAAGCAGCTCTATACACGTGCACAGATGTACCTGTACCAGTGCTCTTAGGTAACAGCATCTACAACCCCCTTCAGAATTTCATGCTCTTTTTTCACTCATTTCCTGCTGGTTTTTTAGAATACTTCATCTTCTCCTTTAGATTTATTCTTAATACTTGACAAAAATGTCGTTTCCTTCTTTTGTAATTTATTTCTTCAAATGCATCAGAAATATTTGGTTGTATTTTTAAACCATTTTTTCCACTTTTGTAAACTATCATTTTTTTCTAACTTACACAGTTTCTTCTGCAAAACTAGAAACATTCCCAGTTATTGGGAACAAGAATTTCAAACACAGAGACAGATCTGCGGCAAAGAGTTACAGGGGAAATTCATCAGGATGCATTTGCAGCCTTTAACTAACTATAGCTGGTAGGATAAGTATGATTATAAAAGAGCAAGAAAACCCCCATATGTGGTGTCTGTAATGACATCAGCAAACTTTGGTATTGTCATCACTTTTTACATTGGCTCCTCCTCAAAACTACAGAAATTAATATTGAAAAATCACAGGAGTAACTTAACCTTCTGTGTGACAAAGAGAGCACATTCAAGGGAGAAGCACAGAGGAAGCAACTCAAAGCATTTCTTCTTTATATTTCACAGAACAGATAATAAATAAAGGAAATTAAACAGATTCAAGTTATTTAATGTCACTTAATGCTACTATATCTTTTAAAAACATTACTGTACTATGAATTTTATTGCACAGAAATAATTTGATGTTAGCAAGGAGAAAGTGTGTGTTCCTGTAGGAAAGGCAAAACTGAAGGATTTGTTTGAAGAGCTAAGTTATAATATGCCATATTTTAAAAAAGTCACAGGAAAGAATCAAAGAATCAAACAAATGGAGAACTGTGGCACAGTCACCTAACTGAAAAGTTTACTAACACCAGTAACCACTCCCATGATTTCAGATATACAAAGAACACTTTTCAAAGGAGGCAGATGATTTCATATCTTTGTTACAAGCACTTTTCCTTAGTCAAGTCCAGCCTATGTTGATTAGCACCCTGCATTTGAGAGCATTTTGTGTTTTAACTGAATTCCATTCAGATCCATCTCAAAAACTACATATCTTTAAAAATTTTTGCTCCAAGGACATTAATATCCTTTTTAGCTAGGTGCTGTCATGCACAGTAGTTGTTTAGTCAGCTCTTTTTTAAGTGCCAGGTCACTTTTTATGGCTCTCTGTGCACAACTGCAATTCCTTCCTGCAACAACTTGAAACCAAGATGATTGTTCCCACATGTCTGTGCCAAGCAAGAGTCCTCAAGGACTTTTATTTACTAAAGCCTTAAGGCTACACAACTTAACTGCCATGACTTCCCATGGCAGAGTTGAGAAGTACCAAATCTACTTCAGAAAGACAGCTTTTGCCACACTTCTGTCATCCTTTGCCTGTCTAAAGGAACTAGTGCATTTCTGTCTGGGTCTCTATTTCATCCAATTCATGAAAAGAATAAGCAGCTTAGACTTTAACAGAAAACAAAAATGAAAGCCACAAAACTGGAATTCCATTAAATTTATCACATCAGCTAGTTGAAAACATACCAAATTATGACAGAATTAAATTATTCAGGAGAAAATGCAGCTGCTGTTTCTTTTGCAGGGAATAATTTGTAAATACTTTTTATCTGTAACAATGACAAAAATTTTCTTTCAAAAATTTTCACAGACTACATTACTTGATTCTAGGTGTGGAAGGAACTAAAGAAATGTAAAATATTATGTAATTATATCATGCTATCACTTGGGACTTGAAGTGTATAAGTTCTGTTTGCCCAAGCTGATCTTATCTGAATACTTAGCAGGTTACCTCTGAAACCACTAATCTTTCAGAAGCTCAGGTCCTTTTACTTCCATTGTCCACTGTGATACCAAGAACTGGAAAATTCTTTCCTTCTGAAAGTTAAACAAGGGGGAAAGGAAGAAAACAAACAACCCACATCACATAGCCGTAAAGGAAAATATTATTCAGAATCCTACCAAGAAAATAATCAAAAAGCCATATGGGGTCTACTGCCAGTACAAGCATCTCTAAAGATTTCCGGATGACCACAGCTGCAGAAGCTTTTTCATTCCAAATGGACCATACTCCTATTTTAAACTCTGCTTCTATTGTAAGCATGTGGTTTTTTTCCTCAGCAGAGACAGAGGGAGGCTGAGAATCTATCTTTGCACCTCCTACAGGCTGAGTGTCTGGGTTAAGAGCAATTGAGAGTTAAGGACTGTTACCTGTGTTAGGAAGAGGACATCCTGAAAAAGGAAATCACAAATTTAAAAAGTGGCTCTAGCCTTTTCTCCCCAGTTGTCTCTTAAGCAGAAAACCCAAAAATACTCAAAACTATTTCAATAACTTCTTCACACACTTCATCACTATTGCAATACACACTAAACATCATTAACTGTTTCAGACTGGTTATTGTTATATCTACTGGTTATTCTGCTAATTACATTTTTGTGTTCCCCTTAGGTTTGCATCTACCTAATGAAATTTCAATGCTGTTCTGAAGTGTATTTTTCTTTGCATTTCTTGTATATGGTGCCAGTACATCAAGATCATAACTAGGCCCCTTTAGATCAATCACAATTTAAGCACTAGTTAGGGTATACAAAGAATCATTTCTGAAGCAATCCTATCCAAGTTCCTCTTCAAACATACAGTTAGAGCAAAGCATTTAAATTAGTAGCTAACAGTACTAATATTTTTCTAATCATTTCCATCCACTAGTGACTTAACTTATCAGAGTAAATTTTGCTCGGTTATAAAAGCCCATTAAAGCTGTCTAACTGAATACTGTTTTCAATGGCAACAAGGTAATTTTCTATAAAACTAAGAACTGGGTGGTGGCAGGAGGGAACTACACTTTAATTTTCACCTTAATTCAATAAAATAGGTAAAAATGAGAAGAGTTTTGACAGCAAGATAAATCTAACATTCATCAGACTATTTGTCCCAAATAATTTGCATAAAGTCTTTACACACCAAATATACAACCCACTCTTTCTAATTTCTCATTTTCTTTTAAACTTTGTTTTCCTGCCTCTGGGCACTACTTTCTACAGGCTGTGCAAATGGGATTCTCTATTCTTTCAGTCACCTTGCTCACAGGAAATTCAGTTTCAATTTCTTTGAAATGAAAATAATGGTGTCCCCATAAGAAAGAAAGAATATTCAAAGCAACAATTAAGAATTAATTCAGTCGAGGGGGATGGGGTTGTGTGTGTAATACCTATCAGGTATTTGAGAGAGCTGCATCTGTAATACCATAAAGTCACTGGAATGGTAGTGGAGGTCACCAGTGCGACCTCCTGCTCAAAGCACAGAGATCCCTAAAATCAGACCAGGCCATTTCATGTTCCTCTGAACAGTCTTGAAATTGGAATCCAATAGGTGGATAGACACCAAAGGAGAAAACAACAAATGAAAACCCTCCCACCTTTGCTTCACAGTTTCCTTCTGTTTAGATGTAGCATTTTGCTAACCTACATGTTCTTTCAGCTTAACTCTGAATTCACTGCTCTGCCACTATGCTCCTCTCTCCTGTTCTGAACAGTCATAGGGCCTACAAAACGTGAATGCTGCACAGAAACTGAAAGGTCTGGCACATTTCACCTCAGACAAAGCTGCACTTGAAATATGGAACCCTCTGTCAAGAAAGCAGTGGACAGCTGCAGAGTGACAGAGAGCAAATGGTAGCCGGGTGTCCAGAGCAGTGCTTTGTGCCATGAGTGATCCTCCCCTCGCACGCACAGCACATCTACCAGAACAATGCCCTGGCAGCACAGCAAAGAGACCACACGGAAAGATCTGGCCCAGCCTGATCCGAAACAAGAAAAATCACAAAACAATAGAAACACACAATTTCAAAGTAAAACTCTAACTTAGAAAAATAGAATTGTGAGAGTGCAATAACCGTGGTTATACCATTATTGTTATAAAATTAAAAGCAGATTTACATTTCAAGAAATATCAAATATCAACATTGTAATAGAAAGAAAAATAAAACTTTTTTAGTCTTGTTCCAAGCATTTTGTGCTGTCTGCTTTTATTTGCTCTTTATGCAAACTAAGAACTGCCAAGAAGTCTATCATTTCACAACCCTTCTCCATAAACAGATTTGTTTAAACAAAAAAGCAAATTTCAATAAATAACTACTATAATCACCCTTCCTCTTCATTTTTATTAGGTTTTCTATATTATTATGTGTATGCTGAACACATCACTGTTCAGTTACAGTACAGACTTTACCTATTTTTTAATCCATTTTCTCCATTGACAGGACTATGCTCACTATTTACAAAACTTCTTTGTAGACATTTACTTATTTCACAGTTCATTAATGTTCAAACAGCACACCTGCCAGTTTGCAGGTGTGTTATCTAAAGCAATGATACACTAAGTGCTAAAGTATGTTTATGTCAGAAATGCTTATGAAACAAATGTTTTTCTCCACTGAGCTACCCAGCTGAGTTGAATTTATTTGTATCCATTTACAGTAAGTTTTTTTCTGATGTTAAGTGTAGTAGTTAAGCACCAGTCACTGCAAATATGCACAAAAAAGAATCAAAATTTACTGTCTACCACTTTTTAAAGTATACAAGTGGTAGTGTTTAAATTTTTTAAATAATTGAAAAGGATCATTCACTCTAACTTCTTTCCTTCTGCAGTAGTACTACAAGGCTTCATTTAAAAATTAACATATTTTAATAGGTTTTTCACACAGCAGGGAAAACCTCATCAAGTGCAGTATTCTCCCTTTTAAGAATTCTTTATGGAGCACAATGACATTTTCAGTTTTCTGTAGCTGGACTAGCCTTACATTGGCTCATTTTTATGTGACCCCCAGGGTTTTCTCATCATTAATAAAGAGATAATCAAAACAAAGGGTATATACATTAGGGTAGGAAGTTTGCATAGTTTGGCACTATTATCATATATGACCTCTAAAATGGAACAAAATGAAATGCACGTAGCAGAGGTGGCGAACCTTCTAAGGACTGCTTCCAAACATTTTTCCTACTGGCAGTAAACCATTTTCAGACCTCCCAACTCTGGCCACCATGATAGTTACTGCTGTACAGGGTTTATTTCTTTTTGTTTCAGCTGTCAATAAAAACTTCAAGTGATAGCTTTTTAAGTCAACTAAACATATTTAAATCAAAACAAAACACTGACATCACTGGGATAATAGAAACACCGTGAAAAAGAACATTGTGTTTGGATTCTAGGCTTCTTTACCAATGGTTTTAACTTTTCTCACATTATGTCACAAAGTGCCACTGCACCTGAAACTTGATCAAAAACTCATCAAAAAAATTCAGGTGCCCTCTTATTTCTGGAATAACACATGATGATGTGGAATGATGATCTGGAATAACACATGTAAACCAACTAAATCTGCTAGTCATACCTCAATAAGTAGTCAGTATTCTTCAGGATGAAGGTCATCATAACTCTGCTTACACTTAATCTCTTACTGTTGAAACCAACTGTGCAAGATAGAGCTCAAACTTAAACTAGACTTTTAAAGCAGTAATATTTTCTGAGCTAATTTCGCTAAGACATCATGAGAATTCCAAACATGAAATTATACCCCCAAAACCCCATTCTGCCGAATAACAAACACTGGTAGAATTTGCCAACAAATAGAGTGAAACGAATGAACTTCCAGGGATACGTGAACTACAAAAAAACTGTCATTAGTACCAACATACTTCTAAGCCTCGTGCCCTGGCCGACCGGCTTGTGAGAACCATGTAGGTAGGTGGAGGGCTGGCTATCAAGTGGAATCAGGACACTCCAGCAGAACCACTACTGCATCCCCAGGGTTAATACTACACCCAGTCTTGTTCCATGATCTGGATAATGGGGTAGGGTCCAGACTTAGCAAGCATGCTGGTGGAAAAAAAACATGGAAAGAACAGCAGAGACACCAGAGGGTCATGCTGCTGTTCAGAGGGATTTTGACAAGCTGGAGAAATGTGCTGACAGAGTTCAGGGAAGGGAAATGTAAAGTCCTGAAACAGGAGAGGAACAACACCAAGCACCTGCACGTTGCTGGAGTTCACTCAGCTGAAAATCAGCTTTGCAGAAAAGGACCTTGGAGTCCTGGTGGTGACGATGGTGAACACCAGCAATGTGGCCCTGCAGGGACACACCAACAGCAGCCTGGGCTCATTAGGAAGGGTGCTGACAGAAAGTTTAGGGAGATGATCCTTCTTCTCTAACAGTCACTCCTCAGGCTACACCTGAGATACCATGTCCAGTTCTGGGTACACTGGAAACAGCCCAGCGAAAGGCCATAAAGAAACTAAAGGATTAAATTAAATAAGGGCTTTATGAAAGTATTGGAGCATTTGTTATATGACAAAAGTCGGAGAGAGCTGAACTGTTTAGCCTAGAAAACTGAATGGGGCATCTTATCACTGTGTATAAATATCTGAAGGAAGGCTGTAAAGATGGAGCCCGGTGAGAGGACAAGATGCAATGGGCACAAACTGAAACACAGGGGATTCCCTCTGAACACTGGAAACACCTGGAACTCACACTGACCCACGTGGCCCAAAGAGGTTTTAGAGTCTCATGTCTTGAGATGAATTCAAGAGACATCTGGATATGGTCCAGGACAGCTGGCTCTAGGTGGCCCTGCTCAAGCAGGGATGTTGGACCAGATGAGCTCCAGAGCTCCCTTCCGACCTCAACCATTAATGATTCTGTGAATCACATCCCATTGCATCACACACAGCTGCTTCAGCAAAACCTGAAGATAACCTGTGGAGTAACCATTAAACTAAATAATAATAAAACGCTTCTTATGAAATAACTGAAAGCCTGTGGAGGGTTTCTTTTATTACAGGATTTACTATGCTAATTTAATTACAACAAGGTGATTACAAAGTAATCCTATTTAGGCAGGAAGTTGACACTGCAACTCTAAATACCTTACTCAGCACAGGATTAGAACTGCCTTTTGATGGTTACTTTCACCTCCAGAAAGAAGCACTTCAAGGCAAGTTATGAACATGCTTTAGGACACAAAATTGTAGAAAAACTATTCTACACACACACATAAACATGCAGGAAGAAAGGAGTGTGGCTTAAGCAGGCCAAAATGTTATTAGCTCTCCTCATCTGGGAATGACCAACAATAGCTTGTATAGTACAAAATTCCTTCCCTAATGACTTCCACCTGCTGGAGGGCTGCCATTTGCCCTGCATCTCCCTGCAGCTGCTTTCCCAACTGCTGCTGGAAGCCATTGCCCTCCCTTTAGATAAAACCTGAGGCCTGGAGATAGATGATACAGTTCCTCTAAGCAACCAAAATCTTTTCCCAATTCCCAGAGATCCAGACCAGTGTCTAGAAGCACAGCTGGATTGCTACCACAACAAAGTCTAAGCCTGATCACGTAAAAGATTCAAGCTCAACAGCCTTGTGCAGAAACTGAGAAGAGGAATTAGATACCTGTCAGAAACCAATTGTTTCTCCACCAAGACTGCAGAACCCCAGCAGCCCTTCATCAAGAACACTGTAATTCAGATCTTTGTACCACTGCCCATCAGCCAGCCACAAGATTGTAACACATTAAATACAAACCAGTCTGATAAGGAATTAGGAAGTCAAATCAGTGGAGAACCAATGAAATTCATCACCATCATCAGCAGTATGACAGGTCATACAAGCATTGCAAAACAAATTTGCAGAGCCCAGGATTTAAAATACACAATCTTTCCTATTCAAATGCTAGACAGAGATCACGGAAATTGCTGGAGTTATTATTATCACTGAAATTGCTTTTATCCTTTGTCTGTTATGATTATTTTGTATTATACACATATGTTGGTTGGCCCATTAAACACAAGCTGGAAATTCCAAATTTCATCTGTATCTTCTTAGCATGCAGAGCACAGGACATACCGCAAAAAGGGATAATCAGAATCTTAGAAATATTTATTTCCTGCTTCCGCAAGAAAGGATGAGTTTAAGCCATTTTTTTCCTAGAGTTTTGCTAGCCAGACATTTGAAACATTCTGTAAAATTCCTGTATACCTTAAATAATATATTTCTCTGAACAGAAACTATTTGCACTGTATGACTGAATTCCACAGGTATTTGTTTCCTGAAAAAAGTAAACACATTAAAAATAAAATCAAGAAGTTTTAACAGCAATCAATCCAATCAGTATTGTATGCTCCAAGCCTATGAAGTTTTTTAAAGCACCAGGAAAATAGTTAATGGACATTTTTAACACTGGATTTACACATTCCCTTAAATGTGACAACCATCTCAAATAGGTATTCCATCACTCATATTTTTATGGTCGGATTTTGTACATACATAAATAATTAATACACTGGTCTGTTTTAAAGAATGAAATTATTCATATTTTTTAAAAAAAAGTTGCCTGCACTTGAAAAAAATAGCCAGAGATTAATAATATGAACATTTCAACAAATCCCTTAAAAATATATCAGTAACTTCACCCTTCAGAACAGAAATACACAGAAGAAAAGAAGCATCAACCAGAGCAACCAAAAGAGCAACTCGGTCACCTAATAGGAGATGAGTCATGATATCACAACAATCAAGTCATTAAGGTCCACCTCCCCCCATTGAAGCCAATGAGAATTAGACACAAACATTTTCTTAAAATAAGTGCTTCTAAAAAAGTTCTAGAATGAGAGCTGGTGTACTATCAGAATTACACATACACCAAATACATTGGCATTTAAACTGTTTTAAATTATTCATTATTCTTTAACAACTTTCCTGCCACGCAGACTTGAATCAAACACCTCAAAACCTTGATACTGGCCATGAAGTCAATATTTCTATTGCATTTCACAATAAGGAGATACAATACCTCTGTCTGGAGTATGGCAGCTCTCTGTTCTTTGGCAGTAAGGGACTCTTTAAGCACTTCAATGTGTTGCTTGCAATCTGAATTCTGATTGCTAAGGGTTTCAAGCTTAGTTTGTAAGGCAAGAAGTTCTGATTCTTTCTTTGAGAGTTCTTGTTTCAGTTGATCAATCTGCAGTGGGGGGGAAAAAATTAGGTCATTGATTTTGTCTGCAATTCATAGCTCCACTGGAAATCTGAAAGATGTGAATGACCATGACATGACAAATCAGACACCTGTGGATTCTGAAAGAGAATTAAGGTTCAGACTTTTTACACTCACACCTTCAGTTGTGTTTCTTGCAATTTAACGCGCTCTGTCTTAAGAATGAGTGCCCTGTTGTTGCAGAAGTTAAAAGGAAACTCCTAAAGATTATATGTGATGATTTGGCCTATAAATTCACCACGGACCTCACTTAAGTTCAAAGGCATGTATCCTGTGTGAGGCTATCCTGCTGTCTGGCAGGACAGCAAAAATGCATAGGAAAAAAAAAAGTGTTCATAAAAGTATAAATTCAATCCTTCCAACAGCATGATTCCCATGACTTATCATTGGCCAGAGTGAATCAGGAATTTTTTAGGAGTCTGATAAAGAAAAGCCAGGCATCTTAGAAAGGAGAGGAAAACAGAAAAATAGACTTTTGACCTTAGTCCTCTTCTTGCAAATTTGTTGCTGCCCACCGTCCCCACCTCCTGTTCTTCTCCCTGGCAGTTTACATGGAATTCTCAGGTAGTAGAAAAGCCAGGCCAAGAAAACTAACTTAAGAGAGTCTGGGGAAAACATTAAAAATTCCACACAATGAAAGGGCTGAGAGATTATAAAAGCTTATCCCAGAGGAAACAGCAGAAACACAATACTAAGACAGAGCTTCTGAATTTAAGTGAATTTAAGATTCATCAGTAAATGTCATGGAATTGTGATCACTCTCCTCTTTCCGCAATGATAAATGGGAAGAATAGCCACAGAATACAAAATCATAGTGGATTTGGAATATATAAATCAGAGCAAAGCACTGAACTATATACAGAACGACGTGTACAGGTGAAAGGATAGGGAATTAGGTGACATATACCTCCTAAATTCTTGTGGTATAGCACTGGTCACCAGATGAATCCAGATATATCACCTCATAAGGATTATTTGAAATAAAAAGCCTCACTGCATCTGCATAACTCAGAGAAATCATTTCCTTTATATGAAAAGCTCTTTTCTATGTCCCAACAGACATTTGGGATGCAAGATATCAAGAAGCGGTAGATGGAAGATGATTCAAAAATCCCCAAGGAAAAAAAAAAGAATATCCACGGGTTGATCTTCAACCACATTCCAAAGATTCACATACTAAAACATTTCACAAATTCAGCATTGTATGGTACTTGAAATATCCACTGCTTATCAAAATGCTTCTATTTTGTTTTACATTGCAAGTACATATTTGAAAATTAAATTTAAAAACAAGGATTCTTCCAACTACAGTCCATATGCATGTCTTAATATATTTATTTCTTATTTCTTTTTATAAATCTTTTTATGTTTGCATCATCGCTTAAGGTCCTCAGGTAGTCTCCCATGAGCTACTATATAAAATCAAGAATCTACCCTGGCACTAAAAAAAAAAATCACCTTTAAAGTCTGAAAATATCAAAATAAGAAAAGAAGCATACAAAAACCAGACACGAGGAAAGAATGCAATTAAAAGCTGCTAGAGAAAGCTTTCTCTGGAAAGCAAGCCATCTCCTCCATCCCTTGCCAGAGCATGTAAGCAAGTATGGCAACCAAGAGTAAAGGGATAAGAAATGAACAATGGGAAAATCTGTCCATGAGATACAAAGACAAAATGTAGATCTGCAGCCAATCTGAATTACATCACAGGCTTTATATGAGATGCACATGAACATCACAGATGCTTAATCTCTTCTAGAAACTCTTCCGCCTTCTCTCCATGACACAACCCACACCCTGAGAAAGAATAAAAAAAAAATTCTAAAAGGCTTTGCTGTCATTGCAGGTTGTGTTCTTTGTGTTTTAGAAACAGAATCTGTTTAGTGTAAAGTTCTGGCTACAAGATCTACAATTTGCAGGAGTTTAAAAATAAGTTACAGCTCTCAAATTAAAAAAAAAAAAAGAATTAAAACACAAACCAAACACACAATAATTGTTGAATAAATATGCTAATGTCTTTTTAAAATAAAGTAAGATGGTGAAAAACTACTAAAATTTCCATTTTAAAAACTGCCACAAAAATAAAGATGCATCATAAAAAACTATAAAACTTATATTAAGAAATTTTAGGCATGAGTATATGCACTTTTTTTAAGTTCTGCAGTACCTCAGTGTGTAAAAAACTAATTAAACAGGACATGAAATAGACTGTTGCCTCTAGCAGATATGCAAACATTTTTGCTGTATTTGAAGTGATGTGGAAGACCAACTGTCATGATACAATGAAACCTCATGATTTCATATAATACAACAAAAACATTTTTATACTTTATAAGGACTAAAATGAAGATAATCTACAGGTCTGGATATAAGTGCTCTAGCTTCAAAAAACTCCAAGTTTGTCCTCTGGCCTTCCCACTACATCACATAATTCATGTGTGTAATTTGCCTGTCACCACTTTTTCAACATTGCCCAATACGATCTTGCTTCACCTCCTTTCCTGAAACCCTAATTCCTTTTTCTTTCTTCTCAATTTATGATTCTGTCACCTCCCATAATTTCAGTTCTTTAGAACCCATTAATTTTCCATTTCCAGAAAACCATTATGGGTGTTCTTCTGTTATTTTTATATACCAAACTCTTATGTGATATTATGAAGAATAACCAGAAAACAAACAAGGGAAAAAAATCAGAGCTTTTCCTCTGAATATTGTATATTAAAATTAATGGGCTAAACCTTTAAGTAAATTATTACATTAAATGAAACTATGCTGATTAATGCATCATAGGATTTGGTCTGATGCAACAAATGACAACTGCTTTTTAAAGTGAAGGATTTAAGAAAAGGAAAAGGAGTGGTTTTAAACTGGTTGTTGAATTTCCAGGCCCACCCACCCACCCAGAAAATGTTGTAATTCTTTCCCTGTTTTCTTTTTTTAGTTGTTTTTTTTTTTTTTTTTTTTTTTTTTTTTTTTTTGTGGTTTGGTTTGGGTTTTTTTCCCTACAGGATCTCCTAGACCTTGCATGCTTCCTTCATTCAGTACGGAAAGTTCTTACATGCAGGCATTAATCACAGAGTACCTTACTACTGGTTTATCAATGCTTAAAACTCCTCTTACTGGTAAGTTGCTGAAATTGTACTAATCTACCACTGGATTTTCCTACCCATCCCAGTGGATAGCATGAGTGTTCTAATACTCAAAGGACATAAATGCCAAGTGCAAACTCACACCTTAAAAAAAATGCATCTGTGTTCATTTATACATATGGCTGACAGCCAGAGGATGAAGCCTAATAAGAGAAGGAAGTCTTCCTAAGCAGAAATTATTATTAAAAGTATGTATCACCCTATATGTTTTATTCATATTCTCAATTAAGATATTTGAAGATTCCTTGGTCATATAAACTTTAAGACCTGTTTTGACAACTTCTGTATTATGTGAGTAATGACAAGTTTTCTCTGTTCAAAAACTAGGCAAGGAGAGGCCTTATCAAGTTGATGCCTAGAGACGCTACCTGGAACAGAGGCTGGACAGAGTTAAAAGAATAAAGTAGGTATTTATTCAAAAGCCCTTTAAAGGATACACCTTGGGCAGCACAAGAGCCCGGCCATGGCTCCACCCAAGACAGACCCAAAATGGACCACTGGTCACGAGTTCTCACACTTATATTAAGTTTGAGTCCATTTACATATCGGGGTTGATTGTCCAATTATAGCTTCAGGTTCTGAAGTCTCATCCTCCCAGTTTGCTCTCCTCAATTCACTGTTTATATATCTCGGGCCTGAAGCTGCAAGGGTGTCCTTGGTTCTCAGGCTGGAAAATTATTGTTTTGTCCGACTAAACTGTGAAGAGAACTTGCTAACACTTTATATGAAGCTCAGAGTCACACAGTAAGGCAGTACAGAATCTGGACAATATGAAAGCTAAAATTTAAGGCATCAAAGTGGGCAGAAAAAGAAATCTGAGCAAGTTTTCTTTCTCATTTTTACAACTTTTATTTAACTGCAAGTCACAAGTAAAGTCTATATATTTGGAAGGAGTGAATATTACTAAGAAATAGTTACGAAAAGAAACACTTCCAAACATTCTCTGCCACTCATGTAAATAAATGACGTTCAGTATTTGCCTTCATTTAACACCTTCCCATTTATTTAAATCACAAACAGATTGAAAATGAGTTATACTTCAAGAATAAATGCTAAGTATTAAGAGCTTCAAGCATCTCAGAAGAGTTTTGTACTGTTCTTTGCCATCAATCCTGTTTATCCAAATTTATCAATGATCTCAGGTTCAACAGACCAGGTACAACAAGATCTGTTTGCTGGCAGCTCCATACTTTTCCACCTTGAAAGGTTCTCAGATGAGTGATAAAAATAACATCTTCTGCTGCATATCTTAATTTTAAGTGGAAGAAAAAGACTAGTGAAAGAAAACAGACAAAGCTTCATCAGAACATGGCATTTATCAAAGATCAGAAGGCTGTGACAGAACAAGGCATTTTTAATACTCTTCTCATTCATCTGCTTCCCATGGTACAGAAATACACTGAAGCTTTTCCTCACAAAAACGTCAGGAGACTGTTAAAATTCTAGGCTTTGTACCTTATTTTTATATCAACAGGTTTGCTGACATGCATTAGGAGTTTTGCTCTAAGTCACTAAAACAGAATTGCTTTGAAATCAATGACGTTTAGATTAGCAAAATAATTTTCCTGGTGATAATGCTACTTAGGAGCTTTAGTCATTTTTCAGTAGCTAAGAGCTACTTTTTTCCAACAGAATAAATATGTTCTTTGATTATTTTTTTTTCTTAATAAATCCGGATTAATTCCATATGGGCACTAACACTTTCATTTCTTCTGAAGCAAAAACCCCCAAACAATGAACAAGCAATAATGTTTTGTGAGTTTGAACCAGGAAATGTGTAACATCACTACATATTTACCACTTGCCTGTGGTCAACTCCTAATAGTCCATGTACAGTAATTTGAAATTAAAGGAACAAAGTCATTAAACTGCTAGTCTTGAAAATATGAGCAGAGTACAATTTGGTATCATTTATGAAACAAAAGTCCCTACTGCAAAACTACATCTAAAGCTAAAATCAAATAATTTTCATTTATCCAAAATGCTTCACTCCTTCATGTCTACTAATTATTATACAGTAGAGATTCACCAAAAGGAGACACGCAGCTTCTTAGACTGGCAAGGGTCAAGTTAAAACTTTTCTTTCCATTATTTAAATAGTCTTAATCTCTTTTATAAATAGATCTTACCTTATTTTTCATGAACTTTGAGTGACTCTTGTAAACTTCTATTTGTTTGATTTCTTCTTCTCGGTCTTCTGTATTCAGAACTCCATTTGTCTTTAACATCTGTATTTCATCTTCAAGATCTCTTATATTGCGCTCAAGTGAAGCTATTTTTGTATCCTAAGTTACAAAAAAGAGAGTATTGAAAATGAGACATATATTAAAGAGTAACAAAAGCAGATCTGTACATGACTGAATCTCAAATAATGAAACAGCAAAAATAGATAGCACAAATAGAGAATGCACATAAACCAGGAATAACTCTATCGGTTTTAGCTTAAAGAAATGCAGAATTCAGACCAGACCTCTTTCACCAGAGGTGCACAGTCTGTAGTAATACATTCTCGTCAAAATTCCATTTAATTTCTACACAGGGATGAAGGGAGAAGAGCAGATGCCCTATTTTTCCACATATATATGGTAAACCTTGCTATCATTAGTAACCATCCAGGCCCAGATTTCTTCCAAGCTCTGAAACACCAAGCTTAGCCTAGAGAGACCAGTCCATATCTCTGCAGGGCAAAGACCACTTCATTGTGTGACCCTCTCAGCCTGAGGCTCAGGGTCCCTCTCTCTTCTTGAGAGCAGGAGTTCCACCTGCTCTCAAGAGGGAGAAAGGTTGTGTCCTCATATATTTTTCATACATTTTTTCCTTAGCCAAGTCACTAAGATTTAGCACTTTTTATGGTGAGTCCCAAGATAAACAAAACCACAATCACTAAAAATTTCTACATCCCAGACAATGGCTGCCATGTGTGCCAGCATCACACTGGAAAACAGTGACTTTTCTTTGTTATTTCCAGTCATTTGGAAATTGGCTAAGTCTCTTTGTGAGAGTTAGAAAGATCACAAAAGCGATTACACACACTTGTCACAATTTTCTGTTTGAAAGAACATTGCAGAATTACTCATTTGAAAATCTGTTCAGCAACATAAAGGGTCAATTGCTTGTAAAATATTAGAGAATGGATGAAGTTCTCGTTCAATTGAGATCAATATTAAATAAAAAATAAATTTTAAAAATATTAAAAACACAAAACAAACCAACCTGATTCACTAAGACCAGGTTATTAAGTTAGAAAACTCATTTGGGAAAAAATTACAAATGGAATTGATCCTTTAACAAGGACAAGCTAAGCTTGAATCACTGCAACTTTGCTTCTATTGCTTTCTTTAGATTGCCTAAAAACAAGTAAAAATCCCAACTCCCAAATCAAGACATGGGAGAGTCTGGATAAAGTTCCAAAAAGCATCTGAATTTTTGGTACCGAAGTGAAAAAGAATCTCAGATTATTTTCAAAGACCACAGCTATAAATCCATATGGAATGAAAGCTAAGGATTAAGCAACGTCATTTAAATGGCCCACTGTCATTCCTCTAACATTTTTGCTTTTATCTTTATAAATCTCAAACTGAGAGAAGTTTTCTTTTATTTTCTTATTCCAACAAAAAATAATTTTAAAATTAATATTAATTCTGAAACAGCAAAGTAAAATATTGAGATGGAATGAAAAAAGGGAAGAATTCTCATTGAATCTTATCATTTAAAGAAGTTGCACAAAATACTGCAAGAAAAGATACATAAGTATTTAAAAGCTCTCAAGACTTAAACACAAACTGAAAACAATTATAGATCTCATAGATACTATTATCAATTCAGCTTGCTCCATTACACTTAATTTCAGAAATATTTTCCTCCTATTTTTGAAGATAAAAGCAAAATCTAAGCTTCACTACACTTTGGAATGATTTTGCAATGAAATATATTAATACTTACATGACCTGTTATGACATGACATCTGGGAACAGTCTTCATCAAATCTCTCCAGCTAAGTCTATAAGAGTCTGCCTTTTTTGTACTGCCTTTGTATTTTAGGTGTTTGCAAATATAATATGGCAGAAACAATTTTTAGCACAGCCTCCTACACTCTTTAGAAGGTTTATACATCACAGAATAACATTTAAGCTTTATGAGAAATATCTAAAATAACTTGAGGAAGCATTTTCTGTACTTCTGCTTCATCATTAAATTGAAATCTCTGAGGAAAAGTTTGTTTTTAATCTATCTCTGCATACTGTGATTAGAGATGTGTAAAAGCTATTTTCCTATGTCTTGAAAAATTGCCACTAAGTTTTACATTAACTTTTTATTGAAACAGAAGCCAGAAATTTCACTAATTTTGTGAAAGTCAAAGGTACTGTTCCCTGTTGCATGCTGGCTTGCCCAGAAAACTTTACAGGTTTCCTGCCTCGACAACTGGGGAAAGTGAGGAACCTTGTATGTCAAAGATAACACAGAGAGCCCAGAGCTCCCAGTGGGTACTGCCACAAGGAAGCTGGGCTGACTTACAAGATGCATAGAAAGTTCAGTAGCTTTGCACTTGCCAAAAGCTTTGACACATTCCCATAAAATCTGATTCAGCTGAATCAGCATTTTCCCACAGAAAATTTCAATTGGAAAACTTTCAACCAGCCTTGTTGGGGCACAGGGTCTGGCAAGCTTTCAGAAACTGAAATGGGAACAGATGCAATATTTCCTTCAAATCTCTAAGATTTATCCCCATTAGCAACATTCTAAAAAACTACATGAGTCTATGCTGAATCACAACACTGCAATAATATTAAGGAAGAAGCTTAGTATTAAATGGTACTAATAAACATCTTCTGAGTTCTAAAACAATACAGCATTTGTATTTTTTTCAGTCAGGCCCTCTAAATTTGTTAAAAGACATAAGATTATGTAGCAGGATTGGTGATAGAGATCAGGGCACTCACCCAAATCTATCCTCTCCTTCCAGCAGTAACCAATACTTCTTCCTTATCTCCATTGTAAGAATAGTGTTGCAGATATTCTGTGAGAGGTTAGGGCTCTTTAGGTTTCTGCTGGCTGTACCTAGCAGAAACCCACCTCTTTTGGAATGTGAAAAAAAATTAGTATGTGTCCTGATGCCGAAGAAATCAATATTTCACAATGGAAAAAGACTAACAAGTAAGTTTCCCCAATGATGTTTCATGAATCATATCAGCCTTTACAAGAGTCCTACAGTACATTTCCTGAAAACTGAGGGGCAGGGAAAGGGCAAAACATTTGCAAATAACCACAGAGTCACAATATTCTGAGTTAGAAGGGACCCACCAGGATCATCAAGTCCAACCCTATATAGTAGAGCATTCCAGGCTGTCTTACTCTGAAAGGAAAAGTAAGGAAATTCTAAAGAAATAAAATTCATCATCTGAGATACATGATAAATTGAAATTATGTCTGCAAAATTTTGCTTATAGGGCATTCAACAAGCAATCAGAAGGAAATATTTGAAAATTCAAATTTAGTAAAGCCTTAATTTAAACATGTTTATATACACAGGCTGACAACAGACCATACCCAACTACCCTTATTGTATGAATTTTTACCTTGTCAATTTAATGCAGAGATATTTCAGATTTATCTTTGAAGATAAAGGAAGTGAAATCATGCAATCTTTACAATAGAGTATGTTGCACTGCAAACACACATACACACTTCTCTAGAGCCAAACCCATACCTGAAATATCACAGCTGGATCAATACATAAAGATGGCTCTTTCTGCAAGTAAGGTAAACCACAAATATTTTCATTTACTTTACAGCTTACATTTATAAAGACTTTTTAGTTGCCAGACTCCACATATTTTTCAATATCTTATCCTCGAGTTCTAAGCCATATCTGTAGGCAATTTCTGATGTTCTCTCTCAAGTAATAGCACTGTTTTAGTGATGAGAGCATTAGGCCATAGCAACATGCAATGTCTGGGTTGGAAGCAATTAATCCAACCCGCTGCCATGGGCAGGGACATCTTCCACTATCCTGGGTTGCTCTAAGCCCTGTCCAACCTGGTCAGGAACACTTTCAGGGAAAGGACATCCACAGCTTCTCCAGGCAACCTATGACAGGGCCTCACCACACTCATCATAAAATTCTTTTTCTTCATATGTTCAATCTAAATTTATCCTGTTTCAGTTTAAAACTGTTGTTCCTGGTCCTATCACAACAGACCCTACTGAAAGGTCTGTCCCCATCCTTCTCCATCTTTCTTGTATGCCCCTTTCAGTACTGAAAGGCTACAAGGCCACTGAGGAGCCTTCTCTTCTTCAAGCTGAACAGCCCCAACTCTGCCAGCCTATCTATACAGAAGAGCTGCTCCAGCCCTCTGATCACTGTTGTGGCTCTCCTCTGGACTTGTTCCAACAGGTCCGTGTCCCGTGGAGTCCAGAACAGAAGGCAGCACTGCAGGTGGAGCCTCATAAGAGATGAGCAAGTTTTGACCCAATTCACGTGCTCAGGAGTACTTACCATAAAATCAAGTGAAAAGTGTGTTTCCTTTTCATCTTTTTTTATTTTACTAATAGGTGTTAATCAACATTGAATATCACTGATATTCAGAACACATTCAAAGATATCACTCATCTGGCATTTCCCAAGCACACAATATGCAAGGAAGCATGCATAGGTGCAATTGCAATTAAAGGAAAGGATTTCCATGTACCAGTTTTATTTTATACTTTAACAGACTAATATTTAGGCATGAGGGGGAAAAATGCAGTTTAATCACATATATCTACAGTCAAAAAGTCAAAAGCGACCATTGCATCAAAATTAGACTAGTTTGAGGGACGAATAGGAGCATGTAGGAAAGGGAAGCATTCTGCCCTCCCTTAGTTTTGTGACACTGCTTTCCAGAAAAAAGGGCTTCTGGAGAATAAGGTCAGTTGCAGTAAAGAGAATCAAGTAAAGAGTGTGTAATGAGAAACAATAGAGCAAAAGACATGGGACATCTGGAAATAAATTTGGCCATGAAGCCAAACCAGGAAGTTAGGAAAGAATGGCCTGTGCAATGCATCTGAAAGGACAAGAGATATCTGAAAGGAATAAATAAAGCAAGAAAAACAGGAGTCGAGGCATAGGATGTGAACTTTCCATCTTTTTTTGTTTGCCCTTTTTTTATTTTGCATGAATATACAGGAGATAAACACTGGTCAACAAGACAGCAGTTATGCAAAAAATGCAATTGCTGTAAGAATAATTAACTACTTGCAAAGCTTTAGAGAGATGAAGAAGATGACAGGACAGGACACATAGTGCAGAAGATGTCTAGGACAAATAAACACAAGAGAGAATAGGTAAGAGAAATGGATACACTTGATTGGATGAAAGGGAATACAGACTGGGGAAAGGGACAGAAAGAATTCAGCAGTGGCAACGGACAGAGGAAAACCACAGAAAAAAAAGAAGGATTTGTGAAGGAGGGAAAGCTGCATCCTGGCAGAGCATGAGGGAGCCATGGAAGGCACTCAGGCAAAAGCTAAAGTGGTAAGGGGCTGGGTGTGGTGAAGAGAAATGTAAACTACTTGGAGTCTCTGCATAGGAGAGTGGATGGCCTGAGACTGCCATACTACAGCTAATCCTCTCCCTCCTTCTACCCTCAACATTGTAGGGAAACAGTTCTTTCAATGCTTCATCATTCAAAACAACTGTTCTGCATTTTTTTCAAAACAAATGCTGTCTGGATTAAGATAATTTAAATTTACTTGAAAACATTCCAAATCTGGAACTTGTAATGGAAATTGCTGTTTAATCATGTGGATTTCAACATCTTACATTTGTCCCTTTTTCTTCTCAATATTAGGCCTCCTTTAGACAGGGGGAACCCCAAAGGGGCATGTGTTCTTAGGGACAGAAAGAACTGGGTGCCTCAAAGGCAAAAAGCAGCTTTGCATCAGTACTCCAGCAACAGGATTACAGCCTCACTCGCAACAAATTAAAGCCCTCACTATAAAGATCTGATTTTTAAAAAGTGGAACACTGCACCACACCCACCTCTCCTGGGAATCAAACAGAAGACACTTCAGTGTCTTCAGGGACAGACAGTCAGGAGCAACTACAGCCATCACATGTCATTCATGTGTCCTGTTCTCATACTTTTGGTATAGACGAGGAACTGAAAATTAATTTCAACATGTCCTTTACATTGTTACATAACCCACATGAAAGATTATACATTACTCTAACACATTGCTTTTGTATCCCAGAACTTTTAAATTTATAATCCTGAATATTAACAGGAAAAGCCAAGTTTCCCAGCCAGTATCTTACTTTCCCATTTACTTAGAGTAATGAGTTACTGCAAAAACATAGATTTCATACGAATACTTCTGAACTAACGTCCAAAGTAAATATACCTCCAAAAATGGAATTCTGTAATCAACGTACCTTCTTCATTACTCATATAATCCAAACTAATTATTATCTATTAAAAGATAGATACTGTATTTATAAAGTCCTCCTGTTGTTTTAACTGTGTGTTTACCACAATGGTCAGACATGCTGAACTCATTTGCTCATAACAGAAGTCACTGGCAAAATGAGGCCTTTAATTTGTACTTCCTTTTAAGACTGAAATGAAAGACCATCATTAATAAATTTCAGGCAGCATTGCTAGCTCACAAATTATCTCAAGTCTCATGGAAATTCTCTTAAAGATGAACATTTCAGACTCATAGAGTTATGCAAAAATATCAGTTTTCAGTTTTTAAATTACTATTTTTATTCTGTGTTATTGTAGAGGGAAAAGCCACAACACTTTAGCAATATTATATATCAAAAAGAGTAAGCTGTAGTCAAGACTAAGAGACCTGTTTCATCACATCTTGTCATATCTGCTGATGCAATTAATATTTTCCTCAGGCTGGCTGTAAAATTATGGCCCAATAACAACCAATAGAACTGGTTTTAAAGTTTGAGGAGGAAAACATTTTACATTAGCCAGTTTATTCTATGTACTTTCGATCTCCTAAAACATTCACATACACACACACCCCCCCATAGTCTTTAAAGAGCAATATTCTGTTCTCATTATTCAGCAATGCTATGCTTGATTTTTTTTAATTTAGAAAACAGACCAGGAAAAATAAATACTAATTATTCCTAGCTATATAACAAAATAAATTGACATGGTAAAGGAAGCTTTCAATAACTAAAGAGTAAAAGTCATAAATCAACACCTGGTAAGCAGCTGGGTGTCACAGCTGCTTGTTCACTCCTCCTGAGTGGGACAGGCAAGAGAACCAGAGGGCAAAAGTGGGAAAACCCCTTCTTTGAGATAAAGCTGGTGAAATATGCAAAGCAAAGCTGTGAAGGCAAGCAAAGCAACATATGGAATTCATGCACTTCCCACAGGCAGGTAGATGCCTGGCTGTTTTCAGGAGAGCAGGGCTTCATCAGGCACAAGTTATTTAGGAAGACAAATGGACTCTGAATGCCCTCCCTTCCGCTTGCAGAGGCTGAGCATGACATGAGGGTATGGATTATCCCTTGGGTGAATTTGGGTCAGCTGTCCCCGCTGTGCTCCCTCCCAGCCTCTTCTCTACCCCCACCCTTCTGCAGGGTAGGAGCAGAGTGAGAAACTGAGAAAGCTTTGACTCTTTGTAAGCCCTGTTAGACAACAGCTAAAACATCAGCATGTTACCAACACTGTTTTCAGTCTGACATTCAAAACACAGCACCAGACAGGCTGCTACAGGGAAAATTAACTCCATCCCAGCCATACACAGTACACGACTTCACGCTGTAAAAATAACACACAAGGAAACATGCAAAGACCATACCTTCATTTCAATGACTGTTTGCAAAGCCTTTGTCTTTGCTGGCTCAGGCTGAAGTTGGGTTCTTCTATGCAATTCCTGTGGAGGAACACGATAGAAGTAAGCCTGACGACTCATCTTTCCATTATTTTAATTGCTCACATGAATTAATTGCAACAAAATAAAAGTCTGATGACAAGAAGCAGGTAACTCCAAGTGCTACAGGTGCTTCCCTGGCTGTAACCTCCCTGCCATCACTGCACGCCCTATCTTATGTTACAGTCAACTCTGACAGCACATGCGCTATTTCTGAAACCGCTTATCAATAATTAATGTCAAGCGTGACAACCCAGCAAGGAATTTCTTAGTCCAGATCCAATGCTGCTGTTGCTGCTTAAACACTAAAACTTTATTCAATTGTGTTACTAATTCAAACACTGGTAAGAGTTAAATCTTTTACTGCAGTTTCTTCTTAATTTTTCCTCTAATGTCTGAAATAAGCAATTTAAACACATTATATTCAAATTTGACATTTCAAGGATAATAATTATGTAGTGGGCTGATGCAGCACATGCTACAGTAGCATTTACATTTCAGTTTTCACATTTTCATACTGTTTTTTATGCATCTTAATCCACAGGCAAAAGAAAAATGGACTGCATTAGTTAAGAACAAAGTTAACAGTACCAATACGTACTGGTCTTTATAAAAACAATAATTTAAAAAAACCCACAAGACTATGAAGACAGCAGCACTCAGTCTCATGAAACCAGAGTTATATCTTGGTATGTATATCCCAATAAAAAACTCACATAGCTACCTGGAAAAAATGTAGTAAAGGTGTGACAAAATACTTTCATTTGAGAATCTGGTGATGCTTATTCCCTTCCAATAAACCATCTGAGAAGTTTATTAATAAAAAAACCTGAAACAGTACAGATACAGTCCCATTTCTACTCCTTTGGAGTCCTGCTCTAAAGGACAGGAGTGCCATCCTTGATGTCTTTATGTTCCAGTTCTTTCTACTGCAGTGCTCCATATAGACTCCTGAACTAACCTTGTAGCCATGAAAAAGACATCTATGCTTGTGGCCAAGGAGCCAAGCTCATTCACCCAGGTCTTGCCTACCTTCCAACCCATAAGTTTAAAAGTAATAATTTTATGTATCACAAATTATCAATCAGTTTCTTCTTCTGTGTAGCAACAAATATATTGCTTATCCATGACTGAGAAACAACTAAAAGACTAAATAGTAGGAATGATTTACTATATGTCATTAAACTAAAGTCTACTGCTAATGAACATCTTTATAAAATAGATTTAAAAAATGTGTGGCCAAATGTATTAAAATAACTGACACACATTAGTATAATTAATGCTAAGTCTGAACATTTTTTAATTAGATTAAATATATTGCAGGTACATATACATCTATTTAAACTACCACCAACAGATAATAGTAAACTTATAATTTTGCTTTTAAGCATTTTTCAAATGCTTTGGCATTTATTAAATTCTTTCTGCATTTATGAAATTGTATCTCTGATTAGACCTTTTTCCGTGGTTTTTTTTTTTTAATTTAAATGCAACTCTCCATATTATAAAAAGAAAGATCTTTGCAAATCACCTATGCAAGGAATCTCTCAATCACCACCAGCTGTTTGTCTTAGATTAAATAAGTACCTTCACTGCACAAATGTTTTAAAAAGTAAGAGTATGTAATGAATTTGTCATACAGTTACACAAAAGAATAGTTGGCCAGTCATACCACTATCAGATCAGCAAAAAATACAGCTAATTCTAAGACCAGACTTTGCTCCCCAAGGCCATATAAACTGAGCTGGAATATAAACAGGATTCCACACATTGCCCAGGGAGACAAACCAGAGTTTCCACCCCCTTAGCCAAAGATGTATAGACTGCCAAAGATGCGTATTCTGAGATGTCTATCATAGCATGAAGCCTTGCCTCATAATGCTTTTCCTGTTTGCTTTATGAATCAATCTGATGCTGGCTGACTTAAAAGCTTTTCTTCTCTATCCCTGATGGTAAAATGAAGCAGACTTTAGGATTCTGGAGAAGATCAGAAAATGACTCCCACTTTATTATTTTGTGTGGGTTTTCTTCCAATCAGATTCAAATGTTTGGAGACTCCCACAAGGCTCAGTTCTTGAATTTATGTTGTTCTACGTACATGCTTTTTCATTTGGCGTACCTGATTCAGGGGTATACTTTTGGGGTACTAATTTAAGGATATACTTTATGTCCATGATACCTTACCCTGATTGTTTTACTGTCTGAGGTCATCTGGAGGCTTTCAAATTTGCCTGAACAGCTAAGTGAGAGATATTCTAGAGACTTCAGAAAGTCCTCATAGCCTAAGGAAACCAGATTTTTATCCATTACATCATTTCTGGAATTATGTGTATTTCTTGTTTTCAATTTCTTTTAATAAAAAGCCCAGGGAGAGAAATAAGAAAATGTGGGGGGGAAAAAACCCAAAAACTTATCAGAGAAAGCTTCCTTTAACCTAAACTGTATTGAAGGAAATTCTTGATTCTTATATCCATGAAAAAAATACTGTGTCATCATCTCTACAACAATCAAAGCCTATACTAAGAATCTCTCAGAGATGCAATCATTTATAAAGTTAGATTTTCATTATATACCTCTATATGACACCTGCAAATAGTACTAATTCTGAGTAACCACTTTGTACATGCAAATTAATTATAATGCTGTGTAACCAAATGCCCACACCTCGTATTTCATGATGATGCTTAGTTGCCAAGGTGATTAACACACCCACACAAAACTGGCAGGTAATCAGATCTTCTTCACATTAAATATATTTTAATAGTCTTTGTGTTTAGACTAAAATGAGTCTCAATCCAAACTTGGCCATTGCTTTCTCCTTCCACAGTATTAGGTTAGCATCTTTTATTGGCCTCAGAAGTAACTTTAGCACATTCTTACCACTAACATAAACACTAAAAAAAAAACCCAAAGAGGAGACAGGAAACTTAAAATACTGGTGGAAGATGAATTCTACCCTTCTGTTCACAAATTGATAAGAAGATATTGCAAGATTTAGTTATTATTCACTGGTGCTGAAAATCCCCACTACATAGCATGATCTAAACCTAATACTAATTACCCAAATAAAACGGTGGTTTTACCCCAGCTTTATTAAAAGACACTTCATCCCTTGGCTGCAGGAAAGTCAGGGTGCTGCAAACTGATCCTTCTTTACTCTGTTTCTGAAGTATTTTATTAAGGCTCCTAAGACATCAGTGACTCTGTTGTTCTCATTCCATGATATCAACACTATCAAGGCAATTCAAGGTTTTACTTTTATTTACACAAAGCTGCCTAAAATAATGACACAAAGTGCTAGAATGGAAACGTTCAGAAAAATAGGCAATTTAGAGATGCTGTGAAACAGTGAGTGTCTGCATTGGAAGAAGAAAGAAAAATTATTAAAGAATGCAGTATAAAAACTGGAATGAGAAACCATTGTGTCAGTAAATGCAGTTTTTTGCCTTCTTAGACAAAATGTACAAATCTGCAAATCACAGCACGCAATGCCATAGGAGCTGCTAGTTCTCTCAAACACCTCAAAACACACTGGTTCCATTCTCCTAGAAAAGAAAGCCTTGGTAGCTCTTCTACAGTATCAGCTTGTCTGAACTTTAGAATTTAGATCAGCAGTATTTTAATATTTTGATCAATCATTTAAGTAAAAGCACAGCACTTACCTGAAGTGTCTAAACAGTAGTGTTTCTTTAGCCAAAAATACCATTAGAAACACTGATCAAATTCAATTTAACCAGAATACCAGAAAAATGTAACATAGATGAATTAATTCATTCTTAACATACAGACTTATCTGCTGTTTTCTAGCACTTCACATCTACCCCCAGCCAAAATAGTCTCACAGTAATTTAAATGAAAGTAGATTTAAGAAATCCTGATCAAAGTCTTTGTCTTTCTGGAAACCATAAACTGACAACACAAAATTCCCATGTCTGTCTCCAGTGTGTAGGAATAACGAGCCCTGTTATCGGAAAGGATTCTAAAAATCATGTTACCATGAATTTCTTTTAAAAATTCAGCATTATAGGCATTTGAACTCTGGGAGAACCTGTTAAAGAAATTTTATCAAATTCCAACAAATTTTAGAGCTTGAAGAAATGAATATGTGCATATGAGGACATGAAATAAAAAATTAAGAGGAAATATGAAGAGCTGATAGCTACAAAAGTTCTGCAGAGTTTTTTTTTTTTTTTGTAAATTAAGTGTATTTAAATTTGTTAAGTTCTCAGAGTTAAGAAAAATGCTCAGATGCATGCCTAATTCTCTCTCCATTTGTCATTTTAAATAAACAGACATGATTATGAATATGAAAGAAAATGCATTAATCAGGGACCACTACCAAGCTATAAAACGAAGGTCAATTGTCCATCACAACAGATAAGTCCAGCAATAATCTCAATGGCCTCATTACTACTCTTGAACAATGAGTCTAACACCATCTCTGGCCTACATTAAACAACTTGGAGATGTACAGAAGAGTGTGAGGGAGAAAGGAGTTTTTACACCAGTTGAAAACTACCATATTGAATCACGAGCCAAAGTACTTCTTTGCAATGATCAGACTTCCATTTATTCCTGAACTCATGCCTATAAGAAGGGCTTATGAAGTTTTACTAACATACCTAAAGACTATGAGGAAAAATAATCTGAGCATTAAGAAATTAAGCTTTTCTTTGACCTGTATGTCAAAAACACCTTAAGCAACCACGAGCGTTGTCATACTGGAAGTTTGTCCTCTGGCAAGAGACCACATACAAAAAGTTTCAAGCGAAAACACGATTTCTATATGGAGCTTGAAACGCATGTGGGACAATTTAGTTTGTAATTGAAAGCACACAGTGTGTTTCCTGAAAGGAACTACTGAAACTCCACTTTTACCAGAATTCTTGAAAATTTATTTCTTTTCTTTGTAGAAGGAATAAAACTTCTAGGGGATCATTTCTGTTTTGCACACTATCATTAATCTCTTTCCCTCATACCAAAATTACTCCCTCAAATTTAGGAAAAGAGAAGAGCTATTGCTTCACATGGATTTTCAGAAAAAGAAACTTGGATGATAAACAGTTTTCACCCTTTTCACCATTTTCTTTAAGAATGCATACCAAACACCTGAGTGTCTGCAGTAAAGGAAGGCCATATATTTGTTTTCAGGAGTAGTCAATTAGAATCAGAAAACAGACGTTCCAACTGCTGCTTACACTTCTGCAAAGCAAATATACTCTAGAAACATCTTGGCTAAAAAACTTTCTCTTTTCAATGCATACAAAGCTTTAAAACTGCATGGAAAAAATATGTCTTTCTTTTTAAAGATAAATGTTTAAATAGTCATTTATTAGTAACTCAGGTACACTAAAAAGAGTCACTTAATTTGCAGCAGGACACAGAAATGAAACGTTGGGAGTTATAAACCAGGATTTTTAGCTATTTGATTTTGGGTGTAGGGATCTATCTTTAGAAGACTATCTTTTATTAAAATCACATCTTCAAATTCTTAAAATGCAAAGTCCTTATTGTAACAAATCCTTTGTGTAACCCATAGTGTTTTAAAAAATCCTTATCCAACAAATCCATTATTTTAAAGACTTATTTCCACTACTTCCTGCCCATTTAGAAGCCTGAGCACACAAAGAACTTTTTAATAAGGCTGAAAAAGAAAGCAATATCCCATCAGTTTTAGAATAAGTGCAACACTAACCATGGAGTAATAATGGAATTCCACCTTAGGGTGTAACTAAGAATAGACTTCCCTTGCTCCTGCCATCAAAAGCATACAGGCAACACTTAAAAGGGTAAAGTCACAGCACAGTACCAAATACAATCCCAAGATCCAGATCACACAGTAGAGATGCTGCCACGTGCCAACTCTACTCTTCATAAATAATAAAAAACCAAAACCATATAAACATGGACAGTACTGTGAGATAGGATGTTACCAGCAGCGCCAATACAAACTGCTTGTGGTATTTCTATAGGCTACTTCATCTAAATAGAGGAAAGCAGTTTTCCAATAGTTCTTCCCATACTCATACAGCTAATCTCCCGATAGTTTCCTTAAACACGCTGAAACCTAAACGTTCTGTCCTAGAAAAACAAAAAGACAAAGGGTGATATCCCTGTTTAGAATATCTCTCCCCCACCTTCCAACCTATGCACACACCCACAGCAATACTTGTTTAATTTCTGTTCTGCATCAGTGCTCCTCTTCAGCCTGATGGCAGACGCAAAAACAATTTAAATTATTAAATTAAGAACTCAGTTCTCAAATGGCAGCAAAATAGCCCTGCCAAAACCAGAGTCACACTCGACAATGCAAAGCCAGAAGTACTACATATTTCACACGCTTGCTGCACAGAGGTCTTAAGGCTACTGAAGAATGTGTTAGCTGGTGTTAACATGCACAGAACTTCAAACATGCTGTTCATTTTTCTGGTAGAAATCCTTTTATAAACTTTACATTGATAACACTGTAAACAACCCAAGCCAACCCACGGGAGTGCTGGCCCATGCTCATGTTGCAGTAATACTTCAAATTGATTAGCACAGGACTTTTTAATTTTGAAAAGCACACTTGTATCTACTAATCTCCACACTTATTAAAGGATATACAGTTTTGTTACTACCTTTTCTAACCTATATTTTCATGTCTCTTCTCCCTTCATGTGGACTTGGTGAAATCACTAGCTAAAATACCTTAGAGGTTTGATTTTCAGTTCCCTAATTCTCCAGGAAGTGCTCTTCTAAATATGGGTGGGTTTTACTTACATGCATCTAAAATTACTGCTGGCTTAGGCTATTTAGTATTTAAACTTAATCAGCAAAGCCAGTAAACATCAGAGTTAATAAGACTTCAAATGTATAAGTTCACTGGCTCTGTGATATAGCAAGTTTTTTTAAAAATGCAAATAAAGCTTTGTGACAAAATCTGTGGCGTCCACCAGGGGCCCATATTGAGAACAATACTATCCAAAACCTCCATCAGTGGGATTGAGCACAGCCTCAGCAAGCTTGCAGATGACACCAGGCTGTGCAATGTTGTTGGTATTACCGGGGGAAGGGAGGGGTGAGAGCGACAGTGACAGGCTGCAGGAATGTGCTCCTGGGAACCTTCAAGGGCAAGGTCCTGAACCTGGGTGGGGGCAGTGCCCAGTATCAGAACAGGCTGGGTGATGAACAAGTGCATTGAGAGCAGCACTGCAGAAAAGGAGTTGGAGATAGTCATTGATGAAAAATTAGATATTGTTTTGTAACAAAGGTTGCAATTATCATATCGTCATGTAACAGAATGGCAAAGCTCTCAGTTAAGAAAATTATCTCCCCTAGATATTTAGGAAAATGCCATCCCCACATTCCTAAGTGTTCTATATAGCTCTTAGGTTATGCAAATGTATGGCAGAGAGGGACATGAGAGCAGTAACCTAAAGAGATAAGACACAGACAATTTTTCACACAATTTGAGTGATGGGTGTGCTTTGGCAGGTGGCCATTTTGGTTTGGTTCTAAAAAGAAAAAAAAAACACACCTTCTAAATAGCCTGCTTTTTTAACCTAAAGCTAAAATTTTATGCTTGTCAAAACATCTCACCACACCACAATCTTAGTAAAAAAAAAAGAAAGAAATTAGTTTGCATTGATTTAAATGCAATTAAAAAAAAAAAAGAAAAAAAAAACCCACAACAAAAAACCCACCTATTTTTGGATCTGCCAGAAACTGAATTTAAGGCACCCACCAATGCAGCTCTGCCTACCAGCTGAGACTTGCCAACCAAGCTCAAGAGAGAAGAGCTAGGGGGTAACATCTAAGCATTTGAGAACGCAGAACACTTATTTCACTCTGAAATTACAGGAACATATTAAAATCAGAAAAATAGAGTTGATTGTATATGAGAATATTGGAGTGAAGCAATGTCCTCTACAACAGCCTTGCTGCACAGACAGTGTTATACCACAACTAAAGAACTGTCCAAGTCACATAGGAAACAAACCGCACAGATAGTTAATTGAATATTTATCATTCTAAGAAGTTTGCCAAGAGTCTGTTAAAGTGAAGCTCATACATCAGCTCACAATAATTTAAAAAAATAAAAAATAAAAAGGAATAAACTCCACTTAGCACCTGCTCCAATTCTTTTTCCATTGCCTGGGAAACTAAGTGTTGCTTGGTAACTCAAATCCATCTGTTCAAATTTCCTCTTCCAGTCTTCCATTTTTATCAGAACAGAAAAACCCACCCCTGAACTGAAAATATGATCAGGAAAAAAAAAAAAAAAAAAAAAAAAAAAAAAACCACAACATATTTTATCACTACATGAAAGACATAATAGATCCTTATCTGTTTTTAAATTATGGCAGAGTGAAAAGTGTCTGATGATGTCTCTCAGATTTTTTTTAAGAATGGGAAAAGAAATTCTTTATTTTATTCCTTTTCCTTACTTCAGGGCAATGCAAGGAGCAAGACACACACAATCCTCACACAGTTCAGTCTTCATCTTTCCTGTATCTATATGCTGACATGAATACCTACAGAACAGGGCCTGAGGCACAGTTTAAAAACTACTTCCCTGGGCATCTGTGCCCAAAATAAATGCTGAATGCATAGATACTATAAATATATCCAAACACTTAGTTTTCTCCAGAAATGTAAATCAAAATAATCTCAACTGAAATTACTGCTATTATCTCCATTATCTATGCTTTCCATGTTCTACATTTTTTTAAGGCACTAAACTTACTGCAGTATAGGTATGGGGTTTGATTTGTTTTGATAAGTTTTGGAGTCACTACTGCAGAAGGCCTGAATACAGCAGGTACAGTTTCAGCAAATAAAAGTGCCTTAATATACCAAGGGAAAAAGAATTACATACCATGTATTATCTGATTTCTGTATTTTTTTAAACTCAAAACCTTGCAATTACTGCTATTATAAACATCTTTTGTCATATTTGTTGCAAAAGAGAGGCAGAGTCAGCTCAAGGCTTTTCAGAGTTATACTTTGTTTCAGGAGAACTTTATAAAGATGAAGGTTTAATGTTTTCATCTCTTAGCCAGAATGTTCTTCTTTGGAAGAACATATTCTCTCTTTTATGTGGAGCATAGGACAATGTAATGCTCATGACCAGCCCAGAAGTACTGCAGGGACCTAAATTCATACCCAAGAAGGAGTTTTCTCTTCCTTACCATTTCTCCTTTCTGTTGTACATCGTAATTAGAGCTTAACTTACTCAGTCTAAGGCAAGTATGGGATGCATAGATAAGACGTCATCAACCCTTTCAAGCTCTGGTTCATACACTGAAGAATATGTAAAAATCAGAGGGGTTACAGCAGCCAAAAATTTCAACTTCAGTATTTTTGAACTTTCAGAATAAAAAAGTCTATACATAAAGTCCTCCCCCCCTTGCAGGATTTGCACATATTGATCAGCAGCATTATTAAATAGACATCTACATGGACCTTTACATACCTGTATACATTTCATACAATGCTAAGTATAGATATCACAATATCAGTTGCTATTCCACAAAATGGGAATTTTTAATCATCAAAGTGGCAAACTTCCCACTGTACGTAGGAAACCAGAACAATTTATTCAGCCCACAGCCTTTTCCTTTTTGCTCACTGGACAGTTATGCCAGGCTGCACACCACTACCATTTTCATGAAAAACTTGCAACTCATCACTAATCATAAGACCAAATGCACATCCATTTTATTTGTAAAAATACAGACATTTCCCATCCATAAGCAGACACATCCTGTCACTAAGTCATTCCAACAGCATTTTGATCATCCATTAAATCTACTTCTCATTTTAAAGTGTGAAGGAAGGTCGGAACACACATTCAGTGTTTCAAGCAGAGCTACCTCATCCACCCAGTCTAATGATCGCACAGCCCCAGCAGTCCCACTCAAGAACTGTTTCTTCATCAGGACAGTGAAAAACAACTCATGGGACACCTTATGTGCCAGAATAATCAGGATCCACAGTTTTAGGAATCCGCAGTGGTGCTTCCTTCCAGGATCAGGAAAGCACATGCAGTGCTCCCCTTCAGCTGAACAGCCTTGAGCAGCACAGGGATACACTGCACTGCTCCCCAGGGGAGTATTAATGGCAATGTATTCCTTTTATTTATAAAAGTTGGATGAACAAGTTTAACTCATTATTTATGAAAATACTTCTGAACAAGATAAATTATTTTGATGCCATTTTGACTCAATTAGCTTGTGATCCCCATGACAGACAAAAGTCAGTTATCTCACTGGTAAACAGAGAATTCAGTTTCTAGAATTCTCAAGAATTCTTTAGAAGAATGCTAAAAGACTCTTGTTAAAGTAATTTCAGTCAATAAGCCATTTCTTCAAGGTGTGTCTTACACAAAATATGTTCTGTAGTACAACTACAAGCTAAAATTCCACTTCAGAACACTTTTTGCTCCCCACAAATGCCAAAAACATAAAACACCAGCAATATAAATGAGAAAGGATATACAATAATATAATCAAAATAACCAATAAAAATGTTGGTTTACTTCTCCATTCTAATTACATGAAAAAGACTGGTTTTCTACAACTGTGTAACTACCTTCAGTTTGACAAGGAAATTCGCAACAGCACAGGTTGGCAGAAGAATCCAGTGTTACTATGGCAATCTGATTTGCGGAGTTTCACTTATAAAGAGCAATTCTCTTTGGAAAACACAATATGTTGCTAAAGAATCCTTAGCCATAATAAGAAAAGCAAACCTGAAAAATACTTGATCTCTATTTACCACTTAATAAATGCATTAACATTTCACAGTGTTAACATACTGTGTAATATACTATATACTGTTGACAAAATTAGCATAATGAAAATTATGCTAAGTGTATACCAAATGAATTCTTTTCAAAATATTCCATGATCTAAAACTCAGAATCGAAAACAGAGAAAACTTTCATCTGTGTGCTGACACATGGATTGTGATATGCATAACAAAGGAGAACCCCAACCTTTTTATTTTACTTACAAGTAAGTCCCAAAAAAATCTCACAGACATATTAATAATGTAGCTGTGAAATAGCTGAGCAAAAAGTGCTAAATAAGTGAAAACTACAAAATTTCACTCAGAAGTTCCTTGCCAAGTCTCCATCTTAAAGGCTACTATATTTAAGGGATGAAATCATTTTCTTTCACCATTTATTTTTAAGCCCAGTTATTAGAACGTAAATCTTAATGCTGTTAACTCTCTTATTATCAAGTTAAAAGAAAATTTCTATGCACTGAGGCTGCAATAAGCTATTGCCTCTCACCTAAATACATTTATGGTTCATCCATCCATCAGTTCTTACACTTTTCTTCTGATACTTATGTAAGGAGTTAGGCATCTGTTAATGCTGACCCTTCTCTTTAGGGATTCTGTAACTCATACTGACTGTTCTTTCCACTCTCCCTTCACACTACAGAGCAACAACTCAACCTCAATACCACCTGAAATGTTTGATTTCACATTTATTTCATATTTCTTTCTGAAAGTTTTTATAGGCTTAGACAAGGTCAGTGCTAACAATTCTTTCAAATGTGGCACTTTATTTTCTATGCCTTCCCAAACATCCCTGTGAGGAATTTGATCTAGACCTTCTGTAAATCACTAGGGAGCTTGAATCTGTCACTGGTTTAAGCACACAAGACTCACTGAACGTGCCAAATCATCAGTCTAGATATAAATGCCATTCATACATGTTCCACAGTTTTAATTTGCTGCTTAAGCTACATTTGGAAGCTCTCAGCAAGTACAGAATGTACCAAATCGTCACTAAATGACAAAAAAAGAAAATTGCTAAGTTACCCAGTAAGGCTATGAATTGGCAAATTTTCCTTTCTTCCGGGTTTTCCTTTCCTATATTTCCTTTAAATATAGCAGTTAGTTGATAATAACCATTACCCAAGCTCTACTGACATCAGATAAAAAAGCTTATAAACACAGACATTTTGGCACAAGATAATTCAAAACAAAGAGTTCCAAATAGTTTAAGGGTTAAAAACTATAAGAGGTAGGTTAACTGTACAGAGAATAGAGAAACAGTGTGGATAAGAACTGAAACCTAGAGAGTATAAAAAGTTAGCTGGTGGAAAATTGCCAACTACATAACTCTGCTGACATATTACAGAAACAATTTATTTCATAGTTTACTTACTGCATTACTTCTTGGTTAAATACTATCTGGTTATTTACAGCTCTCTCTGGACTCGCACAATAGAGTCAGGCAGATTTTCTAGGCCCCTATGTCTTACCACACAGCCTCCATTTTCAAAATCACTTCTTCACATACCGTGCCAATTGATGGACTTATCCCACAAACGTCAAGAATTCTTGGCATCAACTCCTACCTAACAGCAGTATCTTCAGGAACATGTCCATACTCAGTACCTCAGCATGCTACAGGCTCCCTTTACAGAAATTACTCATTTTCTATTTGGATACTGCTTTCTGCCTTTTTTCAGAAGATTGGATTTCAGGGCTGAACTTTGGCTTTCAGCAGGTCTCTGTGAACCAATGGTTTGACTCTTTCCTTATTTACATGAGCACAAGTGTAATTCTAGTCAGTGACATCACCGCAGCAAAGTCATTGCAGATTAAATCATGTGAAATTCTGTTAAGTATAATCATGAATATGAGGATCTTACTGTATTTAGAGGCAATAAAAAGGAAATGGATGTAACATTTTCACTTAGTAGCAAACACGCCAACAATAAAACATCATTCATTCTATGTTAGATTTCTTATTTGCACTTGTCTCCTTCACTCCTCAAGTCCTCCACATCCCATATATCTGTAAACACAGTTTTGGAAGTGTATTATTCTATGAAAAACCTAATGTCAAAGTTTCTTTGCAATTGTAATAAAAACATACTTAAAAATAACTACGTTTTATATACTTTTATTGTAAGTTCTTCATCTTACTGCATCTGGATGACAACGTTTTCTTTAGAACAGTTTACAACATAAGGACATTTTAATAGAAAAAAATGAGTGCAATGTAATCCTTCTTTTTGCAGGCAGCTTCTGATCCTCTTACTGTTCATGTTTTCTGTGAGGAAAATGATGGTACACAGGGTGAGCTCATCACAGGGTGATCTAAGAGAAAGAATGGTACAAGGATAGTTTAATTTATTTTACAGAGCAATTAAGTAAAATGATTGTGATTCTGTACTACATTAATATCAATTATGTAGCATTCTAAGAAGCAGCTACTATATAAGCCTCATATCAAATGGGCAGAATTGCAAGCCAAGGAACTGCATCATTACCTGCCTCAATTTAGTCTTTCAAGTTGGGATCATCAATTTCTTTTTCTGACCTTCCTCCTATGCAATGCATTTCCTACCAGATGTTAAGAATCTGCAAGACAGGAAATAGGAAAAAGAACCCTAAATTGATCCGTAGCTCGTATCATTATCCAACCCCTTAAAACAAAGAGTAAACCGAGAAATTAAAATATAATGATAAAGTAAATTTAACTGAAAAATTAGAAAACAAAAATATTCCCAGATACATGCACAAATTGTTAGTTCTGTGATCACAAACATAAATACAAGTGTGACTGACAAACAATTCATTCACTGGAGCAAACTTACCACAGAAAGGCTGGTAGGACTTTTGTGGTTCACCAGGAAGAATGGGCCACCCAGAGGCCCCCCCTTTAGTTCTTCTGCTACACCCTGATGTTCTCCCCATCTGCAGATGTATGCATACAGAACAATCCCGATATACAGAACAAGTACCATTTTCTGGAGTTCTTTTGAATTAATCAATGTCTGGTTCACAAAATGAGAAATGGTCAAGTTAATGAGTGTTTTCTTGCTCAGGAACCAGACCTGAATATTGTTCAAAATTTCACTTGTTGGTTCTCTTTCCTATCTATAGGCAAAGGAACTCAGTCTCAATATTTCTCTTTTCTTGAATATATTAATGCTACCAAATTTCTATCAGAATAGCTTTTAAAAACAGTTCCTGGAAACTGAACTCAATTATCACAGCTTATCTGGTTGTAAACAATTATTTTGCAATTACTTATTTATTCACTTAATATTTATTATTTATTTATTATCATATTTATTTATTCAATTATTTATTCACTTCTGAAACAATAGAAGTTAGAATTAAAGAATTTTTGCCACATTGCTGTTTTGCTTATGCATTTCTCAGAGGTTTGACTATTGTGTTGGCTTGGGAAGGGGTTTTTCTCAATAATTAAGATTCATATGAATTATTTTTACCTTAGATTACTCAACAGCCTTATTCATGAGGCAGGTCTTTCCTGATAGTCATATGGGTTTCCCATACTTGCACACTAAATATTCTAGGCACAGTGTTTAAACACGGTCATGCTCAATTACCAACACCTAAATACAGATGCCTATATCCATATTTGGCAATTAATCATTATTTACCCATACCCATCTGAATTGTGAAAGTTTACTTTATCAGCAGATACACCAGGTGAAGAAAAAATGGACTCTGCACTTCTATTATTAGATTAGCTCTATAAAGTCATTAAATATGGATTGAGGTGACAGTAGACCAGAACTTTCAAGCCTGATGGAGAAGAGTACGGAGAAGCTTTCAAGCCTGATGGAGAAGATGCCTCAAGGTAAGGCCCAAAAAACACAGCAAGAACTACTCAGACACAGGAACAATAGCTGGAGAGCGGGCAAATTATTTTCCAGATAAAACAACTTATACATTTAACCTCATGGGCTACTCTCACTATTCAAAGACCTGTGACTTCAGAATCTGAGAAACTCAAATCTAAACTAAATGATCTGAATATTCTCACGGTTGGAAGGTGGGATGTCTGAAAAGTCTCTCAGAGATTTAATTGTCATTTTTAAGTATAGGTACTCAGAATAAAATATTTAGATGAAAGCTTCCTTGCAACAGTGGAAGGAAGTGCAGGTGTCCATCACTTCCTTTCTGCACGTGTTCAGAACTGCCTCTAATACCACCAGCACTAAGATACAAAGTGTTTGCTCAAAATTGAAATACAGCTGAATTACAGAACATTCTTTGTCCTCCTCTTGGAACTCAGTTTAATGAGGATGTTCAGAGTGTGTTCTGCCCTTCTGTTCTCAAGCAGCCCAGCTCCGTACACTTGTACTGACTACCTTCACTAGGGCTGGACATCCTCAAATATCCACTTGGGAAACAGAAGATTTCTATGAATGCAGAGCTTCTATAGCACTGCTGGAAAGCTACTGAGTTTTCTTTTGAGTAATTCTGAAAAAATCCCAGGGTTCTATGGGAAAAGCATTTACCATTTTAATAGAGTTTGGGGACTAGAACTCTCATGGTATATTGAAGTGTCACAAAGAAAACTCTCCCCTCAGTTTTTGCAGATTGCAAGAGTCTTGCACATTTTTTAAGCACAAATGGTATATTTTCACTTGAATACACATAAAGCTCACTGGGCTTCAAAGGTCCAGGCCCTGAACACATCTTGTGCAGTCTTTATTTTCTAAAATTTATTTCTCAAATTTTGCTCAGTGTTTCTCAACCACAAAGAAATTAAGATCATATCCTATTAAGTTCCAAATACCCTAAAATACCAGCAGAGCCAAAAAAGCAAAATCTGGAAACAGGTACATCTCACTTCTACTTCTCAGACCACTTCTCTGGCAACATTACATGAAAACAAAGCATCTTGAATATTCTAAGTTACGAAATTAGATTTTGTCAAGACTTTAAGCAAAATCATAAAAACAGTATTGTTCAAAGAGTTTGCCTTCATCAGAAAAAAAAACTGCTGAGATTTTAACGCTAGTAATTTCCAACAGAAAACATTAAACAGAAAGCAGTATGGGCACTGCTCAGGTTACAAGTGAATGTATTTTATACTTAAGCTTTTGCATTACCGTAACACATTATCTCATATAATTAGATTTTTCCAAAACCTCTACAAAATGAACTTTCCACATGCTCTGGATTTTTGTTTAGGCAATAAACATGATGTGCATGAACTAAACAATGCATTGTACTAATAGGAACTATAAAAGATCAACACTACAGCCTAATGGCCTATAGAAATAATTCTGTAAAACCATCATTATCTCTAGTACAATATGTCTTAAACATATTACATACTTTTTGTTTTGATCTTTATATCAAAAAGAAAAGGCAGATATGAAAAACCCCAAATATCAAAATATCCCCTCAGTACTAACACCTTAGCTCCAAAGCTATTCTTCTGCTGCTATGATAATGTACATGCAGTCTAAAGTCAGTGAAGAACTTATATTTTTCACATGCCACCCACCAAGCTGCAGTATAAGACTTTTCTCAGTTACTTTCTGATATTTTTGCCTTTCCTGTTCTCTTGCTATTAAGCAATGAACAGATGGCCCACCAAAAAAAAAATAAATAAATCACAGCCCATACTGTAACAGTCCATGAGCTACTAAAAAAAGTTTAAAACCATCTTTTAATCCAGTGCTATTTTATCTTAACACTTAAAGCAAGACAGACTTCCTTTCACTAAAAAGTCAAAGAATTGCTTGTTCATTTAACCCCAACCAAGAACACAAACAAAAAAGTTAGATTTGATTTCTCAGTGCATTAAATTAGACAAGATTAACAGATTCATATATAAGCACACTGTATTTCGTCTCAGCTGTTATGGTACAATGACATCTAAAACAGCTTTTGACATGTGCTTTCAAGACAAAGCAATATATTGCTTCCAGTTATCACCTGTAGTGTTGACAATTATGAAAAATTAATGACACCTCATTATTTTCACTCCTTCCTCCACGATCAATCATTAACTCAGTTCCTGTTCAAGAAATCCCCTACCAGTCCCTGAAAAATCCCAAAGAACTTTGTTCTTTACAGGTCATTTCCTGCTTTTTTATCTTGCTGGTTTCCAGGTTAGGTGAGACTCTGTCTCCGTGTGACAACATCTAAAATCTCATGTCCTTCAGAAACTTGCCAGCAACAAGAAATACAAGCGTAATGAAATAATGACTTCCAGTTCTGTCATCACATTGAACAATCCCAACACAAATTACTTTGTTCAGGTACCAGAGTGCATAAATCCTCTCTTAATAAACTGGTTTAACACAGCTGAGAATACAATGAAAACTTTTAAAGATATTTCCTTTTCCTAGCAAGCTTTTGATAGGCTGTCCACTCAGGAAAGCATTGGAAAAACTATTTTCTGAAGTACATCTCCACAACTGCCAGGTGTTCTGTAAGAGACTCCACAATTACAACACGCTCTGTGTATGTATTGGCCTCTCCTTCACAGAAAGTATCAATTTTTAAATTATTTTTACACAAAGAATCAGGATGTGTAGTGCTTCAAATCTTAAACGTTGGAAGGTACAGTTTAGACATCCAGAGCTCCGAAGGCATGCAAAAGACAGAATAAGTACAAAATACAGACAGTACAATTTTATTTCTGAAAACAAAATAGGTGTTCTATAGAGAATTACATTCCTACACTCAAAACATTTTCTTTTTTCTAACATTTATATAAATTTTATTGTGTCACTAAAGAAAAGTTACTTTTGCATTTGGAAACATTCATGATAGAAGCATTGGTATTATCACTGTCTCAGAATTATTAGAAAACACTTATGGATGCAGTAAACACAAGTTTGAATTTACACTGGAGAAAAAAATAAAATACTTGTCTAAAAATATCTTTAAAAGAACATTTGGTTGTCTTCAGAATTCATCTTTTTCATGGGACATTTCACAGTGTTCCTATCATGCAAGAGAACTAATACAAATCATCCCCCAAAGCATTTTTACAGATTCATTAATACCACAAATATCACTTTATAATAAGATGCTATATATGGTATATTACTTACATAGAATACTATATTCCTGTAGCCAGGAAATTCACTTGGAAAAGAAAGATTCATAGTCTGTACATTGACATGGATTTTGTGTATGCTGTTTGTATTTATCTAGATGCAGCTGTCATTCCCAAGTAATTGCTTTTTGAGGAGGCTGGGAAATAAGTGAAGTCCAAGCTGGGCAGCCAGGCAGGTGTGAGAGCCAGGCAGCCACACAACCTTACTGCTGTGCTTCACACACCTGAAACAGAGTTAAAACAGCTGCCACTTATTCTGCACCTGCATCAGGGCTACACTCCCAGCATGAAAGAGCAAAGAACAAGGTATGCTGCTGATCTTTATGCCCCAAGTACAGATGAGAGTGGAGGGGGGTGTGAAGTTGAATACAGAAAGGGTACACCTCAAAAGAAATCCAATGGACAGACAAGCTGGTAAACTTTGCTTTTTCCAAGTTGCTTGTCCTGGTGTTTACCTCTCAGTGAACTCCAAGAACTACGTAACACTTCAGGAAAGAAAAGTTCTGAATATATTCAGAGACAGATACTTAACAGTAATTCAGAGGGTATTCAGAGACAGTAAAATTTTAAGCTGTTCTTAGGACTAACAGCTCAGGGAAGAATGCCTCCAAACCTTCAAACAAAAAGGCTTTTCTGATATCTAAAAGTGTGCCAACTAGTTTTCTCATTTTTTCAATGTGTCTCAAAAGGAATACAGGTTAGCATATAACCTGATTAAATGTGTAATTCTGAAACTTGTCTTAGGCAAAAATTTTGAGTACAGCTTCATCACAATCACCTGATGATAAGACACAGTAAATACCAAAGTGAGCAAAAGTCTCAATTGTTTCAGCCTGATACTGTCATTGCTGATTTCCCCCTTCAAAGTGAAATGGAAAAGGGATGGTAGACGAAACTTCAATACAGTAGATCTGGAATATTTAACTCAGCTCTGAAAAAGAAGGGGAGGACATTCTCATGGAAAGAGAGTTCTTGCAGGTTTTTCATAAAGCTGCGAGTCACTGCAACCTCAAGTTGCAGCAGTCCAGTGAAAGACCAGAAACACTAATGACTGCCAAGTTTACAATACATAATATTGACCTGGAGGGAACACAGTCAAATAAATTTAGCTATCATAATGGCAAATACAATTATTCAAATCATGTATAAAACCTATTTCAATCTGACAAAACAAGCTTTCTTTGTAAATTCCATCATGCTGTAAATTGCCTAAACTTTGCTTTCCTGTAGTAAATACCTATCCAAAAAAAAAAAAAAAATGCATAATTCCTACAGCTGGCAAACTAAATATGTTAAGCCAGCTCTTTTGCTCCTCTTCCCAGGAGAGCTTCTGCTCAAAGTGTCAGCATTTTGTAAATAACTAGTAAGCATTTCACAAATATCACAATATCATGATGCACACACCAGTTCCAAACCGTGTTTGTCAGCATTTGTAATTCCACAGCCTACACTTTACCTTATTTATGGAGTTAATCACTGTTATTCTGCCCAATGATTCTGGAAGGAAAGGATCATAAGCAATATTCAAATACATTTGACATTAGACCTAAAGCTCCACGAAATTGAATGAAAGATGCTTGTGAAGTTCAACCACCATGAATACACTGGGAATAATACTCACCCTGCTAATAATATATTCATAACTTGTTTCCAAAGAAATAGAAGGAAAGTTTTTATGAAAGTTTCTAATTCTATTTTCTCTATCAGACATAAAAAACACTTAAGCTTTCTGGATGTGTAAACCAGTATTTTTTTTTAGACTTTGCTGGAAAGCAAGCCATTCAGGAAAAAAAATGGTTAATAAATTAAAGAAAAATTTTGCATGTGGCACCTGGCTTCCAGATACATGTGATAGAGACAAGAAACCCCTCCTGCTGAAGGACACAGAGGAAACAAACGATCAAAGTAGCCCCAATTTGGAATCCTTCTAGAAGCTCTATGTTACCATCCTGAAGCCCACTATTGTTTTGATAAATTCTATTATCTGAGTTGGTGTTAAAATGAACTTGTTTTTCCTGGGGGTCTATGCTTGTCTGTTCCCAATCTCTTGGTAAGAATTCCTTTTTCTGGCCAATCATGCTGTGCCTTAATGATGCAGATGGGGAGTAAGCACTGCCAAGACCTCTGAAAACACTCACAATACTGTTGAGAGGCTAAAAGGTAACATTATTTTGATAATGGTTTCTGAAACTTGTTATCAGCAGACAATCTTTTCTCTGCCACATGTCCTCCTATGTGAAAATATGCTATTTGCAAGTTGAGAGCTGAAAATTACTCTCTCCAGGCAAATCAGGAACAAGTGAGAACAAACTGATTGTTCTGACTGAAACATGCAGGTGTTCAGTCCACCACGGCTCTGAAACAGACCAACGTTTTTGTTGGGATAACAATGCATCTGCAATAAAAATCCTTCCTCCTTTGCTACAACAGTACTTTTTTAAATAGAATATAGTTTCTACTTCCTTTGTGAGAAAGCTCCATAAGGGGAAAAAGTTCTTTGTGGCATGTATATGTAAAGGCACTACAATTCAGAAAAAATTTCGACCACAAATTTGTTCATCATTATGTTGCTCAAGCTATGGAAATCTGCACAGGCATCTTTCATTTGAGGTAAAAAAAAATAAAATAATTTTAAAAAGAAAAAGAGAATGAATGCTACATCTTAGGGAATTACCAGAGTGGTAGTTCCCCAAGGATACTGTAACCCTTCATCAAAACAGATGTTTAATAGATGACAGCAAGGACAACAACTGAGCAGGTAGTATATTGGGTGTTCTCATCTATTTGATACCTGCACAATCACTTTTGAAACAGCAAATAGCAACAAGCTTAATTGCTCATATTTGGGGACAGAAAAGGTCATCAGCAGTGACACTGCCTATGATATTTAAGATGTAGCAGACAAATATGCCTTCTCCATGGAAACAGTGTTCTTTTAAATGGCAGCTTCTTCCTCCAGATATTGAAACAAGGAATGCTGGAGCCATGGGAGTGCCCAGTGCCTCACAGGTGCCCCAAGCTGACAGAGGCTGTGGTTTAATTCAGGACTGCTAAAAACTTACTAACACCTGAAATGAGCACTGCTGGCTCCCCAATGAGCTTTCAGATGTGTTTTGGCAGTCAGAGTATCAGAGCAGATACGGTGAAACTCCAACCCATTCAAAAAGAAAAGTGACCCCTTAGTTTGCTTTTTCACTTTTGTCAAATTACAATCCTTGACTAACACATTGGGACCGAACTCCACTAATCCCTTCCGACTGCATTCCTGATTTTCTGTAGAAAGCTGCACTCTCCATTTCAGTCTCCTTGCTTTGGTTCTTAGACACAGCTGTTCTAAACTGCATTCAGATCACAGACTAAAATAAAATCTGTGTGGAATTTTCTTTGCATTGACTACCATTGTAAAATGAGCAACGAAATATAACAAATAGGTTGAGATTGTCTATGAAAACAGGACTGAAACACAATCCTCGTTCAAGAGAGCCATCTAGTGCCTTCATGCTCTATGTGAAGGATGCAAATCTTCAAGCTAGCTACTGGCTGATTTTTAGGAATTATTTAGGGCCTCATATTTTTCCCCACACTTTCAAATACCCTAATAATTAATGCACTGTTTCTTGCTCAGCATCTGAAGACTGCTGCTTTAGTTAATAAACCTTCCAAAAATGCAGCAGATAATGAAAAAGTAGAAATTTAATTAACACAGTGTTTGCAGGAACTTGCTGAAAAGGACCTCATGAACTGAGAAATTCCTGAAGTTTTCCTTCTAAAGATCATGTATTAGAGAAATATTTTTCCAATATTTAGTCTTGAGTCAAATAATGAGCTAAAGAAAATAAACCCACATATTTTACCTTACATTCATTGTTATAAATCTAAAACCTAAGACCTATGTACTTTTATAAATAAATTTATATTTAGGGAAATTAAATGTATAAGAGCCAAAGTCAATTAAAGCTTTGATGTGACTACAAAAAAATTGATAACTAGATGTCAATTAACTATTAGCAAATAAAAATAATGCATTCTCTGCATGCATATTTTAAGGAGAAAGGTGTGTGAGCTCATTCCCTTTAATAAATGGCCCCTTACTACCCCCATTTGGAAGTCTTTCCCAAAAAATATTGGTTTGAATGAAATTAGGAATGAGACAACATTGCAGAGCAATGGCAGCAAAAGAACTTTGTTAATGGAGGATACAGCAGCCAGAAGTCAGTGAAACACCACTAAGAACCTGTTTGCAGTTACCAAGTACAGCCATCAGCTGACTAAGCATTTCTCTGTCAATTATTACATTATTTTCCTCTTTTTTTGGCAATATCAGTGGAACTTGGACTATGTAAAAAATCCTCCATTATCACAGGTCGCTAGGAGAGAACACAAAGTGTGTATTTAGAAAAAACACATTCAAGTAAAATTGCATAAAAAGTAGGGCAATGAAGAACATACAGAACCAGTAACTATTCTAAAAATACTCATTAGATATAAATAGCTCTAAAACATTTGGGTTGTTTTCTTTTGTAAAGGGCTATGTTTTAGGGAGAAGATGATGTGCTGATAAATGCAAATAAACCAAGTGAAGACATTGGTTCCACCTACAGAAACTCTAGCAAACTATTTCCTTCCAACAGTGTAGCCAAGCAGTAACCAAGTCTGGATTCATGTATTCTCTCAAATCCAATCCTATTCCCCTTAAATCAGTCAATCCCACTAACCTCATTCGATGCAAAAAAAAAAAAAAAAAAAAAAAAAAAAAAAAAAAAAAAAAAAAAAAAAACAAAACACACAAACCACCCAAAACAAAAACACACCAGAATTTTGTCCTCAGTGCCTTCTAACATATCCATGTACTTGGTGGATATGTCTTTCAGAGCACATTGGGGTTATTCACCAATATTTTAGCCAAATCTTTATAGGAAAATGAAATGTTTTATAGCCATTATCAAATTTTGTATTTGTGCATAAATATATTGAGAACCTTACAGTCATGTTGGAATACCAGCCTCAAACTGATAATAACAAAAAAAAAGTTCCTATTATCAGGACTGTCTCACAAGTCAATAAGTACATCTATGAAATTAGGATATGATCATCTATTAACTAAATCAGAAATATTGTTTTGTTAAATAGTTTAATCTAACATTACACTCTTCCTTCATCAAGCTGAGTTTTAGGTGAAACTTTAGAAAGGGTTTACATTATTAGCTGTGTTCTACTACCTACAATAAAACTTCCACTTTTATTACTAAAATAAGCCAGCACATACCAAGGCAAAACTCATTTTCTTACAGAGTTTAAGACATGTACAAGGAAAAAAAAATTGCAAATGAAAAACTTCTTTTTTAGCAGACTGGGGGGTGGAGGAGGGAAGAGGTTGTTTTTAAAGATGAAAAAACATGTTCTTCTTTTGAGTCTTTGCAACCTTGCAAAGGAAAAAGTGTGTTCATACATAGATACATGGATAGAGACTCTGGCAAGATCTTGGTCTCTTGCAGTTTTCTGGAACTCCAGCTCGTGTGACAATACATGGATTTCCAGTCCAGGTAAAAGACTGAATGTTTCCTAAAACAAAGGAGTCTCAACATAGCTAACACAGAGGGTCTAAATCAGAGAAATATACACTGGAATCCAAAGGTGGCCAACTCTCCCCTTCCCTGGAAATTCAGTTCTGATTCTGAGAAAGTACATCAACATGTCAGAGGTGTGAGTCACCTCCATAAGCCATAGTCATTCATATGAAAAAGGACAGGAAGATGGAGGTAGAGGAAGTTAATTACAATGTAAAATAATGAAGGTACTGGTACAGAAATGAGTAGCAGCATGTTTACAGAACAGGGAACATGAAAGAAACCAAAACTGATCATTTTTCTCTATTTCATTGTGGCTTGTCTCCAAAATCTTGATTTGGAACCAGAAAGTAGTAAATGTGTGAACTGAGCAAAGAGCCTTGCAAAGACAGTATTTTACGTCTGAGGACAGTACTTACAGCAATTCAAGCCAATCCCCAGATTGCCTTCTAAAGGATGCACTTTCCAGGAATGCTGGCAGGATCAATACTGATCACCTCCACATATGGAAAGGTACAGAAATCCAGCTTATTTATGGACCTGTTTTTTCTCTCTTGCAAAAATAATTTTTTTGGTTGCTAGTATGACACATGGTAGTTCCAAACTGCTTTCTCATATATGAGATTCCAAACTACTGGTGGTGGTATCATGGAGGTCAATCCTGCTTTTAAAGAAACTGATTTCTAAATGAACAAAGCTTTCCAATCCTTCATGGACTTATAAAAACTATTGTAACCAAGCACCCTGGCAAGAATATCATAGGACATAGCAAAATCTGAATGGGCTACATTAGAAGTAACAACTGTTCTCTAGAGCATAATCAGATTCTGTCTACTTTCTCATGTCTCCAGCAACTGCCAACACTGCAGAGTCCTTCTGTATACTTAAGGGGTCACCTTAAAAACACATATTACTACTGATGTTTTGATAAAAAGCAATTGTCTTTATAGTAAATGATAAGATTAATATTTTGAGTTGGGGCAGGAGAAATAAAAGGAAAGAGGTACTAATGAACCTAATAAAAAAAGCTCAGTCTAGAATGGTTGTTAATCTGTGTAACCAATTTCAGGGAAGAAACGTTTGGTGTCAATAAAGCATTTCCTTAGTAAATTACTACTGGCTCCAGTGTAAGACATTTACAGTAAACACCAAAAGTCTGCAAGGCATCTGTTCTATTCACAGTGGAAGAAGGAACTTTGCTCCATTAATAACTTTAAAAACATGCAATAACTAATTCATGATGGCAGTTCAAATCCTACCAGCAGCCTTCATTATTTGACCAAGCTGAGTTCAAAGATAGAGCAAAGTTTTTAAAAACCCCTTGAAAGTTTAGAAATACACTTTAAATTATTATAAAGATGTGTTGTTCTTCTTTCTACTAAATATAAAAAAGCTGTAACTTTAAACCATGAGCATTATTTTAAGAATAACCATTAACCATTATTTTAAGAATACATGCAAGATAAGAGTTCGATTGTGTATATAAGATCCTATATGATCTCAGAATTTGTTTTAGTGAAATTGTATGTTGTACAGAGAGGGCATGTGTAATATACATGCATGTATATATAATAAAATACTTGCTGGAATTTTAACATTTGACTTCACTAGAAACTTAGTGGGACTTTGCCTTAGGCAATTTTTTAATAGCAATAATAAAAAAATACTTAATGGTACTTAGGGTAAATAATGTGTGGTCACTATGTTTAAAAAAAAGTAATACCAAACATCTGTGCTAAATTTCCACATGATAAAATCCCCATATTACCTACAGTTCTCCCAAAGTTATAGAGAAACAAATGTTTATTTAAAATTCTAGAAGAGAGATGTGATAACCAATTTAAGGCAGGCATCTTGTCTTTTCTGACAGGAACATATATTTAGTGATATTTAATTATGAACATGAAGAAAGCCACAGTATGACATTATGGCTTCAAGACAGATTTTCAACCACTAACAGACCAAAAATGTCCTTCTTCTTAAGTCTACTTGCAAAGCACTTTGTTCCCCGCAGGATACGTTAATTTCCTTATCAAAGCAAAAGCTATAGTTTTGGGGTTTTTTTCAGAAAACAACAAATTTCATCTACCTCTGAAAAACACTAACAAAAATACTTGAGTGAATTTAGTTAAAGACATAGGATTTAGTCTACCAGTGATGGAAAAACCAAGTGCAATCTGGGCAGAAATCCTCAGAAGGCACAAAATAGAGCTCAGCATTCTCTTAAGAGGCTACATCTCCCAAACTGAAGCAGAAATACATGCCCACACTGTTACTCATAGCTACACTTGTTCTCTCTTGCTTTGAGAATCAGAAACTAAGGAAACATTTGCTATAACTCTCTCCAAGCAGGGAATTCAGCTATCCCTGTGAAAGCTTATTGTCCAGATTTTAAATTCCTTGATACAGAGCAAGAAATCTAACCCCATTGTTTGCACAGCTTATTTCCCAACATTTTAGTCAATCTTGACGACATTGACATTCTTTACTATTCCTGTAAAAGAGCAGGATTCCAACTTCAGCTTTATTCTCTTTCTGCTCTATAATGGGCTTCACATTTACTATTTCTAAGGCCCTCAAACACAAAGATTGAGTAAAACTGCCATCACAGGTTTGTCTCTGTGAAACAAAGTTTAAAGAACTGTGCATTGCACACTGCAGAAAGGTACAATCTTTGAGGGCCACAAAGTCAACACAGCACAGTTAGTCTGTATGTCCTAAGAATATGAAAGCAAATAAAAGGGAAAAAAAGATTGGTTTATTTTCTGGAGTGGTTTCTCTGCTTCTAGTACATCAGCCAATTCCATGACTCTTGCCTGTACTTTCTCTAAGAAATACCATCTAAAGCCTGGAGATACTCCAGATCTTTGAAGGCAGCTATAATTCTGAAATTCTGCTGAGGCTACTCATGGGGGGGGGAAGAAGCAATCAATGGCTTAAAAACAAGAAATTTTTTGCATGATTCTTGGATATCCAGCCAATCACAACAGTAGGATATTTATTTCTGGTAATATGCATTCTTGTGTGAAATGGGCAGAAAATTAATAATTGACAAGGTGGTAGAGGCTTACAGACACAAGAAGTTATTTCTCTCTACCTAGTTAAGTGAACTTGGAAAAAGTTACCAGCTAGACAAAAGCAGCTGTGGAATAACAACATCTCCCTTACTATTCAATTCTTTGTAGGATCAGTGCTCAGGGGGCGCAGATCAAGGAGAGAGAACTGAAATTCATTTGAGATAGAGAGGCTATCCTTAATTTCCAAGTTTCAAGACCACTTGCTTCGGTTTGTCTCACAACGTGGTAGCTTAATTCTCTGGTTTGGTCAAAATATCACCCACCAGTGATCATTAATACCTTTCCACACCACCATGTTGAGTTATCTAGAAGATGAACAAAATGAATGAACAAAAGAAGAAATTCCAGCTTTGCACTGTTTTAAAGCGCTAAGAAATGAAGAGCATAAGAGAGAAAATTACAGTTGCATTAGGTGAAAACATGGTCAAAAGCTCTGCAAAATATATGTAACCTTGACCTTTCTCCAGCTAGATTGGTATACAATTAAATTTGTATACCAAAAGTTCAGGTCCAAAGTAATTTTAAATTAAATACCAACAGCAAAGAGCTTATGAGAAGTCCATCTCTACACTACATTTTTATGTAGTGTTGAGGCTGTATAAAATCAGCAGTCTTCAGTTATTTTTTTCTAGATTAAACTTCATTTGCACCATGCTAAACTTTTTTCCAAAGACAGCACTCATTCTGCTGGGAACTACAGCAGAATCTATCATTGTAAAGGTAAGCTCACACACACACAAACCCTATTTGTTGAATAATTTCATATGATGATACACAGAACCTTATCATCCTTGTTTCACAGAATCACCAAATCACTAAGGTTGGAAAAGACATCCAAGTTCATCAAGTCCAAAGTCTCTGAAAATCTCCACCTTATCAATCAGAACATGGCACTGAGTGCCACAACCAGTCATTTCTTGAACACCTTCAGGGATGGTGACCCCATCACTTCCCCAGGTTGTCCATTCCAGCATTCAACAACCCCTTCCATGAAGATATTCCCCCTGAACCTTCCCTAGCACAGACAGTTTCAGGTGCAGCAGCAGAAATAAAATAGCGAAACTAATTAAAGAGAAGAAACAGCCATCCAGGATTTGATCAAACACACCATTACACATGACCCAGTACTAGTTTCTCAGAAATACACTCAATACTTCAGCTACACTCCAACCTGTAAAAATAAAGACAGCAGAATATTTTAGACAATATTCTAAAATGACAAATATTTTGTTAAAGGTATAGAAAGATTAACACAATTTGAGTGAATACTAAATAATTCATGAATTAAATTCATTAAAAATGTATCCAAGTTCTAGCTTACTTGTAAAGCATTCTCAGGAGGAAAAAAAAAAAAAAAGTACAGTAACTCTGCCAGGTGATTTACACAGTTAAGATGAAAACCTACAAATACTTGTTACAATAAAAAAAAAATCAATCCACTAGGCAGGCTGCTGCAGAAGATGCAACCTAGTAACCTCTGTTTTATCATATTGAGAACCTGTCTCATGCAGGATGAAGACTAAAAGCAGAGGCAGAAATTGAAATGAGCACTGCAGAACTAGGATTTACCATGCTACACATAAGAACCAAGGTTGATCTATTTGGACTTTTAACAAATACGTAATGCTTTTAAACTATACATAATGTCTGATGTTACTTCAAAGCATGCAGACAACTTCCCATAACAAGAAAGCAAAAGAAAAAATTTGAACCTCAGTACATTTTCTAAGAGTCCACCAAAACAATAAAATCCAGAGTCTAGGCTAAACAAACAGGCACCTACTAAAACATTTTGTTTCTAAGGAGTTCCTACAGCCTACACATCATACTTCCATGTTCCCTACAACTTCAAATATGCAGAAACTTAAAAAATAAATAAAACCTATAAATACTATGTGCAACAGAAAGAGAGCTGGAGAGAGAGAGACTACACCCAAAGCCTTGAATTCTCAGAAAAACAAGGAAATTGTGAGCCAAAATCTCAAAAACATTAGACAGTTCCTGCCAATCAGGCTGGGACAGATTCCAGGCAACAAATCTAGTAAAATTTTAGACCTTGACCACTTACCAAGGTATGTCAGCATGTCATAAGCAGTAAATCTCATTCTATACTTGCAGCCCTCCACACAAAAGACAATCTCTATATTCTCATTTAAACTGAGGGAGAAACAACTTTTTTCCCTGCACCTGAGAACAACTGCAGGGGGACATCAAATTAATTCAGTATAAATACAGGAGAAACATGCACAGTCTATAGGTAGCAACATCTCCTTTCAGCATGCCTTGGACTAATCAGTAAATTGGATGCCAATTGGACTTTACTTGGAAGCTTACATTTTATCTGTTTTTCAAGCTCAATTTAGTTCTATTTCTCACTGTCCTTGCTAGCCATTCTCATTAGAAACTTTCTTCAAATTTCCTCATGTCCCATATATAGCCAAATTAGGGTTCACAAACTTAACTGATACAACAGATGAACAATCTGATACAACAATCACGCAATCACCCATCCTTGAAAACAGAGTGTACGCAGACCTAAATCCAGAAACTTGTCTGCTAGTTTACAGAACTTATTCCACAACCCTCCCTCATCACAAATTCAGTATCATTAGCTCCTTATGCAACTCCTTTCAGAATCCATTAATTCATTACAGCAGTTTTAATTAAAATTCTGCCTGTGAAAAGACCCACACCTTCACAAGAAAACTTAATGAAGTATATCACTAAATTTTCCACTTTCTAAGCTTCAAATGGGCAGCAGAAACTGAGTGCTCAACAGATACTCTAGGTTAGAGAAGAACATAAAGCTAAATATAAAATAATTTGTCCATCGCAAAGAAAATATTTTGACAACAGTCTCTAGATGTAAACAGATGTTCTTAATCTCAGGCACTAATTCTTAAGCTCTTGCACTAATTTCACTTTGATCTGTCAGGCAAATTGGTGGTTTTAGTGGCCACACTGCTGCTGAGTTTCTAAGCGAGCAGACATGTTTCTCCTGAGTTCCCTTACTGTGTGTAGGTTGTACAGGACCTCCCTGCAAATTTTCACTCTCCTTAGCAGGGTCTTTGTGAGCAAAACTGGCCCTGCCTTGTTTGCCTGACAGAGTCACATGAGAACACTGCTGGGATCTAAAGGGGCAGATGGGTTTGACACCAGGCCAGATTTTCTTTCAATTCATTGTACTAATCCAATCATCCCAAATCCAGTCCCAAAAATGCATTTACAAGTGATGTGGGCAGCTTGTGCAGGTGGGCTTGGGATCAAATTTAGGTTTTCTCAAAGTAGAGCACAGCCAGCAGCACAGTGTTTTAATGTGACAATATGGTGTATTTATGTAAAAAATTGGAATATCCCCACATGAAAATACATTAGAAATACACATAGGCAGAAGCCTTTTTTAATATGGAAAGCAAATTATTTTAAAGCACTCTTTTTAAGTACCAGAGGCATAAAAATCCAACACAAAGGTAGAATGCCCTCATGACTCTTTAGTTAGAGCAGCAACAGGTGCCACTTCCCTCTTCAGTAGGTCTAGTCTTCACTTGCCCAATATCACTTTGTCAAAATCAAAGGTTAAAGAAACTTTGCAAAGCAACATTTCAGAGACAATAAGCAGAGACAATAAATATATCTACTTCTTTTCTGTACTTTCTTATTCTTGCTTTCAAATATTGTACAGTCCCTGCTGAGTACTTATTACAGATGGAAAACAAATGCAAGCTACCCGTTTCACCAAAAACTAGAGCACATAAAGAAAATACCTCAAAACTCTAACTATATTTCTAAAACTGCAACAAGTTCCACAACTATTTTAAAAAATACATATATTTTAAACAAATAAGTGAGTTTTTCATTACCTCTCTAAGATGCATGTTTTCCTTCTCCTTCTGATCTAAAATCACTTCTAAATGATTAACCTGAGATTCAGCCTCTGCCATCCTTCGCGTTCTCTCATTGTCATCTTCCATTCCTTTAGAAGGCAAACCTTTACTTTGCAACATCTCTAAAAGCTTTTTTATTGATTCATCTCTGGCATTTAGTGTTTGCTTCTGTGTTTCAATCCTAAGCTCCATTTCTTCCAGAGTTTTTCGCAACAGGAAGAGCTCTTTAGCTTGTCTGTCATGTTCTGCCTGAAGTCTTCGAAAATTCTCCTCTGTGAGCTCAATGGTAAAATGCTCAGCCCCTCGGTTCCCACTTTCTTGCTGGAGAAGATGGTTAAGGTCTCTCTGGGTTCTAAGCTCATCCTGAAGTGCCTGGATTGTCATTTGCAGATGCTGCAATAAAGAAGAAAGAGAAAAAATTAGCTTAGGATCTGAATGTAGAATTATTATTTGATTAAAGTTTTGTTGTATGCTGTTACAAAAAGGCATTAGAATTAGTAATGAAAGCATACGAGATGACCTTATAAAATATCAAATGCAGGTGAAAATATTTGTAATGATATCTTTCAAGTGCTTCTAGAAAGAAAAAAGAAGACAATAGACACAGACACAAAATAATGTCAGCTACAGATAAAATTAACAGCAACAAACTCAAGCACTAGGCAGTGACACATCCATTAGAGCAATCAATGTGTACCTACAAAGCTCAAAGACTCAGTATTCCATGTTTCCTAAATTACTTCATAGGCTAAAGATAAATCTGCTCTTCATGGTGCTCAACAGTACACTGCTTATAAAGTCAAACAAGGCCCTCACTATAATTAAAGGGGAATTTGGGGAGGGGCTGAGTTTGGGGCTGGTTGGTTTCTATTTTTCATTTTGGAGGCTAAAGCTATGAACAAGTTTAGTAAACAGGATTACTGTATCTCTAAAAAGCAAACCAAAAAACCCACGATAGGCAATACCGAATTTTGAAAAACAAATTTACTGCAAATAGTGGACAAACCTTTGTTCTTCTGGCATCCAAAAACTGAACAGCATGGTAAATGAAAAAATGAAGCAAAATCAACATAAATAAAGGTCAGATGTAAGCAAAGGAGATTCAACAGAAAGAACTGAATTCAACAAAAAGCATCTTTAACAGAAAAAATAACTTTATTGAGTTATACAGAAAGGCAACAACAAATTCACAGTACTCAAACAAATAAACTTGTAGACAGACTTTACTCAACAGATGTGACAAAGAAAAAAATACTTGAAATAATCAGTCCCATGGTAAATTACAACATTCCTATTGGACATTGCTGTTCTTTTACACTTTTAGGTTTTTCGAAACAAACTCTTAACTTGTCCTAAAATACGTGTACTACATCTGAGTACAAGGATCTGTCTCTGTTCCAGAGGTATATCTTGCACTCCTTACTCAACACAGATCAAGATCAAAATGAATTTTGTCCATGTTAAGGTTGGAATACAGATAATTAGCCTAAAATGCTATGGTTTATTATGTTAATTTTAGATTATATCTTCATCTGACAATTTGTTTTTCTTATTTTTTTCCCCTCTACTCATTGCCTACACAGCATACTGAGCTTTCAGAAATATGAACTCCTAAATAGGCTCACAGTCTGTACCAAAAGACATGTAACTGAACGAATTAGGGGATTTAAATGCATGCCATCAGACCTTTTAGGTTTAATTAATTAAATGTTCTGCAGCTCCACATTCTAAAAACAAGTACAACAACAGAAACCACACGAGAGGAAAAAAAAAAAAAAAAAGGCAGCAACAACACAGACACCAAACTAACAAAGCTTCATTTCATTTGATACTACATTCATGTTTTACACAAGTACATGTAAATCTGCCAGGTTTTAGCAATTATTTAAACTAAAAGAAAAATTCAAAACCTTGAGAAACCTTTTGAAATCACCTTAAGAAACCGATCTTTTGAAAATGTCTCTTATCAGTTATTTCAAATGGAAAAGATGTATTGCCAGTGGTAGAATTCAGTTAGACACTGCATCTGCTCTATCATGAAATAAGCATTACTTTAATGTATGTCCAGATCTTAATTCTTTTAGTATCTGCATCTTATTAGGCACACACTCAGTTGAGAGCATACACATGTAGGCCACTCATTTAGAGCCCTGCTTTTATTTAATGGCAATTCTTATCTTTTCTTAATCTCATCATCTTTTTAATTAGCTATAATAAGCTTTAAAACTCCAGTAAACTTAAAACTCCTTTAGATGTAGAAACTGCCTCACTTTGAATCCACGAATGCGCCATTTGTGACCCCAAGACTGACTACACCTTCTGGATTCCAAAATTATTTCAATGTCCTACTTCTCACACCTGACCAAGAACCTTCTCTGTACTACTATACTACAATAGTATAGTCAAGAAATAGTCAATTCTTTTCCCCCTGATCCGAATAATGGTTTAAGTTTCCTCCTCCTAATGTTAAATCAGACTATTTATTACTTCATGCTACAGCCTATTTAGAAATGAATGTTCTTCCAAAGTCAGGTGGTCCCTACATACCAAATGCCAATATGTCTATAAAAACCTAGCTGAGCAAAAGAAAACTAATTCTAAAATATCATGTTTTAACCAACAAATAAAAGTAAACTTGCTACACACTGCTAACACACAAATCTTCTGAGGGCAAGCTGTAAAAAACAAAAATTGTTGTACCAACACAAAAATAATTAGAAATCAGAACTCAAACAGCAATTCTAGTTAAGATAAATGGGACAAGTTCCTTTTCTGCCCCCAGCAGCCTGTGCATGCTGTCCTTAGGCTCTACCCAGATCCACATTTCTCACTAAGTATGACAGTAGTTCTGGCTGCTTCTCTGTAATTATGTTAAAACTAACAGCCTCAACTGTGGCAGACTACTGCTACTTTGACAAAGAAGAATCCATTTTTGTACACCTTCAAAACTTAGAACATGGTGGACCAGATTTAGACTTCTGCTGGCACAGATTTTTGTATCTGCAGCTTGCTATGGAAAGGAAAGAACAAATGTTGTGAGGGCGGAAAGAAATTGTATAATTAACTGCAGGGGAAGGAATGTAGGAGTGCTGTGAATATCTGCCACTTGGCTATCATTACAGACACAGAACTTTACAGGATTAAAAAAAATATGCAAGATCTACCACATTTTTTATAATTTCTATTAAAAATGGACTAGTTGACCAGAAATATTTCCATGCCAATTTCTTTACAATACATAAATAGTTCTCTCAGAACTTTTTCAATCTTTCTCCACAGCCCAGGTCCAAGAAGGAATCCATGGAACTGTGAATTGCCCCATAAACTGAAACAAAACTGTAAAAGAAAGATTAATTAATGGCTCTTCTCAGACTTCAAATCATGTTCTATGCAAGGAAGTTCCTCTAGTCTATGCCAAGTAACTACACCCAAAAGAATTGCCTGCTGGGAACTATCCTACCACAGTGTGCTTTGGGCCACATAAACACTTGCAGAGCATCCCAAAGGCACAGACGCGGTGAAGGGGAAAGTGGAGGGGAATGAATTCACAAGGAGATTTGGTGATTTAAAATTGTTGGTCCACCTACAGAAGCACACAGCTTCTCAGCTTTTCGCCATCACACTGCTACCAAAAGCAAAGAACGTGTTCAAGAACTCAGTCCACCGGATTTTTGCTCCTGATTCTCCTGTTTCATTCCCACCCCAGTAAACAGAGAATTGACAGGGCTGAATCAGATGACACAGTCTCGTCTCTTGGCTGTGGGAAATATAAAATGATACAGAAGACTGTAAAAAAAAATCCTTCTGTGTAATTGTACGCTACAGAAAGCTACAGCTATACATGAACAATACACCTGGACAAATATAACAGCAAATTATCATGTCAACCATGCTCACATTCTCTAAAATCAAGCTTCCTTATTTATTCCGTAATCTATCACTGTTCTAATTCTTCACAGTATGAGGCTCTATCATCAAAAGGAAACAGACTACTTAAAGCTTTCTTATGAACTGCATCTAAATCAATTTAGTTGTGCTACTGAAATAAGTTACGAGCATTAGACTTGGAAATATTTGTACCTAAGTATCGTTAAAGAAAAAGATGCAAATCCTAATTTTCTTCTGTAAAGAAAAAAGAAAGGGAATTGGAAATATTTTCTTCATTACCTTAAATTAAAAAATGGATTCTCTCATGCTTTTCCTCAGCTGCCTATTATAATTCATAAATCTAGTATCCAAAAAAAAAAAAAATGAGCCACTGAAAATCAGTTGACTAGAATTTTGCCTGAGTAAAACACGACTGACAGAAAGAGTTGGAAGGCGAAGACAAATCTAATTTGTGAGGAATCACAAGAGATTCTGACCACACACATCTTGAGCATTTAAAATCTTCAGCATTTAAAATTCTGAGCGTGAGATGTGAGAGAGCTTTTGCATTACACTGTTTGCTGATATAACCACATATTTGAAAAGGGAGAATTCTTGTCTGACTTTACATACTTTTTTCTTCCTTTATGCCTTTAAATTTGGTGTGTTGTCAAATTCTATTAAGTTTGCCCCTACAACTGTGCTTTGCAAGTTTAATAAGGAACCTTGTCATGTATACTTAAATCTGCATTTCTTAACACAGATGTGGTGGGCTGACCTTGGCTGGAGGCCAGGACTCCACCAAGCCACCCCATCACTCTCCTCCTCAGCAGGACTGGGGGGTGGGAGGGGAATAAGATGAAATAAACCTCATGGCTCAAGGTAAAGACAGTTTAATAAAACAAAAGCAAAGGCCATGCACAGAAGCAAAGGAAAACACAAGATTTGCTCTCTATGTCCCATGAGCAGGCTATACCCTGCCACTGCCTGGCCAGTAGGGCTTCAGTAAAATTGCTCCAGAAGACAAACATTGTAATAAGGAACAACACCTCCATCAGCTTCTTGTTCAACCCTTCCCCCTCTGTTACTAATCAAGTGCCCACCAAGCTGCTCTATCAGTTCCCTAAGCTTACCCGTCATCCTGTGCTTTGCAAGTTAAATAAGGAATCTGGTCATATATATTTAAATTTCGATTTCTTAATACAGACATATTTAATCTGAAGTACCAGACTTCACTACTATTCAGTCAGCTTCTCTGGGTCATCTCACACAAGTATTTTGGCAAACAAACAAGTATTGCCTAAAGACTTAAGGTCATTCAATGAAAATACATCCCCATACAGGCTAAAAAGTTTCACTACTGCAAATTCCAGAGCAGTTTTACACCTATTTCTTAAGGAAAATACTGTAAATATATTTCTTTCCTAATTCCCTTATTTGATGTGGGCTGGGAGATGGTGATGAGCCAAATCTTGTCACCTGTAATCACAAGAACCAAAAGGTCAAGAGGAAGGGACTTTTATAAATGTAAGAAGTCAAACAAAGACTTGAGAGGAATAACCTGCAAAGGTACATGTTGGGGAAAAAAATCAAGTTCTTTAGTTATTAAAAAGAGGAGGTTTATTAAAACCTTTGTCATCAGTATCATAGCAAAATGCAGGGGTTTGTATTTAGGTGATCCTTACCATGACAACTTTTAAGCAGTCCAATGATGCTGCTATGACAAGACTGGCCTCCTTTTTTTCACCTCTTCCCTTTGGAGAAATATTGCTAGTAGTGCCAGAGTCACTAAATAGAGTACTAGTTGACTGAAAAATCATCAGTAACAAATATTTCGACCAACATGAACACATGTGGAAGAATCTGTTTGCAGATTATTTCTTACAACTTACAGGAGGAAAACACAAAATGCTTTTTAACAAGGCCTGGAAATCAACGCCAGTTTAAGAAAAGCAGATTATTATTAGTTTCCCAATAATTCTGTCTGCAACTTTAACTATCCACCTAAGGACAATGCGTGGTTTGGAAGTCCTGCATACTCAGAGATAAATCTTAGGCATTCATATTTAAAAACTATTCTCAACAGATAAAGTAACTATATACTGTGAGAAATCCTCCATCCCCTCATGAGCTCCAGCTCCTCTGACATTCTTATTGCCTGCATAAAAAGTTTCTCCCTTTTTCAGGATTTAAGCACTTAAGGTTCCCCAAGGAAGCTTTTAAACCATTTAGGATGATAAACCTTTACCCTCCCCACGCAAAATTTCCCTCATGGCCTTGGCTCTCCATAATCAATACTTGTGATTTGTATTCTGACTGCCCATTGTTTATCAAAGGTGAGCAGAATCCTTGTCCTACAGCTAATCCCAGGAGTAACTGCAATCACTGAACAGAAATATTGTCTGAGTTTTCCATCCTCACACACAGGTCTAGGAAAGTGAGAAAACACTCAAGGCCTTGTCCAAACAACAAAGAATATTCCACTCCCCCATCGATCTCGCCCACAAGCCCCACTGGTAAGAAACAGATACAAGATTAAAAGAAAAACAAAAAGCACAAGAGTACATCGTTCCTAGCTCTCTGTTTCTCATGAAAGAGACTTCCAGTTATCTCCTCAGCCTTTTATATAGAGGGAACAGTAAGTTTTCAATTCTGCTGATGCACTGTCTGGTACTTTCTGGAAGCCTTTGTTTTTGAGATTGCCTTCTCTGCTGTTAAAGCCTTCCTACGAAGAATGATTCAACACAATAAATATACCCCTGAAGTAATAATCACAAGCTTTCAGAAGGGGGTATGTTTTATTTAGACAAGACATCTGCAGACATACACAAAGCTCTCAAAACATTGTGGAAACAATTCCTAAAATTGAATAAGTGTTGTTCACTAACAAAACATTGCACTGTGTATTCAGTGAAGACTGAAATTTTGTTTCTGTTTTACTTCCCAAAAAAAAAAAAAAAAAAAAAAACCAAACACAAACACAATTTTTCCCTGATCTCAGTTCAAGTTTCCACATACAAAGCAGATTTTTTTTTTGCCAGCATAGAGATGTTCAACATCAAGCTTTTTATCAAATAGCATTATATTCCTCTTCTGTTATAATTAGTGGGGTATTATGTGTTCAATGCCCAGCTGAATTATGTATTATGCATTCAATATCCATATTAAGCCAGCAAACAGGTAACTAAAGTGACTGAAAAGCTGTTAAAACGTTACTTGTCCCAGTCTCATCAAACTATAGGTTTTTAGTTCATTTTCACTCCATAAAATTGGTTACGTATTTGTTACCAACATAGAAATTGATTAATCAAATCTTGGGAGAAGCTAAGGGCATGTTTTTGTTCTGTGGGGATATGTTAGGGGTTTTTAAAGAAAAAAAAACAGAGCTCTCCTGAAAGTGAAATCATATATGTCCCCAGTAGACCAGCAACAGACTGAACACTACCCTGTCAGATTCCAGAATAGATTACTGATGTATTGGAGTGCAGTTTTCTCCCTCAGAAAACTCTAGGGGCTTTTTTTTTTTTTTTTTAACAGTAGTAAAGCACTACAGAATCAGCATTCCTCACTGCTGGTTTGGGGCCTGAGGAGACATTAGGTTTAGCAATGAACACAGTGTGACAAGAAATTTTAAAAAATGCACTTAATAGGAGTATTTAATTTAGAAGCAGGATTGCACGTGATTGCAGGTCTGCATTTGTCATAGGGAACTGAGCTCTATTCCTGCTTCCATGGTCATGTATGACTGAAATACACCTGTTCAAAAACCTGTGAATATTTGCCTTCTTACTTTCATATTTATGAGATTATGTTCCATAACACCAGTTAAGTGTGAACTGTCATGCAAGTTGCAGTTAATGAAGAACAAAAAGTTAAAGATTGTTTCTGATTGCCAGCTTCAAAAAATACTGATAAGCAAAAAAAAAAAAAAAAAATACTTGGAAAGTACTTCCCTCTTTTTCTTTGGACAGTAGAATATATTGTGCAGCCTGCTGATTCAGTCAAAATAATAGCATAGCAAAAATCTTGGATGCTAAACAGGCCTATTACTTTCTTATTTCTCAAAAACTGAGGTCAAGGTACATTAAAGGAATTTTTTTCAGGCACCAAGTCAAGAAATTGCTTACAAAAGGAGTGCATTGAGAGCAAACAAGGTCACATTTCAAACACTGAAAAACTTGTGGTATTCAACCTTCAGACCCTCCCTTTATCTGCTTGAACTTTTGCTATAGAGTTTCTGCTTCTGGAAGAGAACTCACTATTACCTTGAAAAAAAAATGAAAATAAAATGAATCCTTTTCCCAGATTAAAAAAAAAAAAAAGTGAACTGGGCTCTATTTTCCTACTTTGGAGTCTGACTCTAATGAAACATCCCACTTCCTTCATTAAAGAAATAAAATCTTAGGAAGGGGATTTCTGTGGACAAAGTGCAGGTTCTGCTGAAGCTACCAAGGAGAAATGCAGATAAAGAAAAACTACAGAGGTCTCCAAATAGTATTTCCAATTATAAAGTCATAACAGATCAGAACAGAAATGGCTGCTACTGTCAGTAAACAGCAAGCCACAATGTTAAAATGAATGTCAAAAAATTAAATTTTATGCAGTAAATTAAATATTAATTTAATATTTAAATTAAATATTATGCAGTATATGCTTCTTTCTCAGAGGACTTTAATACTCCACACACTGTAAAAGCTAACATTTTATACATCATATCGAAGAAGCAATACAGGGAACTCCAACAGACTAAGAGAGCCTGCCAGTCTCTCCAGTGGAGATTTTGGTGATTATTTTACACTATATTGAAAGACAGAGAAGAGGAAAGTTAGAAGACCAGACAAAAACCTTAGCATTGTATTGCAAACCTCGATGTTTAATTTACATGTGAACTAGGGGCTTGAAGTTTCTATATAGGAAATCACTGACAGAAGAAATGAATGCAGAGCATCACTGAAAGCTGCGGGAATGGGACATCTTAACATTTGCGCTGACCTTCCTACCCTTGCCACCTTTCCATTTTGTAACTTTCTAACTATATTTTTTTAAAATGCAACCACTAGAAAAATCATGTAAGTTATTCACATGACAATTTCAAGCACAGCTTTTAATAAGCCAGAAATACAAGTTCCATTTTCAACCTCTCCCTGGTCTATTTTAATCAGCAAAATACATAAGAGAGCACTCTTTAGCTTTCAATTATTTTTCCACTACTAGGGATAATACTGTGAGTTGATTAACCATAATACATAATCATTTCCCATTGAAACAATTTGAAAAGGAGCTTTAGAACTATGTGTTCTGATACAGCTAAAGGAAAATAATAAATAAAAAAAAAATCAATGCAGGGATTTCAGTGGCTCCACTCAAAACAGAGTTCAGTTAGATCCAACAGTGACAAATGATGCATCACAAAGCAAGATGACCATCTAGAAAGACATTTCATCCTGTTTACTGAAGAAATGCAGATATGCAGGAAAGAGAAGTCATTAGGGCTCAAAAAGATCCCTGCAGTTAACAAATATACGCTTTCACAAATTAGGAGAACTTTGGTTTCGCAGCGAACTTTGTTACATCTGGATTTATTCTTGTGAGATTTCGTAGGACTCTCCTCACGGCCTAAAGGAACCCGGCATAGCTCCATAAAAAATCTGCAGCTAAGGAGTGTTCCCACAAGGTGGCACCAAATCCCCAGCCGCCAGAAATCCTTGCGGAGCACAAAAACGCCGAGGTAAAAACTACGGCCACGTACGAAACGTAAATAAATAGACTACGGCCACGCACGTAACATAAATAAATAGGAATATCTAGAGATTAGAAATCGCAGGACAGAAAAATAAAATTAACAGCCTAAATCAGGTATTTTAGAGATCGTAATTTCCCCCTCAATTCAACAGCTGTAGTGGGGGGCACACAGACACATATACCACGCGTGCGTATATATACGCACACACAAGTTTAACACATACATTGACTTACAGTCAGCAGTTAACAAGAAACCAAGTTAACCGTGGCTCTTGCTCCACGATCTGATGGAGAACCAAGTATTTCTGATGTAGAAGTGATTTCCCTGCCTTGGTGACACCCCCACGGGTCGGGTGGTGCTGCATCCAAGCCCTCCGTGCGCTGCAAGCACCAACAGTGGGATACAACCTTGAGCAGCTGCATCTTTCCATAGGGGGACGGGTTGCATGCCTAAGCAGCCCCGACAGATATAGACCAGCTACAAACAGCAGAGTTAAACCTGTATCTCTTCCTAAACACTATTTAACAATTGATACTGCACAAAATACTTAAAATACTTGACTTTTAATTAAGCATTTAAGTGTTTCAGATTTCAAGTTTTAAGTACTACTACCCTGCATTTTTTAAACATGATTAGAAAGCCCGTTGTTTATTTCTTTGGAGAAATATGTATCAAAGTAATGGCATAATTTTGAAACTGATCCACAAACAGAAATTTATCTGCTAAGAAACAGATCCACAATTACTCTTCAGGGGAGCAACCATATGCAGTAAATACTCCATTTTAAACTACTTGATTTTTTTATCCCTCACCCTTTCCTTGCATGTTAGTGGAGTCTTTCCCCCCCAAGTCCATTGCATAATGTTAATTACTGAAATAGTAGCATACCCATATGCTGGGCTAATATTTCATGGTGTTCAAATTCCTTAAGTGTCCAGAAGCCTTCAGGGGGCCCTTTGTTGCCAGCTTCAATTAAATAAACAGGTACTGGGGTCATTTCAGGCCAAATGCATTCCACAGTGCTGAATTTTAAGTTGTTAGCACTATCTCCTTTTCCTCCTGCAGTCTATTGGTTTTTTCCTCATTTTTAACACTGCTTTAAGTAAGCATGCTGTAAGAATATTCAACTTTTACAGGTATTAAGAAGGAAAGGAGTCATTAAATCTCTGCAACTACTTTTCAACTAAATACAAAACAAAACAATTATTAAGGTAAGAACAAATAAAGCAATTTGAGGATCTGCTCTGTGCTCCAAGCATTACACTCACACAAAAAACAACGCTAAATTCCACAAGCACACCATTACTACTGATTTCCTCTCAATCACCCCACATTCAGAATAAGACACCACAAGATCCAGCAGGCAAGGGATTTTAGAGCCACCTAGAAGTTCAAAATGTTTATTTAATTGTAACTGCCAGGGGTTTTTTTCTGCACATCACATGCTTACACATCTGTTGGCTGTATAATGTAAACTCATTGCAATTTAAGTACAGATTTGTGATCAGAATGAATATCCCCTTCAATATATCCTCCCTTAATCCCCAGTTTTTGCACTGTATGACCAGAGAGGATTTGTTCTATTCTGTATAAACGGAAGTGAGAGTATAGAATCAATACTCCTCTTGTCATCCAGAACACTCCATGCATCTTGCTCAGCTAATGTCAGTTTCTGTCAATAATTGAAAAAAAAACATATGGGCACTTTTTTCTGTAAAAAGTTATATAATGTTGTATCTTTCTATTTTTCAATTCATGCTCAGGTGCATCTTAATATTAGACTTAGAAAACTCCATGATTCTTTATTATGTTTACTTTGTAGTGTTGCAAGATTCACAAGTTTTGCTGTTTCTGCTACACAGGTGCTCAAAGACTGCAGTGACAACCTTTATTTAGTGAGACAGCTGTTCTTAGAGGTGTCTCAAGAAAAACATTTCAGTGTTTTCTCAGTTCTGTTTTGCAACACTGATTATAATTTGTATCCTGATTTTCATGAAAGACTTAAAATTAACTAGCAAGCTCATAACTCACACTTTGCAGTTAATCTCTCAGAAACCAGACTACTTAGGTTCAGTACACTGCACTTCATCCATGTTCTTATATCAAGTAATTATTGTAAGATAAATGATTCTATTGCTGGACACCATTCAGATTCCATCCTAGAATTTTAGGAGAGTTCTAGCAAAAAGCACACTTTTTACAGCACAAGATATTTAAATAATCTGGTAAACTGAAGACAATATTAAAAAATTAGATAACCAAAGGTAAATGAATTTCAGTGTAAAGGCTATGGGATAAATATTTGTATATAAGGGCTAAGGGAAAAAAGGCATCATGGCATTCCTGCTCTGGCCACTATTTGTTGATCTTAAGAGCAAAGCTGTTGGAAAATACAAGTGCTCCCCCTCCAAACCCGAGAGCCTGTATGGCAATGAGAGCACTACCACTGAAGGATGAGTGTGACAAGCAATATGATCTTTATAATTGCTACTTTGTTTTTCCACATTTCAAATTACTCTACATAATACTCAGCCCAGATATTGCAGTCATCAGTCCTTAATATTCCTGCACCAAATCAGAAGAGCTGATTCCAACCCCTCCATCTGAGATCCTTCCTCTATCAAACAAGAGAACCATCACTCTACAAGGTGATATTCTCACACCGCATTCCTAGTAACAGGAATAGCATACTCCACTTTTTGGAACAGTTTTATTCACACTAATTACACAGAAAAATTAATATTAATGATATTTCAAACAAATGGACTGCTTCCAGAGGTAATAAAATATTGAATTATTGTTATCTAATTCAGGGCCATCAAAAGACTTAGAATTGGAAGGGATCCTGCTCTGAAATATTCTAATGCTGTACAGATGAGATCATTTGTAGCAGCAAAGGATTAATTGTGGGGAAACTGTTCTCTATTATTTCACATGCTACAGCTCCCATAATTTCCCGTTTGCCTTCTCATCAATCTATAAAGAAGCAAATGCACTTGCATCACCTCTGAGGTAAGCAGTAATTCAAGATGCTCCCTGAGGTGTAAAATCTGCCCCAGAACTCTCTGGATCAAATTTGTATGCTACTCAGCAGATGAGAAAGCCCATTGCAATGGAAGTTCTTGTAGAGGATACAACTCACCATAAATGAGAACTCGTATCAGCTATTACAAATGAATTTAGAAGCCTGCATCTTAAACCATTAAATGTAATACTATACTTTTGAAGAACACTGCATTCATTTTTTCAACTGAAGAAGGGGGAAAGCAGGTTTTATTCTCTAAGTATTACCTAACATTTTTACAGTTAGAAATCTATTAGCCCAAGAAGCCAAGCTTGTGTATAACCCTATGTTCAAAATACGTGAAACAGAAGAGTCCATTAATTAAATATTAGCATCACTCCAATCAAGAGACATTTTATTAGAGATACACAGAGAAACTGGCACTAAACACAACACTGTTCTTTAGTGCTCCAGAGCACACATTCTTACTTGCAGCCTGTAGATCAACTTGCTGGTGAAATAAGTGGATTGATGATCACAGGATAATTTATTTATTTCAAATTTACTCTACAGGGGGAAGATAAAGTTGCTAACAACAACAGGAAGCCACACCAGGTGCATTTATTAAAAGTTATTTCTATGCAAGAAAAAAATAATTAAAGCCTTTCTCCAAGGAATGATGCCACACTAACTGGTATGGAACTGTCACCAATGAGGTAGAGGTACAAAAAGACATAACAGCCAGACTGTGTTCAAAGACATAGAAGAAGACTAGACATCAAAAAGTGTGATCATGGAGTTCAGGAAAGAGATTAGAAATCCTAGAAATGAGAATAAAATGGAACTTCAAAGGCATTACACTACCTTTTATCCCTAACAAGACGACTTGCCAGAATGGTGGTACAGTAAAAACTGCATTACAGGCATTATTTTTTCCTATGATCATTTTTTGTATCTCATACAGAGATGTTACATGATGAGACAAGCAAACAGGTGGTCAATGGAACACTCTCCTTTTGTCAAGTCTTAAACCATTATCTCAGACAACACAGGATATGAATTCTAGAACTTTTTTCCCTTCTCTTCCTGCTTCAATTCCTCTGTATTATCACCTACCTTATTCTACAAAAAAAAAAAAAAAAAGGAGATGAGAAAAAAAACTACAACATTAAAACTGCAATTGTACTCACAAGCAGGACATACTGACCTCATTGATATTTGCAACAGTATACCAAAGAGCCTTAGCTCAAAGACCTATTTCATACTTTGTATTTAATATAACTTTACTCCTAATTCAAAATTCAGTTGAATAATGAACCACTTGCTATCACTTCTGACAAAAAATCCAGCACATTCCATCTATTCAAGGCATGTCAAAGGTACTCACTGGGGTTTTTTTACCTCTCCCAACTGTCTTTTACTGAAGTAACCTTGATCAGCTCCACAATTCATCTGTTACTTTGACCCTCTCTTAAATATTCTCAGTTGTATTGGAAACACAAGTTCAGTCCTAGATACTGAATTTTATCTATTAAGAGAAAGAAGTCTAGGCCACTTGTATGCTGAAACTTGGAGCAAAAAAAGCCTTTATAGAAAAGTGTACCTTAGAATAGCACTCTGCCATTTCTACTGCCAAAAACCTTAATAAAACATGATACTTTTTAGAGAGGATTAGAGGATTTTTTTTTCCTTTGATACATACAGCCTGTAGAAATCCTGAGTGCTATCCATTTTCAGTAAGAATTAGGTATCTGGATATGATAATGGGAATAACCATTCCATTTTCATCCTTTCATGATAACAAATATTTATCAACAACCAAAATCTAAAAAAACTCAAGCACATTTTTTATTATTGATTACTTTAAAGATAATGGCTGTCCCTTCCAAACCCCACATACTTTCTGTGGATACACGTTTATATATAAAAAGCTTGTTAGTTGTAGTAAAATGTAAACATGTATTGGGATTAGCCCTATTCCTTTCCATCTCTCACAGTTCACCAAATCACAGAAGCTGCCAGCATGTTACAGTGTAATCTGTGCTGATTACTTGCATGCAGGTATTTCTCAGACAAAGATGGAGTGGGATACCCACATAATCCACTGGTCAAAAAATTCCTTTGGAAAGGGTAATAGGAGATGTTGTAATCACTGTATGGCTCTGCTGGTTCTCTTTAGTTTCTAAGAGAAGGAAAAATAACCCTCAAGGATAAGTGTTTGGAGGGGCCCATCAAGCTCATGATGCTTTCCTGTCTATGAATTGAAACTGCTATACTTCTTTAGATATTTCTCCTCTTTATTTCTTTCTTATATGTATCTTACTTTCACCCTTCCAGTGCTGTCCCAGGGGAGTGGGTGTGTGGGGCTCAGATGCCAGCTGGGCTTAAGCCACAAGCAAGATAATTGCCAATTAAATAATCAATGCTTATTTCTAAGTAACTGCTCTGTGATTACCCTGCATTGTGTTTAGTAAAAGCAGTATTAGAAAGGAAGCAAAAAGAAATTATATTTGTATTGTCCTAAACTTCAATTAGTAAATAGCAATTTTCTTGCTTTAAGAAGTATGCTTCGTTTTCTTCCAGTGCCACAGGAGGCTTAATCAAGTTGGACCATAGAAACAAATTCCAGGAATGATGACATGCAAAATATCCTGACCTGCTTGGAGAGTAATACTGTTTACCTGCCAAGTGAAAGCTTTCAGCCAGCTGGATCATTTATTTTTAACTATCACTAAATGAAAGAGAATATGGCTCCAGGCACTTCAGAAAACAAAGGAAATTAAACATTTAATTGCCTTTGGTATCAAATTGACTTCACATTATTATTTTGTTTTATAGAATTATCACCTTTTTCCCTAATAATATCTAGAATGGAAATGCTAGAGTCTTTGTAAGTTCAGGGCAAAGAGTTCAGTAATTTCTTTCTTGGGTAGCCTGACAAGACACTAGAGACCTGGTGCTCTTTAGCTAAATGTGTAAGTCTAACCAAGAATTTCAGAATAAATCCTAATAATCAAGCATCTCTACTCAAACTTATTGTGCAACTTCGTTTGTATACTCTTCTCTAAATCCTCTTTTCAAAGTTTCTTCAAAATGAAACTGTGCTGAAAGTTATCCCAACAGCAAAAGACTGATAACCACACACCTATCTACAAAAGGAAGTATGCTCACAATTTTATTGTATTAAATGCAATTGTATGAGACAAAGTAACAGAAGGCTGTTATTACTGATGCAGATACATTTTTCTGTCCTGAAGCCTGATTCAATGCAAGCATCTGATAAAACCATTCAATACATAAATATATGCACTGTAGCCAGTTATAAATAATACCTAAATGTAGCATACTTCCACCAGCCAGAATTCAAATTTCATTTCAGCAGAAATAATGCAAGAATTTGCAATAGCTTCAGCTAATTAGACTTTTCAGCACATTGATGTTTTTCCTGGCTCCTACTCTGGAAAGCAGTAAAATCAAAATTTTCATGACACACAAAAGAAATGTCAAAATGTGCTTACTTAAAAGTTACAGGAAAAGAAAGCACTTTTAGACTTCTGATTTTAAACCTTACAACCTTTTTGACAGTCTTCATCCCTCTGAACTTGATTGTATTTTCTTAATTCAAACTTATATGGTAAAATGGAACCACTTCTGGTACTTTACAGCTGGTGCCTTAGATTTTGAGTGCTTTCCAAAGTAAATAGCACCCATTTAAAGGAAGCTTTGTCTATAAAGGTCAGAATAGTCCGGATCAGATGGTACACCTCAACATTTTTGTCTTCCCTAATAAAATGTTGCCTTTACTAAACACAAATGCATTGTCTCCTAAAATATCCAGTGATGAATCTACGTGGCACTTTTGACATTATGCCTGTATTCGATAGCTGTAGCTCCTGATGAGAGATCAAAATTTTTCAGTGTTCAAACAGCTTTTGTGAAGCGAGTTACCACCACCAGTCTGTGAACAAGAGTTATCTGCCCTAGGTTTGCCAACAATTAACCTAGGTTCCCTGTAGGCATGGTTCCAGATGGAGGTGTCCTTCTGGCACGTTTTCCCCTGATTTAGAGACAGATCCCCAGTTGAGAGAACCAGGATGTAAGAATGTCTGGAACAGACTGATGCATTTGCCTAGATGATGTCACTTTTCATTGATGATGATGGTTATTTAGGACTGTGATCACTCTGCTCTTATTAAAGGAAGGGTTTGGAATACAAAGCAGGTCCACACAGGTAATTCATCTTTTAAATTTACAGGGAGAGATGGAGTTTAAATGCAGTTCAAACACAAGCTGAGTGCTGTATTTTATAGAAAACATTGTAACTGTATGACTTAGTGACTGTCTTACAAATAAAAAAAAAAAAATGAAAAAAAAGGGGAAAAAAAAACCCAAAACCTTCCTAAATGATGGTCTTGGTTTCTTACCTGGAAAGTAACAGTTTAAATAACTGGAACAACTGAAATACCAGTAACTTCTGATGAACTGGGAAAGCACAGACCCAACTCGTTGTTAGGTGGTCATAGGAACCAGCACACAAGCCATCACAAAGTTTTATCCCTGGCTACAGAAGTATTTAGTCTCCCGATAGAGATCAAAAACACAAGAGCCCAAAAAAATAAATCAAGGATCAAAGCAGAAGTCTCAGCTGTTCTCAAAAATTCGTCCAGATGCAATATAAGAAATTAAATCATTATTATAAAGTTGAGGGCTTTTGTTTTCTATTTTATTGTGTCCATCAGCACAGCAGTTACACAGTGGAATGTGTGCATGTATTAAAAAAAGCACATATAATGAAAATCTTTTAAGTACATAGAAATTCAGACCTCCTTAGATAACAAATGAAAGACATCTTGTAACTCCTAAGGGGTTTTCCATAATGGCCTCATTTTTACACCCATTAAAACATACATATCAAGAAATGGCATTTTAGTCTATTCAATACAGAACCTTTAACTTCACTTTTTTTGGCAGATACTCTTAACAAAAGAGATGAGCTACTGCTTTCTATAAAAATTATCTCTGACCTAAAGGTACTACAGAACACCTACAATAATACTACAATGCAAGCTTCTTATGTTCAAAAACCTAAAGTTCAATCATTGCTTTCAGCACAGAATCAAGTCATAAAGAAAAACTGTATTGAAAACAATATGAAGAACACAGATCATTGATGGGTATGAAGTTTTACCCAACAATAAGGTTTTGTGCCCTTATTCAAACACAAGATTTCACAGAACTTAGTTACATAGGAAATTCATAGAGTTATAGTGGTACCAATCCTACTAACCCTTTTTAACAGGTATTTTGCACATGTTTCAAAGATTATTTCTATTCCAATTCAGAGTGAAGTTTTCTTCATCACGCTAAGCACTGAAGGAACTTAAAGATCGCTTTGCACATTGGGATATTCACCTGCAGCTACAATGTTAATCTTAAGTGAAGCTCTTTTAATATTATTTCAGTAAAAGTTACACAAGTACAATATCTTTCATATATGAAACTGGAAAGCACATATTGAACAAGTTATCTTACTCATGCATAAAAGTAATGTGGGTGTTTCACAAATTACTGTGATACAGATCATAAAATTAAGATAGAACAAGAAAAATCATTATGCTGATGACATTATTTAATATGTGTCTAATCTGCTATTTCAATACATTTGCAATTTCTAAAACACAAAGGGCTAAAGTCTATAGAATAACTCAAGACTAAAGTCCCTTTTCTGTGGAGCTTTCTAGGAGTCTAAAGTCTCTTTTCTGTGGGGCTGTAGAGAATTCCTTTCTTTTGTGGAAAATGTCCTGAAGACTTCACCGAAGATTCTTATTTTCAGACACAGAGACCTCAGAAATTTACACAGAAATCCATAGTGCTTTCATTTCTCACTAGTCAATCAGTTTGCATCAAGTACTAAACTACTATTTTTTTTCTAATTTTTTTTTTTAATTCCAAGTAGGAAGTGACAAAATACTTTACCAATAAATATACTCTGGAATTCAGGTAATTCCTACATGCAAACCTTAAAGGTAGCATTCACAACCATTTTCTACCCATTGCTAGGGTAAAATAATTGGAGGTTGCCAGAAACAGCAGGGAAATCTGAGTAAATCTATCCACTTTCCAATACATAAAAGCCATATAGGCCTTCTAAACTCCTTTACTTCCCCAACACGTAGGGAAGGTATTAGTGTGGGATACATGGACATTCGATAAATTCTTCACCTAGAAGTCTGTTCCCTCTTGCAAAAATAATATTTATACCAGCTTTTGAGGGTATTTCAGGCCTATTTTAGGCCTTCCCAACTGCCAAAAAGCACAAAGAAGAAAGCGCAAAAAATCCCATCATCAGAGGTTATAATACAGTAAACACTATGTTCAGACCTAAAGGTTGTTCCTCTGAATGAATCAAACATAAATTTGGAGTTTTCCCCAACCCTTGCAAAAAGAATTTTTTTATTTTTTTTTTACAATACACTTACCTTGCATGCCTCATGGTTTTATTATAGAAAACAAGTGCACAGTAACATATGGTACATCTGGTTCATATTTTGTCTTTCTGCTGTCGTGCTGTTTCTCTCTACATTCAGTAACACACTTCTCTTGGCTCATAGAAATTATTTTTAAGCTGCATATGAAACACAGCCCACCTCTACTGTCACTCCAGGGACATGATATTCCTCCCTCCTTCCCTTCTCATACAAATGCACAGTGGAATGTAAAGATAGCAAAACCAAAACTGAGACAAGAGAAACCAGGAATCATTATCAAACACTTTACATTCTTTCACTTACAGAAGTTTGGTTTTGCAAACACTCCTACACTGTAATTCACAGAGGAAGTGGTGGCAATGGAAAGGAGATGGCACCAGCAGAAACAATAGTTAAAACTCATCTAAGCAAACCCTAATACTCATTCAAATCTTTACAATGACATATTCTCCACCTGAATGGGCAACCTCAGGCACAACAGCCATGTGGAAACATTTGTGAAGCAAAAAGCAGGACAAGAGCTGGGAGAAAGCTCTGAGAAAAGAATGGTGAGGAACTGAAACCAGGAACATGGCACGAGCCAGCAAAAGGCACAAGAGGGGGAAATAGAGGATGAAAAGAGGTATTATCTGTAGGGTGAACTTTCAGACTGAAGCTCTCTGAGAAATAATAAATCTGGCAGCAAAGAGCATCTAATCTGTAGAAAAACTGGACCCAGAAAGGGGCAATAAAAGCACAACAGTGGAGGTGAGATGGGAGGAGTGAATAGGCAAACAGTGAAGGTAAGTTTGAGCACAACATTATGGGGAGAATTTTTTACACCTGCATACATACAGTAAGTCTCTCAAAAGAGGATATGGGGAAAATACAGAGAGAACCCAAAAGGTAACAATCTTTTGTGAATCTGATACTGAAGTTGATGAGTTGGTGGTGTTGGCATTGCATCAAAAATGCAGCAATAAATATAACCAAAAAAAACTTAATTTGTCAAAAATTTGCCTCCAGTCTGTCCAAGAAAATCTAAATACTTCTTAGCAGCTGTCTATTCCTATGGGCTTTATGTCACACTTCACAATTGGATACTGATTGGCAAACCTGAATGCCATTTTGTCAAATAAATAAACATTCAAAAATAATACGGCATTGCTGCTGAAATGCCAATTTTAATTGCAGGACTTCAAGCCTCCCCATTTCTTTGTGAAGCAGATGGTAGTTTTGCTGGAAAGCAAAGGACTGGAGGTAGTTGGATTTGGCACACTGAAAATTGGCACCAGAAGTTGAAAAGGTTCCATTTTAATTTTGTCACAGGGAAAGATGAATCTATGAATTAGGTCATAAATGGTGAAGTAGAAGCTAAAGGAGTTCTTAATTCTCCAGACACTTCACCATTAAAGAGTCTGAATAGTTTCCTCTTATTACACATTTTACAGTAGGCTGTAAATACCATAAATTAATAAATGATTCCAGCTCTAACCTGAGGGCCTCCTACTGTTTCTTCCCTGTTCTTTGTGCATAACCAGAAAATAACTGCACTTTAAGAAAAAGTTGGCATGTGTATATTAAAGAAAAAACAAGTAAATTATTCTCATCAAGAAAGGTGTTGCAGGCACATATTGAGCAAATACAGCATTATTTACAGGAGGAAAAGGGTTTTTAGACATTCATTGATCCAACTGATAACACTGATATGAAATCTATCATATTTCAATAGAACATATGGCTTTCAGTAGATTCTTTTATGAATTGGACTGTTGACAAAAATAAGCTTTTCAGATATGCCATTGGCACTACACTAAACTGAAATATTATTATATTCCCACATACCAACATAACAATATCAATATGCCTCCTAGCTGTATGGGAAGTTCTTTATACATAAAGAATCAATATGTATTTATAAATACCTAATCAGAAAATACAAAGTCCTATGATTTTTTTTCTATAGGATGATCCAGGATCCCAGCAGAAAGGGTTCAGCAGAATTTTAGAAGAAAGCTCTAGAAACAAAAACTCAAAATTTGGATTTTTACTGATTATAATTCAGAAAGTTTTATTTTTCACTCATAAAAGGGGAGCTAGGTTATACTTTCTCAGTATTTTAAGAGCAAGTAAACAGGGCATTACTAATATACAACATACAATGAATTACCAACTTTCTTCCTCCCGGTTACTTCACAGTCATGAAAATATAGCAGTGTAAGGCAATAGAGCAACTATTGCATCACTTTTTCAAAACTTGTTTTACTTTAGAATGGGATTTTGCAAGACCTTAAAGGAATTTCACAGCATGAATTCAATAGCTAAATTTAGCGAGATCTGCTCCCAATTTCCCCAGGCATTTTTCACAACCTCCCTTCAAAGCATTAAATACAAGCTTGCACAAACTAATTCTAAAAAGAACATTCTTCTCTATCTCAAGAAAAGATATATGAAAATATGCTGCTTATCTCAAAAGTGGCATTGTTTGGGTAACATTTGCTCCAATTCAAGGAAGGAAAAAAACAGGGCCTTCATACATCCCTGCTTCCTTCATGTATCAAGACTATGTTCCCATTCCAGATGAACTCAGAAGTTACCCTCCTATCTGCTATTAGATGTGGGTTTTTTCTTTATTAAAGTACAAGCAGCAGCAGTTACCAAAGAGATATAGAAACTACCAAACATCACATTCACAATGTTTCAATTCTCTCTAATTTTTATCACCACGTATTTTTAGTTCTGCCAATATTTTTATACCATAGCTCTCATCTTCTACCATACAAACATTCAGTGCTGACAGACAAGTTATTCCTTACCCATATATGTATTTATGCCACCAACTTCAGTGCACAGTAAGGAGGATATAAACAGTCTCAGGGCAGAGTAAATTCAATTATAGGCATGCCACTAAAATATAGCACAGAATACCTAATGAACCTCTTTCATTTCTCAATTAATTTTTCAAAGTAAACATTTCTGCAATCATGTTATGAACATTTTTAAATTAAGACAACCTTAAAATGATCACTTAATACTTTTTTTTTCTTTTTTTAATTTCAGATGGGTCATATCCCATGAATTGGCAAAAAAAATGGCAAATTTTTTTGGTAAGCTACTGCCTTCTTTTTGCCATGCCTCCACAATACCCAGAGTATCTCAAAACAAAGCAGGGAAATCCAGTCCTTCCAGTGAAACCACCTTCACAAATGACACAAGCCCTGAGCTGGCATTCAGCTGCTGGTACAGAGGCAGCCTGGACACACTCCAGGGGCTCAGGGATGGCAGCAGCTGCCAGCTCTGGGCCCTCACCCTCCACCAGAGCCTTGGCCACCGCAGCGTCTCAGCAACCAGAGGCACCAGCCACAGCAGCCAAGCACCCACATGCTGCACAGCACAGCAGAGCTGGCAGCTGGGACATCATAAATGTTCAGGTGATGAAATTTCTTAGCAGTAGACATGACCTCACCCAAGAGAAACTAGTTGAGACCAAGTGATTTGACCCATCAAATACACACTTCTTTCTCCACCTAATGAAACATTCAAGTGGACATTTTAGTATTACTCTAATATGTTGGAAGCAATCAGTATTGTACATGTTAAAAAATAAATCAAACAGAATATTTTGTAAAAAGAAAGTTAAATTATTATGTGAGATATAAAGCTAAATTTGAGAAACATTTCCTATTTCATATTACAGAAGGAATTACTCTAGGGATTAATTTATGTTCTTATTCACAACCATTTTTCTAATACAGTCATTAAATTCTTTTTTATGAATCACTGTTCTCATTTGGGTTAAAGCAATTAAGTTCTCAAGACAGAACAGTAGGTGTGCTGGTGCTAATTAATATTCCCCTGAGGTGAGCCTAGAGTTTGCCTGTGTCTTCAGTACACCTGAGGTTGGCATTAATCAAGATAGTTCTTTCTTGGCATCTCTCTGAAGGAACAAACTGGGCATTTAGGATCAAACTTCTTTCCATCAGCACAAGCCCTCCACAGACTCTCCCTGCTCTAGTCCTCAGATCTGGTGCTTCATACCTTCACTTGTAACCAGAAACTGCAGTGCTTCCCACCTAATCCACCTTAAGGAGTCAATAAAACATGATTTTAGCAATTTTAGCTGACTACTGATTTGGTAAAGTCTGATAACACAGGAAAAAAAAACAGCCAGTACATGTGGCACTAAGATCTAAGGAAAACGTTTCTGAGTTCACACCAAATGCCTGAAGAGCAGTTCTGGCTGTTTCTGTATGTCAGCTATATTTTTCCTCCCTTCTCATGCCTTATTTTATCCTTATTATCCCACTGCTCCACTGACAAAACATTACCAAACCATCCCACCCCCCCCACCCAAACAAATATACTTGTTTGAATACTTTATTCAGCCTCTGCCATGATGCAGCCCAACAAATTCCTCTTTTTTATTCTCCACACAAGTGTTTGGTGGGGTTTCATAAAAAAAATTCTGATTGTGCTTCAAAAAGAGTTCTATGTTTTCTAGTTATGTTATTGATGGATGTACTGTATGTAAATATAGACAATTTATGTTTCTCCTGTCATTTTAAATTTGTTATGTTAGTTTATTCTTATTGTGTGTAAAGCTCTATTCCTTATGCAGTTAGGAAGGTGTACTAACAAAGTCTCTAATCCTTTTCTGTTATATTAACAACCAGAAAATACTAAAATGTTATGATTTTTAAATCTTAAGATTTTGCTTTAGTTCATTATTTCCAAGTTCTCAGAAAAAATATTCAGCTTTTAAAAACACTACTAAGCATTCTTGCACAAAATTTGAAAATCTTGGAAGTTTCAATGACAGAAGCTCTTCCATCTCATAGCAGTTTATGGAATAAAAGAGATATGCCACACAAGGTGAGGAAAACCAAACAAACAAAAAACCCAAGCCCCTGAGATAGCTAGTTTCCCAGTATAGAAGCAGCAGTCATTGCAAGTACTTTTGTGTGTCAAGATATTTTTAGTCTCACAAAGAAAGATGCTGGAATTGCCAAAGGCTGCCAACCATCTAATGGAAGCAAAGAACATACAGATACCTGAGTCAATGTAAAACTGGATTTCATTAAATGGACTTCTGTAAAGTGCTTCCATATTTGGTACTCTGAGAAGTGTCAGAAGGAATATCTTATTACATTGGTCCACTTCACTGCAAATAACGTCACTCATTCTTTAACATATTCATGTTTCAGCTTAAGGGGCTCACCATGAAAAGTCAGAGATGCTGCAGGGGCTGTGAAAAGGCATCCAACGTACTAGACACACAACGTGCTAGGTGCCAGCACCTATTCCAGACATTTCTGCATTTTATTAATAATAATTTCATTATCAAGGGAAAAGCTACTTTAGTTAGTCAAGGTATACCAAGAGCATAACAGAGAACAGAGTTAGACTCAACTTTGAATACTGCTCTGCAGATTGCAGAGTGTCAATTAGAAGAAGAAGAGGGGAAGAAAAAAAAAAAAGGCAAATAAAATTATAAAATTCACAATAAGGAATCAGATACACCAAAAAGAAAGCATATTTCCTATATCCCTTTAGGGATAATCACTGTTCTGATACTCTACTTATATGAAACCTCCTAGTTTATATTTTAGTCATCAATGACTATAAAGAGATAAATTTCAATACAGGATAATATTAGCAAAAGATAAATGAGAATATTTATTTAGTAAAATTTATAGTGGTCTTGAAGGTCAGATTTGGGTTCAGTTTTGGTAACATTTAATCATGAAATCCCTTACAGCACAGCAAGAAACCATGCAACTAAAACAGTGAGCTGATGGAAAGCTGATGTGATATTTCACACCAGAAAAATCAAAGCCTCAGTCACTAAAATATAAAAATAGTTTTTCATGATTGACAAAGGCAAATTAAGTTATTTGATGGCAGAGATGCACATTCAAAAGCAATGCAGGAATGAAACTCACATGCTTAGATGCTATGAAACCTTTGTCAATAGGTTTCTGAACACCAAGTTTTACTCTAGATCCAAGAGGCTAAATCCAAAAAAGAACATTTATCCAGTGAGTATTTCCAGATGCCCTGACAAGACAGAGCATGAACTCCTTTAGCTGCTGTACAGGGATTTTTGTTTCTGAAATTAAACCTCCACAATTTACTTCTCAAATACAAACACTTCTAAAGCACTTGTTCCTTAAATACTTGGTAGGGCACAGCTAAATTATTTTAAAGATTCCATACAAAGAACTGAACACTCCACTTTTAACAGGAAACATTGCTAAGGCCTCTTGGTTTGCTGTGTTATTCAGGTTTTGCCCAGCTTAAAGGAAATTGTAAACTAAAACAGAATAGCACTACCAAAATCATGAGACTGTGTTCAGACCCACTTATTTCATTACTTAGATACTGGATAGTTAGATAAAAAGATAAACTACTGAAGCAAAAGAATCCACAAGAAAAACATCAGGAAATGGAAAGGCATTAAGAAAAAAAGCTGTATCATTGCAACAACAGAGACATATCAGAAGAGTTACTTCATATACAAGAATTATCCATTTAAAATATAAAGTTTAACAGTGTAGCTGTGCACAGGCAGAATTTAAAAATACCAGTACAGCAAACGTGCATATGTATATTATTCTTTCTAGCATTTATCACAACTTGGTCTGTTTTCCTTCAGGTTCCTACCTGGCAGCCTGGTAAACGGAACTGTGAAGTGCAGAAGTGTGCACAGTTCCCTATCCTGGCACACTATGAAAAGTGCTACTACATTTGTTGACCATTACTATGCAAATCATCAAAGCTACTGCTGGGTTCTCCTGAATTCCTGCCTTTCCTTTTTCAGCTGTTTTACATGTGTTCCTAGAAGATAAGCAAACATTTCAGTTTAATTTCTTGAAACACAAAAAAATATTAATATCTTACTTGAGATAAAGCTTCATCTATATTTGATATTACAGGAAATCTCCTCTCTGAAACAACCTGAAGTTGTAATTTATTCCATGTTTTACCTACAGAGTAGTGGGAGTTGTGACACATATTCGTCCAAAACCAATCAACTTCTGGCTAACACTAAACAGAAAAGCAAAAGGAAGTGACTATAAAACAACTTATTAGTTAAGTTAACCATTCTAAATTATGAAGTTCTCTTTAATTGTATGGTCTGCACTGGTTTTAGGTATCTAACAGTTGCAAAGGTATTGATCTGAAGTTCATTGCTTGCCTCTGCAGGTGACATGAGAATATTCACCTCCCCTATTCTCCTAGCTGTAGGAAATGCAATTCACGCCCAAAACCAGAATCACTTCTTGTCTTAAAAAGAAACTACTTCTTTACCAGTTTTCTTTGAGTTTTCTTGCTTTGCAGCTAAACCATTAGGTTTCACAGTTTCAGAATCATTTTATAATAGAAAAAAATCATCTGATCATTCTGTTCATGCAGTGAACAACTGCACTTCTAATGCTTTAAAGAAAGGAACATTTTAAGCCATGGTTATTTTATGTAACAGTTCTCTTATGGACTGTTGGTGGGGGGGGTCTTGCTTTTTTATTGGTTTTAAGAGTGGCTTATTCTCCCCAGAATTTGCACCAAATTTTTTTCTTCATCTACAGCTTATGAACTGCAACTTTTAAGTTTTTTCATCCAAAAAGATGATGTCTGATTGACTACTTGAATCATCTATGTACATCTGGAAATTCACACCATAAGCAGCAAGTTCAACAGCTTGAACTGATACTATCTAATTTCCCTTATTCATTTATTAGAGAAAAGTAAATTCACTCAGAAGAACTTGTTGCAGACTATCAGGATGTTCCTCTTTCCTGAACCGTGAAGAGAGCAGGATGAACCCATTTTATAATGGTCATTATAAAAGTTTAGAAATATCTACAAATTCCACCATTGTGTCCACATCCATGTTCCCAAAGGACAGCTTGTTTCAGTTAAACTGCTGGTCCTGCAGCACAGCAGCACTTCACTCCATGTCCTTACTCACAGGCAGACAATATGGCAAAAAGGAAGGACAAACCCTGGGGATTGTCCAGGAAACATTCCTTTTTCTCCTGCCTCCTCCATCTAAGCTTTTTATCCTCTCAGATGTGGGTGATCGCTGCTACAGTTATTCTCTTGCACAGTGAAACCAGAAGGGAGCACTGCTTTTAATGACCACATGATTCAAAGCATTGATGAAGAGGAAAGAGTTACTTTTGAATTTGGGAAAAGGAGGTGAGTAACCACGCTCTGTCCTACAGAATTACTGCCTCAAGATACAGCAGACTTTAAATTTAGGAGTCAAAGGAAATGCATAGTCAAAGCTGAATAGCACAACAGAGGAGACAGGGATAATAATGTGTAAGATATGTAAATGGTATAAATAAGGAGTTTATACAAATTGACTCACTCGTCTTAATCACACATAATCCTGCCAGTAGCCTTTTGTGAGCTGAATTAAAAACAAAAAACAGCAGCTAGCTTCATTATGTGGTTTCCTGAATTTTCTACCATCTGGCAAAAATGAGTTAATAAAACAAAAGGAAATTCATAGCAAAATAGATTTACTATAGTTTTTGCAGTAAAAACTGTTTGTTTCTGCACATTTCAGAATTCCTCATCTGTTAAGATTATTATTAAAAACAGATTATTACTTTATTCTAGAAAAAAAAAGTATGACAAAAAAAGTCTTAAAGGCTGAAATTTGAAATTTGTTGTAGACGCTATTAAGCCAGGATTAGAGGGGAAAAAAAAAAAAACCCACACAAAAACAAACCACACCACCACATATTTCCACAGTAGTAGGGAAAGATTGATCTTAATTAAGACACTGAAAAAAAAAACAAAACAACTCTTCAGCTAACAAAGATAGAATTAAAATAATATATTTATGGGCATCTGAAAATAAAGTGTCCAGGGAAGCATTAAACACTGTTAGAGCTAAAGTGCACTACTGACCTGCCAAAGAGAGTGTAACTCAATGGCAAATTGCATTGTTCACTGCAGTCACAATATCATCAGTATGTAACATTCTCATGAAGCACCTATGCAAGTGTAAAACACCTGAAGTACCCTAAGGATGACACTGATAACTTAAGAAAAACATGAGCACTTGCATGTTGGCACATAAATAAACTGATTTTGCAAGTGCTCCGTGTCTCTTCCTGCTAAAATCCAAAGTTCTGCAGAAAAAAATGAGCTGGCAAAGGTCAGAAGGCATTAAATCACATACATTTGTCAAAGCACAAACTTTCAGGTTGGGTATTAAAACACAGTCAACAAAGAGTAGAACTTCAGATAAAAGAAATATAATTGAAACACTCTTTTTAAGAAATTCTACAAGCTGAATAACCCATTCCTAATGGATGTTCATATGGTGAAAGAATGCCCTGAGAGCTATTAAGGGTAAACCCTTCTCAGAATAGAATGATAGAAGTTTCACACACAATGTGACTTGTTTTAAAAATGCATATAATACAATGCTCAGTTTCACAAATTTTCAATTATCTAAAACCTACAAAAGGACTGAAAAGTTACCCTGAAATAATCCAGCCAGCTGGATAGTAATGTCAGTCTCTAGAACTGGCAGATATGTGCAGCAAATGCAGAGAAAGAAGAGTGATGGGGAGAAAGATGAGGGGAAAGGCACCTGCACAAAATAATTGTAAAAGTTAGGACCAATTTGGTGTGAGGCAAAGGTGTCTTCTTATATGCAAACTACTTCTCTACTTTTTTGAGTGGGTTTTAATTAAGATGTGTTAAAATACCTGAAATAATAATGTAACACTGTGCCACAACATTTGCCATAAAATATTTTAGTTAATAAATATTAACTATTTTTAATATATTTTATCCCCAAGTTATCCTTGAATTAAGCTCTTGGAATACCAAATAAAGAGTAGATTCTACCTCACATATTTGGAAACAATTCAACTGGACACAACTGGGAAATGAACACCTAGAAAAGCTTGGGAACAGAATTTAGTTTTATATACAGTTTCCAACTGGATCATTACCCCTTTCTTCTGAGACCACTGTGACATGAAAAAAAGGAGACCCTCTAGTTGAAACAAGCATGAAAAATATATTCCTAAATGTTCTTGTAAATTTGCATAATCTTTCCTCCAATATTTGATTCTATGTTTAGCCATCAATGAACCACTTCTCTACATGGTGAGGCAATGCTTTATCCTGAAAAAGATAATGTTCTCACCCTATTTCACACAAAATCCCTGGTACCTTTAATTCACGTTTTATTGTTACATCTATATACGTCTTTAAAAAAAAAAAAAAGATCTCTTCCCTAAAATGTTACTTAGAAATATTTTTTCTTGGACTTTGCCTGACTGGCACTGCTTGTTAATTCTGCAGTCCTGAAGCCAGGACAGTGCAGTGTATTCAGGTGGAAAAGGCTATCACGAATGTTCTTATCTAATTGCTCAAATTCTTGGTCTGACAGTCCTCCCTCTTCCAGGGATGAGCTGCCTGAAGAGGATGAAGAATGCCTGGTTTGGCTTCTTAAGCAACTTGTGTGTTTTCTGCTCCTTAGCTCTATCCTCCCTTCCTTTACTGCACCAGGGAATTTGAAGACAAAAATATCTCTCAAGTGTAAGGAAAGTACCAGATCATTCATATGCAATTATGCAGCTCACTCATCCCCATATTTCAACCAACTAAGAATGTACAAGTTGTATGTTTTAAATAGAAAAATAAATATGCTAAAAATAAATATACTGAAATAGCAACAATATAAAACTAAAATTTTATCTACCAGGGGGTGATGTAGGAAACAGTGGTTGTTAACCAGTGATGAAAAATCATGCCAAATCTCTCTTGCTAGCAAAACTTACACCAGCATACAACCCAATGTTCTTCTGAAAACATTTTTTTTAGGAAGAACTTCAGATTTCCAGAGTATTGTAATATCATTCCAGTGGCATATTGCAATTTTATTACAGTATTAATTATCAGAAATATTAAAGGTTGTGGGTTTTTTTGGATTTTTCAAAATATCTATTACGACAGGTAAGACAATATAGTATGTACCTAAATGTATTCATGTTAACATCAAACTCACTATAAACCTCAATATTTTTTTAATAGGTAGCACCATACTCCATAGCCTAGAGAGCTGTGCTGACAAGAAGGTACATTTTCAGAATGATGTGGAAAAAATTTTGGCTTCCAAATAAAGGGAAATTGGAAATTTTGATTTCCCTCAAGATACAGCTGAGTTTCTGTTACTCAGTAAGAAATTTAGTGACCACTGAATGCAAAAGCCTGATTGTCGCACCTATGTATGATTTTTTAATGTACACATGTGAATAACAGAACAACAGGCTTTTATTACAGACATATTGATTGCAAACAGTGATTTTTCAAGTTCGGACTGAAACATTTTATTTATGCTTTGGTGTATCATGATTTAAATATAACCCACTAGTTCACTTCCACCTTCTAGAGTACCCAGAGGGAACATTATACCACAATATTTGGGCAATTCTTCACTGAATTAGTTAAGACCTTTATGCTTTACCAGTAACCAGGTACCTGGAAGTTAATATCACACACAAGAAAACGTTCACACTAACAGGACTACTCTTTCAGCCTTTCTACCTACAAATTCCAAAAGCCCAATTACACTGTTTAAATCAAAATAAATAGAAAATATCTAATTTTCAAAGCACAGCTCCCTGCCTCTTCCTGTGATTCTCTCAATTTAAATGTAGGTTTTTGCAGTGAGCCTCATACTGTATACAATTAATGCTGTAGTCAATTAAATGGAAACTTGAGTGAGTTCAAAAAGCAGACCTTGTTTTAGGGTTTGCTGCTCCTCTGAAACTGCACCCCAACATACTATGTAGTACTATATACTACTTTGCCTGTAGGTTCTGCTGACCTTTGCTTTTCTCCTATAGAAATGTCATGTGATGAGACCCCCACCTTCTCATTCAATTATAGATGAGATTGGAATACAGACCTTACAAGACCTTAGCATTCTCTGAGTCTCTAACACTGAAATACTCACATTGATTTGCCTCAGGACTTTCCTTTTGGCAAACCCATCATTTACTCCTTTTCCTTCAGGGTACAAAGAGTACTTCACATGAAATCTACTGCCCTCTTTTAATATGTTTTGTTAGCTTTTTTATCATCTTCGAACACGAAGAGCAAGAGCAATAACTATCCTGTGGCAGATGCTTAAGGAAATTCAAAAAGTAAATATTTTCCCCATCTCACAGGCCAAATATTCTAAAATTAGTAGATTCAAAAGACTTGTTTGCTCCTGCCACAAGCAATTCAAATTGAACCAAAGTTATCCTTTATAAAATATGTCAAGGGTTCTTGAATCCTGGTTTCGTTACTAACGCAGCCAACAGATATTCCAGCAATAAATTCAAGAAACAAATATTATCTTGCAGCTGACAGCTTTAACAAGTGACTTGCTAGCACCAGCCAATACACAGTTCCATAGTCAGGAATGCCAGACACCTGCAACAGAGCAAATGACAAACAGTCTAAATCTGACTCTGCATAACATCAACCAAGCATAACTCCCAGACATGCGAAAACTCAGAAGAAAATTGAATCAATGACCAACAGGTTAAGTCACCAACACAACACTGCCCTTACCCTGACAATAATCTGAAATGAATCTTATGAATTCAGGAGCATAACAGAAAAGAGAAAGGTTAGGAAATGTCATGCAAGTTTATCTTTAAATTCTACACATATATAAAATAGACAAATATAATGCTTAGCAGCACAGTTAAAGGGGTTGTGTTTCTCAGAACCAGCCCAGAGGAGGAGTTCTATACTGCAGGCTAACTGAATACGGCATTGTCAATTGCCTGTTAGATGGTTTGGGGACAACTGCCAGAAAATACAAGATGAAAGGACCAAATGAAAGGAAAACATCTGAAATTTTACTAATAAAGACTAAAAATGTAAAATGAGAAAGAAATTATTCTTTTTTTCAGTGCTTTCTTCCTTTGCTCTCTTCCACTCTAGATGATAGAAAATTCTGAAAAGTCATTTCCAGCATTTTTTCAGATTAAGTCTAAGACTTCAAGGAAGGAAAACAGTTTAGAGAACCTAACAAATAAAAATAAACTTTAAAAAATACTCTGTAACTACTAGCTCCATCACAATCAGTGGGAAAGAAATTCACCAAGGGTAATGTTTGATGTATTATCTATGATACCTGTGAGAAACTGTATTATTGATGAGATTAAAGGTTTAATTAACATCCCCAGGAGATTTCATTTATGTTTTGTAAAACTTGCTTTCCAAACAAATTCCTGCATTATGAAACCATTTACGATCAGTGAGACGTATCCAACACCACCCAATTCTAACAAAATTCAAAATGGTTTATATACAATTACCTCTCTCCTAATTTCCTTAAGTCATTCTGACAGCACAAAGTGCCTATCAGGATAGAATTGAAGCTGGAGTTCCCTAACTTAAGATAAGAGGAGGTAAAAAGCAGCAGGTGTGGCTTAGTAGTAGGTGCTGAAGGAACACCTTCAAGCAGGGCTACAAGCATAAAGCAAGGGTATCTTAAAGGTAGTTTTGTCCCAGCTAATATTCTGCTAGGTCTACGTTTTTTCTGAGACGGGAATCAGAATCCTGGCTTCTATTAAAGGGCTTTACCCACACAGCAACGCAACAATCACTGCTGAACAACAGAACAAAGTGCATCAGATTAGGGAACAGAGAATGCAGTATCCATCTGAAGTTGCAAGGGAAGTATAACAAACAGGATGAAATTACTAAATTCAGCTGAAATATCATCTTCAAAAATAAATAATAAGCCTATAGCCTTTTAGAAAACACCTCATGTGATACTTAGTTATAAGATGATCACCACCATTACAGGACAAAAAAATCCACAACAGAAACAGCAGCAGCTTGTGTAGTGTTTTGGGGTGAACCATCAAATATTAGTTAAGGACATGACTATATTCAAAGCTGGCGAGTTCAGAGTTTCATGTCACAGAGCCTAACACAGTTCCAACCAGGTTTCATTGCAATGATCTTTCTGCTATACAGACAATCCACTTCCTCAAAATATTACTAGTCTTGTTTATTCTTCCTTATGAAGAACACTCACTGACGCTCATTATTTGACACTCATTCTAAGACTTCAAGATGCAAATTAAATTTCATGCTAGCACTCTGACACTGGATAATTGAGAATGACCTATATCCTGAATTTAAAGTAGGTATTTTGCAGTATTCAGTAATTTTTAGTTTCTAACATGATGAATAAAGTACCTTTTGCTCTAAATAAAATAGTACTCTTTCAGTTGAGAGCTACACACAGTGCATTCTAAATTCCTTTTTTGAAATACTGGGGGGCAACAGAACAAAATAAAAATTACTTTCCTCAGATCTCTTTATACCTCAAAAATGCCCCAAAAAGTGTAACTTATTATTCTTACTATTCTTTCCAATTTACCACTAACATGTGATACAGTTTTCATACAGCTTAAACTATTAGTTTCTACTTTTTAACATATATATGACCACTATCTAAACCAGAATAGCACCAAAAAGCTTCAGCCAGGACTAAACAAGTACTTACACAGTTACAGAGTCACATTCCTATTATTCTTTTTTTCTAGTTCAATACTTACCAAACTTTTTGAGGCAGAGGGGGACAAAAAAGTTGAAAGTGACTACATTCCCTCTTTCACCCTGAAGCACTTTCAGGTTATTATTTCCTCTAAATATCCTTGGTTATCTGTAGTATCATGGCCCCCCCTCCTTCTCAAATTCTACTCCTCACCAGAGCCAGGAGCCTTTCCTCCTCATCAGTAACAACAGCAAAATGTAACACACACCCTTCTGACACAGCTTATTCACTGTTCCTCACCAACTACATACCAGCCCTCCTCAGCAGGGTCCTGCTGTTTTGGCCTCTTCCTATTTCACAGACATTTATTATTTTCAATATAATAAAAAAATCCACTGATCTCACTCTACTTTCCGATTCAGATAATGACCGTTTGATCTATTCTGTGTGGTTAAAAGCTTAAGTACTTTGTCGCATTTAATAAACAAAGTAAAGAAGAAATATTTTGCACTTACCTAAATAGCCATCAATGTACATGAGTTTACATGAAGAAAACAGTGGAAACATGCAAAATAAAGTTAAAACCAACAAGTATGCATGCAGCTCAAGACAGAAATATTTTTTAAAAAGCTGAAGAGGAAACAACAGTACAGTGAAAAACAGAAAATAAGGCGAATGGATGTGATGAACCTACTGGCTTTACAGAATCATCCTACAACACCTTAAGAAGCTTTCACTGGTTGTAAATATTACATTAAAATTTGACATTGGAAGAATTTTTTCTTGAAGAGACTCATTCAGTAAAAATTTTTTTAAGACTATTTATATGGAAACTCAGGTAGCATAGTAAACCACAAGCATAACACTTCTGTTCCTCAGGGTCCTACCTTTGAGTTGTGTAACCATGTACTTCATTAATATTCACAATAAGCTTCAAAATCCCTGCTTTTTCACACATTTACACCATAAGATGGGCTGAAAAGTGTTTATACCCCAAAAAATCCTCCTCTGACCACATCTGGTATTAACAAACAACGAAAGGTCCTTTCCAACCAGTAATCAAGTGCATACGTTGACACGTTAAGGAAGGCAATACTTATCTATGAACTCACACTAAATACCCAAGTGTTGGCAACTCCCTGCATATTCCACTACAATGAACCCACAAGAATTTCAAAGTGCATAAACAAAATATCTAAAAAAGATTTTTTTAAAAAATAGTGTCTACCTTAGCCTAATCAATGTTTTATTAGGAACATAGTTTGATTAGTACAGAGAAGGGAAACACCATTTCAGTATATTTGTTAGTATATTTTCTTTTATTGTTCTATTTAGATACTTGTCATGAATCAAAGTGAAAATGAAGAGCACGCGAAATAACACTGAGTAGCTACTCACAGTTCTGAATTCATGAGTACACATTCCCTTCTCTACTGATTATGTTATCAGCGCTATTCTGCTAATTGCAGCATCTGAGTTATTCATACTGCTACAGATGGACAAAAGTTATTATGAGGAACTATTTCAAGAAAATTTTGTATTCAAAACTATAAGCCTCAGAGGAACTGCTCACTATCCTTTTTATCCTCTCTCCATCTCATTAATCAGAAGTAAATTCCTGCAGCATCAGAATAGGAACTAAACTTCAAAAGATCAAAATCCGTAATACATTTTCAAAGAACACATTAAGTCAATTAAAATTACCTGGTTTTCTATAAGGGAAAACAGGATCATGCTTACCCCATTTATTTCCAACAACCTATAACCATGCCATGACTGAAAAAGAACCACTGTTCATTGCACACAGTGTCCATTTTGTATTAATTAAGCAGTATTAAATGATGACATTTTAAAGTAGGTAAAAGGGGCCTTTATTTTGTGCAACTGGGCTTGACATGCATTTTAAAAAATGTCAGTGATTCAGTTTTTGCAATGTCATAAAAGCAGCATATTGACTGATAAATATTAATGTATTGTATTAGAAGCAGCTAATCCAAATCAATAAATTAGTTTTCCCTCTTGGCAGACAGGCAACAACCTTGGAAATGAGAATACTGCTGAATAATGTCTTCTATCTTCCCAGCACTTCCCACCTCATGGCCAGCTGCTCTCCCACTGAAGCCTTCTACACTAACTCTTCTATACATTACACATGATTAGAACCTTCTATTCAAGCCAGATTAGAGGGAATAACTATCTATCATGGGAAAAAAAGCAAAATCTCTGTTGGAGACACTGCAAATAGATGAATCCAAGATGAAGAACCACTTTAAATAGTTAAAAACATGTAGAGTACTTCCTGCCCCTATGTAGATCAACATATGTATAATTCCAGTTATGCTGTGAGAAAATATCACAGAGAATATGAAGAACAAAAGACAACTAAATGTGGCTGTGATATCAAAGCACAGGTGCTGGAAGCCTACACTTTCAGAAATATAACAATTTTCAAAATAAAAACAGGAATACCCAAGTTACTGTGTATAAACTTCCTCATGGATCACTTTCTGCCTCAAAAGGTTTAATTTTATCAATTTTCCTGTTGAAACAGGTCCTATTATTTCAAACTAATTAATTTTTTGGCAGATTTATTGTCATTTTTAATCCTACTTTCCACGATATTTTTAAGCCTTTCCAATCTTGACATTATCTGGATGCATAACACATATCCATCCTTTAGGACACTGATGAAAGCCTCAAGCACATGACAGATCCCCAGATCCTACTGGAAATCTTTCCAGTTTCACTACAAATCACTGATGATTACACTTTGACATAGGCTTCCAATCAAATAATTCTCCATACATAGTAGCAATTTCCTGTCATATATTTCCTGCCAACTCATTAAAGGGAAATCTTTTGAGACAAAGTTTTGTTAACATCAGTATGTTGCCAACAAAAGTTTTTCCATTATGCATAAGGTGTGTTTTCCTGTCGTCCAAGAAAAATCAGACTTCTGACATTACTTTTGACAAATCCATACTGGGTGTTAGTGTATAGTGTATTTTATTTCCCTCTCCTATATTTAGAAACAGCTAATGATTTGTAAAAATACAGTTTCCAAATAATTCTCTGGGTTTTGCAATATTTTTTTCAGAAACCACTATAAAAACATGAAACACATTTCATTCATTCTCTCATTTCCCTTTTTTTTGGCAGGCAGATAGACTTGCCCTTCTCCAGTCTCCTGGGAATTCCCAAACTTTGCTAGAAAAGGAATCCAGGCAGGATCACTTTCATCATGGATAGCCAATGTGAAAATACCTTTTAGTGTTTCAGTATGAAACAACTGTTTTTAAGAAAGTTTTATAAGCCAGTAAACCTCAGACACACAAGGATAGACTGACCACTTTTAGGACAGATGTGATAGAACACATCACTTTTTTGGTTCTTTAAAATTACTGCTTTTTAATGGTTCCAACTTAAATTAGTTGTTTGAAAGAATCAATAGCCCTCTGGATAAGACTGACAAACAAGCTGACAGCCAGCTGGGGCTTCCAAAGCCATACTTTCAGAAAGGCTCCTCTCCAAATGCTTACAAGAAAAGAAAGCAGCAATTACATAATAGGATGGGTGCTTTTATACACAAATATTTGATTACTAGAGAGGAATTAGCAGAAACACGGTTGACTCGTAAAACCAATAGAAAGTCCCTGTGGTGGTTTGCTGGAACCTGTGGCTGGGCTTTGTGCTGACTGACACTTCCTGAGTAACCCAGAGAACAGAGTGGTCAGTAAGATGACTAATTTTCCTCATGGTGTTTGGTTATTCAGGGCAGCAAAGAGAAAAACCAAATGCAAAGAAGAATTTTATAAGACTAAGCCAGTAGTCAGAGGTTGGCAGATTAAATCCAGGGAGATAGAAGAGGCACACAAGTGAAAATAATCCTACCTTTAAGCATAACAACCTGGGATCTAAACTGGTTAGAATTAACTGTGAGGGTTTTGTCAGCTATGATAAATATTTCCATTAAGATATTAGCTTAGTACTCAGTAGCAGCAAAAATAAAGGTGTCCAAAACTGGAAAGAACAAACTAATTGTTGGGAATTCCTATGAGAGACATACAGAATAAAAGGACAAACACTACAACATCAACACAACTCATTTTACACCTTATCAAAAACATAAAATGTTTTGGTCTCCTCACCTCAAAAAAAAAATTATCCCAAACATGTAATAGGTCTGAAAAACATCATGTTACTGTTTCACAGGGAATTACCACACATGATAAGATTCTCCTGTCTGGAAAAGAGCTGAGGGAGAGATGGATGATGGCACTGTAAAGTCCTAAGTGGCACTGAGACTGGCACCAGACATCAATTATTTATTGCTTCTTTCAGTACAAGGAACAGGAAATCCTAGCAAAAGCAGCTAAAGTCTACTGCAGAATCAAATGAAAAGCAGTGGTTCCTCTCAGGTATGTTAGGCTGTAAGAGCCTGTGGACACTGGCATTTTAAACAGGTCCAAAAGTAACTGGCTGACATTAAGTCCACTGAGTTATTAGGCATAAAGAGACAGCAGCTGGATCATAAAGAATGCTCTCTGGCGATACCGCTGTATACTTGGCCTCTTCTATGAATGCTTGGACACTACTAGCAATAGAATACTGAGCTATCCAATCTTTGTGTTTTGTATTATAGAGTAAGGATTCATGTTAAATATACACATAAGGCAAAATACATTGATTTTGTCAGGTTTGCTGTTACAAGAAAATAAGAGAATTTGTCAAAAAGATATGACATGAATGAACTCATAACTGAGTTACTAATTTATTTTCCCATCAAGATAAGGAAAACTATCTTTTAGGGGGGGAAAAAAAAAACAAAACACAACCTCATTGGTGTGACAAAGTCTCTAAATACCAGATTCGAATTCCACATCAGTATAAGATATTAATGTGACATTTCTATAAGAAATACATGAGAGTGTATTAGAATATTTCTCCTCCTAAGGTGACACCAACTACCACCATTGAAATACCTAACCAACAAAGTTTTTGAAAAACAGAACCTCTACCATGCATCTTTTTGGTAATATTGGTTCTAGCAGCATCCTAGTGCATCTACTATAAAAAAATAATCAGCAAGTACTATCATCAAGTTGGATACACAAGTTATACAAGAAAGTAATGAATTAATACATTGGACTGAATTCCTCATGACAACCCAGTCAGTTTACCACTGAAGTAACTGGTAACAGAGTTGCCAGCTCTTGTAGATATTTAGGTTCATGACATGCCTAAAAGGTGGAAAGTTTGCTGAGAAGCTCTAATTGATCACAAACTTGGAAGTCAATTAAAAATCTCAGTTGTTGCTGCCTGCCAGCAAAGAAATTTAGGTTTGGAATCTGGAAGTGAGAGAAACACAGGACTGTGTTTTTGTCTGGGGAAAGTTAGCAGATGGTCTAAAAAGGAGCAGCTTTAAAATAAGACCAGAAGCCAAAAAGTGTGTGGGAGAAAGGGAGGGTAATTTTATTTATTATATGCTGCTGTTTCGTATAGCTTTATATACATATATGTATATTTGAAATAGCAAAGTCTCAAAGTTGAACTTGACAGATTTATCCATCCAGATTAAAATATTTGAATCTTTTTATAACTTCAGGAAAATAATGTTGCATCATGAATAGAAGTATTTGAAATACATATTTACAAGATACTCATTTTCTACAGTGCAGGTCTCTGAAATGTTACTGAAAACTTTCATTTCATTCTGTAATGCAGAAGTACAGAAAGCTGAATATGAGGATTTATCTTCTTTTAACTTTAAAGCTGTTAAATCCCTGTACAGCTTAAACAAAATATGCCTCTGGGTGTTTATTTATACTTTTTCAAAAGTGGCTCATTTACCTATTCAGAAAATGTTGCCAAGACAACATTTAGACAGTTGTTGCAAAAAAACCCCTAGAGAAAGTCGCAAAAATAAGAGAAAGGGTAACAACAATTATTTTTTCCATCTAAAATGTGAAGGGATGCTGCATGAAGGAAACTATAATCTGCATTTGGATTCTTACCAGTGTGCTTTCCTGCAGTTTAGCAGTCAGAAGCAGATATACCAAGACATACAATTCTTGTGGCAAATACCAAACTGGCACCAGCACTGGAGACAGTACCAAAAGCAAAACATCAAGCACTTGGTTGTAAATCAACACAAAAACTTCCCTAATTACTTACCTGATTTTCTTCATGGGAAACTCTCATCTGTTCTTTAAGAACTGACATTCTGGCTGCTTCTTCTTTCCTCAATACTCTCTCTTTCTTTAGCTCAGGACTCCAGAAAGTTTTGATGCTGTTCATAGAGGACCCCAGCTTGCTGTCCTTAATGTCTAGCTCTTTTCTGAGAAGGTCATTTTCCCTCTGTAGATCCTTAAGCTGAGCCTGCAGATCTAACATGGTGCTATCTCTAACCTGTCTCAGCATGGAAGGAACCTGGTGGTGGTGATGGTGTGAGGATGTGGTCAGCCCTCCATGCTGGTCAGCGTAAGAAAGGACATCTGTATGTGACAGTCCAGCAGAAGCAATATTGGGGCTGCTCCCCATGGCTGTGACTCGGCCACCATACACAGCTCGATTTGTAGCCCTTCCAAGAGTCATTGTGCCCTTTGGGAAAGTAGTAGAAGCTACACCCTCGTGGTCACTCAGGTACATTGGTCCAGATGTTGCATAGGCTGCGTTAAGGGACTGGATGTTCTCCATGGATAACGTCTTCCCTGTCCCTCCTCCTCCCCCGCTGCTGGTCCGCCTGTGACCCAGGCGAGGGGACCTTGGCAAGCGGGGAGACCTGGAGGGACTCCCTTCCAGGTTGCTGATTGTTCTTGCACTTCCATACATTTTTCTTCTACTCTGAGGTACTATTTACTAAGAAACTAGTAACACTAAAGTTGAGTATTAAATTTATAATTCCAGCTAGAAATACTGGCAGTTTCACTGCATTCTTCCAGTAGGCAAAATCTGGTTTTCCTCCAAAGACAGACCTGAAAAAAAAAATATTATAAAATTAAGTTTTCAGTTTGGAAAGTAAACTTACAAGTAATCATTATATCAGAAAAATCTACTTCCCAAAGTAATAACTTTATAAAATGTATAATAGATTTTGTTTTATTTAGGATGATTAGTTAAAAAAACATTTTCAAACCAATTCCAATCAAAATAAAACTCCTAATTTCTTTCTTGCTAGAAAACTTCGAGCTAAAGCTTGTTAAACTACATTGGAATGAACAAAATGGGCCCAATAACATACCTTAGCTGGTATGTTAATGGACTTAAATGACTGATAATATGAAATTTATATAAAGAAAAATATTTATTGTTGACATTAAGAACTACTGTCTTAAAGCCTCCAGAATTCATTACCAAGGCACACAGATATAAAGGAATCTTGTTGATTTACTTTTTGAAGTTTTGGCATTTTAACATCACTGTCCAAATCTGTTCCTCTTTTCAGCTGTCATGCAGCATTCAAGACATGACCCACAGTTTGTTCCACCAGAAGAACTTGTGAAGCTTTTCTGCTGTCTCGACTTCAACACATTGACCAACAAAAACAAAAAAAACTCATTATGGTGATTGAGGCAATGCAACTGCTTACCCTAATTCTCAAGTGCCAGCCCATCCTGTGGCCAAATAACTCATCAAGCCCTCTGAGAAATCCATCCTTGTATCTTTCTAGTTGCCTGAAATAGGTCCCTAGCTCCTCCAAAGACAAACCTCCCAAGAGACCAGAACTGAAGATCACTTTCCTTCCACTGGCTCCTGGCAGATCCTAAGCAAAAGCAACAACAAATCTTCTAAATTGATAGAATTCACCCCACACTCTTGCTCACTCAATACAAAAACAGAAACAAAACAAACATCCCACAAAAAACACTACACTCTGGTCTGGTGAAAAAACAATACTGCTAGCAGGAACTGCCAGTGTCAATTTAAACTGCACACGATAAAATATTTTTAGATACAGCAGACATATACATGGCCAGGTGGTGGTGTTTCGTAGGAGAACAGATTATGGGACATCAGCAATGGGGCTGCAGCCGAGCCTCATCTCTAATGTGGTACAGCTGTGTAAGACAGGTGAACAGCATTGAAGTAAAAGACACACATGGAATGCTGAGGTGTGTTGACCAATCACACAAGAGTAAAAGGGCACACAGTTGTTATGTATGTGAGAAGGGTATAAAAGGTTGGGGAATAATAAAGTGCTGATGCTTGAAACCATTCTCACTGTCAGTTGTGTGTCCTGTCAGGGTTGGTATAAATTTTTTGATCCTCAGAAGAAGTAGTACAGAATATTGTATCTTATATCACATCCATACTGTTTTTCCTCTTCATTGTACATTCTGATAAATCAGTAATTTATGTTTCTTGCTTAGAGTTACTTAACTTACTTAGCCTTCTGTTTGTGTCTCTGACATGTATTTTTAGGTAATTGTTTTGCCTTTTAGAGCTTATTAGTTGTTGTCTTTTCTCAACTTGTGTGAGGTTTTGGAAGTTCTTATTTCATATCAGAGAACAATTTTATCTTGCTTAGCACTCCAATGTTTACCATTGAGCTCTACTGAAAAAAGGATCCTCATTCCTTATCCAAAGGGAGGCTAACTTCCCACTGAACTTCTTTAATAATATTCAAATGCTGAGTGAACATTGTAACTTCCATAAGCTTATGAAAATTCTGAAACCAACAGGAAAAGAAAAGCAAAACACCCCCAACCAAAGTGTTATTACCTGCACAGCATTTTCAATATCTTTTATACTCCCCCTAGAAGTATTCTAATCAAAATAGACCTCTTGTGTCGTAAACACAAACACACTGATGATATGCTTAATTTTCTTATTTTAATGGGCTACTAAGGAGAGCTCACAGACAAAAAGCTGAAAACTCTGACTTAAAAATTCTTTGAGCTCCTCCATTTTCATTCGCAGTTTTTTACCTTTTACAAACACCTCAGAAAAAGGCAAGCACATGAAAATATGCTTTTTCAACATGTGTACTTAATGATAAAACTGGAGCCTTCCTTTATGGCTGTGAAGCCTCAGACACACTATATGCCACACTCCATTGCTTTATGAAAGAGGGGAAAATAGCACCTACATCATTTTCTGCTCTTTACTGCTTATACATGAAGCCTTCCTAGCTTCAGGAAGATTTACTGTGTGTCTCAACACATCAGGAATTGGAGAAATGAAGAAGCAATATCTGCCTCAGGACCTCAACAATTGCCACACAGATCATCATCTACTGCCTGGAGAAAAAGAGAGAGGAGAGATCCCATCTACCCACAGAACCAGCTGACAGAGCCATTCTAGTTGAACTTTGAGCAGACAGGTGAGATATAAACAATTCTATTTTGAAAAATAAATTTATTTTATATTGCTATTTTAATTGGACAGGGAAGAAGAAATACTAATACTCTCAACTAATATTTTACCCAAGCTGTAGGTGTTGCAGTAGCTAGGAAAAAGGAGTCACAAAGGTCATATCCCCCTAACACCTTCTCTGAGAAGAAAAAGTCACCCAGCTTTGTTCAGTCTGGTAGGGACAGACTGCAGACTCACTACACACATTTTCCTCTAAGAGCTGAGTTTTAAAATCCAAATCAGCTTAGTAGTAAAAAAAAAAAAAAAAAAAAAAAAAAAAAAAAAACCACCACCACACCCAGATTGCCCACCTACTTGGCTCAATATTTTCTTATTTTAAAGAAATGCCTTTAATGTACATGTGTAAAATTAACCATTATAATCATGAGTTTATTATTTTGCATTGCAAACAGAGCTGTATTTTATATGGATCCTTTTAGGATCTGGAAAATTAAGTATGCATTCTCAGCTGGGGGCAGGAGGGCAGGCACTAGACATGCTCTCATCAGCCTTGAAAACCCCAGCAAACCTGGTACCATTCATGCCAAAGTCCTGATGCCTGTTCCAACTTCAGCTTGCCTTATTTTCCACATTCCTGCCCCACCTGATCACCTGCACTCTGCAGACAGCAACATCATGGGTTCACACTAACCACATGGCTGAAGCCTGACAACTCATTTTATCTTTTAGCTTTCTATTTTTATAGAAACCTGGAGCATAGGATTCTAATATGATGCCACTAGAAGATCTCACTCAATTTAGTTTCCAAATCCTTACTTCTACATTTAATATAATTACAAAATTTCCTTGAAATACTATCCACAGTACTCTGTAAATTCTGATTTTCACTGGTTACACACTCTTACATGCTGAGGGATGATTTAGGCTTTTAGTGTTCCCTCCTGTGGCCTGAATCACCTAGTCAGCAGGAAGTTTGGGTATCAGCCAAATACTTAATAGCTTTGCACAACTACTTGCCAATATTAACATTGAGCCAAGAGCTCAAACATTTGTCGAAGTACCAAAAGCTTTAAGGAAATCTCTTCTTTAGAGTTAACCTCCCCAAACAATACATGGTGACAGTTAAGTGCAGAAATTATTAATCCAAATCCAAACTGTCTAAAACTGTTTAGTACTATAGCTCCCCACATATAAACCAAAAGAAGCAAAATAGGAAGAAAAGAGGTGATGTAGAACACAATGCTCCTATTTTCTCTACCAGGACTGCACTTTGAGGCACGACAAAAGGAAGATTAACAGAAAAAGATCTGTTCCATAAAAAGATGTCCTAGCAAACAGTAATGATTTCTTTATTTTGATAACATCTTTTAAATACTCTATCACAACAAAAACATCTCTCTACACAGAAAACCAGGAGCACGTGTGTATTAAAAGTAATGACTAAGAGTCAGAAATATTTCTAGCACTTTCTTTTGGTTTACCTAGGTTTTCTACTGCTTTCATGGTGGCACAATTCATTCTTACAGCAGAGAATATTCTTTTCTTCACGTGTTTATAACCCATGCTGATGTTCAAAAAAAAGAAGAAAGCAGCAAGGTGATACAAACTAGATACAGAGAACCCAAATCTGTTGCAGAGTATCTTTCCTTTCTTCATTAATCTGAGTGAGCAGCCTGGCATTTCCTCTTTTACTAAAGTAAAAAAAAGATAAATACAATAAATACAATTTTGTACTATGGTGTTAGTACAAAACCAGCATCGTTTCTATTAAAAGGATGAAGTACTCTCTTTTCCTAATCATCAGGCTGACCAAGTTACTTCTTCTCCCCACCTTTTTTATCCAAAAAAGAAAATTAACCATTTCTTCCTGCTACTCAACTATTCCTTGCAAGTTTGAAAATCAAAGCATACATGACAATTTCAAAAGGAACATTTTCATTTAAGTTCCTTACAGCGTAAGAATTTCTTATGTAAATTTAAGTTTTACTACAGTCTGCACAATACATTTCTTTTTACTAGTTAACAGACATTAATTTATCCCCCTCTTGTAGCTTGTTGTAAAAATTGCACATATGTAGACGTAAATAAAGTTAGCTCCAAAGCCTGTTCTATAATCTTGTGAGCTGCTCATGTCCCTGAACTCCCATCAGTGCTAAATGGAAAAACTGGCATTTATCACCTCATAGGAACCATTCACCAGGCCTGCCTGCCTCTCATTCCTCTTTCACTCTTCTCTTTCAGAAGAAAATACGAAGGCAAAAGTAGGAGTGGCTGCTCAATATGTATCTAATGACATATACAGAAAATAAAGTTGTCAGGCATTCTAATGCTGTCAGGGTGCAGTGACAGCAATGAATACTTGTCATGCAATCAGAAAACTCCACCAATTGAAATATTTGCTCAAAATGCCTTATTAAAAATCTTGAAAAGCAAGCAGTTCTGACACCATTATCAGGATTGTCAATTATATTACTCTCAAATGTACGTAAGTGAAGGGTCAACAATACCTTTTTAACTCTTTTATACAAGTTCCATTAAAACAAGTTTACAACAAGCCTAGTGTTCAAGAGAGGTGCATTTCTTTCAAAGCATTTTACTCTTTATTACAATTTTTGAGACATTGTAATTGTTTTAAAACATCATAATAGTTAGAAATAGGCTTTAAATAATCAAAGTAGTATTTAAACTCCGCCAGTAGACAACATCTTTATTTTCTAACTTCTAAGTTAGATCTCTTTGTTGCTCAAACTCCAATTCTTAACATTTTATCTCTAACACTTCCCTTAAAACCTTCCATGCCTGCAGTTCTGCATGTGACAAGTCTTCCTGGGGTTTCTAAGATGCTTAAGGGAGGTGAGGAATTTCAAATTTGTTTCATTTTATTTTTCTGATGTTGTGTAAAATATTAAAGCTCTGAAAACAGAGCATTAAAAAAAAAAAAGGCTTCAATGGCCAAGCAAAGGCAGAACCATCACATCTAATTTTAATTGTTATACCAGAGAACACACTGTATCTTTATAAAAAGCTATAGGGCAGCCTATCTGCCAAATCTGGGCAAATACAACCACGTACAGTCTGTACAAGTTACCTGCCAGTGCTGAGGACTTCTCACTATTCACCCTTCTGATTTAACAGTCACTCCACCCTTTGTTTAAAGAAGTATGAAGCACCAACGGTGGTGTGAAGAGTTTCAGAGGTGCAGGGTAAAACACCTCAGCTTTAATAGCCTGAAGCTCCTACACTCACTGTGTCATTGTTTTGCTGCCCATCTGCTCTCTGTAACTCTTAACATTTGGATTCTATTTTTTATTGTTGGGTGGGAGGGTGGATGGTGTGAATCACAAGCAATGAGGGATAGAAACATAAATCCCAAAACACTGCTCATCTTTCTTCAGTTTTTTGGTTCTCAGCTTCCCTGCACCAGAATGACCTTCCCAGGACACACAGATATTTCTAAAGACCTGGTGAGCATTCGGTTTTCCAGAGAAGTATTTCCCAACATTTCAGTTCTTGCAGGTATACAGGTGTCTTGTGTGCTAAATTCTACAACCTAGTCTGTATTCACCATGCCTTCCGTCCTGCAATTGTTAATCACTTGCCTTTTATTCCCTTCTCAATAAGAATTCTCATCTATCAATGCAAGCCTGCATTTACAAACTCCAGTATTTAGGGAAGAATTAATTTAAGGCACACAGTATACCAGGCAAACAATACTTTTCATTTAATGACTATTAAAGAAAAACAACAACAACCATATGTCTTGATTTTTTTTTACTAAAATAGTCTCCTTGGGGGAAAAATATTAAAAAGTATACAACATTCTTCAGGAGTACTTGCAAGTTATGCCTAGTTATTAGCAGTTATGCTTTGCTTTTGTCAGCATTTACCTAACTTGAATGACTAAATAATTTACAGAAACACAGTCATAGACCAAATTACCCTTTGAGAAGGTAGAGCTTAAAAACAAGCATGATTTAAGAAAACCTAAAAGTTTTCTAGGAAGAATCTGAAAGATCAGACTTGTTCTGTCGTTCCTATACTGTCAGCATTTATGCAAGTTCTTTAGGAAAAAAAGGCTCTTCAGCTGGTAATATATATATTAAATGCATATCGAAGACTACATTCTTTTTAGTGAAATAACCTAAGAACTGAAGAGTGTAAAAGAAAATTGACTGAGTTCATAGTCAGACCTGTAAATTTGTCTATTTTCACATTAAGTATGCTTAAAAATATTCTGTGATATGCAATTATACTTTTAATTTTAAGATGCATTTATAACTCTTATTGTTTTAGAAACCAGCAGAGATACTACCACACAATGGAGTACTTTCAATTAAATTCACTAAGGCTACTCTCATGAATGTTACTAAGCATGGGTTTACACATTCACAAGATAAAGTTATATTTTTCTTTTTTGCTACAAAAGCAAAAGCTTCCATTCTCATTAAAAAGGCAACAAAATAGTCATAGTCAGCTATTAAGGCTATCTGTGCAGCCTCCAGCAGTTTCTTATAATACTTAAATACTGGGATATTTAGCAAGCCTAAATACCCATTCTGCATCTTACATTTATTTGATTCCAGAATATCAATATGCCTACTGAAACTGCAAAACAAGAAGCATATTTGTGCATTCAGCACGCTTTGAAACCATCACAATTTAAAAACCTGTAGAACATCTCTCCTCTGTTCTCTTTGCTCAGATACAAGAGCATGCACGTTTCAGTACCATGCCAAAGAAAAACTGGCTGTGCTTCAGCCACATCAGATCAAAGCCGGCCAAGGAACTTACAGGCTCTGTAAGTGATGCAAGTGATTTAGCAGATTAGCTTTCAATTCATCATAGAATCAGCATCCTGGAACCATTAGAAGACATTGCACTTCAGGAATTGTCTTTTTATTTATTTACTCACCAAAAGAGTTGAAGAGTTCCCCAAGCACTTGGTGGCTGGCTTGTAATTTCATAGCACAGCCCAATCTGCCCCCTTTGGGCTCACACTCAGCTAAGCACAATCACACCAGTTCACAAGTGCAATTTGTAAGTCCTTACAGGCATCCGACTTAAGATTTGAAGTTGATGACAGATGTTACTGTAACTGTTTCCTTAAGGAAAAACAAATGGTTTGAGCAGATTTCAAATGAGTTCTATAAATGAAAGCTGAGGTACATCATGACTGCCAAGACTCTGCCATCAAAAATAAACTTGCTTTACACAGCAAACTGTCTTCCAGAGAAGCCCCTGACAGTACTCATTTCTTCCACTTTTATTGGACATGGGTCAACAAAAAAACTGTGCTTTGTTTACCAGGTCATATTTGTCCACTAATCTGAATTGTTCAAAGAACATAAATGGTAAAGACTGTAGTTCATTAATATATTTTGAGGAGAAGAATGCACTACAGGAAACTATTAAAGTCAAAAGCCTCAGCATCACAGAAATAACACAGACATGTGCTGTTTTATAAAATAATTCAATAATTTAGACACTGCCAACAGAATGAAATATATATCTAAGCAGATTACCAGTAAATTAATTTTACTGACCATGAAAAGTGTTTAGATTACATCACAGAAAACTGAAGGGGCATCAGCAAAATTTCTAACAGGCTTCAACTCATATTTGACAAAGAAAAATCAGTTCCTGAGAATTCAAGTACTATGGCCTCCAAGTCTTGCAATAAAACAATCCAAACATACCAAATAGTATAACCACAAGTACAGACATATTAAACCTCCATGAGGAACTGGAATGAAGTGACCAAGATGTGTTCTGTTAACCTCTCAATGTATGGAGATTACTTCCCACTAGTCATCATCCTAAGTGATGTGACTTATTCACTTGGAGGGAAACTGCCTCACACATTACCAATGCTCTGTGCAAAATGCACTTTGGGACTAAATTCAGAAACAGCAGAGATTTTTGTTACATTTCTTTCACTTCTGTCAAAATAAATTCCATGTTATATCCAACTAAGCAATCACTATAGACAATGCTTTCTCTTCCACAGTACCTCAGCTCCACAGTACTTCTTGAAACTACAGCACATCATTTCCACACATACCTATACAATATAATTTATATATACACCACTTTCAGTAATCCTTTTATTCCATTCAATGTCCCATGGCATTTCTCACACAATGAGATTTTGGTATTAAATCACTTTGAAAATCTCTCAATTTTTAATTTTTGTAGAATTTAGCTGCTAAATTCTACATCTGCACTGTGACTTCAGTTACAGGAATAGGATAATGAGCAGGACAAAGAGTGGGAAGTATAAAAAAAAAAAAATGAAAGAGTATTTGCTGAAAGTGGGATACTTTAACCAAATAAAAGTACATTGGTCACTAAGGAAGCCACACAGTAACTGGTATGAAACACTTCCAGCGAACGCCAGTCTGCAAGACTGTCTTAGAATGAGTTTTTAAGATAATCTAGAAAGCACGTATTGCCTTTCAAAAACCTAATTTTAGAATTTCACAGAAAAGCCCTGGCTTTGCTAAGCATCCAAAACATTAAAGACTCCCACACATCCAATCACAACTTGAAACTCTGACACGCACCTCAAATTCTTAGAAACATTCCTTCTGCTTTCCTAAAAGCACAGAAATTACAATTCTACACATCTCGCTCATTAGTCTCATTTTAAAGTAAAGGGACAACACTGTCCATAACATGTACATTACAAAGTCTAAATTTCTAATATCATGAAGGAATTCCAAGTTTCAGAACAGAAATGGTGTAGCAGTAAAGGAACCTTATCCAGAGGAGCGCTAAAACATCTTTGCCCCTCTTCTCTCCTTTGGCAGAGCTCAGCACCTGACATACTGTCCCTGAAAGGAGATGCAGTTCCTAATTGTTGCCATTACCTCAAAACAAAGCCTGGCTACTTAAGATATTCCAAAGCTGGGAATCTTTAGATCTTTAGCCATGATCACTAAATAAATCATAAAAATCCTCGAAAGCAACAACAAAATTTAAATTCCGCAATGCTAATTCATCAGACACCAACATTTTCTCATACAAACGTTGGATATCCATGCTTAGAACCCTCCTTGGACCTCCATAAGTAATCAACTGCTGCTTTTCAAGGAAACAGGTTTTGTTTGGGTTTTTTTTTTACATCTTACATACAAGCAGTAACAAACCAACATAAATCCATCTCATTTGATTTCAGAAAGACTGTAAAAGATTGTTTCTTTCTATAAAATACTTTAAGTTTTTAAAAAGTGACTAAAAACAAAATGCTGCAGAAAAAATTTGACTCGTGTTTCTGCTTATATGCCTTTGTATTTCCTTAATGTGAAAGTATCACTCAGAAGAAGCAGAACTAGTTCATTTTCAGAATTTAGTTTCAACTATGACCCTAAAAAAGCAATTATAAAGTCATTTTACTTTCAAATAGCTCTTATCCTTTTGCCAGGATTTAGTAGAAAATATAAGTTAGCATTAGCGTTGCAAAATATAAATAAATTGAGGCAAGCTCATCATTGCTAAGTACATGAGATCATTCAAAAACTAAGACTTAAATCACTAAAATATTTCACACAATCCTAAACCAAACAAATATATCACAGATAAGAGGGGTCACATAATAATTTAAAAAAAAAATCAGTATCAGAGTAATATTTCCTAGGTGGATCTAACTAAGATCCTCCACATATATATATCCCAGGCATTAAAAACTAAATTAAACAGAGAAGATAACAAATGTATCATTGTGGATAAAAATATAATAAACACCCTAACAGATACAGGTGGGGGGAACATATGTTGTCTTTGGAAGTGATACACTGGCTGGTTGCCTCACCCTCTTTGAGGGGTGAACAACCCACTCTTTTTTTCTTAGTCATCCTTCAAAGGTCAGTAACAATCATCTTCCTAAAGCAAAAGAAAAAATATCACCTTGAGCATGCTTATACAAGAACACACATGCTGAGTAGATAATTCTCTAAGTATCACATATTTGACATTCTAAAATGGTTGAATGTGTTCTTTTGGTATTTGCCTGTTAAGAATATGGCCCACACCTTTCTACAGCCTTCAAAGCAGGCAAGGAATAGCAGGAGGGACTGGCATAGACAATGTATCTCACACTACCATCCACCAGAATTTGACTACCAGTACATTAGAGGAGTTGAAGAACCACCCACAGGATAAGAGGTAGCAAGATGGGTCTCCTCCAACTGCTAGCAAACCACAAGAGCAAGGATAATGAGTATAATAAGGCACCCAAACACTAAACAAGAAATTTCTCAGTTCTTAACTGCAAGATCTACCCCATCCCAGATGTGCTCATAAAAGACAGCATGGGATTTCTCATAGTTCAAACGTGTAGTTTCAACCTGAGCTGGACAGCCATAAACCCCAGGGACTGCCCTTATCTCAATAAGCCTCTGGAAGAAGAAATTATGTTCCCTTCACTCACTGGACAGAAAGCCTCTCCTTCCTCCCAGATTCCTCTAGGAAAAGTGAAAATGCTAACTCACCTTGATGCTTTTGAAAGCCATTTTACACACAGCTTTCAAACGAAAATAACAGTAGTAAAAATGTGTCCTTTAAGGCACTGAGGAGATGTGGAGTTACTTTGACACATAGCCCTTAACACAGTCACCCACCAAGCCAAGGCTTGGACTTTAAGTTTCTTCCACCAAGAAACTAAGAAAGCTTTTCCCACATCAACATATTCCATAATATATACCATTACATATATACCATTACACACTCTGCGTGTGCAGAAATAGACCCTTAAAAAAAAAAAAGGGGCCCTTTTCCTCCTCCTATTCGGGGAAAGGAACCAACGGGGAATGCACTGCTCCAGCAGATGCAACCGTGAGGGGACTGCGGCTGAGGGAGCTTCGCCTGCTTTGCTGCTGGTGAGGTTTTATGGCTAGTGTTTCCTTCACCTGAGCTGTGGGAGGGTTCGCCATCCCCCGCCCTTCCATGGGGATAGTCCAAGGCAATACTCTCGGCAGAGGGACTGGTTTGGGGTCCCCGTGGGGACGGGCAGCCCTGACACAGCCGCCTGCGAGGAGCCGGGACAGGGAGGCGGCCGGGTTCCCTCAGCCCTCGCTGCCCAACAGGGCGATTGGGAGGACAGTCCCCGATGTTTCCCCCGCACCGGGGCTGGGAAAAGGCCGCAGCAGGGCTCTCCCCGCGCCCCCAGTCCAGGCTGTGGAGCTCTGTAATTCCCGGGGGAGGGAGGAAGGGAGGAGGGCAGTAGCGCGTCTCCAGCATCTCCCCTCAGGGCAGGGCGGCGGGGCTGACATGGGGGATCTGCTCCGTTCTCGGCTTGGCCACGGGGAAACCAAGTGCCAGGGGCGAAGCGACTTGATGGAGGGGAACCTCCCTCCCTACCCCGCCCTCTGAGAAGGGGGAGCCGGAGCGGGGCCTGCGCCCGGCCCGGCTACCGGGAAGGGGCCGCGTTCGAGGCGGCCGCCCTGGACACGCACGTGGGGCTGGGGGGTACGAGGATGGAAATAAAAACAAATCCCGAAAGGACAATAGCTAAGAGAAACCACTGATTTAGAAAGCCGACCAGAAAAGTAACCCTGGCAAGTAGGATTTGCCCTCCCCTTGGCTGCACTTATTGGCCGCGCCCGTGCACAATGAGCCTGTATCTGCCAATGCCAGTGGTCGGCCGGAGTGTCCATCACCAGGGAAAGAGCAATTCGCCGCTAAGGGAGTAGATTCCCATCCATCCATCACAAGGCTTAGCAGGTAGCCGCCTAGAAATCAATTATACACTAATAAAAAAAAAAAAAATCCTTCTCCTTCAAATTACTATTGTAGTGCTCCCAGAAAAATACGTATGTATCCTTGGTGAACATAGGCGTGGATTTCATCACACGCATCACATCCATCACTTGTCCAGCCTAAAACGATCTTTTCTTTAAAAAAATTAAACCAAGCACCATAAATAAGGGACCCCACACAGTATTCATTAATTATATAACTGAAAAATAATATCCTGTGAGCGTCTGTTTCCATTTGCCAGCCACTAGAAGGGAACAGAAATCTCTCACCTTTTTCTTGACACGGATTTTAAAATACCAAACATTATCCATTATTTAGGTATAATGCTAGGAATTTCCAAAGCTCATCAAATCTATTCTAGAAAACTTTAACAGCAACAAAAATATTTTTAAAGACTAGGCACGAACAGGAAAATAAAAAAAAAAAAAAGTCGTGTGGCTGCTTTTAATAGAAATTGAAGAGAGATTTCTGGTTGATGATTCTGTAGGGAGAGGCAGTGTGTTACCAGAATAAGATGTGCACTTGGTCCCATTTATTACAATATATTTCCAAAGCAACATAAAAAGCCTATTCTGCAAATTCATCTCCAGATTCAGCTACCAGACAGTTGTAAGAAGCAATATACAGCATTTCCTTAATCACAGTAAATTTACTGTCACGTATCCCAGCCATATTCTTGTTTAAGCTTCTCACCTTTCAAATCATTGCATCTGCCTTTCGTCCTCACGCGGATTTTACAACATCACGTTTAGCCGGCATCCCATTTGCGCGGAGGGAGGAGGCAGCAGGGAGAGCCAGAGCCGCGGAATAGCTGCCAGGGGGTGAAGAGAAGGAACCTGCTGCAGTCGGGGGAGGCTCGTGTGCCCCTGTCCCTCGTCTTTCCGCCCCTCAGCGAGTCTCCCTCAGTCAGCTGCGAGCCCGGCTGTCTGGGTTGCCAGTCCCTGACTCAACATTCCCAGCATTCCCGAGGAGCCGGGGCTCCAGCGGCGCGGCTCAGAGCCGCCGGGGGCAGCAGCAGCACACGCACCGCAGCCCGTGATTCCTGCGAGCGTCTGCCTCTGTCCATTCATCGCCAGCCCGCGGGTTCCAGTCCCCACCCAGAGAACGGCTGCAAGTGTGTTACTCATTGTGAAACAGCCTAAAAATACACCTATGTCTGCGTAAAACTGCAGAGGCTAAACTGCTTTCTCGCCCCTGTTCACGAAAGGCCAGAAATGTTCAAAGGTGGGTGCTTCAGAACATGACGTCTAAATATGCACTGCTATATGCGTGCATTTACATAAACAGAAAAAAAAAAAAACACACACAGAAATCTGAATCCATGTATCCATGTTTTGGCCTAAGTGTAAGAGAAGTTAAGATGCCATCCATATTTATTTGTATTTTTTTCAAAAGCAGCGTGCAGGGGAAAAAACCATCACAGATTAGCTGCTATGCAAAGCCTGAAAGCCTTTTTCATGACAAAACTGCAAACTACATTAAAAATTATTCCTGAGACTATTTTTTTATTAAGGGGAGTGAGAGAAACTTCTATAAACACCACTGGCTTCTCATCCTAAGAACAGAGGGTTTGCTCCTCTTCTAAATTTTTAGTTTAATCACTCTGTATACAATTATAAGTGATCGGTTTCAGTCTTTAGCTTCAATGCACCTTCAGACTAAACCTACACAAAATCTCACAAACATTTTATGTGTCTTCTCTTAGTCTCATTGCAGTTGCATTGATTTTAAGAACCACTTCGGATCTGTAGTAGCTTTAATATAATCTCTATTTTATTTCTCTTGCCCACATACACACCTATAAATTCCTCTATTAAACATAATTGAGAAGAACAACTTTTATGGAATTACTGCTATAAACTATGTCAAATCAAATTGATTTCAACCAATCATGTTTAAAATTAGCATAATCCCTTTATTGCTGTATCTGAATTATCCAAAGCCCATTGAAATACTTGGCTGTCACAGATATTTATATGGAAATGCTAGAATGTCATTCCCAGCAGGAGCATAGCAGGTTTGTATTTCCTCAAGAAAGGGACACACTCTTACAGTACCCATCTACCTCAGATATAATTGCAATAGAGGGCAAAGACTTTTTCTGAGTTCAAAGTAATGGAATAACCACGATTAAAATGCAAGCTTCAATTGCTTTTGAACCTGCATACTTATTTGAAGACACTTCTGTTCAAATAGTTTGAAAACCACAAAAAATACAGAGAAAATCTGTTCCTGGAGAAACTGACAAGAAGGGACATGGTTTTGTGTACACATAATTTCACTTGACCTGAAAAGCAAACAAAGTATTCCCCAAAAGTTTGCAAGTCTGCATCTGTAAGAAAACGGATAAGCACTACAAAATGTGGGTCACTTCACTGAATGCTTCAGAGCACAAGAAGTGTCCATTTTCAGCTTAGCCTCTAATTTGGACTCAGTGTAAAATAACAATCTCTTACAGACTTGTCTCAATATTGCTAAATCCAATTCTGTCTCAGTACTGTTAATGATGACAGGACTTTTGTTCTAAGTGGTGTCAGCTGCTGACAGTTTTTTTAAACAACATGTCGCACCATTCCTGTCTATATGAAACAGCAAGGAACATCAGGTTCTGCCGTATCTTTTTTGTGACTCATTCACTGGCAAAGACCGAGGGCCTTGTGATAGCCAGCAAAAGACAGAAGCATCCTGACAGAAGACCAGTAGCCTAAGAATCCTCTTTCCAAGGAAAAAATCACTGTGGGAAGACAGAGAGTTGCCATAAAGCTGCAACAATACTGCAATGAATTAAGCTTGCTGTCATCCATTAAACTTTATAGCATAGTTCATCACAGCCCATCTCAGAGCAGCAGACCCTCTGCAGGGGACTGTCAGCATTACCAGTGCCAAAGGGCAGAATATACCCACTATGTATAAAACTATTGGAGAGCTCTGTGGAGAAAAAAAAATATTTTTCCAAATTGTACTCAAAAAGACTTGTTAGAAAAACGTGCCGTTCAAGAGAACGGGGGGAAGTAAACAATTTTACAGCTAATCTACTTGTTGTATTAGTAGAAACAACATCCATGCAAGGAACCTCAGGGTTACATAATCCAAACCCTTCAATAATATTCATTCCTTAAGTTCAACACAATGCTGGAATCCAAATCCAAAGGGTAGGATAATAACAACTGTGTCCTTAAGGCTGACTTCTTTGCAGCTGATGAAAGTTCTCATTTCAGTCTAATCACAGGACCATCTGTGTTGCCCTTGGTATCATGATGCAGGTGGGTGCCATTAAGCACAAAAAGCCAGATCATAGGAATAAGCTACCACTTTTTTTCTTTTGTTTATTGTAAGAGGTTCCCATTAACTACTAGACATATATTTCAGCCAACTGTTAGAGGAAAGCAGTCTGTTGTAAAACTTAAACCATTATTTATATTATAAGGTGCCATGTGATGCTATGTGTAATGTCTGCACTTGTCAACAGTTTCTATCTTCAAATAGATTTTTGGCTAGCAGAGTTCAGTTTATTTGTTTTCTACCTTAAAAATGCAGTATGTTCACAGTTCCTTCTGCTTTTGCATCAGGAGCTGTGGAAAACCCACTGAAACTAATGGCATTTTTTTAACATTTCAATTAGCCCAAATTAAGGCCCTAACCAAGTCAGTCAATATGAAATACAGATTTTTCAAGTCTCTTATTTTCCTCCATCTATGCTATACTGATTTTGGAAACAGAAAGGTATAAAACATACTTGTTACAACCATCCTGTTTACTTATTCTAAGTCTAAATAATCCAAAATAATGTAACATATAATGTTACTTACTTCTTCAATTCCTGTGTATCCCTTCATCCTTCCCAATTCTTTCTTCTCTTCTCACCTGTAGTACTAAGACTTTAGCAGCAGCTAGCTCCCTTTCATGTTTTGGTGAAGATGTTATTTAGTGCTTAATTTCTTTAAAATTTAATTTCTTTTAAAACAGAAATACAAATAAAAGTTTGGTCCCCGCTGCATAATTCCTAGCAAGCAATTTCAGGTGTATGCTTTAAATCCCCAGGAAAATGTATTTCAGCTTTAATCATTGCACCTGGCTCCATTCTACTCCTCTATGCTTCCCTAGTGCTACTTGGTTTACACCGAAGGTTACAGAACTAAAAAAGCAAAAAATATTGCCTTGCCCATAACATGGTGATCAAAGTTCAAGTAAGCACTTGACCCAAGAGAAACAAAAAGTTCCAAACAAACAAAATAATTGAAATAAAATTTAATTTTCTGTTGATTTCAGAATGAGGCCCTATCAGTCTAGTCCACAGAGGTGGCGCACTCATCACTCATTAACATATGTACTGTTCTTTCCTCTTTATCAGTTTATATATTCACTTACAAGTACCTGTCAAACTGAATTACAAAATAACTTCCACTACTTGTTAAGCTTCTGGTTTTGCTTTCCTCAAGTCATATCACCCAAGACATATCACTGTGATTTAAAAAGATATTAGTATAATTCATTTATTATTAATTTACATGATCACATGCTTTCCAAAGGATGGAAAAGTGTAACTTTTTTAAGTGTATACCTGAATACACAAGAGGCCATTGAGGAATTCATTATAATGAAAAACAAAACAAAACAAAAAAAACCACACACACAAAAAACAAACAAACAAACAAAAAACCACCACCAAGGAAAATACATACTCTTTTGTAATTACATAATTTAGGAGTTTATTGTGTACTGCACAGCCTATATCTTTTCAGGATAGAAATAAAGCTACTCTGGCAGATGCTGTTAATAGCATAGTTACAAATAGAGCAAAAAAAAAAATACTAAAATAATTTAGTAGTAAAAATACCCATCTCACAGAAGTTCTCCAGCTTCCACATCTCAAAACAGGGCTATAAATAGGCTTTTGCACCAACTCTATGATGTATTAAAAATATTTCTTAGGAAAACTCAAACTGCAGGAAGTCCTAACAGTAGGTAGCAAATACAGCTTCAACATCTTGGTTTAAGGTTTACCTTTTTAAATTTTATCAATGGCCCTTTATTTTCCTGGTTGGAAACACAGTTTTACTGCTACCACTATTGTACATATAAATATACACAGTGATTGTTATATAGAAATGCTGCTAAATGAACACTGACTAATGAACTCTTAGATCCTGGTTTGGGGGGGGGGGTTTTAATCACTTTAAACATGTCAGAGCTAAAGTCCAACTGACTTTTCAGTAAGAATTAAGCTTTCAAATGCCAGCCTCAGTCCTGAAAAGTAAATCCAGATACTAAAACTTCACTTACACATGTCAACATGAGACACTTCATCTGAAGGCAGCTGAGGCTCTCCTCCAGTTCTCCAGTTGCAGAAAATGCATCTCCTTCCCTGCTTATGATCTCAACCTCTACAGCAAACTTGGCAGGTACAAACACTAGGATTGTAGGACTACTCACCCCTAGTCCCTCACCTTTTCCCAGCAGAACTACAGAGCAGTTATTCAGTGATGGAGCCTTTTATTGGCAGCACAATTTCCTCCAATTTTAAACAGCTGAGTAGTGAAGCCTTAATCACATTCACATGGTGGGAGGACTGGGGCAGGAACAAAACTACTTGAGCTGGGGGGTGCTAAACTCTATCCAGCACAGCAGTCCCCAATGGAAACAAATTTCTGCAGTGAGTAGGGCCCTATTAGATCAACCAAATTCAGGAATGATGTGAAAAGAATTAAAAACAGTAGTCTCGTATGGCTGTTTCAAAACTGATAAGGAACCTACAGCTGCTTCCCTGCTTTTGTGCTCATTGTAGATTCTGTTGAGGAGCTGCGTGTCCAACGGAATAACAAGAAATACAAAATACCTGACCATGGATGGCAACTCCAGCTCCCACAAAGGCTAATAACTGACATTACATAGCAGGTGTGAGCTTCACACTACTGTTACATTTATAATAAGGTGACTTGACAGTCTTCCTTCTGTTACTCTATATAGACAGATTGAAGACATACTGAAGACAATTTCTAGACTGTTTTGAGGGTGTAACACATTATATCCACTTTATAATACTTCACAGGATTACACAAAGTACATTTATGGGGAATCAAGTTGGATTTATTCTATATATTAATATAAACAATTTACAACGTGGTTTTATAGGTGCTTTTACACATATACTAATACTCCTCTGCATGCAAACATGAAAAAACCTCCACAAATTCCACAGTAAAAAAAATCTATGATGCAAAGGTTCAGGTTGTCTCAGTCTTGAAGTCTTCTTCACTACAAAGTCCCAGAGCCTTTAAGAGGAAAACACTTTTCCTGCTTTTGTGGTTCATCCAAAATTTTTGTGATACTATGCAAAAAAAAACCAATTCAGAGAACACAAGAATGTTAGATTTCTATCCTTACTGAAGTAGTTTTTGCTTCATGTACAACCTAAGGCTAGACAAGGAATCCTGCATTTCAGTAACCAGACAGTTGTCACATATTCCGTAATCTTCACTGAAGTAATCTTAACTTTGTTGTCCCATTTTACTCACAACAGATCTGATAACCATTGGATATCCATATTGTCATTGAGACTTGTCAGTGCTGTGCCACAGAATAACAAATAGCACAAGCAGTTCTGACCACTAAAGTTCTGGTCTTTAAAATTGAAGAAAGATTAAATATTAAGAAGAAATTAAAATTGAAGAAAGATTAAATATTGGCTTTAAAATATCCTTTCATCAAGTGATGAATTTTAATTTCTTTATTAAGCTTTATCTAGGAAAAAAGAAGAGAAGGTTCACAAGTTAAAATAGAAAGGGAGAAATACTGTTAATTGTCAGCTTGACATTATATAACATTTCCCTACAACTGGTTACGAAACGGCTGCTAAAGTACAGGAATTCCTCCCTGCCAGTCTGGCACTTCTATTTCTAGTGGATTGCAAGACTCAGCGTGTGCAATTTGTGAGCATGACTCTACCTGAGGTGTAACTGTGCCATGAAGAAGGAGGTGTCTCTCATAACGAAGTTCTTGCAAATTCAAGGATTTTTTATTTTTACCGCTTAAGAAAGTATTGTTTAGAGAAAAAAAAAAATCCATGTGTGATTATTACTAATTTCCTTTGTCCATTTTTGTGAACTTTCTCATTGTTTAGTTGACTTTATTGGGAGAGCCAAATTAAAAAAAAATTACAAACAGAAAAAACACAACAGGAAAGTGTTAAACTTTAAGCTTGGTAGAAATAAATATTAACTTGGGGGGGGTTGTTTCCAAGCAGTTCTGGTTATGGATTAAATATACCATAGCAACTTTAATTTGCCCATAATTTTTCTGTCCATTTAGAATAATCTTGGGAAGAAAACTTACTTGAATTAGCTGAAAAACTATACACCTGAAAACATAGGAGGAAAATGAAGTCTATAAACAATTTTTACTCTATCCTTCACTCACCTTTAAGGGTGAAGAAATATGTATGCTCCTGACAATGCATTGGTGTCAAGGATTCTTTTGGCAGATGTGAAAAAGCGGAAGAAAACCATCATTTATGCTGAAGCAATATAGAAATCATGAGAAGCAGATTTAGAACTCCCAGAAAAATCCAGGCAGCAGAAACGAATAGAAGTATTGGTTAAACTCTTCTGTTAAATTTCAAGCTAGAGGAAGCAATGCAATGCAAAATTTCACTACATTTATCAGCCACAGAGAAGGTAAGAGAAAAGCAATGGAAAAGCTCACAAATATAGCTTATTTCCATTTTTTACTCCTTCAGGTTGTCAGACACCTATATAGAAGTGAACTATTGACTCTAAACTAAAAGATTTTTCATGTTGGGTAAAGCAGTATTTTGCCATGCAGTACTGAATTTATTCTGAAATCTTCAGGGCAATCAGAAAGCAAATACATATGGCATAAGAGAAACAGGCAAACTGTATGTTACAGCAGCAGCCACCATGAAGGGAAAGATAAATGCATTAATCACTTGAGTATAGCTCAGTTAAAAAGATTTTTATAAACCATGAAAGATCAGACTACACTATAGAGCATGATTTCTTGATCCCTGAGCAGACTGTGCTGCTACTGCTGTGTGAAAGCTGTGTATGACAATCTTTAACATGAATTAAGAACCAGAGAGACCTTGGGATAAAACAGGAGGGAGAAGTAACAGCACCAGTATTTTAAATAACATTTCTCTGCATCTTATTTATGCTTAAATTTCTCTGCTCCTTATTTAAATGTATTTTCAATTTTCAAATATATTTTTATTTCCTGTATTTTTTTTAATACCTTGACCAGGCAGCCATGAAGAGGAGTACATTTGTAAATTAGTAGAAATATTTTGCAGCTACAGCAATTGGTCTAAGAAAACATATTATCTCTCTGCAGAAACCTATCTCACTAGAAATATTTTGCCTGCTTCTTTCAAGCAGCTAATTGGATTCATGGTTTTGATGTTAAGGTTCAGTTGTAATTTTAGGATCTTAAACATTTCCATGGCCTGTCCTTGACAGACAGGAGAGTTAAATTAGAAATAAAAGGTAATCTAAACCACTTCGTGGTTTTTAATGAGAAGAAAAAAATGGGAATATGGGAGCATAACTAGAGAAAACAAAGTATTTTGGAAGCTGACAGTTATTTAATTTATAATAGTTTGCAATTATATTAATTGAGTGAAATAGCATTTCTGGGGTATTGTTACAGAGCAGAGATTATGTTGATTCACAATGTATTATAAGGAACACAAGTGAAGAAAGAAGATCAGGCTTAGGAAGGATTTAGTTTGGTACAGCAGCAGGTACTCAGGAGCATAAGGTGAATTCAGGTTGTGAGCACATAAACCCTCAGATTGCCAAGACCTCTTATTGTGCCTGTCGAGCACACCCATTACTGAACTTTCCTGTCATACCTGCTAACACAAAGGGTTGGTAGGCAAGGAAAAATGCCTGGCAGAAATATTCTGGTTACACTTTCTCTTGCAGGGCTCCTACGTGCATTCAATTTTCATGAGCTGTCTATAAAGCAGATTAGGGTGCCCAATGGCTCTGAATCTTGGTTTCAGGCCCTTCTCAGACTCTGGTTGCACCACAGCACAGGTTTTGGTTTTTTTCTTGCCAGGCTACTTTTTTTGCTTCTTAAGAAGCTGCAGGTTGATTTTTTTTTTTTTTTAATAGTCCTCTTCTTTCTCCCAATTTTTTGATAAACACAACACAGCAGCAAAGGCAGCTCTGGAACTGAAGAATGGTATTTGACAGGCAGCTCCTGGTGACATGAAGCCAGCAGGGGTATAAAAGCCCAAAATCAGGTCTTTGAAAGAAGAGTCATGTTCTTAAATATTGAGAAGTGATTCCCTTAAGATAATGCTTGCAATCAGCACCCAGCATGTGCAGCAGCCACGTTCTGGAAGACAAAATTGGCTGCTTCAGAGAGTTCAGCATAAAGCAGACGGTTGGGGTACTGCAGTTCTCCTACACTAGGTTATTAAAAGACAAATCTTGTACGCTACTGAAGCTCAAACTGAGGTGTTCCAAAATCATGCAGTTCTGATATAGAACAGAAAATATTCAAGATCTGCATATTGCCATTTGAAATTTAAGCTGGGTCACCAAACCCACCCATATAATTAGTGTGGATCTTAGAGATGCTTTTGGCAGATTAGCTTGGAATGTAGAACACTTTCAGAGGTGTAGAAATGACTAAGACACATACAAGTAGAGGGAAAAAACCTAAGGAAGATAAGAGAGATGGAGGAAAGATCAGAATAAAGTACTGCAATCATTAGAATTTTTATTTGTAGAAGAATAAAACTCTGTGTTGCAATGGAATTATGGCTGTGGTTTTGGACTAGATACTGGAAGAACAAGTGAAAGTTTTAGTTACTGATGAAGTACTTTTTATTAGCCCAGGTCCAGCAATGGTCTGCACCTCAAGTACAGAGATGATGATGCCTACACCAATCACCTCTAGTAGTCAGGTTTTGATGGAATTTAGGACACAGTATTATCCCTCAGATTGCTATTTTCTTCTTACAGTAGAACCCAAGGTAGACCAGTATCCCTAAGGTTGCACAGTTCCTGTACTGAAAAAACAGATTAACTGTTTCCTGGCACTATTCTAGCACTATCGGTGCTATTTTTTATTGCAGAAACATAAACTAAAGATTCATTCATCTTACTGAATCTCTCAACATTATATCTACCTTTTCATAATACATGGTCTTTTCATGGTCTGATTTTGAAGGGAAGCTATCAAAAAAAACATAAATTGTCAAAACATTATTTTCATTTTTATATGCTGTTCCCTCTGCTCTCCTGATGCAATCATATTTTATAGGAACACAGTAAGGATACTTCTGAGCTATTTTTATATTTCCCAAGTTAGTTGCAGTTTCAAATTGTTTGTTAGTCATAATTTAAATTTTAAAATTTAAAATTTAAATTTTAATTTAAATCATAAATAAGTCATAATTTGAGTAAGCATATACCTAAATTATTGTTTATATTAAATACATCTCTCTCTATGAAAAAGGAACAATTCTTACCTTTAAAGTGCTGACATACAATTGACTGGACAAATTTACAGTAGCTCAAATAGCATTTTTAAATCTAAAATAAATACTTCTGTAATTTTAGTTAAAAATTCCATTTGTGTCAAATTAAAGACTCATCAAAGGCTTCAGAGTATCTATATGTTATATACAGTAACAGACATTTGGCTTTGTCATCAGAGGAAAAAGTATCTATTAATTGATAAGCCTGAGTTTTATTTTAAGAAGTATTACCATTCTGGTCACTCAGTTGTTTCCAGAGATCCTTTGGACAACCTGTTATTATTCAGAGGTGGTGTGTCCTAAGGACAGTAGAGTGCAACTGTGCTTTTTCTTCGTTATTTCATGATAAGCATTAGAGACCAGAATTTAACAACTCCAAGAACAAAAATGGCCTCTTGTAACAGGGGCTCTCCTGCCAAGGGCTGACATCCATGGGTCCTACAGCTTCTGTCACATGCAGCCTATTGGTTGTTTAGTTTGTAAATACAAACACTGCATAAATCAGAAACATTTTCAATCTAAACAGGGATAAAGTATGACAGATGGGTGTAGAACACAGATGGAAGGAGGGAATAGAAAGTCTTCATTGCTATATCATACTTATTAGGAAGACAAAAATAGCTCTATTTCTGAAGCACCTGTAGAATGTATTTTGAGCTTGGAACTCTAATAAATCAGTTCCTCATAAATTGCTCAGCAGCTTATTTAGGTCAACAGTCCCACTGCCCCTATTTTTCTCCCTTTCTTTTAAATTTTGCACCCATTTTGCACGTTCTAATTGTCACAGACATTATCTTTTCATTCACCAAGCCAAGAGTTAAATGTGTAAGCATTTTTCGATCTCCCAAGTGACCTTAAAATTTAGTTTAATCCCATGATGGTGTTATTTGGCTTATTCAAACTTCACAGGTATACAAAGGTGATTCAGAAATATCTCAAGTGTTCTGTGTTGTTGATTTCCTTAGCATGAGAGAAGAAAACACGGTAACTCCTTTTTATTAAGGAAAGAGACAGAAGTGAAAAAAGACACACAGGCAACAGGTCCCTTCTATCTATTATCTCTCTCTCTCTATATATATACAGAAAGGGAGAGATCATTCAGGCAACCACCCCTTCTATACTGCAGCTATCAGGAAATATATATCATACACATGAAGAAACGTGTAGCCTTTCTAATACTATTATTTTCAATATTTTACTTCTCCCTGAGACTGAACAAAAGAATTTATTTACTTGGAAAAAAATTAAATTACAATTTTTCAAGAGTCACATTGCATAATGCCACGTAGCCATAGAGATGAGATGAAACTGCATTTTTCCATGTTACTGGAAACAAAAGCACTGTACATGCTACGAAAGGGAGATGCCAGAGCATAATCTAACATATTTGAAGAAAAACCTTATCACAGTGTTTATTAATACTGGTCTTTTTTGCAAATGGAAGAGTAGGGAGGGAAGTAGGGAGGGAAGAGGTTACACCCATATTATCCAGGAATAGCAATCAATATGTTTGAGCTCCTGGCCATAGGGCAGTTTCACAGGCTATCTTTGGAAATTCTATTTGGGCATTTCTGACAGGATAGTAGTAGCACACAGTATATCTAGCTCTGTAATTTAACTCTCAAAATATAAGTCAAAAAGCCCTCACAAACATACAATTCGCTAAAAATAATCATCCAGAATTTCAAGAAAAATATTTGTAATCACTGTTAGAAACATAAATGGTCATTACTGTGTCAGTGTGCAGCCTCTACACTTGCAGCTTTTCAGATACAGATTCCTTTTCTGAAATGTTCATTGGTCTGGCAGTAATCCTTTTAAACCCCAGTTATTTTCAACTTAGTGTACATAAAAGTGACAGAATTCAGCTCATTCTTATGATTATGATCCAATAATATACACTTCGGAATTACCCGTGTTGTGAAAGCATACTCAATTAAAAACCTAGGTATGGCACAACACTACAGAACTCCCTTTCAGAAACTGGTAACTTATTATAACTCATAAAGATTTGTGCAAGTATGAAACAATTACTTGTAGATACTGGAATAATGGCTGGCAGATTTCATTTGTTCCAGAATCTAATACAGCAGCACTATCAGATGTGCACTTGCATTACAGCAGGACACAAAAGCCCCTGCAGAAGGAACTCCAGACTGACCTGAGCTCCTGTAAGGATGCGATGGTTCCATGTCATACTTGTCATCACCACGTTCAGGCCCATCCTGTAGTAGCCAGGTAAGTGTTTTTTTTCTTTGAAGAGAATGTTAATTATATCTGGCAATAAATGTTTTGCAGAACATTTTTGAAAACATTTTTGAAAGCCATGGCACAACAGTTTTATCTCCTTTTCTTAATAAAGCTCCTTTGCCTATTCAAAAAGAGTATCCTGAACTACTGGTGTGCCAATCTGTTTCTAGTAAAGCTTATCTAATACAACAGTGTGGAGCTTTCAGAACAAGCAGAAAATAAATACAGTAAATACTTATATTTATGGGTAAGTATGCTCATAAGAACTCCATATATTTATATATGTTTAATATACGTATGCGTGTGTACACACACCCCCACATATATAAAGCTTTCATTGTAAAACCAAAACAGTTGGCAAAGCTTACTCATGAAGTGGGATTGAATCATAAACCTTTCAAGAGATCCAGGCTGATTTCCCAATTTTCTGCAAAACAATTATTGCCAGATATAATTAACATTCTCTTCAAAGACTGATAAGGACTACAACTAAATTAATTTACATGCTCAGAAATTCTAAAGCACTAATGAAAATGATAATACTCAGCAAGTAGCATTTGTTGAGATTTATTAAAATTATTTTGAAATATATCCAAGATCAAGTCTAACTTGGTTTAAGAAGCAAGTTACAGTTAAAGAGCTTTGCTTAGAAAATTTGACAAAATGGCACACACATACAAAAGATGACAGGAAGAATTACATTAGGGTAGATCATTCTTTTCTTTTTTGTTAAATCTCCATTATGCTGCATTTTCTGTTTCAGCTATACCTAAGTTTTGGACAGGTTAAAAACAAGCATAAAAGCAAAATATTTCCAATTCTAAAAGCCTTTTTTTATTGTTAAATTTAACAGGCAGAAGGATTCAGTGTAGTTGGTGGTTTTTAACCAGATCAATTTCTGCAATTATTTTTTCTACTCAGAGCTGAATCTGCAATTACTGTTTTGGTATCTTTTTCATACATGATTTAGCCAGATGGAGATCTCCAAAGCACAAAATATGAAAGAAATCCACAGAATTTCTGGAAGTGGAACTGTTAGGGCATAGTTCATAAATCTACAGAAGTCAATGAATTTTCACCTATTGCCAACTGTAATTACAACTGTTAAATTCTGAAGGAGGGAAGGCAAAATCATAATAAAACTTTCCTTTTAGAAGCATTTATGATACTGTACTAATTAAGTTCACCATGACATGTAACCTGCAATGTTAACAGTATCTTTGGAAAATGCATATAAAATTCTGCTTTCCCAACAGAAATTGTCATACAGTTACTGGGACTACCAAAATGGCAAAGAAAGGGACTTTTTTTAATTATTAATATTTTTACATTTAAGTACTCTAGCAACAACCATAAGAAATATATGATCAACCAAACAAAAAAAAAACCCATGGAACCAAACAGAAAATAGTGCTAACTATACATACAACATTTTCCTTCATAGTCTTAACTCCATATAATGCAGCAGGTGATGTTTGCAACTATTTATCACTTCTCCCTCCAAACGTAAGTATGAATCCAATTAAATGTATAGTTCAAAGGTGAAGGAAAAGAGACTGGGCTGAAATTTTGGGAAGAAACTAATCCTAATAAAGAGAAAGACAAGAAATATGGAAATGCCTATGAAAATGACAGTTTGCAGTGTAAAAAGAAAAGGACAGATGAGGAAATTGGGTAGAAAATCCTACTATTTATCCTTCAGCATAAATTTTATATTCACTTTATATTCAGTCTTATGATACTCAAGATTTTTGCTAATCAGAGTAGCAAAAGTACAAAAATACAAAAGCATCTGAAAATGGCTCTAGGGATGTCTGCTAGATCATTTTCGCCTGTGGCTCATGGATGTGCTTCCCTACCTTTATCAGACTTACATACTTTAATGTAGATTGGTCATCTCAACAAAACTGTTAAATACATAAAATAATCCCATATTCCCTAAACATCACAATGGTATATTAATTATTTTCCTAAGTCATGTTACCAAGTAATATAATATAAAGTGATGGAAATATAATTACTAGCATTCATTCGCCAAAGCTATAATTTTCTTCTTTATTTCTGCAGCTGGTTTGATTGCTTCAGTGCTTTCTCCTAGAATATCCTCTACATAATGATTTGTCCAAGATCTGATGAACATTTCTTATTGAATGGATAGAGTTGTTTTTATCTTAGGAGTTTTTAATTTATGGACATTTTCTTTTTAAGGTAAGTTGCACTTTAAAAGTGTATGTATATAGAAGCAGCTTAAAGAAGAGAGGAAAGGTGATCAAGTGCTTGCTCAGTGTATTGGTTTAGGATAAATTAGGGGGAGAATCTCTAAAAGGGAGTCCCCTCAAACAAACCTCCACCACCCCTCCCCCCCAGCCCGGGGTTGGGAAGGAAATTCTTTGGAGGAGGAAAAAGTGGAAAAAAACGGTTTTATTGAAAAAGAAAATTCTCCCCACCCCGAGTGGAATGAAAGGCGCAGGTTTACTCAGGGGGAGGGCTCCAAGCTTCTTTGGCAGGCTCCGGGTCTTCTCAGACGTCTCGGGTCAGATCAGTTCCAGAGCCGGTCCTGTCTTGTGCGGGGGGGGCGTGGGGGGGTGGGGCGGGTAAGGGAAAAAAGAGGGGGAAAGAAAAAAAACGGAGAGCAGGCAGCAGAGGCAGCAGCAGCAGCGGCAGCAGCAGCAGCAGCAGGAGCGGCCGAGGCAGCAGAAGCCAAGCAGCAGAAAAAGCTGAAGCAGCCGAAGCCAAGCAGCAGAAGCCCAGAAGCAGCTCTGCTCGGGCAGCAAAAGCCCCGCGAGCAAAACAGCGCTGCTAGACATAACAAAAACAGTCCACTGATATGGGATAGAGGCACTGTCAACCCAGAACACTCAGAAAAATTCAGTGGCTTGACCCATTTTTTGTATGCAGAGGACTTAACTTTCTCCCTCTTTTCTCCACTCCTTTCGTCTCTTTAAGATGACATTCTTAATTTTTAAACTGTAATATAGTTCTACTTTATTAGCATTTGATTTACCACAGTTTTTCCTGGGTTTATGAAAATCATTAATATTTGATAACAATTACAAACAAACATCATTACTAGTTCAATTATGTGGTTATTTTCTGATGTTCCTGCTAAGGTTCTTCTTGTTTTTAACTTAGCTTTCATCGGTATATGTTCCAATACTGATTGATTTCTTGTGAGGACAGTTTCTTCGGTCCTCATACTGGACATTTATTTTATACTTGCTGTGAGATATTAATTTTATAACATTAAATGCTTCTGCTATGTAGTAAAAGCTCGTCAGTCCACGTGGGCCAGTTACTATGCATGAAGCTGAAGAACTCACCAGTGCCAATTTGATGTCTCTATCCAAAAGAAAGCTCCTTCAAGAAAAGTAGTAGATTTGACAGCCTATTGGAATTTTATGAAGGGGAAAAATGGGAGGAAAAAAAATCAAGCTTATTAACCTGGAGCAAAAACTCTGAGCTGTCTAAGGCTAATCCTGAGATGCTTGCCATGTCTTAATTAAACACAACATGGGCTGATAAAATGCAGAGAACCGACCTAAACTCCCTGCTGTACAGTGAATTTCTGCCTAGACATCAAAGACTATTTTGAATTCTCTGCAGCTTGCAAATTGTACTGAGCAGTTGTCAGATTTCTGCATAATGCATTTCAGTCAAGACTGGAGGAGAGACTCATTTGTAAGTGTTTTGCAGGAGATGCTTTCCTGACAAAAATGAAATGTTAAGTGGTAATCCTTGCTTTTATGTTTAATTATAAACTACATCAAAATATATTTTTAGGGGAACAAAAAGATGATACATTGTTCCAAAGGAACACTTGTCCATCTCCACTTAATAAGCTGATCATTTGTCCTTTTTAAAAAAAATCCAAAGTTGACACTACATATTAGCATCATATAAATAGCACTCTAATAATTTTTTCTCATTACCAGAAAATACTATTTTGATGCAAAATTTATTCTTTCCCAACATTTGTTGAGAAATAATATTTGTAAGGAATATGACAACTTCATGTTTTGACAGTCACTCTGTATTACAGTAAAGGACCATGAGGTTTTGTTTCTTTGCTAATAAGAATGTAGAAAGAAAACTTGGTAAAAAACCCTCAGGTTCTTAGCTTAGACCACAATCCATTCTTTTCTTGATAACCTTTTGCCTTACCATACATATGTTCTACTTCTACACTTTTTACCACTTCTATCATAACTCTACGTAGAAATCCTTTTAGCCACATAAACATTGAAATAATTTTTGTGATGGATTTGGGATTTTTTTTTCAGTTAAATTCCCATATGAAGAAACAGTACAGGAATTGAATGTGAGAACAACTATGGCTATGTGCAATTTGAAAGGGCTGTGCACAAACAGATATGCAGCAACTACACCTGTCCTTTGGAAGCAGGCTCGCTTTAAAAAGTGAGTAGCCTTTTTGGGAAAGATCCAGTTATGTAATCTCTGAATAATTCCTACAAACAAAGGTGAGTGCAAAGGTTACCATTCTTAGGTGTGCATGAGATACCCAAATACACAAAATACTTCACAAATACTTACGGCAAATGCTATAGAGCCCCAGCAGCCAATTGAAGGGTTTATCTCAAGGGTGAATTAAGATTTCTTGTTTGGATATGGTGCAACTCCACTGGAGCAACAGCCATTTTTACCACCCATCGATCTGACTGCAACCCAATCAAGCCCATGGACTTGCAGGTTACAAAAGGAAAAGGCTGCTGCAGGTTTCAATTCACATAAATGTGGGTTGTTTACTCCCAAGTGTCTCCTCCCAGTTTAATGTTTTCAGTAATATATTTGCAGTAAGAACATTTTTTTTTAACATTCCTTATGTGCTTCTTGGAGGTCTAAACTGTGCATATTTGAGAATATAAAATATAACACTCCACAGAACAGGTTTTGTAAACACAATGACCATGTTATAAATGTGAATAAAATAAACAACAAATTTAAAATTTAGCAGCAGTTTTAATAAAAAATTAATGTAAAATTACAAAAAAAAAAATTGGCAATAATTATTTAAATTTGGTTAAGGTTCTGATAAGACATAAGCAAAACCGACCGGGGTACGGGGAGGGCTTCTTACCCTACCTCACGTACAAAACAAAACAATTCAAATTACACTTATATACTATATGCTAATACATATTCATCAATGTTTCCCGTAAGTTTCCTCCTATTTTCCAATTTTAAAAAGCTACGTCACTGTACTTCACAGTGCATGCTTCACTTGTTGCCAGGGGGTCTTCTGTCTTTTCCTGGTGGTCTTTTGGATGAAGGCTCATAATCTTCCTCATTGTCCTTTAAAAAAACCTCTCTTATTACACATGCGTATTAAACCTGTATTATGTAGGGCAATACCAAGTTTGAACATTAAGGCAATAAATCTCATATAATTAACAATTTTCTTGGAGTTCCCCCAACTCTCTCCATCTTATGGATGAATTTAGCTAGTCTTATCTCAGTTTCTTCCTGTATCTCATGAACATATGCAGGAGAAGGGGGAACCCCCTCCCTCTCCTTTTTGGCACTACTTTTATTACTATTTTATTATTTTAAAATATTATTGTTTCAATTTTATCAGCACAAATCATACCTATTTACCACACCCATGTACACAATCTCAAGCACAGCTATCATTTAAATCCATCTGTATGAAGGAAGGAAATGTGCAAAACCCCATACTGGGAACAAAAGTATGGTATGGATGGCCTGCACATTTCTTGGCCACAAAGACAGGTTTCAGAAACTGAAATCTTCTGCTACAGAGGAATATATTTTAGAAATATTCTAGTGTTTATAAACTTCTCAGTATGTAGTAATCGAAGATATCAGATATAATTTATGGACATCACGTAAACTCGTTTGGAATTATAGTTTGGAATCAGAACATGCAGTCCTGTATCAACTGGAGTATCAAAAAGCAAATTATCTTCTTTAAAGAAAGATTTTTTTTATTTTAACACTCAGGTTTTTTGGCACACAGATCACAAGTTCATTCCATTAATCATCAAGTGTGTGCTGGCTAAAGATTAACACCATCTCATGCTGGCATTTGATTGCATTCAGTTGATAGTTACTCTTCATCATGTTGCTTTTGCAGGAAGCAATCAAGGAAACAAGTCTAAAAACTTCCATTTGCATTATCTAAAATGTATTGGAAGCAAGGCCAAAACTGTTTAGGTTTCCCATTTAACTCCAGAAGCCCTGAGAGCTATGTATGAATTTGAAACTTTAATAACACTCCTGATCTACTTTACTGCAATGGCTGGGTAGAGGAACTACACACAAATATTAAGAGGAAGGATAATGATTTCTGCCCATTACTGTAGGGTATAAGGATACACTTTCTATGAAAGTCACATTATTCTGAAAAGGTTTGGGAATCCCTTCCTCCAAAAGTAAGTTAAAAAAACCAGAAATTAATGGACTCAAACCCACACTAGCAGCATATTCAACTATTTCAAAAACACTTGCCCATGCAGCAACAATGCCAAATACAAATCTGGCTACATTCCATAGGCAAGCACAAGGAAATGTATTCTTGGGCGACCCTCTCAGCTGCATTTGCATTGTAAATACATTTGCAAACTGAATTCCAGGCCAAAGTCCCATTGCTCCAGCTTCCACAAGGCATCACTAAGAGTGTTGAATTTAATCATTGTGCCAATCCATCTACCAACCTAGGAAACAAATACAACCATTCCGAGTGGGGTTCTCATGAGTGTGATTGAAAAATCAATGTAACTTGTTCTCTTAAGTCAATTACAACCAGATATTAATGGTATTTATGTGTCTGGAGATCAACACAGACACCTGATGGGGCTTTCATAACACTTACCTCCCACTGAAATCTTCTTACCTTGCTTATATGAGCTATTAAAAAGTTTCATTAATGAGTGATTGAAGTGCTTGTATAGCGTTTCATGATCCTTAGGAGAGATGCAAGTAGCCTGAAAGCATTTTTATTTGGTCCTCTAGAATGATAATCAAGGACTCAGGAATGCTGGTGATTATCAGGAAATTAAATAGAGCCTGATAATGCTTTTCCTGCAAGCACTGCAACAGTCCTTACATTATAGAAACAAGTATTATCTCCTCTATTCTCCTCTCTAAAGGCATAAGCACTGTAAATAATATTTTTGGACAAGCAGTAAAGGAAACAATCCTTAGATTTCTTCAGATATTTCATTTCAACTCCTATGCTGTCCATTATATTGGCTTCTAATAGTCACATAAAATTCTGCAAAGAATCAGTGAATAAAACGATTAAAGGTGATTAAAATATGGAAGCATGACAAGTTAGAATGTAGTCCATGCAATTCGACTTACTGTCATAAATAGATATATTATCCAATCCAAAATACCAAAATGCCTAAAGATAATATGTAGATTCTGGAGCCACATCTTACAAAAACACATGTCAGTCGAAGACAATTAATTTCATGTCTTGTGAAAAGATACAGGGAAGGTAAAACCAGCTCAAGGCTGGAGTTTTATTCCCTGATGCACCCTATGTTAAAAGTCTTTAAATAAAATAGTTGTCTGAAATTTGAAAGGTTCCGAAGTTTTAAAATAGTAACAAATATTGAAGGGTGAAAAAAACAGTATTTTTTAAATGTGTATCAGAACAGGATTTATCTTCAGACTCCTTTTCAAAAGGCATTTTAAATTACAGCATGTAGGTAAGATTTTCATGCCCATATAAGACATTTTTAGCCTTAAAATTTGTACACTCTGCTTTAGTGCACAATGTCCCCTCAGTGCAAGACAGGTAACTGGCCTGCTGAGGGACAGAGTGTTCTCCTTTCCATCTTTGATAAATACATCGATGCAGTCCTTCTCCAATACATAAACATTCCAAAGGGACTCCTTGTGAAACTGCAGCTCTGTTAAGGGACTTTGGATATTTTTAGCCTTCTGCCTCTTAATGTGGGAATGACACATGAGATTCCCACAGCAGTTTGAAAGCAAAAAAGAAGTTATCTGGCCTTGATAATATAAAGCCAAGTGTGCAGTAATGGAATCAGTAATTTTTTTTTTACCACGTAGGAAGTCCTTTTACACAATTTACAATCTGCTTATTTTACTTTGTGCAGTATTTTATCAAATGCCTGAAAGACTTGACAGTTTTGAAAGATCCAATTCCATATATATAGGACAAGTTTTGTAGATAGTCTTGATTTGTCTATGAAGAACACATCTGGTATTTACCCAAGTTCTAAAACCACCTATCAACTACTATCAGCTTTTTGAAAGAACATATCACTTGCCTAGCAAAACACTAATAATTTACAAAATATAAAAAGAAATCTAAATGGATTGTAAAACTTGTTTTATAGTCCTTATAAGATGATTTTCTCTATGACAAAGTTTTGAAAAGATGCTTGAAATTATATTGCCACCTGCTGTTTCTGACAAAAAGCAGGAGCCAGGTCTGATTTGCTATATTATTTAAAATTCTGCAAGTATAATGGGAATCTTTTAATTTAGGGAATCCATTGTGAAGCAGAGGATGAAATCTCACTGCTTTTATCACCCATCTTGTATGTTCTGTGCTTCACAGGACTTCATAAGCAGTGCACTATTGAGAAGAACTCCAGGCTTTCTTTTCTTTTCTTCCCTTGCTCTAGTCCCTAAATGAATGTTCCAAAGACTTCTTAGCTGATGTATAGATAAGTACCAAATAATAAGCTGCAAAGCAGTATTTGGGGGGAAAAAAGTAATGATTTTGTCTGATGAGTGATAATTTTATAGAAATACAAGCAAAGCAGTTCAGAGATTTTGTGCACACAATAAACTCCACCTCATCTGTCTATTTCTCTATTATTGTTTAGTTTCCTGTGCAACCTCACAAGGGTACCACTTCTCTTACTGTCAGCTGGAGAACACACTAGAGAACCTGCCCTTATATCCACACTTTGGCAAGACAAAATTAATCACAGCTAGAAGCAACGCTATTCTAGACAGATTTCGAGGTCTTAACCTCCTTTGAAATAATGGAATTCAGTAAGCATTTGGCCTTAAACATAAGCCTAAATGCCATCTTGAATAGTAAAATAACAACGGGCTTTGAAGCATTTTATTGAATCTCACTAAATTCTTTAACACAACCAAATCCTCCTTTGCAAAGCGTAGATTCATTTAATTTACAGGTTTACGGGTCCCGTTATTCTAGGTGTACCCACACAACAGAAGTGTTGAATCTACAGCTCCTAAAACGTTTCTCGGGCATCACAAACGACCCAGGAACACGCACCGGCACTCGGAGCGCGGTCTGGGAAACCACCAGGCCAGTGGCGACCGCCAAGGGCCGGATCGCCCAGTTCAGCAGGAGCGTGATGTAGAAACTGCCCGGGCAGCGCAGCACGGCAGGGACGGGACGGCTCCTACCGGGACACAGCTGCGCTGGCTCGCTGGGGAACTCCCTGCCCGTCGCTCCCGCCCGGCCCCGGGCACTGTCTCGGCTCTTCCCTGCTCGGCTGCCCCGGCTCTCCCCCTCAGCTTCCTCGCCGCTGTCTCCTCTCCGGACGGGACTGCGCGGCCGCCGCTCCCCCCGCAGTGCCGGGACACCCGAGACCGCCGTTCCGTCGCCCACCTTCAGCCTCTCGCCCCTCTCCTACCTCTTTCGCTTTGCCCAAACCACACCAGAAAACAGACAGATATGTAGATAGATAGACAGACAGACAGATAGATAGATAAATAAAATGAAAATACGAGCGACCCGCCGCTGCCCTCCCCTCGGCCCCGTCTTCCCTCCTTCCTCCGCAGCTGCTCGAAGCCGGGGATAATCGCCCAGCAATTGCTTCGCAGCCTCGGCGGGGCTGAGAAACCCCATCCCCCCGGACGACGGACTCCATCTCCCCGGGACGGGCGGGTGCAGGATCCACCCCCAGCGCTCCGGGCCCAGGGGGATATCCGGAACTCCATCGAGATCCATCCCCAGCGCTCCGGGCTCAGGGGGATGTCCGGGACTCCATCCCCCGGCGCTCCCGGCCGCGCCGCTCCGCAGTGCTGCGGGTGCCCATTGGTGGAGGCTCCCCCGCGGGCAGCCAATCGGCGCGCGGCTCCTTCAGAGGGGCGCGGAGCTGAGGGCGGGCGATGCGCGGGGCTCCGCGCGGCTCCGCTGCCGGTGGCAGCGCCATGGAGCTGGGGTAAGGAGCGACCGGGGCAGGGCCGCGCCGGGCGGGCAGCTGGACGCGCTCCCCGCGGGACGCGGCTGTTCGGGGAGGGACGGGCCCGGCTCCGCGGAACGCGTCGGTCTCGCGCCAGGGCGCGCAGTGCCGCGCGGCCGCGGGAGCGATCTGTGGGACAGAGCCGGGGGTGAGCGACCCTTCCCGTGGGAGGAGCTCGGGACGGGGTCTGGGAAGCGGCGGAGCGAGGGCAGCGCGCACCCTGTGCCTCCCCAAGTCCCCGCCGGCTGCGGCACAAAGCGGGACGGGGCCAGGCGGCGGCTCCGCTTACTGAAGTGCCCCTTTCAAAGGTGCCTTTTAGAAAGTTCCGTGCGAGCACGAACTGTGCCGAATGTTTTCGTTATTAACATTTTTACAATGCAATATGAAGATAAAGTGTTATTTGGAGCGCTCATCGTCATGTCCCAGCGCATGCAGGAAAAAAAAGCAGTTGGGTACTTTACACTGCCACGTTTTTCTCTTCTGTAGACGCTTATAACAGCCCTTGTTCCACTTGCAAAGGCGAATTGTTGTGCATGGAAGCACAACCAAAGGCTGTTTCCAGAATACAGCCCCGCTTTGTGAACAGCGCTGGCGTTCCGGGAGATCTGGTTAGCGATTTGTGTAGCACCCAGTTTATATTGTTGGATTATTAAATTGTTGAGGCGTATTGCTCTGTATAACGATATTGAGTGGCACCTTTCGTGTTAAAGATCTACTTTGCCTCATGCCAATCCAGTTTTTTCAGTATCAATAAAACTATACCCTCGTCAAGACATGTTGATTTCTTCGAGTAACTTCTCAAAACAGCTTGGGATGTGAAGGACTATGGGGAACAACAGCAAATACTGTGTTACAATTAAGTACAATTATTCTTGTTATTAATGTAACAATCTTACCGTTATATTAGGTTACCTAATATTTCAGATTCTCTCTCTCTCTCTCTCTCTCATTTTGCAGAGATGGACTGAAGCTCAAAACTGAAGTGCTGGATGGAAAGCCTAGGCTAATTTTAGCTTCTTCTGGTATTTCTTTAATTATTTATCTAAAGTAATCTTTAAAGCTTCTTGAAGTTAAACCTAATATCCGAGAGATATAAAGCCCAGCTTTCCTGAAATATTTTTCAGATTAGGAAGAATGTTTGTGCATTGTTATTTACAAGTCCTCTCTCTCACCAGCTCGATTCGGAACAGTAGGTTGATAATGAACTCTGAATAGTCTGTGCACCAGGGAACAGCTGGCAAATAGTCTCCACTGCTTAGTTTGTCATTAAAAGAAAAAGTTAAGTGCTATTGCGTATCAACTGGCATAATTTGATAATTTCTGTAATTTTATAGCGTGTTACTTGCCAGGATAAAAGAGGCATAATAACTACTTAATTTACACAGCATGACATCATTACAATCACATTTTTAACGTAGATCCAGTATTTGCAATTTAATTTTCAATAGGCAGTTTATTTAGGCCAAATCTCACTACTGCCATCTGAGATATTCTGGAAAAAACTGTGTTGGTAATTAAGTGTTAATAAATTCTATTTCAGTGATTTGTCAGACATATGTCTGCAATAAATTCCATTTTTGTCATTTGTCAGACATACATTTCTGCACAAGTCTACTTTTACTAACTGTTCTATGTGGTCAGGTTACAGAAATTCTCCATTAAATGATGTTTAATTTATATTTCATTTTCTGCATTTACCAGACAGCTGCCTAATGAGACATTAGGTGTGTTTTGAGCCAGGAAGGAATTCCAGTGCTCTTTACAACCATCTTTAGCATCTTTGGCTGGGTATGTGTTCCAGAGTGCTCCAAGATAAAGTATTGTCTTGGACTGTGAACTAGCCTTGAACTAGCAGAATTAATTATTTTCCAGAATTAACTTGTTTATACACTGATATAAAGAGCATTTCCTTGAGTTCAATGTTGTCAAAAATTGCATCAAATTGTATTTGTTCTGAAATTTGGTTTCTGCACTGAAAAACACTGCTCACATTCTTAGGGGCTAAAGTAGGATTATTCTGCAGTAGCTTAAGCTGCTACTGGATATAGTTTCTCTCTCTTACACAGAAGAAAAAAAAAACAAACAAAGAAAATAGCTATGTGAACAGCATTTCTTGAGTACCACATTCCCTCTATTAATATTAAAACATTCTTTATTAATAAGTATTATATTGAACATGGCACTTATTATTTTTGAGACTACTGCATCTCTATGCATCCTCTAGGATGTGAGTGAAAAGGCTGAAGAGTAATTCAGGACACAGGTGTGGGAGTAATGGAGACAAACATCGTGGAATCAAAGTAGGCATTACCCTAGGGCTCTCTGAGAAACAATGAATAGCAGGGGAAGGTCAGACTGGCAGAATAATTTGATTAGATAGGTATAAAAACTATACAGGCTTTTTTAACACAAAACAGTTACTGAAATATATCAGGTTTTTTCCAACATACTTTTGAAGTGTGCATACTGAAATAAGTAAAAAAAGTAAAATAATCAGGGCCGATGGTGTGGGGAAAGTACTTTCACCCTGATTTACAAAAATTAGATTAATATAATGTTTTACTAATTTTTCAAGATTGTTTTTCAGGAGCAAGTTGTTATTTTAAATACTTCTTTCATATGTTTGTGTTTGTTTCCCAAAAGATAAATCAAAGCCTTCCATGAAGGTAAGTGTAAAAGTTTTAGAACACACAAATTCACTATTGGTTAACAGAAAATTTGAGAATTGAACTGTTTAAATACTTGTAGTCAATTATATTTATGAAAGAGAAATATGTGCTTATGACTCCCTTGTAACTTGAGATATTCTGTTATTTCTCGGGTTTATAATAGCTGTTTAAAAGGATGAATTCAAAGTTTTGTGACTATTTTTACCTTTTCAAAATGCTTTCGTTTCCTTGGCCAAGAAGTTAGAGCAGAAGAGGGAATCATATAAATCAGAACTTTTAGAGACGTTAAAGGAATTCTGGAAAAATAGAGATCTGAAGTGTGTTTAATTTCAGGTTTGGTCGTACAGATTGTCTCCGAGTAAACTCGAATGCAGTGAGTTTGGGAAGGAGAAAAGGCAGAAAAAGGTCCCAGTACACAGGAAATAATTACAAGTGTGCACCAAGGACCTTGGAAAGGATAAATCTTTAGTTCAGAGTGGAAAAATCAAGATTGAAATACTGATGGCTGCATGGTGAAAACATGTACATTTGGAACCAGGCTTCAGAAACACCCAAGTAAAGCAGGATTAATGCTTGCTAATGCTTTTAAATGTTATGCTACTTAAAGTTATTATTTATACTGTCATTTTGAAATACTCAAAATCAGGTGCTGTGTCCTCTTGGAAAGTATTCCTGGTACTCATGGAGATACTTCTTTAGCTTTTACAGAGTTTCTACTGATGGAACAGAAACAAAAAATTACACTTATTTTCCTTGTTGCTTCAATCTTGTTTTCATTTGTTGCAGATACAATTTTTTTTCCTTATTTAATAGATGGTGAAATCTTTTTGCTCTAACAGATGGGTAATAAAGCCAGAGCACCTAAACAGGCATTGAGAATAAAGCACACTGGGCTCATCTTGAGGCCAACACAAAATGCTTGTATCAAGCCGCAAAATTTTACAAAACCAAGGAGTGAATCAAGCTTATCAATGACAAAAGGTGAAAAACTGCAAGTTAATAAACACTCCTCACATGAAGCCACAACTAAAGGTTACTCTTCGGTTTTCCAAAGAGATAAGACAAACAGATATCTGATTCAGAGGATCCTAGTATTATGGAAAAAACTAAACACAAACCTCAAGCCCCCCAAGTATCAGCTGAAGACTTAAAAAGTTTGGTGTGTTTAACACAAGCACAGCTTCAACAGATTTTGATGATTGTTAAAGAAGGAAGAAGCATCTCTGAGACTCATAATGAAAAGCAAGAGGAAATGGGTAAGATACCAGCCATTGGATGCATTTGTTTCATGGAAACAGAGCAAAATGTGAAAGCTTAACTTTGAGTCGATAATTTAAGTTTTACTTGCACATTGTAGAGATGTTACACTTACATTGGATGGTCTCAGAAAAAATACCATTTGCCATTATGGATGGATGTGACATTGTTACTGTGAGGAACCAAGCATTTGAGAATTATAACAGTAAAAAAGATTGTTTGATAGATTTCCAGTATTCTGAAGAGCAAACCATCAAGAAACATTGTCACTGTTTCATGCAAAATAAGAACCATTTTACACTGGGGGGAAAAACGCAGAACTTGACTGCCCAAAGAGAAGGGCCCTTCTGGTTTGTGAGGAGTTCAGGCCTTCCTCTGTGTCTCAAGAGCAGTTCTCCCATTTTCCTGTGGCCAAAGATGGATTTGTATTTTTGCCTAACTGGACTATTAGTGCTGAATAGTATTTTTCTTTTTCCCTCCCCAGTTCTTCTACTCAGAAGTGTAAGAACTGTTGCTTATCGTACTTTATTGCATCATTCCTCCTGTTGGTGGATCTGTGGAGGGAGTCAGCTTTTGCACCAAGAATAAGACATCTGCAATTAGAGTCCCAAACTCTGAGCCCTTAGCCGAGAATAAGTGATTGCTAAGTCTATAATTTTAAAAATACCCTGTGAAGTCTAACTTATGTGCCTAACTATATAAACAGGGCTGAAAACACTTTTATTAAATTGTGGAAAATCTGCAAGTTTGTGCTGCTCTCTAAGTACTTACTCAAAGCTGAAGAAAGTTTAGTGGTTATATGTACATTTATACATATTTATATTCCACCACAGCTACTAATGAGACATCAGAGGAAAATGTTACAGCATCACTCCAGAAAGATTGTGAAGTTCCAGTTGAAGCAAACTCAGATTCAGGCAGGAAACAAGAAGCACATCCACAGCCAGGACAGAAAGTTATGTAGGTACATTTGTGTTACTGTGTACAAAAATTGTGTCTCCAATAAAGTTTCATATCATATGTTCTTAATAATGTTGTTTATAATATTGTTTATAAATAATAATTTAAAAGTTACCTGTAAAATTTAGCAGATCAGTTTTCTGGATATAAATCTTTCCCCTTCTTCCTTTTCCCTAGAAAGGATTTATGGAAACCTGCTGACTTGTTTAGTACCTTGGGTGAAAAAGAAGGGGAGAAAGCCTTATTGGAATTTAAAAAGACACAGTGGAAGAAGGAATTAGGTATTTATGATGTATAAAATACATTTTTGATCGATTTTTATTACACTCAGGATGCCAAGAAAATTGATACTCCTTATGCCCTTTTAAATTTACTTATATCAGTACAGTTGCTACTAATTCAGAAGTAAATAATAAGTCTCCAAGACAGATTAAGATTCTTGAATTTCAAGTTTAAGCCAAGATTATAAATTCTTGCAAGAAACACTTCTTTGCCAATTAAATATTATCTCAGATAAATGTTATGCTTTGTATTTTAGGTGCTACTTGCCTGCAGTTTTATCACAATCTGACAGTAGCTGACAGCCATTATCATTAAAAAATCCATTTGGTTTTTAATGGGAACAGCATCACCCCAATCTACAAGCATGACTGAGTGTATGAAATTGCTGTTTGAACTTGAGAGTGTTTGCAGTCCAGCCCCATCCCCAATCAAGGGCAGTCTCTGGAGGAAACTTAAACTGTTCAATACAGTAGTAAATTCTCTCTGGCAAATTAAGCTTCTTATGATTCATATGGAGGAATGCTGTGTTTTGTTTTGAACTTGGATTTAGACCATTTGGTTTCAAGGTTTAATTCTGCATTGTCAGTAGCTTCTGTTATAGCTCCATTGGTTTTAATAATATTAAAGTAGTTCAAGACTGGCATAACAAAATGGAGAGTTCATATGCTTGGTTATTTTTAGTTGTCCCCAGGAAATCGTTACTCCAGTGTTCTTTAGTCTTCAGAGAGACTCCCTATTACATCCCCGGGCAGACACTATTAAGAGCAAGGTCATGACTGATTGGTGACAACTCTTGTGTCCATTTCACAGGTCAAGTGACAGGGGAGACATGCATTACTGTCTTTTTCTTTTAATTGCTAAATGCTTGCAATAGGAACTCTAACTAGAGTTTGGTTTTATTTGTTTAAGATGAACAGGTAGCACTGAAGAAGAAACTGAAAGAAACTTTGGAGGGAGAGGTGGGTTATTTCTGGGCAAAACTTGGCAGTAATAAAACCCATAAATTGGAAACACCTAACCCAGACCAGGTAAGGCTATCAATAAATACAAGAGCAGTTTTCACAGCACTTTGCAGAACAGTTTAACTTCTAATTCATAGAAGATTTTATTTTCTGTAGAAATCCTCTAGAATCCAACATTGGTGGTGCTTTAAACCTTCTCAGGGCTGCAGCTCCCTGGTCCACACTTGTTGCTCCAGTTTGTAACTTCTCAGCTTAAGGTCTTTATAGCAGGAACAGCCCTTTCCTGTCCCTCCATTTGGATTCCTGACTAAAAAGTATAAATATTTTCTTGTTCTGTTTGGGGGAATAGTCTCAAATGTAACTTCTGGCTGTATAATTATATACATTGTTCATAAGCTCTCACATATTGCTGCTGTAATGAGCATAGCCAATATGACTTCTAGCTTTCTTAAAAGCTGCCATTCTGAACACACTGTTAGATAAATACATTATTCACAAGAGACTTCTCCAGTGAAATTCATTGCTGTTAAACAGAAGTTAGGGTTGTACCTGCTATCATTTCTAACAGCAAAAGCAAATTGTGCTTTTTTGTGGCACATGTAGCATAGTTTTGACTCTGTCCCATAAGAATTTGTTTCAGTCTACATAATTGATAAATAGTGGATTAAAGATGCTTGGTTACAAATTTGGGCTGTGGTTTTAATGAACAGCAGCTTCTAGAAGTATAATTTTGTTAACAAACAAAACAGGTGAACAAAATAAGTCTTAAAATGGTCCCTTTATTTGCAGACAGTGTTTCCAGCTGACTCAGTTCATGGCACTGAGGCAAACTCTGCCTGTACAGCTGCTTTAGCCACAGAGGCTGATGGAGTTGCACTGAATGTTCCAAGAGCTCCAGCTGGGCAGTCTTCTGATTGCAGTTCTTCTGACTTTCCAGCTGGCAGTTGCACAGCATTGGTTTTCAGGGTAAGTTCTTAAATTGCATGCTTTTTTTTTTTTTACTTATTTATTAACAACAAATATTTGTCTCAAGAAGTTATTTTAAACCAGAAGAATTCCTTAGACCTTTTTTGCAATGTATAAATGACTTTGTCTGAATGAATCGAAATATCAAAATATCAGTGCTCTGAAGACAGCACTTCCTTCACGGCTGATGTGAAGAACAGTACTAGAGCTGTAACATGCAGTATTAATTAGTTTCTAAGTATGTGTTTGTCTTGGTTTGGAAAGACAGGTATCTGCCAGGGAAAGTTGAAGCTCCCCTTGGAATGAAGAATGTAAACCCCCTCCCTCCAAATTATTATAATTTTGCAATTAGGGGCTTTCAGGCAAAGGGAATAACAGTTCTTTACTAGGAATATTAAAAAATACAAATGTAGTAGTACAAAAAACCAAGCAAGAAAACAAACAACAATCCTAGAAACCCTGACAGAGTCAGAGCTACAGCCTGACACCCTGTTGGTCAGGGTGTTGGAAGCAGTCCAAAGTGAGTCCTCCTGGAGTGGCAGATGTGGTGCTGTTGGAGTAGAGATGATCCTGTAGATAGGGTCCTGTGATGGTGTGAAGAGTCCAGTCTTCCTTCAGGTATCCAGTGAAACCAAATACCTCGTGTTCCTACATCTCAGTTTTATCCAGGTAGGAATGGTTGGCTCCCCCCACTGGGTGGAGCATCTCACAATGGGATGATGGAATGTGTCATGTCCTTGGTGAGCCTTAATAGCCCATTAGCAGAAAATATCCCCCTGGAGGGAGGATGGGCAGTGAAAGAGATAAGAAACAATGCCCCACCTGGTTTTAACAGTTGGCCCATTATCAAAAGGCACCCGCCCCCCTCCTCCCAGAGTTACAAGAGAGAAAGAAAAACATCTCCCCAACTGCTTTCAACAGATGAAATTGGTTCCATAACCATTTTTGGTTCCATAACCCAAGACAGTGTTGAAGAAATAAAGAAGTGGGAACCTATATAAAATAAAAGACACTGATGACAGAAGGTTCAAGAAGTAGGTCTTAAGTTATGGCTGGTAGGCAGTGATTGAAGAGAGTTTTTTGTCAGATGGCATTGGAAGTTCCCAGTACCACTGGAGCTTGTTAAATAATACAGAGATCTGTTAAGAAGAGGAGAACAATGAGGATGGTAGCTCCTTAATTTGAGATAGATCACTGCTAATTAGATTGTGGTGCTGAATCTACCTGGAACACAGACTGAGCAGTGAACCATAGGAAGAAAAAGGTATTTCTGTTCATGATACTAGTAAGTAGGGTTTTCTGGAGTGAGAACCTGATGGTTCAAATTAGTAATAATCAGAATTCATCTTTCTATTAGCAGTCAGACACTTGCTACAGTTACAAACTTATATCCTTTTTTGGTGCTAGAGAAAGGCCCAGTTTTGCTCACCAACCGAAGGCAGAGCTTTCTGCCAAGTCTTTATTATGTGGCTAGACAAGATACTTATTTTTTTGTACAAGACCTAGCAGTTATCTTATTTCAGGAAGCTGTGCCACAGGAGCAACCTTTTAGTGTTTTGAAACGTGAGCAACAGAAGAAGTGGCTTGAAGAGTTGGACAAGCAGAAGGAAGAAGCTAAACTACGAAAAATAGAAGAAAAACTTAATTTATCAAAGGTATCTGTGTCTTAGAGGGACTCCTTGAAATAAGAGAAGTCTTGGTCTATTTTTGTATTAGAAATAAAAAATGTAATTAGTGAAGTGGCAACGAAGGTGGAATTTTTTGCAGCATGTCCAGGTTTTCACCATAAGGGTGCCCTTACTGAACATTGAGCCAGTGGCTCTTCAGTATTTCAGTGTCTGGTGTGTTAGAGGGCTTGCTGCAGGGATGGACACAGTGGTAGCAGCACCACTGAAAATCAGGGAGAAAATAAAACCCTCTAGCACTGCATTTGAAGTAATAGAGAATCGGGCATTACTTTTTTTTCTGGCCAGGATGTGCCAAGGAAAATATTCCAAACACACATGTTTTTGCAGGATTTTCCCCCCAAACTTTATACAGTCAAAACCCATAGAGATGCACTGTTTTAAAGTTCATTGGTCCAAAGCTGAGCAACCCCCAGTACTCAGTTTCCCATTGGATCCGAATCTCCTCGCCTCCGATGTTAATTTTCATTTTTATCAGTCCTTTCCGGACCAGATGTCTCCAGTTCTGCCAGAGGGTGGAAGTTCAGAGATGGCCACTGATGTTTTGTTGATGTTCCCTTGATGGTCATTTATATTTCTGGGTATCTTTGGCTACTCCCAGTCTGTTGGTATGTTCAGCCCATCCCCTTAGAGTGATGCTACATCTCCTAAAAAAACTAAAGAAAATTCCTTTCCCCAAGGCAAAGGCAAGTCAAGCCTAACTAGAGAGATGAAATAAAAATTTAGAAGTTCTATTGTTTCCAACAGTAGTGCTCTATTTTCTTTCTCTTTTCCACATGTGTAGAATCACTTAGGTTTGCAAGGTGGTGTAGAGACCATTGCTAGACACTTTAGAAAAAGAAAATTTGTGTAGACTACAGGAGGTGAGAAAAGAGAAAATGAGTACAATGTGTCACAATGATGCTAAAATCCTGTTTCTAGAAATATTTTTAATACACAAACACATTCATTTTAACTTTTTTTAAAAAGTTAAAAAGCAAGCACTTCTCCAGAAAGTATTGAAGACAATAGCCTTACCTTTTTTATCCCCCAAAGACAGCCTTGCTGCAAGGGGTGGTTGCAGACCTACACACAACACAAGTCTTGTCTTTTCTTGAGTTGCTGAAGAGGTCAGACTTCTTTGTAAACTTGAGTTTTTTAACTGTGAAGGGAACACAGCTGGGAAAGGTTCCTTCATGAGCTGCCTTGTTGTTAATTGGGTAGGTGTGCTGTGGAAGGAGGGCTGCAGGCACTGGGGAGTTACATGAAACTGTAGTAGCAATATGTTTGTGCTGACCAGGTATGGATCAGCATTATAATCTGTGATCCGACTTGTATTTTAAGTAACTGAGACACTTGTCTTCTCACTTAAGGAATTAACTTCTGTCTGCATTGTAGCTTTTCAAATGTTCCTGGTGTACAAAATGTGTATTGTCTGTTTTATTAACCACACTTTATAGAAACAATGTAACTGAATGCTTTTGCCTTTTTTTTGGTTTTGGTTGTTTTGTTGTTGCTTGATACTTACTTAGGCAGAAGAGCATGACAGATGGGAAATGCATTTTGATTCTTTTAAGAACCACTTTAATCCCAATGCACAACACCCCTTAAATGGAATGCACAGAAAGCCTGAAAGTCTTCCCCTGTTACCTGACCCCAAGGACCCGACTGCTTTCATTCACCCTTTGTCACCTGCAGCTTTAGGCAACCTCATGCCCTTACAGATGGGAACTGCAGAAAAAGCTGCTAAAAATGGTGCTTCGGAGCAAAGTCAGAGAGTCAGGTGAGTGAGCTTGTAAGGGTAATTATTTTCCCAGCCAGTACATTTCTGGTACCTCCTCAGAAATTAAAAAAAAAAAGTCCCTTACATTTATTCGGCTTTTGCTTTTTTTTCAAATACCTGTTGTTTCACTATTGAAAGACATAAGTGCTGCCATTGTTTATTAATGAAATTTACTGCAAATAACCTTACTTGTTCCTTAATGAAAAGGATTTCATAATCTATGAATTAATTCATAGATTAATTTATAATTAACAAATGGGATAACCTCAATATGAAAATGAAATCTAACTGATTCTAATTAAGAAAGGCCTAAGGATTATCTTCTAACAGTTTAAATCATCAACATGTCCCTTTGTTCAGTTTCCTCCGTTCCATGACGGCTCTGCTGGACCCTGCACAGATTGAGGAGAGGGACAGGAGGCGGCAGAAGCAGTTGGAACATCAGGTAGACTTTGGTTTTAAAGCCCCACACTTTTTTAATAAGAAAGGATGAAATGTCTTATGAATAAAGCATGAGATTTAATACCAGAACCCAGGGAGGCACTTGACTTTTATGCTTTAGATGACATATGCATTGTTTGGCAGTACTTCCTTCAGTCAGACTCTACAATTCTCTTTCAATATTTGCATGAGATTATTGCATTTCTGTAACTGAATTCCTGCCTCAAAAAATGTACAGCTCAGTCTTTAGAGCTCTAGCAGGTTTGTGTGCATTTTCCTTCAGTCTCCACTGTTACAAGGACAAGAAATCTGATATTTACAGATTCCCACTCCATAAACCTTTAGTTTTTTATCTACTTTACTGACATTTACCTAAGCTTTGTGGTACCCTAACAATGTGTGTCTGCATGCTGGCGTTTTTAGCACGATGTGAAGAAGTGTTACTATAAATGTAAAGACTGTTCTGGTCACACTGTTACTCTGCTGGATTAAACTCCTGGATTACTGTATGTGCATAAGGTGAAAATCAGACCTTCATCTCTTTACAAGAAAAAAAAAGTATTTTCTAAAACATAAAAACCTCTTTTTTTCTATTTGAGTTATCTCAGACTGCTCAATTGGGCTGGTGGTTTTCCAGAAACAGAACCAGGAGTATTTGAAATAAGTTGTCCTCAGGCTTTTGGGGTTTGTTTTCACTTGTCCAAATCCAGTTCTACACATAGACAAAAATATACGAATAAATACTCTATAATATGTTAATGTTATATCTTTTACTTTGTCCTTTTTTCGGATCCTGCCAGAAAGCAATAATGGCTCAGGTGGAAGAAAAACGGAAGAAGAAACAACTGGAGGAAGAGCAGAGAAAATGGGAAGAGCAACAGGAAGAACTGCGCCTGGCACGAGAAAAAGCACAACTGCAAAAACAGTTTGAAGAAGAAATGCTCAAACAAAAACAAAAGGAGGTGGGGTTTGCATTATCTTTAGTGCAGATAGTCAGTGATAACACTGAATTTTGAGGAAAATAGTCCTTGTTTCTCACTTGCAAAATTTTCCTCATCATTCTGAAAATGAAAACCATCCAAAGTGGAGGCATTTGAAACCAAAAGTCTGCTTTCTTAAATAATAAATGTACAAGAATAAAGCCAGATTCTTTTTTTTTGAACAAGGGCCTTTTCAGGAAGGGAAATTATAAGAACTGGCAAAAACAGAAATGCAGTTTTAAATAGTGCAGAAACATCCGTTTTAAAATGCAAACTTAAAATTTAAAAATACCTTGAACTTACCTTATTGTTATTGGTAACTTGATGCTTTTAAGGTGCTTCAGTACCATGAAGTTCATCTGAGTGAATGTACTTTCAGTCTGAATTAAAGACTACTTAGCATATAGTGTGGAAAAGGCATTTTAAAAGTGATTCAGGTTCTCAGTTTTTCCCCTATGTAGCTGTTGCTGAGCTTTACACAGTGCTTTCATATAAAAGTTAAACCAAAGGTACATTTTCACCTTTGGTAAATACAGATTTTGCATTTCTGTATCTCCTTTGACCTCTGTGGAAGGTTAAACACTTTGTGTGATGTTTCATTCTTCCTTTTGGCACAGTAGAGCTATTACTGTTTGCTTCTTTGGAACAGTAGCAGATTCCATGGTGTTATAAGACAAGGTGTTTCCAGAAACAGTCTTCTCCAAAGCCTGCAGAAATGTGGATTCCTGATTTCTCTGCATTTTCTGGATGGAAATGTGTAGCATCTGCCTGTAGATGCTTGAACAGAGTGGTTCAACATGGGGAAAGTCATCCTTCTCTGTAATTGCTCAGCTCCTTTGGAACATGTGACAGCACCAGTTGTTCTTTCCAACTGCAAATACAGGAGGGATTGGGATCAGCTGCTAATAACAGTTGGGAAATGAGATTTTTCCTTGGCCCAGTCTCCTGCACCTTGAACCCACGGAGTCAGGGAATTGTAAGCCCTGACTTTTGCTGGGGAGCTTTTACTGTCTCCTTCCTGTGCAAGTAGGAGTAAGGTGGGGTTTATTGCTTTTATTTAGGCTCCTTTCATTTCATTAAACCACATGTTACAGGAAGTCACAGATGGCTAACATCAGATGGCATCTAGAAAAAGAGGAATTTATTAGAAGGGAAATAAATATCCAGATAATTTAGAGGATCTAAATGCTCACTTTTTTTTCAACAGAGGTTCTGAACTTATAATCGTAGAAATTATAGGTTACATACTGTACTTACTTAACTAGTTTTAGTTTTGAAAAAAATACTTTCCCTAAATAAAAATACATATAAACCTTGTGGATTATATGGTGATTAAATAATCAAATTGATTTTATTCTCAAAATAAATAATCAAATTGATTTTATTCTCAAAATAAATAATCTTTTTTTTTTTTTAAGGAACTTGTAACTCTTAAAGCCAAGGAGCTTTATCAGACAATGGAGAAAGCTCAGGAATTAGCCCAGAGATCAAAACAAGAACAGCACACTCCAGACTTGGCTCAGAAGGCACATGACACTTCAGCACTTCAGAACAGTCTTGGTGGTGGCAAGTATAAGTCTCATGGTTTGCCAGTTCCTTTGGTGGTTGAAATCTAGTTGTTTCTGGGACTGGGGTGGGTTTTTTTGTTTTTTGTTTCCCTGTCTGCATTTGGGTCACAAACCAAAATTCATTATGATTTATTTACTTTTCAAACAAATATAAGTGTTAACTCCTATGGAGAATATTGTGTTTTAGTAAGTTTCAAATGCTGTATTACATAAAGGAAAAAATGCAAAGATATTGGCAGGAATGCACAGGAATATTCAGACCTGTGTGATGTCAGATTTCCAGTGGAAAATGGAGTGTTGGGATTTGGACCAGAGTTTTCAGTATTGCTTTGAGCTCTAAACTGCAACAGTCTGATAACTCTGTAGATGGTTCAAATTGAATGTAGGTTACTAAATGGAACAACTTTCCCACTTTTCAGGTGTTACAGAGTTCGAAAACTGTAATTCTGGCATTTCAGCACAAAGTACTGATTTCCCTGATGGTGTGGAGAGTCCCCCTGGGCAGCAGGCTTCCCTTCGGAAGGACACCGCAGTGCAGACAGGTACAGAGCCCACACCTGAGTTACTCTGAGGGACCTCCAGACAGGCAGGGGCACCCTGTTTGTGAAACTGAGCCAAATCATTCTTACTCACAAGGAATAAAGCTAGGAATACTTGCACAGACACAGTCACATTGATATATCACAGTGTATCACTTTATTCCTTTATTTATCTTATTCTTCAAAGTAAATGATATTTCTGTATAGGTGTTACCAGTTACAAATCCCATAGTCAGGAATATAGTGTCAGCTTAGGATCACAAGCCACATAGGCCCATATTTTTTAAGTAACTTGATTTGGTTCTCTAGTCTTTTGTGTTTTATCCCTTCCTCACTGAGCTTGCTTCTACAGGTCCAATCTGTCTTCCACAGGAAAAAAAATAATAAAAAGGCATTTTAAAACTGTAGCAGCCAGTTTTTAAATAAAATAAGTAATGGTAGATTGATACATACACAAAAGTCAACCAAGTACTTTGAATAGTTCAGACTTGAAGTTAAAATACAGTTGTTGTTTTTTAGATTGCTTTAATACTTCACCATACACTGAGTCAGCTGAGGAAAGAACTGCATGTTGTGAATCGCCTGATGTTTCCATGGAATATAAAGAAACATCTAACAGCAAAAAATACCAGAAGGAAATGCAGTATATGGATAAAAATAAACTTTCAGGAAAAGAGACTGGTGGTATTTACAGTGATCTATATGAGCAATATGCAAGAAAAGAAAGACATGTTAAATCTTCAGAAAAGTACAGCAAAAGACCTGACTGGAACATAAACAAGCCTGGGAAAAGATACATTCCAGCCTCAGAAAGGTACCCAAAAGCACTACAGAAGCAGAGGGAAGAGAGCAAAGTGCGCCGCCAAATGGAGCTGCTGCAGTTGGTAGAGAGGAACAGCCCTGGGCAGCTCAGTGCAAGAAGGGGGGAGAACTCAGCCATGTCTCTCTCTCCTCAGGAAGAAACAGCTGTGAAGACTAAGGGCCACAGAGGCAGAAAGGTGGGTCACTGTCTGGCCTTTGAGAACAATGATGTGTTTTTAAGACTCTTGTTCCTCAGACTTTTACTTGGATGGGAATTCAGTTATGTAACTTCAGCATTGAAATTTTTCTTTGGCTCATCCTTATGTCAGCACTCTGTTGTGCATCAGGAGCAGAAAAACATATTCAGATTTTGTGACTGTGTTTTTACTGTTATTTCAGTCCTCCAAAGTGTCGGTTCCTTTTCATTTCCTCACTAACACTGATTTATTATGTAGAGAGTTTGATTGCAAGCAGTGTGCAGGACACAGTGACCTCACTGACTTGCTTTTTGTCCAGTCATTGTGTTGTGCTGACAGGTGAGGTACAGCAGTACCTGCTCAAGAAAACAATGTTTATTTCTGCAAAGAATCTGGATTACTGAGTATGTACTCCATTGCTACAGAAATGCATCCTTCTTAGTGGAGTCACTCTCTATTTGCAGTAAGCATTATAGCAGTAGAGTTTGTGGCTGGAAAAAAGTCTTTTAAAGAAAATACTATCAAATATATTCTTGGCTTCTCTCTTGCTTGCTCACTCTCTGTATGCCTGAACACCTCACTTTCTCATGCCTTCAAATAGCAAAACTCTGGACCTTTCCTTTAATATGTTGGATTAAACCTTTCAGGTTTATACCAAGGACCTAGGAAAATATACGTAATATTTTTGATAGTGCTTAGAGCTGCCAAATACAGAAAATTGGAGCAAATCTTCCTCTAATTTGTTGCTTTATTTCATGGGCACTACAAGTCTCTTAAATGCAAATCTTCCTCTTGAACCCAGGTTAAACACTCCTTTTGGAATTTCAGAATGAACTTTATCTGAAAAATCAAAGCTTCTAATATAAAAAAGATGGAGCTTTTTTTGTTTTACTTTTGATTTCTTTGATTTTCTCCTAGGAAGAAAAATTTCATAAGAATCACTTGAATGAAGAAAGGTATGTCAATACTCTGCATTAATGAAATGTAGAAATACATTATTCCTGAAATGCACGTGCTTTTTTTCCTGATTTTTTTTTTAATAAGATGTATCTAATTGTCTACTATTAAAAATACACAAGACCATACAGACTGCAGGTATAAAAGCAGAGTTAATGAATGAAAATTCTGTCCTCCAAAGATTGTTTATTTGAGAAAATCACATTATTGAAGTATTGTCTGGGCTTTATTTTATAACTTTAATTGTTCCATACAGATCTGAATCACCACACGTTCCAGTAGTTAGGAACAGATTACTCCAAGTACAACGAAGACAGATCCAAGCTTCTCATTTCCTGGTGTGTAACCACCAGCGTGGAGGAGAGGACACGCAGGCAGACTCCCAGCAGAGGAGCTCCCCCGCCGCGGTCCCCGAGGCCGCCAGACCTCCGTCGGCGCAGTTCGTGCCCTACATGCGGACACGGGAGGTGTACTGCCTCCATCCAGAGGCACCACTGAGCCAGCCCTCAACACACCTCCCCCACGGTACTGAAAGGATTCAGGGAGAGGAGAAATGTTACACTCATTTACACTGGAGTGCTGCAGCTTTAGCCAGCTTCGTATTTGCTTTTTACTGAATTGTGCAGTAATCTCTCTATTTCACAACAGTGCATAGAAAGGCTCTGCAGCCAAATTATACTCAGCATTAAAAAAAATAACAAACCACAAAGTTTTAAAAAAATCAGAAAAGCAACAAAAAATCTATTATCAATTTTTGTTTGTTTGTTTACCTTTCATGAAGTATGATTGCACTTCATTGCAATGTATAGAGGGGTTTAGGAATCTGGGTGTTGTTTGATTTAAAAATAGAGATGATAATCTTGATAGCAGCCAACCCCTGATTTTCACAAACTTTCAAAATGTACTGCTTCAAAATTAAAATTAACTCAAAATTAAAATTACTAAAGAGTTTTATTAACTGATTTGCTATACATTTACTTTTAGATTCTTACCAAAAGCCACGACAGATTTTTAGCTCAGATCACGTTAGAGATCCTCTTCTAAATCCTGATGTAGTTACAATCAGAGAGAGACAAGAAGCAATTCTCAAAGGATTGTCAAAATTACGACAGGTAAGCAAAAATGTATTGGATAACTGTATGTGCATATATATACTGAAGTAAAAATTATTACATCATTATCTTTAATTCGATTTCCATAATTTGATTTAAGTTTTGAGCCCTGTCCTCTACTTTTGTTCCATTTTACTAATTTTTTCACGTGTTGCTTCCACTCTTGGACAGTCCTTAGAAAGGAATATGGACTCCTTAGTCCTTATATCAGCTATGAAACAGTGAAGTGCCTGAGCAGACTTGAAATCAAGAGAAATTACTTTGTTTGGTGTTATAAATGGAAATAGCCAATTTATCAGTAAAAGAATTTATTGAGAAATAGCAAAGAACAATCGAGAAATGTCACAATCAAAGTCAGTGTTCGAGCCCAGGGATCGCCACTGGGTGAGCCTCAGCTAGGGCTGGCCTCTATCGCAGGTACCACCCACAGTTCACAACATGTGCACTGAGCGGCTCACTTTTATACAGAGTTTCAGTAAGTGATCTCAGTCTGTTTGCCATCTCCTAGCATACATCTTCATGTATCCTTGATTTTCTGCTGTGGTTTGCTGAGTGGGTTTCCAGAGAAGGGAGTTGTCCATGATTAGATTTACTGGAACTGGGTATTGGGATTCACCATCTCGATGATAGTGATAAGATACATATTAGTTGTTAATCGGGTCGTTGGTAGGCCCATCAGTGGTGAGCACCCATCTCCTTCCAGCTGCACCCTTCTTTCTTTGGTTAATGTCATTTACTTGGGTGTCAGCAATCCTGAGGGTGGCTTCAGGTGACACAATCCTGGAGGGTGGCTTCAGGCACGATTTGGAGTATGTGGCTTCTGAGGCAATTGTGGAGTTTGATTTAAAGTTGCAGTGTGGATTTATTACATTATTTCATAAAACATATTTACAATAAAACCAAATTATATACGGCATTTATCACATTTGGTGTCTAGGTGTCTTGTGGTTAGGGTTGTTTATAGGGAATGTATCAGTTTCAAAAGAACAGAGGTTTAACACAACACTATAACCTCTTAATGAGGTTTCCCCACTGCAGTTCCCAGGTCAGGACACAACAGTGGGGTTGGTGCATGTCAGGTCTGGAAAAATACTATAATTTGCAAACTGGAAGGGTGAAGACTTTAAACATCCTTCCAAGACAGCTGCTACTTGTTAGCATGTAAAAAGAAAATTCAGGATTTGTCAATCAGACAGGTTTTCTGAGAAGAAATTATTAGTTTAATGCCCCAGACACACAAGCTCCTTAGATAAAAGCCTGTGTGTGTTTTTGTACATTTTTCTCTTTGTAGTCAGGTACTGGTAATGGCATCTTGTTACTAAAGCCCAAGTGAATTGGATACTGCACCTGTTGGCAACAAAGCATGGCCCACAGCCACTGAAGCCACAGGTCTGGACATGCACATGAGCACTTCTCTTTATGCCTCTAAATGGCCTGACAGGACTGCAAGACAAAAAGTTTACTTCAGGCTTGCCTTTTTGTTGTGAAGAACGCTGAAAATTAACATGTACCAGTATCTTCCCTTGCTTTTGAATGGGCCCAAATTAAATGTACTTCATTGCTAGCAGCAGGATTTTTCTCTGCCTTGAGAGACAGAAATTTCGTAAGTAATCAAAATAATGGGAAGAAAATCTGACATTAAAGCACAACAAAATTAGCAGTAGTTGATGCTATTGATTACCTGTTGTGCTTTAGAAAGACAGAAGCACTGCCATGTACACACAGTGCTTCAGCAGTAGGTAAATTCCTTGTGTAAAAAAAGGCTCATGACTTTCCCTAGGTCCGTAAAAAGTTGTGACCTGAGAACACTGAAAGGTCAGTTTCTAACAGCTTCTGTGAGAAACGAAGCCCTCTCCTCTTACATTTTTAAGAGTTTCAATAAACTATAATAAGGGACAAAACATAAAGCAAAAGATACAGGCCTGGGTGCATGGCAAAGCCAGTGGCACACCCACTTCCTCAGTTGCAGTCTTTTATACTTTTGCAGTTGTATTACTTCCTCAGACCATTTGGCCGATATATTTTGAGCTTCTTGACTACAATCTTGCTTCAAATTTTCACAGTGTTTGCACAATTCAATAGTTGCAGATGTTGGCAGTGCAGTGTGGTCTTCTCATGGTCTTTGGATGCCACTTTTGGGCTTGGTACTTTTCTTTTTATGGGCTTCTGCTCTCTGCTTTGCTCTCTTGGATATACATTTTGAAATAGCAAGCATATCTTAAAATACATCTTTCACAAGCCTGCTTACATCTTGTGAAAGCCTTACTTCCCCATTTACACTGCCTGCCCACAAGTGATTACAAATTTTATCATACTTAAAAAGCAGTTTAAAACTTAAAATAACTATTTGCAAGCAATTACAATTTTATAATTAAAGCAAATAAATTGGAGCAAAAGCCAACTACTACATAGCCGTTTATAACAGCTCCCACACTGGTTTCACTGGATCTGGTCACTGCTCATTAACATTTTTGCTAAATATCTACACCTGTTAAGTATTTTGGCTTCTGATCCAAAGGAATCTACTCCACAGCAGGTACTGTAAAGATACCTTTACTAGTGCCAGGAGCATGCAGAGCATGCACCCCATCTGCACGTCCCACTATTATTCATTTCACACTAGCTTTTACACTTGTAGAGATCTGACACCAATCCCTGCCTCTTACCTTTCTTGGAGTCTCAGATCTGGGGTTTAGGGCCTTACATAACTTGTGGTTTTCTTATCTTCAGCTTGCAAATACACCATTCCAACACAACTAACATAAAATCTTCCTTTATGACACAAATCTTCACGTTAGACTTACGGGCCACCTACACCTATTTCACTGATTACACTCTAGTTCCATATCTATTCTAGCACAACCTATGACTTTGCATCTTTACTGTTTTCTGCTGGTACTTTGGGAGTTTTCATTTTCAGCTGGCCAGAGCTTGGTCCTTGTTTGAGAAGCAGTTACAGTCTGCAATAACCCCTAGGTCCGTGTCCTATTCACAGCCTGGTTCACCTTGCTGAGACAAGTCCATGTTTCTGTATTTCACTTCACTTGCCAGTGGCATTTTGCTTAAGAGTGAAGCCAGATTCAAGGTACACTTTGATCCTTGAGCTTGCTGAGGATACAGAAGCCATGGTTATTTAAACAGGTTAAAGTTGGCAAGCTTAGAGAAGCCACATGAGCCTACAATCAATTTTTCAGTGCTAAAAAGTAACAGTAAGGTTAGTCTTTCAGTGGATCTTGGTTCTGCAAGAGAGTTAACTTAAAATGTGTGAAGTTCCTTTTTAAATATCCTGCTAGCTGCAGAAGGCATTTACGACATGGAACTGTTCAATTTCAGTATATCTTGTATACCTAAGTATTGTGTACTCCTCCTGATGTACAGAGGACACCTGTTTTGCATCAGTGATTTCACTGAGAAAGTATGAATAGGGCAGGATTTTGTCTGAAATACAAAAAGCTGTTTTCTGTTTCAGAAGATAATCCAGTCTTACTCTTTTACATTTATATATACATATATAGAGTGGATTGATAGTTTCAGACTACATACATACATACATATATATCTATATTTACAACATATTTATCCATTGTTTTGTCTGGGGGAATTCACATAATAGTCACACAATTTTAACCAGTCTTTAGTCTTTGAACTTCACAGTGATAAATACAGCTGGGCTGGTGCAATAAGTACCCAGTGGGACTGGCTGACCCAGGGAAAAGAGAGGGCAGAGGGAGGGTGAGGGGAGTCTGTCACTGCATTTGCTACAAGACAGCAAATCTCTTCCTATGTCTCAGGTCACAGCAGGAATAGGAACTAGCAACAGACTCACTTTCCTCACTGAAATCAAAAGTCAGTGGATAAGCTGAGCAAAGTGAATTATTTGTGAAAAAGAAGGGCCAGAGTTAAGGAAAGAGGAGCACACCCCCCTCACCCCCAGGTCAGTACTACCAGAGTAACCCATTGTTCCTGAGGCGGCAGCAGTGCTGCCAAGGGCTGCAGGTGACAATGGCTGGGTGGGGACACACCCCCACAGCTCCCTGGGGAGGTATTTCCCATTGCTAAGCACCTTGCCAGTACCTGTGCAACCCATGTGATAAACACTAAACTGCCAGCTTTCAGGGTTACTTGTTCCTCAGCTCTGGGTTTATTTAGGGCAGTTCATTTTATAACTTGGTTTTGTGACATGCTTCTAAATGCAGAAAATGCTCTGTAAAAATAGCAATTATTGACACAGAGACTGAAAACACTGACCCATTAATAGAAATAAGCAGATCCTGTTGATTAATTAGAAAGCAGTTCCTTAAGTGATTGAAAGTAGGCAGCTGCTGCCTTAGAAAGAGCCAAATTGGAGTCTTACAGGCTGCCTTGCTGGCTTTCCTTTGGTGCCACCAGGAATCTGTGTCTAAATTGCTGTAGGAGCTGCTGCCTTGCATAATGCCTGTACTGAGCTGTGCCAGCAGCCTGTAACTCTTATCTTTGAGAAAGGCCTTGTAACTCTGAGAGAAAAATTAACTTCTCTTTTTTAAAAAACAAACTTCCATGGTACCAAATTATTTCTGACAAGTCTAAAATAGATGGAGAGCAAGGAGCCAGATGTATCAATATATATGATCCTGTTAGTTACAGTAAAATAATTTATGCATGTACTTGACATAGTTCTATCATGTATGACTTGATGGACAAGGATACATTTCCAGGAGGTTTTTTTGTGACAGGTTTTCTCTATCATCACTTCTTACAAGAACCATTGACACAGAAGGAACCTTGAACCTATAGACAGTTAATCTGTGTATCCTGCAATGTCTGACACTGGTTTAGTTCCAGTGGCACTGCCCTTGCTCTGAAGAGGATTGATTGTGTTAAGGCTAAAAGCCAGTGCCCATCAAGGTTTGGGTTCCACTTCATACAAGAATTCACTACAATACTGCAAATGCAGAGACAGTGCACAGAGGGATGAGAAAGTTCCACTTCATACAGTGTAAAAGTCCTTTTTCCCTCTGTGTGGTCAATCCTGGAAAGTGGCCTGTCTCCCACTCCAGTCACACTTGAAGGCTGCTGTAGAGTTTCCTCCCCCCTGAGTCTGTGAGGCTGTACTGTTTTTTCTGAAGTTGTGTACTTAAAAACGATTGGGCCTTAACAAGGAAATTGTTTTTAACTATGAAACAATGACACTTCATTAGTTCAGGCTGCGTGAGGAAGACAGAACATTCACATTTGTATTTATTTCAGGGTCTCCTGCAGAAGCAGAAGGAGTTGGAGAACACTCTGATTTCCATTGTAGCGCAAGAGAACTTCATGCCACCGTTTTGAGAGGTGCATATGAATGTTCTGAATATGGAAATGCACAGCACTTTGCTACTGTAATTATGAACCACCTCTGTTTTATGAAAATTAAATTATGAGAATTTTGATAAGACTACGGGGTCATGTTACTTTAACCTCATGATGGCTTGTCTGTTTAGAATGGTTTTCATGCTACCTGAAGAGCATGAAAAGAGTAGCAAAAACATGGAAGTAAACTGGTACATGGGTTTTTGTAAAATTCAGTGTGTGATAAATAAAAAGATTAAGACGTATTCCGAATAGTTTTAGTCATCTTTGTTGGCATTTTTAACTATACAAAACTGCTTGTATTTCAATATTCTGCCACCTTTTAGTCTTGTTACAGTGAATATCAGCTCAAGCACTCCCAGATTTTAAGACCACAGTTCATCTCACCATCTGGTACAATTCATTGATAAAAGGGAGGGGTTTTTTCTGAAAAATTACTTGCCATGTTCAGGGGGAGGGTAACAAGTGTTACACTAGTCTGGTACTGGTTAACTTGAATAAATCAATCCACTGTTTACAGGGGGAAAGAATCAACTTCAGACAAAAAGTGTTTATGGGTTTTGTTTTTTAAAACTGCCCTTTTTAACCAATAATTTTGTCCCAACAAATTTTGTGAATTTAGAGTTACATGGTTTCAAACACTCACCTGGTAGCAAACAGCACATCTCAGAGAAAAGCACTAAAATCAAATTACAAACAGGAAATCCCCCAAACAGGACTCTGGACAACGTGAAGATGAGCAGTAAATGTCAGGAGTCTCAGCAAAGGCAGCAATGCAGCAACAAGGGTCGCCTGGAGACTCCACAGCTGCTCACTATGGCTGCTTCCTTCCAGAAGCCCGAGGCAGAGGTCGGTGAACAAAAGGATAGAATCGCTGAGGGGGAAAAGGTTGGTAACGCAGCAGATGTGAAATTTAAAAGGCAGGATTAAGAAACAGATAAGACGGTACCTACCCCAGGGCTAGTTCACAAAACAAACAAAAGACCTGAAAGCCCCAGGAATCATTAAGCTGAAGTGGGAGAGGATTGAGGTTTTTCTGATGCAAATTGGAACTCCCACAGTCATTAAACCCAGGCTTGTCCTTCTCTCAGTTACAGTAATCACAGTGGCCAGATAAAAGCTGGGAGGACACCAATGGTGCTGCAATGGCACAGAGCACCAAGTGAGACACTATGATTGCTGTGCATGAAACCAGGCTTGGATGTTCCTCAAGCACTTTGCAAAATGTAAAAAACACAGGCAAAGCAATGTGTTAGCAAGTCCCTTGTGCATTAAGAGTTTATTGATTTTTTGTAATGGAACTGCACCACTGGTTACCCTAATTGAGGTATTTAGCCAAAATCCAGTATATAGTCATGAAAATAAGTACACTGCCTTAGAGCTATGTAAAAACATTGTACAAAATCTGTGTCAAATAAATACATTAATTTTAATATTTATGTAAAGAAACATGACTTGGATACTTTGCAGTTAAAAAAAGAAAACAAATGGCTCTTTCACATATTTTAGGCAGACATTCAGCTTTACATTAAACAGACCTCAAACTGAAGCCTAGGTAACAGGTCAATTACAAATGTAGAAACTTAAAAGTGCAACAAACAAGATAATTCAAGTACAGTAAACATTAAAAAATATATGTATTTATTTAAATTTTCAGATGGTTCCAGCAGGGACAGGCCATCAGGAATTTAAATAGAACATCAAAACATCTGAGATAACAAGAACAAGAAACATTTTGTTCCAGAATAAAATAGAAATCGTTAATCCAACATTTTAGAAACAGAGAAGTCCACAACAACTTAGAAAAAGAGACTTAAGAGTTCATTTCTGTTCCGAATATGGCCTGGAAGAATCACAGCAGCTATTCCAGCCACCAGGTGATGATGACTTCTCTGTATCCATGCTCTGACTGTAGGCAGATAGAAAATAATTGCTCCCTTCTTGGTTTTGATTTGCAGGAGAAATTGGGTAGGTTGTTCCCAGAAAAGTCTGATGAGTGAGTACACTAAAGTGGCTGAATTGATGGGACATGTTTAATTGTCTGCTATAAACTTGGAAGTTACTGAAAGGAGTTTGTTCAACTGCATTATATTTGTCTCCTTCAGCAGAGCATGTTGTAGAAACTGGTGTAATTGGTTGTTTCTCTTCCAAGTCAGTTTTGTAAGTCTTTTCCACAAGGCAAGTTTGTGCTTCGGGAGATAACTCTGTAACTGATAAGCAGCTTGCTTTAGCATCTACTCCATGTGGGCCCTTGGCCTCTGTCTGCAAAGCTTCCACATGATTATCATACTTAGAGGCATCACTGCAGATTTCTATTTCTGACAATTCATCCCCTGAATCCAGAGACATGTCCTCCTCATCCTTTTCATCCTTTTCTACAAGAACTACATTAAAAGAGAGAGAAAGTCCTATTCTATTGAAATACAAACTTTGGTTAAAAAGGCCATACACTACTCACAGTGTTACACTTCAGGTCTGCCAGTCCAACAGCACTTTCTTGGTCTTCTGCCACTCGTGTTCAATTACTCAACACACACACAACCCTCTGTGGGAGTGTCCAGTTACTTGGTGCAAAAGCTTCTGCACACCGTGTTCATATTTAGTGCTGGGAAATCCCAACTCCCAGCTCCAAAGGGGACAATGTCAAAACAGCATCTAAAGTTACACAGCAGGTGAGTATTTGATCAGACAATTAAAGGAGTACAATTACTGACATCTCGGTACAGTTTATCTACTCTAAGCAGATAAAGCAGGTAGAGACAAGTTTATTTTTTTCCTGACGGATGCCCTGTCTAGTGCCTCGAATACCATGTTAGCCTGTACTTCTGTATTTAAGGTCTCTGGTGCTCCATCCCCACTGCTTTTCCCCCATCATTTCAAATAGAAAAAGTAGCTTGAGAGTTGGGTTTTCCTTGCCAGCTGCAGTGGCCATTGTCCAGAGTCAAGGCACACTGTCCCAGGACCTCTACCCCACACATGCAGTTTGGAAAGGAAAATTTATGTGTGTCTGACATTACCTGATTGTCTTTGGTCAGCAGTGCAGGGAGGAAGGTGGTTCTGCTCGGTAACAGAGTTGTGATACCCAACAAGACTTCTGAAGTTACGCATAAAGTCATCAACAGCAGCAACCACTATGCCATTATCAACATAACTCGCGAGCGTTTTGAGATTCTTTTCTAAAGACATAAAATAATGGTTTGCATTAAGATTTAACACCTATTATCAACAGAAGGGGGAGAGGTGTTCACCAATGTGGGGTTTACCTGTTAGGAAGACAACATGTCTCTGTTGTATGTTTTGAGCCTGAAGCCTGATGAGACAGTCAAGTTCTGGAGCATTTCGAGTTTGAGAATCACAGTTATGGTAAGACAGAATCTCTACCAAGTGCTTCTTTTGATAGGTGTTCAGAAGGGTGAGCAGGTTCAGGGCATTGGCATTCATCCTGCAGTGGAGGGAAAGCTCACTGTTAGAAACAATTCAAGGTCAGTCTAAATATCAAAAGACAAACATAAGAGTAAAGTTCTATTTAAGTGTATTTTGGAGGGCATAAGGAAAGCTGAAGCACTTTATCAGCTGGTATTATAGAAACTTACCTCCCCAGCTCTTTTAGTTTTTTTTGTATTTTGCAGTGGACTTTCCACTGCCATTTTCCATCTGGGGTACTGAGATCCTCCAGAAACGTTAGGAACTGTTTCAGTTTATCTGTTATAGAGATAATGAATAAAAGTTAAACTTTGTGGTATGTAGACTGAAAATACTGCTTCAGTGTATACAAAAAGCTGTTTTCTGTTTCCATCACAGTACAGTCACACTATTACAAACAGCAGCCACTCATTTCAAGTTTTCCTCCAGGCAGACTGGCCAACAACAGTATTATAAAACTGAGCTGCTTTTCTGTACCTCAGGTGCCCAGCAGTGGTATTTAAAAGCTGACCTCATCATACACGCTCTGCCTTGCTAAAATATTTCAAAAAATTGTAGTTTCACTACCTATTCAATTTCAAATGAAGAAAAAGTATATATAGTATATTTATGGATGGAGAAGTAAGGAATAAAAGGCTCCACAGACAAAACTACACAATGTAATACAAACTGAAGATAAAACCTCCCTCTTCATGTGTTCTTCAAGGCCACTGGACTGAAAAAGAGACTGAATTAGCTGAAGTTCTCAAAAAAACATCACAAAAATTGGAAGACCTGATCCTTCACTGTGGTGAGTACGGGACCTCTCAGGTACTGAGATGTCAGAATTTAATTCTAAAGCTTCCAGAAGGATCACACTTACCTGTAGTGATGCACTCTGGGTTAAGGACAGATTCATCTGACACAACAAAACCCCCAGACACAAACAGCTCATTGTAAGTGTGATTTTTCACATCATCCAAACTATCAACCCCTGCAAAGCTGACACAGGAGAGCCTCTTCAGAGTCACCAGGCCAGGGATCTGTTTAAAAAACACTTGAAATCAGAGATGTAACCACAGGTCACACAGAAAAAAGAACTACAGAACTCTCCTACCTACTAATGCCAGGCACCAAACTTCAAAACACGTTTTCAAAAAATCACTGTTTCTTCTCTTGCCTGAGGAGGTGCTCTCTCAGGAGCATTACAGGAATAAGGTAAATGGACACTGAGCACTCGGAATAATTTTACTTTCTGCCTACCACAGGGTTTTAAGCTGTCAGGAATAGCTCAGGTCATCTGAGAGCTGCCTTCACCTGCTGTTAAGAGCATCACAGAACCAGAAGCATAACTACTCAGACCTCTGCACAGCTTTGCAACTACTAACAATTAATATGCATTAGCACATGCATGGTGGTGGAAGAAGTTATGGGTAAATGTTGGGACAAGACCATTTTTACTACAACCATTTTGTTTTTTCAAACAGCAGCTAAACACAGGGCACTGTTGAATGCTGTGCTGTTAGAAGGAAGCAACCTTGCTCCAAATGAGCTCCTCTCACTACTGCCAACAGCTTTCTGTAGCACACGGTTACTTACGTGGGACGTACCTTATGGATGAGGTTGGCAATGTCTTCATTTTGGATAATGATCAACAGTTTATCTGAGTCAGGTCTTCCTTGAAGGAACTGCTCTGGATGGCACTCTGTATTCCCTAAATTTCTAAGATATTCCTGCCACCACAGAAAAAGGAGACAAGGAAAAAGTCAATAGGTAGTTTGGTAAAAACAATGCCCAGGTGACACCCACAGCAAGAAGGTTTTCCACTTCAGTGAATCCCAGAGGGACTGGCTTCTTTATCTCTCCCATACATTAATCAGAAGGGTGCAGCAACACAGAGCAGCTGTTTCAGCAAGTGAGTCATTCCTATCAAATCACACACACATGGCCAACTGACAGTAACAAACTGCCTGAGTTTTCAAGGAAAGCCAGAAGTTTACAACTTTCATCTTAGGCATTTAAGTACAGAAGCACAGTGACTTCTCAAAGTTCTCTCTACTATTAATTAGAGGGGAAGAGAAAAAACCCCAAAGGCACACAGAGTGACTTTTCATACATTCTTTATAAAATGGTAGCTATCACATTTCTTCCCTTATCACCTTTTTTTCTGTAAGGCCACCCCCTGGCAAGATCTTCAGAAAGGACCAACCTACAGCCTGTTCTGTTTTCCAGCTCAAAGAAAAAGACTTACGTAAAAGCTAAATATAATAAGACTACCTCAAAAGCTCAAGGAAGAAAAGGGACAGGACAGCCTACTTTCACAAATCACTTTCACAGTGAAAGTGAGTCCAGTTTCATACAAGTGGATTTGAAAGTTCTGATACTAGAGAGAAGTTGAACTGAAACAGCTTTACCTTGATTTCTCTGCAGAGAACACTTTCTTCCTCCTCATGAATATAAAATTTGACAGTGTTTTTCCGTACGTCTTTAATAATTTTGACCAAACTGTTAAATACTTCAGGATTTAACTGGTTTATAAGATCAGAAAAAGCTGGTTGAGTTGAAATGTTTAAATTCCCAGAGGATTTCTGAGTCTTTTCTGGTGGTTCCACGAGCTCACCACCAGAAGAAGTCTGATCCTCTGGTTTAGCATTCCCATGACCCATTTTCTCCTTCCCTAGGGGTAGGCTTGCTGAAGGCTGCTCATGAAAATGCAGCTCTTCCCCCAGGTTATTGCACGGTGGCTCTGGGAACGGCGCCGTGTCGCTGTCCCTGCACACGGCCAGCGCGTCGGGCACCGGCCCGGGGGTAGCGCTGCTCACCACCTCCAGTGCTTCAGGACTAGAATGAACTGGAGCAGTCTGCTTCATGCATGAAGAAGCCAAAATGACACTATTCAGCTTCTCACTCAGACTCTCTATATATTCTTGGACAGAAATCTCTGATGGCTGCAAACAGATGTGTTCAGAAAGTCTCATTATCCTCTCCCGGGCAGAAAGGACTGGTGTGGACATGCCACTGATATAAGCAATATTCTTTTGCTGCAAAATTTCTTCAATCTTTCTTGCAAAGAGCTGATATTCTTCTAACAGTGTTGTCTCTATTACTGCACTAATGGAATGCTTAGCTGTAAAAGGGTGATCTGTTAGCTCATACTGATCTTCAAGTTTCTCCACTTGTCCTGTGTAATGTCCATCTTCTGCTGTCCCCTGCTGTGTGTCTGAAAATGGAGAGCATGACAACTGAGAATCAGGATTTCTCTGTCGATTTATTACCCGAGGGTCATTAGGAAGTGCATCCATTGGTGGCAAGTACTCCAGTGGCTCTTCTGGTGATTTCAGACCTACAGAGGAAGAGTTCATCATCACCATCATCATCTCATGTTTGAAAGTCACACACAGCTGGTAAACCAAAACCTCCAAATCACAACCTGAAAACAGCATTACTGTTATGCCTTCCCCACCAACCAAGTTAAATCCCAATACTCAAGTGTTACAGTCTGCTGAGGTACAGAAGCACAGTCCATTTAACAGCTCCTAAGACAGAAAAACAGCACAGTCCAAGTCTGCTGAAAAAGCAGAATACAAGTCATTTTCCCAGAGATAACTTAGAGTAAGCATAATAGGATATACTTCCATTACAAATTAAAAGTTAAATTTGAAATCAAGCAGGACATAATATTATTCAAGTGTTTTCATTTGCTACCATGTTAAAATCCTCACTTTTAAACAGCTTAAACACAAATGACCTTGTGGCGTTGAACTGCAAGCTGCACCTGACCTTGCAATTGTGAACACAAGTTTTTTTTCTTGAAAGGGGAGGATATCAGTCTGATTGATTACTGACAGAGTTTCAGTGGTGCTGCAAGGAGTGCTGAAAGCCCCTCATAACTCCAGCTCAGTTTCTTCACCATCTATATTCAAAAATATAGTTTTGTTTGTTTTTAAAGCATTCACATTTCTAATTTGTGTCAATATGAAACCAAACCAATATTCTCCACCACTATCTGTTTTCATCCAGCAGATTTCTGTATTCATCAAATATAAGAAACAACTGCACAGGCTATAGATGTGCTTGTGTATCAACATGATCCAGAATGGATCTATGAATCTAGATACAAACCTTTAGAATATGTTTTCATTCACTATTTGTAGGAATAGAAGAGTTAAAACCCATCTTACCTGTAATCGGGATAAGTTTCCAGTGCATTCCAACTTCCCCTACATTATTTGAGCTGGGATGCTGCCTGCGATAGCCATGTTCTATGGGTGCACAAGGATGGGGACTGTAGTCTTCAAAGGTACTCCCAGTGCTTGCATCCTAAAAAACAAACAAAATTCTCATCTCAAAACAACTTCTTTTGGTTTTGCTTACTATTAAGTTTTTATATTCTGAGCAGTTGACAGAAAGAACACACCTGAGTTCACCAGCACACTGGCAATTCTGCCATCAATCTAGTCCAGTTAAACTCAGAAACCTTTCCATGAGGTACTTCCCTGGTCTATCATGAAATTACTAAGGCAGTCCTGAGCACTGGCCTTACAGTACTGAAGCTGGGGGTGGCAAAGAGGAAGGGAGGGAAGGACTCGCTGCTCCCTCGCTCTTTCCAGGCTGTTGTCTTGATACCTGACTAAAGCCATGAGATGTTGGCATTGCTAAGGCACTGCCTGCAACTAGTACTGGGCCCTTAAACAAGCCAATTTCATCTCACATTCCAGATGGGTAGAAGCAAAACAGTGTGGAGATTACAGGTAGGACACACTCATTCCTGCCCTATGACTTAGAAACTGGGCTTTGTGTGTAAGTACCAGTAACAGAGATCATGGAACAACCACTCTTGTAGGGTAATGAGCTGGAGCAAGGAGCTGAGGCATTGTGATCCCTAAGCACAAGGCATTGCACTAAGAAGGGACACAAAGAGCGCTGAGCATGCAATGAAATACTCAGAATTCTTCAACTCTGCTCCTTTTTTATTACAGAAATAAATATAAAGAACCAGGAACACACGCTTAAGAGTGGAGAAAATTTCCATCTATGTTCCTACCAAACAGAAAAGCTTTGCAGAAAAGTTAGTACATATCTGTGTTTGCCTCTGTAAAATAAATAGAACATTCTTTTCATTTAGGCTCATATTATTTATGAAAATAGTACTTTTACTGTCAGCATCTTGGCAGTTTCACTTACCTGTAAATGTAGTGTGTGCTCAAGGGCTGCTTCATTGGGTGGGAGCTGCAGACCAACATCAACAGGGTAGGGCAAGCACAGCACCTCAGCTTCCAGCATGGCCGGGCTCTGTGGGTCCTTGAAGGTAACATTGTCAGCCTGAGCAGCATTAGGATCAGTGTTATGATCATCTCTGTCCTGAGCTGGAATGGATTCATATTCGTATTTTTGTCTCGTATCCTCTTCAATTTCCTCAGAACCTAATGCAAGGGCTTGAACGACAGACTGTGCCAGCTCCGGGTCCCAGCGGCTTGCCAGTCTCTCCAGCAGCACTCTGATGAGCCCCTGCATGTCGGCAGCAGGGTCAGACACATCCGCCTGCCTGAAGTCACTCTCGTGGCCTCCGTGGTCAGAATTCATAGACAACACAGACTGGGGTGAATCCAAGGCTCTGCCCCCTTAGAACAGGGTGAGGAGGGGAAAAGGAATCCATTACTCAGTCTTAAAATAAAAACAAAACTGGATCCCCCCATAAACATCTGCCACATAGCCATGGTCTCACTCTTTAGCATCAGTTTGTATGTACACACACTTACTTTAACAAAAATGTAGACATGCATTCATCACATAGTCTACATTAATAATCAATGTAAAAAGACCTTTGAAGGTTCACAGAATTCCAAGCAAGAATCCCAACCACCAAGTCCAGCCTTTGCCTCCTTCATCCCTACATGCCAGTCACTATCTTTTGTCCCTCTCAAGAGGACAACTAAGATCAGTCACTTCATCTTCCAGTGATTCACATACACGAGAGTGAGTGACTGGTGCTTGATGGAAACCCCCTCTTCTTTGTCACCCTGTCAGCCTTGAAACACATAATCACAGAATGATTATATGCAGGTGCTTTTATTGAAGAGCTCTGGGAATCAGGGGTGCGGGGTACAGACCCAAATCTGACTCCAACGTGAATTCGAGATGGACATGTTTTTATACTCTTTTCATTATATAACTATATATTAATTATTAAACCCATATTGTTCTATTGTATACATTAATCTTATCCAAGCATGAATTCTTGTAGTTTTCATCAGGCCCCCAAAATCGCTTCTCATGATTCTTGTTGCGATTACATAGTTTCCTCATGATTCTTATTAGGATTAAACAATAATCATATTCAATTACCAACAATCATTACATTTAACAATCATATCAATTATCATAGGATGATTATGCAGATGCAGTTTCACGTGATCTAGTAAAGACAAAGCTCAACCTTCGTTCCCAGGGTCTACTCAGCCCCAGTCCCCTTTCACAGGCCTACCCAGGCCCAACCTTTCTTTCCACCCCCTGAACCTATTGTATACAATTCCCATGGTTTTAGAAATATTTTAACCCTATGCTATCAACCCTGCTCCCATTTCCCCCTTCTGCAGGAGGCCTTCATAATTGCCTTAAGAAAAGGGTCAGGGAAACAAATCAAAGAGGTTTTTTCTGGTAGATCTTAAGTCAGAAGGTATGTGTGATACTTCTCTGAGGTTTGGATGTAGATAATTTCATGTATAGAATAATTTAATCTTATTAGGTTGTTTCCTTTGTCCCACTAAACACATTACTGGCTATATTGAAATTTAACTATGCTTTTTTCCTTCAATCTAAACTTCGTAGGTAGGACATAGGGTATCATACACATAAAGAATTACAGCAAAGTCAAACTCTACAAAAGACAGTATCAAGTGTGCTAAGTGTTCTGTATTAGAAAGTCTTTGGACAGCTCCAGAGGCAAGTAAACTCTTTCAAAGTCTTCCTTCTTTCCAAAGAGGCAAAACAAAAGCAACTTGCAGGAAATTTCCCTGAACTTGTCTCCTAGAAAGTGGAAACCCGCAAAAAATAAACTATCTCTATTGACAGATCTCAGGCCAATATTTAAATGAACCATCATGCATTAAATTGTCACAGCATGCAAAAAAATACTCAATCTGTCGCAATTAAATGTTAAATATGTTTTGAATAATGATGTTTAAAGAAGAACTCTAAACAAAGACTTTCTTACCTTCGTACTGACAAATATTCTCTGAAGAGTCACTCATTTTTAGGTATTTCTGCAAATTTTCAGATTGTTTTTCCAGCTTTCTTTTTAGACCACTTCTAATTCTGGGGTCTTCAGAATCAGAATCTCCACCTACATTTTTCTTCCTACACTGGATCAAGTTAATAAGTTCTTTGAGTTTTTCAGTATCATATTCTCCAGAAGGAGGCAGTTTTTGTTTGGCAGCAGCGGCTTCATATTTGGGATGGACTCTCTTCCCACATTTTGCCTTGGCAAAGTCAGAGCAGTCTTCTGTAGCTTCATAATCTGAGACGGGACTGAAGCGCTGAGGCTTCCGATTTCTATCCAGCAGTTCCTTAGCTCTGGAAAGGGGGAGCTGATAGGCCTCACAACCGAAAATGTAGTTCCGTATGTACTGGTCAATGTGATCTTTGTATTTTGGGACAGAGTACAGAAATCTTTTCTCATCCAGCCGTGTATTGTACTCATGGAATATAAATTCTCTACCTCTTCCAGGGCCATTGTAAAGTTTTTTAAAGTACTGATGCATGTACTTTTCCACAACAGCAGTGAAATCTGGACTCCTGTCTTTACGGGACTGGATTAAAGCAAAATGCAGAGACTGAACCAACTTTGTGAATTCTGGAATGATTTCCTTTTTTTCATGCAAAATCGTGGTAGTTGAATTTTTCTGTGCTCCATATGGAACACTTTTTTGAGCTGCCATAGGAGAAAAGGGAATCCACAATTAAAATCAAACCATGAAGCTATAAATAAATGATGACTAGTTAGAAATACTCTGTGTTAATACATACTGGGTGAAACACAGTTTGGAATGACCATAAAGAAATAATTCAGAAGCCAGAGAAGCCATATCAAGAAATTCCAACAAGTTTTACTTTCTCAAATATGAACAAATGAACCTACAATGTGTGATATTTGCTTTTGTGAAGAAACAAATATTTCTTCACACCAACACCATGACCATAACCAATGCAAACTGTTACTCTTAGTTCACAGTATATGAATACTACACAGTCTTCAGCAGAATATCATCTCTGTTTGAATAAACATGCACACAACAGTGAACAGTCCTACCTGAGTTAATTACACCGCTAGGCTCTGGAAACAGAAACAATGCATGAAGCACACAGGACCGTCCAGTCTGGTGGTCTAGAATGCAAAAAAGTAAAAACAGTTAAAAAGGAGAGGACTACCAAAAGCCAATTTAATACCTAAAACCCCACTCCCCTAAAAAACCAAAACAACAAACCCAATTCAAAGACAAACTCAGAGTACGCTTACCATAAGGGGACGTCATTTGCCAAGGAGAAAGAAGAAAAAGAAATCCTCTGTCCACAAGTGGTTTCACAAGGACCTGTTTTCAAGCAAAAAGAGCAAACTGCTTTAAAGATATTTGTTCACTATGAATACTCTTCCTGACTTTAAGATAATTATGTCTTGGGCAGAGAAGTGCCCTGATACTTAATATGCCAGCTAAGGAATTCCAGTGAGATTGTGGATCTTGTGACCTCAAATTACTAACTAGTAAAATTATTTTCAAAAACAGGAATAGTCAAATCTGTTGCACTCACAAGTTTCTCTTTCTCTAGTTTTTGAAGTAAACCCTCTAAGTGACTCCCAGCACGGGACTTCTCCACAACTTCATACAGGCTACAGTACATGCCATTCTTCAACACTGACACGATACAAGGGGAGAAAGAGAAGGTAAGAAAAAAAGCAACAAAACTGTAATTCAGAAAACTTGCAAATTCTGAATTTAAAGAAATTAAGCAAGAACAATTTACCTTCTTTTCCTCCTTGGTAAGTTTCTTTAAAGAACAATATTGGTGAAATTTTTTTCTTCAACTGATCAATGCTTACAACTTTTTCAACCTCAAGCTTCTCAGGACTGGAGAAGAAGGGTGGGAGGAGATAAAAAAATAAAGACCTCTTTTTTTACCTTCTATATTCCTACGCTCACTGATAAAATAATAACTAGCAAATACACGCTCTTAAGAATAATTTTTTTCAACTATCTCGTGAGCCAGGGGCGTTTATTCCCGCAGAGGAGTGTGTGTCACTTCAACGGAAAAAAACCCAACAAACCCACAAACAACAAACCACCAAACAGCAAAGAGATGTTGACAGTTGTGTGCCTGGACTCAAGAAAGTTCTGGTCACACATGACTCGAGTCTTGTTTGATGTATTTAAGGCACTTACTATTTTAGTATTTTCATCTGAATATATCCAAAACTCACCAGTCTCTACTCAAAAGAGTTTTGAGTAGAGCTGTCTAAATGGCAATACTCACAGCTTGCATGGAAGGAAAGGTCGTGCTGCTGATTTTAGGGAAACGTGGCACACAAGTTTGCCTTTATTCCAAATCTGTCCCCTCCACAATGTAATGTTACATTTCTCTAAATTAAGATGGAGAAAGGAAGACTAAGTGAAAAGACATGCCAGCTGTGACTGAAAGAAGAGGCTGCTGAATCTCCAAAACCAGTTTAGGGAAAATTTTATACTAATACCAAACCAGACAATAATGTTAAAAGTAACAAAAAGGATGTTATCAACCATGTTATGTTTTGACCTGCTCTGAGCAGAGTAAAGGAGGTTGGTTTGTTACCTACACCTGTCAGTATAAGCACACCCTGGATGCCAATTTCTGAGGAATTCTATCTTCTTTCCTTACCTTAACTGTCAACCACTTTCATACACATTAATTTTGCTTGAATGAGGTTCAAAACAAAGCATGACAGAGAATCATATTATTTGAAGTGCCATTGAACATGAGATTCGGGAACTGAAGATCAGTTCTTACTACACTCTAAGTAGAATAGAGGGAAAAAAGACTTGATTTTTGTTCACTTGTGGCTCATTCTGATTAAAGAAGATACACATTAAGGTATCTGTTTGATCATCCAGTATCAGCAACTAGCATGGATAAAATTCAAGTATACAATCAGCGTAACTAAACTGGTCAAACATAAAACTACAGGGGGAAAAAACATCAAAACCTTCTCTGTCTGTATCATAAAACCAGAACACAGAAGTCATTCTTACCTGTACTTCTATCTGCGTGGAAGGTGTTTGCTCTAAACAAAAGAAGACAGAATGACTAAGCTGGAACAGAGAATTCTGGCCACTGAATTTTACATTAAGGTTAGTTTATCAGTCTAACAAAATAGCAAGACTGGTAATTCCCTCTCTAATCTCAATCTATCACTGCTGCAGCATCTTGTACTATTTTAGATACTTTGATAACTGCTTTTAGCATTTCATAGTACAGTCCCCACACCTGGACATCTTCCTATCAGCATACATATCACAGTGGATCTGTGATCAACTGGTCATCTACATATTCTCCCCACAAGCAGTTAGACAAAAGTGAAGGGCTCAGAGACAAAATATACAAAATACTATTTTAGACCAAGATAATGCTTGGTGAACGTTTTTATGTCCACAAATTTTCTCAGTTAGGTAAAACCCCCCACTATTTGTGGATTCCACCCAGGCAAAAGGCAAGCACGTGGGAAGAGCAGCAGAACTGCTTCCCACAGGGGCCACCCTGCTGCCCAAAACCAATTCTGCCAACTCTTGCTTTGCATTATAAGTATTTATTATGCTAAGTCCCTGTGACACATCCATTCATTTCAGCACTGTTCATTTAAATCAATTCAAACCTACTGCTAAGAGCTATAAACTCTTCATGCTACATGCAGATTTTCCAAAACTCATTTTCTAGCTTACCTTGATGGGGGCACAAATCTTGGTCCTTGTACCATGTCATCTTTGTAAGTAAATGAAACAACAGCGTAAGGACAAACATGTCTTGGTCTTCGCCTGATCTCGTCAAAGACATATTCGTAAAAGTAGTACTGGGAAAAAGAAGTGACAATGTTAAATCAGAAGGCTAGATTTTAATTTCTTTAAAAGCTGGTACTTAAAGTTTTTAATGCTCCTCTCATAGGTACTATAGAATACAATCAATTAGGGTATTCTCCCTAATTAATTGTATGCCAGTTCTTCCTTCTTTATCAACCCCTTAGATATGGACAGTACTTCAGGACAAATCAAGAATGAAACATTCTTGAAACACAACATTTACTTGAGAGTATTCTTGGTGAGAGAAGGGATAACTAATAAAAACAAAAAAAAATTCAGAGGAAAGTAAATATTGCAATGAGTTTTGGATTCTATCCTTAGTTCAGTCACAAAATTCTAATATAAAATGTTAATTTAGGCAAACTTGTTATGAAAAATGAAAAAATACATTCATTTTTTAGCCATCTGATTCAGTGTCCAGCCCAGTGATTTACAGAAGACAAATGAAGTTGTTAATACTGAAAAGAATGCTTTTAAGTAAGGATCCTGAAACTGCAGACTTGGTGGAATAATCTGATTGCAACAGATTACTGCTGTAAGAGGTAGAACACCTGGAGGAACATAATGCTTGGGAACTGATTTCATTCTGTCTTCCCTTATCTCCAAACCTGAGAACCTGGAAAGGGAAATAAGGGGAAAAAAAAAGACAGAAAGACAGAAAGAAAGACAGAAAGAAAGACAGACAGGCAGACGGGCAGGAAGGAAGGAAGGAAAGACAGAAAGATAGACAGTAAGGAAAGACAGGAAGACAGGCAGGCAGACAGGTAGGCAGGAAAAAAGAAAAATGCTATTCTTTCCTAGCCAACATTTTCCCTTTTAGGAGTCTCACTTAATGACCACAAACCACTTTTACACTTCAAAATCCCCACATTAAATCCTCTCTTTCAGTCTTCATTCCAGTCTCACATACATTCTCCAGTTATTTCCTATTCCACTCCACTCTAATCTGAGGGAATCTTTGCCTGAGTTCAGGATCACGCAATGGGAACAGGAGAGGCTGCCAGGCTGTCCTGGGATTTCTAATGCAGGCACCTGGGAGCTGCTACACACACCCAGCTGCAGCTTCACAGGGAAGCTCAGGGTTTGTTGTATCTTCAGTGATTTTCTCTCCATCGTTTCAGAAGTTCTGTTTATGAAGGTTTTATGTAAGAAGGTAACACAGGCTCAGCTTTACCTGAGTAAGTTCATAGGCTCGGTAAGCCAACAAGGAGGTGACTTTACTTGCATTCTTTGAAACATGACACTCGTGCTTTGGGGTGGGATCAAGCACACCCTTGACAGTGGATTCCATTGCTTTCAGACCGATGTGGTCATATATGCTTTTCATTTTTCCCTGTAATAAAGCAGAAGAATTGTCAGCATGAACTTTTCCCTGGAAACTGGCAAATTGCTTCAAGTACCAAAGAAAGTAAATGCAGAGAAAATAAAACAAGCCATTAAGAATGCCAATTCTAGAAGTATATTATTTTCATACTTTCAAAAAAAGCCAATAGATTTTTGCCTTTTACAACAATTTTTTATGCTTTATTTAAGCTTAATATCAACACTGGATTTTAAATCTAGTAGTAGAGATCTAGTTTCTCTATAAGCAAATGATTGTGCAAATTAAAAGTAAGTTAGGTTAAAACCACCTGCGTGTTATCAGTAAGCAAAGCAATCCTTCAAGAAGAGCAAGATAAAATTACCTTTATTATTTTAAAAACAATCACATCTCCAGTTGCTCCAGATTCTAGAGGATTAGGCTGCAATAAATCAGCATACTTGGAGATATATACACCTAAGAAGAGTATAAAAATAAACCAAAATACATTATGCTGAATATTAAAACATTATTAAAAGTTTAAAAAGCATTACTTGGGATTCAAACTCAATGAACACTAAAAAACAAAGATAAAAATTTTATGCTTTTCCATACTTAGTTATTTCCTAGACTTTAAAGCCTCAAACACACACTGTCATTTGTTGGTCTGGCTGACTACCTCAGATCAAAGAACTGTAACTGAATTCAGATACTCTGAAAAGCATCCATTTCACTTACATTCCTCTCATTCCAAGTCTGTATGTAACTGTTTTAGCAAATTGCTCCAGACCCTTTACCAGCTAAACCAGTAAGAAATCATATGCTCATAATGCTTCATTTTCTCCACCTTGCACCTATTTCTGCTTTCAATATTCATGTCTACATTCATTCATATTCATATTTATATTGTCTGCTTTTAATATTCATGATACCTGTTTACCATGTTCCTCTTACATAGGATGACAAAATCAGCTCTTAATTTTCTATCTGAAAAGCTTGGCAAAAGGAACTTACTCTCTTGCACTCTCAAAACTGTTTAACACCTTGTGACTCTTCTAAGTCTCCAATTTATCTATGATCTTCTTGGATTTGTGGATTCAAGAATTTTAGTTCTATCTACATCAAAACTGAGCTGAACTACTGTGTCCACGAGGTATCTCTGAATGTACACACCTACAAACAAACACAGAGGCAGCCAGCCACACACTGCATTAGTTCTTTGTTTACTGGAAAGACATGGGATACTGGTTTGACTTAAAGCCAAAACAAGAATTAAGACTTTCTCTTTGGGAAGGCAATTTAACTGAACTACTCAAAAACAGAGCTACGAAATAATGTGATGTCTATTTTCTTTGCTAAAAACATCTTGCTGTGATATTGCTGCAGTCAGTGGTAAAAAAAGGACTGAAAGTTCACACAACTGAATCATATTATCTGCCAATGGCTACTGAATAACTAGCACTTATAATCAAAAAATAGTTACCCATGGAAGGGTTGCCGAGAATTGTGATTTTGGAGTGGCCAACCTGCAGCCCCTTTTCACATATGCTCTGGATCTAAAGAGAACAGACAGTTTTTTAAGCAAGTGTATTAGGAAAGCCAGGATATGAATAGAACAGTGAGAAATTACAATTACAAAATTTAAACTGAGATTTAAACAAAACCCCATCTTACAAAGAGAGGCAAGACTAGCCTGAATTCTCTATAAAACTATGAAACTGTGCAAGTCAAACTCTGATATGGAGCAGCTACACAGATTCACCTATCTTAAAAAAACACAGCCTCCCTATACCTTAAACACTGTTTATGAACATAACTTGCCTTTAACACAGAAACTTTTAATATTTAAAACAGAAGTATACCTGTCAAACGATTGCATGCTTAAGGAATCCTGACCCTATAAAAGCAGTCTAAGCACAGAAATCACTCTTCCATCACTTTGATTAGAAGTATATGACCAAAGAAGAGACAAAGAAGACAATGTCCATTTTCTAATATTACAGGTTACTTTGTTGATGCAAAGAAAAAAAAACACCAAAACCCAAATGCAATGAAAACACAAAATATTCTTCCTCAATTACAAAGAAAAAGCAAACACAAGCACAATAAAAACTCACATGCCATCCACAAAATCTATCCTTTTATTTATAAAACAGAGCTTAAACCAGGGAAGATACAGACATGTAAATGGAGTACCTTAAGTAACAGGGAATAGAGGATTTAAATGGTGACATATGAAATCCCTTTCCCATCCTTCTACACCTTCCAGTGCTGAACTTTGCAAAAGTAACTTAAAGATTGTGTCAATAAAAATACTCCGAAAAAAACCCAAGGCCCCAAAACATCTTAATTGCTGAAGAAAGCATTTCCCCTGCAGTGTTTCATTCCTCACCTGGCACCGATCCACCATGAGGAATGCGTAATTTTCCGAGAGCTCCTTCTCCAGGCGCCCATCGAATTTCAGCTCTCTGCGTTTTTCTGTGAACTGTTCACACAGAAAGTTCTCAGCACAGGTACACACACTGCTGCTGGCACAGTCAAGTGTCAATGTTTTAAGGCCCCATCTATGTTAGCAGATCCAAGTGTACAAAAATAATCAAAAGATAATCCAAATTAAATCACTGGGTGCTATAATTAGATTTCAAAAACATTATACCTGTGGGAAATCCAATTGGCTTAATCTGCCCAAGTATTTGGTTTTTTAAGAGACACTCTTCAAACAAACCTGTGCAGTAATGCTTCAGTTTGATCTTTGTAGCAGAACCAGCTAGAACCATCCAGCCCAATGCCTTCCATATAATCTCTGAAACTCCAGAAATAAGACTTTTTCTCTTTTTAGGAGACCTCTTACACTATGCAAATATTTTTACAGATGCACCTCACCACTGCTGAGATGTTTTTTACCAATATTTCTCAGCTGTAACCATGAATAATTAATGTAATAGCAGAAAACGCTTCAGTTCACTTTATAACTTCAAGATGATAATCACAGCAAACTAATTATATATTCAATTACTTCATATGTGAAGCTTTTTGTCACTGGGAATGCACACTTCATTTGAGAGTGACAAGAACAAGTCAAGGCTGGATTTAAGAGACACCACACCACGTAAGGCACAACAGAAGGGCTTCAACCAAGGTGCTCCACTTACTAGATCAGTAATCAAGTTAAAGCACTTCTTGGAAAACAACAAAACTACAGAGGTTCTAGAAACTTATATCAGGCACATATTTTAATCTAAATTTTCACAGGAAATATCAGCCTTGTGAAGAAGACATTAAAACATCTTTCCAGGTTATTAAATTACCTTAATAAAATTTCTAAGCTAAAAACACACAGACTTAAGTGGTGCCAAATACAATTTTCTTTTAGTCTTCTTGGAGTATCTGGCAGGCAAGAGTTTAAAACTATGCAGTAATAAACTTGCCTAAAAATAGCTGCTTTACATTTCTGGGGATGTGAGTTTCCAATTAAAGACCAACACCATAACTGAAAATAATCTCCAGGTCTCTGCATCTAGACTGAGAAGAAGCACTTTCAGTTGACTGGTACCTTACTAAGAAGCAGAAGCCACAAATATACTCACTTCCTTTTCCAACAGTTCACTATGAACTAAGCTGGCTCTCCTGTATTTAAAATTGGACACTGAACTGAGATCCAAGTAGGAAGAATGCAGAATTCCCAAAATATCCTCAAATTCTCTAGAACCTGGAAGTACTGGCTGAAAGAGTGCTATAAAAGAGAAGAAATAAAATAATTAGGCAATATACACGTGACAACATCCAAAATTTTCCAGTTCACTGAGTTTCTGCACGAAGATAAAGGTTTGTGATCCAAACACAAAACAAAACACCTAGAATACTTGGCAAATACAGACTTTAGAAAGTTTATCTTAAAATTTCCTAGAATGACAGCATCTTTAAAAAAATCACATTTATCTTTTTTTAATATTACTCTTGAACAGCTATTAGTTCTCAGAAGCTTGTAAGGGAAGCACCTCAAGTCTGAATTTACCCCTTGAAAAATATCTAATATGTACTGCACAGTGCTGCAATTAAAGTTTCAGAACTGTAGTTTATTAATTGACTTTTTAAATTAAGAAGCAGGAACAAATTGTCCTGAAAGAAACCTCAACAAGAGTTTCATAGCTTGGCCTCACTTCAGAACTATTATGAGATTTTGTGTTTATTTGCTTATGGCAATTATGCCAAATATGAAGAAATCCAATCCTATTTAAAGAAAACAAATAAGCTCCTATTATTAAAAACACCACTGCCTGTGTTCATGCTTGATGATGTTATCCCTTACTATACCTGCTTTAAAAGGAAAGCCCTTCATGTGCTGTTGCACAAATTCCCACCTGGGCAAACCTTTGCCCAAGTTCCCACAGGGAAGCAGTCATGTCCCGGAGCTTCTTATCTGTGTTTGGGTGCCAAGGTGACAAACTGATCAGAGGAGCAACCTCAGAATGAGCCAGCAGAGGATGGCAGTGCAGATTTTGAGAGCAGTGGCCAGGAAAATAACATCTCTGGGGGAACTGACCTCACACAACACAAAAAGCGGGGTTTATCCTCAGAGTAACTTCCAGAACACACACTGAAAGTGCAGAATTTTTACTGTGGTTACAACAGTTAGGAAAAACAGCAATAGTATTAGTCTCACAAAAAAAAAATCTACCATTACCCTAACAACAAATTAAATTTAATTACATCTTCAGAGTATATTCTCCAATTTCACTAAATAATATGGCAGTAGATTTAGGCAGCAATCTTTCCCTCATTTGCAGAAAAGATTTACTCCATAAGCCTCAATATAAAACAAATGTTCCTAATGAAAATCGAACTGTTCTGTGTTATTTAGTAAAAGCTGCATGCTTCAGAAGGCAACACCACATCTGCAAACTGAACTCAAGTAATGATTCCAACACCACCAACAATGAGAAAGTGATTTTTTAAGAACGGAAGTTATGAAAGCAATTTAGAAACCATACTTAAGTAACATCCTTTTTAGTAACCACACCTTCATTCTTGAAAAGCTGACAGCTATATGGGAGGAGACAGAATTGAGAATGAACAGAATCCTCAACTTAGTATTACTGGGACTGAATGCTCTCGTACTGAAGAGATAAATGGAATGGAGAGGGAGAGGGAACAAGCCTGCTGCAGGGTACACACACCCTGGGAAAGCACCCCCTGTTCCACCCCACCCCCAAACACGCCTTGGACACTACAACACTAACTCCCTGTCAGAAAGATGTGGGACTCACAGCTGCCACCTCCTCAAAAAGGACCAGTTAAGGCAGAGGGTGATCTATGCCAGTTGCTTGACCGAATTTCCTGTTTTCACCAGCGTTTACTGTACTTGATCCCTTCTCCCTCCTTCCCCCAGGACACAAGCTCAGTAAAAATCAGCCTCTCACTTCCATCTGGAGCCCAAACAAGTGGAAAGTATTGCTAGGGTGAGCTAGAAAGAGCCACCACAAACCATACATAAAGTCTCCCCTTCTTTCCCAGATGCAAATCTAGGAAGAGGCACATTATTACATCAATTAAGATCCTGTCATACACGCAAATATTATCAACTATGTTCCTATTTGTGTTTAAACATCTTCTGCTCTGAGGAAAGCTCTGGGGAGCGAGCTGAAACAAACTTGCCCTAAACCAGCAAGTTCCCCTATTCTCCTAGTAGGAAGAACCTGCATAAACTAGTATATACTTAGTTCTCAACACGTTTATGAAAAAGCCCTACCTACATTAAATTATGGAAAACAGAAAATAGTTTAACATTGCTGCTGCTGTTTTTTCTTCCAGAACTTGAGGTGCTGCAGACTTCATGCTCTAAATCAAAACACGAAACATCACCTCAGTGAGGTGAGTAGCCAGGCAATACTTTTCAGTTTGTCACTTAAGCTGTGGTGTTCAAGGACAGTGATGGTCTAAAACATTAATGTCAACATAGCAGGGCCTGTACCTCAGGTCAAGAAAGGGGTACAGAAACAAAACAAAACTGAAGACCAAGAAGTACTAAACTAGACTTTGTACAGCAGTCACCAAGGCCTGTGCTCCCAGGCAAACCATGAAATTACTCCAGTCCTTCATCACTTCAAGGACCAGCCATGTGCCCATACATATCTTCCAGCCTTGCTGTACATAGCTGACGGGGGTATGTTGCACCTTTACTGCCCTGTATTAATTAAACAGTAATTAAAGTAAGGACTAACCTGCAGCATCCTTATAATACAAGTCAATTGTGGGGTTTGCTGGTTTGTTCTGCACAGGTAAAAATAAGTACATAAATACTGGGTTTGTTCAGCTTCTACCCAGGGCACTGGAACACATGTAATTATTTTTAGGTGGAAATTGAGTTTAGTAACTACTAGTCAAGGCACAGGAACTGGACTGGATGTTTGGATGTACGTGATGCCTAAGAGGCTCTGCTTTTCTTTCACAGCTGTCTGATGTTTCAACTTCAGAAAACTGAGATTGGAGTTACTGGGTTTGATTGCTTTAAGTCAGAATGTGGAGACAGAGGCACCCTCCTTGAGCAGTCCTGAACAAAGTTTGAAAGGTAAGTAAATTACTGACTTTCTTATCAGCTAAGATGACAGAATGCTAGCATTCTTCACACAGAAGTGCTCCAGAAGCACCCTTTTAAGTTTTCAGTCTTCAGTCTTCTTTTTTTAAGACTAAGACAAAAAATTTGCGCTTTTAATGAACTGTGACATTTTTACCTTTAGGACTTTTTCAGCCCAAAATGTCTTGTCATTTGGCAAGACAAAAAGGCCTAAATAGTTACCAAGTTTAAGGACTGACAGAGTTCTCCACCTAGAAACATTCTGTAGCAAATAGCAGATGTACATCTCTACCAAGGAAAAGGAAAATCAGAAGACAAAAGACAAGGCAAAATGATAAAGTAGAAAAGGGACAAGCCGGACCTTCATGCAAGTGTTGCTGAGTTTCATGGGTAAAAACAAGACCCTTTTCACTCACTCAGGCTGAGAAACAGCAGTCATTTGCTACTTTGACAGACTCCAGAAACAAACATCCAGCTTCAATCAACAAGCAACCCCTTAAAGGCACTGACTGCAACCGTCAGCATCATTGGTGGAATTACCTTTTGGTAAGGGAATCACTCATATAGTACATCAACTTAAAAGTGCTCTTACACTGCTTTATCCTTAAAATTTGCTTTCCTAATCCTATCAAGGACCTCTCAAGTTTCAAGCAAACTTGGAAACCTCTGAAGACCTGACAACGGAACTAGAAGAGGCCACGACAAGTCTGAAGACAAGCGGTAGATAAGCTGCTCAAGGGAGCGTAACACCACTGCTATGTAACAAGAAAACAAACCTGCGAGAGACTTCTAAGGAGAAAGACAAATGCAGGCACACCTTAAAAAAATAATGTTGTGGCCAACCTTTCATTTGTTTCCTGAATTCCTATGCCAGGAAAAAGAATCAGGAAATTAGAAGTATTCTCTGTGCCAACTGATCACAGTTGTTTTTAAGAGGTTATCTTTCCTCCAGATGCATTTCTTCAGATTACAAAGGATTTCTGTTGACTTTCAGTCCCTACTTAAGTCTCCAAGGGGGGGAGACAAATTCTGAAGATAAAGAAGCAGCTAAAGCCTGAATTTTCTAGGATATTCCTCTTACATTTTGGAAGTTAAAACTTAAATTTTCTCCTACATTTGTGGTTTCAAGATTCAATTTTTAATTGCTTCACTACCAAAAATTGTTCCTGAAACACATTCTGGTGTTGAAAAAAATTTAAATATCCACCAAAAAAACGCCTCCAAACAAACTCAAACACAAAGTCACCCTGTACACACTTAGTACGTAGCAGCTAAACCCTCACAATCAAGGCAGCAGCTACCTCTCCGGGTGGTATGTCCAGAAAAGAAATGGTGGTTTATAAAGCAAAACAAGGACAAGAAAAGGCAAGGAAAACTGAGGAGGCTTCCATGTGTATTGCTTCATGCTGGGCTTTAGGATCAAGCCAAGAGCTCCTTTGAGAGGGACGTGTGAATTCAGATTATTTTGCAATTTAACAAGATGTGTTTAAGCACTAGCAATAAGGATGCAGCAAGCATGCGTCGCTACAGCATCAGATGACCCATGCAATGCTGATCTTCCAGTTCAGTTCCAGAACTGACTGAACTGCATCATTTTTCAAATGACAATACAAATCCCAATACAAATAGCAATTTGGTTGTCCTCAAACTGCATGTTTGGCAGCCCATGCTGTGAGAACACTCAGCAGCTGTAAGCCCACAAGCACTGTGGGCTGAATGGAGCAGGGCCTGCTCCGAGAGCTTTGGAAGCTCTAAGTCATCAGAATGGTCAAAATACCCGAGGGCCTTTATGCAGGCCGAAAGGAAAAAAGGTAAGTATGGGTCAAACGACCTTGACATTAGCAAGTCAGTTTTTGAAGGTAAGATAAGAATGGCTTCTTCTTCTACCTTAGAGGCCACAGAAGCCTGAGGTTCGAAGACACAATCCAAAACATTTTGCACATTGCAGATAGCTCTGCATATGGAAATGATGAATTAGATGACCTGGAGAAGTATTTTGCAGGTTTTCAGTCACATTGGAACCAAATGCTAAAGAGGAACTTCAAATATCGTTGGTTAAGTACTAAACATTTCTGAAATACATTTAAAGGTATTCACATGTAACCACAGTTGCGCGTGACATACAAGATACTTCAGTGGTTCACGAGGCACCACGTTATATCCAGGTATTTTTCTGTCAGATGAATTATAAAAGACTTTTTTCTCCAAATCAACCCAGTTATTTTTACAATGACTCTCTGCCAGACTTCTATCACCCCAGAGTGGGGTGGCAATGGGAAAGACCAGGAAGAAAAAGGGGTTATTACTGCCAAAAGGAATTACTCTATAACTGGAGAGAAAAGACTGGACAATGAAATAAACCTACCTTCATCTCTTCCTTACAGAAGAAAGCATTTCAAGAAGTTAAGATGTTACTCTCTTCTCTGAAGAACAAGAATCCTATTCAAACAAGTATTCCTGTGATATGGACTAAGTTACTGACTCCATATTGCAAAAGGGTAAGAACTAAGATAAATTTCAGGAAGGAAATTAGACGTGTTCAACTCCACTTAACAAAAACAAGGTTAAGCAGAAACCAGTGGAATCTTGTAAAAAGCAAGAAATAGCACAGGCTTTTGGAGGAAGAGTTACTCAGAAACAAAAACACCCCAAGCTCTGGACACTTGGAAGCAGAACACTTCCAAAGCGAGGCACGAGAACGTGGGATGCTCCCTTCCTCCCTGCAAAGAACTTTCACCAGATAAGAACAGGCTCCTGCATATCATCAACGAAGGACAACTCTGCTGTGTTTGTTTAGTCTAAACTAACCAGGATTACACCCCTCTCCTGCACGGAGTAAGTTAGGGGGAAGAGAAAAGCGAACCATCTTCGCAGATGTCAGTGTCCCAAAGAAACATCTTCTCCACATGCGAACGCACCTCCAGAAGCAGAGCTGAGATCAACTCAAGCCCACCTTGATCGCATCCAGCTTCTCCTCCTGTTATAGCAGAGATCTGAAATTCAAGCTGACTTTTTGTTTTGGTTTTGTTTCATCCTCGTGACAAAATAAAAGTGAGAAAGAAAAGAGGAGGGGTAGGGAAAGAATGTAAAAGCCTGACACTAAAATGGGCTCCCCAGCAGCCTCGCGAGTGCGAGCCAGCAGAGCCTCCTCCACACCGCAGGGTTTGCATGCAGCCGTGTGAGGTGTCTGAGAGACGCCTGATGAATCGGATGGAGAGGGCAGCGAGGCAGAAAAGGGAGGGGAAGGGAAGGAACAACCTTTCTTTTCTCTGCTCTTCCTGGGGATATGAAAGTTCCTCCTAAGAGGCTGCTGATCTTCTGGGGGCTTAGGGAGAGGGGGCGGCCCCCCGAGCACACCGCTGGGCGGCTGCTGCTGCTGCTTTTCATTTGCCGTCGAGATGCTGCTCCTGCGTTGGGTACTGCTACTGATGCTGAGGTTTGTGGGGACCTTGTCCTCTGCAGCAACAGCAGCCACCAGCAGCGCCTCCCCAGCGCTACCGCTCTCAGAGCGCCCGCCATTTTGTGTGGTGTCCTCAGCGGCTCCTGCTCTGTTACTCTCCGCTCCGAGGACGCTCGCGCTGGTCTTCTCCGTCCGCTGATGCTGCTCCGGCTCCATCTCGCCGCCACCGCGGATCACGGCATCCGCCATTCCCTCCGGAGAGGCGAGCCCGGCCGCCCGCGCCTTCTCTTCCCTCCAGCACAGCGCCCCTGCCCAGTGCCAGCAGCGCCCGCGCCGCCCCGACACCCCCTCGGCCCGCCTCACGGCAGCCCCCGGGCCGCCCCCGCCCCACCACACGACATGGCGGCCGCGGGGAGGCGGGGCTGCGGTAGCCCGGCCCAGCCAATCTGCTCGCGGCACACGTTATAAATAGGGGCGCACGTGATGGGTGGGAGGGGTTTGCTGGGCACTCGCCGCTCCCACCAACCGGCACCGCTCGGGACCCGCCGCTCCCACCAACCGGCACCGCTCGGGACCCGCCGCTCCCGCCCCCGGGCACCGCTCGGGACCCGCCGCTCCCACCAACCGGCACCGCTCGGGACCCGCCGCTCCCGCCCCCGGGCACCGCTCGGGACCCGCCGCTCCCACCAACCGGCACCGCTCGGGAACCGCCGCTCCCGCCCCCGGGCACCGCTCGGGACCCGCCGCTCCCACCAACCGGCACCGCTCGGGAACCGCCGCTCCCGCCCCCGGGCACCGCTCGGGACCCGCCGCCCTCCCGCCAAGCGGCGGCGCCTCCTCCGGGGCCGGGCGAGAGGGAGCCAGGCCGGAGCGCTGCCCTGAGGGGAAGGCTGCAGCCGACACCAGGCTCCTGCCCAGCCCTGGCACGGCGCTCGGGAATGGGATCTCCTCGCAGCGAATCGTCCTTCGGGCACGAACCCGCCTGGCATTTCGGGTCCAGGAACGCTGGCACAGCCTTCTTTGCAAACTCCCAACTCTGCAAGTTCACTACACTGAGTGCCATTTCGTACCTCTTACTCTCAGATTCAAAGGTTTTTTCCAAGACATGGGAAAAAATGACAACATTTCACCTTTGAAGAATAAAAATACATTATCATGGTTATGAAGGCCAGGCAAAAACAAACCAAATCCTTAATTTACTAGAGCAGGATTCTTTCATAGTTGGATAGTGAGTTAGAACAGCACTAAATAACCCATATTGGAGGCCAGAACGTTAACATTTATTGTCCCTGTAAGGCTCACAACTTCTGATGCAAAGAGGGATGTGAAAATGTGGAAACCAAAGCTCCCAGGAGTGCACTGGGGTGAACAGTGCCTGCTGAAAATAACCATTCTTGCAGTGCCTAGGAAATGCAAATACCAGATTTTTTTAGTTTTACAGGTAACTAGCAAAACACTAAAAGCGCCATCATTTGTTTTCTTTGTTAAAAGTATACTAGTGCTGTAGTTGTAGAACAGATGCATATATTCATTAGCTACTTCTACCAATTACCTTCAATCCCCATAACTGCAGCTATTCATGTGTCATCTTGAAAGCAGCCACTGACCTTAAAAATAGGAAGTTTTCATGCTTGTAAGGTGTGGAAGGAACAAGTATTTTAATCTGGCCCTTTTATTAATCTCTTTTTAGATTAGCTCTAAATCAGAAAATATAAATAACCTATCAGCTCACAAATGGCCTGGTGCTTGTGGTAGCCTCCAGGGTATTAAAAGAATATAAGCTAATAATTAGTAGTAGTTCTTAAAAGTATTTAGAGACTCAGCAAGTTTAAACAGGGCAGTTAGTGTGATAAATGAATATGATTTCATGCTAACTAGATTGTAACTATTTAGAAAATTATTGTTATAAAGCAATAAAGGAAATTAGTGTTAAAAAGCAGATGGGCCCCTTTGTAGATGTCACATGTAAAAATAGGGTACAGGATGTCTCAAGACAGAATCAGCCTTGAGATGGATGAAGTTGGGATGGTTTCAAAGGCAAGATGTGAAGTTACAGTTTTATCTGTGAAATGCGGGGTTGTGTTTCATGTCAGGTAGAAAAAGGTGGCCTGTGTAGTTGTAATTGTGAAATGTGTGGAACAAGGTCATGAGACAGTTATAAAAATATGCTTTAATAAACAAACAAGCATAGAAAGAGGCTTTTAGAGAAATATTTTGCTTGCTTTTAAGTGAATAATTTGAACTTCAAAGTTTTCACAATATAAGTTCTAAGTTTTCTTTAATGTGTAGGATAGAAGAATGCAGAAGTCTTATTATTTGCTTGAAAATAACATTATTATAAGCTTTAAGCTGCTTTGTAAAAAGTTTTAATCTATAGCTTTAGAATATATAAAAGTAGTTGTAATCACCCAAATAAAAGAAGGAAGTGATCTTATCCCAAGCTAAAAATTGATGATCCTGGAAAGGAAAACTGGACTATCCTGGGAAGGGAAGCTAGACATCACCTTCACTGATTTACAGTCCTGGAGAGGAAAGCTGGACCTCACAATCACTGATTTACAATCCTAGAAAAGGAAAGCTGGACTTCACCGTCACTGATGTATATTTCTGAAGAAGGGAAGCTGGACATCATCATCACTAATTTACAACTTTAGGGTATAGAAATTCAACGTCACAAATAGGAACTGATCACAATGGGGTATTGAAATTGGACTTCACAAATAGAAACTAGGAGGAAACCATAAAAAAACTGCTGAGAAATGCTTATGAAAATGCTCAGTAAATACCAGCAAAAATTTGTAGCCGGCGTGCAGTTGGAGGGGAGATCCCCACTGTACCCAGCATGCTGCTTTGCTCACACTTTACCACTTGAAATAATGAATAAATAAATTGATTGCTGCTTGATATATTATCTGAGTCAAGCTCTTCATTCCTTACATATTATGAAATGCAAGGCTAATTTTTTGGAACATTATGCTTACTTAACATAACACAACACTTAGTACACAAGTGCAACCTGTAAGGTTATCCAGAGGACAATGAGGAAGACCGTGAGCCTTCATCTGAAAGACCACCAAAAGAAGACAGAAGACCCCCTAGCAACAAGTAAAGCATGCAGTGACGTAGATTTTTAGAATCAGAAATAGGAGGAAACTTACAGGAAACATTGATGAATATGTATTAGCATACATAATATAAGTTTAGTTTGAATTGCTCTGTTTTGTACGTGAGGTAGGGTGGGAAGCCCTCCCCGTACCCTGGTCGGTTTTGCTTATGCCTTATCAGAACCTTAACCAGACTTAATTAATCATTGCCAAATTTTTGTATATGCTTAATTTTATATTAAATTGTTATTAAAATTGCTACTAAATTTTAAATTTTTAATTTTATTCACATTCATAACGTTAGTATCTGTAACTATAATTTACATAAATTACAGAAACATACACCCAATATTTATCTAATTACAGAAACATGGTGTTCCATTATCTAGAGATAATAAACCCCACAATACAGTGTTCATCCTATGGATAAATTAAGACTCTTCCTGAGAATCTGATGTCCTGCCTCTGTGAGGATTCAGTGCTGGTGAAGTGTTATAAATACATATTATAATATTGGCTTCTCCATATTAAAATGGATGCTATATGTATAATATTAAAGTAACTTCGCTATAAAGATATAGTTTTTATTTCTGCTATTAACTAAACTTAGACATAGTAGTGAGATAGCTGATATAGTTAAGCTTGTGGTAATTGAACTGCCTGCTTGGTTGGGATAACATGAATGGATGATGAAGACCCCTGCTACTGATATGCCAATTATTAGCACCTGCTGTCTGTACGAAGTATGGACCAAAACCCAAGCTAGAGGTGATAATAAGAACGGACTAAAACCACAGCCAAGGAACATGCATGCTCCAAAAAGGTGGACCTGAGGAGGAGCCATGCTAAACAGCTCTTGGAACATGTAAACTAGTTTGGGGAAAAGTTTAAATATGCATAATTTTTAATGAATATGCAAGAGGCTGATGCAATAGAAAAGGTATGTAAAGGGTGTCTCCAAAATAGCAGGTGTGCTCTTGGCTGAATGCGAAGCACCCAGCCGTTAAAATTTGCTTTATTGTCTTTGTCTCCTATTATCCTTTATTAAACCTTTAAATTTTACCAGGAGAGTGAGCCTCGTTTTTCATGAAGAGAATATTACAGATGTATTGATATATTATTGAAATAATTTTGCTGTGTTTTACCTTGTTTAAATAGAATTTCCATATACAAGAAAAAAATGGAAATACCAATCTGGTCCCATTTAAGGCTGTCTTGATCCATTTTGTTGATCCATCCAAACATGTCAAATTGCTTTATCAATTTTGAATTGGTAGTGCTGTTAAAAATCACTTTCAGACCGTGCATGTCTTCAGTACACAAGCAGTTCACTTGATTCAGTTTGGACAAAACAATCTCTGAAGTCTTGCTTATTGACCAAGCAGCACACAAAGTTTTCCTCATCACTTGCTTTAACAAGATATGTCTTTGCAGTTGTACAGAATTATTTTTCTGTATTAATTAACCTAAGTCTGGGAGTGATTATCACAAAAATAATTCGGTACTAACTGATAAATGCTCCAGCAATTCCAGATCACTGCACCACACGGTGCATCTTAAATCCCAATAGATATCAAACAGGTATAAAGAATCCCAGTTCAGAAAACAACAGTTCAGTGAAAAACCACCATAGGAAGAGGTTACTTGAATACTCTGAGGTGAAAAAAAAGGTTATAAAATCTGTCACATTATTCTATCTCTAGTTTCTGGTTTCTGTGGTTTTTGGTACTTGCCAAGCATTTGACCATGACTCCTGGGCTTGCACCAAGTGGTTTTCCACCCCAGTACAAAGCAGCTGCAGATCCCTTTGAAACTGAAATCAGATGATTTTAACACATTAGTAATACAGATTTAGATCAGATTAAGAGCCACAAAGTAAGAAACAAGGGAGGGTTGCATGCTCAAGGAGCAAAGTTGGGTACTTCCTCCAGACATTACTTCAGTATCCTTTTATAAATGCAAATTTGAAAACTAAATTAGAAATTTGAAATTAATCAATCTGAGTATATTATTACAATGCAAATAACCACAAATTCTATTTTACTTTCCCTTATTACTATAATGATGCAAAACACATCTAATTTCTTCAAAAGTTTAAGAGCTAATTTTGTGCCAACTAAATTTCAGGTGCCAGGAGATCAAGGATAGAAGAACTGCACAAATTATCTTTCTTCATAGACCATGCAAAGAGAAGAACCTTTGGAAAACTCAGAAACAAAACCTAATTTACACACTTGGAAAGAGCTTTAGTATTGATTACCAGCCATGGAGAAAATACACCTATGATATTAAAAGGTGAGACAAAATGGGGCAGTAGTCTTGACCTGGCTCTGTAAAACCAGGAATTAGTAGCACAAATTCACCTAGTACATTTTGTTGGTTTTTGGGGTTTTTTTCCCTAACAAATATGTGATCCTCAGGTAAGACTGAAAATATCTATGTGTATTATTTTAATACTTTTATTGTATAATTAATACATGTAGTATCTTAAAACATTTAAAATTTCGTGTAATCAAATCAGCTGTGAAACTACACCATTATTTCCAAGAGATGGCAGCACCAACCTGTAGAACACATCAGAGTATTTTAAAATCAGTATTCATGAATAAGCATTAAATATGGAAGAGCTGCCCATTCTGGATCTGAAACCCCCTTTTAAAAGGAAACAAATCATCTTCCATATATGTGGAACTTTGTTTCAGACTCCGTTAGATCCTGGGAATCAAGAATTGTCTAAGTGCCAGGCAGCATCACCATAAAACATCATTTTTATCAAAAAGTGCAATCCATTAAACTGCTTTCTGAAAGTTCTGATACAGCTTTCAAATTCTAGAAATTCTGTGAAACTTCAAGCGACCTGGTTCCCACTATCACAGAAGCATTCATAAGGCAGAAGCCCTGGTTCAGGTGAGTCATGCTAAATAGGAGAAACACTTTTTCTACCGTGCAGTTTTGGCCCTATCCTTACCCAGATTCTAGCAACTGATTCTTGGTACTGAGCTTCACAGATTTCAAACTTACTGCTCCTGATATCTCATTACAGACCTTCATGTTCCCAGTCGTCATCCTGGCTTTATTCTTTTCGGTGCTAAATCTAGGGGAACAAAGGCCACAAACAGTTCAATTTTGTGTTGTAGTCTCAGAGGACCCACACAGTTCAGAGGGTCCAAAGGCCATTCTCTTTGCTTACCTTTCTTGTCAGTCAAGACAATTTCTGCTTCTACCTTTATTGCTTCTGGTCCATCAGGTCTTTCATAAGCTACAGCTACACTGACTCTCCTCATCAGGAGCAGAAGAGCTGACAGGCTATTAAGATTTGCCACAAAGGGATGATGGATCTGCCCGTTCAGACCACTGACATCTGCTCTTGAGAAGAGGACACCTCGTCACTCACCCTTTTCCCTGAGTGTGAGACCCAGACTGCTCATGCCTCCAATTTAGATGAGTGTCTGTATCCCTCTCCTCATTTTGCCATCTCTTTATGATGATCCTGGAAGCACTTGACACCTCCGGCTTTTCACTGCCTCTTGCCTCTTCACTGCTGCAACGTCTCAGACTTCCCTCTGGACACCAGAATTACTAACTGTGACAATCACTTGAACATATTTATGTATATGATTCTTACTCTTTACTTCACACTCATAATTTTACACTTTACCCATCCATTTGGTATAATTTATTGTCCAAGCCCACCCCACCCCTCCACTACCACCCTCCTGGCACAATCAGAAGTCATCCTTTCAAAAGCAGTGGCATTTTAAAAGTGATAGAACTAAAACAAGCTTACCAAATCCAGCACGGTATCAGCAATCTTAAACTGGAAAGCTTAATCCTTAGGATAATTTGAAGAGAAAAATCCAACATCATTAGGATTTATTAGATCAATCAGTAGCTAAGTGCATGTTGATTACAAAGCACAACCAAAACACTTGATCTCCAGAATGCTGAACAGTGAGTGGGTGGCTAAATTATAATATACAAATGTAAATTAATCTTCTGAGATTTCCTGACTGGTTGGTGGCTTCTGCATACCCCAAAATTAATCATTTCAGTTGTGACCCATAAGGAATTATGAGAGAAACTGATGACAGGACAGTAAACTTTTCTTCCACCTACTTACTAAATTAATTATGTCATACAGAACTTTGAGGAATGTGGTGAATTGAGTGCAGTGACTTGTTTCTGTTACTACTGTGCATTTAGCAAAGTAAATCCAAATATTTACCACTTTATAAGAAACAAAATACAAGCTTTGGTCACTTACGTTAAAGCCTCACTGCATATACCACTGAAATCTCTTTGTAGTCTTCTTGCACAACCAACCAAATCAAATAAAAATCAAAATGGTTTAATGTAATTTATTTGAAATGCTTCCAGAAAAGTTTAAGGCCATTATTAGAAAAAAAAAGTCAATACACACATTCATTCTTTCTTCTCTAGCTGAACATTTTACATTCTTTATGCTCTTTTTCAACATTTTTGCTGAACAACTTCCCTATGCCTTTTCTTTTGCAGACTTTTCCTTTCATCTTCACTGGGATACTCATTCAGTTCTAAAAATGAAGCAGTTGAAATAAATTACAAAGCCTGAAACAGAAAATCGATTTTTTTTTAAAAACTATAAATACGGAAATATGTTCTATAGGGTAAAAATGCCATTTTTTTAAAAATAAAAATACCTTGTTTTATATTGTTTACCATCTTGTCACACTGATTTCTGTAATGTACATCAGCATATATATGTAAGATACTTAGCAAATTTTATGTAAACTTGCAGAACACAAGAAAAAATATTTTTGGCAATAACTTAGCAGTTTTTCTACTTTTGTTGTTACAAGTACTTTGCACAGCTTATCTTGTGTAATACCAAGAATCATTTAAAATTTGTAATATATCATTTTCATAGCTTGCCATACAGCACTGGCATTATTTCTTACAGTAAGAAATAAAATACTACCCAGAGATTCCTGAAAAATAACAGGATGCTCAATTATAAGTTTTAGACTGCATATAAGTGACTCATCTGCTTCTCATCATAATGAGTAGGTTAAATCAGCCACCAGAAAACACAGTAACATTTCCAATTACAGTGCGAAATTGGAATGCAACAAAAACTTATAAAACAAAACTTGAGGAAAGTAAAAAGGATGTAATACATCCTAAAGGACAAGCAATTCCCTTTTTGTTTAAATTCTCTCTACATATTTGTAGATCACCATTTATAGAAAATCATCACATATTTTTAAAAACCAACTACATGGAATTGTAAACAGACATTTACAAAAAATTAAATGTTTTAACATTAGTGGTGCTTAAAACCAACAGTGGAGGTCAGTGGAGTGCAAAATGCTGAAGAGGGCCTATTCACAAGCAAAAGCTCCTTTCCATTCTTATTGTTTGGGATAATATATATATGGCACTGAAAGCAAATTACCAGCTTATTTACAAACATCCAGTATTCTCAGCATTTCATTTAATTCAGTGCTGGCTGTAAAGGTTTGATTGTGTCTTTTTCAGTTGATAATTTTTAGCATTACATACTTTGAAAAATAAACCATCCTATTATGCTGATCATTTGAAATGTCCAGATTTTAGTAAGTTTGGCCACTGCATCTTAGGACAGTGCTTCATTTTGAAAAATAAATCCCTAAAGTGTCCCTGGTTCCATGGCCTGCTGTTTATAGTTCTTGTTGATTTAATACCACAGGAGTTGGGATATGTTATTGCAAGATAGTTTTCTTTTTTGTTCCAAGAAACTACTTTTTCTTTCCATGCCGTTAAGAAAACTTATTATCTTGATACCCAACCTGAAATTCCATATTAAGTCCACATCTTCAGCTGCCCCTTTAAAGGGCCAATAAAGTATTTAAAAATTAGAAAAAGGTTATTTATGTAATGCATATATGAACAGTAGTTTAGAGATTCTGTTTACAGCAGGACATTGAGAAAACTGGACAAGTACCTCTTTCATCCACCTTGGGTGTTTATGGAATATAATCACAGGACATGAGTTGCAAGAGATTCCAGCTTATACATATGGGCAGTTACAGTACGACACTCAAAAGTACAAATACAAGAACTGCATTGACATTGTCACAAAAATACTCTAAAAGTGCTTCTCCAAATGGTTCCACGTATGGAATGCAAATACTGTACAGGTAAGAGACAGATTTTCTTCCATGAGCTGTAAGTCTTTGTCAAACACTGGTTTCTATTTGCTTTTCGCTCTCACAAGAGTTCGTCTGCTCCATGCGCTCGCAGTCGGTGCTGAGCTCACTGGTGTCCATGCTGCAGTCTGACTCACAGTCCGACTGCTCCATCTGCTCCAGGGCAGCCTCTCCCTGGGGCACTCTGCGTCCGTTGGGTGACACAAGGAAATGTGCTTCCAGCCCACCAGCCTTGCCTGCACATGCAGCCTTCTCCTTGGCCTGGCGGATGCAGTTTAGCCACTGCTGCTTGTTGAAGGAGTCGTTGGCTTGGAGAGAGTGAGTCTGGCTTTGGGATCCATTTTTGAAGCTGACTCTAAAGAAGTTTTTGACTGAAAGAAACAATACATATCAACCCCCTGAATGCTTTGGCTAAATGGATTTTATAATTAAAGAGTATATTTAAGTAACAGAATCTGCACAATCTTTGCCTTAAGGTCAGACAAGAGCCATCAGACCAAAGAGAAGAGTCTGGGTATCTCCTTGTTTCTGGGAGAAGAACATAGAACACCACAAGCACTTCTAGTAACTTCATATTGCTGAATTAAATAATTTTGGTTCTGCCATGCCATAAAGCCTAAAGTGAATCAGCAAGATTAAGGCTCATCCCACACTTTAATGCCTGTCCTCCTACTTCTCTGCAAAGTGGATTTCACGGAACACAGCATCCTTGTGCCAGCCAAAGACTGCCTCATCTCTTCCATTCACTTCACTAATACAATGGATACATAAAAAAACCCCTAGAAGTTTTGACCAGATGAGATTTAAAGGACCCCTGTAATAGAAAAAGCATCTTCATAGTATTCTTAACTGGAAGGACATAAACATGAATAGCTGCAGTCTTGACCCTGAGTACTACAGTATCTCCCAGCTTAAAGAGTTATGGAATAGCAGTCAGTGTCTCCAGTAGTGGAGGAAAGGCAAAACAGCTGAAGCTCAAGATTGCAAAATGCACTTGCTTATAACTTTGCAGTTTTGCTACTAGAGTCTTTATATTCTCCCCTTCTCAATTCAGTACAGGAGCAGGTGTGTGGAGAAATTCTATTATCAATATAGTGAGCTTTGAGAAAGAATCTAAAAGAAACAGCTTAGAACATAATAAACCAGTCTGAAAAAAAATTCAGTACGTTGGATAGAGATAATGTTAATTTTAGAGAGAATATTCTGATGTTGCATTGGCAGGTATCTTAAGGTTATGATGACCCTACATCAGCAAATACAAAAAGTTGTCATCATACTTCTCTCATTGTTGCTGAATGCTCCACGTATGGATCCACCCAGGCGCACCTCTCCATCCTGCAGGTCCTCCAGCACCAGCTCCCTGATGGGAATTGGCTGCCGGTACAGCTGGTAGCAGAGACGGTCATTGTGGGTCACGGCCCGAGTGATCACCAGCACCTCTTCAAAGAGGAAGACATGCAGTTTCTGTTAAAATATTAATGGACAATACAGCATTATTCCTTTCTTGAAAAATCATTAAACCAAATGGAACAAATAAAGTTCACCAGAAAGATGAAAAACGTCAGTTTCTTCCTGTTAATTTGGTATTGATCTACCTGCCTGACCTTCATCAGGTGAACCAGGAAACAGCATCTGTTTCATCTTTCCCTCTCAACTGTGTGGTGAAACAGGATCCTTCCACTGTATGCATAAACATGCTCCATAGAAGCAGTTCCAGAGCTGAAAAAATGCACTGCTTACTTTGTTGCTTTTTAAAATAAATTTTCTCTAAGTTTTATCTACTTCTATAACTGTCATAAGTGTCATACTTCCATTAGTGTCAGTACTGAAAAAAAGATCTTTTTCATCGTTTGTCCATTCAAAAGTTCTATTTAACATTGAGAAGAAAAAATCTAGGAAAGACTAAGTTCTCTTCGACTAATATCATCTCTTTTTTTATTTTTCTTTTCTTTTCAACTGAAAGCTCAGATTGTGAAACTTATTAGTAGTGCAGTGTCCCAGAAACTGGAATTCAAAGTACCAAATTTCTCTGGTCAATAAATTAACGATGATCTCAACAAAGAATCAAATAAAGCATTTTGAAAAACCACAGCCTTTGACAAATTTAAAATTTGTTGGTACATTTTGTGTGTTCTTTATAGACATTAGTATCACATCTCTGAGACCAGAAATTTGGGGGGTTTTCCTCCAAGTATTGAAATTGATCAGATTTACAATTTATCCAGGATATTGTTGGGCTCCATAAGAGACAGAGAGACATATCATCTTATTATCTCCCTATACAAATACTTAACTAATAAAAAAAAGATTAGTGTTATATATAATTAATATTTATCAATTTCCTATATATTAGAGGGTGATGTTTATCTATGTGTGCTCACAGCTTTTTTATCTGTCATGCAAAATGAAGATACCTTTTAAAGTTATTTATGACAAAATATTTATTCCTTACCACTCCCCTGTTGTTCTTCAGTTCCCCATGACAACACACAGCACGTGAATTATCAATCAATGAATCTCTTTGGCCTTCTTCAAGATAAATAAGTCTCTCTTTATAATACTGGCATTCAGATTCACCAGTCTTTATGTTGATTTCAGCCACAATGCCCTGAATTATATTTATCTGCAGAAATACAAGGAAAACATGTGAACTTTAATTACACAGTCCAATATTCAGCTGCTCTTATAAATATTTGCTTTTTTATATTTTATGCCCCTTAATTCACTAATAAGCTAAAACTGCTATAATCTCCTAAAAAACCCCCAACGCAACAGCAACTCACAGCTTCTTCCAGATGCTGTTGATCTGGATGATCATTTGGTGTGTGTCTTAAAATTTCTCTGAGCAGTAGTGGGTATTTAACCAAACGGCTTCTGGGGATGTCAAGGAAATTCCAAAGGTCCAGCTTGCGGCTGAAAGGAGACTCCAAGCAGCGCTGCAGGAAATCTTGCACTCTGTGATCTTGTTTCTTGTGATCCAATAAAGCTTTGGCTGCTACTTGATTGCTGCAGTAGCTGTCATAGGAGTTCAGGCATGGAAGCTGAGGAAAGAATAAATTATTCTGTAGCTGAAGCAAAGCATGATTTCCTGCACTGAAAGGCTCAGGTGATTCAGGACATCAGAATTCATGCTGAGACTCTTTTGGCTGGAGATTTATCCACAGTTCATTGATGTAATGTTTCCAACAGGTATAACCTTTACAAGGGTCCTCAGACTACCTTGTTCAACATTTAAGTGATTTAGAAGCACTTGTTCATCTCTCAGATCCTACAGATCTCCATTATTATTGCAAAGCATTAAAAAAATAAATTACTTAAGACTGAACACTATTTAGTGCAGACAACACTTGAACACAGAAGCCTGACTTTAATTATGAATGGAAATAAAAGCCTAGGAATGAGTATTCCCAAACTTGGCCTTTTTCAGATCAGCAAATTTCTACCATCCAACTTCTATATTGCCTCAGGAACCTTGACTAAGCTAAGATGATAAAACTGTATATATATAAATCTGAAAAAAATAACTTGTCTGTTGATTAGAGCAATATATACATTTACAAAACCCGCTGTATTAAAACCCAAATATGCAAAATCTTGCAAAAAATGAAATTAGACTTGAATATATTTTGAATCAAGAGAAGTTCACTGATGTTCAACAGACATTAGAAAATATATTTTACATTATTTTATGCAAAGAAAATTGAGATTATTTTGATATTTACAAATCATTTATCATTAACTATTTGCATTATATACATTATATATGCTTCCCCTGTTGACCATAGGCCACACTTTCACATAGAGCTGCTAAATATCATTACTTAATTCCTTTAAAATTTCAAGCCTTTTCTTCCCTGCTAAATTTCATTACTTACATTTACTGAAAAGCATACTTCTCACATATCTAAAACCAAAAACTCTTTTTGATTACACAGAACAATTTTATCAACAAAACTAACAAAAGCTATTTTCAGTGTTTATGTTGTTGGATGCTGGTGAACGTGAACCTATCTACTTTACCTTCTATGAGGCAGCAACATCTCTCTTGTATCCCCATCTGACTTTCCAAGGAAAGCAGAACAGAAACAGGGGCAGATTCCTAAAGGACCTACCTAAGAAAAACTCTAGCCTGACTCTTGAGTTTTATTTAAAATATATTAATTAGTGCTCAACTCCTGAATAACAAAAGCTTTAAAAAAATATCCCAGCCTAAATCTTTTCATGGGAAATCCCTGAAAAGAGAAAATATTCTATTGTGTCTCTAAATAGTTGCCTTACCTTTTAAAAGTATTTTGAGAATATCTTTTTGACACTTTATAGAAAGGAAATTGTCTGAGAAAAACTATGTTACAGTTCCAAACTAAAGTCCCAAAATTGTTTATAAACTCTGCCTTACCCAACCCACGAGGATGTGGCCAACATGATCTGTTGATCCATCAGGTTTCCTGACTTCTTGAAGTCGCCTAAGAAGATCTGAAAGTGAATAGAAAAAAGGAAGAGAAACCTCACTTTAATAAACCTGACTTTAAATCTATGTGCTATAATTATGCAGACAAAGACTATTTGAGTTTTACCTTCATGCAGAGGAATCAAAGAGTCCAGTGTTCCAAAAATTTGGTTTAACTCTTGCTCTGTCATTATGGAAAGCTTAAGCATTGGGTCATGATAAGCCTGAAAAGAAAAAACAAACATTTGCGGTTTGTTGCAAAATTTGTTGTAGAATTTAGTGTTCCCAGTAAGTAAGTTTCATAACCATATATTAAACTATTAATTTCATATTTAAAAAAAAAAAAGGCAGCACACTTAAGTGTCTCAGAAAGAATAGGAAGACTGAAACATGCTTTGGATTTTTTCCTCTTTTACTGTCTTAGCAATTATAAAAAACAAAGTTTTAAATCTGTTATGAACCAATTAGTACTCTTTGTTGTCATTTGGTTGTGGTTTTATTTTTTAAACATACCTTTTTTGCCAACTTCAAATCTTCTATCAAGTCTTCTTCTCCCTGGGAAAGTTCAAAGATGGCCTGTAAAAACAGACACAAATATTAGAAAATATCTTTATTTAATCTATGTTCCACTTCCTGGGCTGATGTTATATTTTGAACAGCTGTCTTAACAGCATGTAACAGCACTTCTCTGCTAAATCTACAGAAATAAAGTAAGGCTTTATTCTGTAACTACATAATCAAGTGCATTGTTTTTTAAAAAAGTTATACCAGAATGTTCACTAAAAGCTTATCTTAAATAGACAAAGAATTTTTTTTCCAAACGGATGTGTTCCCATATGTAGGAAACTACCTTCATTGTGGTGTTTTGACTTGACTGTACCTTAACCACTGATCCAACTGCTTGCACAGGAGTTTGCTCTGATCCAATTTAACACATGCAGTGGCAGACATTACAGGGGATTCTACCAACTAGGAGACAGATGTTTCTTACAGCATTTCTTTGGTATGAGCACTTTTATATATGGTACCAGTTAATTTTTTGTTACAAAGGCTGAGCTCTAGTTAACTGTTGGCTGATGTTAGTTACTCCTCTTAAAGCACATTTGAGACTTTAAATCTGGCAGATTAAAAATAACACCACCCTAATTCACTGGTTCATCAAACCCCACTGTTATTGACTTACTGTGTGAATTCCTCCTTAAACTGGGTACTGTAGGAGTTAAGGACATTTCGGGCTAGAATTGCTTCCTTTACAGTCAAGGCTTTCAACCAGTATAAATCATGGAAGCCCACCCCCAGCTGGAGCAGATTCCTGGGGCTCAGGAACACCCATTCCTGCCAGGTTTGCCATAGTGCAGCTCACGGGCAGCAGGTCAGCTGTCCCAAAGCACACAGGATGGGAACAAAAACACAGCAGAACCCGCCTGCTAAACTTGATGGGATACAGCTCACTTAACTGGGTTGTACCAGGGATCCTGGCTCCTGCCCCTAGACAGCAGTGACTGCTGTAAGCCATGCAAACAGTTTCCACAGTTTATTTTTCAGTAAGCTGCATTTGAGGTTCTCAATTACAAATTTATTTCCTATGAATTCCTGTACAATGTTAAAATTTGCACAAGAAATGCTTGATACTACTGTTTGATTTATGACTCAGTTCCTGAAATATTCTCAGGGAGACTGTTACAAGCTTTTTTGATACTGCTAGAAATTTCTTCAGAAAATAAAAATACCTTGATTCTGAAGGAGCTCTGTGTTGACCATAATATGAACTATTTAGACTTTGTCTTGTCTGACACATTAGAACCACTGGCATGCTTCTTTTTTGTTTTGAAAGACACATCTTTTGATCCGTTTGTCATCTTTCTAGCACTGGAAACTTCCTCAAAGACAGTCTTTTCCAAAAGGGAAACGATGGTGCATTTTTTTGTGTCTATATCACCTGCTGAACACCTGTTCCTGGCACAGCATGCTCAACTCACATTACTAGAACAAAATGAAACACCAAAATATCTACCATGACTACAGAAAGTGTCAAAACACATACACACATGCAGCCAATCACAAGACAGCGTGTCTCAGTAACTTTGGGTTTGTTGAGGAAATATGGTGAGCTGGTTTTTACAAAGAATACATTAATCTAATATAGCTTGAGTCATAAAGACTAGAGATGAAATTCTGCTTCTAGTGGAGGTGGTGACACAATTTAATTGCAGGACATCTTCAAGTGCTAGCCTAATGCCTAAGAGCATTCCCAACTCTACACTTTAAAGGCAACTTTCACCATGAAATCTATGGTTAAAAAAATATATATACATATCTATACCTCTTGCCGCTTGATTTCCTTGGATGTAAGCATGTGATTGACACAGACATCAAAGGTCTCACTCCACAGTTTGCTGTCTCTCCTCTTTGTATTAGCAGGGGGCACGTTTCGAGACCACGGCCGTGGGCTGAACAGGTCAGGGCGACTCTCGCTGCGGAAACTGATGGACCGCTGGGAAGAGACAATTGGGTTTCTGTTACAACAGTTTGGTGTTACCCCCTCACTTTTCTCATTTTCTGAGGAATTCATATACATGGTTCAGTACAACAAAGTTCTCTGATTAGTTTTTACTTCGAACTTCATAGCAACATTTAGTACTGGGAATGTAGGAGAAATTATTTTAATACATCCTCATGGAAGGGCAGGGCCTCCATTCCTGCAGTAAACTCTGTATCTATCCTGTCTTCAATGTGTACAAAACTTCTGCTATGCATTCCCATACAACAAGCACCACGAGTGTACTACAGGGATTCTGCAGAATGGTGCAGCACACTAAACTAATAGAACTGATCAAAACCAGAGTTTCAATTCAGTGAACAGGCAGGAATTACTTGTACATTTCACATCTGCTTCACCAAAAAATTAGAATTAATGCAAATATTAGACACTCTACCAGTGTGTACCAACATCTCTGTATCTGCTGTGTGGTCTGGTCCTAAACTTCAATTTGTTCATAGAACAAATTTCAATTTTAGGAGAGACTGGAGAGTTCTAATTGCCTGTAAACTCTTAGAAGGATTTCAGGCTAAGGATGGATACTTTATGCTCTTACTATTCTATTTTGAAAAGGTTTCTTTTTTGCTTCATTAAAATGAGAGGCTTCTTTTTGAGGTCATACCTCTGAAATGCTTAAACTATTTCACATAGCTGAAATACTCTACATTTTTATTGTTATTTAAAACTTGCCTTACATAACAAAATCATCTTTCAATTGCCTTGGGAAGAATATTTAAAACAAAATAAATTCTCTCAATTTCCAGATTGAAAGCAGCATATACACAGGACAATTTTGAAATTCTTCTCTGAAGATAAGAGCCCATGAAATGCAAACAGAGCCAACAAATACTCTGTTTTGACCATATCAGAAGACATGATACAAATAAAGAACCACTCTTTTAACAGAAGCCATTCCAAGTTGTACCTGGAATTGACAAAGACATTAACAATAAACAGACACACCCCCCTTCCAAAACTTTGCAAGTGGGGTGCTAGTCTTCCTTCAAGAGTTAAGAAGATACAAAACCGCAAGTGAAATTACATGCTTAATTTGCACTTGTTAAAATGAGGAATCATGGAGCAAACTCAAATTAGGCAGTATTTTGGGAAAAGTGACCTTTCACATGCACTGACATAATGTTCCTCTCTGCTGCAGGAGAATTCTCCACAACCCTAAACTGTCCTCATTGGGCAGAAGGAACACAAAGAGGCTAAAAGACTCAAAATGAAACCAAACTCCCAAAAATCCTGCTTGCTTGTTTGCTTAACATCCTTGCTACCTAGACACAGTAAGTATATATTTAATTGACTTCTGTCATACATCAGCCTTTTCATTAACTACAAAGTGTACCTTGCTTAATAGGGGACACAGAACTGAGGTTATTTATTAGTGGAATATAGCCCTAAACTGAAGTTCTACCAAAAAATTCTAAAACAACTTTGAAGATACTCTGATGCTATCTTTGCTTTGTACTTGTCAAGAAGGAAAAATTTAAAAAATAATAATTTTTTTTTTAAAAATCAGTCATGTGATAGAATCCCATGAAGGAACTGCAGGAATGTCAAAAGAGCATTTCTACATCTCCAGTCTTTTAAAAATATTTTCCTAGTTTCTGACTTCCTTAAAAAACATGCCCCACACACTATTTAAAAATTATGGCCCTGTGGGATGATTAAAATTTTCATATAATTCCAAAAACTAAAGGAGCTGGGGAAAAATTCATCCACAACCCCTCATTTTTCTCTGGTGGCAACAGATTTGTCTGGCTGTTACAAGACTGTTTCTTGAAGGGTCTATGTGTTACCAATGTAACACATTACATTATAATGTTAATGCAATTAACAACCTTTAATTAGAACTGCAGTAAAGCAAACAACTTCATGTACTGGGCAATGGCCACGACTGATCAAAGCCCTGGCATTCAGAACTGACAAAAAACAATTTTCTTCTTGAGGATTTTTAGAAATTTTTAGTGTCCTAAGATAGATAAAAAGTAATTTGGACTTCCTACTTAAATTCAAGATACACTGATGAAAACTGAAGTTGTGGAGGAAGCCACACAGACTTCAATTTCTCTCTTCAGCATCAGCTGGAGTTCTTTTTCTGATCCTATTTTCTGCTTTAAGCCAAACAGCACAGCTGTGAGTAAGACCAGGCAGATCATCATAATTATTAGTCTAGCTTGATGGAGACTGAAAATACAGCTATGAAATAAACTGGCTTCCCAGGTAGATTAACAACTAAGAATACCTGCTTAGCATTAGGTGTCCTGCAGCTACACAGAGTGTAGCTGGCAGAGATGAAGCTAACAGCATTTTATTAGTCAGCTGGTATACACTGCCCTACATGACAGGAACAGAATGACTACAAATAGTCAGTAACAAAAACAAACAAACAAACAAACAACAACAACAAAGGGCCCAGAAAGAAAACCTGAGGAGATGAAAGACTTCAAATATTTTTTATTTGGAATCCTTATGAAAAAAGCATTGAAAGTAAGTGAAAAATCGGAATAAAGTGAAGTATATACAAAAAAATCAAATACTTCTATAATCAATAAAATATACAAAACATGAAAATTTGCTAAGAACATATCTTAAAAAAAACCTACACAAATCCCAGACAGAAATGTATCTCCTCATGCTGCATGCTGAAAGTCCATTAATGGAAAGTGGAAGTCACATGTACAGAGGTAAGCAAAATTATACACAATAAGCTTTTTTTTTTTTTTCCTCTTACATGTATCTTCCATTTAGAAGAATATCTAAGAAAGTTTGTTTGAAATGCCATAAAGGAATCTCAGAATTTTGGAGTGGTCTTTTTAGATGGATGTTCTGTTGACTTTGTTTTGTTTTCTTTCAAGGGATAGAGATTTGTTCTGCATGTTGTGGTGATGACAATCGTTTTCTTAATTTTGCAGACACAGAACATCTAGCAGCAATGCAAGAAGAAACATGGAGTTTGACTGAAATAACAATGAAGATACATAAAAGTTCACCCAGTAAGAAAAATCAACTTTCTTTTTCTTTTTTACAGGAGATCACATGATGAAAAGAATCCTATACTGTTCTCAAGACACAGTGACAGGTATACATAAAACAGCTATACATAAAACATAATAAAGTAAAATAGCTGTATGTACTTCCCAGAAGGTTTCTAAGTAATTCCAAGTGGGACACCTGAGCACAAGGTCAGTCTTTTTTGTCCCTGCTCTAAAGCTATTGAGAAAATCAGATAAGAAGTCAATTCACAGGTGGGATATCACCAGCAGGATCTGGAGAACATAGAAGCTGATTTCTCATCACAGCTTCTTCAAGCACATAGTTAGAGGGGGTGGTATAAATAACATCACTGTTTAATCTGCTAATTAAAATCTATTCCTATGGTCAGTATGAACAGAGCAAACCAGAAATGCTTGCAACAGTAGGCCTTGCAACAAAGCCATTATTTTCCCTCCTATTTTTGACAAAATTTATCCTGAAACACATTAATAGAGCTCTCATTTTGGGAAGCTGCTACTGCATACATGAAAGGACAGTTGTTTTGGTTAGTCTGAAACAACTTGAATATACACAGTATTGTTCTGGACACTACATTGTGCATTCCCAGAGGCTTTCACTGCAGAACAATAGCCCAGGTACCCAAATGAGGCCAACAGCTGCCTCAGGCTGTGGAAAGGGAAGCACCCCGCTCAGATGCTGTTTAGCCAAAAATGAAATCCTTTTCCACACTCCTCACAACTGGAACTGATGTGTCCAGAGTTGGGCTAGTTTCCCCTGGAGGCAGAGTCTGCAGGAGATTCATAGAGCCCAGGGGATACAGGGAGCTCTGCTCGAGTCACGCAGACCACACCTGCACCAAGCTAGGCTGGGGGGGGTGCAGACTTTTGGCTGATCCTCCAACCCCACACAGAAATCTGCACTTTCAACATCACAGGAACCAAAGACAGGAAAACCAATGTCAGAAAACCCTGTGATATCCATTTTGTAGGTAATTACAACTACAGAAAAATGGAGTTCTTTCTCAAAAGACTCTGAAGTTTTATTTCTTTCCTCTTTAATGGGTAACTTCAGTAAAGCTCTAATTTAGGTAATTTTGATTAAGGAACATTTCTAACACATTCAAGTTACTTTTACAGTTCCTCTTGAAGAAATTAAGCTTGTTAAATAATTTTATTTAGATCTTTTACATGCCTTCTTACATAAACTCTTTTAAAGAGGAAACAGAGGCTTTCTGACCCAGACCCAGAACAGTGCTGCAGCTCCCAGCTGTCACTGCAGTTAGGAACTGAGGACCCCAATACTTTGCCTTTTCTAGGTCTGAAGGCACAAATGCTTTATAAACTAAAGTTTAATTAGTCTCCAAGTATGTTCAGTATTACACACCTGGTCTGTAACATAGAAACTGCATTTAAAATTTGTTTGCTCTTTATTAATTTTCATCATCACCTTCAGAAAATGACGTGGAAATTTCCGATTTTTCATTAAGTCTTTTGTTTAGATAAGGTCAAAGTTCACTCTACAGGAGGAAATTTAGCAGTCCTACCTGACCAACAATACCAAAAATAACATTTTCAAAGAAACCAACCAACATGAAGAGAAAGCATTATGGAATATTCTCTTCATCAAAGTTAAAAAGCAACTGTAAACCTTTAGTAAACAATTTTTATATGCTACAGGTGCAATGTTTTTCTTACCAGTAAGTGAAAAATATTATTTGGACAGAGAAGTGGTTTTTTTGAGGTGAGAGTTGAGAGTTTTAAGCTGAGTAACCTTGTGGTGACAAGGTGCCTGAGCCTGTTTGGCACATTACAGTGGCAGGTGTCATGTGCATCCCTGCTCCCAGGAAGCTTGGCAGGAGCTGCAGCTGTGTGGGAGCAGCAGGAATTGCTGCCATTACCTGCAGAGTCTGGCTGAAGCGCTTCAGTGGAGTGGCTCGCACAGGAGGAATGAGGCTGGCCAGGGATGTGACTCTGGAAAGAGGCTTGACCCGTTTGTTACTGGGCTCCTGCAACACAGGGAAGAGGAGGGAAAGGGGGAGTGTGAGCATAATCAGATAAACATTGCTAACAGTTCTGCTGATTTTCCTAAGAAAGCATTTGTAGCAGGAGTGTTTGCAAACCTGGTCTATAATTAGGGTAATAAATAAACAAAAGCAGATTCAAATGCTGACAGTGACAGATTGCTCTTGGCTGGTACATACAGGTCCTGTAAACAGCTGAAAAATGTAATGATGGAGAAGCTGGCATGGCCAGGAACAAGGGAAGGGAGGAAAAATAAGAGAAAATAATTTGACTATTTTAACTCATTCTTAGCAGACAAATTTTCAGCAGTGCTCTGCAGCTAATGCATGTTATGATAATCTTCTCACTGAAAGGAATACTTTCAAATATAAACATTTCTGCTTGTGCCTTTGCTTCTGGTACTGTCAGCACTTGACTCTATTCAGTTAAATGTATTTTCTTCCAGAATATATAATGTAGACAGAAATCTCTAACTCTTAATTGTCTTTGAATGCATATTCTTATGAAAATACTTACATATACAGGCAAACGCATTAATAACATGCTTACATACACTTATTCTTTGCATAAAATATAAAGGAAAATTAAACAAAGTCTACCATAAAGCACGCAATTCAATGTTGTTCTTATCATATATATTTTAACAGCACAACAGCACTCAAAGTAACATATAAACAAAATAATATGCCAATTGTCCTGCAGATATATATATAAAAAAATAACAGAAATCATAACACAAAAAAGTGATTATAAATACATAAAAATAGAACAGTTACCCTTGGTTTCCTAACCTCCATCTGACATTTAATGGATCTCGAACAGCACATGCAAAAGGCAACAGAAAAAGAGCCAAACCTTCCAAGTGAAGTTAAAAACCCCATCCAACACCATATTTCAGGGACATCCTAAAGCAATTCATCTTTCTTTTTCAGCCATGCTTATAAAGTTTGTGCAGGTTTGCTATGCCTCCAGTTGTCTGGAGCTTTAAGAAAATGAAGCACGCATATTATCCTTTTCTTCAGAAATATAAATCCTTCTGGAAATAAGGCAGGTTTGTCATCCTTCTTGATACCAAATAATAAATCTCAGCAGCGATGATCACTGTCTGTATTACTGGCAAGAAAAATTCTTTTCCAGAAGTGCAGCAACAGAGGAAAGGTAAGAACCAGCTACATATTTAATTTACTTCTCAGCAGGCAGACCTGGAAATCCATAAAAGCCAGCTGAGATGAGCAACAAAGTGTTTAACCCTCTAGCAAAAATAATGTATTCCATCACACATGACACCTGGCATTAAAGAACTGTAGCAGTCTAAAGCAAGTTCAATCCTTATCTTCATCACTGCACCGTTATTCATAACCCTTCCTTTTCAGCAACCATGTCTTTGAGGCAGGTTTCAGAAGGAGCATTTTTTACGTCATTGCAGCACCACTCGCATACTTATCTCTAGCAGCAGCATCCCACCCCCTCCCCCACTGCCCAAAAAAGAGGAAAAATCTTTCAGATCCCAGTGCAGTTCCTCTCTAACTGGTGACACAAGCATGAGCTGTTTCTGGTTTCTGATTATCCCGAGTGCTGGTGCCCAGACCACAGTGCATGGCAGGGCCAGCTGGTCAGGAGTCGTGCTGCACTGCAGCGCAAGGACGCGAGCCCCAGCCGGGCGGGCAGTGCCATGCCAGCAGCACAGCTTGTGCCAGCAGCTCTGCCTCAGCAGCACAGGGCACTTAGGCACCAGTACCCCAGCCCAAAAGCAAAACCTGGAAATGAACATTGTATGGACTTTCCAGGAGATAGGAAGAGGAGGATTAGGATTAATAGAAATTATTACTCCTTCTTTATGCTGTATCCCTTCTGGTACCCATTGCCCCCATCCATTTCAAGGAGAAAAATGCCAAGGCTGTATAATTTTTACTAATGTTCATGATGCAAAACCTCACTGAAAACAGAAATTGATTTTAAACATGAACTCCAAGCAGAATTTCAGCCACCATCTAACACCATTAAGATCTTCTGGAACCTCTTGCTGTGAGCCACTAGAGGCCAGCTGTGCTACCAGCAGGCAAAGCCAGGTCAGATAACTGCAGTCCTACCCTTCTGTGTCAGCACCCCACCTTGAATTCCTCATGCAATCTATCATGCTCTGATTTCGCATGGAAAATTCTGACCAGAATTCAGAACAATTAAATATGCAGTCCAAATTTAGAATTCAATTTTATGGAAAGAAATCAGGATTCTCTCAAATAACATTACTTCAGATAACTTCAGAAGCCTGAGACTTTACACCTTTACCAATGAGTTCTGAAAGAAAATCTTGTTAATTGTAAGTCTTAAGTATAAGAAAAGCTTTCCTGAATACTCCCAACATGATTTCCCCCTTCATTAGATACTCTGTGGTAGGTTAAGATCCTGCATTGGAAGTGAAAACTCATCAAATCTTCGAGTTCCAGATGTCATTTTATTCAGAGAAGTCTCAGAACAAAAGCCATCAGCACTGAGTCACCGTTTTTACTGTAGAAAAATAGAGTTTGTACAAATAAGGCTTTGACTGTGCAATGAAAATATAGAGCTAGCAGAGCAATTCTAACACTGTCAGACAGTAATATTGAAACTGCTGCACATTTGATCACAGGATTTCTGCTGTACTGTCTACATCCATTCTGCCTCTGCCTCCCCGTTCATCAGCACTCTCATTCTCAAGCTGTGTCACCTCTCCAAACCAGCACTGCAGAGAAGCTGAACAAACTACTGAAGTCAACAATCTGAACAGGGAAAAAATTCACAATCAAGGGCAAGTTCTGAACAGGTGGGTGTTTTTCTCATCAAGGACTCTGTTCATCACAGCCAACAAATGGAAAGAGGAGATTGTGTGAACTGTCCTGCATTACCTGATACTGACCAGAATCTGCACTTGCACATTAGTCCAGTATGTTCATTATTTCACTAATTTGTCTCTGAAAACTCTCCAATTTTCCAGTTAACCAGAAGTCCTACAACCATAAAGTCCTTTGGGGTATGAATCCTGAACTCTGCCTGCCCAGCAGGAGGAGGCTCCAGTGAGGACACACTGAACTGGTAGAATGCACGTCAGACTCCAGGCCTGTACTCTGAGTGTGCCCAGAAGACTCAGAGCTGCCAAAGTCATCACTTGTCCTCGCCTCCTGCCTCCCCTCTCACAGCTCAGGGAACTTAGAGGGGATGGAGAGGATTTAGAGGCTGGATCCATTTGCAACAACCATCACCTGTCCAGACTCGGAACCAGGCCAAGTTATGACAAAAAATTCAGGAGTTGTCTGCCCTGTCTGACAATGTGCTGTCTGACCTTTTAAAGCCATTATGAAAACAAAACAAAAACAAACAAACAAACAAAACCAAAAAGCCAACCAAACAAAAAAACCCCAACAAAACAAAAGCACCCACAAAAAAATACCACACAAAACAACAACAAAACCATTTATTTCAGAGTTTTGAAATTATTGCATGTTAGACTGCATTTTCAGAGTTACGAAGGCTTGCCAAAGCAATACGGGAAGTAAGTTTAAAAAAAAAAAAAAAAAAAAAAAGACCCAGACTACAGTTTGGCAGAGTTTCCAAAATGTGGAGCTGGTATATGTGAACAAGTAACATTAATCTGACAGGGCTTTAAATTTGATATAAGGCTAAATAAAGCTGAGGGAAACATGAGTGCAAGAACTTCAAAGGCTGAACAGTCAAGTGAAGTCAAATTAATACCTGACTAGGCTAGAACAATGAGCAGATGGCTTTTGGAGGGAGCTTTATATTTGAACTCAAGATGACTTTGGTAACATTTGAATTCAGAGAGAAAAAAATTTAAGCAAATACCATTAATACATGCAGCCCCAGAAAGAACTGGAAACTGTGAATGAACTGATAAAATAAGCAAATTGGTGTCCAAAATACAGATGAACATTTCAAACACCGTAGTCTTTCTTAGTATAATTTTCTAATATACTTTTCAGAGAATTAGTAGGAAGAAAGATTAATCGTCGTAGCATAATCAGTGATTATCACCAATGTAAGATGGAAAGCTGTCAGACAAGAAGTTTCAAAGATGCCATTCCTCTAATTAGGCATGAAGGACACAGTGCTTCCAATTGCTTCTTCATTCTAATTTACTCTTTATATATAGGTACAACTGCATCTCCAGTATCTTCTAAACTTTAAACTCTAGCCCAACGGTTTAGACTACTGAGTAAGCAAGGAAAGCTCTATCTTTTAACGTGTAACTCTCAAAAAATTACCCTTCTGCTGTGGGACAGCAGGAAGACACAGCATTCAGCTCCAACTACAGCATTACTGGGAAGCCACACTGAGAAGACTAACAACTGCCAGCTTTCTTTTCAGTAAAATTTAAGTCTTTTTTGCCTTGCAGAACTGAGTGACGTCTTGCTTTCTAAACTGTGACATGGTCATTTTAAAATGACAACATCCTGACAAAAAGGTAAGTTTTGTATCATTATTTTGGGTCTGGTGCACAGACCCAAACACAGATTACCATTTAAAAGCGTGAATCTTAGCACACAGCACCTGCTCCCAGGGCAAGCTGAGCATTCAAACAGCTACGGAAGTGTGTTAAAGCACAAGATCCTGGGAAGAATTAGGCATTTACATTAGCTGCAATGCACTGACAGCTAAGTTCATACTATTTCTGCTTCTTCATTAGTGAAACTGGCACCTAATAATTGGTTATATTATATCCACGAACACACTACACAGATATGAAAGCTTCTAGAAGGCTATTTAGGGGAAGAAGGTAATACTTTGGTGCTCTTCATCAGCAAAATAAAAAAACCCCTCTTTTACTAGTATACCTAAGGAATGGAATATTCCCAAAGATCAAAGCAGAGTGAGTTAAACCCATTTAACTGTATCAGCTTTTGATACATTATCATTCAAGACCACCCACAGCTTAATTATCACACTTTGGTGGATAAATTACTCTAGCAAAAGACTGCTTTTCATTTCCTAACAAACAGAAAGAAATGTAACAAAAAGAATGAGGCCAGATTCCCTCCATATTGCCCTGAGAACATCAGAACCAATGACCTGGATAACACATCACGAATAGTAGTCTAGGCACCATATAAAAGGTCTTCACTTGCTCTAGTACCTCACTTCAAAATTCTTCCACTCTGTGCCCCTCAAGGGCTTAGCCACTGATTTCCTGCCAGTGAAGAGCAAATTATGTTCACTGCTGCTATGATTGTTTTTCCACCTGACTCTCCCATCTCTTATCAGCAACTTCAACAACAGTCTCCATGTTGGAGGACTGGTCCTGAATCCGAAAAACAAGGGAAAATGATTCCCTGAGGGGCCATTATTCTTATGTCTGCTGCACTACTGTGACCAGGATATTGTGTTGATTTTTCTGATTGTATTTAAAACCAAACTTAACAAAAGAAACTTACAGAGGTTTTTACCCAGCCCAGAAAATAAGTGCTATGTGAAAACTGGTACAGAAACTTAGCATTTTAGAACAGTAGAATTTATCCTGTTTACCTTTAACCTTCAACGGCCAACTGACCTCTCAACCCACACACTAAGTGGCTGAAATTGCCAGCGCCTGTTAGCATCTCAGCTTACTAGAGTTCAGCAAGTTCTGAGACATTTACAGCAGTAATTCTGGATTTAAGGTAGCTAACTTGCTTAACATTTTATAAAAAACATGCTGGTTACATTTTTTCCTTTTTTGATGTGAATTACAACAAACAAGACATCGAAAGCATTCATTCTGTGCTATGGGACCATTCATTAGGGAAAAATGTTTTAACTTAAATTAGTCTCAAGAGTGTTAACAATGTAATAATTAGAAGACACTATAAATTGAAACAGTACAGTAACCTTTGTTTCAAACCTAATTCACAAGCAGTGCCAGTAAACTCAAACAGAACCACTCTGTTTCAGATTTCATGTAACTGGTTATATTTCCATACGCCTTAAAGGTTTCCATACTTTAAAGGTTATTAGTTTTTAGTCAACTTTATAAGGGTAAGTCAACATTTGTCATGGCAGGAAGCCCAACAATATTATTTCTGTTAGTCTGCTACTAGTTAGATTGGCCTCAGATTAAACAGCTGTAATAAATGCCCCCCAAACCTGGAGTTTAATAAAAACCACCACATTCAAGCTCTATTCCACAGGATGTCATCAGTATTTAACCTTCAGTGGGATAAAAAACAAAACAAAAAGGTTGATATAGAAAAAACAATCTATATTACAACTGTCCTTAACACAGCAAACACTTAAGCCTAAAAAGAAATTAAACCAAGCATCTCAAGCTTTATGCACCTTCAGAGCAAAGCAATCTAAAACCAGAACGACATTCTCAATTGATTTTGGCACTAAAAAGACTGGGTTTTTATACTGAAACAGCAGAGAATTTGCCTTTGCTTCACAATATCTTAGAAAGATTCCAACTGGAAAATTTCCGATTGGAAAACTTCTTCTAGGACTGAGATGTACGGTCAAGAAAAACAAAGTAGGTGACTCCAAAGCAGCTCTAAGTATAGTTCAAGCTAACATCAAGGTATATGTACAAAGGTAACTAAATCACCCACGAGTCCATACTAAAACCTGAGAGAGGCATTTCACTACTAAAACTGCTAGCATCTCAAGGAGAATTTATTAAGCAATTTTAGTAAATTGACACAAAGGCAACTAGATCTTACAATAAAGTGTGTGCATTGGTGATACAATTTTCCTTAAATCCATAAGGTCCCATGCACCTGCACTCCCTGAAGGTAGCAAGAAGAGGTTTGTTATTCCTCCTCTGTCAGTCTCCTCAAAGCCAGCAAGCAAACAAAGGAAAATCCAGAGACATTTTGTTTTAATTACAGCATTACAAAGAGAACCTGGAATGATAGCTGGGGTACAGTAAAGAGCCATTTAGGGAAGTGGTGAAATCTTCCAGGTCAAAAACAACAGTGAAGTTTGCATTATGTTATCCCACCATGTGTTAATCAAAGATGGCCTCTTGGGTGCACACAGGTTGCCCTCTTTGGTCACCACCCTTAGGACCTCAGATTTAATTTGCCATAGGCAGGACAGAACGACTCAAGTGTCAGCAGCGTAAGAACAAGTTGCATCCAGCAATCTTGACTGATTGTGCATTTGTCTGCAATATCCAGAAATCAATACATCTATCAGGACTTAGGAAATTAAGGCAAATTAACAGAAGAACCTCACACTGAGGTGAATTAACGCAAGCAACAGAAACACTGAAAAACCCAGACAACTGATGTAGAGTTCATTAAATTCTGCATTTCTTCTCATTAGAAGCTGTTTGTACAGGCAACCTAAGAAAGACCTTTTCCATTCTGGAACTGACTGGATATTAACCTGGACTGCCAATTAACCAGCAGATATCATACAGCGATTTACTGAATGGAAAAATAAAGACAAGCTGTTTGTTTCACACTGCCATTAAGAAAAACAGATCAGCAATTCCAACTGCAGGGGTTTGGCACATTTCCAGCTACACTGCACATGAACTTACCTGAAATATGCCAAAACTACAACTTGCTAATATTTCATTAAAATGAAATACATACATTTAGGAAGATCAAAGAAAATTCATGACTTGGAGTTTATCTCATAATCTTCTGGCCCCTCTCCCTCTGGCTCCACGCCTGGTTCTTCTGTTAATGTGCCATGGCCTAGAAGCAGTGGTTCCCCTGCACATTCCCTGTCCTGCACTCCCCACACCAAATAAACACTGTCCTGAGCACCAGGAGGCTCAGAGCTCCTTCACACCAGCACTGGGAGGATGGCAGGAGACAACAAAAGACAGGCTGCAAACAGCCCTGACTCCGAGGTCTAAGATTCTGCACTGTAAGAGCTATAAGCAGACATACAACATACTGGAGATGCAAAAGAATTCCATGCCCCTGTTGTAGTTTTCGGAGCCTAAATCCAGCTACTGCTTTGGATCCCGTATGGCAGAGCAGGACATCCTTACTCGGAGGAATTCGGGAGTTCCTTCCCATGACTTCACCTCCAGACCTTTAAACCTCAATCTGAGGCTGTGAGTGCTTGTTCTCACTTTGCTGCCCACCCCGTCTGGGTGTTGGCTTTAGCAGGGGTGATAGGGGAGTCGCTTTAACCAGAGAAACATGGAAAATGGTGTTCCGCATCGGGAAAGGTGGGGGGCTTTTAAGACTTAGAGTAAGCAAGTTTCAAATTTTACTAATTGTTTCTATTTTTGAATTATAAAAAAAGTTGGGAAGAACCCACCACCTCTGTACTGTTTGCACCTAGAATTGTACTAAAGGATTTTGTGTGGGGCATGTAATGATGCAAGTAAAGACGTTATAGTGTTTGCCATACTAACTCAGGTACTGCAGTGTTTTGCTGCCCTTCAAGTGCACTTAAAAAGAACTATGATAACTTGACTTGGACTAGAACAATAGCTTTTTATCAGAATCCAGATTTTACTGTTTACATATATTTTGGAGATTTCATTTGTCATTGTTTTGTGTCTGTGCAGCTTTCCACAGAGTTTATGCCAAGGGAGCTGGTGTAGCTTAAAGAAAGAGCCGGAAGAAAAAAACCTCAGTTCTGTTTTCTGCCACTGACTTGTTCCTCAAAACATCTATATAGCAGAAAATCTGTTTTAATCCAAACATACCAACATTTATGCACTATTTGAGTTATTAAAAAAATCAACCAACTTCACATGTTAATAACTAGAATGAAACTCGCATTTGCAAAGGCAGAAATGCCCAGCCCAGACACGGGAGCACTCTGCTACAGTAACACACAGCTGTGGTAGAAGGCGCCCAACAGCTTTAATTCCCCTTGTAAATACTAAAAGCTGAAAGAACAGCTTAATGTTAGAGCTTAAGGATTTTTCCCACACACAAATTCCAGAGAAACAGGCTGCATACACCAATCCTTATAATGCCTTTCCCAAAGAGTAGCTTTTATTTCTGCTTTCTTAATTAATTTTTGGAGTAGTGGGTGGTCTTACTCTCCTAAGACAGGATGTTTAAAAGTCTCTTTTTCAGAATGCTGGAATACCATTCTACTCTCAGAAAACAGCTCAAAAGCATAAGTGTGCATTTTTTTACTCGTATAAAGTACAAGCTGTTTACACGTTATAATTTTGATTTATCACATCTGTTACTCGATACTTCCTCATGCTCTCAGGTTTTATTGAGTCTTTTTCTTTGGAGTTTGATTATAATCAAGCTGCTCTTCCTAACTCTAACAGAGCAACACTCCAACTCTTCAGATCTGACAATTCTATTAATTTATAAAAAATCCCTTCATGCAGTAAAGGCTAAAATCATGTTTCTTTAATATTATCATTGATATAATGAGTACCCTTGAGAAAGGCATTTAGTACCTAACAGCTTGTGTTTTCCATAGATGCATCTACACACACACACACTCAGGGTGTTACTTTTCAAAAACACAAAGCTGAAAAAAATTCCACTTCCCTTAACCTCAATAATTACGCCTCTCTACATAAAAGTACACTGAAAAGCAAGAGTGCAGCATCATCTCAGTTCTTAGCTTAAGCATCATGATTAAATAAGGTCACTAGGCTTATGCTACTTTTACTTTAGACCTATTAAACTGGGGAGGCAATTAATCTTTGATGGAGATGTATTAAATGAACCCAATTTACTAACCTGTCTTCAAGTTACTCAGCAAACAAGATTAATAAAGAAACTATACATTTAAGTAATAAAAACTTCCAGAAAAATGTTCTTCCTTCCTCTAGAGCAGTCAGAAACCTTTATGTCACTGGTTTTTTTCCTGAACACAAACCAACATTAATCTAAAGTATCAGATATTCAAGTTTCTCACAAACATTGCTGAATCTGAGTTAGTGAATAAGATTTTTAATGTCACTTGAAAGACTTCCATGCTTTTTAAGAAATAGAGCCGTCAATCTGATGATAGGGCAGGATTTTAAGTTACCCGTACATCAGATTAATTTTTTGTTTATAGTGATTAGGAAAAGACAGTTAATGTAAATGGTGTCTTAAACTTAATGCTTTAAGACACCATTTTACTGATTCCCTTCCAGTTCCTACCTAAGTTTAACAATTTGTAAGTAATGCTTAGTCCTGGAATCAAATACAACTAAATCTCTTTAAGCTACTTATGTAAAACAGGTCCGTCTCAATCAGCTGTTTTAAAGATTAATTTTCCTAAAGTGACAGATGACAGAAATCTAGATTTTGTTTCTTGCTTTATTCCAAAAGAGAGGTGAATACCTAGAGAAGGCAGTAAAGGTTGCCTAAACAAAACGGGTATCTATACACCGCAGCCTGTTCCCAAAGCACATTACTTTTCCCCAACGCAACAGAGGTCACACAATAAAGAAAAATAAAGTTGCAACCGTGTCAGCAGTACCTCGGTCTCTTTAGCCGGGCTAGTCACCGTCTGCGCTTCCAAGGCGAAATTTGCCCTCTTGGCAGACAGGTAGAAGGGATAATCCTTGGCCACCATGGTGGCTGCAGGAGTGGCGGTCTCGGGACTCGGCGCTGGCTCTGCGCGAGCAGCGGGCGGGAGGCGGCGGCCGTGCCCGGCCCCCGGCAGCGCTGTGGCTGAGCTGCGCCCCGGCCCGCGGCTCGGAGCGCATCACCCGCAGCCGCCCCGCCGCCAAATGCGGCAGCGCAGCGCCAGCGCCAGCGCCGGGGCGGGCCGGGCCGGGGGGACGGGCCGGGAAGGGCGGAGTCCGAGCCCCCCACACCCTCGAGTCCACAGCCCCGGGGCGGAACGAGCGCCTTTGGCCTCGCTGTGCGTTCCCCCTTCTCGCTTCCACAGCATTAACAGCGCACGGACGCCTTGACATATTAACCGTGTGCTTCCCGTAGGATGACTGCGAGAGCATCCGGCTTTTCTGGCAGCCGAGTGTCCGACAAGAGGGCAGGAATAACAGCGGTCCCCAGTGGCACTGATCCAAACCCAGACGGGACTCCAGACCTGCACATAGCAGCGGCACCTGCATTCAGTGCGCTGTGCTCCCGCTGATCAGAGCGGGAATCTGCATCGTGTCACGGATGTCATGGTGCCACAACACAGAGCATTGCTTTTACTCCCTCCCCAGCAGGCTTTTTTTTTTTTTTTTTTTCCTCTCTATTTCCCCTCCTACCCATATTGCTGCTTTTTTCCTGTCTGGCAGGCTGGAGTTTGTTTCTTGTGTTTTCTCAAGTTCCACTTTTGTTGCTATTGTTCAGCCAAATTGCTCCCCTGCCCGCACCGAGCTGAGAAAGTGGAAAAACACCTCTGCCTAAGGTGTCTCACAAGGCATTTCAGTGTCTGTGCAGCCAGGCAAATTCTGTTTGATGGCTACCTTAAAACAAAGGTAGTGAAAATTTCCTGAAAAGAGAGAGGAAGCATTAGGGGCCCTGTTTGCAACATAGGATCAGTCTGACAGAGACTATAAAGATGGGAGACAAGGAAAAGGAAATTGAGTAGGAAGCTGGATGGGGGAGGAGGGAAGAATATTTACAGCCACAGGGAAGAAGCCCAACCAAGAATAACTTCACAGACCTTGAAAAAATTAACTGATTTTAAAGGGAGATCATGTGATGGATGTGGTTTTACAAGTATCTATTTTTCTAAAGGCTGTTAATCAGATAATGATGGCTTTAGAATAAGATTAGTCAAATGGCAAATCTAGTCCTCATTTGGACACTTTCCTTTGATTTCACCAATATCCCCCAAACATAAAATAAGCTCTCACACTTACCCTCCTAAGGCCTTTTCAGGAGCAGCTGCAGTACAACCAGAGATGCTCTCCTGTGCCTGTCATGCACATCTCTATTTTATGGTAGTCTGTCCTTAAAACAAAAACCCCACTAGCTTCCCAACCCTGAAGTTCCTGCAAAATCACTAGAACAATTATCAGTACTTCTAGATGTACAATGATTCTAGAAGAAAATGTGACATTTGAACATTTGGGTTCTGTGCCTCCTCATCTGCATCACAGTACGGCAAGACAAAGTTGACTGAAAGTGAGTGTTGACAACAGGCACAGATCAGCTTTCATGCAGATAATGGTTAAGCAGACAGGACATACAGGAAAGAGAGAGATTAGAGTAGATGTGATAAAGATCTACAAACCACTATTGACAGAGGAAGCAGATATGGAATTATTTTTCACTATATTCAACTACAAGGAAAAAAATGGTGCATTAGATTAAACTAGATGGTGTCAGATTCAGAGCAAAGAAAAAGGAGCTAATTCTTCATATTATATACAACTTTTGTATTATACACAGTGGAAGTATCTGTCACAAGATGCTGCTGCTAAGAAACATTCTCAGACACAAGTTCTTGACTACTGGGGCAATATTTTGGGTAACACCATGACAGGCTGTTTCTGTTTCAGACTCTTCTCTAAGCACCTACTGCTCACCACCTCTGGATATTTGGTGTTAGGTTAGATCAATTCTTGCAGCCATCATGTTACTTTCCATATTTTAAAAAAATATTTCATAATGTAGCATTTTATTTGAAGACTACATACTCAGGATTTCAGAAGCTATGAACAGTTACTGCAGTCACATGAATGTACACACTCACTTCTGCAAGTCTTCTTCTATGTGATGTTCACAGGACACAGCTCTGAGCACAACCTGCTAACATTGGGCAGTTTCTCCTCTCATTTCAAGCACATCAAAATACCACTACATACAAATTGTAAAACATGGTCAAGAACCTCCATGGTTACACCGCAGCTGCTGTGTAACCATTTAAACCCAAGAAGCCTTGATTTCAAATACCATCTGTGTATGTTTGTTTATGAAGGTGTATGTTAATGCCATTTCAAAAATCATCTTCACTTAAATCATAGCCAAAACACCTTCAGGGCATGTTCTCAAAGCAATCTAATCCTGTAACATGCTTCATGGCATGAACAGCACTTCACACAGGACAAGAGTGTACTGGTTTGGAGATTGAAATAATGAACTTGAATAATATACACAGAAAAATATGCCAAGAAAAGGATTCTGTCACTTCTCCATTAACCAGGCCAGTGCATTTCAGCTCGACTAAGCATTCTTGAGAAACATGAGAAAAATTAGTTCTAAGGGGAATATCATTGTTAATAGGAAGGACCTTCCTGTCAGTAAGTTTCTGAGCATCTTGTACCTACAAGATAGACTTCAACAACATGGAAAGTAGGATTCATTAGATTCCATGGACATTTGTTTACTCCACCAGAAAAGTGTGAATACAGTTTTAGAAATGAAATTTGGACCCAAAGTTCATTGATGAATAGCACTGAACTTTATTAGTATAGTATTATCTGATGGAATAACAAATGTAAACAACTCTGAGAGAGCTGAACGTCCATAGAATGCTATGTGCATTTATAAACAACACATTATTATTACAGTTTAGTCATGGTATTGAATCCCTTCTGAACTGTGTATCAAACACTTGGAGTCCCTTCTGAAAGATCTTATAAATTTAGCGTGATTTATATTTCATTTCTATATGAATTAAGATTGCACAGTGACTGCCCATCAAGAGTCACTGCATTGTGCGTATGCTTGCGGGCCCAGGCAGAGCCAAACATCAGTTCATAAACTTGTGGCTGAAAGACTCCCTAGAGAACTCCAGTTATACACTTGGAGAAACAAAGGTTTCAGTGATTCCACTAAGGAATTTCATAAGTGTGGAGCCAGTGAGTCCACTCTTTCCAAAAATTAGACTACAAGTCTACACTAACACTATAAAAACGGTGAATCTCAATTGTAAGGTACTTTCAAAAAATAAACTAGTATTTCAGATAAAACTATGGTAGTGACTAGACTGCACAGCAGGCCAGTGCATCAGTTTTGCCATTTCTGGAGCATGTTTTTTGTGGGTTAAGTTCAGTGGGGGAGGTGTAAGAGGGTTTTTAAAATTTATTTAGGCAAACACAGAATTTAGACAATTACTTACCTGTCAGGGAGAAGTAATGAGGTATTTGGTAAGCCTGGAAAGCCCAGCTCAAATGTGCCTACCACTGTGGACCTGGTGGAGGACTGAATTTCACTGACAGAAATGTTCTGTGGTCATGGTGTTCACACCCACGCCTTTAGTTCATTTCCTCACAGGTTCAAAACTTAACGCAGAAGTAACTCTTGCAAAAACATCTGTCAGCATAGCAAAGCCCTTTGAGATGTGTTCAGGGTCAAACCTTACAAAAGCCTTAAATTAAATAGAAATCTTGCATACACATTTCAAGGAAAAAAAAACCTCAGTAGTTTGCATTTTGTGGAATATCGCTCATAAAATATATGCACTCTTCCTTTCATTTAAATTGAAAGAAGGTAGATTTAGATTAAATACTGGAAAAAAAACTTTTCAGTGTGAAGGTGGTGAGATCCTGGCACAGGTTCCCAGGGAAGCAGTGGATGCCACATCCCTGGAAGTGTGCAAGGCCAGGTTGGATGGTCCCCTGGATGTCCATGGAAGATGCCCCTACCATGGCAGGGGGTTGGAAGGAGGTGAGCTTTAAGGTCCCTTCCAAATCAAACCATTCTGCGACTCCATGTATATGGTTTCACAACAAAAAGAAAACAACCAACAAACCAGAAGCCACTGCTTAGGAAAGGTACAATTTAGCTAAGAATATTCAAAGCAAAGCTACTATTCCTCCTATTCTGAAATGACCAGTGAAAGTCAACCAGGCTAATGCTGCACATACACAGAATTCTGTACCTACTGAGTATCTCTGAAGCCTCTCTCCAACATGCTCCAATATCTCCCTTCAGTATAATCAGTAGGAAGCTTTCCTTTCAGAAAAACAAAGACAAACTAACAACTACCAACACCTAAACCATATTCAAACAATCCAAAGAAAACTTTTCAAGCAGTCTTCTTAATCAAACTTTAAGAATTTGAATCTGCTCAGAAGATGGAATGCAGAACCACTGACAGTGTTGAGTGAGAAGACAGAAATCACATAAACTGCTAAAAAAAGTGCATTTATCAGGCAGTTACCCAGCTGTTCAAGAAACTGCAATTTCCTCATTGCAAATACAGATTGTTCATATGGTAATAAGTTACAATTTACTAGGTAATAAATATTAGGAAGAGACTGTTTGTGCTGAGAAATTCCAATAAAAATATTAGAGCATAAGTGATTACCATTAAAAATGTGCTCTCAAAAACAATACCTGTAATTTTTCCAGGTAGAGTCTTAATCATGGCAAGATCAGTGCAGAAAAATGAAACATCTCTGTGGAGTATGTGAACTGAACCCCAAATTTCTATTCTGTCTAGATTCTCCATTTGAAGACCTTTCACATCATCCTTACTTGTGCCATGTGTGGAGTAACATGAGAAGGAGGAAGTTACATTTCCTCACTATTATCGTGAGCTGTGCTTTGAGATTTGCAGCCAAGATGCCCTGAACTATTTCCCTAATTTTTGTCAGTCAGTAGCAGGAGTCTCCCTTGTCTTCCACTATGAATGATGGCTATTTTGAAATACCAGCTCTACCCTGAAGTACACTCATGTCAAAGTTATGGAGAGCCATGATTCTCATGCCAACCATCACACATGGTTTATTGTATAAACACACATCCAGTTGTGTGTTTCAAAATCAGACAGTCTTTCTTCATATAAATGTCACTGGTAGAACAATTCTGCACTGGAAGAGAAACAGATCAAAAGAACTGCCAAGTTGTTTTGATTTGTTTTTATTTTGCTAAATTCATGTAACTTTTAATTACCACAGGAAATACTGGACAGTTAAAGGATGCCTTGTAACAATCACTTACACACTGAGGCAGAAGCACTCCTTTCATGAGCTTCCCTAGGGATGACAATATAAGCCCATTTTTAAATCTGCCTCAGATTCATAAACAAAAATTATTTTGGTCACTGGCCCACAGCACAGTGTGCTAAGGATGGCTGGCCTGGTGACACTGGGAAGGGTTCACACTTCTCCACCCTGCTACCACACCCAGCAGTGTACACCACTTGGTGGTCCCTGATGGGGGAATCACAGGGTGTGGTGAGGTCGGCTAAAATGATCCTCCACGAGTCACACTTATAAACAAAGAAGTTGGTTGAGTTTGTCTGAGTACACTTCCCTGGGGAGAGCAGAAAGGAGGAGGTGGGGAGGACAGTACCAATTCACCCACGTGGATTTTAAACAGCTGCTCAAATTCTGTAGAGTATGAATTGATCATCCAAAGTGGAGCATCCTTTCCTGAATTTTTTCATTGAAAGGCATTGTAGGGAGTGGAAATTACTGGAAACAGTTGCATGATGTTTAAACGAGATTAAATTTAATTAAAATACTTTTGTTTAAGTTACAGGCAGTGGGGGAGCAGGAATTTCTCTCCAGAGCACTTATGCTGACTAGAAGATTAAGAAATTTCTTTATAAGAAATCATTATCTCTAATACAAAATGTTTAGCAAGATATAACTGTAGTGGTCTAATTTTTTTTAATTTTAATACAGTAACATTTATATTACATGAGAAACTCTGTAATATTAGTCCTCAGAGTAGATGGTATTTTGTAACTTTTTGCTGTACATATGCATGTATGTTCTGCTTATATATGGGCATATGTATGTATGCATGCCCAGATAAGAGCAAGAAGAAAATTCTGTTCTATTTGGAAGAAACAGGAATTTCCCCTTTCTATAACCAATGTCAAAATACTGGCCAAATGCTACTTGGTTTGTTCTTCTAATCATCCCCTCCAAGTACAATATGTAAAGCAAAGTTTGGGGGTTCTAGGGTTTATTAGACAAATCATATAACTGGGAGAAAAAAAAATCAAAACCCAAACCAAAGCCTACAAAAAATCCCAAACACAAATAAGTAAACAAAAACCCTAAAAAAACCCAACAAAACAAACAAAAAAAAGAAGAGCTTTCAGCTACAGAGATCCTTTTCAGGTCAGAAATAAATCTAGCAAAAAAGGGTAAGACTTGGGTCTTTTGAGTTGTCTTTTTCTATTCACCTCTTTACCTAATTATACAAGCTTCAAACCTTATTATACATTTCTCTGTGGTCAGTTTGACACAGCTTACTATGCTGCACTCAGAGTCACAAGTGCTGACAAATAGGATTTCACAGTATGGCTGAGGTGAATTGACGATTTGCCACTCATAAAAGTATAAACCTCACTTCCCTCTCTACCCAAATTCTTCTTCCTCCCTCTCTTCTTGCTCTTCCACTGGCACTGTACCCTGTCTCTGAGTAGTCCTTCCCTGTCACCTTATTGCAGCTCTAACATTCATCTCCTCGCACAGGTAAGTCAGCAGTCCAAAAAACAAAAAATACTTTCTTTTGCCAGATCTCTTGTCTGCTGTTTTCATGAACTGAACAAGTTACTGAGGCATGAGAAAAGCACCAGAACTCACTGGAGATAAATGGTGAAAAAGCTCTCAGATACAAATAAGGACAGGACAAAGGAAAGGCTGTTTTTTCTCCTCCTAGTAGCTCTAAACTGTTAGCTCAGCTTGTTTCATGAAGCCATACCCAAAGAATACTGACATCATTTCATCTTTTTGGATGAGAGATTTGGATCAGAAGCCTTATTTATTTACTTTTAAAAACAAACCCACCTATTAATTTCTATAACAACTGTGCACTGTTACTCATCTAGTCAGTCATTTTTGCCAATTTGACTATCTTAAAATTAGAGCATTTGTGCTTCTTGAATAAACATTAAGAACACAAACCTCGAGACTGATTTCATGTTCTCCTGAGCAACAGAATTCAGGTTGAAAAAGATCATCACATCCAACTGTTAACCCAGCACGGCCCACCACAATACATTAATTGCAAAAGGTATTCAGAAAAATTAGAATTTTCAAATTAAGATCATAGTGCAACACTAGAAGTAATATGGCTTATACAAGTCTAGCAATTTTAGGAAATGAAATCAGAAGCATGAAAATTACAATTCACATACCCTTTTCTAGACCTTAGCCAAGGATGTGCCAGCAGTGTTTCTAGATCAAAGTTAAATAAATAAAAATTGTTTGACACAGATTACAAGACATCCATAGGAAAGAGTGGTAAAAGTCAAGCAAACAGTGAGACTACTCAGTGCTTTACCAACAGAAACAAGAGTCTAATACCTCCACTACAGTGAAGCAGCCTTGAACCTGAGAAGTCTTTTTTTCACACTGCAATACTGACTGATCACCCAGTGCAGAAAACCTCCACATTTGGTCCTCAACAGAGTTCCCTGGATCACTCGATGCCTTACAATCCAGATTGTTACAGTGATTATGCAAATTACAATATTCCACTGTAGTGGTCCATTAATATCTTTAGGAATGTTCAATTCCCATATTCTGTGACCTACTGTACACACACATCAGACAAAAATGAGCACAAGCTAAATCATCTTTCTGTTACCCATATCCTCCCCCTAACAGCGGGAGGAAAATCATGTTATAACTTCAAAAAGAAGTGTCCTTGCAAAAACTGGTAATGCTTCAACAACTGATAGAACTACTCTACTCCCAGTACAACTGCACTGCAGACCTGTATCCTTAAAGATGATGTGGCATGAAGTAACAATGTGACAAATCTCTAAAAGACAGCTGAAATGGGATGTAACATCTTCAAACAGACAACAACTTACACTAGGACAGAACTTCTTTGTTCATATCCCTTTATCAAGGATTAGGGGATGGAGAAACCATTGCCAGGAATAAAAAAGGTTTTATTTAAAGTTACAAAATAACTGTCTTCCCAAGAGTAAATATAATGATGTAATCCCGTCCCATGGTAGAGAAGTTACTATAATAAATTTTCATTGACATAGAAATATAAATAAGAAACAGTTTTCCTCAATACTTTCCTGATCTAAGAAAGCCAGCTGTAACTTCTGAAGGCTATCTCCTCTCTGGTCAAGTTGGTAACCACAAACTACTATCTGGCACTGATCAAGTTCATCCTACTTTTGAGTAGTCTTCATTTTCAAATCTGCAACCACAACACACCACAAGTGTTCTGTTTCCATTCATGTTCAACTATGAATTTTGGACAGGTGACCAATGATCACAGTTAATTTAGTCCCCAAGATAGCAGAGAGAGTCAATAGTTGGAAAAATGTCTCTCAAAGTAATTCCAACCATCACAGAGAAAATATTGTTTACTACTTTAAAAGCTAAGAAAACTCAAAACTGCATCAGAACATACTTCTTGTATCTAATAATCTTGAAAACATAGCAATTGACTGAACACAAAAGCAAGATGTTTTAGCAAACTGATTTTATTATATAATTGGGATTGGTGTTAAATTACATGGATATCAAATACTGGATCTTCAAATCCCTGCAAAAACATGAACTCTTAATAAAACTCTACCCTAGTAAATAGTGAACTGTTAATATAAATGACTGTAAAACAACATCAGGAGATTTAAATATCAACCATAGCCCTAAAATTACTTTGTTCTAAGAATGCATGTTAAACAGAGAGTATAGTAAGGGAACAGAGAAGCCATAAACTTTTAATGCAAGGCACTGCTCTCAGAGCTCAAGAACATGAACAGCTGGCAAGTTTGTTCTGACCAACATGTAACTTTTGGGAAGGATTCTTCTGATAACATGGGGATGTATAGCAGGAGAAAAGCACACAGATAAAAAGAAAAAAAAAAGAAAAAGAAAAATCAAGTTGAGAATGAAGACTGTTATTCTAGACCAGACAGGAACAGGAAGGAACAACCTGAATGGCAGGTTTGTGGGATTTGTGGGATTGGGAGAAATAATTTATCTATCCTTTCAAAAGCCTTTGTAGTTTCTGTTTGATGCACAATAGAAGTCATGAGAGCAATGCAAAGAGAAGCACAGAACAATTAAAGTGATTACCTAGGAAAATGGCAAATAATATACAAAATTAGATACAGGGTATATAAAAGGCCCTACTTCTCAGGTGAGTTTGATGCCGTTCAAGAACTCAGCAGAAGAATTTTAGAAGAGAAGACATTGTCACATTAAATGAATTCTTGTATCTAAATTTTATGTGTGGCAATATGCAATCTGTAATTGATGGGTTGAAGGCTCTGTACCATGAATACCCTACTAGCAACCCACACACAACACTGCCCAGCATGAAATTCCCAGAGACAGTCCTTTTAATTAGTGTGACCTTCAACCCCACACACAAGCAGCAGTTTAAGTAGACATGCAAGTGATCCTGAATTTAAAAAAAAAAAAAAAAAATCCCTCCCAAGAATCTTATTTCACTCTTCAGCTCTCAAACTGTGAGTTTGTGTACGAGTTCTAGGCTACTCCAAGAAGAGAACAAGTTTTCATAACACTTCTCAGTAACTAAATTAGCTGTAGGAGATGGGCTTGCAAGCACTTTAACAAAGAACTGTTTTCTGTAATAAAAAACAGAAAACAAACTTTTAACCATCCAGAACTGCTAATTTTGATTGAAGCAACAATATTTTGTCACCTTTAAAAGTTTAAAGAGGAAAAGGGAAGTAAAATGTGCAACGAGAGTAAAGCCCATGTTTTTCCAAGCTGCAGGATACAGGACCTTCATTTCGATTTTGATTAATAATTATCCATTAGAAACATGATAACACTGCACTGTTTGTATACTTATCTTGTTCTGGTTATGATAGTTAAATAATGAAAAGTATAAACCAAGTAACAATCAAGTGGGATGAAAAATTGAGCCGAATGCTGGCATGTGAACATGCTGCAATAAAGCTGAAGGAAAAATGTTAATCCTTGTATTGTACTTCAAGTACATTGTCACACATGGTACAGATGTTCTCATTGTGCTCTGCCAACTCCCCTTGAATTCACTACTCCATTCCTCCCTAAAACAAAACAGGAAGAGAGCACAGACTGGGTATTCAAGACTACCTAAGAGAGTTGCACTGATAATCCACAAAGAAAAAGGGTTAAGTCCTATGAAATGTCCAACCATCACACTGATGAATCCAAACTGAATGGCTGAAAGGACAGCTTCATAAAAGCATAGCTGTCCAATAAAGATTGGAATGTACCTCATATATGCAGTAGAAACATAGGTACATTATTACATACTGTCTCCGGAATTTGGTGGGTTTGTTTTTGTACAAACACTTAGAGACTACCTGTTTCTGTTCCTAATTGCTTCCTCTAGATCTGGTATTTTTATTAAAATAAAGGATATCTATCCAAATGACTGCAGTTTTGCCACAATAAGAATCCATCTATTTTGTTAGCTCAGGAAGTGCCATTTATTTCAGTACCTGCTATCTAACAGCAGATGTGCATTAAAATGTGTCATTGCAGGATATATTAACCACATCACATGAATAAGCCAAACAGCTGAAACAAGAAGCTACAAAGACCTTTTTGAACATGAGCAGCCTCCCTAATCTCTATGAAACTAAATCACCAGTCTGATATTACTTGCACATATGGGAAAGATACAATAACTGGTAACGGATCTTATGGGAGGCAGAGTCTAATGCTTTGCATTTTTTACAGTTGCTACCTACCCTACTAGCACCTCTTTTTTTTCCCTGAGTTACACATTTACATACTGACAGCATGTACAGTATCTACAATAGAGTTTTGATTCAGATACTATTTCCCCAATACACAATAGCTCGAGGAGGGAAGGTTGCTTTGTTTTTAATCGTTGCCTTGCCCTCACATTCTTTCTCAACATCTGCAGCATTTGAGCAGCAAAATCTTTAAATCAATCAGTTTCTGACCCAACACTTCTGTGAGAATTGTAATATTCCCCCATCTTCTGCAAAGGTCCATGGCAATCAAAAATCCTGCTAGCCAATTTTTACATTTGTATCCAGATTATAAGAAAGCAGTTTTGAGTGAGATATTGCAAATTTTCAAAAACAACAGTAACAGGAATAAACCCAATTAACAAATTACTAGAAAGAGAGAGATTCTTTTCAAAAAAGAGAAAATAGAAAGAGGGAAATCTTTAACCATGATTCTGTCTCTGGTGTTAGGAGATGAGCAGCTTTCACTATGACTTCCTAGCCAACTCAGTAGGAAAATGTCACCAGACACCATGCTGAAAAATGACATCAGAAATACTATCCAGTGTTCTCTAACCTTACAGAAGCATATAGCACAAATCCAGTTTTGCCTTTGACCACAAAACACCCATGTACAGTTATCTCTGTAAGCACAATTTGCAGGCAAGTGGCTCAGGAATCAGATGTTCTTTGCAAAGAAAAGCTACAAAGATTTTGTACCAGTAATCCCCAAGTTTTAGGGATCGTGGACAACATTAAGCAAGTGGTGTGTTTACCAAAAACTTCAGGCTTGTAATTAGGAATTTTTAATTTTTTTTTTTCTTTCGCGTGGCGACAAGATCATTAAGGTGATCTCTAAGACAGTGTTGTCTGCCATCCATAATCTCAGGACCACTTTTTCAGTCCTTTTTACTAACTGTAGCAGCTGTATTTGTGAGGTGACCAATACTCGCAAAGTACTGAACAGTTCACATTGAAAAAAAGAACAAAATAAAATAACAGAATTTAATGACACTCAATACCCATCCCCACCTCACCCACCTCCCAGTACTCACCAGTGAAAAAAAGGGCAAGAATACTTAAGAAATATTTCAGAGATAACACTTTGATCATAGTTTTTAGGATTCTTATATGATCATTTTATTAAATATTTTTCCATATGTGAATGAATTCCAATACCTCAGACCACAGTTTCTTTCCTACTGTATTCAGTTTTTATAGCATTAGGATCATGTCTTGTTTGTGAAACTGGCTGGAAGTTTCTAGTGGTTCTTTTCAGGAAGCATGCATCTGTTTTCCAAACCTGTTCCTTCCTAAATTTGCTAAAGTTGTCCCCAAAAATGTATCAGGAAACAACCAGAGGATGAGGGGGATGGGAAAGAAACTTCAAAGACATCTTGTCTTAATTAAATCTCCAAGTGTTACTTCTTCCTGTTGAACTGAGTCACAAGGGCTTTAGCTGTCACACCTGACAGGGGGAGGGGAGGTGTCAGCACGGAGAAGAGGTTTGTATTTCAGCTGCCTCCTGTAATTGGCAGGCTGGAATTAATGAAGTGGAACCAGCACACACTTGAATGCAGCACACAATTAAGCACGGCAAGCAGTATCGAAAAACACTGCTGCTTGCTTTAACACTCTTTTATTGCTAAAAAACATGAAGAGGTAAAACAGGAAAGGCAAATGCCAATTAACAAAGACACGAGGGTGCCTCTGGCAGTCACCAGTACCATCTGGGACACAGTCTGCTGCTAAGCTATTACCCAAACATGCAGGTACAGTGAGAATAGTTATCTCGCCTAATAAACAATAGCTTTTGCCATTTTTAGTTTTTTTTGTCTCTGAATTATTTTAAATATTCTGTCTAAAGCCATGATTTATGTGGTTGTTCCAAGTAGTCTCAGCTGGAACCTCTCAGTACACTGTATCAGCATTTCAACTACTAATTCAGCTGGAAAGCCAGGGTCAGGAATGTGTCAACTCCATGGATTCATCGACTCATGACAGGAATGTCATTTCTGTAATCTTTCTTCTTGATCAGCTCTTAGTGCTCAGCACAAACCACCTTCCCATAGACGAGGCCAGATATTTTACTTCCATATTTTAAAGAACAATCTTTGTAGGGGTATAGAGAAAAAAAAAATCCCCAGTTATTTTTGGAGCATATACTTCCATTTATTTTTGTTGTTAAGTAACAGCAGATCTTACATGCATATTTTTAGTACTGGGTTCTGCTTAAGCTGCTCTGACAGAGTATTTGCAAAGCAGCAGCTGATTCCTTCACAAATGATATACCTAAACAAATCAGCACAAGTGACTTTTGTAAATTTACAGCTACATTACATAAATACCTACCAGAACCTAAGAGTGCCAATGACTGCCTCTCACAGGGAAACTTGCACCCATTTGCAGCTTCACAGAGTTGCTGTTGATTCAGGTTTGCTATGCATAAGCATCAATTCAAGTAGTTATTAATTCTATAAAGGAGAAAAAAGCCACTGAAGCAGTTTTCAGGTGATGCCATTCCAAACTCACTACTGCAAGCTTGGCTGGCTCAGACTGTTTCCATATCAGGAAATGACAGTAATCTGAGAACAATAAAGGGTTCCTTCATTAGCTGTTGTAATCCCCAGGCATAAAACCTACTTTTTCCATATAGAAGCTTCCACATGGAAGAGCTATAACATTTTAGCTTTTCTGATGATCCTTTAACAGACAAAAGAACAGACAAATTGTTAGGTTGCCACTAACAATTTGTTCCTTCTTCCATTTCCTTTTTCTTTATGCAATGGGAAATTTCAACTCTTTTTGTGAAGTTACTTCTAAGAAGTGGAAAGTGATGCAAGGCAAAATGAAATCTGTCACAGCTTCATTACCAGTGTAGCTGTACCTACAGATACCATAGCAACTGTTTCATAGAGGCTTTATCAACTCTCCCTTTCTCACTTGCATATAGGTTTACCTTTTGGAATGACCTCACACATCAGGTTACAAGAAAAGAAACCTGAATACTGCTGAATGCACCAATTCTTTGCTTCTTAAACTAAGGTTACTGAAAGGAAACTGGAAGATGAGAGTTTTACCACTAAATCCATCCAGCAGTTGTATATTTACAACTTTTTGGCCTGTTTAATGTTCAGAATTACTTTATAAGATGTCCCAATCCATATCTCTCACTAGTAGAGGGTTTTTTAGCCTACTTAAATGAACACCACAAAGAGGAAGTTATTTTTAAAGAGCACTAAATCACAAATGGGAGAAAATATATCCAGCAAGAGATACAGTGTTGCTTAACTAATGGGTGAAAAATTATTTCTATATTGACATGATGTATGTTTTCTGCTAATGTAAATAAAAAAACACTAAAAGATGACAACAGTAAGAATCAGAGTATAGCTCTATCACTGCTGCTAAAGAAATTACTTTGGAAACAAGGTATCTCATTTGATGGAAGAAAACATTGATTCATATCATGTCATATCATATCCCCAGACACAGGAAAGAAAAAGTCTCTCTGCCAGGTTGCCACAGGGAAAACTATTTTTCCTGAGGCAAACTATCTTACTAACTCCTGAGGAGTTAGGCAAAAGCTGCCAGTTAGGCACCTAATCCTACCCATGACCCAAGATTCCATTCAGAAAAATCACTGAATTTAAAAAAACAAGGTAGAGGAATGATCAATGATAATGGCAACAAAAGGGCAACAAATATTAGCTGACCAGGTAGTGTATTTTGGAACTTCTGTACATGACATTTTTAAAGCCTGTGTGCAGAATAGTTCAAGTGAGAATTTGATACAGGTGCTGGCTAGAAAGTATTCTGGCAGACATCAGTACATTTAGCTGTGCTCTAAGGGCTCTTATGATTTTGGGTTTTCTTTTTTTTCTTCCTTCTTACTATATGACAGAAGACCATTGCATTGACTTCATGCAGGAAACTGATTTAACGAATTTGTTCTGAAGTACTTCCTGGCACTATGCATCTATGCATACTGCATCAAAAGACTATCTCAACCACAGCAGGTCCTGAAATTCCGCAACCAGACCAAGCTCAATTACATCATAAATGATTACAAGAATATTAGTTTCCATTTCAGTAACATTTCCACATTCCTTTAGGTTTGATGAATAAATTTTCTTAGTACCACTACGGAAAAATAGGCTCATCAGCATTTTACAAGCAACAAAAGCAAGCCAGAGAATAGGTAAGGGATACATGAAGCTCACGAAAAATATGTTCCGTAACCACAAACAGAACTAACTTCAGGCAATGTCAAACCCAACCCTCCATATCACTTTCTTGGTCAATTCCCCACAGATATGAGCAGCAAGTTCATTATCATTGAGTGTTAAAAAGTTCATGTGAGCAGAAAAGGGCATAAAAAGCTGCTTATTCAGACAAGAGGTTCTAGTCTAAAAGCAAAAATGCCTAAACATCAAAGCAAACTGCTTGAATTCAGAGCACATTTCATACAGAGTGCAGGAAGTCACTGTGCTATTCTAAGTGATGGTACAAGAGAAAAAAAAAAAGCCACAAAAGAAGCACAACTAACATGCTGTAAGCAAGAAACACCAGAATATAAAACAAGAAATCTCCCAGAAATAACATAATGTAAACAACATATTCCAATACAATAATGCTCTGACAACTCTCAACTTGATGCCTCAAAGTTGACTCATTTGTCTTAATTAAGAAGCAACCATGGAGCTCTCATAAAAAAGGTGAGAAACACTTCATCCAACTACTCTGTACTACCTATAAATACTTTCAGAACTTTAAGTAATGATTAATTAGTAAATAGTATAACAAACACTTGTGTAGACTCTCTAAGAATGCTTTTGCTGTCATGACAAACCCAGTTCACAGTTTGCCCCTTCCAAAATCTTATCCTGTTCACATCCCTGACCATCTCTGAATCCAACAATAGATCTAAATTAGATAAAAAATACCTGATTTAGAAGATGAAAGATCTGATACAAAGATATCTATAAGCAGTAAATAAGATCATATGCCTATGCAAACTTGCAACTTGTCTTTGTTAATATTTTCACACAATCTGGGTTCCTACTCCTTAGATGAAATCAAGTGTTTCTGGAAGAAACTCCATTAATTTCACAGGAAGAAGATATTTACTGCCAGCTTCTCCCCCTTCAACTAAGGGCTTACATTTGTTTTGTTCATTGTTGAAGTTCTGGAAGTGTACAATTCTTTTCATTTACTTTGAAAGGTCCTCACTAACCTTTGCAGAAGAGTAACTGCTATGACAAGAACAAAAAAGATCTTGACCAAGCTTATCTATTTAAGCCTCAGCTATCCCACCTTGCCATTGCCTGTGTCGTAATTCAAAGCTACAACAAAGCCAGTGAGATCTCTTGAAAGATGGAGGATTTATTAAAGGCCAAATAACACATAGCCAGTTTTTATATTTCATTGAAGACTCACCTCAAACACCAAAAAGCAAAACCACAGAATTAGAACTTTGGCCTTAATAGGTGAATTCTAGCACTGCTCTAGACACTCTCTGTAATTACCAGGGTCCCTAGACAGCCATCAGCTACACCAGCAGGAACACATTCTTCTGTTATGTAAAATGAATTACTTAAAGCTTCAATAATCAGTTGTTTATCCACAGATTTGTAAAACTAAACCATCTAAAATTGAAAGTTTATTTCAGTAATAGGCAGGTGATATAGAATAAACTTAATATTCACAACAGCAGCATAATGTTTTGTTTTACTTTTATCAAGTAGATAAGTCACTCAAGGCTGTACGATGCCTCACCAGGTAAGTGCCCTGAATATATTAAGATCAAGTTTGTTCTGAACACAAGGATGACAAATTTACATTTATTTACAAACATGATTCAGTACAGTAAGGTAATCTGGTAGGGAAAAAACCTCAAATTATAAGTTTTAAGAGGAAATACACAAAAATTCATTAAATGTTTTTAATCAACATGCTAAAGAAAAGCCAGACGAGTAGACTGTTGCTGTCTTCCAAATTACATTTTTAGAAGATCAAATCAAAAGTTAATTACATTCTCATAGTGAGTTAAAACTCAGTAGAACCATTAAGCACACAGCAACAGATTTTTAAATGTATTAAGTTACCTACAGTCAAGTTTGGAAATTAAATGCTTCAGCACCTTTGACAATTCTATGCAGATTAATGAATTCACCACTACCTGATCATCTTTAAAAAAACCTGGCATAAAATTCTAAGTGATGCAAAAGAGTATCTCTGGCAGCTAAACTGCCTGCATTCCAGGAAGGAGAGCTTTAAAAAGATGGTGGTTTGGTTTCCCATTTCTATCAAATGTTCATTAAAGAAGCCAGATTACTGCGATAAATCAAGTGGATGCCTCCTCCATGAAGGAATTAGACTTTTAGGGGCAAACAAAACACCAAGGGCAACCTCTACCACAAGTACAAAGCAAATATATACAGTTTAAATAATGTATTTTATGTACAAAAATAGTAGATTAAAGTCTGAACATCTCCCAAGACAAAGTCAAATCCTTTCAGTATTGATTTCTTTGAGAACAGTGGTAAAAAATATTAGCTAGATTGTTATAAACATTGCCCTAAGAATTAACAGACCAATTAAAAATAGACCTTTTAATCCAACTAATGGCTGCTTGAGCAGATAAAATAGAAAAGAGTACAGCAGAAGTACATGAAAAATTCTCTAATATAGTAGCAGATTTACATTTTGTCCTGCAAATGCAGAAATGCATGAATGAACCTTGCAGGTTTACAACAAAATTTTTTAAGTTTTTGCTGACTAATTTTTGTAGTCATGTAAAAGAAGAACTTAAAATAAAAGTAAATATTTCATAAGTTATCACTACAGATGTTCTGTCCTCATCCAGGTGGGATGACTTTACAAATGCTCTTGTTCAGCCTTCTGTATGTTAGTGGGTATATCTCAACCCCCAAGAGTATTACTCTGCAAGTTTTAGTTCTCTTTTTTCTGCAGTTTTGTTCATCAGCAGTAGAGGTGACATGCTAATATTCTATTGACAAACACACTCATACATTTGTAAAAAATAACATATTATGGGGTTTTGTAAAATATTCTCAGAGCATTTAGAAACACTTGTTAAAGTTTCTATTTGCTGGGGGCTTTCCCCTCCTCGCTGCTTTCCACACCATGGAAAGGGAACAGGGTGCAGGTGCACAACAGAGCCAGCAGCTGTAAGCAAATACCCTTCAGCTGTCCTGATTACAGATTTACAGCAATAATAGAATGATAGAAAAAACAATAATTTTTTCCCTAAGAGATAAGAGGACCTAAAGGCTACTAAATTAATTGAAAAATCACTGCTATGCAGAGATAATATTCTGGATTACTGTGACATTACCACAGCATTCTAAGATCACCCCAGAGAAAAATATGAAACTTTTATGACAAATCATGTTGCACTTCTCTGTTATAAGATTCACCTGCTTATGTTTCCCTACACTGTTCTGCACTGGAGTGGCCTTGACTGACGGCCTGCATTGGGATGTACCCTTCCAACTGCAGTCACAGCACTGGCAGTACAGAACACTCCTCCAGGAATTTCTGCACTTTGGTCTCAAAGCAGGTCAGGAAAACAAACACACATTGTTGCATTTTTTAGATGAGAATCTGATCGAGAGAAGTCCAATGATGCACTGAAGGGTACACAGGAAACTTAATGCTTGTGAGGGAATAAAAACAAGCCAAATAGACCATGTAACCACAAATATCTGCGTGAAACTTCTTATCTCTTCTTTACAAAAAACTGCTTTCACCAGCTAAAATTAGGAAGTACCTACTAGAAAATTTTTAACAGCAATCTTGTCTTTGTTTTCCTTGTTGCTAAGCTCTTGTGAAGAAGTTATTTGATAATGATTTTCCTGCTAAGATGCAGCTTGCTTTAAAAACACACAAAGCCTAGTATAAGAGGTTTCTTCAAAAGATAGAAGCAGATGTTATCTATTATTTAATGAAAATTACCTCAATATATTGATAAAATTACTTTAAATTAGCTGAAACAAAAATACTATCTCTAACCTGCCTAAGGAAAAGGCATCGTCTGAAAGAACTGGTTATCTGTAGGTCCTGGCTACAGTAAAATGCACAGTTTAGGATCCCCTGCCCACACCTGTTCAGGGTATTTTATACTGACCTGAATGCTCACATGTGGTGTAAGACAGTGACTTAAACTGGTTTGTGACTAGGAAATCTTGTTAACAATTGACAGAGAAGTTCTAGGCTGGATTGCCTGCAGGAGTAGTAGAGGCTTCTGAAAAAGACCATGCAAAACCATCTCTAATGAATAATTTCATTATCATTTAATTCAACCACCAGGAGATGGATGGGACAATGCCCTCACAAGGCCTGTCCTAATGCTGTGATGTACAGAGGCATCCTGGTTATGTACAAACTTAATTTCCATTACGGTTGGTCACTTCTAGAGGCACAGCCAAAATGTAGCTGGCATTGCAGAAATTTATGGACTTTAACTATACAGCCATGCTAATTCAATGAAATCCTGACTTGGCTTCCACTCGAGACTTCAGTAAGCACTGGACTATGTCAAACACTCCCAGTGGATACTATTTGAGGATGAATGGGTCACCCTTTCCCTCCTCCATAGAATAAATATAGGTAGACTGCTCCAGTCAAAAGTTTAACATAATTTGAAAAACCTCAACCCTTTGGCTCGAGGCCACAAACAGCAAATTGCTTACCTGGTTCCTTCATTTTTCTTACAAATTATGTCTGAACAGTCCATATTATAAATTCAATATAAAATACAGTTACCAATAATGATGTATAAAATTTAATTTCAAAATGTATGGCATTATACAACGTTTATCTCTATAAAACTAATATTGGTTTTTATTTTGACCTCTAAATAAAGCAAATTACAATAACTCACTACTTGATTCAATTTCGTTTTGAAAACCTCCTCTGCAAATCATCAAACCAACCATCACGTGCATTGTTTAACAGATACCCAACTTCATAGCTGCCAATAACACCTGACTAATTTCAGTTCACAAATGCTTCCCATATGCCATGTGGAAAAGAAAAAAATGTCAAGCCTGTTTCTGTAACCCAAAGTAATTTAAACTTAATTCAAACGTCAATTGCCAGTTTTCTGTTATGGTAGAATATCATAAATTGCACTGCTATTACTATACAAAGCAATTCTTTGAAATAGAACACAAACTTATGTACACTACTTTTGACTGAATCAGAAAGATAAACAGTGTTACATGCAAATATCATAAGAATTACAAAATCTTCACATTTCTGAAGATAAAGTTAGCTTTCATCTCATATATTTCTCACTAAGTTAATTTGCTGCTGTTGAGAGCTAAGTCCACAGACTGAGTGGATGTTTTTGATTAAACCTTTCTGATGTGGTGGCGAAACCTTTGCTCCTTTTCTTCTCTTTGGTCAGTACTGCCAAGTGAAGAAAAAAATGGGCATCTCACCAAAACAGACCTCATGTAAGAATTGGTATAACCTGTTTCCAGATCTGTATCAGAAATCTTCCACAGTTCCCAAGACCTTATCATAATCAAAGATTTGATCAATAACTAAACCCCATGGCAAAAGTATAAGGGGTAGCTTTGAAGTGTCTGAAAACCATCAAATTTGGGGTTTTATCACCTTTCTTGCTCCACAGTTACACATATTTCAGTTTCAGAACAGTAATACTGAGCATGCCTAATCAGAAAAAAAAAATTGCATAAAAATAATTTTCTAGGAACCAACAAGTTCCCCACCAAAACTATTTTGTGGCTTTACTCCCCCTCAGAGACTGCAGAAAGCCAAGAATTGTATAAATAAAGAATCTCAAAGCAAACAAAACAGCATATACAACAAATTGATGATGTATCAAATAATGCCTTGCATATGAATTGAAATAGGAGCAGACAAATAGATGTCATTAAGTCACAGCAAGATACTGTTATAGTTTGAGCATTTAAAAAAGAGTTTTAATGATGATACTTCATTTAAGGTATCTATCGACCAGCTTTAATTTCTGGAAACTGGGTGAATACATACAAGAGACACATTTTCTTACTCAGTTCCCAAGTATGTTTCAAGAATGTTTAGTGTGTGTTCCCAAAGGTTTGGTGTATTTGTACAAGCAGATTTGCACTGAAGATGTCGAAGTTCATCGCGCATTTGCTGTCTTCACCTAAACAATCCATGAGATTTACTGGAACAATTAGCCAAATTCTGAGAAGTTGTTCACATAAATAAAGAGTAATTGTATAACTACACAGGAACTCTGAGATCATACCAGAATGCAGAGGGGGAAAATATGCAGCCTGACTAGCAATTTACACATTTTTCCAATAGATCACTTGTAGGCCTTATCTGATGAAAATTAGCAAGAGAATAACAAAACAGAGCCTTAAGATACAGAATGTTACTCCAAATAGTGCCAGCAGTAGACAGGGTGTAGGCTATGACAATCATATGAGGGATTAATAATGGATTAAGAATAGTCACTGTATAATGAAGTCTGAATCCAGATGAGCACTGACCACCCTGCTGCATAGCAATATTCAAAGGTCATGAATAATTCAAACATATTGTATATATCTTACTGGGCAAGCTGAAGACCTTTTATACTACAAACATGCAACAGACTACAGTTTATAGAAATAAAAAACCCAGATACAATATATATTTTAATCATCTTGACTCTGATAAGCTGATGTGGAAGTAATCCTATCTAAGCTTATAAAGCTAGCTTGCCATACCGTAGCAATCAAATATAATTGAATTCATAATTAAGTTTAATTAGGTCAAATAATGTTTCATCTATATTGACTATTAAATACATAATAAATTATCACTTTGTACTAAAAGCAATCAAAATTAATGAACTCTGGTCTAGTGTATGCAAATGTAGCTTAAGTCTGGGTATCTTTTTGTTTGTATTTTATACTGGGACATATTTTATTAACTTGCAAGTAGACATGAACAGTAAGACATTTCCAGTTCACTCAATAGTAAGTGACTATTTGGCAGAGCTTAATTTTCAGTAATGATAACTGCTCTATATAACAAAAATAAATAGCTCTTCTGAAATTTTACCTTCTTTATGAAACTGTTTTACATGTCTAGTTCATATTTCTTTGTTGTATGCTCCTTCTCAATATAACAACAGAAACTTCCATGAGTTTATAACAAATCTGCATATAACCAATTGCAGAGGAGAACTGCACACTATTGCCCTGATTCTTTTTCTGGATGGAATTTTGCTCAAGTACAATTTTATTCTGAAAAGTCTAAGTTTTGTATTAGGTTTTACCAGTTTTTTGTTCTGGATGTCTCCTGAGTTACTTGTGATTCTACAGTGTTCAGACGTATGTATGAGGCACGTGGTGTCATCACCATCATTACAAGATTTCAACTATGCAGCTACTCCTCTTACAATAGCAATTAAAAATGCATTGCTGTTAAGTACCTTGCTGAGTGCTCTGTGCAATAATCTCCAGATAACAGTGATCCAGGTAACCACCATTTTGCTCAGTGTGATGTATAAACTGTATTTAATAGCTATGGAAGAAAGATAAGAACCAATTGCCTGTGCCTGAGTAAGGAACACAACTCTCCAGTGTTGCACCAGGCTCACGAGAAGGTTTCACTGAATGAAGAACCACATTTCAAAGCTGGAGAACAAAAGTCACAGCAGCAGCAAGGAGCAAAAGCACAGACATAAATAATCCAGAAGCTGCTCAGAATTTAACTAAGGAAAGAATGTCTGCAACAGGAGGAATACAGAGCAGAGCTCATGGGGGTGTTTTAAATACAAAAATGTACTTTGCCCTCTATGATCTTTAAAGCTGTCTCAGTTTACCTGCCCCAATTCCCCAGCCTTTAAAGGGATACTAATAGAATCTGAGGTTTATGTAAGCCAGATTAATTATATAATGTCTGTAAATCATGCATACGCAGACTGAGAAGCTATCACCATTTTAAGAGCACAAGCATGAAATACCACTGGCTGAGTTAACTGGACAGACTGAAGTCCATTGACTGAGTTAAGCCTCCCAGTGGAGGCCAACATGAACAAAGCCATGTCAGATACTACACACATTTCCCTTTAAATGAACTTCCGACTGCTGTGGCCTTGTATGTTCATAAATTCAGCCCTCACAGTCTGCTGGACACATCTGTCATAAGTTATCACAAACTATTTGACACTGAGGAGATTTGCAAATTCACTTCTTAAAGCTGGCAATAAAATGAACCAAGTCCAACCAGTCAGTTTAATAAGCCAGTTTATCAACTCCTGAAGCATCAACGCCAGTCCAGATCACTAAACAAATACAAAGATCATTAAACATGCTTAGGTTACCAGTCCTTGTCCTGAGTCAGCAAAGCTCCAAGCAGTGTTTCCTGTGAAAGGAAATTCTGTCAGTATGACTTATTCCCTTGGAAAAGACAGGTATGTCTGGCAATGGTCAGTCATAGAAAAAATCTTTAAACCTATTTTTGTAAAAGGATTGTAGGCACATGATGATGAAATTGGCAGGAGACGCATATGGATGTTGCTTTCCAAGGTATGAAGCAATCCAGTCATTAAATAGTTAATATTCTCTTTGCCACCCCCCACCCTCTCCTGGACAAAGGTGGCCACCATATACATTTATACAAACTGGAATCATTAGACGGTAAAGATGGCCAGATCTTTCCATTGCCAAGCACAAAAACAAGGCACATCCCTGAGGTGATGCCTGTGAAACCAGTGCAGAGTGAATGCACCACAGGCTTTTTACATCAGCAGCTTAGGGAGCTGGAGAACTGACCAGACCAGGCATTGTTCATCTCATGCAAACCAGACAGTGTGCTGCACAGGAGAGCCTAATAGACTGATTTGTTAAATACATACAAATGTTTAATAAAAATATTTAGTAAAAAATAACCAATTTTATTACACAGCTTGAGAGATCTATTATCTGTAAAAATTTAATGATCTATCATTATCCCAGTGAAAACCTAAATTCATAATAGGGAACACACGCATTCAAATTTTCATATTCTTAGGCCTGGAAAATAAATGCATTAATTGAAGATACACAAATAAACAATTTGGCGCATCTTTTCAAGGGCATAAGAGTTACTAGACAAAGGAGTCTGAACATTTAAATATTTACATCGTGATATAATCCAAAGACTCCAATTAAGCACAGACATTAAGTAATTAAAAAACTGTCATTGCTTGGAAGAAAAGACGGTATTGCATTGGGCTAATCAAAGTCTCCTGAGAATGGCCATGACAGACTAAGGATGGCTCTCAGGCCAGCACCATTTCCCCAGCAATAGTGAAAAAAAGCTGTCCAGGGAAGTATGTGAAAGCAGAGTAAACACCTAGTGACAGACACATAGTTTGCTCTCCCAGACTCAGAAATATGCAACTTCAAGGCCTTCCTTGGATGGATGGCTTCACTCAGTCTAATAGCTCTTGACAGGTTTTTCTTCCATGAATTTACTCTATTTGTTTTTCAAACTCCTGCAAAACATCTGGTATCCACAATACTCTGTGCTAGAATTGTGTCACTGTGTGGTAGGTGATACAGCATCATTTTTGCTTTGGTAGGAACCTACAAATAGCTTTATTCTGTGGTCTTAGCCTCAAGAGAAGGAATAACCTTACATGGACCATTTCTCATGGAACTAATCACGTGCCAATTTGTTCCCAGGATATTTGATTTCAGTTCATCTAAGTTCCTGTATATTTGACTGGTTTTTTTAACAGAAACTGTTCCAAACTTTTAATTATTCTAGACACTTCTCCTCACCCCTTTATTCAGCCTCCTCTCCATTTTTGGGAATAAGTTACTCTGTATGTGAGGAGTGGAGAACAACAGAGAAAGGAAAAGTGACCTTGCATAACACCACCACAGCTGGTTTCTGTGAGGTATGAACTGATTGTTTTTGACATTTTCCTTCTTTTTGGTATTTGCCATCACAAACATGAGAACAAAAGACAGACAACTCTCTGCCTTGTAACAGAAATCTTGAATCACCTACAATGTCAGTTATGGCTCTCTAAAATCAAAACCCAAAACAACATATCTCTACTCAATGTAAATAGCATTTAAGCACACACAGAGAACAAAATGCCTCTACAGGTAAGTATTCAGCCATGGACTGCTGGATTCCAGCCATCCCCTTTGTGCTACAACATTCCACAGTGCAATCAGAAGACCCTTCAATATTTTCTAATCACATGAGACACTTGGTATTCAGTCTAGTTGCATCCTCAGCACTGTCTTTATCATTAATCATAGGAAAAATATGATGTGAAAGGAAAAATAAAAGTTTATCCCATGTCCAGGAGGCTCACAAAGGTGATAGTCCTCCTTTACTTGGGGGAATGATAATCTGATTGGCAGGAACACAAGCCATGAGAAAATGTAAACTCTTCCTGCCCAACTTGTTTTAATGTCAACAGCACCAAGTTTTGATGGGCACCCTTGAACCATCACCTGAGGTTAAAAAACCTGAGGGTGTTGTTCTGAATTCACATGCCAGGCTCATTTTCTTAACCAAAGGCACCTACCCTCTCCAAGTCAGTCACACCATGACAATTTAAGTCTCTTGTCACAGCCAGAGGCAAACTGGCCTTAAACAGCAAGTCCTGTCAGTGGTGAGGGCACAATACGTATCACATGCTGAACAGGAACCTGCAGTATTGCAATGTAGAAGAGTTCACGGCAAAGTAAGTTTCAAAGACACAAGACACAATATAATCTGTACAGCAGAAATCAATCAGTACTTCCTGGTAAGAGAAAAAAGGGGTGACAGGCTTGAAGTTATCTCAAGCAAAAAAAGATAATTTTATATAAATTGTATATTTAAATAAACTGATCATTCTTCAAGAATGGGATATTCCCCACCCTGTTGACCTGAGTAATTCTGAAGCACTGTAAGGTTCAGACTTCTTTACCCATTCTTCACCCCTGTTTTCTAATACATATTCCAGCATGCATTTAAATTTAAACAGTGAAGGTCTGCATTAATGACAGTGGGAATAGTTTTCTTAACAGCCCTTCACACATTTTATTGACTAGATCCCTCAAAAGTAGGCATTTACTAATCTTTCAAGGAAAATTCAAATTCAGTAGTTTTACTAGTCATTGTCTTATACATCAACTTTTACTGAATTACTTTATCTCTTCTCCAATTCATGTTTATCTTGCCAATAATAATGGTTATATAGAAAAGCAGTACCAAGAAAATAATACTTTATGGATTTTAAGTGGCATTTAATAACTGCAAATGAAGGACATTGCTATTATTATTGCTGTATCTACTGCTCATCAGTAAGCCACAGATCTTACTTTGTGCTCTGTCTGTATTTCCGTGGGGCAAACCCAGAGGTAAGAGCACATTAGATCACCCTCCTCCAGGAGTTCTTCTATTAGCAGAAACTGTCCCCCTCAAGCAGTATTTAAATCTTTAGCTATTAGTCAAAGGAAAAGCTATATTCATCCAAATATCTCTACAGCAGTGTAACAGATTCTACACAAGGGAATTTTACCTAATTGTCTTAATCATAGAAGAATAAAATACATGTTTTTCCCAGAAATATGAAAATAGTTAAACCCAGCATTTTCCATCCCACATCAGAGATCTAAAAACAATCAATTTTTCCAAAATAATAATAAATACTCAACAATTTCCAATTTTCCCTGAAGAACAACTCCTTTAAAACTCTTTTAAAGGAATAACAATTCCTTTGAAGTTGGGCCCAATGTAAGGTCTGAGGAGATTAGTTAACATTAAAGTATTAGCTCACAGACAAGGTCAGGCTACTGTGGGATTATGATTTCCAGAACAGTGCTGGATTCTACCCAGCTCACTTGAAGTGCCTGCAAAAGCTTGTGTTTGTCTGCAGCCATGCAGGCAGGTGAGCCCTTAAATGTAATTAATGCTTCAAAGAACAGGTATACTTCAAACCAAAACGAATATCTGATCATTAAAGAAGCCACAGCACTAGGTTTAACACCTGCTAGTAAATAAAACTGTTAAAACAAGCAGTGTTTATTCTCTGTTTTTCCATTACTTTTTCTGTCCGTACTACGTGAGAGGTCTAGAGAAAAGGAAAACCGGTTCAACAGCTGACTGTAAATAGAACACTGCAAATATTGATGAAAACACTGAACAGAAGGAATGGCAAAATTTCCTACCTCTATTTTAGTTCCATGGATTTGAAACTGTAACTTCAGATGTACCTTTATGTCACAAATTTACAGGAAAAAAACACTCATTGCAGTTTACTGCATAATTACCCTCATTAATACTTTGATTCAACATCCACCATAATCAACAGAAAGAGTTTGGTTCTTACAGCTCCCATTAACCACCACTGAGAACTTAAATGGAATTTCTCATACACCCTCTCAACAGTTTAACAGGTGTGTATTTAAATCCTGCATTCACAAAGCCCTTTTATCATGTTAATTATTTACTAAAAAGAGATTCAGTGCTTTACAATAAACTGTCATTATGACTTCATTTTTCTTTTAAAGGTTTAATACAGAAAATGAGAGCAATAATACAACAAACTCTTCTTTTTCATAACAAGCAGATCAAGTTATTCATGCTATGTATGAAAGCAACGCAGCTGAGAAGATGGAACAGGCTTATTTCAGAATACTCCTAGCAGACATATTTTAGTTTTAGGGTGTAGAGAGGGAGGACAAAAAGAAAATTAAATTACTCACACTTGTATCCAGGCTGCAGATACTGACTGTATCTTCATCTTGAGTACACTGTTTCCGTTTTTTCTATAAAGCAAAATGAAAAGAAAGCTCAGTTTTAATTATCTGCCATTGGCTTGATCCTGAAACAAGTATGCATCATGATATCATACACATAAACATATATATGTGCATATATATTTAAGTTACTCTCATTATTATAATTACCATGTATGTGAATATAAAATCTCTTTTCACAAGTTGAAAATCTACCCATTAGCACATAGTGAATTAAATGCTGTTCCTTTTTCTGCTCAGATAGGTTCACTTCAATTAGGAAACCTAGTTCCAACTAAAAGCCTAAGTAATTATTCCACCTTGGAAACTGTACTTTGGCACTTGAGATGAACTTTTGTAACTAATGAGACTGTCAGGAAGAAAAATTCGTATTTTGTGCTGAAAGCCTATACTTAATATTTTTCAAAGGCAATCTTCAGCCATCAGGTCCTATCCCCAGACAGTCAATATAAAAGGTGAGGACAAAAGGTGAAATGTACTGCAGGAATTACATTAGTCTATGTTAGGGTTTCACTCTCCTCCATGCCAGTGATTGCATTCTGCTCCATATTCAGGTTTTGGGTTTGCAAATGGCAAGCCCTCCCTCATGTCATTTCACAGGTTCACCACAAGATTAATCTTCATGCACTTCAAGTAAGTATGAAATGTCATTTAGCAGAGCTCTGTGTTTTCTACCAGGCCAGGAAGATTCAGGAAACAAGAGAAGTCAGAATACATGATTCTTATTTATCCGGCTGGGTTGTCTTCCACTGTCAACCAGAAATAAGCAGTCACACAACTATAGCTAGGGATTTACTTTCCAGTCTACAGAAGTCAAAGATGAGCAATTTAGAGACCAAAACCCCCAGACAGATGCCATACAGAATTCATAGTTTTTGAGACGCCCAAAGCTCAGCTAAAAGGCTGAAGCTGTACACAATGCAGGTATCTTTTTATTTAAAAAAAACCCATAGAAAAATTGTATGCCCCCCCCACCCCATCCTGTGTCCATGCTCCCAGCTCTTGTGAAGCCAGTGAAACAACTTCAAATCTACTAGGTCAAGCCTATGGTTTCTGAGAACCATTTCTTGATGAAAAAAGGCATATTTATCACAAAATCCAGAAGTTATGACTTCATACTGTTTTAAAACTAAACTCTTGGTGTTGAAACTTTTTATGTTTACTTGCTGGTTTTCAGCAATCTTTGATTCATTTAAACACAATTTTGCTTTTTTTCAGAAAATAACTTCTGATACACTTTTTTAAACAATAATTTCAAAGTCAGCAACACCTGTGTTTTAACATCATTATTATCCAGAAACTGGACCATGAGTTCTGTCACCACATGACAGTGAGAAGTGTTTTAACAGACATAATTCTTCACCTTCAGACTAAGCACAATCAAATCCCCTTTTACTGTTACAGTATGGTTTATTAGCAACAAGTTAAAGGACTGACTATAACACAGAAATTTCTGGACCAGACCACACTGAGCTATGAACAGAAATATCTGAAATAATACTGACTATGTTTGCTTATCCTGTATCAGTCTTTTCTAAGGTTTGATTTTTTCCCCACAGGATAAACTAACCTGAATTACTATTTTAGGGTCAAGTAAATGTGAATTCATTGTGAAAAACACAAAACAGGGATGAGATCTGTCAGGTCAGTACTTTGCCCAGAGGGCAACATCTCCTAAGATTCTAGTGAACATGTTGCAGACTGTTTTTTAAACATAATTAGAATTCTGGGGACCCAAATGCATGCATCCTTTGGTTGTACTCAAAAAATATATTGATTCTACTTAAGTCTACACAGAGTCTTTACTTCACAAAAAGAAATTATAAAACTGAAAAGTACCAGCCCTCCTGGTTATCTAAAAATGAAGAGCATTTGGATTTGGAATACAGCTTTCTACAAGAGAAGGATAAAATTGTGCATGGATCTGGTGTACCTGAGTCTATACTAACTGATGCTTCTTGTGCACAGATGGACAGGATGCATCTGCATCCACAGCTTGGGATGGTGTTGCTTTAAGTCTGACTTCTTAGGCTTGATTTCACTGCTTATGGAGTGTGACAAATGACCACATACACAACAAATAGGCAGCTCCTTTGTTAAACAACCAACTATAAGATTCTTACTGCATTCACATGGCTACAGATTAATACAGAAGGTAACACTTCTAACATGAGCCAACTCTAATGAAAGTGGATTGAGACTATAAATTACGTAATATGAAGTACAATTGTACTAGGCAAGGCTACAGGATTGAAGTGAACTTGAATGAGACAGGGCATGGTTTTACTGCAAAGTTACACAAGTGTATGTGGGCTTTTAACTGCTACATTCAAAGTGGCTGTCTGGGTCCTAAGCACAGAGGTATCATGGCTAAAGCAGTGGCTATGAGGACAAGCATCCATGGAAGAGCTATTCAGGTAAAGCACAGCACAAAATGGAGTCAGCAGGAATAAAAATACTCATATCTTAATTAGAGGCAACCTCTTGGGTTATATAACTAAACATCAATACACTCTTGAGGAACAAATCAGTATCAACTGTGATGTACAGACCAAAAGCAATGAAAAGATTGGTAGAGTGTAGGAAAAACAATTACATATTCAGTATGTCTGGGACAGCCTCCACAAAATACATCTCTTACTGTACCTCATACTTCACTGTGCTAATTAAAGGATCATTCCTCACCTTATTTTAGATCTTCTACTTATGAGAAGTAATACACACTTAATATAAAAGCTACTGAATAAAATGTTGTCTGGAAGCTTGCAAATATTATACTCCTTATGTTCTCCGTTAGTTTCAGTGGTTATGCAACTCCAGTTGTTTCATATAGAAACTGTTAAATATTAACCACTGCAGGCAAGATTAACGATTTAATATTTCTTAGAGTTTTGAGGGCTATTACCATTGTATAAGGGGGAGGCAGAACTCCATGGCAAAAAAAAAAAAAAAAATTCCAATAATTGAGCTACCAGATCACAGATAAATTTCTTTCCCCATAGTAAGTGGATTAGAAGCAACGATTGCAGTGGATATTGTGCAGGGAGCATAAGGTGCTCATTAAATTAATCCCTGCTCTTTGTGAAGATCTTTTCCCCAAAGGGGTTACAAGTCCTGTCTCAGCTGTCATAGCACAATGCAACTGACCCCTGAATCTGCCACATCCCACAAAATCACCCCTTAATTGTTGCTCTCCATATTATGTTTCAACTCACACGACACATGAAGCAACACAAACCTCTTAGCAAAGCAGCCCCGAAGCTCAGCCTGGTGTAGGAGCCTCTGGCAGAGCTGGGTGAGGAAGCACTGCAGTGTTCCACAGCAAGCCAGGCTATGTCCTCTGTCCAGCCCTGCTCCCTCACCATCCCCAGCACACTCTGACATAAGAATGTGCCACTGCAGCATTGTGTGACAAGCTGAACAGAGAACACTGTGGTAACTCCACACAGGGCTATGAGCAACAGACAAATGCTATCTCCCCACAGAGCATCTCTTTATTAGAATTTGTATGTACATCAACCAAACTAAATTGAAAAATGTTATGATGCTGTTTGTCTTGCTGGGAAAACAGGAAAGCTTGGAATACTTCGACAACTCTTTTTATTGCACAGTATTTAGAGACCTTAAAAAATGAGTACACACCTGCATGAAAATAGTAGCAAGTACATGCTCTGATCAGAAATGTGTCCGTGTGTTTTGACTGACCACATAGGTGCATTACCTGCATGTGAACATGTACCTCTAGGCTGAAAAAGATTTTTGTATTATAATTTTGAATCCTAATGTTCGTGATACTGTTGCCCAAAAGGCTGTGCCTATATCCAGTTACAGAGACAGGACACTTCCTGGCCTTAACATAGCAGGAAAGAATTGCTTTCCATAATTATCTCACAGGAGATCATAAGGTAAGATATCCAATAATACATTAAAGTAATGATTTGATTAAACGAATTAGACCAACAAGACATTGTTATAAGGAAGGCTGGATTAACATAGTCTCCATCACAGGGTTTTAATTATCAATACCACAAATTTATACTTTACCACCTGGGAGATGAAATGCAAAGATGCACAAAAATAGCTTGACAAAACCCATCCTGTGATGGGAAAGGAAATGCTTTTCAAAAGAGTTGCTGACTTCTGTTAAATCATCTCTCCATTTTAAATGCTTAGAAATCTGCACACAGACTGGTAGCAAAATAAATAACAGTTCAAGATAATGTATTTGCATAGGCACATCATACCCTTAGACCTTCTTAGTCACAGACTCATTTCAAAATCAAACACTAAGCAACTTTAAGCCTTTTTTTCATACAGAAATCCGTTCTAATGAAATTGGCTTTTCCCATGCCCCAAAAAGTCCAAAACAAAGAAAAATTAGAAACCACTCAATTAGTCTGTATTTCAGATTGCTTTCGCATGAAAATATTTTTTGAAACAGTCTTTCCAGAACATACATCTGTACACACTTCAATACTGCTAATTTGAAGACAATAACTTTGTAAATAATGGAGTTATATGATTGAAATAAATGTCATTAAGCAGAAGTGCATATATACACATATATACGCATATATTAAAATAGATATATATGCATATAAAAAGTGTATATACATATACCTTTGTAATTTGCAATAATACAGAAAAGGGAATACCATTTAGCTAACTAAGTTTTGTATCATTTTTACTGTTGAGAAAAAGGCAGGAAGGGCCTGCTCTGGCCTTTATGCTCCTCTTATGCTCCTCCTTATGTAGTTTATGGTATACTTTTATCAGGGACAATATCTGTATCCAAATAAATTAAAAACAACTACCCAAAGAAAAAACACTTGAAGTGATCAGGTGGAGCAAAAATAAAATCAAAAGGGATTAATGTGGAAGGACATGAGAAAACTGATCAAATACTTAATAAAAAGTCAAACATCACAGGCCAGGTTTAAATCACACTCCAAAGGGTGTATTATGTCTGCATGAAAAGCAGCATTATTACATTATTTTTTTTCTTTTAATTTTAAAAAGCAATCAGTATCTCCTAAGCCAGCTGAGAACACCTCCACATCTACAAGAAACCTTCCCATCCAAAGCCTGATTATGGCCTTATGCCCTAGGAATCACAGCTGGTGTTGAAGCAGCCCAGAATAAGGCAGGAACACAACATCGTTTCTTTATAGAAAGACCTCAAATCACAACAATAATCCAGGCTTCCATGTGAATTTCTAGTCACACTTTTTATACAACTTTTTTTTTTTTTAATCCAGTTAGCATATCAATCTCTTGATATGTAAATGCTTTTTATCAGCAACATCCACATGTGCATACTCAAATACAGATGTGCATTTCTAAGCACCCTTCTAATTCTTAAAACTCTAACATGTACAGAAGCTGGTAAGTTCAAAAGAGTATTCCGACACTACAATTCTCATTCTTTTTTCTTTGTAGTTTGCCAGTGCATTCACACCCATCCAACCAACACATTGATCTCTCTTTAAAAATCTCTGAAAAGTACCACTTGCTAACACCATATTTATTCTTTTAATGACTCCAAAAATTCCATCTGCTGTTGCTCCTGTGCTATAAGATCTGTTTCAATTTTTCACTGTTTCCATTTCAAATCACATTCACATGATCTCAAAATTATCAAGCTCCCAGTTAGCTACACCACAGAGTATAGAGGACTCAGTCAGGACAGAGTCCAGTGATGAGCCACAAATAGTACAAAACAGATGTTAAGTGGAATGCAAAAAGGGAGGTAGGACAAAATAAAAAACTACAAACTGGACTGCTTCAATGTTTCAACTCTCCTGACAAATTCTCCAAAAGTTTAACAGATGACACAGACAGCAAACAGAAAAGTGAAAACATCTCACTTTAGTCTTCCTAGTACAAGAGGAATATCTGAAAACATCAGCATTTTTCTTACCTGGTGTTATTACTCAGTTAATGAAATATGCCTTGGATCCAACTTAATTACTAGGCAAGAGATTAATAACCTTCTCTTAAGGTTAGTTGAATAATCACTAATTTAACATTTCCTGCCACAGGTGATGGGCTACAATCCCACCAAGCAGAGCTCAGAAGAGAACTAGAAGAAACAGCAGTGGTGTTGTATTACCCAGCTTCAAGCCAGAATGATACTGATACTGAAAAAACCAGTAAGCCTCACACGGGATTACACACTTTCCATCACATCACACTCCTGCTGCGCTGTGCATCTAAAATATAATTAAGGCAGAGATAACAAAAACAAACAAACAAACAAACAACAAAAAATCAAAGATCTTGAGCCTGGCTCATATAATGCACAATTCTAGAAAGTCTGTATAGCAGGAGAATGCGGACATATTAATCACACAAACTGTCTGCAGTCCCCAGCAAGAAATATCTGCATTTCCTGCTGAATATGGGACTTGGTTCTGAGATAACCAATTACAATTTCACAAAAAAAAGTGACAATTCATTCCCTAGAGTTTAAGCCCTTTCAGAAAGAGATGGATCTTCCACCACCTTTAAAGGTCAGCCCTCTTTTCCTTTAGCACAGCCTGTCATTTGCCTTCATGCCAATACCAGCGAGCCCTCTTCATCTCTCACTTCCGTGGCTGTACCACTGACAAGAGTTTGAGGGATGGGGAGACAAAAACATCTTAAAACAAGTTTCCCCAGCGCATTATGCTTTTTTTTTTTAGCTGAATAACGCATCATATATGCTTTTGGAGACCATAATATCAGAATAGTGAATTCTAACACCATTTTTTGGAAGTCCAGAGCCTGCTACACTGCATTTCACTATCACAGTTCTTTACATTATATTGGCAAAAGGAACTTGCAACCAAAAGTTCTTTAGCGCTATAATGAAACTGGTTTCCATCTATATTTCCACCGCCCTCTACTGTTTGGAATGTCAGAGATATTCCAGGTTTCATTTTTTCAAGAGTGACAAAAAATCCTTAATATTATTGCTTTTAAGGAGAAATATCCAGAGATGACCCCACTGCACAGTCTGCACTGAGCCTGGGACACAGCATGGACAGTCCAGCTTCCTACCCTGCACACATTCAGCTGGCAGGAGCCCTGGATACTAGTGTTAGGAACAGAACTTGCTTGTTCCTGATACTCAAAAGAAAACAAATGAAAAAACAGACTCTGCTTTGTTACAGCACAGCAAAAACTGCAATGGAGGTTAGGTCATCTCTGCCACTGATGACTTTCACACTTTTCAAGCACTTCCAGGAGTCATCACATCTCTGCTGGCCAAAATGGCAGCTCCTTGGCAGCCTCCCCTCGCCCCAGCCAGCAGGATTTGCTTCTGCACTGCTTGTGATGCATTGGAGATTTTCCAGTCAATGTAATGTAAAAGGAACACTGAAGTGAACAATGAAATGAAAGTTATATTCAATGTGTTTAACATTAACAACAGGAAATGGGTGTGCATGTACGGGATGCTGTAAGGACAAGGATTAGCACAGCTTTGTTTGAGGACTGGTATTTACTCTGTATTTAACCTTCTTCCTTCCCCTTTTTGGAAGACAGGGGAGAGGACCAGTAACTGGAAGCTAGAGCAGTTAAACACACTGAAACTTTTGCAAACTTTACTGTAAAGTCCAAACCAAATTCAGCTAAATAAGTTACACTTATTTCTTTTCCATAAGAGTTTTTTGTTGCATGAGAATCCTTTCTCAGCCAGAATCTGAACACTTCTACATCAATTATGCTTCTAATTAACACACAATATCTAATGATTCTAAATTCAGCTAGCATATAAACAAAAAATAAGATGCAACATAAAAGAGTCCATACACTATTTAGATTCAGCTTCTGTTCTTCTCTCAAACACTTCTCAGCTGGGATCTGTCAGATCCAGTTTTTTATGTCTCCAAGTAATACAACCAGTCAGCATGCAAATAATTCCTAGATTCCTTAGTCTTCAGCATTCTGAGGTGATGAATTTGCAGCTCCTGGCCTTGTATGTTTGTGCTGAGGGAGTTTAGCATAGGATTGGTGGTAAAAGCAAGAATAATCAAAGTTGAGGTGTTTTAATGCTCTAACTCTATCCTTAGAAGTTTTTTGCACTTGCAGAGCACACAGACTCTTGAACACCGAGTCACAGAATCCCTTAGGTTGGAAAAACCCTCTAAGATCAGCAAGTCCCACCATTAGCCCAGCACTGCCAAGCCACCACTAACTCATGTCCCTCAGTGCCACAATTACACAGCTTTTAAACACCTCCAGGGATGGTAATTCCATCACTGCACTGGGCAGCCCATTCCGGTGCTTGACAGTGATTTTAGTGAAGAAAATTTCCTTAATATCCAATCTAAACCTTCCCAGGTACAACTCGAGGTTGTTTCCGCTTGTCCTGTCACTTGTTACACCTGGGAGACTGAACCCCACCTGGCTACACCTTCCTATCAGGTGTTACAGAGCCATGAGGTTTCCATATCCTTGATTTGCCTTGCACTACAGCCCACCGCCTTGATCACATATTTCTAAGAACTTCAAAGTACAGTTTTAATCAACATATACATAAGTATTTTGAAATAACTTGGATTCCTAAATGAGAGTTTTCCAAGAAAGTTTTCCAAGAAAGGATGCTGTAAACTGGGGCTGGAGCTGCAAAATCTGAGATCACATCTGTTCACTGGTATCTTTAATAGGCTACTCTTATTCACATATAAACAGTCCAAAATCAAAGCTTGACACAAATCATTAAGAACAACCAAGTACTAAATGCTAACCACTGCAATATGTAAAACAGGAAAGTTTTTATACAGCAGTTTAAAATGACAGATTTTAATTCTATACTTTGTTCTACTCTTGGTGAACATGACAATCAGGAAGCATTTATCCCCAAAATATCTAACTTGAATCTTCCTTGCTATGAAACAAGTCCATTTATTCCTGTGCTACACTTGGGAAATACAGAGAACTTTGCAATTCACACACACTCTGAGATAAACCAATACCCACATCTTGCATCATCTCATGTGTCTGTGCACAAGACTGACTAGATCTTTTAAACCTCCCTCAAAGGCTGTATTTTCTACAGTTATTATCAACCCTGCTACTTTTCTGTCCACATCTCTGCAAAGTGCAGTGTCCAAGAACAGCCAGTTTTCCAGGTGATACCACATCCACATGCTGCAGAGCAGAACCATTCTGCAGTGTAAATACACTGTAAGTAGGATGTGTCAAAGCTTTCACTTTGACAATGGAGACAATAATGCATATTGCTACAAATATTCCCCCTTAAGCCCTAGGATCAGCTAAAATTGACATTTTCAGGCTGGGAGACTGAGGCAGAGATGTTTACATGGGTATGACAGATAAACAGAAGCAAAGACCTAAACCCATCACCCTGCAGCAACAAAAGACCAATACAGAGAGGAAAATAAACCGTTCTCCATCCCATTGGGAATAGCAGAGTATATTACCTCAACCTTTAGCAAATTTCTTTCCTTACATAAGGAAACATTCCTGCCAAGCAACATTTTGGTTTAATCCATACCCAATCTTAAATCCTGGCATGCTTGGAAGGAGTATCTGTGCAATTCCAACTTACACACAAACAATAAAATGTTACACGATCCCGATTCATGCTTACCTGATGATGTACAAATAAGCAGCACCACACCATGAGTTATTTTGTATTGTACCCAGATTTTAGGAGGTTTCTTAATTTTCAGCGTGACAGCGGAAAGTCTTTGCTACAAAGGAGTCCCTATGTCTGTCCTTCAGTTTTCGGCAGGAACTCCTCCCCACGCAGCCACAGTTTGCTCTCGCTTCCTGTCATGCAGTGCACTGCAAGTGTCAGAAGCTGATCTGTACTGTTGTGTCTATCTCTGTCATGGTTTTTCTCTCACATGCTGGTTCACAACATTATTTTAAACAGACAAAAGTGTTTTACGAACAGCCAGTAAGTGAACAGCACAGGTATGGTGCAAAGATATCACTAACAGGTTTCTAAAATAACAGGTAGGTGTTTGGGAATTTTGAGCATAGTAACTGAAACAATCCATCCCTCACCTGTGAAATTCTTCAACAGCACCAATGGGCTTTAAACTCAACTATGTCCAAATGGAGATGTCAGCAAACAAAACAGCAGGTAGATACTGGGCAGAACTTTTAAATATTTATTTTACAGATTTGAGGGGTTTTTACTACTTGAGAAGTTATTGGATGTGTTTTGGAGGAGTTCTTAAATTAATGGAGGCATAATGGCAAAAATGAATTACAGACTGTTTTAGAATCAGCCCAGAATAAAGGAGCAAATATAAGCAAGGCAGAGCACCCCAATTTTGCATGTAAGGACAAGTACAGACTTTGATTTTATCCCTAGTAGTTCAATATAAGCAGAAAGAAAGAACTACACCTCACTCTTGATCTACCCCTATCCTGTTCAATCTTTTGTGACTTGCTCAGATCTACAAACACAGAGCTGGTTTTGCTATCAGCAGAATCCTGCATTCTTCCAGTGGGCAAGAATGTCAAGATAAATTCAGATTTGGGTAGCAAGATAACAGCAATTCAAACTTCATCTTTGAAGAAAACAAGTCCTTAGTGAGCTGGTGTAATCTTTCCTCAGAATAAAAAATTTCTGCTGAGCTTGGAGGAAGAAGATAAAAGGTGAAACTGATACCAGTGAGCAACCAGTTCCTTTGAGAGGTGGAGCCACAACATCTCTGTAGACAGAAAATACTGACTGAAAGACCTTTCAGAAAACAGACATTTTAGGCCAAGTCTTAAAAAATTACTGAAGTACATCACCCTTGGCGAATTTTTCCAAGGAAATACATATAAATTCTATATATAAGCCTGCAATATTTTACAAGTATTCTTTCGTCTCTCTTTATTAACTTAGATTAAAGTTATTTCTTAAATTATCTTTTACCCCATACAGGAAACCCTAATGCTCTGCTATCAGAATTTGGTAACACCTGACCCAAGATCAAATACAGGAGTGCAATTTTTTCAAGTGTTATGATATCCGTAGCTCTTTAATTGCACCAAAGATGAAATTAGGTAGGCAGGCATTTTTCAGTCAGATTTCCTGGTAACATTTGGATTTCCTTATTCCACTTCCTGGAGACTACAACATGTAAAGACTTTAACTTGCTATGGTTCTTTATATTTGCATTTGCATTACTCCTTAGGCCACCTATAACCACCTGCATCAGCAGCCATCAGAATTTAAGTCTAAATTTAAGAAATCTAGATTTCAGCTTTATGTCAGGCTTTCTCTCATCATTCTAATAAACAACATTTAAAGCAGTCTGGCTCCCTGCTGTATCAATCAACACAAATTAATGGGACGGCAAAACCTTCTAAGGTCTGAGGGAAGAAAACATTCTATCTGTGTTTTTTCCCTGCAGTTGCACATGAATCACCTCCAAGGTACTCTGCACTTTGTTGACAGCAGCATCTAGGGCATCCACCTGAAAGAAAGTGCAGCCTGAACTTACTTATGTTGTAGCCACACAAGTACCAAGGAAGGAAATCTAAGATGCCTATCTAGATTCCAGACAGCAACTTCATCCAAAGAATTAGGTCCAGAAATCAGAAGTGACAAACTATAAATACGTAAATATATGAAAGCTGCTCCTTTGATCCCTGTACAGTTACCGCAGCTCTGCACAGTCCAACAAAACATGAAATCAAACAAGACAGCACCATGAACACAGGATCAAATAAACAGCCAAGAAATCCACAAAGCTCTGAGTAAAGGGAATTAAATACTGTTGTAACTATAGTTTTCAAAAACAGAGAATGAACACCAGCTATTCGTTGTTTCAGCAGTTTTTTTAGTGAAAACAAATAATCTGACAACACTATGTCTCAGAAAGTTTCCTGCTTTAGTATTCTCACTTGTAAAATGCCCAAAGCACTGTAGGCAGAGCACATGTCTTCATTCAGACAGCACTAACACAGTTTCCAGTTGCTGTGTCAAAAAACACAGCAAAATGCAAGCAAAGCTACCTAAGCAGGTCCACTGCTGCTTTCTTCTCCAGAGTTCTTAAAATTACAGATATTATAAATAGAAAAACAAATACAAAAAAATCCTTCTTCCTAGGCAGGATTTTTACTGCACAAAAGGGAACATATACATCTCAGGTGCTGTCAGGTTTGACCTGGCTTCTTCCAAGTGCTGGGAGAGATGCTCATTGGTAGCAAATTCCCTGCAAGACATCCAAATTTGCCCATCCCATCCCATAGTACAAACCACTGAGTTTGTAGTTTCTTACGTATTCTCCCAGAGATAAAGATCTGGGCAACTCTAAGATAATGCTTCCCAGAATGTGAAAAAGATTGCCATGATTTGCTAAAGACATTTTGAAGACAATAATTTTTATTTTTGCTCCTAGGACTGAAGTAGTCTAGAAGCAAGTATCACACAAAAAGTCCCACACAAAACTGCACCAGCCACCGCCCAGCTGAGGACCCTCAGGAAGCACTGCAGCTCTCTCCCATCTCCTCCCAGTACCCTTGTAGTCAGGACATGCAATCTAATCTTCTTAGGATCTGTTCTACTGCCCTCATTTCATGATCTTTGCACAAGGCTACAGCTCTGCTTTGAACTGAACACAGGGATTGTTGAAACTTACGACTGCTACTTCTGAGGATATTTAAGGTTGTCAACAATTGAAAACAGTGCTTGGAAAAGAACTAAGTTTTGCAAATTCAGTGGGGAGGCTGCTGGCACAGAGATAGATTGAAACTGTTCTCTCATTGTGTGTTATGAGTGTTTTAAAAATGCTAAATTTTAACTGTCTCCAAAAAGCTTTACAAGTAACCACAATCTAGAAAGAGATAGACACAACCTGTGTACAACTTTTGCATCAAATACAATCTAATAAATATTTTTAAGTGTGCATTTTACATATCCTAAGAACGTTACCTCAAATCATAGTAGCATCATGTTATATACACTGAATATAACGACTGTATGTATACATATCATGTTATATTCATCTTCCATTAGAATGGACATAGAACACGTAACAGAACCCCAGAATTACAAAGATCTGTCATCATAAATGAAATTTAAGAGCTTCAACAGATCTGAATTTACTTTAAAAATTTAATTCAGTATTATTAAAGAAATGTTATGGTATGTTCTTACACATGCTTAGATTGTAAATTGTTTAGAGAAAGAATAGTTTATTACTATGTTTATGTAAAACAGATACCTTATTTTCTGATTACTACTGTACTGTACTGTACTACTGAAACAAAATTTGTTTCCAGGCTGCAATAAACAGAAGACAGCATCATATTGTTCTTATTAAGCATTTGTGTCAGATTTTAAAAGGTGGCCATAATTTTTAACTGCTATGTACATTCTAACCTCAGCATTAGCTTTCAAGAAAAATCTTGCTCTCATGTCTAGAAATAATTAGGATTCATTCTTCAACTGAGATGTTTGACCAAATCTGGTTGTGAAAGCACCTCTGTGTTTGGAATGAATGGGAGTCCTCATGGAGAGACCAACAAACCTACTCAAAATGCTCCTTCCAATCAAGGAGAACTCAGGCTTCCTTTTCTTTTCCCATCAGCTCCAGGACTGTTTATAAGCTGTTTCAGGATTTCAGAACTTTTCAGGAGGTTTTCCTTCACTCCCGGTCCTTAAAAGGATTTTGTTTAGCTTTCTGTCACAAGTACAACTTGACAAACTAAATTAGAACCGGTGAGACTGCAGAGTGACTGAAAATGGAGAGGGAGATGTTAGAAAAACCTCCAGTATGGATGATTTCCCAACTGTCTTTGGATATACTTTTGAAACCTTCTCCAAACCTGCAGTCCATCTGTTTACTTTTTATTTTAATATAATCCACAGTTTTAAATAATACCTAAGCACTACCAAATCAGAAACTTTTACAATCAACTTAGAATGATCAGCGAGCTTTTACACTATAGCCACCAGGAGATCACACACAGACCATCACAACAATTTGGTGAAAATGGAAAGTCACGTTAATAATGTATCTTTGTAACAGGTTGTGATAACACCAAGTTCTCCTGAACGCATCACAACTAGTAAAACCAAACACAACAGCAGTTCAAGCCCATGTGTGCAGCCCTTCCTATGCAGTAGGCCTTTGAAAATAAAATGGCTAATATGAAACAGTGCCGCATCAATAAAATACCAATGTATAGTTCAAAATTGCTTCTAAAATGTTGATTTCTCAGGCTGAGTGGCATCAAATTCAGCTGGGCAAGACCATCACTCCATTAACCATTACAGGTTTCTGAAACAAAGTCATAGGAAATAGTAATTTCACATCACGTGTTCTCAAAGAGCAGCCACTGGTGGAGTGGGGGGAAACAAAGACAGAAATGGGCAGAGTTTGGTTTGAGTTAAACTGAAAAGGGGTCAAGTTCATCTGCTGCCGAACAAAGAAAAGAACAGTAAATGACAGCAGGAGTACAAGGTAACACCCAGTCTATGATTAAAGACAGGAAATCTGCTCTATAACAGAACATCCAACTTAGCCTAAGAGAATGACAATTGGACCTATCTGCTTCATCACATGCTGTGTCTAGCTCGGTATTGTTTGTATGTGCAAAATAGCTGGCATGGAGGGTTTATAGCATATACAGAATATTTCTACTATAAATAACAAACCACACCCAGAGCAAAAATAAACTAATTACAAAGCACTTAAAAAGATCCATAAAACAAAATCCTACAACAGTAACAGAATGACCATATGAAGTATTTTTAAAAAAATCCATTCTTCGAAAAGATAAAATGAAATTATACAAAACCCTTCCAAATGGGAGATATCACACTATTTTCATTATCAGAAAAATTCAAGGTAATAATTGAATAATTAGCTTTAGTAAGCAGAACACCTACCCACCCTTTGCAACAAAAGTCATGGGGATAAAGTCCTGCAGATGTCAAAGTCTGTAGAGGTCTTTTCAGGAATGCCTCAGGCAATTGCTCCAAAGAGCCTCAATATTCCTGCCCCCAAAAACATAGAATCTAAAGTGTATTTTCTATAACTGGCGTGTAATTAACCTGGAAGCACCTCTGTAAACTAGGTGGACAGTTTAATGGCTATGTACTTAACTCATAGATTACTTCAGATGTAAAAGCCATGAAAGTTTAATAAAACAGCTACTGAATTGAGTTAATGAAATCAGTGCAAACTCCTAAGCAGCACAGCACTCCCTAGGTAGCACGAGCAGTAATAGCTCATAAAACATGCACAGGTTTGTCTACCTGAGTCCCTAGCTATTGGAATCTTGGAATGTTGAATTCTAGAGGACAGCCAGCATAATTCTCCCTTATAACTAATTTATAAACACAGTTGTCACTCCAGCACATTCATGATTGTTGCCACACTACTGTATGCAGAGGACCTTGTAACTTAAAATACCCATTGAGCCTACAAAGAAATACTGCCATTTATCATGGGCCTAAGAACCAACATATCAACAAACCATGTTTGGCTGGAATTTCAAATAAAACATTCTAGCATGACATGGCTAATCTTGCATCACACACTGTGGGTAGAAGTTACGGTGATTAAACCATGCTGACTCAGCACATGGCTTTGGAATAATACATTTTTTAATTCTTCAAAACTGTCCAACTGGTCACTCTGAATTAGCTTTTGAATTCAGTGTATACATTAAGAATATGACAATTCTGATGTGTTTTGAAACTGCAGATGGAATTGACTGCTAGCCAGTTACGCAAATGCCACACAATGAATTTCTGATAGCATCTCTATTTGTTTGCCAATATAAACCTTGCTGTTCCAAGAGAAATTAGTCTTGTGACTAATCAACAACAGTTCCAATGGTTTGTTCAAAACCAAAACCAATAACAAGCTAAACCATTTAAAACTCCGCCCATAGATTAAGCAGGGAGACATCAAACCCAACTCTTTTACAAACAAGAGTCCATGTCCAGGGTGAATATTAGCTACCATTTATAAGCTCTTGTCTTCTGAACCAGAAATTGTGTATCATGGAAGGATATTTGTAATGCTCCTTACATTGGTGCTATCAATGGTGTGAAGTAAAGTTTCCCTGCTCCTGCCGTTCTCCCAAGAAAGAACTGCAAGAACAGACTAACAGAATTGCTTCTTACTATTTCTGGTGTCAGGTATCAGGGCCCAAGAAAGATCAGTGCTGGAAAGCAGCACAACAGCTCCTCCACAGGGGCAGACGAAAGGCAAGTCTGAGCAGAGTCAGGCATTAAAAAAGAAGGGCTGAGACAAACTCTGAAACAGAAGAGTTTGACCCCACTGTAAGAAGACAGAGGAAGAGATCTAAAAGGAGCAAGTGGCACACACAAATTCATCATCTGTTGGAAAGCAGAAAACAGAACTGGAATTCTTCTGTTCAAAGACAAAGGGGGAGGAGATGCGTCAGAAATGAAGCATCCGTGTAATCTTTAACCTGCTGCAGGTTAGAAGACACAGGACTCTCTGCAGAGCTAAAGGGAGGAGAGCGGCCATGGGGAGCAAGGATCCCAGCTGGTCTCCCCTGCTCAGTCTCTCTATGGCACAGGAAGGAACTGACTCCTGAATTCTATGGCACAACAGGCACAATTATTCCACTTACGCTGTGAGTACACAAAGTAATCACTTATAAAAACATGCTGTCAATGACAAAGTCACCATTCTCCTCTGAGGAAACTGCTTAAATTGTGCATACGAGTATATTGAACTAACAGAAAACCACAGGTGTTTTTTCATGCATATGATAACTTGTGTTGTAAAATCACACTGGACATACCAAGAGATTATGACATTTAAGCACATTTGATTTAAAGACAATAGTGTTTAAGTTTGTTTCAACAAGTATGAAAAAAGGCCTGTGTGACATTATTTCTAGTAAGTTTCTGTCATAGGTAACATCATTGCTTAGGCAAACAACTAGCAACTAGAAAATAAGTAAAACCAGGCAGAATCCAGGAGAGGTGCAGAGGTACTTTCTGTGGCAGCAAATAATTATATAATTTATGCAATTAATCATCAATTTAATGTCAGGATAAAACTCCTTTTCTCTCTTTGAAATTTTTATCCTGTTAAGATTCATGCACCCTGAATGGTGTATCTGAAACATGCCAGTCTGCTCAAAAATATACTGTTTTCCAAATACTTTCTGGAAAGTGTGGAATTCTTCTCATTTGGTATGACAGACACCTTTTCCCCCACAAACGTGTGCAGTAAAACTAGCACAGAAACCACTTCCATGTCTAGAATTGACTTTCAGCATATTTAACACTTTTTTACTTCAGGTTTCTCATAAATTAGATCAGCCTTCCTCACAGGTGACCACATCTGCAGCTCATTAAATGCTTTAGAAAAACTAGAAAGGAACCAAGAAAGGAGGAAATAGGAAAAAGCCTCATTGCAATAAATTATCTTCAATCTTCAGGCAACTGCGTACTAAACACATGCCTCAAACTATTTCAAGTACAAAATGTTGGGTTAGATTTCACTAATGTTTTGTTTTCAGCACTGAAGATCTTCAGCCAAGTATTTTGTGTGTGGCAGAGAGGAAATAAAGAAACCATCATATGATTCAGATGTTTGCTTAAAGCATGCAGGAAATAATGCTCTCTCAGTGGAACTGTGGAGAGGCATATCAGAGACAAGTGCAGACAAAACCAGCATCCTCTTCAGTTCTACCTACAGTCCACTATTCTTCACTAATCAGGTAACTGCTTTTCTTTTGATTGACTGGCAATTTCTTCATAGTGACTTCAAATGCAATCATAGCAATACCATGTACCACTACTTCTGCAAGTGTACCAATCCTTTTTTTTTTAGTAAAATAATCATTTTAATACTTCCATTTGCATATCTAAGTCTAGAAGTTTATGCTGCTGGCATAAGTAATGTGGGTGCTTTTAAGGGAGTAGGAAGGGAGACAGATAAAGCAGCTGAAATCTCAAACTCTCAAGAGAGATTCTTATTCTTCTTGAATTCAGAACTTCCTTATTTATAAAACTGACTGCTCTTGGTGTGCTAAAAATAGCATACAAGCATATAACTCAAGACTGTATCATAACTACCAAAAAAACCACAGAAGCTCAAATCCTCACATCTTCTAATTTTGTGTGGATGACTGTACAAATGTAATCCTCATTTGATGGAATGCTTTGTGAAATGAAGCTGTTTTCCACTCTACACAGCAACATAACCTATTATTTCCACAGACACTCAGAGCAGTATATTGACCTGCTCTCTTACTTATAAGCACCAAATAGTGATGCAGAGGAAAGCCACTAATCTGCATCAAGGTTTTAAGGGAAGGGTGGCATAGAGATGAGAACAGTGAGAGTTAATGGTAATCAGAAGGCAAAGCAAAAATAGAATTCATACTAATTTCTGTGCCAAGATCTGTGCTGGTGTTTTCTTTATATTCATTATTGACCTGTCTCTGAACTGTCCTATCCCTTCAGACATTTGTGCTTCTTCTCCTTACCAAGTCCCAGCCAGAATTTGCTCCCCACCCACATTATCTTATCATCTCAGTGTCAGCACTTTCAAAGGCTGAACTGATAAACCTGCAGTGCTCTATAGATTTCTGCCTCCACTTTGTACTTCCATCTCTCTGCTTTTATACTCACTACCTTTCCTCTATTTCTATATTTTATCCATTTCCACTCTCTCTTACAATTCTTTAACAGCTCTTTGCTTTCTCCACCCTGACTATCCCTCTTTCCAAGCTGCAGATTCCTTCTCTTTCCTTCTCCAATCCTATACCCAGAATAGAATTTTGCTTTTATTCCTTTTATATATTCTCTATTTTATATTCTTTTGCTTCATTCCTTTTTTATTTTAAGTACCACATCTAACACCTAATTTCCTATGTTCTGCTCTTTCCTCCAGTGTGGGATTTTCTTATCTCCACACGTTGTGTTTCTTGCTCTGGAATGAAAGTTGTCACTATAAATACTTTCCCTTTGTAATAGTCTATTTGCTAGACACCTCTTAAAACCCCAAATTAAGCTGAAGCTTTTTGTGTATGCAGGAGGAGCTTATAGCAAAAAAATTTCACTGCTCAGTAACTTTAAGTCTAAATTTTGTCTCAACCTGGTTTGATTTATTCAGTTAAAAAAAAAATTTGATAAACTCCTTTTTCCCCACTGACATTTAAACACTACCCAAAATTCTGGAAGTCTAAAACCACTGTCTAAAACCAACAGAAACATGACATCATTCTGACATGAAAATCCCCATTAAGAGAGTTAAACATGACCTCTAACCATGGAGCTCAAAAGAGCTGCTCAAGATGGAAATCAGCTGCTTCTGATAAATTTAAGTAAGGAGAAGAGAAGCGCAGAGGAGTTTCTTTGGAAAATGTGTAGCATCTGTGTCTTCAGTATCTTACTCTGAGGTTTACATTAACGTATGGTCCAGGTTTCTTTAACATGTTTCATTAACATAACATCTTTATCAGCATGATGCAGAGATATATACTGAGTGAACTGACTGCAAAGCATGGACAGGGAGATGAATACAATGTTGCAATTCTGTGCTAATCACTTTATTATTTTTTGTGACTGTTGAAATGATCCTGTATTATAGTCTGTAATAACAGAAGTAGAAGTTTAAAAAAAAAACAAAAACACGTAGCCATGAATAAGTCAGCTCCAGAGTGGTGTTTGTTATTCTCAGCTGCAGCTCTGCTCACTGTAAACATTAACCTAGTTATTTTAGCCAGTAAGGTTTTAGTCCTGTTTGAGAAAAGACATCAAAGCCAACCAATTATCTTTCACCATCTCTATGAAAAGCTGTGTGACTTCAAGTCTGCTCACTGGGCTTTTCATAACACAATTTTTCCATCTATTGAAATAAAGTAATGCTCACACAATGCAAATATCAACAGACACTTAGCTCTCTTTTCCAGTGCTCAGCTATCTTGGCTTCAGCATCCAATCAGATCAAGTTAACAACTCATACAGGTTCTTCCCTTGATGCAGCCATTTATGTCAAACAATTAACTGCAAATGGTTCCTATGCACTGTATGAAATATTACAGCTGTAAAACTTGACATGTGTTACTATCTTATAAGTTTCCTTAAAAATAAGGCGGCAGCCACCTGTCATAGACCTTCATTTCTACACATAAGGAAATAGGTTGAAGATCCTGTTTTCTCTAATTCTATTATTCCAATCTTCTTTCAGGTTCTTGATTCGGAAGGATTTTACTCCCCAGTTTTCTATTCTTTGTGTACAGCTCACTCCACCTGCACCACACAGGATCACAGACCTCATGCTGCCACTGTGAAACCAGCCCTGTGTCTATTTCAGTGAGATACTGCTCTGAACTTGGGATCATTGTTTCTTCAGCTACAACTCATACCTACAATACTCTTCCCACTATTTTCATACTCTCCTTCTTCCTCAATTACTTTTCCAGCATAGCTGAGAGAGAACTCAGGGAAACACTAGAGTCAATTTTATTTTTAAGCTGGCTCTGAAATGTATAATTAATCTACAACTTAGAGGTTATTGATATTTTGCCTATATTCTTGACCGTGGCGTTGTGAGGGAACTATTTTCTTGGCATCACTGGCAACTTCACCCCTGGCGTAACACAAGAAATAGTGACAATAAAAAGCTCACAGTAAACAACAGTGGATGCTCTATTTAAAACACCAGATTAGAATGTGAAAGTCGGTAAAATTTTTTTGGTGTTTTAATGAAGTTTACCATATTATGAACAACACAGATCAGTAAAATCTGTCAATGTCATTAACTCTTTCAGCAAAGCATTTAAGTAATATCTGTCTGCTCAACTATTTTGTTGGAAGAAGCTCAGAGAAAATAAATTTATATGGTCTCCCAAGTACAAGTCAGTCCACATTATAGGTAATGGCAACTTAGTGTTCACTATACCAAAGTAAGTTTGTAAGGCAGAAAAGCCTTTCCTTTAAACAAAAGATTAGTATGAACTAGATGCAACATGCAGTGACTTCTCCTGGACTGTATCCCAGGCTCCAGTACTTACACACATGGCAAACACACCATTGCCATTGCAACACCACCATCACATTAAGTTTTACGCCAAATGGTGTAGAAGGGCTCACAGGCCACATGGGACAGAGAAGGGATAACATGGCTGACTCTCTGAACAAATTAACCTACTAAGAAGCTACCTCTGAAACCCAAAGAGGACAAGAATAAAAGCTCCTGATACCACCATCAAATATAAAGATTCTCAGTGTCACTTACATTATTTTTTCACGTATCTTCTCAGTGGTTTCTGTGAGAACACACAAGCTTCCATATTTCCTTACTCACCCAAGGAAATAAAAATAAAACTTATTCCCTTCTGCCTTGTAAGATTCCCACATAATTTTTGTTATGATTTAACTGCACTTCTGCAAACTTTACTTATATAAACTTACAATAACTTTACAAATATCTATATTAGAATAAAACAGTAGCAGTTTTCATAATTTCTTTTCAGCTAAAAAAACACACTCTATTTTTTTTTAATTTAAAGTAGGTTAATGTACATTGTGATTATGTCCTGCACCCCTCAGAATAATACAATTAATCATGTAAAAAAAAAAAAAATAAAAAATAAAAAAAGGCATTTTTAGAAAGCACATTTTTAAGAGGGTACAAAATTAAAAGTTCCAGTCTAATTGTTTTGCTATGATTTTAGTCCTACAGATCATGGTTTAACTACCATGTTAAGTTAGACTGCAACAGAATGCAGCAGGAGGGAATGTTATACTCTGAGCAAAACAATACGAAACTTACCCCTCTGAAATTCCAGCCCTTGGTGGAAGGAAACAAGGAAAAATTATTCTGTTGCTGCTGTTTTGGCCTGCAAGATGAGACAAAGAAAAGTGTTGACATTTTCAGGTGCCACATTTTTTTATCTCAGTAACAGAATGACAATAGAGGGAGAAAAGAAAAACACATGCTTCAAGTACTAAGACACTTAGACTTCCTTGGCTGTACCTCTGACAGGTTTCTGTCTTCAGTGTAGTTACATGTTTTAATTCAGATTGAGCACTAAGGGACATGGCAGCCTTTCAAGTGTTCAGCGATGCTCTGACTTGATGTCTGACAGCAACTTATTCCTCCCACTGATTTTCAGCAGAGACAACCCTGACCCAGTCTGTGAAGCTGGAATTATGCCACAATGATGCAAGATGGGGCAGCTGGACTGGAGGGGGACATTTCAGAGCTTCTAATCCTGACAGTGGAGCTACACAAAGCTGTAAAAAGCAAGTTAGCCAGCCTCTTGTGTGACGCTAAAAAACTAGAAGCTGACCTCTGTTTTTACTCCTTCCAAAAATCTTTCTCCTACCCTATAATTAACACTGTACAATTATTTCTGAAAAGTAACCATAACATGACCCATTTCTCTCCTAATGAGTACTCTTCACAAGTAAGATCTTCAGTTAGTTCCCAAAGGTAGAAAAACATTGCTGAGATTTTACACATGAAGTCAGATCAAAGCTCAAGTTACCTGCTGAAGCTGACCAGACCAACACAGGGTTTGGCAGCAGCACCCAAGTGCTGAGCATACTGCAACTCCAACCACGCAATTAGACATGTTACAGAAGCAACCACAAATAGTAAAAGGAACACAAATGCTTGGTTAAAAACCAGCAAATTAAATGGCTGCTTGTCAAATCTCACCATCCAACAATAACACTACAGATACTGAAGTTAAAGCACTGAATTAAGACACAAGTTCTTCCTGCTGCCTATAGCTCCTGAAGGACTCCAACACACTATACCCCATTTTTTTTTTTCTTAGAGTCAGGATAGCAATAGTTTCCACTGTCTTTTTTTCTGTCTTCTCTTTTTTGGTATAAAATATTTGGTGTATGGACATTTTTGTTTTCATGTTCATTAAAACACATTATAGAACTGTGATCACAGTAAACATTTTTAAATGCCAGAATAATGAAAAAAATTATAATCACGACAATTAATTTTTATAACATCAAAGGTTGAGATACAAATCTTCTTAGTTTTTCACTGTACTAGCGTGCCAACAGACAAAATATTAATATTGAAGCCCATTAGTAAAGTCATTAAAGAGCACAAGGCAGCACACACAACAGACTTTAAAGACTGTCCCACTATTAAATCCTCCCACTACAGCTTTCCGAGTTAAAGTATTTTGAAATTGATTTTCTAACCTAAAAGCCTCACTGGAACAGTAAGTGCATTATAAAAAGAGAAAAATGTGATTAACAAGAACGAGTTCCACAGATTATCAATTTTCCTAATGTTGTTTTGCACCTTTTTTATTCACAGATGATCTCAGATTCACAGATGATTCACAGATGACTGGAACCAGTCAGGTTTTTGAGAAAGTACTGTAAGCTTTCTATAAGGTTGTGCTCCTTGGTAATTTTTAAAAAATATTTATGTTTGAACTTACATTTCATCATTTTATCTTATATTTTAATGCTGTTTGTGCATTTATATTCCCACTTCGTTAAGAACTGCAGTAGTTCTATACTAATTAAGATGAATGTAGGGGGAGCAAAAGACATTTCAACCTTAATAAAGCAAGTTTTATGACAGTTTAGATAATATTTCAAGGGAAATGAATTACTTAATTAAAAATTATCTATCCCCACAATCATTCTGTAATGAGAATTGAGAACTCTGTGATAAGCAAGAAATTTCTCACATCATCCAGGTACACTCACCTGAAGTCCACCCAGCAGAAGGATGACTAAGCAATTGTTATCATCAATCTGTAACTTTCCCATTCACTGACAGCAACCCAGACTACACAAAAATAGCCAGATTTTATAATGAGCAAACACATCAAATTTACATTTTGCCAGCTTTCACAATAGGTACCCTCTTCCCTCTTATCAATCAAGAGCCTTGCTTCATTTTGGTGAGAATGAATCTCCCCATCATGCACAATGGTCTGCTAACTCTTCTTTTTAATGCTGCTGTGGTGTTATTAAAGGGCCTTAAATGCAGCAGCCTAATGGAAAAACGTAGTTTTACCAAAAGCAGCTAATTAAAAAGACAGGGAAACATATGGAGGTCACTGTGTGTTCCTCTATGACTTGCTGACCTGTTTTGACACAATCAGGATACAACAAAATTCTTCACAAGTATTTTTTCCACCCAATGTGTGCAGCATTCTTCTACAACCAGACTGAAGCATTAGACTAATTTAGCAACCTAATTGCTACCTTAAATAATTTCTTCAAAAACTTCCACTTTCATGTATCGGGCCTGGTTATTACTTCCCTATATTCTATTCTATCAGGGGCATTTGAAGTTTGGACACAGTGAATATTTCAAGTCTACTTTCCCATTACAAGCAAGCACTTCATACAGCCCATCTCAAAGGTACCAAGATACTGGAACTGCAGAAGAACTACCCCATCATTTTCCTAAAAGACAGATTGTTCTGACTGTTTCAGAAATCTCACTGTTCCCATAACTAGGAAGGATCTAGATTAAACATATTTGTAATTTTTTTTATGATCACCATTCTGAACCAACATTTTTCAGCCTAACACACCCCTAAATGAAAATGAAGTAACACATTTACCAGGGAATGACTGACTTGCTTACCTGCTAGTTCCTGGTGATCCTGCAGTTCAATAAGAATAATTTAAAATTTTACCAAACAAAACTTTTATTTCTGCAGGAGCTTCTGACACTGGTAATACCCTCTGTGCTCTGGCATTTTCTTTGACCAAGGTGCTTCTACCACTATTATGCAGCCTAGGGAATAAAATGTTTTTGTCCTTAAGATGCACCTGGTTTTCTATTTAGGTTCCATCATACACACACTATACCTATATTATATTAATATATTAATTTAATTTAAAAATATTATAAAAATATTTTAGACACTAAATTAACATGCCTCTCAGAATAAATCAGTGGAGCTTTTTTCTGCAACCTTTGCTGTAGGTTAGTTACATGATGACAATTGGTAGGTAAAACTGTATAAAGGAATCTAAAAACTAAAATACAGACTGCATGTTTAAAAGTTTCTATTACATTTACTAACAAAATGTTTTATCTGCCAGGAAGCATGATGATTAGTTAAGTGAACAGTTTATGGCAGTTTATATTAAGCTCATGCAACTTTTACATCTTCATCTGACCTTCCAGTCTATCTGCACACAGAATCACTGACTACAAGAGTATTTCTAAGATATGATTATCCAAACTGTGCATATTTTGTTTAAAATATTCAGCTGCTACATCCGTTCAAAAATAAAAGCTCATTTTGCAAATCTAAATGAAAACTCAGATAATAAAAGATCGGAGACAAACTGTGCTAAGCAAAAATTCTTTTTAATCTGCTGAAATAAAGGTTGTTACTACAGCTGTGAATATTTTACAAAGATACTGTTAAATAATAAATAGTACTGCTCAGATCTGTTCTTTGTGAGGTCATCTGCACAACCTTCAAATATGTACACTAAAACATAGGTCACAAAAGCACATTTATATTAACACAGTGGAATAGTTGTGATACAAAATTCCATGCACAAAAAAGGTCAAAGTGGTTTACCTGGTGAAGCCTGAGATGTGCCAGAGTATTTTAGCTTTTAACAGTAGTTTTCAGTACTGATTTTCTCAGATATTTAAATAATAGATAATAATAATGTACCTTTGGTACTGATTTTAAAAGCAGGAAAAAAGCTCATTCTTTGACCTGCTTAATAAAAAACATTAACGCATCCACTTGTAATCTCAAATACTATTTCTCTTTTATACCAGGCCTGTGCATTTTGGCACTAAACTGAGATTGTGAGAAATTCCATTTATTTTCCAGAAGTGTAAAGCAAATCTAACACAACAGAATTTGACTCAGAAAATATTTAAGTTCATACAGAGAGTTTACTTGATGGGTTTTTCTTGCTAAAGGCAAAGTAACTCTAAGACCGGGTGCATGTTTGATTTGCCAGGGCTCCATCCTGCAGACAGGAGCTCCTCACAAATGGGTAACTGGGGGTGGGGAGGCCACAGGGCTGAACAAGACTGAACACTGTATCCTGAGAGAAACAGAAATACCAAGGAAAAAACAGATGACTGATTTTCAGCTGATGTGCTGACTTTCTGAAAGTGAACATCATCTTTTACTGTCCTACTCTCATGAACTGGCATAAATGCATTAAGAAAGAAAAACAGCCCCCGTGAAATGTGGCTGCAGAGACAAAGCAGGTACATGTAGCAGTGAGTTTTCACACACCTACTCCTTTCCCATGCTTTCTGCATGTTTATTTTTGGTGTGAATCAACACACCCTACCATAAAATATCCCATCACTAACAAAACCCAAAGAAGCTACAAAATGCTTCTTTTTCATTTCTGTATTTGATTCCTTTCCTGGAAAAATTAAAAACATCCTTCTGAAAGATGAAAAAAAAATCTGAAGGCCAACTGAAGAGCTACTGTTCAAACTAAAACTCAGATGTTCCAAATGATGTAACATTTCACCTTCTGAAGAGTAACAAGCTTTATTTAAAGCTTTAACCATAAATTATTTCTTAATTTCTAATTATTGCAGGTTGATGCAATAAATGCCATCAATATACAGGACTATAAAAGCATCGCCCTTGATATACATGAAGTCTGGTCACATCTGAAAGAGAAATCCCTGGCTCTGGCCAAGAGGAGAACCCAGATTTTTCTGCTGTTCGACAAAGGTACAGCTGCATTAATGCTGCAGAGGATGTGAACAGAGTCCTGTATTATGCTTCTATTTTAAAAAATCACCATTTTGTGAATATTATAAAAGGCTGAGATGAGAAAGGTAATTCACAGCTTTACTTTGTGCAGCCTAAAAGTATTCCTGTATTGTTTCAATTACATTCGGAAGAAAAAAGCAGCAATAACTCTTGTTAATTTTTAGTCATTACCTCACCCCACTTGTGTATCTCAGAGACACACCGAATTCTTTACAGGGAGAACAACTGCTTATTCCAAAGAAATGTTTGCTCATTTCCACCCAACAGCCAGAAAGGATCCTCTGGTCCATGGAAAAACAAGATCTGATGGTAAGGCGTAACTGCCCCCATCATCACAGTCAGAAAAAGCCAAGCCTCGGGGCAAAAGCCTCACAACACTCATGTTCAAGGAAAGACAACAAGTCGTCTTCATTTTGTTTTCAAACTAGCACCTAAGGCTGGGAAATCCACTTTGGTTAGCAAGACTGGATACTTGCTGGTTAGACAGGAAAAAGGGTTTTCACACAGAGAAATCAAGCAAGGAATTCCTTAGTTGTTGAAAATCCACCCAAACAGCATTTTCATCTCTACCACAGAGAACCTACCAACACCCTCAAAATTCATTTATTACATCATGTTCTTGGTAAAGGAAATGGGTATGTTCTGAAAGCCCTTTCTGTTTGGATTCATCTCATCTGGCTCTTTCTGAAGATAAAACCTCAGTTCCTGTGGAGTTGTGATTCACTTACAGGCATTCAGAGAGAGACCAAAGGACTGAACAAAGCAGGCAACAGTATTTAAAACAAGTAATGTCTGGAGGCAAGTCAATCCCATACTCGATTTTAAAACTTTTGTACTGCTGGATCCTTATCCTTCATCGGCAACTTCACATTTTTCTGCATTACAGCTTACATTTCACCTGAAAAGGCAAAAAATGTAGGTTTCTAACTAAAATGTCAATAGGATCATTCTAGTAAATTTAGAGGCTTTTCTGTGTTGAAAAGTAAAACACTCTTGCATACCTTATCCAAGAGAGCTGTGTGATACTTTCACACTTTGCTTTCAAGGATATGGCACTAAGCTAGTCAGACAAGAAAAGAAATCTACTTTTATTAAATGTGATCAGTTACAGAGGACTAACTTTCAGCATAATGTTTCATGGAGCGAGACTGTTCTTGCTTGAAGGGTTTTACACTGAGTGACAAGAACCACTCCTGCAATCTCTATGCAGACAGACCAGAATATCTTATCTTGAGATTGTAACAGGCCTGTCACCACGAGAGCTAATGAACTGAACTTTTCCAAGTGGATGCAGCCATGCCCATGACTTATCTTCAGCATGCAGTAACTATCTTTCTTGAAAAGTCAAATTATACCACAATATTCTGTCTCCATTAGTTCTGCCCGCCAGCATGCCTAAAGGATTGGAGGCTGTCATGGCAAATTCCACTTAGCTACTTTGTCACACACAGATCAATAACTTGGACATAAAAATCTCACCAAAGATCAAACTGTGTAGCATCCTTGGGCCCTGCTCAGAACACAAGCAAGTATTTTATGATGGCAAAACTACAACATGGACAACAGAAATTCTCCAACACTTTGACCATTGTCAGTTAAATAAAGAACAGAATACTAAGAAGTGGGGGGGAAAGTCAGAAATTCAGAGAATAATACAATCATTAAGGCTGCAAAATACCTCCAAGATCATCAAGTTCAACCTTCCACTAATCACCACCATGTCAACCAAACCACAGCACTAGCTAGGTGTCACATCCAGTTGTTTCTTGAGCTTCTGCATGGATGGTGACTCCACCCCATCCCTGGGCAGCCCGCTCCAATGCCTTACCACCCTTTCAGTGAAGAAATTCTTCCTGATGTCTCATCTGAACTTCCCTTGATGCAGCTTGAGGTAATTTCCTCCTGTATTGTCATTTCCTCTTGTCCTCATCACATTATCAATAACAAAACCTTTCATGGGAGGTTGCAATACTTATATCAAGCCCGAGGGATAAAGCTTCAACTTTTTCAGCCTTTCACCACTTATTGAGATTTTGCTTAGAATTTTTTTTAAATGCCAAATCATGGTACTTTATCTTTTTGCTTTGAGTGTTGTTTTAAAGAGAAGCACCCAACAAAACCTGGAAGAGAGCACTTACAAACTATTAGATTACCCAAACCAGTAAGTACAATAAATGCAACAAAATATTTAAGACACTCACAGCTGAAACATCTGTAGCACTGATATGACGTCAGTATGTGATATATAGATACAAGTCATCAAGATGGAACTATGTAGCTTTTAGATTTACAAAGACATTTTTGCTTGTAAGACCTTCACCTGCGTTACTAGCAGATTGTACACCACGGGGGCCTAAATAAATAGTGATTTCACCCCCATTTCATCACATTTCCATCTGCACAGTAATTCCTATTAAGTTGCATAAATAACTCTAAGAGCAACTATCAGCTCCTGGGGCTTAGAAAACTGTTTTCTCCTCATATTTAACAAAGTGCTCTTAATTCATATTCAGCTTTAACATATTTTTGTAGCTTTCAAAAATAACTACCAGAGTCTTGTAAATATTTACTAGTTCAGTTTCCCTTTTTTTATATAACTCATAAGAACCTTTCCTTGTGGCCACAAATCCCCTGAGTACCATAAGTATTTTTTGTTACTCCATGACAGTGAAGCTACCAAATCAAACCCTGAAATGCTTTTAAGTTTCAAAGTTTATTCATATTATAAACACCAGCCTGATTTCCCCTTTGTTCTGAATGAAAGTGAAATAAATATGAACAAGGCAATTGTATGCACAAAGGCCAGTTTACAAGTACAGGGAGAGCTAGATTTAACAACAAACAGTTTCAGGATATTTAATTTAACACTGACAAATTTATTTCTGAAAAAAGCAGAATAGTTTTTGAAGGCAATTTATAAAGAGACACTGAAGTCAACAAATAACTGACCTCTACCATGTGACTTGTGTGATCCTGACTCTTGTTGCACAGTGAAGTCAGAAGGCTACCAAGACAGGTTTTATTAACAGTATTAGTCATATGTAAATTATTTACATAATTCTTCAAGATAAAACTAAGTTATAGTTTCTGAGCAGTTTTTGTACTACAAATTTGGCTTAAGAAGTTTCTTTACAACATAAAACATTTGAAGCTGATGCCAAATTTTACAGCTAATGCTTCTAACACTTCATTGGTCTTTGGGATGATATTTCAGCAATACATTGAAAAGGTGTTTCTACTCTAAAACCAGACACACCTGTCAACACGTGGGCTTTTATGCAAGAGAATGACTTCCTATTAAGTAAACCCCCCATACTTTCACTGAAGGAACATTTAACCTGAGATGCAAAAGCAAAATGTTTGCAGTTCATTATTATTCACAGCTGGGTTCCCGTGGGATCATTTCCTGCATCACTGTTGCCATAGTAATTACTATAGAAACCCTGAATGCAATGGAGTCAAACGTACTGCAACTGTGGTACCATTAAAGCTCCATTCAAAATATCCACTCAGGACAGAAAACATTCACTTATATCTACTTTTGCCAGCAACAAGTTAGGGTTTCCAGTCTCTTCAATATAAATACACTAACTAAATTAATTTCAGCCCAAGATGATTTTACAAGAGCATACAGGAAATCTTGTTAAAATAATTTTCTTACAAGTACATAATCCTATATTTTAAATTAACATTATACCAGTGATGGCAAATTGTTTATATTGTTTTATCCCGGGTCAAAGGACATTCCTTAAAAAGTGCACTTATCAGTAGGAGATATCTGGAGCTAGTTTTTTCCAAAATGCATATATAAGTATATATTAAAAAATAAAATTTATTTCTCTGGATACATACTGACACTCCTATGCTTTTTCCTTTCCTTCTTGATTACAATCCCTGCAAAACCAGGCATTAACACACGAAGTGAGGCGGGAAATGGGATTTTGCTGTCAAGCAGAACAGTGATGAGCTACCAATGGAGGAAATCAGCACTTGCACATCTGCACCGAGTTTTGTTCTTTATTTCCATCACATTTTTGTTTTTTTCCAGACACTCTCCGCTGGTACATTTCCTCTGAAACTTTTAATGTCATGCCTTAAAATTAGAGAACATTGATCTTTGTTCTCACTCTTGCTGATAGCTAATGTATTTGGGTTTCAACGAGGTACCTTAGAGACACACACTGCAATATTTCATTCTAAAAACTGGAAAGCTCCCCAATCACAAACACAAAAGAACAGGCTTTTCCAGTCTCTATACAGAAAGCACTGGAACACAGGGACAATATCCCCAGTCACCACAGCAGCTGAAGTGAGAGGCAAGAAATCAAACAGATGTTGATTTGATCAATGATGATGCAATAACGTTTCCTTTATGGTCATGGATACCAGAACTACTGTTGGTAGCCTAGGTGAGTAATCTTACTCCTTTTAAATACCATCAAGTATGTTTCTGGAGCCAAGCTGTTGGATTTCTTCCAATCACTTACACTATATCTCTCGATTAATAAAACACTACCTATGCTTTCAGGACCAAATGTATCAAAACCAGTGTTTTATAAACAACTGATGTGAAAAGAGTTCACTTCAGCTGATACTCTCTCCACCTCCAACTGAAGTGGGGTCACACATCAAGGATTTCAGGCGGCTTCAAGATTCACTGAAGATGTCATCTAAGAGCCCTCCAGGCAGGTCTCCGACCCTGACAACTTTAAACCAAAAGAAGAGATATGCAACGATTTGATGACTCAATCACTCGGGAGAAGTGGCACAGTAATGAAGAATAAGTTTGCAATTCTTTTGTTCCACTGTGGGCTCTTTGTTCAGGGTGAAGATTGAAGACAAAAGTTGCTTTCTTACTTCCAAGAGACCGAGGTGGCACCAGAATGAAGTGAAGTAGCACTCCCATCCTACGCATGGCACGTGATCTCATTATCTCAGCCAGAACTAAAGATCAGAGGTTTAGCACACAGGGTGACAGCAGAACCCCACCTCGCTGCTGCAGACTGACTGTGCTGGGGCCACTGAGGAAGGTCCTTCAAGTGGCAGCAGCCCCCAGGTTGTATCCCACACCTCAGCACTCACCACCTCCGTGACCCCCTGCCATGACAGGGCTGTGGTCAGCTCAGGACAACACCTGTGCTGCTGTTCTTCACCAAGGATGTGAATGGCCATGCTCTTTGGGGGCCTCCCTCACCATGCTGGTACTAACAGGGGTCTCTCACCTCAACCAACACACAGCTTTGTTAACACTGGAGTTCATCTGCTCTGGTATCTTTTGTATCTTCTAAAAAACTAAACTAGGCAATGAGTTCAAAAGTTGCTGGCAAGACCAACAGCACAGTTACATGTCATTTCCTGAGGAAACCAGGCTCTTGCCAAACCACACAGATGCACCTTCTGCAAGTCTGACTTGCTGAGATACCTTGAAAAGCAAAGAAAATGGTTTCAGAACTCTGAGCTGCCAGAGTTCTGAAAAAGAGAAAAGTTTGGGGGGTTACTTGGTTGGATCATTAAACTCAAAATGCATCGTAACTTTTACCCTACAAGTAAATCTACGGAATGGGTAGGAAAAGCCTGTTCTTTAAACTGTCATAATGAATCGACCACCCTGCTTGGGGAAAAATGAAATTATTTTTTGCCCAAGTTCATAAAATCGGGTGGCTCTTCTCAAGAGAGAAATATTTAAAATTACTAGCAAGTGAAAAATATTAAATCTTAGCCACAAAGACAAACATTAACGCTGTGTCCGATATGCAAAAAAAAAACAACTTTAAGATGATCACTAAACTCAATTTCACTGCAGGGATGGGGGGAAAAAAAAAACAACCCACACAGAAAAGAAGCATCACAGTATTTTTAAGTTATCTTTAAATGGAAACCAGATCAAAGCAGTAACATCTTCACATTACTGGAATATAAACAGAGTTGCAGTACACTTGCAATGGAGTTCTACTGTGAGCAAAAGCCTCAGTTAAAAAAAAACAATACCCTATAGTGCATTTGAGATGTAACTGATTGCTAAAAGGCTATTAAGGCATCAAATTACCATAGCAGACATTTACTGTAAGCATGCTCTAGTATCAGGAGTGTCAATCTTTGCACACCAATTACAAAGCCTAATAGACAATTAACACACAATAAAAAGTGGGTGTAACTTCATTTTTCCAACAGCTCCACATAAAAAAACCCTTTCTGTTCATACAGAAATCTCAAAACATGTACGAAGTACCATGTAAAGAACCTGAAATTTTAGATATTTCACTTTCAAATAAATACAGGCACTTGAATAACTGAGCTTGTTCTCCTACAGAAGTTAGCCCTGTAAACAAAAGAAATTCACATGCTTTGTTAAAATTTCCTCTTGATTAAGTCTGTACCAAAGCAAGACAGCCAGCATCCATACCGATCCCAAATCTGCTCTGCAGCACCACAGTGCTGTTTACCTGAGCAATTTCTAAACTGCTGCGTTAGGCTCTGACAACAGGTCAGCATTTCCTCAGGGGGAAGACAGCTTGTTGCTTCACCAGGCTACAAATCATCCTCATCTATTCACCTAGCCAATGCAAAATTCTAAATCAACTGTGACCTGATGATGGATTAGACAGTTTTGGGGATTACCAATATCTTGGCAAGAGAGTCACAGATTCCTAACTGGACAAAAAATAGTATTTAATCATCAATTAAAACAGTTGATGTGAAATTGGCAAGGAAATAATACTCAGGAACTTTGATGGGATTTAACAGAAGACCATTTCCTATAAATAAGGACACCAGAGATTCAGAATCCAAAACAAGATTTTGCCAGTTCTAAAGTCTTTGGTAAATCTTCCTACCTGCCCTTTGTGATAATTATGTGTTTCTGTAGGTAGAAGTCAGTTGCTGAAAGGCCTGAGGGCAGGAGCATGGTAAGAGAAAATCATGATCCCATCCTACCTTTATGAGAAAAACAGCTGAACATTCATGGCCTCTGTTCCTCAGGGAGCCAGGGACAGCTGCTTCAGCTACATGAAATTTCACATTAGTAGAGGAATGTAAGAAATCACTATTCTGTTTATGACTATAAAATTAGCATATACAGTTTTTCCAAATTAAGTGTACAGAGTCGGGGGCATTTCACAGTTGTCTTGCAAACAGGTTCTTTAAGAGCTGCAAAAGAAACCTGCTCAACCTGACAAGAGAAAGCTCTATAAAGCACATCTACAGACCGGAAGGACACTACTGCCCAGAAAAGTCCAGCCATACCCATAAGGCACACACACAATGAGCAAAACCAGAGAGGAAATGAAGAAATGGTTCCGGTGCTAAAGAATTTACCTTTTCAATACTTTGATACAGATACTAAAAAACTACCAGGAAACCAAGTATTGTAATACCAAGTCGTTCAAAACAAAAAAGAGTGGGAGAAGTCTGGCTACAGCCTAAACGGAATTAAACCATGACATATTTAATAAAGGGAACAACAGGACGTGGGCAGGTGCCGGCGGCGAGGAGCGCCCTCCACGGGGCGCAGCGCGGAGTTACTGCGGACAGCAGCGATGGGCAAAGCACAACTGCCCCCGGGCCCTCCTGCTCCAGCACATGGAGAACGAAACCATCACATTCTAGCAGAGTGGAAGGCAAGAGCTGGAGGAGTTTATCATCATTTTGTTATTTCAGGAATAGTAAACCAGCAGATTATCAAATAAATTTCAATGCTTAATGACAAACTAATTTGACCCTCTAAATCCTATTTTTTCTCCCTGCTTTCTTCTTCATTTGTATGGAAATTGGTGGATATTTCCCACAATTTCCTGTTTTGTTATGCAGTGCCCCCATGTCAACACAACACAGGGGAAGAAGACGAAAGAGCTCTTTGGGTCAGTTGCCAGTTTAGATAAAGAAGGATATCCGGGGGGGGAAAAAAAATCTCCAAACTTACAAAATCTGATGGATGGGACAGAGACGGTGCAATATACTAGGGCAGATGCAATAAAAGCATATCATGACTTTCCCAGTCTGCACTTTGATACAAATCCCTTACCGATATGTAGCTGACTTAGCATGACTCCCTCTCTGCATTGAGTTAGAGAACAGCAGACCTGAGACGGAGGGAAACATGCCTAAGCACGCCTGGGTGCAACCTGCCAGATCTAGGTCTGTGTAGTAATAAATAATGGATTATAAAGTGTGAGATGTGAATGCATCTAATGAAATTGCAAAGAGATGTCAGTTTTTTTAAAAATTGAGTGCAACTACTCTCCTTTTTTAATCTATCTAGTCACACACCACTTGCATTTAATCTGTGGAATAGAAACACATTACATGGCTTTCAAAATAGAGTCACATTTATCTTACTCTTCTGTACACAGTGGGGCTGGGGAGACCCCAAGAGAGAAAAACTGAGAGCTTCTCCTTTTTGGTGCAATTTGCAACAATTGCTAATTGCAGTTCAAGTCTTTGAAACAAAATCTTCTCTACACTGAGAAGCATAGTAGTAATTTTTTAAAAAGTCACTATTTTAAAACAACTATAGAATCCATTTTTTAAAATGAAGACATAACTCATAAAATACAGTCAGCTCCTGGCCTCCACCACCGAGTACAAAGCCTGACAGAAAAGGTGACAACAAACCACCTCTATTCCTGCCAATACATTAGGTTAATATTTCATTTATGCTTCTCATAATAACTAAGTTCAAAGTTGGGAAAGAAAAACATGAGTTCTTCATACTAACACAAGATGATATTCTGAAATACTTGCAGGTAGTTCTTAGTCATATATTTTTAGTGAGTTTCTGTTCATAATGACCTTAATATTCCTATTCACACAGTTTTTCTCTCTTCACATCAAAAGAAACGAGGAATTTCTTTGTGTAGTTTTAAGGCAATGGAATGACAACCTAATACAGAAAAGTTATCCTTTGTGTCCCAGAGATTTGCAGGTGACCAAATGTATTCAGTTTGAAAGATACATATTCAAATCATTGTCTCTTACAACACTTACCTATTGAAATTTTCAGGGTCCACAGGAAAATGCAGTTAATTTAACCAGTTCACATACCCTCTAGCCTTCCCTCCTCCACGAAGGAAAGCTCAAATCACAAATCAGCCTTCTGTTTCTGATCTTTTGTTTCCAAATACTGCAACGTATAAATATTCCCAAATAAATACCATTTGTGTTCCTTAAAAATATTATCACCAGCTCCCTCTACAGTCAGATAATTGACTAAGCATATCTAAGAACTCCTTTATTTTTTTGGGGGGGGGCGGGTGGAGAGAGGGAAGGAGAAGAAGTGTCTTCCTATTAATATTAGAGTATTAACTAGAAACTCAACTGTAATACATGCTGAACAAGAGTATACAATAATAACAGACTGTTTATAAGAACAGATTCTGGAGTCTTAGTGAAAAGGAATCATAAACAAGGACAATCTTTAGGAGGAGAAGTAGGGTAAGCATATAGGAAACAAATGGTTACCAGTGGTAGATCACTGGGGTTTGGGGGTTTTTTACATTAAAAAAAAAAGTCACACTTCATATAGACACATGCACATGCACCCACCCAGAGAGTCAAGATGTTTCAAGGCGATTAGCAGAAACCCACACTCACTGTCCTCTTCTCTGCCAGTGAGGAGCTGTACAATAAACTGGGATGGAGATGGTCAGGGCAGCTGGGCCGAGCTGGCCACAGGGATATTCCATAAGCCAGGAGGTCATGCCCAGTATAAGAGGGAGCTGGAGGGGGCAGATGGCTGCATGGGGACGGGCATCGGTCAATGTTTGGTGAGCAACTGTGCATGGCTTGTTTCTCTGTCCCTTCAATTACAATTACTGTTATTGCTGGAAAAAGCTTTAATTGTAACAAATAGTGTTTAAGTCTTGTGAACTCTTTTAGCTCTAATAAAGCAGGACAGTGCTTAGTCCTGTATAAATGTGTGCAAGTGATTACTGCAGCCTTAAAGACCGTGGGCCTGAGCAACACTGATAAGAAGCTGCATCTTTGCCAGACCATTTTTTTTGAAGCCTGTGACCAAAAAAAGGATAATTTGAGGAATGGAATGTTCCCCAAATGACCACCAGAGACCCTCTAAAGATGCCTACTCTAATGTAAATAAGCTCCAAGAAGTGATTTGAATATGCAAAAGAATTCGTGTGAATGTTTAGCATGTATGTATGAGTCTTGGGAAATGTAATGAATACGTATAAGCTACATAGATTTAAATGAGTGTGTTAGCAAGTGGATTAGGCAGAAATATCCCACTCACATCTGGCACCTAAAATAAAAGTGACGTCTCTTCCTAATACTGAAATTACATTGCCAGAGAGTTTTATTCCCGACTTTGGTGACACTATCATTGTCATTAGTTAGAGGTTGACATGACAACTATGAAGGAGGGAAGGCAGTGTTTTCCTTTACATGGCTTCTTAACATGTTTCATATTTTTCAACAAGAAATTTTTACTATTTCTGCAATTTTTCTGTAGTTTTTTTTCAGATGAATAGAGAAGGAAAAGAAAATACATCAAGATGCTGCATATCTGAATGAAAAAATGAGGCTCTATAGCACATAGAATAAGAATTAAGACAGACGACAAATTTCACCCTTGTTCTAAACTATGCAAACTCATTTACTTGATATTTGCAAGACAGCACTGAAGGAGATGTTTTCATCTTCTATAATTATAATTTCAACATACAAATGACCAAAACCTGAGTTAGGGATGGTGAGGCCTCCTTCCATAGTGTATTAGTTATTAACACTAGTGATGCAAACCTGTGTTATTTATCACCCTGATAAGCGTGCACTTCTCTAATTTAAGGGGGGGAAAGGGGACAAAAAAAAAATTAAAAATTTAACATACCAAAACATGAAAGCCTGGTTCCTTATTTAAAGCTATATAGATTCAGCTTCTCAGTACCAGTGATTCCTGTTCCAGCCAAGAGAGTTACTCACACAGTCCAAAGTGACATTTTTTATTAAACTTATTTTTTAGATTTCACCAGGATAGCCGATATGGAAGAATACAAGAAGATATTTTTAAAAAATAGATGGACTGACAGATTTTTGCATTCTTTTCCTACATCAAAGTAGGAAAAGTTACAGTTTTAAAACATTCTTAAGCTCTTTAATAAAGTAATGTATTTCACTCCCTTTATACACTCCCTATGAACACTCAATTTATTTGTCAGAGTACAAAAGCCACGTCATCAGCCCATGCACTAACACAGGTTCATAAACAAAATACCATTGAGGGCAGTCTAAAGATGTCACTATCTTTTACTTGGATAAAAAATTCTTCACATTCAACTGGAACCAATCAGGTATTTCAGAAATGTTTGTTGTAACTCCCTTCCTCAGCTAACAGCTATAATAAAGAGACATGTAACAGTGAAAAAGCAGATAGACCTTAATAGAGTCATAACCAAGTATGCAGCAAATGTTTTGAGACACACTATCAACAAAAATTATTTGCAGTATGACTAGAGACAATGTAATCACTTGTACAAGATGCAGACTACACCTTTATCCAGGAATCTAGTGAGTGATGATCTTTCACAAAAAAAAAGAAAAAAAAAAAAAAAAAGGAAAAAATTAACCCCCTGCAAAAAATCCACCAAGCAGCACCCTTAGCTTAGTAAGGTGTTTCTTAAACAAGCAATTAGTAACTCACCTCTGTTGCTATGTCTTTATGTGATCCCAGAAAAAAAGCCAAGGGCGGAGTGGGAAAGGGGAAGGAGACCAACCAGAGAGGAGCGGACACAGCCACTCATCCAAACCAAGGCTGCCACCTCGTGGTCTTGGGCTGGGGGCAGCCCCAGGGCTTCTCATTCTCAAGGCAGAATCAAGAGGTTCTTGATCCCATTCAGGATGAGGAAATGCAATCCATACTTAGTTTTGTAAGACATGATGACTGAACATATGTTTAAACTTGTATTTGCCTCTGGGGCATATTTTCTTCAGCTACAAAGCCCATTTCATGTGTGCATGAGGCAAAGTCAGCAGTTGGTGAGTGCACTTACTTTAACCATTTCAGCATATTCCCATCTCCCACTGTTTGTGGGCGTGCTACGGAGACTCATGAGTCATCCTCTCCATGTCCTACATCACTCTCCCGGATCTTCATCCACTTCCTTTAAGGGACTGGTCTCAGGCTGCAAGTCCCAATGCAAATGATTCCCTTGTAACAATTCTCAATTCTACTGCTCCTTTTATGGGCAGAGAAGTACTTTAAATAAACCAGGAAAGTTAGGTAAGATAGAATTGATTTTATATATATACAGCAAATATTTCTCTGCTTTATTAAATGAAGTTGGTCATAATTGTTATGCTAACTATCCTGAATATTCTTGAGCTTTCCAAGAAAAGCATTTTCTCTTTGTAATACGACATTACTAGAAAGCAACTAATTCAAAGCCTCTTGCAGATAAGATTAATTTTATCCAGCTATCTGAAATGTTAATCTGTAATTTATAGGGCTTCCTTTTTGCACACACTGTAACCTTGTATTCCCCAAACATGTATGTGCCTTTTGTAATCAAACATCTGCAGTTAAACTGCACTTGACTAGAGCCAGTTTAATTCAGTTCTTTAGGATGACTCATTTCTACTGATTAAACAAGGATATAGGAGAAACGGGGAAAGTTGTAAAACTTGTTTCTCTTCTTACTGTAATTCCAGACACATAATTCTTCCTTCATCAACTAGCAGCTGGCAAAAGCTGCAGCAAAGTCATGATGATTTATTGTCACGAAACCTTACTTCCCACACAAGCTACAAGTCAGCTTGTGCACTTGTCTGTCTCTGAGGTACAGAATGCAGCATTTTAGCTACTCTGTTCTGATCCTCACTGAGAAAGAAGGTCTGTGTGATTAAAACCACAGGCATTAAGGTAAGATCTAAGTGGTATCTACATTTTTCCTTATTAAGCGAAGATGCGGATTTTCAGCTGCTCACCATTGCTTTCCTATCTTGCCTTTACTCAGTCATGGGGATGTCACCTCAAGTATCAGGTATTGTTTTAATGTCAGTTGACCCTGTTATTTCTATTTCGTCCTTAAACAGATGAATTTACTAAAAAAAAAAAATAAAAAAGCCCCTCAAATACAGGTTGTACAATACTCCAGAATAATTACTTTTTCTATACCAAAGAGTTTCCAGACATGTACACACTAAGATATGACAGTAAGCTGTTCTCTTTCAATGTACACAATGATGAAGCTGGGCTTCAAATTAGTTTTTGCAAGATCTAAATTCAGTTTCTACATATGTCTTCCTTCTCACTCTACAGACTGGAGTTTCAATAGCTTCCCTTCCCCACAACATCACCAGTCTAAGATTAGAAAGGAAAGCTGAAACAATCTCTTACAGCATAAAACAAAAATTAAAAAGAAAATATTTTTTAAAGTTTCTGTCCTCAAACTCAGTTTAAGCCAAGTCATAAGCACAGAGTCAGAACGCACTGGAGTCCACATATATATAACAGTGCTTGTTTGTTTAGTTTTAAGGTTTATAGATTTATTTATTCATAACATGGACAGTTTTCAGAGAGATTTGGTCTAAAAGTGGTGAAAACTTCATCACAGAAATAGCAGAACACTACATACTTCATAATGAACATGGCAGAGTATTTGGATACAGAAACAGCCAAGGCACCGAAAACTCTGTCATGAGACATCCAGAACCCAAATTTCAATTATTAGTTTTAAAAAGATTAAATACTTCCTGACTTAATCCTAAGTAACATGATGAAGGAGTGCTAGCAAGATTTCATCCAGCCTAGAAGAAGCATGTTATAAAATGCACACACAATAACAACACCTGGAAAACTTCCAATTCTCCTGCACATTTGTATTGAAAAACAATGTGCCGGCCAGCTACTTTCACAGAAAACATGGACAAATTGACACAGTTCCCACTTGCTCCCTTGTCTTTAGTTCCTTTCTTGCAGTTTTCAACATTATGAAAGTGCGAATCTGCCAAATCAGGAGCTTCTGTAATTTCAAGGCTCTTAAGCCTTCTGTAAGCCTTCTGATTGTTCAACACACTTCCACACCAGCTCAGAAAGCTGATATTGTTGATATTATGACCATCCACCCAGTTCCTCCACCTTCCTGCTTATCAAGAGCAGCTTAATTTGGTTCACACATGAACTCTGCCACGACACCCTGCCGTTATCAAACATTCACAGAAGTCACATTTCTGCTACTACCAGCATTCTGCTGCTGCTGTAATCTTGTTTATGTATGTTGGGAGGGAAAAAAGCAACAGAGCCAAGTGAATCACTGCAAGTTTGAGAATTCAATTATTTTTTCATCTGGTAGATGCACCAAACTATGCAGATGAAAAACACTGATGAACCAGAATAGCAGACTTGGTAAATGTCTGTACAAGGTAACTGGGGTTCAGTCAATTATTTACTCTCTCCTCTGTTTCTAGGGGGCCTTATGCAACATCAAAGCCTTTTACATGCATCATAAGTGATGTTTAAATGCTAGATAAAGTTTGGCTCAGGGCTTTTCTCTGTGGATGCTTTTGACTTAATTGAATATATTACCCTGTCACTGTATACTTTTAACAATAGACATTTCTAATCTTCCTATGACTAACACCAGTTCTTACCAATACTCATATTTTCATGAAAATAAACCCAGAACCATCAGAATGTAAAATAAGTTCCAGGAATCAGACAACGAATAAACAGCAATAAATGAGCAAGGCAGTAAGGCAGCGTACTTTATTAGGCTGAGAAAAATAATGTTCATTCAGCTGAAGTATTCATAGAACCCCAGAATAAAAAATAGTATTTTAGAAACCTAATCAGACATGCATCACACTGCTATAGATAAAGTCCTCTCTGGGCCTCCTTTTCTCCAGATTAAACGATCTCAATTTCCTCAGCTCCTCCTCATCAGACTTGTGCTCCAGCCCCTTCCCCAGCTCTGCTGCCCTTCTCTGGACACATTCCAGCACCTCAATGTCTTTTGTGTAGTGAGGGGCCCAAAACTGAACCCAGGATTTGAGCTGCAGCCTCAACAGTACCCAGTACAGGGGGACAATCACTGCCCTGGTCCTGCTGGCCACACTATTGCTGATACAGCCAGCATGCCACTGGCCTTCTTGGCCACCTGAGCTCAGCTTCACCTGCTTTTGACTTACACCCCAATGTCCTTTTCCACTGGGCAGCTTTCTAGCCCTTCTGCCCCAAGCCTGGAGTTCTGTGTGGGGTTTTTGTGACCCAAATGCAGGACCCATCACTTTACCTTGTTGAACCTCACATCACCACGCCTTGGCCCATTGATCCAGCCTGTCCAGATCCCTCTGCAGAGCCCTCCAACCCTCCAACAGATCAACACCCCCACCTAACTTGGAGTCATCTGCAAATTTACTGAGGGTGCCCTCCATCCCCTCATGCAGATCATTGATAAAGATATTAAACAGAACTGTCCTCAAATCACTACCACAAGCAGGAGATAAAAAACAGCAAAAACTGCCCTTTCATCGAAAGATTTTGTTGAGAATGTTCCAGAAGAAATGTTTAAAAGAAACTCCCTTCAGGTACTATGATGCTGTTAATTTAATATTACATAAAAACCAAAGCAAAAAAAAGATTTTATTTGATTTCCTGAGAAGCATGCAACAGGAAACAGAACATTCATTGGCTAATATTTCTTTAGTTCTTTAGCTTTTCAAGAGTATTTCTCAGACTACAAAAACAACGTAAGGTAAGTTTTTGTCCATACGGGTGTCATGCTTCCTGTCATGAATTTACTGCTTGTTTGCCACATGGTAAATAAATAATGTAAAAAAACCCTAGCAAACAACAGCAAGTAAAACTCTCAACAAAAGGCTCTCATTAACCCAGGTAGAATAGCCTCAAAGCCTTTCCAACACCCTGTTCCCTTCATTAAAACACAAACCAGGTGCTAAAAATTTCATGATCTGTGGCAATTTTCACCAAAAAAAATTGTTATTAAGTGTAAGCATTTGTCTATGTCTACCATTTAACACTGCAACTGCTTTTTTGCTCTAGCACAGAGTAAATTTTTTTTCTATTCACCAAGTAGGAACTATTGACTTTGTAATCCAGGGCGGGAATCTTCCAAGCCTCACAGCACTGAAGGTTCTGGTACCAGCATGGCCCAGCATGGCAGCAGCATTGGAAGATTAAAACATTTGCCATATGTGAAAGATTCCCTAAGCACAACTGCTGCACTGCTGAAGTGAACAGGAGTTTTTCCACAGCCAACCCCCATGACATCTGCTAAAAATTCAAAACCAAAATAAAAAATATCCCTTTTTCCTTATCTGTTGTTAAATAATGCAGACTTCATGCATCAGTTATAACAAATAATTATTTTACTTAATTTTCAAACTACATCTCCCAGTATTGCTGTCTACTAACCTCTTAGAAGATTAGAAGTAAAGCTTACCAATTTTTTTCTTGTTCCATTCCTCCTCTGGCACACTGGTTTATTACAGCAGAGCTGCTCATGGTAAGGGCTGAACTTTCAGAATTCATTTTTTTCTACAAAAGAACAACATCAAAAAAAAAAAAAAGACAAATGCTATTTAAGTAAAGATTGTGGTTACTAATTAAGTAGAAAATGGAAACTTTAAGACAAGAACTTTTAAAAACCAAATACAGTATATGTTTTACTCATTTAAGTAAATGCCCTACATCAATGTGATTAATTGGATGAATACACTGAGAAGGATTTGGCACTTTTATGGACTTGCTAGTTATGCCAAACCCAACACTGATTGTCTTCTGTTTACTTTTCTGAACACATGCCAAGAGAATTGATGTCAGCAAGCCTGTATCCAGGGCTGTGTTAATTCAGAGCAGCAATCACAGCCAGCACTGCTGTGGAATGATCCATACACACAACATGGAGGAGAAAATGTCAATTTCTAACATGTAAAGATTTACAGAAGCTTTTTAGTATTTTAATAACTTAAGATCACATATTGCCGGTTTGCAGAAAATAACAATTCATTCATGGCTGAAGTCCCACTTTAAAACAATACAGACATAGTGCAATAGCAATTCCAAAGTTATGCCACTTACAAGAAGTCTATATGGTCAAATAAATTTCCAGTAAATGACTCGCATGGCAAGAACAAATGAAGAATCTACATAATACAAATTAATTCCACCATGAAACAGTAATAATTTCTTAGTAACAGGATCCACTGTTAACCTGAATGTTAACTTGAAACTTCTGAGTCCTATAGCTTCCCTACCCACTCCCTTTTTTAAGGGAGGTGGAGGACAGAGGATGTTTTTAGCTATCAGTCATCTTATTTGACTTGATTTGTCACCTGGTTTGTACTATGATCAGCACAAGACCTAAACAATTAACAGAAATCAGGTTCAACTGTATATTAATTAACACCTACTATATAACCAGAAAATAGCCTGTGCTTCTCAAGATAATAATCCCTTACTTTTTTCAAGCAGGTACAAAGAACCATTAAGAAGCTGGTTTAACCTGTGTGAAACCTGGGTCAAAATCTGACTTGCCAGATTTCAGGGATAGCATGAAAAGCTGGGTACGTCCCATCACTGGCAGGTAGATAAGACCAACCTGCACAAACTAAATACTCCGAAGAGAATGTCCATCTTGGTTTCAAAAGTCTGCCTATGCAAGAGTGAATGAACAGCCCTGGTAAAGCCCTGTTGTTCAGACAGAAGTCCCAGGACCAGCAACCAAACTTGGGCCCTTACTGACATTAATGTCTTGTTTTTGCCTGCCCCTTGCTGTGAACAGAACCTGTGGCGCTGACCCTTCAGAGCAAACAGTATGGATTTGCAAGAACAGGTCTTAGTCTTGTATTTTTAAACATCCCTTATAATAGAGAGGGATAAAATTCTATTTATGGGCAATTTGTTCCTTAAAATCTTGTTTAAAGGATCCAAAAAAACTATCTTGAATGGGAAAACAACAAAAGCCTCACCTCTGTGAAGGCAGGAACAGAGACTCAGCCATCTGACCTCTTTTTGGATCAGTGCCTGACCTCAAATTTAATCCCGATTCTCAAGTGGATCATTTTGAAAGAAATGAAAAGTACGAAAAAACAAACAAAAATGCCACAAAGAAAACAAAAATAAAAACCCCCACAACCACAAAAAACCCTCAAACCAAATCAACAACACAAAAACCCCACCAAACAAATCCATACAAAAGACTTAATACTAAAAGTGGCTCAGCAGCAACACGTGTTGAAAACTAAGCTATTACTTGCCTCTCCTAGTCTATAATAGCACAGGAAGAAAAGGGATTTTCTTAAATACATGTTAAAGCAACATTGCAAGAGTCCATACTTAACATCTGCAGAGCTCCCCTTTTTGAGAAAGCAATTTCCTAACCTGGGGAAAGCCCAGATTTTTCAATGATCACACAAGTTATGGCAACAAGAGTTTTACCTCCTCTTACAGTCACCCGTACCAGTAAGATCAAAAGTCCAGGGCAAGGTTAGAAGCAGTCCATTAACCCTCAACGTTGGAAGGTCAAAGATTCAAATTACAAAGCCACAAGGTTGCCATTCCAGCAAAAAAGGTACAACTTCCACTGATTTCTTGTGAGCTGGTACTAGAACAGTACAACTGTTCAATGTACAACAACAACAACAACCACCACCACAAACAAAAAAACCCGCCATCTGTTTTCAGCACTCTCCTCCCCACCCCTGGAAATATCCAAGCCAGCACTCCATACACATCTCTGCACTGAGCCTTCCATGCTCAAACTAGAGCAAAAGGAGAGGCCAGAAGTGATAAAACTTACTGTGTTATTCTTTTCTATAAGCAATTGATGATAAAGGTTAACATAGATCTAACAGAAAATAAATGAAATATGACATTAAACTAACTTATGTTTTGAGATGCTCTGCAAAAGCAAACCATGTAAATACAGAGAGGAATACATCTTGTCAAACTGCTCGACTCCCTCACATTCCCAGCCTGATACTGGAGAACAACAGCAGCACACTGTGCACTTTGAGTGCCTTTTGTCTGTATCAGCTGTCCACATCAGCTTCTTTCCAGTCACACTTCTTGGTTGCTGTCTGTGGAGATGGAGGGCACTGTCAGGGTTTGGAGGCCACATCAGGATTGCCCTCCAGCCACACTGGAGATTGGACAGTAGTGAGTCAGACAAGCTTTGGGGACACACTTTGGTCATACTATTCCTCTCAACAGGTCTACACAGGTCCTTGTTCAGAGCAACAAGTAATTAAACAGTTGATTCCCACAATACTGAAAAGTCTCAAGGCCTTGTCAAAACACTAAAAGTTTTTTAGTTTCTAAATGACAAACAGAAAATTGGTATCTGTCAACACTTTACAAAGCCAGAGATACCAAGTACCACTACTTCTCCTACTTGAAAGTCATTTCAGAGAAAAATTCTCAGTCTGTAGATTCTCTCCTTACTCATGTGCCACAGAGTTCCCTTAAGACCCATTCTCAAGAATATTTTTTTTTTTTAGTAAAAAAATCTATTTAAATACGTACAAAGGGAATATATTTTTTCAAGCATTAAGAATATTTTATGGACATATTTCCAGAGAACATATACTGCTTCAGTAGGTCTAAAATAAAACTGATTTTTTTCTTTGTGGAAAGAAAATTGTAAGGCTTATACTCTCTAAAAACATCGTTCATATTCAAAGCGAGCCACACAAAATGAAAGCTAAAACGAGGAAAGGACAATTTTGTATATATTTAAATATATATATATATATATACGCACACAATCAGAATACTACAACTATCCTCAGAAATCAGCCTCCAGTAACAACAACATCTTAGAAAATGAAATACAACTCAAGGAGCAAACGAACAATGTTCAGAAAAAAATATGCTGTTCACAGGTGCCTCTTTCTGTATCACCATCCAACTCTTGTTTGGACTTGAACTTTATGGCATAGTCAAGGTTCATGATGAAACTTGAAAGAGGAAAACACATCTATCATCCTTCCTCTTAAAAACTTGGAGCCAGATGCCAACACAAGTCAATGAATATTAATTTAAGCGGCTACTCAGATGCATTCTGTTCCTCCGCCTCTGCACACTGAACCTTGCCTGTTTCAGATAAGGGATACACTCCTGAATGAGGTGCTGTCCTGGAGATCGTGCTGTGCTGCAATAGCAGGAAGTGGGCAAAACGCAACCGCAGAACAACAACATAGGAAAACAATGCCAGAGAGTTTATTTATAGCAACTAAGTTTATCACTACTCTCTCTTGTCTCACTGAGGAAACTTGAAGAAACATCCTTGCTGGTTTTTATGAGACATCTGAAATTCAGAATACTTCGTCTTCTATGACCAAGTACAGGTTGCTTAACACTAGAGTCCCCAGAGGGAAACACAAACCTTAAAATTCTCTTATCTCTTCTATGCTTCCATTAAAAATATTAACTCTGTTTATCTGAAGGTGTAAGATTCTACTCTAAGACAAATGGATAAAGGCCTGGCAGTGGTAAGCCACTAGCTCAAAGACTGACAAGTGTGTTATATTTATTTAAGTACATTTTATTCATTTGTATTTAATTTTGGGAGTTCTGCAATTGCCCTTAAGCGGACAAAAAGCCAGTGGAAAGGCTCTAGTACAGCACAACACTCAAGCCCCTGAACACCTGCACAGAACAACACTGCAGGATCACTTGAACAGAAAAACATGAGAAGGTTCAAGAAAAGTATTGAAACCACAACACCCCACAGGCTCAAACCTGACTTATGTCTGCAAGAATGGGGTAAGTAATAGCCAATCTTGTTAAAACTGATTCCCTACATAAAGCCCATTTTCTCGTCCACCTTTTTTTCCCCCTCCCCTTGTGTTATTAAGTGTAGATACACTTTGATCCTCAGGCTAAAAATATTTTTTGCCTTTCCCTCAACACCCCATTTGTATCTCTAGACAAGATATTCACAGTAGCTGTAGTTAAAAAATAACATATCATTCAACAGCTGTTCACTACAGTTAAAGCAAAAATAATTAATATCTTCTGATGAAACATGTTCCCACAGTTCTTCACCCTCACTAAAATGCTTTGCATTGTTGAAATAGTATCTTGTTATACTTAGTTGATAGGAAAACTGTGAGGAAAAAAATCTTTACTGAACTCTAAGAACCCTCAATGCAGAAACTATTATTATTTTAATGAAAAAGAAGGCAAGAGCATCACTATGTAACAGGAAATAATGTGCATCTACAACAAGGAAAAAGATGTTACCCACCATCATTTTCTGAAGTAAATGTCTTTACGCTCACAAAGCCTGAAGAGATGATTACCAGCTAGCAAATGTAGTGTAACATCTCTAAAGAGGCCATTCCCATTTCCTCACTAACTGCCTGAAGTCTGCTGTTCCTAGTGAATGAACATATTACCCTTGCACTACTTTCCAAAAAGCCACGTTTCCACACCCAAAGTCAGCAAACACAAGTTATCTCCCATCTCGATAGCACTCAGCTCCCAACCGCCACCCTAGGCAAACAGTTTGTTAAAGGGCACATTCAAACTTTAAACCAAAGTTCATTATTTAACTGCATAACAATAAATTCTAAAAAGAATTTTTTCTTCAAATTGTTTTTCTAGGACTCTCAGATATGGTCGTTGCAAAACATTTTTATGCCACTACAGCATACTTCAGTGAAACCAGGTAAAAACTCAAGAAGCTCTTGAAGAATATTTCAAAGTAGCAGCCAGTGCTCAGAATTCCACTTTATATGACTGCTTCAACCCAAGTCATCCAGGCAGCATACCATAAACTTGGTTTCACACACATCATGGTTATTTCAAGTTGTGATCTCAAAGAACATGTGGCATATAATTACTTACCCTCTAAGAGTCTAAAAATGCACCTGATGCTCTAAAGAATGATGTTTTGGAGGATCTTTTCAAATACCTATTTTTGAGAGTTTTTATTCCCGTACTGAAGATATCCTATTAAAAATACATGCCTTCTATCCTCTTCAGAAGCGCAGTTAAATTTTATATAGGTAATTTACGGAAGCATATATACAAAGATATTTGGAGGCAGCAGTTCAGAGAACCACAGATGCTGCACATTTTGGTGAATCTGTTAGAACTCTTCAAGGTGACAGAGAAGCAGCTATAAATTAATGGAATGATCCCGCTTGACAGCAAGTGTTAAGTTTGGCTACCTCTCCCATAGACACACAGTTGCTATAAACAGTGAGACAGTCCATCCAGCATATAGAAAAGACAATATTTAGTTTTGAGACAGCATGAATGTTGTACTTATTCTCAGCACAAAGTACATTAAAAGGTAAGGGACAACTATTAAATAAATAAATAAATAAAAGTTCATTCCAGGCTGAAGCCAGAGCATTGACATGAAAGAGTGCTCCATGCTGGAGAAATACAGCCCAATATGAAATCACACTGTCAATGGAACCAGTCCTTTGGTCAACTGAGCCTTAGCTCTTTTCCCTAAAAAACACCAAAAGAAACGGAAGGCAACCGATCACATTGTAATCCATCTAACATTACCGTCAATGAAAGCCCCTGGAGAACTTTCCCAGCATCAAAGAGAGGACAGGGTTACATCTCATACATTTATAGGGTAAGACAGCAACATCGGGGACACCACAGGCAGGCACATGCACACCTTCTACTGCCAAAATATAAACATTGATTTCCCTATGCAGGTTAAGCAGGTTATTGCTCGGGAAAGAAGAAGAAAGAATTGAGAATGCTGGTTCAGTCTGTCTTGCACATCAGCATATTATATAATACTGTCAATCACTGCCATGAATAGAGAAGCAAGGACCCATCCACACTCTCCAATCTGCAGTTATCAGGAGCTGCCAGTGGTTTCAAGTGAAACCTGAGAAGTGCAGGGCACAATAGGGAATGTTTGTGAGCTTTGTTGTCACTTTTAGGCATGGTAGTTGATTGCCATATCAACAAAATAAAACAAAAAATTAAGGCTTCAGTAGTCTTCTATCTTAAAATGTGCAACCAAACCTCTCATCTGATTAGGACAAAATTTAATATTATGAAACACCTGCAAAGACTTCAACAAAGCATTTTAAAGAGAAGGTTTAAAATGCAGAAGATACATACAAAAAATTGAAATATACTGTTTACCAGAATACAGAGAACACTAAGTACTGCACTCTATTCAAAACACACAGATATCAAGAAATTTTTTTGTCATTGATGTTGAAATTACATATGTCATCCTGAGACAAATCTGTTTCTCTCTGGACTAAAAGATCCAGATGTTCCTATTTCAAGTCTCTGGCTTCAGCACCAGACAGCAAACAAAACATATCCCTTCTATTAGCATGCAAGGAGATTTCTCCAGCACTGCCCATTTCTCTACTCTTTACCCCTCTCCAAGTTTCTATTTCTTTTCAGCAAAGCAAATAAACAAAACACATCATTATAATAATGCAGCTTCCACTGGAGACTTAATGCTAGCCTTTGGTCAGTTTAACATGCAAAAGGTTATCTGACTTTTACCATAAACTTGATTTCAAATACAAATACAACTACTTTTAAGCTAAAGTATTGTGTTTTGCAGTTGACACGACGCAGGAAAACAATGTTGAGAGGTCCTTTCCAAAGAATATGAGTATTTATGTTCCCAATTTAGTGACTCATGCAACTTGCAATTTGAGATTTATTTAACTCTATCCTCCTTAAACTTCTGTATTTGAAAGCGAGCACCAGGTTTCTATTCAAAAGTTGTAACAATAAGACACAAATATTTTTATCTATTTTTTAATCCAGATTTTATCTAGAGGAAAACTAATTCCAGAAGTATCTTTTTGCTGCTTCTGTAATGAATATTAAAAGGGCTATACAAAGCTAGAGTCAATTTAAGGAACAACTTACTAAACAAAAAAGATGCATTTTCTGAAACTAGCATTGAAATGAAACCTTTTTCATTGTAAAGGCAGATGCAGAAAACAAAAAAAAAGAAAACTGAGATACAGCATGCATGCCCAGTATAAAATTAATGCAACCACTGTCCCTTTTCTTCATATTCTTCTCATCCTTTCAGCATATTCCTGCTTCCCTCATAATAAAGAGGTTTATCCTCAACAAAAATACATCAAGAACAAATGAAAATGAAAAGAAATACCACAATAGCTGAGACAAATACAACACATTTTTCCCTTTATCAGAATCATCACTGCCAGGAAATGGCAGCAGGTTAAAATTTTATCTGCCTGGAAGGGAGTCATATTTTCTGCCTAAAATTAAAATGATGATGCATTCAGCCTACTGTCTTAATAATCATGATTATTTCATTCAGGATTATTGCACAGTTTAATACACTTAATTGAAGTTTGACAAGTTTGCCTTGCATTTACATTCTTGGTTATTTAATACATTGAAAGGCAGACAGAGTTGTATTGCCCTAAAATTGAGTTTTTACAGCTTTTCACCTGCAATTGCTAAGAACAGTCCGAATCCAAACCCACACAGGAAAGATTTTAGAATCCAAGCCTACATGGGAAAGTTTCCAAGACCAGCCCTCCACACAACAATCAACTCACTTGAGCGAGTTTTTTTCTTGGTTATTATTTACTTATCTATGGACCATTGACAAATGTTAATTTTGACAGCATCTACTTCTGTAGGCAAAGCATTTTAGGACTCATCCTCACCTAAGAACCTCACTGTCCGCAGGGATATCCACTGCCAGGCCTGGGATAGCCTCATCACTGCACATGTCCATACAAACGTCCTGGTGCTGCAATTCCTCCATTCCTTTAACCTCTCCCAGGTAAAGGCCATACACAAGCACAAGGAGTGAGTCACCCCCAAAATACACCCTGTGCAAACAGCTGGTTATCATCTTCAGGAAACAGGTGGTTGTCCATACAAAACCTTCTGAAGGAACATGACATGGGCACACAGTTGCATTTAAAATAAAACCAGCAGGATTCCTGATACAGTACACAGTGTAATGGACATACTCTTCTCCTAGTTATAATACTGAGAATTAATTTAGAACAAATGGTGAAGTGTTTAAAATAAACTAAGAAAAGCTGGACTTCTCTTCAACAAGTAAAATGTTTGAGAGATGATAGCAGAAGAGTAACTGCTCTTGTTCTACAGAAACCACACAAGTCCAGATAATTCTTGCCAACTTCCCAAGATAATGCAAGCTTCAATGGTGTAAAAGCCAATAAACTTTTCTGAATGCAAGTTGTATCACATTGATTGCAAGTTGTACAACATTGATTACACCTGCAGAGCTATGAGGGCAACTAGAGGACTGTGAGGGTAATTAACTCTACGGAAAGGGAAAAAGTAAAAACAACTGTATGGGGCACCTTTCTAGTTACATTTCTGATTGCATATATAATGATTTAACACAAAAGGCCAAAACCCTCTTTCATTGCCAACAACATAAAACTTCTGCTTCTTGACCAGTTTAAACAATTTTTTTGAGGGAATTACTGCATTTTACTACTGGCCATACCTTCAAGCACTGCCCTCAGCAGTGGTCTGGGTAAGACACATGTTACTGCAAATGACCTCCTCCAGCCACGGCAGCAGCCTCCCCTCAGGCTATTCATCAGCACGTGATTAGGAAGTAAATGAATGTACACACACCCTTGTGTTTAGGTATTAACAGCCTGATCCTTTCGCCAGGAACCCTATCAGCTGATCCCGGGCTGTGCCGAGCACCTGCGAGTTAATCATTGCCCACATTTGGGTACTTGACAGCACATCCCTGCACGTTCAACCCGGGCTGGCACTAGAGGGGAGGACAGTCTGTGTGTGTTTGCACATCCCCTGTGTTACATTTGGGGGTGGAAACCACCACAGCCACATGCTAAATAACAATTTATTTCAGAATTGTTACTTTATAGCTGTTATAGTCAAAAGCAACGCGGAGGTGCCTATTAATCGCACATTATCGGAGCATATTTACCAAGTCCTTTATTTTCTAATTTTTTTTAGCTACTACACTACAGTAATCTCACACACTCCTGAAGACTTATGCAAGACCTCAGCCATTTGTTAATTCCAGATTTCAGATGCCCCGAACAACTGGAATCCACAACACACCCCCACAAGCTAAGAGGCACACTTTGGTAACAAAGCAAAGACACTTAAAGAGGTTAGTTGAGTTAAACAAAATAGTCTTCCACAAACGTATCATTTGCCAGTTTCCCTCCATATTTCACAGGAAGAAAATGGCAACAAATTATTTCTCCAAACACAGCTCTCACTCATACATTGACTATTTGTTGTCTTCAATTAAATTCAGCACCTACACAAAGCACTCCAAAAGGATTCTAAATGCATTCATTACAGCATTTGCAGCAGCAGGTAGATGCTCCCACCAAAAGAAAACAAAACAAAACAAAACAAAAAAAAAAAAGGCAACCAAACAAAAAAAGCCACACCAGAAAAATCCTTTCATTAAAGGACATTGTTCAAAAACCTAAACCACTGAAAACATACAAATAAAACTCCAGGATAAACAAAGTTTAGGATATCAGGTTGATTTTCTTTAACACTTAAAGCAAAAGATTTAAGATAGACAAAAAAGAAACACTCAGGAGCTCCTGAGCTCCCAAGTCAATATGAAGGTATTACACATAAATGCCGAGCAGAAGCAGGTATCACCCCCTTCAAATCACGAGCAGCAAAACAAAACAGTTTTGTTTAAGGCCATGTGGTCTCACTGGCAGCTTGCTGAAAGCAGCTCCACATAATACACCTCCAAATTATGTGCACATACAACTCCCACAACTTGGAATCACGCCAGAACAACTGTCTACACAAAAACAGTCCTGAGAAAAAGTGAGCTATTCAAAACAGAGCAGAGGTCTGCGAGAATGTGCAGGGAATGATACTGAGTGTTACAGCGTCTTCACGGGTCACAAGGCCTTGTCACACTGCTAACTCATACACACCGCTCCGAGGGGAAAGTGAATGAGATCTCTGTTCAAAACAATATGACACTTAATTTACTGAAACTAGCTAACAAATATTTACTGAGAACAGGTATCGTATCATACATATGAAAAATTTAAATGGAAGGACTGAATCCACTAAATGACAAGCCAGATAGATACTCATGCATTCCCTTACTTCATCTGCACCAGAACAGCTGTTTCGAACACTCTACTACCTACATTGTGGAAGCACTACTATTCTGCAATAAATACTTAGATTCATTTGTTTCCAAATGTCATGGGTTCTCCTATTCTGAACTCCAATCCTGTATAGATACAACATCCACTTGTTGCACTCAGCAGCCCTCCATACATGCTACAGAACTAAGTATGCAACCAAAGTAATTCCATAGCAAGTGTTTGAAGATGTGGGAATTTCCTCTGCCCTTTAACTGTGAAAATGTACTAAAGGTTTAATACATTTAGCTAGAATTTACATTAATAAATATAGGTATACATGGAAAAGGTATACAAGAATGTTTATACAGTCATAAGATTTAAGAACTATATAAAAACTAAATTAAAAAATAAAATTACGAAAAAAAGTTATCAGAGTTGAATTTCTGGCACGAACGTAAATGGTTCCGTAATAAATCACAGCTCCTGGCCGCTGCTGAGCACAGCACTGAGATGAGCAGTAGCGCACTGACCCCGCAGCCGGCACGAACCGCACCGCGCGGTGCGAACCGCAGAGACCGGGCTGCGAGTCCGCGCACCCAGCGCTGCCTCCCACCACAGTCACTGGGGGCTGCGGAGCCTCGCTCCACAAGTGTAACTCGTTACGCTCCCTGTTTGTTTTTTTCCACTTTGCTTTCAGTCCGAGCCTCCCCCACCTCCTCCCCCGAAGCGGAGGCCGTGCGGGCGGAGGGAAGGGCCGAGAGCCGGCTCCGGGCCCCGCCAAGGCCAACAGCAGCGGGGGCACAGCCGCTCCGTGACAACCACCACGGGGCTCGAAGGAGGCGACCGACTCCGGGCACCGCGGCCCTTCCCTCGAAACTGACGCTCGTGTAAGATTTGCCACTAAACAAACCCTGAAAGTTCTTCAAAAGCATAAACTAATAAAGGCACCCGAGACGGAGCGGGTCGAGCGCCCGCCGGCCCCGGAGCCGCCCTCTCAGGGCCCCTCACGGGCACGAGCGGAGCCCGCGCGTCCCGCACCGACCTGGGCAGAGCGGAGCTGAGGCCTCCCCTGCACGGGGCATCGCGGAGCGGGGCGAAAAGCTGGAGCAGGACCAGCCCCGTTCCGCCCAGCAGGAGCTGGCGGGAGTTCCCCCCTGGACCCGCTGTGGCACCGCCGCTACCGCTCCGTGCTGAGTCCCGTAAGGCGCGGCGGGTCGTCCCGGAGCGATCTCCGCTCAGCTCCGCCACTGCCGCCTCCGGCTGCCCCAGAAGAGTCGAGCCCTTCCAGCTCTCCCGGGCAGCGCCCACCTGCGCAGCCCCCCGCCCGGAGCCCAGCCCCAAAGGACGGCACTCACCTTGCGCCGTCCTGCTCCTGCTCCTGCTCTCTCCGGGCATGCGGCTGGCGGAGTTGCCGCCTGGCCCGGCGGCAGCCAGAAAGGGCTGCGGAGGGTGGGCACCAGGAGCCGGCGGCAGTGGGCGGGACACGGCCCCGGGGCTGCGGGCGACTGTCACGGCAGGCGGAGGGAGAAGATGTGTCTCTGTGTGTGTGTTCGCCTCGCCCCGCCGCCCGCCCCTCTCCGCCGGCCCCGCCCGGCTCTCCGCCCTTCCCGCTCCGGCTGCTTTCCCGGCTCCAATCTGCTCCTCGGTTTTGTCCTGTTCTTCCTTTCCGCTCCGGGTCCCTTCTGCACGGCTCATCCCGGCGAGGGGCGGCTGCTGGGGCCCACAGCAGCTGGCTCCGGGCTGCGCTGCCCCGGCCTCCCCCCATCCCTCCTCTCCCGCCCGGGGAAGGTGAAGGAAGCCAAGTTGGGGTTAGGAAGAGCTAAGGAGGCAGACCGACCATAGACAGGCAAAGGACATCGCGACACGCTAAAAGTCTCAAACGAGATTAACAGCAAGCGACCAGGAGTAGGTCCCACTAGGCTAAAAACTTGGGGGAAATACCGACAAATAATGTCCAGATGGTAACAGGCATGTGTTTTGGTCAAAATAGCAGTACGGAAATACACTCAAAAGTCCTACTGACCTGGAAAAGTACAGGGATATGAAGTTGGAGGTAGATGATGAGCACTTTAGATGAGGGATTCTTTCTAGTTTGTGTTTGTACTGTGCCTGGTAAAGATCATCTTATTTTCTGTGACTGAAGTCAGTATAATAATAATAAATACTATCAATTCCATCACTTAAAATCAAATGCAAATGAAATGTAGGTGCTAGGTCTCTCACAGTAGTAGCATTGCCAACATAAAACAGCTAATGGAAAAACAATAATAAAGTCATCACATCTTGTAGCCCAGACCAGAACCATTTTACAGCAGAATAACTAATAATTAACTATGGTTTGGTCTTACTTTCTAAACCAACATCTTGCAAGGAGATTTCATCTCTCAGTTGTTTCTAATTGCTGAGGATAGGAATGTGGTTTGGAAGAAACCTACAGACATCAGACCTTGCTTTAAGTAAAAGTCTCTAATTCCATGTCATTTCTTCAGGTTGGAATACTAAAGTAATCTCTAAAGTCCACACTGTATGAAAACATTCTGGAATTAAAATCATATTTAAAGAAACTGGTTCTTAAGGTGAATTCTTTTTAAACTAGGGACAATTCAACTGGATAATAGTCAGAGTAGTTTTACACAGTAGTTTACAGCTGCAGTTTTTTTCTGCTCTTAAAGTAGCGAGTCACATAAATTACACAGGTGTGTGGAGACTTGGCACTTCTCTTGCCCTACGGCAGTCAGGGATTTATATTTTAAGCAACACCAGGTTAAAACCTGGGCTCCCAGCAGCATGGATGTAATTAGTAGAATGGAGAAATCTGTGAGGCTGCTGAATCTGATAATTTCTGATGGGTTCCTGAAACACTGAGCCTTTGTCATAGCTGCTGCCAAGGTAAGTGGAAAACAGACATCCCACCCCCTGCTTTGGCAGTGGCCCTTACAAAAGCAGAGATGCACAGGCTGTAAGTGTGTGTTCATTTTCTATCCAGGACTTACCGTGTCTGTCATGGAAAGTGGCAGTTCCAGACCACTGTTTTAAAGCTTAATTTAATATTCATTATCAGGAAATGGGAAGAGATGCTCTGTTTAGAGACCTTTACATTTTAGAGTATTTTCTGTGTCCACAAAATTTCCACTTACTTATCCACAACAGGGAATGACCAATTAGTTGATGTAACATTTATAACTATATAACAAAGTAGAATCTGCTCAAACACATCAACTAAAAGCATTATTGGAGGAGACTGAACACTTTTCAGTAATTACTAATTTGTATTTCCTGGGATTGAAGACGATATATTATATAATGTAATTTGTAATTGTTATTTGTTTAGCATTTTAAAATCCTAGCAAGCATGAAATTTTCTGTAGCATGCAAAATATAAAATTCAACTGTTTAATGTATTATTACTTCAGTTAAAAACACAGTGATATCTGACTGTTATACTTAAAAAAAAATGTTTAGCAAGCCAATTCAAGGGTAAAACCATGAATATTCAAATAAATGTAGTGGTATTTCTCAGGTTTGGAGACAGTCTAAGCAAAGAGAGGAAGTTCAGAAACACAAATCCTGCCCTGTTTTCCTGATTCACTGTCATTGGTATTCCCACTCCACCCTCAGCAGCTGAGCATTGTCCAACTCTTCTGCAAAGAGCTGGTGACTTCCTTCCTAACACCTAAACACACCTTGGCATGTTTGCAAAAGCAACAATAAAGAGCTGTTTCCTTTCTGTTGATGACTCACAGCTTTTACAGGTACACCCCCTCTATTAGACATTGCTAAAGACAAGTAGGTCTAATTCTATTCTCACTTTTAATTATTTTGAAATAAGTATGATGTAACTGACAGCAATTAAATCATTCTAGATTTTCATCAAAATTATAAAGGAGTCATTCTTGCAAACCAGGTTCTCATCAAGCAATGCATTTCCAGAGGAATAGTACCAAGGATTGCTATGGGGCTGAAACAGGCCCCTGCAGAGTCTGCCCTGAGGTACCTCACACTTCAGAGGTCTCTGTGGGGTGTTGTAAAGGAAGTAAAACATTGCTTAACATCTGCCCCAAATCTACCTCCTTCCTTCTCCTGCAGTTCTTGCTGTGCCACTCTCTGTTTCTCACCATGCTCCATCAGTAGATGATTTGGTGCAGTGGTGCCACAGAACTCTGGGACATGAACTAGTTCCCACCACCAGTGTGGTTCCATGACACCAGTTATTGCAAAACGCCAAAGCTGCAACAATAATCTCTAAGCACATACACTGATGGGTCACAGACTGCTCAAAGAATCACCATCATACCTTACCTAGTTCCTACCCAGTTCTCATGTAATATGAGGACAGTAACACTTGCTCATGGCCTGTATGTGACCAGTTGTGCACTTATAAAGAAAAACCTGTCTGATCTATGTCCCACTTCCATCACCAGTATCTGATTTCATAACCAGACCCATAGAGATTGGTTGAATCACCTGAGAAATAAAGCATTACTAAAAAGGGTGTGGCCACTGCCTTCTGGAAAGGCCTTAAGAATGTTGCCAAAAAACACTTTTACATTGTGATTACAGTTCTATAACTTGCACCAGAAATTATTTTCACCAGACAGCTTGCTGCCCTGAAAATATTCCTGGCACTGGTTTCCTCAATGTAAAATCCTTCTGGGAACTTTTTTCTTTAAAAGACAGTTTAGTTTGGCAACTATGTGAAAAATAAATAAACAAGCCCATTCTCCAAGTGTTTAATTTCCCCTTTTACTATGCATCCAATTTGACAAGTCTAATCCTCTGTAGTTGGGTTAGAAATATTTTTTTTTAACCATGAATAAGGTGACTTCTGTTTTTAGGTTCGATCTGTATTTTTACTGTAGTGTCAAAGGTAACGAAGAACTCCTGGTTTGCAGTTATTAGAAGTAGTCAATATTCCAATGAAAGACAGCCTCTAAATGTTAATTTAGTTTAAAACAGAAAAAACACTATCAGTTTCCCAAGCCCTTGGTATAAACCAGGGTTCTATGGCTATTAAGAAATGTAATATTGAAGAAATGGAAGAAATGTTGTGTTCCTAGGAAAATGCATTATGATTATCAATAGCAAAGTATTTTAGGTTGAATTAAATCTCATCATAAACCTGTCTGGTTATTACAAAAATTCAGAACGGGTTTTGTGAGCAGTTTGATGTTAATTTACAATTAAAGGGTTAATACAGAATTTGCACAGGGAGTGGATGTGTTAAAGAGTTTAGAATTATGTGAAACCACAGACACACGCTTCCCCTGTGGAGAAAAAATGCAAAATTGATGGACTGTCATGAAACAAACTTACCTGACTCATATAATCAACAAGACTGCCTCTCTTCAAGCAAATCTTTTTGCACACCAGTAGCAACTAAATAGTTAGAATTCCAACTAAATCAGCAGCCCAACAGGACAGCATTCCATACACTCACTCATGCTAGTTCAATCTGCCATCTATTGCCAAGGTCTGTGACCCTACCAGGAGTCTGGAAAGTTTGATTTTTGTAAATCAGCCTCGAATGATTTAAGCCTTTTTATTACCTCATAAAGAAAATTCGTCAGATGTTGATTTCTTCTTGCACGGATTTTTACTACTATAACTATTAAGTCTGTTATAAATTATTATATCTAACATCACATTACTAGATTCCCTTCATTTACCTGAGCAACATACGGAATCAGAGTGGTTTCAAAGCTTAAATTAAATTAACCCCTACAACTACAGTTTGCAGGGTTCACTGACTGGAAGAGTGCTTTGAAATCAGCTGGATGGAAAAAAACCCCACATATAAATCTTAAGTAATTACCACATCCTCCTTGACAAAATGAATCCAGTCCAGGTTATTACAGTTTTTGCATGTGGCTAGATTTCACTTGGCATGCAGAACAACCATGTACTGCTATGAGACCTTCAGGGAGGATATAGGAAAAAAAAATTACATAAAATCGTATTAACGCAATTTTATTAAAAAATAAAATCTGACCCAGTCCATGCCATACAGAAGTTTTAGAAGTTAAAATTTCTTAAAGTTGTTCGACTATAATAAAGACCCATCAAAACAGCTGCTTCCCTCCTAGCTGTAGGGCATGAACAGTAGCCAGCAGGTCTGGCTGCTTGTGTTGTGTGGAACCACACTCAAAGTGTGCAGGATAAAACCATTGCACTTCTAAGCCATTTCTTTTTGATAGCATGAGAAAAGCCCAAAGAATGAAATGGAACAAAAATATTTTATTTTGGTATTTAACTTCTAAATTAAAGTATGACAAAACATTATTTCTGCAAATGTCAGGTGCATTCTATTTTCAACAGCTGATGTGTCCATGGACAGTACAAATTATGGCAACAACTATACTCCTCATTCAAAATGCTGAACACACTGTCACATCTTGAGCCTTCAGCTTTCCAATGCTTTTTCACCCTCCCAGAAAATACACTATAAAATATTCGATGTTCACACACTTAAGTGCAGCAGAAATTAAAGGAATCCTTTCACCATTAACATGATGTTTAGAATTTACTAATGCTTGAAAACAGTAGTAAGCTAACCTCTAGTATGCGTGTTAACCTTATCTTTAAAAAAATAATTTTTACAAGGATTTTTGCTGCTCAGCATAAAGAACTCTTGCCAATTCAGTACTATGTCCTTCCAGCATCTCAATGTACACGGTAACTAATTGTTTTAAGAACTGTGGCTTTGTAAAAAAGCTATACTAAGTTAGATTAAGTGTTACTTCTCTTACTTTTGTAAACTTTAGGTGTGGGCCATCCTAATCTATATTTTCACTTAATTATATTGTCTTTCTTCTGAGTACATACAATATCTGCTTCCACTGTAAGCTAAGAAGGAATAAAGGCATTTTTCTTCCCTCCCACTTCTAGATTTGACTGTCATCTGCATAGACTTTTCATAATTAACAAATAAGTTTTGCAAGAATGTAGAGCAAATTTTGAACAAATTAAAAAAAAACATTCATGACAAGTGATTCTTTGTAAAACTGCCTTCATCCCTTTTCAACACTCACTTTCTTAGAGCTCAAAATGAAAACTTCATTTCATTTCATAATACCAGTTCTACCATGGAATTTAATGGAACAAGGAAATCTTCTCAATCTTGAGTCCAGCATTAAATAACAGTAAATGAGCTGGGACTTCCATGGATGAAAGTAGCATTACCTTCACCAGCTCACTGCTAAGAAATTGCCTCCCCCTCCTCCTTCTCACATTGCGCAGCTTTGGCATTTCTATGCACAGCAGGTCTTCAGCACACAGATTGTGTCACCTTTCTGTCTTCTCTTATTCAATCCAAACCCTTTCTCCAGTAAAATAGTAAGAATTGCACCAAATCAGCATCCCTCATAGCTGGATTTAGTGGAGGAGCATTTACCTTTAAATAATTCTGCCTAGTCTGGCCTTCAAGGAATGGGAAAACATGGAGAATTCTGCCTTCAGTAAGGTCCAAGGCACAGCCTTAAAAAAATCAAAGATGCAGATGATTCTCTATGTGTGTAAAATTACCTAAACTTACTTAGAAATTGCAGGTTTTGAAGGTTTCCAGGTAGTGTTCTTGTAAATTCAGTAAGCAGAGAGAATAAGGAACATTTCATTATTTGGACAAGGCCCTCCAGATCCAACACACGCTGATCCAAATGATCACAGAATTCCATATTACAATTGCAAAGCATGTCAGAGTTTTGCCATTAACGGTTATACACAATAATTGTTACAGCACTTTCTTACTCCACCTGTGGTAACAATCTCAAGAATCTTTTGTTTGAAATTCCAATGATTAAATATAAACTGACACAAAGAAACTCAAAATAAAACAAACAACCCAGGAAAACAACCCATGAGCTTTACAGCTACTCAGCCAAAATTGTCACTTAATAGTTCTATCTCATGCTATTAAAATGGATAATAAAATGTAACAGTTAACAATGTCTAATTCTCCTCTATTAAAACCAAGAGAATATTTGAGGTATTTGAGTTCTCCCTTAATTCTCTTTAAAGTAACCTCCTGCTAGTGGAATGTGAATACAGGTTAAATGAGACATAATTTGACTCTGTGACCAGAATGAGCAAAGGCACATTGGTAAGGTGTCCTTTAGTATTTGCTGTTCCCATGCTTACTGTAATAGTGCCTGGAATTGCAGTTACAGAGATGTGTTTAACTTCGGAAAAGTTGCTCCTTGGAAACAGGAGGGACATTTTGGATGAAGATTTACCCACCTGCAGGAAACAGGACATGTGTGCTCTGTGTCAGCAGATAAAATGGCCAGTGGTAGTTTCTGCATTTTTTCTTAATATAACACTAGTAACAGTACACCATCTTAATCACTAAGTAATGATAAGTAGTGTAAACTGCAAAACATTCACTGGCTTCTGTTTACTGCTTGGCTCAAGACAAAGTATTCCTTCCTGTTAACTGCTTGTCCTGGTTTGTTTTACCCCAGGTGGTTTTGTAGCACCATGTCCCCAAATGATAATATGAACCCTCCATAAAGCATACTCCTCATGGCTAAACAAACCTAGAACACCTTCAATATAAAATACTGTCTTCCTTCTCCCACCTCTTTCTTCTTTATATTAGCCCTCCAGGAATAAAATAGGAAACTTTGTTTCCATGGTATCACTCAGCAGCATACGGAGCAGCTGTATTTTTGTCTGTTATAAGAATGATCCTTCAGCCTCAGTGCGCTGCTGTTTGTGAGTCACCACAGCCAGACTGTGGAGGAGATTAATGCAGAAGAGGGAGACATGCACTGAAATTAAATACTGAGACTCATTAACATCTGGGAAAAGGAGACTGAAGAAGAGAACTCAAACATTTTGAAAAGAAAATTATTTCTTCTGATCTCAAGAATTTCTTGATCTCACCTTTGGCATTTTATCTTGCTTTTGAAAAAAATCCTGTTCTCATTCACTACAACACTCCTGCCATCAAGTACATCAGCACTTAAAACTAGAGGCTGGACTACAAAATTTACTAAGGCTTAATGTTCCAAGCTATTTTATGCCCAGTTGCAAAGTTATTCCTAGCAAAAAAAATAGCAAATGTTGATTATGGCATGTGTAAACAGAGTAATATTATGATATTTAAATTGTAACAGGAATAATTTTACATGTATGCTCTTCTATTTTTCCATGCTACATTTTTCAAATCATGAAAGAGTTTTTATAAAAAGACCAACAGATTCAAGTTTACTGGCCACAAAAAATGGAATAACGGATCTTCTTCAGGGGCTGTTTGTTCCTTCAAGTAGATTTGGTGCTGAGACAGTGTGGTAGTTAAAGCACAGAGGCTGTTGATAAAGTGGCAATGCATAACAACGTTGTAATGTATTATAAAGGAGCAATTGCCTGCAGTTCATCAGTGTGGATGTGACAATGAAGTTCTGCTTTACATATTCCAGGCACTAAGAACTTTGTAGTAGTCATTACAGGAGGTTCTTCTTCTCCTATAAAAGGGAAAAAAAAAAAAAAAAAAAAAGTGAAGTTCATTAACTGAAATAGTAACAATGCAGAGAAAACTTATGAAAAGCCTCTACATCATCTTGTCATACACTCCTGAGGCTGAACTATCATGCCCAGCAAAGCATTATCTAGAGATACAATAACGATTTTCCTCCCTGGCAGGACTTCTTAAGAGAAGACCTTATTAGTGAATGGACCTAGTAAAGGTTTGGTTGTTGGTATTTTCTCGAAATTAAACTGGTTTGAATGCCAGTTGAGGATACCAAATATGATGATCTCTTTGAGAATCTTTATTTTGTAGACCAGTAGTCTGCTCAGGAACTGCACTGAAAGATAGAAAGGATTATAAATTATGTGATTTAGGATTTTTATTCAAAAGATTGTATCAAACTCTCCTTAAAGGAAGAAATGAAAGATCTTTTGAGATGCTAAATGTCAGAGCTATTCACGTCTGTTCTGACCAAGTAACAGGTAAAATAAGTAAAAAACTGAAATGTAGGGTGAATTCTGAGCAATAATTTGGACGTGTCTATCTCTCAGAACAAGAATAAAAGCTAAAAAACTCTATTTACTCCTCTCATTAGCATGCATATAAATATTAGGGCTATAAATGTTTTGTATGTCTGGGGCACTAAAGAAATTTAATGGGTTGCACTCTAAAAGGCAGATGATGCTAAGTGTCTCCTTGCACCCTGTCTCCTTTGCACCCAGTACCTCATCAAGACTGGGTTGGGGGAGAGTCCATCTGGGTGGTGCTTTCGGATGAGGACAGTAAATGGGAAAATGGCAGAAATTATTGTGGTTTCTTAAGATGTTGGAACATCAGTGTTAAGATCCAACTCTATCAGCAAGAGCTCTAACGTTTAACCTCTACAGCTGAAGCATGTTAACAAGGGGGTATGTGACTTGAGAATTAATTACTGGAAAGACTGCCTCTTTCTTCCAGTGCCTCCTTGCAGCTGGGATACCCATCTGACAGCTCAGTAATTGAATCAGGAGGGGGACACTGGGAAAGCATTCTTACAGGGAGGCCATACATTTTAAACTAGCATCCTACCTTCACTAGAACCTTTACAAAGATCATCTGTAATTTTTCCCACAAATGCGAGAAAAGGCTAAAGATGGCAGGAAACTAAAAAATGTAGTTTCAATTTTGAAAACAGAGCAACTGTAGCTTAATCAATTAAATCAGTAAATCTGTATTTTTTCCACCTGATTTTTTTTCAGATTTTAACTGTTTAGTCATATAGACTACCTAGCTGACAAATATAGGGTGCTATATCTGTAAATGAGCATTTGTATTCTCTTCCTGCAAGATAATTCTGGCATCAAACATTATGAATTATCTTAATAAGAATAAAAAAATCATTTACCTAAGAGTAAAGTCTAGTTAATGCACTGTCAACAGTCATTCCAGAAAGCAGAACAGCATACAACCATCAAAATGCAATATTCACCTGTTGTAGCTGCTTAAGGAAAATCTCAGCAAAGAGCAGCTTTATCACAGAAATACATTTTCTGGAACATTCCACACTGATGCCATTTCAATATCCTGTAACTAGTAAGGTTAGATCATTTTCTTTATACAGCCTGAGGCAAAATTTACACCTTCTAACTGGAGGCATCTGAGCTGGGTATCTGTTCTGCAGAGTGTCTTCCAAGCATTTAAATTCCTCCACTGAAACCCATTTGTTCATTCCCCAGCCCTGTATCTCGTGAGAAGCCTGATGTCATTCTGAAACTCGAGTTAACCACAGTACAGACAATATCCCTAAAGGATCCGGTATGTGCTGGAGCAAAATAGGATGGCAGGTTTAGATTTATGGCTGTCTGTGAGAATGCTTCACCATATCACCCTCTTGATAACACCACACAGCTGTCAGCTGAAATCTCAGCTGCCAAGGAGTCCCGGGAAGGAAGAAGCTCTCTCTCCTAGAATAGGTCAATTATTGAGCAGTAACTTATTAACAGAATTTTAGTAAAATCTTACCTAGCTAAGGTTTCCTCCACACTCTTTTAAGTTAAGAAGAAGATTCATTTTTCCAAAATTACTCTACCTCTTTTACCATCTTTATACAATGTTCACCTTTCTCTGCAGCCTTCTGCATGGCTCCTCACATATTATCTTACCTATTTGGAAATGGCAGAAATATGCACATTAACTGAATTCAAGTTCTGAAACACAGCTGTATCTTACCTAAACCTGATGATGAAGAAACACTTCCTGTAATGGAAGATGTTTCCATTTGGTCTGTCAATAGTCCTTCCATTAAAGGTAAAGATAATTCAGATGAAGGAACAGATGAATCATAGATTCCAGAATCTCGAGGCATGTCTTTCAGATTTGAAGCTTTAACAACATGTAACAATGGCTGAAGGACAGAGCTGCCACCACCTTGAATGTCCTGAGTTTCTATATCTTCTCCAAGGTTTAAGTGCTGAATTATACAGTGAGAGTCTGAATTCCCCACTGAAATGTTTATATCTGTTTTCAGGTAAAAATCACCATCCATCACCTGTTTATTCACCAAGTCATTTAAAACCAAGCCTGAATCAAATTTTTCCATGACAGGCTCCGAGTAGTGTAAAGAAGGTGGAGGGAAGGGAATAAATTGTTTCTCAAACCAATCTGGTTCCTGATCAATGAACTGATGCATATTGCAAATAGCAACATAAAGGGACCTCCCAGATTTGCTCCTGAAATAATTCCTTTTACTAATGTTAACAGGAAACACCTCTGAATCCTGTACACTAAGATCTCTGGAGTGTAAATGTGAATAGAGCTGTGGGAGATTGTCCATAAGTTTGTATTTTGTGCTTAGATCCAGAATAGCAGGGATGTCTCCCTCACAGGAGTAATCAAAGTAGACTGCAATGAACTTGCAGAGGTCAGCTGAATTCTGCTTTGCCTGACGAAGCCTCTCTGCAACAGTCAACACAGCAAAGAGAAAGAGTTCTGCTTTTCCTGCATCTTTGGTTACTCCTCTGTGCTTCCAGTTCTTTTTTTCAACAAAGTATTTCATTCCTTTGGAACACACAATGATGATAAAATGGGACTCATTTATTTTTTTAATAAGCCACTCCTTCTGATCTTCTTTACAGTTTTTCAGATCTTCCCACAAATCTAAAGCCACCTAGAAAAGAAAAAAAAATTCTGTTTGATAATAAGTTTTATGTATATAAACCCAAGTGGTTCCTTAAAAAAAAGCACTATGGATTTGATACATAGCAATATTTCTTGGGGAATAAAAAGAACACAGAAAATGTGGCTGGATCAAGTAAATTACAATTAACTTATAATCAAATCTGGTAGCATCAATCTGCAATAAACAATCGTGTTTGCCTCAAACCATTTACCATTGTACTTCTGGGTCCATAATGTGCTGAATATAGTGGAAGTAACGGAATCACAGAATTGTTTAGATTGAAAAAGACCTTTAAGATCAAGTCCAACCATGCACCCAGCCCTGCCAAGTCTACCACTAAACTGTGCCCCTAAATGCCATATTCACTTATCATCCTTGCATATTAATCAAGTGTGATGCCAAGAATTTTCACATCTAGATAGAAACATAATTAGTGCCTATAATATTAACAGTGCCTTCCACTTAGGAGGCAAAACAACAGCAGTTTTATCTGATGAGAAAGAAAATTTTATCCTAGTACTTTGTCAAGCTTTCTGACCATTCTACATGATCTAAAATGCTTGTGTACAGCAAGATGGGGGACATGATGCTTCACCTCACAGGAGGAATGAGTAGTAGGATAAGAGAAAAAGATGTAAAAAACCTGCATAATAGACACACATCAAAACCACTTACAAAACCTTCTTCGAAGCATTTTTCCAGAGAACAACATTTTTTTTCTCTGCTGTGTCACCCCTAGCAGAGTGGAAAACTTTGCCCCATCAGAAGACAGAGTAGGTGGATACCCAGAACAACAAGACTCCTGAAAACTGCTGCCACACAAGAAGAAAGTGATCCTGCCTGAATTGCTTTGGTCAGCTGGACTGGATGATCATTGTCAGTTCCTTCCAAACAGGCAACTCTAGCCTATGCATGGGGAAGATAGGTCATTTTACTGCTGCTTGGGAGATGCAGGTAGTATGTGTCTGGTTTTGTTTCTGTTCTTCAAAATCCTGTGTGACCTGCTATCTGTGAGAAAGGATTTTTCTTATGGACAAGTGATTATTTTAAATGGCTATTAAATGCCACTGATTTTATCCTTTATGAGAAAACATTCCAATTCCATACAAAATATACTTGTGCAACATCTCTGTTCTGCATTGAGCATCACTTTTTACATCAAACTCCACAGCTTTAATAACACCATGTATTATTTCTGTACATAGGTGCTATCAATATTTTGTTTTATAAATTTTGTATGATGCCCGAGACCATATATTCCATGGTTAAAGCAGTAAGAGCTCATCTCAACACTACTCCAAAGAGGAGCAGTGTAGTAGGGCTAAAGTACATCTCTAAAGGGGGTTTCAAGTAAGTTACTTATAAAATAGTTTATCCTGAACTATTTTAAACAGATGAAAAAGTTATGACCATCCCCGCCAAACACAAGGCCTCGGCTGTGTTTCTGTGTTTGGTCACCAGAGAGCAGAGTTGTAGTAATGAAATCCAGCTCCAGCACATCCCGTTCATACCCCAGGGGTGGGAGGAAAAAGGCAGCACAAAGAGACCAACAATTGTCTTGCCTTTTTCCAGCTGAAAAGTGAAAAACTGGCTACATATCGATTCTATTTTAGACAGCAGCATGAGATTCTAAGCCTGCTCATTTAAAGTAGCAATTCGAACGTCTCTCTCGTATCTTTCAAACAAAAACAAGGAAAAAAAAAGAGTTGCTGATTTTACAGTATTAATGGAACAGAAGGGAAGCAAAAAAAATAAAAAACAATTAGTAAGTACATGTTGTCAACAAGTAAACCTAATAATGCAGTTTTTGTTCTATGAGTAGAAGTCTTGATAGATTCAACTTCTTTTAAATTACAATACAAAATACACTTTATGAATACGAAAGTACATCAGGTAGACAACAATACCTCTTTGTGTCGCTGCTGACTATAGAGATGTAAGACCTACTGAACAAAAAAAGCACTTAATTCAAAGCAAGCTAAACATGGCTGGATGAAAGTCCTGAAATCATGATCCTCCACTATTCTGTTGGTTTGGGTGGGTTTTTTTTGTGTTTTTGTTTTGTTTTGTTTTTGTTTTTGTTTTTTTTTTTTTTTTTTTTTTTTGTTTTTTTTTTTTGTTTTTTTTGTTTTTTTTTTTTACACTGGATAAGATCTCTTCATTTCCCCAAAAAAAGAAAATTCATACAGCCAATATTTAGAAAAACAACAAAAGTTATCTCTGTGGAAAGGAGTGACTGAAATACCTACTTTTCAAGCACAGAATTTTGGGAGTGCTGTTTCAATTAAGGAGAAGTTGTTTGCATATGAAATGTTGAGTTTACCTCACAGCCACAGAAGTCCTGAAGAAAATAAGCAAAGCACTGGATGACATTAATGTGTTTCTGGCAATCTTTACTGGAATAGCAGATGAACACTTTTGGCCGGGGACGAAGTCTTTCCACATGGAGACCTGCAGCATATGCTGAAGATTCTGAGCTCTCCTCATCTAGATGGGAATATATATTTTCTAAAGTGCAAGAGAAAAGAGAGTTCACACTATAAAGCTTGATTTTGTTTTGGGTTTTTATTACTTTTGTAGGCTCTTTACTCATGCATATAGTAATGGGTTTTTTTCCTAAAGATTTTCCTCTCCTTTATGTCCTGTAAAAGAAAAGTTGCACACACTTTATTTATCCAGCTTAAGAGTTGCTGCATGTGGAATATACTTTCAAAGTGTATTCCACATGCAGTTATTTCTGTCCAACTCAGAAAACACAAGGAAGGTTTATTTTATAGATGGAATAAGATTGTTTCACCTTTATTCAGCTTCAACAGTCTTCAAATCTCTGTTCAAATACTATAAGCCTAAAAGATGCATCATCTTCAAGAGCTTCCTGTCCAGCAAAGTCTCTTGTTAAAAAAAAACCAAACCACAACATAAGCCAGGTAAAAATATTAAACTCCAGGTTCATAGACCCTTTCAGGATATCATACAAGATTTCTCTAGTGTATAGTGTATATACATACACCCATGTTTAGACATTAATTTGACATTAATTTGAATTAAGATATGATTAATTTAAATCTAAATAGCTATTAGTGTTTCTTTCCTTGCATAGATGCTTTTATGCTGGAACATAAAAATCTGGCCTTATGCCAGACTAATTCAATCTAGTTCTACAGCTGATTAAGCTAATTTGGAATAAAGTATGAGTAATTCAAAATACAAATATCCATCTAGGGATTCAATTCAGAACAATTCATCAGGAATAACTATTCTGGAACAACTCTCACAAATCCTCAGTGATTTGTCTGGGTGTTTTGTTGGAACTGTGCTAGCTGTGAGCAAAGGCATAATTACAGAAGACCAGAAGGTAAAAGGATTTAACCCAGTTGGCATATGGCACTTGCAGTATATCTCAGTGCCAAAATTCAGGTGCATAACACAGATATGTGAGGTTTGGAGAAGTAATCTCTTTTTCCATTATTCATGAAACCACATGATTCTCTATATTCAATATAAAAAGCCAGTACATTTTTAACATTTAAATGTATCAAGTGTTGCTTGCCAGCTCCTGGATACAGAGGAGAAATCAGCAAGGAGGGATGGAATCTAAAAACATCTGCAAGCAGGCTTAGAGTAAATTTGGGAAGATGGCTTAGAATGAAAAGTAAAGACAATTTCCAGGAAAGTGAGCAAATCTGGAATAGCAGCTGTAGATAGTACTCCAGATAGCATTGTGAATTGTATTGGCATCACATGGGTTTACTTTCCTTCTGATTTAAAATAAATATGAATTAGATATTTCTGAGTAAAATAAGGGAATGTTTAAAACATATCCATTTACAAATCTGTTTGCAATCTACACAGTCACGAAGTATTTTCTCAAAGAAAAAGAAACACGAAGTAAAAAGTATTTTCCAATATTGCTTTTATTCTCTCCTTTCTACAGTGAAGTCTTGATCTGTGACACATTACTGTCTAAGCAACCAATTACCATCAAGCACTGATTAAGAATTTGCTACAAGTTTCAACACACAAAAAGCTGAGGGGAGGAAGGACAGAGAAATAGAAAAGAAAGCTTTCCAGATAAAGGTATTTCTGGAGTTAACCTATCAATTAAGACTGTTTTGGTTGCAAAAGTGCATCTTTAAATGGAACTTTGTACTGAACAAACCCTCTCACCTTGCTGTTTCTTGCGGCACATCACGGTGAAAAGTGTGGCAAAGGCAGAGATGACAACCAAAGGGACTGTAATGGCAATGGCTCTGATTGGGCCAGCCCATGGGGAGTGCACTTGGAAAAAGAAAAGAGAGTAAGCCACATGCAAATAGGCTGTATTACAATTACCTAAACAAATCTCACACTGGGAACGCAAAACTGCTGCTGTTCTCTATTATCAGGTAATTGTTGAAGATACTCAATATCACGTTCTGCTCCATTTCAAATCAGGTTTTATGGCGGTTTCCCCACTCCCACAGCATCAGTGACTCACACAAGTAACAAGAGCTGCAACTCACACCAGCCCCAGGAGAACAATCCTGTGGCAAATAGTTTTGATGAGATATGCAGTGGTCATTTGGAACGGACATGTTTTGGTTCCAGGGTGCTGAACCTGCCACTTATAAAGAACTACCTTCCTGCAGAGGTCACCCTTAGCAATGTGCATTAGGATTCAGAGCATTTTATCCACTGCCCCCAACTGTGGCTGTTTTAAGGCTGCAGCTACACTCTGGATTCCGTTTAGCTTCTCAAAAACAGGTTTGATCCACAGGCATGTGAAGCATTCACCTGACAGGTTCTCCAGACCACTCGGTTTGGTACCAGGGCTGAAGGACACAGGTGATGTGTTCAGGCTGCTCTCACAGTTTCATTACAGTATTTCCACACTACAGCACTCTCAGTTGTATGCAATTAAGGTTATCATTCCTCATAGCCACATATCCAACAAAAGCCACTTTCCCACAAAGATTTCCAATGATGGATTGATCTAAACTCCACTAAATGTACAGAGATGCACTCAAGTATGCTCAAGTATGCATCTCTACTCTTTTTTCATTAGGTCAAAAAAGCACAGCACAACTGCCTCAATAGTCTAGATTATGGCAAACAGACAAAGGTCAAATAGACACTTATTTCCAACATAATTAAAACTGAATGTAATTAATACAGTGAATATAATATATTGTTTAAAAAACAGAATTCATACCTGGTTTTAGTGCATAGTGCATTGTTTTCCTTGTTGTATTAGTGTCATCAACCAGCTTGGAAAAGTAAAAGATAAATTTTATTTTCTGCAATATGAAAATAACTAACAGCTTTTATGACTAAAGGAGAAGAAAGTTACTGTTCAAATAGTTAAAACGAAAGAGCAGCACAAACTAGTATAATAAAAATTGACCAAGAAAGAGAATTCCAATTAAAAAAAACTAAAAATCAAAATCCAGGAATTATGCAGGCTCACAACTTCAGTTTAAGGCACAGATCAAAGTGCTGTGCACTCAGGGAAGCAAAGCTGGGGAAAGGTCAAGAACATTCTGATGTCTTAAGATTTTAGTCTATGTATTTTTCAAAACCTGTATTGCATTAGTGCATAACTCTAAACTCCATATAAAGTGTAGTTAACTGTCTTCACATTTTGGTTAGATAAAACAATCCCTCTGGGCCTGTGATCCAAGGACACCATATAGCTTCAGGCCCCAAAAAGTGTAAACAAAGTGAATTGGGGGGGCAAGCAAACTGGGGGAATATGACTTCATCACCTGAAGCTGTAATTGGAGGATTAACCCCTGATATGTAAATGGCCCAAACTTATATCTGTCAGAAAAAACTCACGACCATCATCCATTTTGGGTGTAGCCCCTTGGGAAGGCTTCATCTGCCCTTAATATACCAGAAGGCCCTTCATTAAATATATCTGCTTTTTTTATATCTTCTAACTTTGTCTGGCCTCTGTTTCTAGGTAAGCCTGAAAAAGGCATCATTCTAGAAAATTTACTTGCCCAAGTTACTTCAGTAGGGATACCTGAAGTTCAATTCTACCAGTGTGATTTGAAATATTTTAATTTTGCTCCATTTCCCCATTAACATATTCACTTAGGTGTTGTACAAAATACTGTTTAGAAATATTACCTCAATGATATAATCCCCTGGAGATACGTTCTGAAGAACACAACTTGTAGTGTCTGTGTTCTGCTCCTACATCAAAGAAAGAATACTTTGCAAGCAATTCACATACTTTTAAAACCTAATAAAGAATTCACACTTACTTGATTTAGAAATAGGCAGTGCACTCTTGTATTAACACATCTTAAACCAGTAAAACTAAGTCTGCCCATTCACTTATACAGTCATCTGCCTGCAAAACTACCTTGGGTTATCCAGGTCCAATGGAGTCCTCAAGCCTGGTTCTGACTGATGAGTGCTATCACAGCACAATTGTCATTTGCATAAACAATTCCAAATAGTTTTACAATTTCAGAACTGATACTATTTTATATTAAGTTTTTAAAGTTTCTGTAAGACCTTAGAACATCTCATGTTGATAGGTTTTGTGCTTTTAAGAGCTGCAAAACTCAGCCACGTACCTGTCTGCAGGTCTTTTGCTTAAACAGCCCTTCATGCTTCAGTTTGTAGTGAAGAAAGTAGTACCTAAAGCCAAAGTTGTGAGGTGCATGATCAAAGGACACTTGCATGTTAAAACCTTGCTGGGTAACATTCACATTCCTTGGCTTCCAATCTGTCAGAGGAGATATTCATGAATTGCAAAATGACTCTTCAAGTACAGTAACTTTTTTAAGATTAATACATAGAAATATTACATTTTACTTACAGGGTTTGCAGACAAGGTTTTCTGGCTGTAGCAACAATTCACATGCTACAAATACACAGAAAAATTATTAATGATACAGTATCAAACTGCTATGCCATTTAAACAGAAAAAGAACAAGGGCAAAAGTAAGAAGTTCATAATTTTGAATACCCCCACTTCTTTCCCAGACTCTAATATGCCTGGACTAAATGCATTTTGCAAACTTAACTCCTTTGTTATGATTTCAAGTCCCTTCTCATCTTTATGTGAGAAACAGAGATGCATTAATTTTAATACCACATTTCTTAGTGAGACAAAAGGGATAATACCAAGCACAGCACATCATAAAACACCAGGCACAGCCCATCAGGAGAGGAAGTTAAAACTAGTCTTAAATATATTTACTCAGAATAAGCGACTATGCTGAGCACTACTACCAATGGTACAGTGGTCTGTGTTAACAGACTTGAAAATACCTTAAGCAAGTTTTATAGGGGAAAAAAAAACCCTTAGCAGGACAAATAGCAACAGTTCACCTCAAAAGGTACTTCCAGTTTCTCACCACATTGTGTGAGCAATGAGGAGCTTATTCAAACTTCTCTCTACCTCCACTGGGAATTGCTAAGTAATTGTGAGAAATTCAACTTGATCTGCTGCTATCTAATTTTAGATGTCCTCCTCTACATCTGTCTTTAGACAGCTGTTTTTAAATTAAATGAAAATTTTAATAATTTAAATTTAAATTTTAAATTAAATTTTAAATTATAATCTCAAAAGCAAAAAACAACCCGTCCTTCTTCACAATGTGAAACATTTGTGGAGCAAACCATCTTCGAGAATTAACTGAGAACCACAGGAACAATACCAGGTAATGCTCTAGGTAAACCTGAGATAATCTGAGGCCCACCTGAGACTTGTCTTCTGCTTATGATCACACATCACAGATTTATCTATGGCATGCAAATTCTTTCTGCTTAACACCCAGATCTTCCCTCCATGACAATATCAATAACTACTTAACCCAGATTCATCCAACATCATCATACACTATGTTCCTTTGTTGGGAAAACCAAAACATTGAGGGGAGGCCCACTGAAGAGATGATATGCAGTACTGTACAAAATGCAATACTATATTATATGTAACACTGTATTATATGCAATACTTACATCTAGTTCGGAAGAAAAATGGGTGATAATTACTTTCATTTTTAATGGAAGGAAAAGGAACAATCTTTACAAAGTAATCTGTTTCAAACTTCAAGTTTACAAAGGGCTGGGACTCCATTCCCTACAAAAAATAGAAGATTGCAACCTATTTTAAAATCAACTATCATAGTTGAAAGTATTTTTCAAAACAAGCCCACAATTTTGCAATCAAAGGCTGAAACTAATACATTAAGAATCCCTCCTCTACCCCTCTGTTCCAAACTGACGTGAGGAATCTCAATATACAGTTGGATGTAGACTATTACAGATGTGCATCTGTGCTCCAGTCACCAAAATGACAGTTCCCAACATCAGGAAAGTTTCTGTCAAAAGGAACAGGATCTGTCTCTAAAGCAACAAGTGTCACTGATTTCACCAATAATACTTTTGAGAACCAACCAACTTTTTCACAAGGGCATGGAGCAATAGGACAAGGGGGAATGGCTTCAAACTGAAAGAGGGTAGGGTTAGATTGGGAAGAAATTCTTCAGTGTGAAGGAAGTGAGGCCCTGGCACACTTCCCAGAGAAGCTGTGTTCCAAGTGTTCCAGGCCAGGCTGGATGGGGCTTGGAGCAACCTGGGATAGTGGAAGGTGTCCCTGCCCATGGCAGATGGGTTGGAACTGGATGACTTTTAATGACCCAAACCATTCTAGGATGATAAACACTTCCAAGATTACTCACACAGATAACACAAACTTTTCTTGAAACAAAACACTTACTGTTCTTTTAAAACTGGGGCTGAGCTGCTTCGGATCTTTTAAAACCATCTGCTGGCATTGTCTTCCCTCTGATTTTAACTCCTCAAGTATTACTCGAAATCCCTTCAGGTATTCAATCCCTACAAACAGCAGGATATTTAAACAGAAGATTAATATTTCAAAATGCATAATGTGGTATTTTATGTAATTTGAATATATTTCATTTGTCTTTAAAAATAAAACTGATCAGTCATATGAAATATGTTTATACTTAATACCTGTTGCTGTATGTCAATTCTGCATATTCCATCTTGCCTCTCTAGAATTCAGTCTTTGGCAAAGGCTACAATCACTGCATACTTGTGTAATGCTTGGAACAGAGCGGCCCACGTCTCAACTGCAATGTAAGTTATCAGTACCTTCTTCACCTTCAGAAATACTTTATAGTAACTTCACATTTCCATTTTAACAATCAAATACAACATTTTGCTGGCAAATTGTAGAAATATACCTTTATAAATTTTCTGTACTATCATCACTGAGACTACCAAATTAAAATGGCAACAATTGTTACAACTTCTTTAGTTCTAGTACAGTAAGGGCTAACAGAAAACTTGACTTAAATGGAATGGAATTTATTCCAGTGCATGTATACTTCCAGTTATTCCTAACTGCTGCCAGAACTACACCCATTTTGTTCAAGTTACTCTACTACAACTTAGCACAATGTCTTTACAACGTTCTCATCACAGAATTACTTCATGATATGACTAAACTGAGTCACAGTGATGTGAATATCCCAGGGAAACGCCAGTGTTACCCTGTGACAGTTTTGTGGCTCAGGTATCAAAGGCACTGCACAGCTTTTTAACTCTCACTACTCCATCTAATTGCATCTCTTCAACAGCATTACACATATTCATCAACAAGACAGACACAGCTTCTGTAAGCTAAACACTACATAAATCAAAATGGACTCATTTCACTTTATGCTACGCTTGTCAACCCAAAAAATAAAATCTCAAATGTATCATTTCCACATTTTCCACCACCTCCTCTGGTTCACTAGTTTTCGTGGGTCTGTTTTGATTAATGTTTTATAATTTTGTAGAAGATAAAGTGTTGCCAAATGTGTTCTTAGCATTCTATTCAACAAAAGCACTATTTGTCCCTACACAAAGACCCTGAAAGAGAAAGTGTCTAGTTCGCACATTACCTAAGATGTCAGAACAGCAGTTCTGTCCTCAAACTGCCCAAAGGATTAACCTCTGGTGATTACAAGGAAGAACACCAGGCTTTGCTTCCCATGGATGTTTGATTTATCCAATCTGCAACTGAAGATTACCAAACGCCTGCAACTGCACAGTTCTGCAGAATTCAGTGGAATTTTCACATATTCTTTTAAAGCCCAGAATAAGTTTCTCAGTGGAAATAGATTTCTGTACATCCTCCATTTTGGACACTACTGCTCTAGTGGGCAACAAGGTACATCCAGTGACACTGATGTAATTGAGGAATACTCTTAATCACCAGACCTGGCAAGCAAACACACTGAAGTTTGTATAGCTGTGATTAGATAATGTTTTCCACCTGTAAGACAATCTGCATCTTAAAGAACCTTTAAGTGTATCAGGAACTAAACTCAATCAATGCCACTGAAATGCACCAAAGCCTTAGGGCAGAAAATGAAACCAGGGACAGTTGCAGGAGTTCTGAAGAGCAGGATCTCAGTAAACTGGGATAGTAAGAAGCACTGTATGGCTGCAAAGAACATCCTGGTTTTAAGAGTGTTTTTGAAGCAAGCCAGAAAAAATATGAGCTTTGCAAAGGTGCCAAGAATTGCTTTCTTCTTAGGCAGTTTGCATCTATGATTCCAAGCAAAATTTAATTATTTGACTTAATACCTATGAGCAGGAAGTTATTACCAAACCCATGATCAATGAGTCCATTTCCCTCTAGAACTTACCAATAGCATTTGCTGTCCAAAGGATCATCACAGCCACCTGTTCCTGGCATGCAAACTGACTGATAGTGATGTTCTGCACATCTCCAATCACGTGTCTTCCCACTGAACTCAGGTAAGGAGTGCAGTCTGAAAATACGGACAAATAAACACTTTAAGAAAAACATTCTTGTTGACATAAATTCCCTAACATATCTTCAAGACTGAGCAAAGTAAAAGTACCAGCGCATTATTTTCTCTAAGTACTACACAACAAATCTAGATGAAGTTTTTGTCTCAAGACCCAAAAACCCACCAAACTTCACAAATCATTGAGCACAACCACTCTCAGTGGTTGCCAACCCATAGTTCACAGGAGTCCCAAGGATATTACCAGTTCATACCATCAGTGTAACCTGTACCACATCACATGTATTGTGACTCCCAAAAGAGAACAACTTTTCCTTGTAGCTCTTCAAAATAATATGAAGACAGATATTAATTTTGTCCATGTACAGTCCTCAAAGCAAGAGAATGTTGGTCAATGATCAGGCACATATGAGAACAATAAATCATGTGACACTTGAGAACTGCTCAAGAGGTGCTTTTAACCACGATACTGCTTGATCCTGACCACAAAGAACCTACTGCTTAATTCCATCTCTTCTCTGCCTTCCATTCTGCAGCCACATCCCTACAGACCACTTACTGCCACTGGATTGACTCAGGACTGATTTTGTCTTGCTATCCTCACAAAATACAGTATATTCCTTAAAATTACAGTGCCACAGCTTTAGCTTTAATTAAGAAAACAAAATATAAACAGAAGATTGCTGAGTTTGTTATTGAACTTTACCAGGTCTTTTTGTTTTCAAAAGAAGAAAACAAGCCCAAATTTTATTACTTTTAAAGCTTTACAATATTTAGGCTCACATTTTGTGGCAGGAAGAGAAGTAGCAGGCAGAGAATTCACTAATTCTGGAGCACAGTATACATGAAGATGGGTGTGCAAAAACAAATACTCTGTTTCTGAACTAGTGAAACAAACAAAATCCAGAAGAAATTGATCAGTAGATTGTATACTACTGACTGGTGATTAATTAAAAAAAATGAGATCATTTGTATGCTATATATTCATCTATACAGAGCTTGTAGAAAAGAAACATGAAAAATCAATGAAATGATATGTCAGTACAGGAAATGTCAATTTAATTCAGAGGCATGATCTTAAAGGCAAAGAAAGAAAAATTACTAACCAAAAAGGAGATTTAGGAAATGGCTTTTTATTATGAATAACTATGGCAAAGGGTCTTTTCTCTAACTGTCAAAGACATAAGAATAGAACAGTCTGTACAACACTGCCTTTTACAAAAGCTGAGCAGTTGGTACTGACTCTGCTGTTTGTAGAATTCAGTTGCTATGAGTGAACTCAGTGACAGCATGATCTTCCTCTTTGGAGGACAGAGGATGTCTTTCAATGGAAAGTTTGAAGTAACTCGTTTTTGCTAGGTCTGGATCTAATTAATAGCAAGGCCAAGATTTTGGATCCAGGTTACTAGAGTTTTACGGTCAAATGACAATTGCCAAAATGGAATATAGCACAAATGCCTGAAGTTTGACTGCAGGTCACTGATTCACAGTTATAAAGAACAACAGTTTTAGGAAGAAAATAGCATGGAAAAAAATCACACTTTTTAGGACACCACTTCTTTTACTTGAATACAAGTGACACACAAAAAAATAAAGACATTTCTTTTTCACCCAAATAAATAATCTAACCAACTAACTTAGCATCATAAAACACAGTTTCCTAGAGCTGCTCCGTGGCAAAATAAGAGCCTCTAAACAACAGGCAGCAAGCCTAATTCTCTTTTGTGCTGGCTTATTAAAAGTACATACGTATTTCCATACCATGTGAGCTCTTTAGTCTTCATATCAGCAAACTCTTTTCCTAGTCCTGCAGAACTCAAATAAGTCCTTTGACCAGGAAGCACACAGTGCCAGCAAAATTGTGAATTAATACTTCTCATTGGTTAAACACAGTTTCTAGTGCCAACCAGAATTAATGGAAAAAATATGACACATACTGGGATTTAAATAGACTCACTATGTTAACTAAATGTGGGGATCTCTGTTCTGACTGTACCATTTCCCAGTTTTATGTAGATATAAAAAAGAAATCATATTTCTTTTGTACCGATCACCTACATTTTGTACACTCTGACATACTTAGTTTGCTCATTTTAAGTACTAAGATCAAATTAGATTTAAAATAATTCACAGTAAAGGATTGCAAATTCAGAAATTAACATAAAAATAGAGGAGCAAAAGGATGATCAGAATGAGACAAATCACTATTGTTAGGTTTCCAGATGCATGCTCTCAGTGATCAAACTTTACCTACATTCTGCATCTGAGGTAATTTCTTGGGGTAGGCAGAAACAACCTATGACTTGCACTGGCATTAAAACAAACATTGTTTTAATGTAAATTAGGACCTTGTCTTGACTGTACACTGAGTTTATATTGATGATGGCCACTAGCTGCCCACATAAGGATAAATTCTTAACGTGGATAGCAGTCCTGCTTTGACAACTAGACAGGAAAGATGATTAAACATCTAAAATAACCCCCAACAAGATAACAGCCATTTAGCAGATGTTTGAAGAAGTCTGAAGTATTATTGCTGCAACCTGTTTATCACTGTTACTATGCCAGAGACTACTTTGTTCTCAGTTTAGCTGCAAACACCACATCTGCTACGGCTCTGAAACCATCTGTGCACTGCAAATGCAGACAGCAGTTTTCCACTGGCCTGTGCCTTGAACACTGTAGCTAACAAAAAGTTCCCATTGATTCAACTAAATTAGCAGATACTATTCAATATCCAGTGTTCATATCCAATATTAATCTTTGCAAAGACAAGATTTTTAATATATTATCTGTATACAAATACAAACTACACATTTTCTACCTTGAGACACACATTATGCCATTTTCACCCAAAATTACCCATCAGAGAAAAGCTGCATAAAGCTCAAAATAATCTTTTCTGATGTTTTTGTTTGTACTGAACCTTTCAGTGACTATATTTTTCACAGAATAAAATAATTTTCTATAATGTTCCAGTCAAATACTGGACAAATTATGTGGACCAATCTGAAAGAGAAACTACTACAAATTGTTAGATAGGTTTATTATCAGTGAGACACAGAAGAAAATCTACCAGACCCAGCAGACACAAATTTTCTAGATTTTAAAATTATGTCAATACTGAAGAGCTTATGCTATTCTTACAGCCATTTTAAGAGACATGTTGCTATATATTGACAACTGTGATGGAGTCCTTGATTTCTATGAATATAGTGCAGATTTTCAACTTACTGTCGTATTTAAAGGTGATGTTGAGTAATGCATTGCTCTTAGTGACTGATGACAGCCCCTGTAGAGAAAAAACAAAGAGAAAGGAAAGTCTGTAATATTTTCATGAAGACATGAAATTGTGGTTGAAGGAGTATGATCTGTCCAGTAGATGGGAATCATAGAAGCTAATTTTTGGAAGAAAATTATGTGATATTCTCAACTTCCACCATCTAGGTGAATTGTGTATATACAAAATTCAATCCAAGGTTTAATGACAAATCAAATTGAGTTCTCCAGGGGAAATGGGGTGCAAGAGAAGAGATGAAAACATCAGCCAAAGAGGTATTTTCCACTTCACAGCTATGAAAAAGAGTATCAGAAGTTCCAAGAGAACGACATCGCAGAAACCCATTATGCTACCTCAGACATCCTTTTCTTTTACCAAATTCTGTTAAAGCAGATACTGTAAACTGAAGACCGACCAGAGAACTGCTCTGCCAGGGAGAAATCCAGGTTGATGAGTCTGATGTCTCTTCTCTGTTTATAGAAAAGAACTTTGGCCCTCAGACATGCAATACCTGTCCCTTCAGAAAGCATTGAAGGGATTTTGAAACACAAAATGTAGCATCACCCTCACAAGACACAAAGCTGGAAGCTGGAATACTGATTCTTATGATACAATATCATTTCCTGAAAGGCAAAATACTTACTATTAGCTTAAAAAAAATACCACCCATTTACATAGAATTGTATCTGGATTCACTGCTGCAATGCAAACAGCAAAAATCATCAGCAAAAATTACCGCAGCAGTAATTAGATGTTGTCAGGATCATGACCAAGCATTCACTGTGTGTCTCTTCACAGTCAGACCCAAGTATGTACAAAGAAAAACAAGGTAGGAATAGTCAAGTTAAAAAAAAAAAAAAAAAAAACAAAAACACACTAAAACACTTCCTAAAGGATGAAAGCAATTCAGAGTTTGACAGTATTGTTACAAGTTAAATTTGTAATCTCACTTTCTTCTTAGGTGGCTTTTAATTGTTTAAGTTTGATTTAGTTTGGCATTGAACCAGCTGTTATACAGAAAAGCTTCCTGAAACAGGAAGGAGTCTTTCTTTTCAGTTGTAATTTTTCTATTAATACCTGCTCTAGTCTGACTCACTTTCTGTTTCTCTAATCTTTATTAGATGTTTAACTTACAGTAAAACAAAGACATGATTTATTTGATTTAAAAAATCACAAAAAGTAACTGCTGACTTTTTATAAAGGGAGATTAACCATCAAATCAATTGATACTTGTCTTCCTTTTGTCCCAGAGCTGAAGTTTTGAAAGACATAAATTTTACTAAACTCCACAGAAAATTAGCACATGCATTTTAATTCATTAGATGGGACTTTTATATGCTATATTAAAATAAAAAGGCAACATTTCGCCTTTAATAGCATTTCTACTGGGATTATGGTGATGTAACAAAATATGTAACAGTATAAGCATAAATAAATATACCACAAGCATTGGTAATTTAGATGCAAAGACAGACAAAAGCCAAACTCTGCTGAACCTATGCAGCACATAAGACTTACTAGTGGCAAAAATTTGCTCCCACGTGTAGAAATGGTACAAAAAGGCCGCAGTAATTAGTGAGAGAATTAGGGTCACCCCAAAGTATTGAACTAAGTAATTGTTATATTAGTTGTGAGTTAAAACATGTAAGCTACTCAGATAATTTCATCATGCTCAACTGTAGTATTCATCCCTCAAGTACTTACTGCTGTGAGTTAAAAATATATTCTTCCAGGAAGTATTCCCTTGGTTTTGAATTAAAGTAATTGTGCTATTTAGGTGGCTTATGGCTAGCAGAACTTGTTTACAGCATCTTACTTCAAATTTAAATACTAATGTTATGGCCTCAGGGCTCTGAATTCTTAGCTAATTGTCCCTGCCATGGCAGGGAGGTTGGAAGTAGATAATCTTGAAGGTTCCTTCCAACCCAAATCATTCTATGATTCTATCATTAATTAACCACAACATTTGTTGAATTTACATTTGTTGAATTTAATTTATTCTGAACTTCACTAGAGAGCAAGTCTTTGTGTCCTGGAGCTTTGCCTACAAAATCCCTGTGGTCTACATATTTCTATACATGTGGATTGAGAAGAAATACATAGGAAAGGAAACAGCCAAAACATCTTTTCTGAAGAACTCTAGACCGCTGATCTTTGAACAGATAATCAAAGTTGAAATACACACATATTAAATTACAAAAAACCTTATTTGTCAAAAAGCTGGGGGAGCAGAGGAGGCATTAGCCTCACATCACATGAGCTCAAAGCACAGAACTCCACAGAAAACATGATAAGCTAAAATCCAAATCCTGTATCTATACTGGGCAAGCACACGTCACATACCTCAAATCACAGAGATCAGTGTTGGATCTGTTCCTCAATGCATATAAAAAGACTGAATAATTAAGGTTAAGATCCCTAGATATCCTAAGTCAGCACAGATCTAAGTAAGACCGATACATATCATCTCCTGAAGAATGAATAGCTCATTTGGATGTTCAAGGCATGTAAAGGCATTTCACTTGATTTAAACATTCATCTTCCAACATGAAAGAGCACATGTATTAATAAAAGACAAACTATCATATGAAGTTAACCTCTATTCTTGTTTGTTTATATTTTCTAATACACAACCCCTATTTATAGCAATAGCTCAGTAATGAAATGTACTTATGACAACTCTTTCACCCATTACTAGGCCAGAGAGTTAGGATTACATATCCAGAAATAAGGCTAAAATGAAATTTGTAACCACAGGAAGTAATTGTGCCTCCAAGAGAAGTTAAATTTAATGTCTGCTGCTAGAGGCATAAATTAAGTACAATTGAATGAAAACTCTGTTTGATTTTATTGAACTTTTCCCTCTTCTTTTTAACCTGGAACATATAGTGTTCCATATTTGAAAGAACCATCTATTTTTTATATCTGGCAATTCCTGCCAGAGATAGCATTGGTGATAGAAATGGATGGGTGATTCCAGAATAGTTCTATAACTAATTTTTATTACAAACAATATTGAAATATACTCGAACCTTCTTCTGTTGAGCAAACACTCTTTCTTTTAAGAAAGCCAATTTATGTGTGTGACTAGGTACTGTCAGGTGGCAACTTGAACATAAATACTAGGAAACAGAGAGAGATGCTAGCACTAATTACAGCAATCTGGTAAAGGAGGTAGGAAATCACTACCCCTCAAGCACAGCTTTGTGCAGCAGGCCAAAACAGCAATCATGATTCATCTTTCATATGTTGTTCATCAATGCACACACGGTCCTAATTTCACACTCCCACGAGGCAAACTGAAGGGACAATTGTTTTTGAACTTTAGCATCAAGATGAATGATCTATGTTTATCATATTCATTGCTCACTAAAACAAGGGCTTTATATTTGACATCTGCTCTTCTTGTTTTAAAGCTTTATTGATGCTTTCAATCAAGTAAAAATATTTTCTAGTTCTAGAGTCATCAGTAAAATTATGACTTATCTGTATTATTTAGATGCCTGCATTTTGAATTGCTTTCAAGAGAATACAACAAAATACATAATCCATGTTGATGTTGTTATATACATAATCCATGTATATAAGTTGTGTGTATTCCATTGAATGCAGAATGAATTCCAAACCCTAGGTGAACAGGTTTGTACTGTTATTACTTATAAACTTGGTGTGACTGACAACTGCAACAATGAATTTTGTTCAGATTTACTTCTTTTTATATCTATATTCCTGCACTGCATACACAAATTATGGGAATAGCATTTTAAAAAACATCTCAGTGACACTGAAGAAATGTTTTAATTTAAGTGAATTATAATGAATTAATGGAGCAACAGACTTCTTGGTGCCTATTTCATATTTTAAAGAGGAACCTAGACTCTTCTAAATAGGTTGGTTTTAACTTCTCTTACTAAGTTGGCATCCTTTGTGTTTGTTCTTACATAAGTAACATAATTTATAAGAAGCTCACAGATTTTTGTTGGTTCTTTGTTGGTGGCTATTTAGTATTTCACTGTTCCTTCCCTAGAGCCACTGCACAGAAGTTCAGCTGCAGAGGAGCTGAATGTGTCTTCAGAGCACCTCAAATTTGACCTGAGACATGAAAGGCAAAGCCCTGCTTTTACTTCATAGTAAATTATGTATTGGTTGGGAAAGAAAACCATCACTCTTAGAATAATAGAAACATTTAGGTTGGAAAATACTCATAGAGTCCAACCACCAACCCAGCACTGCCAAGCTACCATTAGCCTATGTTGCTCAGTGCCACAATTACACATCTTTCAAATGCCTCCAGGGATGGTGACTCCACCACTGACCTGGGCTGATGAACAATTCCTTTGGTTTAGAAGTTTTCCCTAATACCCAAACAAAACCTTCCCTGCCACAACTTGAGGCTGTTTCCTCTGGTCCTGTCACTTGTTATCTGAGAGAAGAGGCTGACCCTCACCTGGCTACAATCTCCTTTCAGGTGTTGTAGAGCCCTAAGGTCCTCCCCTGAGCCTCCTATTTTGAAAGCTAAACACCCCCAGCTCCCTCAGCTTCTCCTCATCAGACGTGTGCTCCAGCCCCTCCACCAGCTTCCTTGTCCATCTCTGGATGCACTCCAACACCTCTTCTTGTAGAGAGGGCCCCAAAATCCCTGATTATCCTGTTACAGGAGCTGGTTAGCTGGTTCTTCCCTAACACATCCTTGTCAACAACAGCCTGTCAGGTACAAAGATTCCAGTTTTTCTTCCATGTTGCTTGTGAAAATTCAGTGGTCAATCTCCTGGTGCTGGCACATTACTTGTACACAACTGTGTGGCAGATCAATCAGGCCCTTTCTCTGCTCTGGAAGAACCTTTGTTTCACGTGATTTTCTCAGCACAGCTCAGTCTTCCAGGGAGTAGATGCCTGGTGATCAGAGGCAGGCACAATACACATCTTTTTGTTTTAAAACTGCCAGGCATGTTCACATTTAGCATATTTCTTCTCCATCTCCGAGAATATAGCTTTTTACCCCAATTTGAGCCCTATGATTTGGAAACACATTACAAAGCTTTTTTTTTTTTAGATTTTTAAATTTTATAATTTTTTTTTAAATGTGCTAACCTATTTAGGCAACAGTCAAAATCTTCTATGAAGTAAGAAATTCAAAACCAGAACTGTACAGAAGCCCCAGAGTGAGATATTAAACTATATAATATCATATTACAAAGTGAGCTATAATCCTGGTATAACAAAAATAAGCCATTTTTAGTAAGCATCTGTGAGATAAAACTTACTTGGAAGAACATGTAATACTTATTTTCTTAAACCAAACACAAGGAATTCATACTCCCCTTGAATTTTCCTGACCTTTTGTGATCATTAAATCTCAGTGACATTATCTATGGTTTTATGGTTGACTTCCCACATTTTGTAATCACATTTTGCTTGAACAATCCTTCTGCTATTTCAGCTAGAGATGGTTTTCTCAACGTCCTCCTATCAAGAAAAAATATTGAATTGAACAGCTGCTGGCTTAAATCCCACCAGGGAAGAAAGTGGTCCTGAAAGGTACTCATGGATACTCATTTCATGGGGTCTTTGGGGATTTTTGAGGTGAAACACACTGGCTGAATAGCATGACCCACAGCATATCCCATCTGAACAAAAGAAAACAGACAACCTACCAAGCCAGTAAAAATGCCCCATTCCTGCCTGGTTTAGTTTCTATTTTAAAAAGGCAGCGTGGAAGGTTAACTTACACGACTCAGTCTGACAGAGAAGTGAAAAACCATTGTAAGGAGAAACACTACCAGAAGTATTTACAGCACCACTCTTCAGATGCAACACAGCTCCATGCAGCTGTTCACTGAAATTATGTGAACTGGTTTCTTTAATGAACAGGCAGTTATTGGGGGCACAACTTAACAACAAAGGAAGCAAATTTAATCCATACTGTTCACCACCTACCGTGAAAATCTTAAATCTCTGAGTCAAACTCAGGAATTTAATGCAGCAAAGCATGGCATAGAATAGGCAGTACAAGCTCTGATTTCTCTCTGTAATTTGAAACTTTGCCTAAGAAGTTTTCTATTGTTTGCATTGACAGTTTATTTTTTCCAAAATTCTTGTGCAAATAATGTTTGGTAAATTAAAAGCCTTCTAAAAACAAATGAAAAGCCCCCAGAAGTTAACAGAATCAGTATTTTCAAACACAGCCCATTTCCCACAAACAACACCAAAATGTGCTGGTCTAAAGATATTTGGACAGAAGCCAAAAGTCTGTAGCCAAAGCAGTGTTCTCTTAACTGTGGGACAGGACCCCTGGCAAGAGAATTCCAAGAAAAGACAAGGTGTTTGGAAAGGGGAAGGGGGAGAAAAAGCTATGCCAAGACAGGTGCAGAAGCAGTGATTATGACTGGAAAGGAAGGGGGCTACAAATGGTAAAGCTGCTTTCAGAGAGACCCAAGACAAATTAGTTTGAGAAACACAGACTTATGCTCTAATCAACAGAGTAATACATATCTGAAATAATGGAGAAGAAATTAATGAAACCTGTAGTGGATGTTTACTGTTTAACACACTGCACAGCATACTGTCAAATCAACAAGCTGACTATTCCACTCAAAGAGTATCTTTCCTCTTCTCATAGGAAGTTATCCACAACCTCAGTAAGCCCCCAGGGTTCCTCACAGCTACTGGAATGATTGCATGAGCACTGAATTTTAGCTTATGCCCAAGCACTACTAAACTAACACATCCATGAAACAATTAAACAATCTATTTTCATTCATTTTATTGACTGTGCACTTAACGTGTACACAGAGCCGTAAGCTGAGAGAGACACTCTTTGTCTCATAAAGACGTTCAAACAGAAGTCAGAAGACAAACAAGAAAAGGTTTCAAGAAGCAATTGAAGCATGATAAATCAATGGATATATGTTATCTATATTAACACGTATATCATATATATGGATATGTTCATTCATTCACTTTGCTTACCACATTAAGAAATTACGTAGCTTTCAGAGGACAGAACACGAGGGAAAAAGAGAAAGCAAAGAAAATTACTTCAGATTTACAAATTGTATCTTTCAAGATTTTATGCACATAAAAGTTTGCTGCTTCTCCTAAAAGAGCCATTACTTCCAAGTGAGACAGATCCAAAAAGAAAGTCTTTGCCTTTAAAGCTGAGCAAACGCATTGGCACCTGGAAAACAACTAAAGAAGCTTATTTCCAAAATCATAAATGGTTCCCAGATTCTTACCTTTCAATCTGGAAACTCCTAGCACAAGCTTTTCATTTGATTTCAGGTTTCATCCAAAGGAACAGAAAATCTGTAAAAGTAACTAGCACTGACTTCATAGCTTCAGTTTTAAGCATCAGCCAGAAGACAATTCACAATTATGACTAATTCAGGGCGGGTTTTTTACTCGTCATTTCTCAATATAATGCCAAAGTCCACACATAACACAAAAAATCCCTCGGGAAACTGTCACCAAATGCAGTTTAACTGCTTTATTCATAACTGCTTGACCTATAGAAAATTCTAATCTGAAATTTACTGCAGTGTTGGACATTTTCATTGCAAACAACCTCAGAGCAAGCAGACTACAAATACTCTTTGCAGTACAGGGTGAGTTTATCCAATTTGTAACTTCTGAAAATGATAAGAACAGCTGCTTGCAAGGAAATCTTTACAGCAGAAGATCACAAAGGCTGGAATGTGAAAAATTTGACAGAGCACATCTATTTTGTTTTGGTGTACTCAATGTTTCCTCCCAGATATTTCTCCTGTATTATTTGAAAGTGACTGAAATTCTTTGCCAGTTTGCCATCAGAAAATATGAAATGCGTGTTCTTAGAAAGTTCACTTTAGTTCTTACTTACAGGAATGAAACATACAGGCAGAAGAACAGAAAGTATTACATATTCACAAGAGACCATGACTGCAAAGAATATTAATGTATATTGGTTTTGTAGGACCAACACATAAATAGGCCAAAGCCTTGGCTCAGGAGGATACAGTGGCTAGGTAATTTAGCAATAACTGCACTGATTAAAGTGCCACAGAACTCATAAAACTTTTAAAGTAGATAGGATTTGGGACTCTTCCATCTTAATCCCTCCCTTTGAAATAACACAATTATTTTGGACATAAAAACCTACTCTTAGGGATTTAGAAGCACACAATTGTTTAGAAACACACAGTCATCCATGAGATTTTAAAACTGAATTCCTAAGCAGTATGGTTCTAGTCCAGGAATAAGCAATTATTTACTTGCCAAACCCCCACTTTAAAGAATCATTTACCATTCCACCAATAGTGTTTTTAATATATCACATGAAACTTGTTTTTACAGAATGTTACAAATGCATACTATAAAGTTGGCTTTTTGCAAATATTAAGGTGAATAACTTCGCTGTAAAGATGCAGTTTTTATTTCTGCTACCAGCAAAGCTTGGACATGGTAGTGGGATAGCTGATATATGGTTATGCTTGTTTGGTTGGGATAACATCCAGTGAACATATGATGGGGACCCTGCTGCTGACATGCCAGTTATCAACACTAATTGTCTGTGGGAAGCATAGACCAAGGCCCAAGCTGGAGGGGATAAGGAAGACACAGCCAAGGAACATGCACTCTAAAAAGGCAGACCCAAGGAGGGGCCATGCTAAACAGTTCCTGGAATACAGAAACTAGTTTACAGAAAAGTTTCAATATGCATGATGATTTATGCATATGCAACAGAACGATGCAATAGAAAGGGTATTTAAAGAAGGCCTCTGAAATGGCAGGTGTGCACTTGGCTGAATGCCAAGTCACCCAGCCACCAAATCTTTGCTTGAATTTTTGTCTCCTAAATGTCTAATTTTTTTATTAAACCTGTTTCTTAAAATTTACCAAGTAAGTGAACCTCATTTTTCACACAGAAGATGAAGCAAAAAACCAACTTTCCTTAAAATAACACAGCATCTCCTCCCCAAAGTTCCCATCCTTGTCAGCTACAGAACTTAAAAAGCCTTGGGCAATGAGATGCCAGGACTTGAAATGTGATAGGCATCTACTCAGCAATGAAAAGGTGCATTTGGCACAAAGTTCACTATCAGGAGGGACACAAGTGCTACATTCATTCCATACACAGCCATGTTACACAATTGCTCCTCACAAGCGAGGGAGGGGCAGATTGCTGCAGTTTCAGAACACATCAGCATGATGACTGTTCCAAACTTTTTTACTGTGGATGAGCAGAAAGAAACAAGCCAGAATAATGGAGGGGCCATCGTGTCAAACACAATGACTAAAAATACTTTTGGGTTAGAAGTAAATGTTTTTGTGTATCAACTGTGCTAATAAAACCAATCACCTTTCTCTACAAATCCTAGGAAGAAATCAAGCACTCTTTCCTTTCTTTCCTCCCCTCAGTTAATGGACAAGCTGCAGAAGCTGCTTTCTGCAGGCAGACTCAAGTCTCAGTTGTGCTGCATTTCCTTCAGTTATAGAGACAGACTTTGGTTCCTCTGCTGCTATATTTTGTTACTCCCATCTCCCAAAAATCTCTGCCAAGAGAGATTCTTACTGCTGAACTATGCACTTTTAGGAAACAATTCCTTCTCAAAGCCTCTGTCTAGTCCAGGTCCACAGAGAAGATGAAAGTTACTCCACAGCTTAAGCAGTAATACATTCAACAGAGAGGATTAGAAGGTCCAGTGCTTGCTATGTACTGATGATCCACATGGGCTGAACTTCAGAGACACAGGCAGATACATTTGGTGGCTGCAGTTTTAAACCTTTGGCTGCCAGGGAATTTATACACTCCTGGTTACCCTCTACGGAGTACAGCCATCACATCTGCAGCTGAAAAACTCCATTTGGAAGTGTCAGAAACATACACAAAGCCACACAAACACTTCTTGCTCACCTGAAGGATATTTGGAAGAAACAGCAGTAAAATATTCCAACTATACCAGCCCATTTCTGCAGGTAAACTGGAGCTCCCCCACTTAAAGACAAGTAGGAAAAGCTCCACCAAATAAGCTTTGAATTTCAAATTCCTGAACTTCAGGAATTTGAACACAACAAAATAAAACCATCCAAAACACAGTTTTCTGAGGAAACACTCATGAGAATGTTTCTGAGAACTGAATCTTGAATAAAATTCACCTTGTGATTCAACCACTCCTTCACACTGAATAGTTTCTACCATCGGGATTGTTGAGGCTTTTCACAATGAAAAAAAGGATGAAGAGAAGACAGAATATATTCCAATTTTCCTGTGTGCTCATCTATCTTCAGTACTTGAATTCAAAAAGCATTAAATATTGCTGAATTTTACTGTTGGGAAAAAAATCAGGGAAATATGCGAAGTTTAAGTATACCTGTACTGGCAAACTCTTTAGGCATTCTGTGCTATCAAGTCCCATGCAGTGTTTAACTACTATAAAAGGGAATTTAGATACAGTATTTAAAAGAGAGCTTTAAGGTGTGAAATGGTACTGAAACTCCAGTCTGACCGCTTCAGTTTCCACTACTGAAAATCACACCCTATGGATAACCCACTTTATAATACACTTGGTCAAGTTAAACACTTTAAGAGATCCATTTTTTCCTAAGTATTTCATGTTAAGTGCTTTTGAAAGTTGGCCAAAGCAAAGGTTACACATCCTATCTGTGTGGTACATGGCCAGTTCATAACTGCCCTTTTCAAGTTACTAATTAATACAGTACTTGATGTGAAATGTCGTATCTGCTAAAACGCTGACACAACCTGTACCAGAACCTGCTTGGGCTTTAAATTACCTCACTGGTGCCATTTGCTTAACCACTATTTAAGTTCTTGTAAGATTTTCATTCTAAATCTTTTTCTAGAACCTTAGAACACTTTTTGTTCTTGCATTATTGGCTAAAATTGAATTATCTGACTAAAAAACCAAACCAAACAAACCCCAAAAACCCACAAACCCAGAGCAAAGAAAATCTATATCTTGAAAACACTTAATTTTTCAGCCAAATCAAATTTTCAGAAATTATCAATTTCAATACTCACTAACAAATAATAGTAATAATAGGAAATAATACTGTGGGAAAAATTACACAGACCCTAAAATCAAATGTCTGAGGTACAAATGCAGGCTTGGCATATGGGTCTGGCATATGGGTTCTGCCATGGCCTAGTCTGACAAGACACAGGAAAGGTACAAAGTCAATTCAGCCTCAGGAAAAATACCCCTGCTGTGCTGCACTAAAGAAATACCTGTGGTTTCCACACAAGCAGCAACAATAAGATCCAGACTCATTCCACACTGTCCTTACAAGTCAGAGGAACCTGAAAGGAGGGTATCCTAAACTGTCATTTCATTCATCTCACTAAAATTATAAAAACATAGAAATAATAAAAAAATCCTTTTAGAGTCCTACATCAAGCACATGAGCTGCTCAAGTAAGCACAGCACACTAGAGGCAGGTTTCAACTCATGTCCTTCAAACTCAGTAACTAACAGGTTTCACAAAGAATCCTTAAACTTTTCTTGTCTTCAAAAGGCAGAAGTGCTTTGTTTTTAAACAGATTGAATTAATTATTTTTTAGCCTACACCTCAGATAATAAAACTTTTCCAAACTGCCCAAGTAATAACTCTTCATCCTATTAAGGCTTGTTTCCTATTTTGTGTTCCTGCAAAGTTGAAAAAAATTCCACACACCTAAATAACTTACTTGATGTAGAGCTGGGTATTTCAGGATGTTAATACATGATAAAGATAAAAAATGTAAGTCTTTTTTTCTGGTGGTTTTCATGTTCCCTGGACAAATATGTCCATTTAAAATGTAGTTACTTGAAATGCTTTGAATACTTCAAAACATTGAGCTGTTTAAGTACTACTTAACACATGAAAAACATACCAAAATTTCAACCTGACTGCTTGAAGTTTCCATTAATAAAATTACAGTCCATGGATCTCACACCTTGTAATACATTTGAAGAGGAGACAACCTGAAGAAATGCATTGAGCTGGAAGAACACTTAGGAATTCACACTCTTAAAAACCCAAGCAATTACAAACACAAAGCTCTGAGACTGAAGCAGTTTGGCCACTTGCACAGAAACTCATCAAATTCTTGCTTACTTGACATGCAGAGATACCTGAATACACACTTCTACTAGTCCTTCTGCCTTGAAAAGGTTAAGAGATTAAGATTGAAATAAAGAAAATACGTGACATTAATAATCAATATCTACACGTAAAATACTATAAAGCAAAAAAACATATTTGAAAAAGCTTATACTCTTCTTAAATATTTCTATTACTTGGATATTCATAGTGATTTTCCTGAAATCAGATACTTTCATCCTAGACCATAGACCGAAATGATTTGAAATGGAAATATTTCCTGTCCACTCACTGCCAGTTTCTGTTCCCAGAGTGATATAACAGATGACATCCAGCACAATATATTCTTTTATTAACCATAAATTTGAGCCTGCTTTAGGGATTTGAAGTGTTCGGTTTCATGCTGAAAAAATGTAATGTTATCCACAGACCATCAGCATGTGTAACAAAACCAGAGCCACAGGTTATGTGACTTTGATCAAATTTTGACAAAACCTCATCTGAATTTAAAAATGCTTGGAAAAGCATTTACACTAATTGTTTAACCTTTTATTCTTAAAGACCCATGCACACTAACTGATCTTCTTCTGCAGGAAGTAGTCACTTCTAAGAAATAAAGTCACTTTACAGAATGACAATGAACAAGTTGTCATCTTATTTAAGAAGCCAGAATGCAATGTAAGTTTAAAGATAGCATTTAAATACACAGATTAAAAAGTTAAATTGAACCTGTGTTTCTCCCAAACTTTCACTTGACTTCTTTCTATCAACATTAAACTGAACATATATATAGCTAATCCTAAAACACTAAACAGGAAGATATAAAATACAATCACATTATTGTAGTAAATTGAGAAGTAGATCCAAAGATCATCAAGTTTCACTTCCAGAAGAAATAATAGCTTGTAAAAGGAATACTACTTGGATATAATTGTAAAATATAAACATGGGAACAATTTTTTTGTTGTTGAAGTAAAACCTAACCACAGTGGGAGAAGGAGGACACTTAGAAATCCAATTCAGCTTGCCACAGACAAGCTCGTAAATAAACTACTGGAGTTTGCATGCTGGAGCTTCAATGGTTGAATGGAATATAATAAACAATAACTAAAAGATGTAAATCAAATCCAATGTGGCTACACTGAGCAATCATCATCCACAGCTACCAGCATTGTTAGATGATATTGGATGCTATTCTATCACTTGTTTGGAGTTTTGATTTCTACATTTACTGCCAGAAGGTAATAAAAAGAAACTTCTGTTGTTGCAGCTCATTCTTTGGTGAGCTGAATGTTCCATTTTCAAACCTCTGCATGACATTTCATGGCCAGTGGTCCTTAATGAAAAAGAACCCCAAAAGTGAATGGCATGATTAGTGAATTACTCTTACAAATGCCAACTATAAGGAGAAACCTAAGCTATCCCAACTTGCATTATTCCTAGCTAATGAATAAAAGATAAAGGTTTTGTTTCCTTTGATGTTCTGAAGAAGCATGGAAAAATAACCTTCCACCTGTTAAGGGTCTGGCTGAGTTAGGTGTTTGCTTTTTCTTTTTGTTTCTTGTTTTACCTCTTTTCGTCCTTAACCTGTTCCTCCTGTCAGAATATAAACTAAGCTAATTATTAAACACCACCAACATAATTTGCTCAAAACAGAGAATTAAACAATGAAGCAAAGTTGTAACTATGCAACAGATCATTTTACTGGTTCTTTGAAAAGCATCTTAGCTAAACTTTTTGTAGTAAACTACAGAAAAAGCAAAACCCTAGATAGTCTTTCATAACTAAAGCATCAGGCTATACATCTGGCCCTTTCTCCTTTTGAGGCTGTTAACACTTGCTTTGTGAAGCAGTACCAGGAGACCTCAGATAAAATTTTGAAGAGTAAACAAAACGAAAGCTACTTATCATGGGGAATAATCCTTAGCTGTACTCCCTAACTACACAAATTTGCTCATAGACACTGTATTAATAAGAGATGCTGTCTTCAGAGCAAGACAAGAAACAGAGTTAATAAGACCCACTGGGTCATTCTGTAATTTTAGTGGTAAGCTGACCAAATTCCATTTACTAACTACAGGCTGGATGGTGAAGTGCCCCCCCTTGGGTTACAAATGAATACACTACTCTTCATTTCCTGGCAGGAAGGGTTGTATAGTGTTACCGTGAGCTCTGTATTCCACCATGGAGTTGGCTGCATTTCAACAGATGCTGAAGTGGTTTCTGAAACATTATAATCATCTTGCTTGTGAAAACTGTTAAAAAACGGTCATATGAAAAATGCTGAATAATTTATATGCTCATTATACTAACCTAAACTCTATTGATGAGATACCTCTAAAAGAGTATCTAAGAATGCTAAAAGCATCTGAATAGCTACGTGGAACACTGAGCCTAATCACAAAATTAGCCTGGGGATTTCCTGACTCCCCTGTCCAGTTCCTCTGCCTCCATGCTGTAGTTCCCCAGTTCTGAACATATACTTAACATAAATGCATGAGGACCTTATTTTATCCGTGTCACTGAAATTACTCCAGTTGTGAAAAGGGAAAAAAAAAAGTAGGGATACTTTCCATTCAAATTGCTTTAAAAATGTGACTTACATTGCAGCTCACAAATAGGTGCATTAAAGCAGGTGAGGAGGGAAGGGCAAACACCAACACCAAAGTGGGAGGAAACAGATGGGAATGAAAATTTCACTAACCAGCTTCACTGCTGAGTCAATATAAAACATATCTACATCCCTGACCCACAAAAGAGAACAAATCCTATTGAAAGTTAATAGGAGTTAGGGCACTCTATTCTTTCTCAGAATCCCACTCCAAGCTTTTAAGGATCTGCTCACACTTAAAGGATGAAGTTTAAATCACCCATTTACACCCCATATCTCTCAAACTTCAAGGCCAAGCCCAGCACAAGCTTGAAAACTTTGCCAAAAAGGCTTGCAATTCAGCAACACCCCTTCCCACACTGTATTTAAAGTTCATCCAGACAGAGCACCCTTTATGATCAGCAAAAATTGCACAATTTACCAGTTTCAACTTCTATCCTCATTTTGTTACTACTGCCTACAACTGGGGGCAAGCCCAGACAGGAAGATAAAACAGATTCCCATAGAAAATGGAGGAATAGCAAACGGTGCAGGCAGGATTTACAAGCGCTGTGAGGCAAGATACAGACTGGCTGGCACCTTAATAGCTCAGACAGAGGAAAAGAATGGAATTCTTCATTGGCTGGGCAGCTGTAACCAAAGTTACTCTGGTATATTTGAGGGGGGAAGAGAATCATAGAATAATTACAGTTGGAATCAAGAAGTTATTCCTGTGGAATAAACAAAGATACAACTTCACAGCACACTCCCCACTCTACAAGAACACACTCCATGGGTTGTTCCAGGATACACCAACGAACAGCGAGACTGAAGACAGCAATTATCAACAAAGCCTAAGCAGCAGATACCACCCTGGCAGTCACTGCTCAGCTGTGCCCTTCAGCCCTCCTCCTGCTGTTCAGCTGCCAGCTCCACATTAGGGTGGCTCTGTGCAGCACTGACATCACTGAGGACGGTGTGCTGAGGACATCACCCAAACCCTCCCCACACGGGATGTGCACTGAGAATTGTGACCTCTGTCCCCAGGCAGCAGCATCCCCACAGACACAAAGCAGCAGCCAGAGGAGAGGCTTGCATTGCCCAGCCCTTGCACGGAGTCAGCCCCAGCAGCTCGGGGCCAGGCAATCACACAGCATCAAGCCATTTGCAGTATGAAGGAAAACCCTAACAAAACAGAAGTCAAAGTGTTGCCACTGATTTTAATAGGTAGGGTTTTAGCTCATTAAACAAAACATCCCAATAAAACCAGAAAGAAATCCCTCAGTTTTCTGTGTTTGAAAAGAAAACAGATTGGGGTGTTGTTTCTACAAGCAGATGACAGAGGTCTGCTTGGAGTTTGCTTCAATCACTGTATAATATAAAAAGATCATGTGACTATTGTAAATATCTAAAGTTGTATTTTTTAATGCTTTCTGATTCCAGGCCAGTCACACCTGGAATTACATATGTTTAACTGAACAACTGATAACTTATAATTTTAACAATTTAGAAGATTAACTGTTTGGACCTAAACATTCTCATATTATGCTTTTCTATGAGGTAAACTAACTTCACATATAATTTTAAATGGCATTATTTGGAAAAAAAATTCTCTTTTGGCCTGTAAAATTAAGGTTTTAAAAAAGGGACTTGAACAAATCAGATTACTCTTCAGTATTTTACATACAAATAGGTGAAACTTCAGTATAGATGAGCAAACACAGAATACATTTCCTTTCATGAATATCAGAATCCAACCCAGCAGCCTGCTCCTCTTGAAGTTCCACAACTTTTAACGGAAAATATTAGAAAACATATGGAAATATTGTTCTGCTATAATTACAAAATTCAGGAAAACAAGTTTTATAAAGGTAGGGTGAACTTTAAGCAACAATACGAGTTTGGGATTCCCATGGAGAACTAAAATCCTCCATTTGAAAATACAAAGCAAAGTTAATTAGAAAACACAGTTTGAGCAAAGAGAGCTCTTGCAAAGAGTTCTTAGAAAGGATCACCTTGAATGTGTTTGATGCTGAGGCAACGCCATAACTTTTCTTCACACAAAAGCAGTCATCTACAGAGCACAACCAGATGTTTTCTTTTCTTAGTTTCTGTAAACCTCTGTGACCTCTCTCAAATTAAAAAAGGGAATAGCATTTTTAAAGCCACAGGAGCTATCATTAGTGAAGCATTCTAAGGATTTTCATTAATTCATAGCCAGCCAACCAGGAATTTTCCCACAGCCATATACAAAAAAAGTCAGGGAAGTCACTGATTGCTTGGTTGGATTTGAATGTAGTCAGAAGTAAGATTAGAAATACCTAGTCACTCCCACTGATAAAGGAGTGAAGAACACAGGCAAGGTCAGAAATTAAAATCCAGGTCTGCCCACCAAGCATGAGGAAAATCCAGCAGGGCCATATAAAAAGGGGTATAGAAATGGTTATTACACACAATTTTGTGAGATAATGAATCATATGGATAGATCATTACAAATCAATCATTTGGAAACCCAAAGCCCAGAAAGTGCAGCTCCAAGCATATCTGCAGGTCTATCATGTCCTTCAGACAGCACCCTCAAGATCTGATTGATGTGCAGTTGTTGTAACACCGACAGCAGCTCATGGGATACGCACATTTAGCTGGAGCCCTTTGAACTCCACACGCTCCTTAACAGTCCCTTAGAGTTCCTGTGAACCCAGGGCTCAGCACAGAAGGAACTCATGCTCCAACGTGAGATCCTCTGAATACAAAGGAGAATTCTGCTGGAGAAAACAGCAGAACAGATTGCAGCAGCACTTTCTCCAAGAACCTGCACTGCCCTTGGCACTGCTGCAGCTCTGCAAGGTGCCAGGGAAAGGAAAGGCCTGGGAGACACTCAAGGGCTGCCGGCTCACTCACTCCACACTGCCAACAAAAGGTGCATCAGTCAAACAGAGAGCGGCATGCCACAGGCACTGCTGTGTGCTGACACATCACCAAGAGGTACAAATTTGATTCACATTAGTCATAGACACACAACTCTGCTTCTCCTGGATCAACCAGAACACACATCTCAGAGTTTACACTTCCAGGTATGACTCCTGATTGTAGCATACTATCTCCTAGGACAAAGCTAACTCTCACATTTATTTGTTGGAGTATGACTGATGTGCCCCAAAAGCAGATTTACTGTCTTGCTGAACAACAGCCCAAAGAGAAATGATAAAAATAGAATGTCTGGAACAATTCTTCAAAGCCAATAGTGACATAATATTACAACTGCCTTCAAGTGAGAGAATTTCAGAGAATACATTATGTCCTGGAACATGTGCTGATGCCTGATAAAACTCTAATCCAAGCTTTAGTTATTTTTAATAATCAAATCAAACTTTGGGAGAATAAATCCTAACCTGCACACTTCATTTTCCTCACACTCTTGGAATCTACCATGCAGAGATGAGAGGTGACAGGAAGAGAATAATGTACCTTTAAAATCCATAAATGGTATCTCAGACATGACACTGAAAGTACAATTTACTAAGAGAAATAAGTTGAAGCATGTTAAAATACACATTTATACCCTGGTTTGGCTGGCAGAATTTTGGCTAACCAGAGTGATAATACCTGTGTTTCTGTTGTATGAATATTGCAATGAGCTTATCCATTACTGGCATATGCCTGTATTCACTACTTTACTAAGTATATATCTGGTCGAAGTTTTTATGATAAAATCACATAGAAGTATTCAGTGTCAGAATGTGACACTCCTTTTGAGGAGAGCTGGGAAGGACAAATAGGACAGTGAAACAATTATAAAATACTGTATGCATGAAAGGATAAACTCCCTTTTCAAGTCTGCACTTAAATTTTGACCCTTAAATAAAGTGTCACACTACCATAACCTAAAATTAAGTACTTCAGATGTACTGACCTAACATTATTTTAGGTTACTGTAACTTACACTTTCATTCAATCCTTTTTTTATAATTATTATAGAGATAAGGATATAAAAAATAAGCATTCATGTAACTTATGCTATTTTCATGTGGGTTTTTTTTCCTAGGTGTGATGTATCAATGCATAATCTAAATTTTTAAATATAAAAACAACAATGTAAAAAATGCTAAAGAACATCAACACTGCCTTACACTTTCAGAAAAAATGGATTTCAAATACACCTCATTATACCAGTAGCAGTACATATAAAATCAAAGCAATATACTTGAAAAAAATTTTACTTTTAAAAACTAAAAACAGCATTCAAGCTTAACAGTTCTGCAGTAATACTTCACACTCCTCTTGTTTGCTTCTAAAAACACATGCTAAATTTCAGCCTTTGAGCATAATTAAGCAGGCAAGTTCACATCAAAGCTTTATTTCATCATCTTTAGACTGATATGTTGGAAAAGACAGCCGGTCCTCATTAAACACCCTTTAAATGTTGCAGTTTTAAGTAAGTAACATCGGTGTTATATTAACATTAACAAATAATTAACTAAAGAAAAGCTAGTATCATCTAATCATGACAGCTTAACACCCTTTCACCAGTGGAGTACAAAGTATTAATTCGTAAAAGCAGAACTTTTACTTAAATAAATATCTCAAGATTTATCAAGAAACAAGTCTGATACAGCAGCTTCTACACTTGTACTTACTCAAAAGCAGATTTTGAGGGGAAGTAAGGCAAGAAGTGGAGTTCAGAATCTGAAGTAAGGGACACTTTCTAGAGAGGAAATCAATCAAATCTGTAACAGTCCCAAGCAACTTCAGCTGCAGAAACACTGTTAAATCAACAGCTGATGAATTATCATCATATTCAGATTGCCCAGCTTCATGCAAACACATAAGGAAATACACAATTTCATTGTTAATACTGAAAGTTAGTTTCAATTATATAAACATATGTTTCTGTATTTTTCCCTCTAGGTCATGTATTTGAATGCTCATTCTGAAAACACAGCATTAAGCTGTACAGCCTCACAGTTCCTGAGGAAACAGTCATCTGCTGCTTTAAACATAAACACATTTATGCTACTTCATGCATTTTTAAATTAATTTAAATAGGCAGATTGTCATCAACACTTTTTGACACTAGAGTAGGAATGGGGTCTCATTCTCTACATTACTCAAAAAATGAAATTCAAAAGAAAATTCCAAACCCTGGAGGGATCCTGAAGCCAAACTCTAAGCTAAACAAAAGTGATACAGATGCCTACCTGCCTGACTGACCATGCTTGCAAAGCCTTGCACTCAACACGTTGCATTGTATCTAGTCACTGAACACAGGAAGCTTTAAGTGACACATCTCATCAAATCTGAAATGCTATCACATTGTTCTGGATGCCAAGGAGAGAAATCTATTGATTCTATAAATTCCAAAAAAAAAATGGCAGGTAGGGAACTGCTGGCATCTGGTCTGCAGAGCTTTAAAGCAGCTCTGGAACTGTCTATAGATTAAAGAACTCCCTGATGGCAAACATTAACACCTTCCACCATGCTCCATCTTAGCTCTGTCTTCTGCCTAATACCTTTCAAATTTTTAAATACTCTGCAACAGAAAATCTGGGGTTTTTAACTGTTGGAAAATAGCATGAAATAGAAGGGAAAAAAATTAAACTTTGGTAATTTCTCATTATTTTACAGGATGTTTTTCCTCCAAAATAAAAAGTTCCCAAAAGTTCCCAAAACACGTCCTTAGCTGGGGAAAGTATTTCCATATGACCTAGCTCTGTGCCTGGTAAATTCCTAACTGTGGAGAAGCGTAAGTCTACTTTGGTATGTTTGAGAAGATAAATCTAGGGACATAGTAGCATGAGCCTAAAGATAATGAGGCAGACAGAGCTCCCAACAGTGGAACAGTAGGAAATCTTCAGTGTCTTTGCTCTGAAATGAAAAGGAAATAGTAAGTTCCCTACTTTGTTAAGGAACATAGAAGGAGACAGAGGGAGTTTCAGGGAGAATGCATGGAAACAGAGCCCTCCAGTCTGTCTGAGCAGAGCAAAGGAAGGTACAACTCCCTGCTAACAAGGACAGAGGGTTGGCAAAATCCTGGATTATTTATTCTTCCTCATCACACAGTCACATTAAATTTAAGTTTTACACTGAACGCGTTTCAGTGCCAGGAACTTCAGAGGAATTAAACATATGAAAAAAAATTACTCACGTGTGTAGTCCCATTAGAATCTACAAAGCAACTTGAGAGTAAAGTTGCTCGTGTGTTTAACACCAAATAAATGAATCTGAGATATATTCAAATCAGCCTCAGATCACACATCTGTCTTCTCTATGCACCTCGTGGCTTGTTTACAGCATGAGAAAAAATAAGAGATTACTTTTCCAGAATAGCTCCCCACGTGGACACACTTATTCTAGATTAAAACAGGCCCTTCTCTGAACTACTTTTTTTTTCTGGATAAAGGTATGCATAAGAAGTCCTAAGATTATCCATATGGAAAACTACTATGCAGTACTATTCTACTTTAAGCAAATGTCTACCCTAATGTGTTGGAATACATCAAAATTTCTATTAAAAATCAATGAAAGGAATCCTACACCAAGCAAAGCCAATCCAAACTCTACAATCCCGAACACAGTGAATTCTGATAATTCTTAGCCACAGTAATGGTAAGTTACTTGTTCTGGTATTAATTGCTTTCCTCCTAAACACAAGTAGAGTTTGCAAGACAAATGCCAGTGTATTACCAGAGAAGATGAATAATTTAGGTTATAAACATTGTTTGTGATGGAAGTTGTAAAATAAACAAAAAAACCACATCTAGAATGTGATTTAGTTTTTAGTTTTGAAAACGTTAGGTATTAATAATTTCAGGAGCTATGAATGAAGCCAACAAATACTTCCTCATCAAATTCTTTTAACCATAGTCCAGTAATGAGCTCTCATTAGGTAAGTTTTTTACTGCTACAAAATATTGAGGATACTTAAAACCGTATTTTGTACAGCGACAGAAACTTGTGCATTACTTGTGCATGTATGTATATCACCTCTGTTGTGATGGAAAAAAACGGAACACAGATTCTCAAAAACCACAATCAAATGATGAAAAAAGATTCACCATAGGGAACTGCAACCCACATTTACAATTTAGCAGAGGAACATGCCCAATGTGCATGTATCTAAATGCACACACAAACCCAGCTAGCTACATTTTATTTCTCCTTGAACAACCAATAAAAGTTAAATTATATATTTGTAGATTATTTATGCCCTTGAGAATTACCTCAATTCAACCATTTCATTTAATGCAAGCTAGACATTTTTACTTTCTCTATATAAAATGTTAAGATTTATTCATCCTCTTAACATACATTAATTAGACACTACTTATAAATAACCTGCAATAAGAATAACTATTTGAATAGGATACAATTACTTAGGGCTTGTGTCTTTTCAATCAGCCAGTGTCCCTGCAGTGTTTAGAGTGGCAGAGGGGAAGTGGCCTGTGGTTAAACAGAGGAAATACCAAGGAATTTTAATAGAGCAAATAGTCTCTTTACTTCCTACAGGGTACTACTTCAAAGGCAGCCCTGCTCCAGAGCAGACAATGTGTTAGAGGGGCCATCAGTCATTTAATAGTATGTCAAGTCTACTCAAAACTTACATACAGCCCAAGATAAATACCACATAACTGAGACAATGGGTACCATCCTGCAGTCATTACTCTAATAAATGCTGCCCTGCCTGCATTACAGAGGCAATCGTGTCCAAGGGTAGTATTGCAAAATCTGACCACAAAATTATAACTACACAATCAGACAACGTATCTAATAAGTAGCTAGGGAAGGGAATTAGCTAGGGAAGTCTGAACTTGAAGCTGAAAATACAGTAAGACCAGAAACTAGCACAAATATTTTATAAGATAAAATGGTATATTAGTTGTGAGCAATAAAGACAATGGGGGGATTATGCTAATAGGAAAGAGTGTAAGTTTTGCTGATCTAAAAGTCAGTCAAAATCATTCTAATAAAATAATTATCTTGTGGTAGATTCCTGTTTAACACACACAGTGACATTAATTATGTAAGCAAAAAAAAATCCAAAACAAACTGGATCTGCATATTTCTATAAACGTCAATATACATTAATTCAACTGTATTACAAGTCAGGTACTATGACTGTTACAAGTACTATGACTTGTTAATAGTGATAATTTACTTACTAGAAGACGCAAAACTTGAGACAAATATACAGCAGTGTTTGTGAGCCTGTGGAGCACCCTGCCCATGTCTGGTGAAACACACCATAGACGTACTGAGCCGAAACATTTTATTGCTAATTCCCTTTAAAAGACCTAATAGGGGAGTCTAAACCTCTAACTGTTCCATCTAACACAAAGGTTTAGATCTTAAGCGTTATCAGGGTTTGAAGTTTGTTTTTTCACTCTTCTTTTACATATTTCCCGATGCTTTCGCCTTTCTAAACTATGCCCTACAAACTTGTGAACTCTGTGTTGCAGCGAAGTTCTCAAAAGATTTGATCTAAAACCAAGAAAATCCTTAGTGACAGTTTAACAAAAAGGAAAAGCAATGAAAGTCAGTTGTGCTCCCTCCAGTGTTCCCGGATCACCACGCTTCAACTAAACCTGTAACCAGACATCAGGAGAAAGGAAAGGAACAGACCAAAACACAGAACTCAAAAGTTATTAAAAGTATACTTAAAAAAATAAATAACAAAAACAATATGAAAAGCAATCGAGAAAAGTCTGACAGCAAAACACACCAGAAACGGGAACAAAAGGCAAAGGCCAGTAACAAAACGTTTATCACCTTCCTCCCCTCTTCCCCCTCCCGTAAATTTCCTACATCCTCTGTATAATGATCAGGCCCGGAGCTAAGACCCCAAGCCGGCCTCGAATCATTAAAATAACAAAGCCCCAGCGATCGCTTTTATCCAGGTCGGCTCGGGGAAGTGGAGAGCGCTGGTGGTAAAGGACCTGTTGAGTGACTTCTTCACACTCGCCGGCTCCGAGCTGCCTCCCCCCTCGGCCACAAACCAATAAATACCCCTGAACGGGAAATGCCACCCTCTCTCCCGGCCGCAATTAACTTCCAGATGTAGAGCCTCGGGGCAGCGTTATTTATTGCAGAAGTGTCCCCAGGGCGGCCGCTCCCTTCTTCCGTCCCACACGCCCGGAGCGGCTGCAGAAGCCCGCGGAACTCCGCGCATCTCCCCGCGCCTGGCGAAAGCGCCTCGCCCGCCCGGCTGCACCGCTCGGCTCTACTCACCCTCCCTACGCACGCATCGGCCGACGGGCCCCTCCTGCCGCCGGCTGCTCCGGCGGCCGCAGCGAGCCGGGGAACGCCGAGACAGGCGGCCAGGGTGAGAAGGAAGGAGCCGAGCTGCAGCCCCGGTGCCATGGTCCGCAGCGAGCCCGGCGCGGGCGGCGGGGCGGGGGCGGCAGTGCTGCCGCCGGGTGCGTGTCGGTGTGTCGATGTGTCGGTCTGTCCCGGTATCTGACTCTGGGGCTGTGTGTGCATGCGCGCCCGGCCCGGGGGCGGGGGGTTTGCCCGAGCCCCGGCCCCGCCGCCCCCGCCCCGCTCCACTCCTGGCAAACGGCAACAATGGGAGGGAGCGGAATCCCCTCCGGCTGCTTCGCTTACACCGTTCCCTTCCAGCTCTGACTATGTGGGGCCTCCGGGACAGCAGCTGCTGCCTTCCTGCAAATAAGGGGGTCAAGCCAGTACCTGACCGAATTCCCATCTTCATTCCGTGGTGCCGTACAATATTCCTGATCCGCTCACTACATTGCAAGGAAGAGAGGTATCAAGGCAGATCAGTCATAGGTCTTTGACATGATTTCATGCATTACAGAATTAATTAGGTTGGAAAACACCTCTGAGATCATCAGGTGCCATGTCCAATCTTTCCTTTAAGGACTTTCAAGGGACAGTGACTCCTCCATCTCCCTGGTTCCAAAGTCTAATCACCCTTACGGTGAAGAAATTCCTCCCAATGCCCAACCTCAACCTCCCCTGGCACAGTTTAAGACTGTGTCTTCTTGTCTTGTTACTGCCTGGGAGAAGAGACCCCACAGGCTACAACCTCCTTTCAGGTAGCTGTAGAGGGTGACAAGGTCACCTGTAAGCCTCCTCTTCTCCAGGCTAAACAACACGAGCTCCCACAGCTTCTCCTTAACTACTTTTTAATTAAGGAAGACAAGCTGGAAGAATATACTATCATAAAATTTTCAATTGCGTTAAATGCAAAGGAAGTCATACATGGTAATAAATATTTCAACTTTTTCAACTGGAGTTAATTCTAATATTACGTGCTTTGATGAAAACACTTTTCTTTAAAATAGAATAAATCACATTTCTGATAAATATCAAATTCAAGGTGGTCTAATATATAAGTAAATTACATCAAATTCCACCCCTTTGCCTCAAAGTCATATAAGAGACAGAGCAGCCCAAGGCTCCTCTGAGGCGTGGGATGATTCAGCTTGGAAGAGACCTCAGGGGTCACCAGGCCTAACTCTCTGCTCAAAGAGCCCTAACTTCAGTTTTAGATGAGGCAGACCAGGGCCTTGTCATCCATCACTTTTACATATCACTTAACTCCAGTTATTTTGAAAACCTTTCTTTTAGTACATTCTGTTTGCTATAACTGATCTTGGTCAAAAACATCATCCTAATGGAAGAGAAAAACCCACCAGTATTTTATAAAAGACATTACAGTTTGGATTAAAATAGTATGTAAAACCACCACTAAGGCAATCAGTTGAAAGGAAACATGACCAGCTGGTAATTTTTAACTATTATTGGTTTTAGGTCTATCACAGATTTTCCACCCTTTGTGACTAGTAGTGGAAATAATACCATAAAGCCTTCTTAAACTGCTTAAGTTGATGGATCACAGCTCTGGGACTCACAGTTACCTTTGAAAACAAGTTCATGACTTCTTGATGGGATGGTTATAGCCCTTCATTGTGACATGAATAGAAATTGCATTTTTTACATTAAACATTGTTTTTCAGCAAAAATGGGAGATTAGGCTGTAGTTCTTTGCAGCTCTGGGATCAAAAGGTTCTTACTTTTCATCTCCATTGCCCCTGTAGGCTGGAATTCTGAAAAAGGTAATATTAAGTCTCTAGGTGGAATTCCACTGATTTTATGATGCAATGTTTTTGATGGTCAAGTACATCCAGGCCAGAATGGTAGTTTAGCACATTTTCTCACTGTACACCACACACTTCTGTCTGGGTATTCCTGCTTTACTTTCTACTTGCATTATTCAGAACTGATCTAACGGGCTTGAAAACTATATGAGCATTTTTATTTTTAATCAAGTCAGGCTGTATAAAACCTGTAAATAACTAGTCCTTTAACGTTTGAATGAATTACAAAGGACATAAAATACCACAGCATCATGGCTAAAGAAAGGAAGATGTATGTACAGTTCATTTACAGGTCAGTAAATACCTCTGCTTCCCATAGCCACCTATGACAAGCAAAGACTCCCTGTCGAACATCATGCCATTGATCTGCAATTAAATCTTCTAAACCATGGGGAAAACTGTATGGCTTTTTCTGTTAACTGAGATCGAGACTGCTGGAGAAGCCGTAATTTTTAAATGAGGACAAAGTTAGCATTATCTGAGCTATTGATGCATTAGCCTATGACGTTTTTAACAAAAACAGACACACAACAAATGCCAATGCCTTGGTAGCAGAATAACTGAAGAACTCACAGCTGCCACTGGTTACTCTGGCAGTATCCAGAAAGCAGCAAAATGATTGGTCATATTTACTGAGACCTCAAACCTAGCAGCACAAAGCAAAGATGCAATCTGACAAAACCAGCATAGTTCCTTCCCAACAGTTCAGCCTAAGCTAATGACAAAATGAAAAACAATTCCTCCATACTGCCACCATGTCCAACTTATCCTGTGAGTGCACTAGCTGAATACGGAAGTATTGCATTGCTTCGGATCCATTTAGAATAATTCCCACTGAACTCCTTGGTGGAAAACAGTAGTGGAGAGGCAGGAATCAAATGACTGCCGTTAATGTTTCTAACTGGAGTTCCAAACTGCTGTGAGCTCATGGAAGGGCAAAAGTGGCTGTGGGGACTCTGCTTCTCTATAGATTCTTTTGTCCTTTTTGCAAGTCTCCTGTTTCTGAGTATTATAGAATGCATAATATGCAAAAGTCATGGGTATTAGTAATCTGCATTCTACAGCTGGTTTTTGTTGCCACTCTCCCTTCTTGCTTAAAGCTAAAAATCTTTTTTTTTCCCTTCCCCTTTCTGAGCAGCTGTTCCCAGATGGAGGAGACAGCGAGAACTCAGCAATTCCTATAAAAACATGAAAACTCATGTACCAAAAATTTCTGATAATATGGTTAAAAATTCCCAACAAACTCTTTCTATTGCTCAGCAAAAATTCATTCTTGGACTTGGAAGCTGTATGCTCCATCCATAGTTCATATTTCTAGCACTGAATTCTCTCCCAAGAGAGACTAACCTTAACTGCAAAAGAAATCATTCAAACAGGTCAGTTTGGGGCAGAAAGCATGCATCAGGTTTGCAGAGTATTCAGCTAAGTCAGACAATCATGATTATTGCAATATCACAATATTACAGTAAGTCAATAACTCCTGTTACTGACAGACACTGTCCACTGTTAAGAAATGAGGATGAGATGCAGTGAACCAAGCAGACCATGTGCTAAAAGAGATCCCAGAACAGAAATCCCTCAATGTGAGGGTCTTCTGGAACTTCACCTGGCAGATACCTGCAGACAGAAAATCAGATCTTTTGAAAGTACACATTTACATGAAATTGTCCAATTTCCATGGGGACGGTTTACCTATGGAATGAGCACAGAGCATAAAATAGAGGAAGAACCATCTTCCAGGATCAAACCTTAAGAGCAAAACTAACAAGTATAAAACGGATGTGGACACTCCCAGCAAGAGCATGAAAATTCCCACCTATGTCAGGGGGCACAAAAATTCTGTTTCCATGGAATCTTCTGTATTATAACATGCCATAGTTTCAAATTATGTGGCCAGACTCAAGTGAAAGGTCATGAACTGATAAGAAAGCAATCTCAAGCCATAAAATTGAATTGAAATTTGAATCAAATCTATCAATTGATATGAATACCCATCTTGTTCAAGGCAGCTGTCAAATCATTATGTCTTGACATATGTGACAAAAATTCATGAAACACAAAGTTCTCAAAGAAAAATCTTTATTACCAGTCTCATTTTATAGATGGGGAAATTAAGCACCAAGTCATAAAAATGTCTACTTTTACATCTTACACACATGCTCAGAGCTAAACCAATAATTAGATTTGAAGTCAGGAAAGACTCTGTTATGCTGTTGTACACCATGACACACACTCCGACTTCAGAAGGCTAAAAATGACTGCTTTATTTTTGGGATGTGTCTCCCTTTTTTTACTATTCTACACAGACCAATTTGATTGGTGAAACAAAGACAAACCTCTTCAATCACATTGGTCAGACCAGAGGGACATCAAGAAGAAGTCCCTTCTAGGGAAAGGAATGTAAACAAAGTTACAGTTACAAAAACATGTCTCTTGTTTACAGAAAATTCCCTGGGAAAAGAATTTCAGAAAACCAAAACATCTCAGGCACAAACCAGGGCTACATCTCACCCTTTTCTGTTTAAAAAAAGAAAAAGTCAAAAGAAAAATGCAAAGTGTTCAGTGTCTGCTTGTGGAGGGACCATCCGAGCGACCACTCGCATCATCTGCGTCTGAGTCATCACTCGAAGATCCCTACGCTTGGCAACTTTCATGCAGGTCACGGTTTTCAGGTTGCCCGTTGGCCCGATTCTGCCTTTGTGGTTGCAGGTCAGGACGAACACACTTCGCAGGTAGCCAGCGTACCTCAGTATCTGTGGGTGCACACGCATACCCATGACCCAAAGCAACAAGCTCAAACGGGCCTTCCCACTGCTTGGTGGTTAAATTTTGTTGTTGCAGACGACATAAAGAACTCACACCCACACCTTGCGATGTCCGAGGCGGAAAAGAGAGAGGTTTATTTACAGAATCAACATTTATCGAACTCCAGCAGTGATGATGGATTGGAGGAAGAAAATCTTCTTCTCCAACCACACTGGACCATGCAACAGTCCATCTACAGTCTCCTCCTTATGAAAAGAATGTAAACATCGCTAGATTTTACAATAACAAGTGGCTTGTTTATACGAAAGTGTATCTGACTCCAAAACACAGAAGGCTAAAAATAAGACTTTTACAAACTCCTTAAAGGGGACAGAGGAGAACGGCAAAAACCCAGACAACATTTCGTACCCAAACCTTCGCTCGAGGCTGATGTGTCTCGTCCGAAGCCTGCAAAAAAAGGTGATGGTTCAAAATAACAGGATTATTCGAATTCTACGGCACCATAAGGTGATTGATCATGTACAGAGCTTTTGCCAACCAACTGTGCGGGGTTTCACCCTGCATTCCCCGTTTTTGTTTTTGAAGAACCCACTATAGAGTACCATGAGCACATTCTACAGTAGTTTGACCAGTCGGGGAATGTGGAATGCCAAACTTGTGTGACACACCCCACAATTGCAGGAACTGCCGCACCTTCTGCGAGGTGTAAGCTGGACCATTGTCAGTTTTCGCAGTAGAAGATGTACCTAAAACAGCAAAGGCCTGCCTCCAGTGGGCAATGACATCGCAAGTTTTTTCTCCAGTGTGAGCAGAAGCCCACATAGCAGAAGAAAAGGGGTCAACAGACACATGCACATACTTGAGCCCGCCAAATTTGGCAATTTCGGTGACATCTGCCTGCGAAATCTGCAAGGCCTTGAGGCTTTACCCCTGCCAGTAAAGGCGCAGCAAATGCGTGACAGTTGTCACAAGAACTGACAATGTCACGAGCCTCAGCTGGTGTCAACTGAAACTGCTTCTGCAAAGTATGCGCATTCTGGTGAAAGAATTCATACGATGCCTTGGCTTGTGTGAGTGTGTCAGGCTGAGGTGCTACCCACGCGGGGTTAGCCAATTGTCAGCTCTCGCGTTGCCTTCAGCTATGAAACCTGGCAAATCGGTATGGCTTCTAACGTGCAGAATGTAGTATGGATGAACTCAGGCCTGAATGGCACACCACAAGGTTTGCAGCAAACGAAACAAAGCAGCATTGCTGACTTCTTTCAAAACCAAATAACCCAATCGTTGAGCTATGTCTGCCACACAGGCAGAATCCGTGACCAAACTGAAAGGAACCTGGGAAAATCACTGAAATGCCATGACAGCAGCTCTCAATTCAACCAATTGGGCTGAGCCAGTCTCATGACCTTCCAGCTCCTGCCACTCAGATCCATCCCACCACGTAACAATGGCTTTTCCTGTTCTTCTCAAACCATCAGTAAAGACAGTGGGTCCTTGCATCGGCTCCTGACTATTTTTGGGCCGCAAAGAAAGTTCAGTTAATTTCGCCACCTTCAGTAGCTCGTGGCTGGGCAGGGGATAAGTGATCTGCCCTGAAAAGTTTTCTAGAGCACTTTGCATAGAAACACTGTTTGCAAAGCTCCAGTCAAAGTTTTCCCACTCTACCGGGACTATGATCTTTGTGGGATCCGCTCCAATCAATTGCAAACACCGTTGCCGGCATTTGACTATCAGGCGAGCGATTAATTCAAATAGTGTGGTTGCCATCTTTTGTGGCTGATGGGCCAAAAAGACCCATTCCAAAATGTGCGAGGAATCAGGCCATTTGTCACTCCATTGGCCAATGATGCCTGTGGGATGTAAATCTGGAGTGGTAATGAAAACAGTGACATCAATGAAAGGATCAATGCAATCAACTTGGCAAGCAGAAACAGCTTGCTGAACCTCCTCCAGCGCTCGTTGTGCTTCAGGGGTCAATGTGTGAGGTGATCTCAGATCAGAGTCTCCCTTTAACATATCAAACAGTGAAGACAGTTGTGCCCTGGTCAGTCCCAAATATGGACATAACCACATGATGATACCCACCAATTTTCGTGCATCACTCAGTGTCTTAACCGAATGCACAAATTGCACCTCTTTTGTGTTGGATCATTCGTTCCAAAATTTTGACCCCCAAATACTTCCAAGGAGGTTGTTGTTGAACCTTCTCTGGAGCCACCTGCAGCCCATGAGAATTCAAAGCATCGAGCAGCTGAAGCTGTATCCTCAGCAGCTCATCCTGAGTGGATGCTGCCACCAGGATATCATCCATGTAATGACAGAAATGGGCATCAGGAAATTGCCTGCAAACTCCAGACAAGGCCAAGGCCACATTCCATTGACAAATGGCTGGAGAATTTCACATGCCTTGCAGCAGGATCGTCCATTGATATCTCTGTGCAGGCTCAGCATTGTTAATTGGTGGCACCGTGAAGGCAAATTTTGGTTTATCATCAGGATGCAAAGGAATTGTAAAGAAGCAATCCTTCAGATCAATGATGAGAACCGGCCAATCTGCAGGAAGCATGGTGGGCGATGGCATACCAGGTGGCAGCGTCCCCATGCTTTCCATCATGGCATTAACTTTCCAGAGGTCTTGTAACAACCTCCATTTCCCAGATTTCTTTTTGATGCAAAAGACAGGAGTGTTCCAGGGACTGGTAGAAAACTCAAGATGACCCTGGTCCAATTGCTCCTGGACCAAATCTCGAAGGGCAACCAATTTTTCTTCCAGAAGGGGCCCCTGGTTCTCCCAGATGGGTTCGTCCACCAGCCACCATAAAGGAGGCGTGAAACACGGTGTACCCTTTGTCACAGTTGCCCCCATCAAAAATCCATCCCAATGCGTACCCCCCAAGCTGCCAGTACATCCCGCCCACAGAGGTTAGTAACGACTGAGGTGACATAAGGTCAAACCATAGCTGACTGTCCCTCTGAGGTTGTGATCATCACAGGCTGCTGGCTCACAAAGCATTGCACCCAATCCTGCAACAGGTGACTGCACAGGACCCAGAGGCCACTGCAGAGGCCATGCAGAGAAACAGAGCATAGTTACATCCGCCCCTGTGTCTATCAGACCTCGAAGGTGGATCTCTGATGGGGCGGCGCCAGGGCAGGGAGGCACAGTGTACACCACATCTCAGGACATTTGTCAGTCAGGACTGCAGTCCAGTGAACTTGAAGCGGCCCGGTAGATCCGAAGCAGCCGTCCCTTTGCCACTGGTTCTCAGTCCTAGAAACAGAAGACTTAAAAGGCACAAGTTGAGCAATTTGAGTTTTCTTGGGGATAGTGACGGGGGGGTGGGTGTGGAAACCATAGCATAAATCCATCCCATATAATCTGCATCAATGAGTCCTAGATGCACAATGATACCCTGAAGGGTGGCACTCGACCCCTCCCATGAGGAGGGCACTTTTGCCCTCACCCAGGGGTCCAAAGGCATCCAGGGGGACTTTGTGCACTTTGCAAGAGTCTAAGACGACTGTTGCTGCTGTGCAGACATCAACACTGGCTGAACCGCAGGTGCTAGCTGCAAGCTTGCTAAGCAAGCCTGCATCGGCAGTGGGACTTGGGGAAAGGTTTGTGTCTGCGCGCGTTTCCTCTTGGCGCTCCGCTTCCCATTTCCCAAACTCAGCAAAGGCTGACCATTGGTACCGACTTTTGCCGTACAAACCTCTGCAGAATGGTTTGGCTTTCCACACTGAGCACAGGAAAACAAGGAAGCTTTTGCTTTCTGTTTTTGCTTTCCTTGCTTTTTACTGGCCTGTGCTTTTCCCTGTTTCTGTTGTCTGCCTTTCTGCCCTTTCCAGGCTGACTGCAAGGCAGTAGCGAAGGCAGCCATCTTGTGTTCTGTGGTGCCTACATTAGCACACGCTTTGACCATGTCTGTTAGAGAAGGATCTCTAGGGAGAGCCTCAATGAGCTTTCTGCAATCTGCATTGGAGTTACTCCTTGCAAGCTGTTTGAGCAAAAGCGTTCTCGTATCTACATCATCCACCTGCTTCTCCACAGCTGCAGAAAGCCTCTCAACAAATTCCAAAAATTACTCTTTTGACCCTTGGACTGTGGTCACAAATCTCTGTTTTGGAGCAGCCAATTCAATGGTCTGCAATGGTCTGCAACCAGTACTGCAATTCCTGTTTTCTGGCACTGTTCCAGCACAAGTTAGTAAAGGGTAGCCTGAACATCAGGGTGAGTGTATTGGCCGACACCTGTGAACACATCAACTCCAGCCGCACGCCTGGGGTCCTGCGGGATCAATGGACTATTTTGTGCTATCACTTTGATAGCCAATTGATTCCAATTAGATTCAAACACCTCAAGCTGGACAGGTTGGGACAACACCTGAGCGACGTGCCTGACATCGTATGGTGCCAATATGTCTGTATCCATGACACGAATCATCTGCATTACTTCAGAAGAACCCAGACCATACTTGGCCACCTTATCCCGTAGGTCTATCACAGCTTTCCATGACAAAACATGGTGGGTGTTAGGCTGTCCTGCGGCAGGATTACCCCTAAGCACAGGAGATGCATCCAAAGCCGGCGCAGGCGGAAGGGGCGCCGAAGGAGATTCGGCGCCGCACATGCCCTGCACCGGGAAGGGAGCTGGCGTGAGGAGGGCCGCTGGGACCAGCATCGACCCGGCACCGCCCCCACCCGGAGCCAGGAGGGCCGACGGAGGGGGAGGCGGGCTTGCGCCGCCCCGGCAGCATTCCCTTGCGTCACAAACAGAGACGGGGCGGGGAACGGAGCGGCTGACTGAGCCCCGGTCCCACCCCCACCCGGCGCTGCAGGAAGAGACGGGGCGGGGAGCAGTGGAGCCTTGACGAGAGGATGCACGGAAGGCGCTGCTCGCATCGGGCGGAGGGGAGCGAGCTGACCCACCACGGGGGCGGAATCCGGGAGCAGATCTACCAAAACCGCGCCTGCTGGTGTTCCCGCCGGCTGCGCAGGCGCAGCGGGCAGGGAGACGCCGGCAGGGCACCCGCCCACTCTCCCGATGGCGGGGGCCAGTTGCGATGTGGGCACGACGCCGCCAAGAGCCGGGGCTGTTACCACGGCATCGGCGTGGCCGAGGGGTACCGCGTAGACACACCGCAGTGCGGGCACTCCACAGCGACCAAACCCCGCAAACTCGATTTCGCCAGAGGCACGGCCGGAGCCGCCGGCTGTGCACACCCCCCACCGCAGGAAAGGCACGGGGAATGGGCTGTTCCCCGCCTCCGCACAGGCTCCCGGGCGCCGAGGGACGCGGCGGGGTCAGGGGGTGTCCCGGGGGTCCCGAGCCCACCCCACTCCCGCTGGCCACCCGCGCCGCAGCGCAGGGGAGTCCGAGTCCCCTCCCAAAGGTCGAAACCGCGATGAGAAACGGAAGCTAATGTGAACACGGTGGCTTGGGTGGGCAGGGGGATTCCAGTGCACGGCTAGATTCACGGTCTGTGAATCTAGCTTCTGTGCTATGTCCACCAGGACTCCATCATCTCTCTCCCAGATCACTTTGAGAGCTGTCTCCATTTGCAGAAACCTCAGAACTGGGAGTTAAATTGGAAGTCCCTCCATAACTTTGAAGCACCGCGACAAATCTCTTCCAGGATATTACCAAATTCACCACGTCTGCATTACCAGAATACAAAGTCTCGTGCAGACTGTCTCCCAAAGAGTGCCGTAATGTCTTCGAAAATGCTTTCTCTGCATTAGGGAAAATGCCTCCCTCTCTGCCCCAAAGATAGAGTTTTAAAATATTCTCTGGGGATTTTTGGTTTTGCCTTTTGCTCCAAAATGTCTCCCCGGAGCTCCATGACCAGTTCATCCTCTGGGTCTAACGTAGAAGTTATTATTTTGCCAAAATTTCGTCTCCTTAACGGAGGGAAAACGAGCTGGCAAGAAGCTCGCGGGCCGGTTTTTACCGAAAAACCCTTTTTCTTTAAATGAGGGAGGGTACGGTTTACCTTATTTCCGCGGCTGCAATCACGTCGGCGTCCACCAGATGACGCTGTTGTACACCACAACAACACAAATTCAGACGGCTAAAATGACTGCTTTGTTTTTGGGATATGTCTCCCTTTTTTACTGTTGTACACAGACCAGTTCGATTGGTGAAACAAAGACAAACCTCTTCAATCACATTGGTCAGACCAGAGGGACATCAAGAGGAAGTCCCTCCTAGGGAAAGGAATGTAAACAAAGTTACAGTTACAAAAACATGCCTCTTGTTTACAGAAATTTCCCTGGGAATAGAATTTCAGAAAACCAAAACATCTCAGCCACGAACCAGGGCTACAACTCTGCGCCTCAGTAAGATAGGAAAAGACCCCTGTGTGTAGCATTCTTTGCTTCTAATTTGCTGCTTTCTGTAGAGACACACTCTACTTGCTAAGGCCATCCATGGTACCAATGGGTGCAAGCCTCCAGAACAATTCTACTCCAATGGCTGCTTCTCTCTCAGGAATGGCAAAGAGCACCCAGCAGTCTGTCCTGGCAGCCAGCTGCCTCCCGCTGTGGCCACACATTTATTGGCACTTCTGGAGTAGCTGCTGCTGTGTCCAGATGGGATAGTGGAATTAGATGCATGAATTCTACTTTGACACTGGCATCCACCATTTCTATATCCAGATGCCTTACAGCAGGTCCTGAAACTGAGCATCCAGTCCTGCCTGCTGACTAAGCCAGACCTTCCAGAACCCCACAGAGTACTTGCAGGGATGTTTCTCTCCTGCTCACTCTTTTTGTCACAGTGTCATGTTTGAGATTTTTGTTAAAAATCTCAAGTCTGTGTCCAGATAATTGGGGATGTTTTGAGGCTTGTAGAGTTCAGAGAGAAGGGAGTGAATGGTCTTGTGACCTTTCTGGACGACTTAATCTCTTCTACAGGAAATTGCACTTAATGACCAGAGAAGTTTAAGTCCTGTATTCCTAGAGGCTCAAGTCAGCATCAGATGTAGGAGTATGTTATGGTGAAAAGGAAATGACTGAACTAAACCAAACAGCTATTATATGAAAATTACTTCTGATCACCATCAAATTAACAATTTGTCAGTGATCCATGGATGCAAATCTTCATATAATGCTACCCCCCTCCCCAGAACTCACAGTTGCCTATAGAGGCCTCCTTCTTCTACTGTCCGAAAATGTTTGCAAATGTCAACTTTCTGTATTTCTGTTTAGTTTTGTATCTGCTTATTCATATGAATATAATAAAGGAAGTTCTCTAAGATTATTCAACTTAGTGATGTGCCACTAAGCACACTTCTCCCTGCTCCAAAAGCACGCTAAAGTGACTTACCCTGTGGCCACATGTTTCTGAGGGAGCAGGGCAGGACTGCATCTTTCAGCAGCAGTCTTCTGTTATACTGGATTAGGCGTAATATGGAACTGCACTTTTAAAGAAGAGTAGATTTATGATGCAAAGAAAATTAAAAATTGCATGGATGAGTCATTTTTCAATAAAAATTCCGTTGAACTAAAATTATTCTGAACCAACAACTGTATCCCCAAAGTTTTCTGTTTTATTCTTTAACTACAAGTGAATAATTTGTAATGTTCAATTTTAAAATAATGTATATCTGCAATATAGAAATTTCATCTCAAACAGCTATTAAAAATGCAAACCAAGATCCTCACAATGCAGTTTGAATAAATGCCAGAAATTATAATGAAGTAATGTCTTTACAAAAGTTTCCAGTTTTAATTCTACTCTCAACACCTTATTATTGCAGCACAATGCTTCCCATGCAGACAGCCTGTCATTTTCCTTCTGCAGGAAAATACGGGGGAGGGAGGTGCGGTGGGAGAACAACCCTAACCTGATTTAATTGTTTATTGTACAATTCAACAGCATCCTGTGGCACTGTCTGCAAAATTAATCCTAGCACACTAAGGGACCCCTCACCGAGCATAACCTGCTTTAACTGACAGAGAGCTATTTGCTCAAGCACTTTGGGATGACATCATTTGTTATTTGAGGCCAAAAGCTAAGGATAATTAAGGCTAAAGAAAATGTTCTGGAGTTTTTTGCAATTAAAATGCATAGAGACACTTGTAACAGATACAATAGAAACATGACTGGAAGAATTAAAGCCTGACTATTGTGCAACCAATTGGAAGAAGATTGGAAAGCCCTTTGTCAATAGTACCTCATTCTACTCCCACGAAGGGAAATACACAAAAGACAAAGGTTGGAGGCATATGAAAATTGCTTTTTTGTTGTTGTTGTTTTTTATATAATAGATATTCCCCAAAATATCCCAGTGTAATTTTAAAACACTTTATAACAGATTTACAAAAGAATGCACAGCATGACTGTCTACATGACTGGGCTAAAAGAAGCAGAGGAAGGGCCCTGTTAGGAATGACAATTGTTGCTAGCAGCTCTACCTTTCCAAGAAACAAACTCATGGTTCTTCTTCTCTATAGTCTGACTTATTATTTTAAAACACAAATTTGAAGCGGTTGGATATCAGGATTGAGTTAGCGGCTTATTTTTGGAAAGAGTAAAATAAATATGCAGATAATAACAGACACATGCAGTGGACAAGATTTGTTAAGTCTCCATGGAAAGTTAAAGCTCATTAATATGATAAATTACAATAGATTAATATTATTTCTTTCTAATTAGATTATAATACTAACAACCACTGAAAATACCAGTCCTCCTAAACCATAAATTGTGATAAAACTTTATGCCCAGGATCATATGTTTGCAGAGGAAAGAAGGAAAAGACTGGATCAGGGTTTTTTTATTTAAACAAAAACATCCCCAAGAAAAAATTTTCCATGTAACCAACTTAAATTTTACAAAAGTCTTAGCATTCTAAGGGCAGTGCTGATGCCTCCTGAGAATGCTTCCCTCTGACTTCCTTTCTCTGCCAAAATGAATTAGAGCAAATTGCAGAAATACTGTCAGATAGCCACATGCCATAGCGCATAGTGAGATGCAACTCTGAAGTTAGAGAATCCTACAAATATGTGAATCATTACAGATGGATACTATCGTATTTTTTAATATTTTTAAATATTTTGTTCTGACTGAATGCTTTGAAAAGCAGTAAGAATGCTTAAGAAGTGCACAGTATTTAAACAGCAAAAAGTAATTTCTTATCCTTCTAATGTGATGAAACAATGAAAAATGAAAATATGGTGGTGATGAAAATGAAAAGTGATTCTGCCTGACAAATATTTGCATTGACAACATAGTATTTATTATCGCAGAAGAATTATATTAGTAGATATTGTACTAGAAGTCATTCTAAGTTTTACACCATAATGAGTGGGGTTATTTTAGAACTGCAGGATAATTTGTCAAAAGCTTCCAGAGAATCATTCAGCTTAGAAAAGACTTGTAAGACTGAGTCCCACCTTTGACCAATCATCACACTATGAAGCAGACCATTGCACTAAATGCCACATCCAGTGGTTTCTTGAGCATGTCCAAGGGCGGCAGTTCCAGCATCTCCCTGGGCAACCTGTTCCAATGTTTAACAACCTTTTTTGTGCAGAAATTCTTCCTGAGAATTCCTTTCTGGAATGTGAAAATATTCTTCTACTATAAACTGACAATGCTGGGCAGTCTTACAGACACAGTCACGACAGCAGCCTAAATTCATTTAGAGGCAAGATTTTAAAAGGTTGGCTGAGAGTGTCAAAAATATTAAGCACCCACCCATCACTAAGTTCTGTTCAATATTGAGCACTCAGAGCTTTGGAAAATCAGGCCTGACATCGAGCATTTGTATGCGTGCAGAACATGAATCCGGTCACAAATATTGTGTCATTGGAAGGATCAGTCAGTCCCCTGTGGGCATCCCGTGCCCACGGCCCCGCTGCAGAGCTGAATGAAATCCACACAACACGTGGGGATGTCATTACTAAACCCAGACACTAGAGAGCAGAAGCAGCCCAGCACTTTTCTAGGCAGTTCAAATACAGACTAAAACTTCCAAAATTTATGACTTTAAAGCCTGTCTTTATATGGAAAAGCCAAATAAATAGCCAGTAATTTTTAGTGCAGAATACTTTATCTGCTATCTTCGTAATTTCATTAATATGGCATCATTCATAGAAACTGAATCCCAAGATATTTTGGAGTATTACTATGATCCATACAATAAAATTCTAAAGATTAAAAATGAAATCTATCATTAATTTTTTTTCATTTTAATTTAATATATAAATCATCATTTGGTTATACAGACAAGAGAATGTCCCAGAATCTAGAAATTGTAGTCAGGCACTTAAAACCTTAGAAGTAGTAAAATGTCATGGACTGGGAAAATAAAAATCTTGGTCTTAAGAGAGCAAGAAAGGATGAGAGAAAAAGAAGGTACAATACTTGAGTTGATGCAAAGTTATGGATTTTTTTAAAGGTCACAATGAGATAACAAGTTTGAAACATATGCAATTTAAAAATTGCGAAGTCCCAACATTTAACAGTAATTAATAACAAGACTAATGACATAAATAATTTTTAATGAAGGGGACTGTCTTACACCACTGCCTACTTCAGTCCTTTTAGCTCCAAATTGCACAAGATTAAGGAAAAGAGTGACAGACTATACTCATGGTGTTCTCAAGCCATCCTAGTGGCAGAGGAAAACCTGGTTTAGGAGCTAGAAGAAAAAATCCTGGAACATAAATGCAGAAGAGAAGGAATACTTCTCTTTCAGTCAAGGTGTTATATCAATTTTATTGGTCACACGTACACATTCTTACAACATCCCAAGCCAGATGACCCTGCTTGAAATTTAATATCAAAAGCACTACTTGCACCTGTGTGATTCCATAACATATTCTGTTTGCTCAAGATGCTGGACGTTACACCCACTGATTCACAACATGGATCAAAACACACTGGCAAAATCTATCCTTTCACTGCTTTTTTGTTCTCTTTTTTCCCTTTTTTTTTTCTTTTTTTTGAGGCACAAGCAATGCAGTACTTATTCTGTCACTCCAATACCAGCCCCACAGCACATCCGTGTGATAAAATATAAAATATAATACCCAGGGGTATGAAAATCATTGGCAATCACACCCAGCTACACCAAAGCCCATATATCCCTAAGCATTTTTGATCATGTTATTACCTCCTTGCTTAATAAACAGTGCCCTGCAAAAAAAAACCAAACAGGTATTAGAAGAAATCCAATTTATTGCTGGTTCTAAACTCAACAAGTACATGATTAATTTTCCAATTTGCTAGTCAAGCTAAGAAAGCAAAACTTCAGTGGTAACACTGTGCCATGCAAAGCAACACTTCACCACTCTTCCTGGGATTCTCCTGAAAATACTGCTGGTCTCACCAATATCAACTTTGTGTGCCCAAAACAGACAGACTGGTTTCCATATTTTCAGTGTAGCCCTTTCCCCTCATGTCACACAAGTCCAGGCCCTATTCCACCACAAAGGAATCTGGAACTGAAGGCTATTCAGCAGCCCTCAATTCCTCTCCCTCACCAACAATCCCACTTGCCCAGTGTGACCCCAAGAACTCCCTTTTTAAAGCAATCAGGTGGGATCCTTATGCCCCTCAAGAGGGTGAACAGCCCCAGCTCCATCTCATGTAATGATTATTATTACTTTGTCTTTTTACTCTTTCATTATCAAATATATACATAAGATATTCTAAATAGCTCATATAAAAGAACAGAATGTGATTTTGATTCAAGATGAATCCATTACATGAATAACAGGACATGAAATAATAATTCAGGTCGATCACTATAGCTCCAAAGTATTTTTGAAACTAAAATACCTTGCATTTCCCACCCAATTACGTAATATTAAGTCCTTTAAAATAAAGGGAAAAAGATCATCAATCTAACAATCAGTAGGGAAACTAAATCAATCCAAGGAATAAAAAATTTGGTTTACAACCAGTTTCTAGGAAGCTTTGATTTTATGGTTGTTAGCTAAACCTGAGAGTTGATCTCAATCATTTAAGATTGGCTTATTTTCATACTAGATAAACTGAAGGCATTTGCAAATTATTTTACACTGCTTTTATACAGGGCTTCTGTTAAAATTCAGCCACATAAAAAATGCTGGATTATTTTTAGTCACATTTCCTTCTAATAACACTTTGAGCACAGTGTTAATCTTCTTACATACAAGTATAAAACTCACAGGTTTCATCTCTTCAGAAGTATTTCCAATACAAAACTTTGAACAAGTAGAAAAATGTAGATGTATTCACACACACAAGAAAAATCATAACATGTAGTTTGCTGGTGTGCTGGCTTGCTATTTGTAAGCACAGACTTGACAAACTAAATAATTGCAAATTCAAAGTGTTAAATGACAATTTAATGACTGCTGTTTCGATCTGGGCTTTTGATGCTAACATTGAAGCTTTAAACGATGCTTTTATGTATGCTTCAAGTAACATCACAACAGAACTTCAGGAGCATTGGCTCTTTGGTATAAATTACTGTGACTCTGCTTTTAGACCATACACATAGCTCAGCTTTTTTAGACAACACTGACAATTGCTGAAATTTGTAGTTAGAAAAAAATTTAATATGGAGACAGTCATTAAGAGAAGAACATAAATTTAAAACAAATTATTATGCAGCCCAGCATCCCAGTTAGGGTCACAGGTACTGGACTCACATCAGGAAAACAGTACTAGAATTTTTAGGCCCCCTTGCAGCCAGAGACAGAGGCCTAGTGTCAACCTGACAAAGCCTAAACTGTACCTATTGATAGCTTGACCATATTAAGAGTGAGAGGGTTCTTTGCTAGAACAGTTTTTCACCGTCTTAGTTAATGCATCAGCTTATCACAAGGATCAAATTATCACTGGAGCCAAAGCAAGGCAACATGGTTGGAAGCAAAGGCTGTGGCTTCATGAGTTTAAGCCAGAACTAGAAAAAAAAGACTGAGATTTTTCTATGTTCTGAAGGGCAGAGAGATGAACAGAAATACTGCAAGGCAGAGCATACAAAACTGGAGCAGGGCTGGATTCCAGCATCCAGGGTGGCCTCTGCCGACAGCCTCCCCCACTGCTGTTCCTGGCCTGGCAGTGCCTGCACAGGAAACAGAACTGTCACACACATTACCAAGGGAACCCTGCATATTGCAAGCAACTACAAGACAAAGACCCTGTGAAGTCCAGACTAATACATTTCAAGGTGGAAAAAAATCCAGCTGTATTTGAGAAAGTGATGGGTACAATTTAAACCCAAGCTGGTCAAAGTAGGTATAAATGTAAAGTGAGAGGCTCTTTTTTGACTTCCTGATTCCTTTAGTCTGGGAAGAACAAGCTAAACCAAATGAAGCAAATAATGCAACTCTGCTTTTAAATTCTTTTCCCCTCAGCACTGTGTGGGACGCTCCTAGTATGTCACACTAAAGATCCTGCTGGTAACATTTGCTAATGGAGAGCAGGATACCAGGGCTGGTGCTATTATTATTCTGCTACTATTCTACTGCTTCTCTTAAATTGCTTTGTCAAGACTTCCGTCACTTGAGACAAGTTCCATTATAGCAGACATTAGGTGTATTCAGGTATTTGCCAGATAATAGAGTAAGGTTCTTAAGCAATCAATCTGTACAGATTAGTCTAATCTGTTGCTGCTGGAAACTTTGTTTCCAGAAGCAAAGTAGACAATAGTTTCAGATTACCTGCAATAAGGTTAAACTATGGGCAATATATGTTTTGAGGTGTAAAGGAAAACAAAATAAAAGAATGCATTCCCAATATTGCCTTTGCCTTTACCAGATCAGGCAGGTATCTGAAATGAGATTTCAGTTTTTCTAAAAACTATTCCTAATGGATCTGGTTCAATTTAAATTGCTTTACTTGGGGTTCTCTCAGGTATTTTGGAACGCAAGATAAAACAGAATTCAGTTAGGAACGTTATTTCCCAAATCTAATAAAGCACAAAAAAAAAAAGTTTCAATATCAGATAAAAGTTTGTTATTTCCATATTAAGATAAGATTTCCAGGAGCAAAGCCAAACAATTCAAGATTTTTAGGATTCTGCATAAAAGTGAAGCCAATGAGCCTATGAAGTTAGAAACACAGAAGGGGCAATATCTGTCACCCAGTTTTAAAGTAATGCAGCTTTTCAGTGATATTTTTCAGAAAATATAGAAATGTTTTTTATTTAAACTCTCATAGCTCAAACTATAATTCAAAATACTAAGTAAGGACTGTCAAATCATCCCCCCCTTTAGCTTTTCCTAGTATGAGCCTACATAAAATGATTTTTTTTTTTCTATTGCCCTATTTTCTCAACTTACCTTTCATCCTATTGGACAACAGATATGCATACAAGCATGAAGAAAGGAAGAGCAATACTGTGTTCATCAGATAATGTAGAATTTATGTCTAGCAAGAAACATAGGCTGGAGTCTCACTGAAGGTCACCAGCACTTGAGGCAAGTGCTTAGAGCTCTGCTGAACAAAGAGCAGCATAAACCTGTACTTAAAATGTTTCCCTACATTGTGGCCAGGAAGAGTTGGGTGGGGGTTTTTTGTATACGGCTCTCCTTGACTTCAGGCTCAGTACCAAATATGAGGATAATTAACTTTCATGTACTGCTTGATAAAAATGAATTCAACACCCAAAAATTAATGGGAATGATCTGGATATCTGGTCTCATCCCCACTGATCTGACCCCATCAGATGCTACATTCTGTCTTTAAAAAATAATAGGGCAACTTCCATAACTGGAACACTTATACTGACAAGAGAGGAGATAACCAAGTTAAGACTTAAACAGGCAAGTAACCTAAATTAATTAAAATTATATAAAAAGCTTATTATTGTCAGCTTCTTTTAAGTGAGCAATTGTTAAAACTGAACAGTCAGTTGAGTATTAGTCCTTCCATTGGAGATACCTTTTTCTAAAAATGATGTTCTTTATGAAAACTATCATATTCTTTATAAATAAGCTATTTAAACTCCAGTGTGACAAACTGTTTCCAGTAGCAGAATCTATTTTGTATATGGTTTATTTCAGACTTGAAACAGACTTCTTCTAAAACCATAAAGCTTTGTCAAGTCATCTGCAGCAATTCATAATAGCTGAAATTCTTGTGCAACCTAGGGTTTACATTGTTTTAAACTGCAAAAATATCTCAAAATCTCTGAAAATACTTAGTCAAATATATAGGAAAAGTTCACTTTTTCCACAAAAAGTAGATTATAATAATACTTCAAGTATTTACAGTTTATTTGAATGAAAATTAAAATAAACTTTCAAATTTGGGCATAAAATCATAATTACTATATCATTACTTAATACAGGTTATGAATAATTCTTCATTTTCTTCAGTAGTACTGTAACAGCAAGCCATACTTCCTTCTACTCTAGCAGGCTGGAGGTGAAAGTATTTTTCACCATTAGAAACTGAGATTCTCTGTGTGATCTTTTCAGCTTTGCACGACGGTTCTGGAACCAGATCTAAAATGGAAAGAGAAGAGATGCTTTTCAGAAATACAGCAGTGGAAGCAGAATAATAATTGAAACTTAAAAGTATTCACACAGCATAACAATATAAATTTGAAATCTGCAGATGACAGCATGTAGCTACCTGTTACCTGTAATTTTAACACCACAGACAAAGAAAATAATATCCCCAGGTTAACTGGAAGGTGAGATCAGCTTCACTGTAGCTAATATAAAAACTGGCATTAAATTCAGTGACAGAATCAGATCCTGGAAGATCCTGAACATCTGGAATTCACACGTCTTATGGTGCTATTTCTTCAGCTGCTTAACTATTTGCAGCATCGAGTTTCCCATCAAGCCCAATATAATATTTGCAACAAAAGCCTGATAAACAACAAAGCAAAGCCCAAATTCTCGTGTTTACAGTATGATTCTTATCACATTGAACTACCTGGAAATCAGTAATTAACATCCCTGAATAGATTTTGCTTTTGGCCAGATAAAGACATAGGTTCAAACACTGGTTTAACATATCTGCTCTGTGGGCAGTCTCACAAAATATGCAGGCAGTCACACAAATTATGCCCATACTTGTTTCAAATTTATTTTTCAAATACAGTGACAAGTAAAATATAAACATTATTTTAAGGAAATGATCAAGTTCTGCACATAATAACTAGAGATTAACAGAGCAGATAGTGTGGAAATATTATAGTGATGAATAGATGAATACCTCATCAATGCTATGGAAGGAATTCAGAAGGAATTCAATGGTTTCCATTTCACAGATCACTGAAGGCATGTTTCATGTATATACATTGATTAAATTGAGACTATTAACATTCTCATTACTGCTGTCAAACTACTTACATATATAACCAAAGAGGACATATAGCTGGAATTAGAGAAAAGTTCAAATAATTTTTTAATTACCTGGATCCTGTCTTCATCTAAATCTAATTTGCGAGCTAACTCTTCCCTTATATCAATGCCAGGGTAGGAGTTCATTTTAAAAACGTTTTCCAAGACTTCAATCTGAGGAGATTAAAATACACTTGTTGAATAAGCAACACTATGTTCATAGCAGTAATTCATAAAATAGCAACTTAGTTTGTTCAACAGGAGACTTCTGATCAGTGGTTGCACAATTCTGATTTCATGCATAAAAACAGATCTGCTGAAATGAGCAACATTCCTGTTAATTTACACTAGTTCCTGGTTACATTTCTCTCTGCAGAGGTACATCATACTGAACTTATCAGCTGTTAGAGGTTTCTTCCAACATTTTACTAAACTACATTGTTACTCATTTGTTAAATGCTAAGGAAAGCCCTACCTGGTTTCTAGTGAATGCAGTTCTTGGTCTTCTACCCCTGTACCAGCTCAATTCTCGTTGGAAAGACAGCCTTTCAGTGACTGAAAAATATTTTTCACATTTCAAAACTTTTTCCTCTTGCACTGGATCACTTCTAGCACGAAATAATGGATTTTCATAGCAAACAACAGGGATTTGCAGATGGGGATTAGAGTCATCACCTAAAACTAGAAAGAGCAAGAAAAGGAGAGTTTAAATTTACTGGTTTGCAGTAGAAACATTTTTAAAGGGTAAAAGCTTAAGAGGTTACAAAACAGGCTGACTTACCCAAGCTGCTGCACACATCCCTCCAGGGTCTGTGAGGTTTCCCAGCTGGAATGCCATCCTTTTTCTGCTCCAGTCCCAATATACTCTCAATTGAAAAGGAGCACTGTGTAGTTTTACTCTCTCCAAAGCCGGGCACCTTGTGCAGATCCGGAGAGGCCGCTGTGGCGGCAGCACAGAGCGAGGGACCAGCCATGCCTTCGCCCTCAGCCAGCATAGCAGGGGTACTGTACTTGCATTTCTCCACAAGTCCTCCTTATAGTCCTCCTATGTTGACAAGGGGGTTGGATTTGCAACGTCATTAATTAAAATCTTTTATTAGAAAGTTTTAGCATGTCAATGAAAACTCTCCCACCAAGAGGCACGAGGAGTTAATTGTTTATTTGTTTGCAAGTAATTAGCAACTAATGGTGACACTAGGGGGGCCACCAAGGGGGACAAAAAGTGTTATCTCTCCTAACCAGAGCATCGACTTAACTTTCTCAAAAGAAGCTGTGCACAAATATAGTACTTCTCTTTTATTTGAAATCATTAATGTATAAAATCAGTTTTTAAAAAAACTTTATACTCTAATGGACTCCACTTACCTAAACATAGAAGCATGATAGGAAACCAGTCAAGTAATAACTAATCTCATTTAAGTGAATTTCCTTCCAAGGAAATTTAAAAAATAATCTCTTAATGCTATTAGGGTAATCCCGATGAAAATGCCTCTGTTTTTTCATATGCATATGTAATGGTGAACGTGGTCAATAAAACAACAATAGCTTTTGGCATAAGGCACTATGCAGTGGGTTGGCAGTGTTGTCAAAGCTCAGTGTAATTGCCTTCCAAGTGCCTGGATTAGTTAATAGAAACAGTTGCACCAACTATTTTAAATAATTCATGCATTCATTTTTTTTTTATTAAAATAACTTTGTTGCAACCTTTTTGAAACATACCAGATGTGAAATTTCCTGATAATTCTTCACTACATAAAAGCAAAACTTCAAGTAATAGAAGCAGTACATACAAATTTACAGTTTTAAAAGCATCCTTTTTCTCACATTTGTCTCTACCTCCTTGTAGGTTTATAGCAAACAGAAGTATATTTAAATACTACAGAGCCAACACTTAAAATCACAAAAAAATTATGAGTAATTGGAAGAAAGGAGATAAAGGCTTTTTAATGGGGCTCAAAGTCTGACAGAATTCTGATTTCATCCATTAAAATGAAAATACCGACTATAAGATTTTTATATTCAAACTCATCTGTCAGTCACACAGCAGTTTACATCACATGCTCAAAAACAGCTTTTGGTTCAGGACAAGAAAAGGAGGAATTTCTGTAGAGACACTATAAAACCAAGATTAGTCCAAAAATAACAGGCAAAAATGAAAACAGTATTTTTATTTCAGGAGGGAAAGTTACCCTTCCTACTGGCCTGACTTTGTATGTGCAGTAAGATTGTTGTGAAAGCAAACTATTAAAAGAGTGACAATACCAGAAGTGATCTTACCAAGGACACTTCTCACACATATCAACGGATCTTGAAGCAGCATGCATCCACCTGCAATATTCATTTGCAAGGTGAGCTCCAGTTACAATTTATAGACCTTAAGCCTTCTCTTGAAAACTGTATTTAATTGTTTTGGCCCATTAGTATTGACCAATACTACCTTGCAACCCATTTGAAATTACCTGTAGACTTTTAACTAAATACCTTGGTAGGGGCAATTAGAGCAACACAGCAAACATTAAGTTGGGAATCCTAAGTAATCAATAATAGGAAAACTCACTGCTCCTTGGACATGCAAATCCAATCCTCTTACAGCATCACATACTTGATGAGGCAGCAAACTAATCTCCCTTTCAGACTTTGCACCACTGTTTTTTGCCCAGGGACAGTGGACTTCATCTCTTTAGTAGATGAAACTCTCGTTCTTCAGAGATGGGAAAACTTCCAAGGGCTGTTTACACCAGCTGAGGAGAGCACACTGAGAGCTCCTGGGGGCTTTGGTCTGAAGCTCCAGTTCTTACTCTTGCCTTTTGCCCTTCTCACCCACTGCTACTCCACTGCTGGGTCACCTTCCACTAGAGCCTAGGCAATATTTTCAGCTTTTTAAAAAGGTATAAATGGTATATATTATCTTCCTTGATTACTTATCACACTCCAAAGATTTGCCTTTCACCTCAGCTTTCCCACAACATCTTCACCCAGCAGTACCACCTCAGAAGTCATGCTGCATAAGTCTCTCTTTCAAATATGTTTTTAATATGAATAGCAAGTATATTCAAAGCCAACTTTAAAATCACCAAGTTTTTTTTTAAAGCAAGAGTGCCTCAAAATGGCAACCCCAATTTTCACAAAAGAAAAGCAGATAGCTATTTCTTGGCTGAAGTAAAAGCTGTTTTGACACAGGGAGACTGAGGGGATGCAGGTAAATTCAGGGTTAATCCAAGGCTGCCACCAGCAAAACTACAAGAAACAGTGTGTTAAAAAGCGGAAAACAGAGCAAACAAAGCCTACCTTATCCACACAGCTACTTTCACCCTCCAGGAGAGGCAAAACGTTCTCTCCATAAGGGCACATATCTGAAATCCTCTAAAGATCTATTCCCTGCTCTTCTCCCTGTTGGCAAAGTGCCAAGTGTTAGTTCTCCACGTTTTTAAGGCCTCTTAGTAGATATTTTGCAGAAAGAACAAAAACAAAACAAACAAACCCCAACAAACCCTGCAAAAAACCCCAAACCAAACAGAAAAACCCAACCCCACAAATCAAAAAGCCCAAGCAACAACAAAACCCCCTCACACGCTAACTAAAGGTTTACAATGCTGAAAACAGTGTAACACTAAAACCACACTTGGAGGATGCAGAGGGATTCTTCAGTTCATTACTACCACATTTGTTGCAGTCAATTTTGTAGCTCAAGTAAAATGTTTGGATGCCACTTACAACTGTAAATACACAATGCTAACTAAACCAAATCCACTTAAAGTTACTACCTTCCTGAATTCCACTGGGAAAATGATCTTACAGTACAAAACAGAGCAATTTCTTACAGGAGACTGCTGTAAAGCTGGCCACAAGTTAACTGTCTCAAAACCAGAAAGCCCATATATTTATAGGTCATGAACAATGTTAAATATCCTATCACATGGTTGCAGATACAGCACTTAGTCTTTAAAATAAGATAACCCTGCATTATTACCCTTATTGAGAGGGGAAGGGAGAGGTGCTGTGACTTGCTTCAGTCAGGTGACTCACCAGCTGAGCTGATAAATTAATTGACTAAACAGAGTATTAACTTGGAAATTTCTTTATCACTCCCTACAGGGAAAAAAAAAACAACAAAACAGCAAAAACAAACAAACAAACAAACACACCAAAAAACCCCACCACCCACCAAAAAACTCAAACAAACCAAAAGAAGCCACCTCAAAAATATTTTCTTTGTTTGCAATTTAACACACCAGCCCTGTTCTTTATCTGCTTTTAAAGGTAAATCATAACCTGATACAATACAAAGAATGGTCTCCATAGCATGACTGCACACTCATTAATCATTTGCTCTGCTGTATGATTTCATGTACTTTCTAATCTGGTCTTAGACTAAGTTAATTTTTTTTTTTTTTCCCCCAGCTTAAAACTATCATCAAGTCTACCAAGTCTTGCTCTCTAAAACTACCTGACAGGATGTAGCCAGGTGGGGGTCAGTCTCTTCTACCAGGTAACAAGTGACAGGAGCAGAGGAAACAGCCTCAAGTTGTGCCAGCAAAGGTTTTGATTGGAAAAAGTTTCTTCACGGGCAGCACGGTCAGGCACTGACAATGGCCATCCCTGGAAGTGTTCAGCAGATGTGAGGATGTGGCACTTGGGCTCATGGGTTTAGTGGTGAACATAGGCTGCAGGATTCATGGTTGGACTCAATGATCTTAGAGGTCTCTTCTAACCTTAGGCATTCTACAATTCTAATTTCAGAGCTGAACCAGTTTGCAACCAATGATCTGATTCCAGTTAGTCCTCACAGTAGTTTTAAGCATTTTAAATTTGCCAGCAACCTATAGCACCACACTTATTCAGTCTAAGAGAGCAGAGATACTATTTTCTAATATCGAATCAGAATCTCTCCTGTATTAGCTTAAGGTCTCTTGTCTTCTAACTGCAAGCACAGTAGAAGTGACTGGCCTCCACTGGGGACCCATCTACATGGCAGGGATAAGAGTACATTTCCCAAACAGGATGCTCCAGATAACATGGCAAGATAGCCAAAGATGCTCCATAACGGCAGGGATATAACAGGGCTCCCCCGCTGTGGAAGGGCTCCCAAGGTAATTGACTGTGAAGAGACGACAGCAACCCTTGGAGAACAGACAGGGCTGGGAAGATACTTTACTTTACACCCATGACCCAGAACGCCGGGCAGTCACCTTAGAGGAGACACCGCCCCGGCTGCCACCCCCCCGATCCCCACACGGAGCCGCTCCCCGGACGCCGCCGGAACCTCCACCCCGAGGGACCGCGCGCGAAGGACCCCGCCCTCAGTCCCCGCGCCTGCGCGCCAAAGGGCGGGCCCGCCAGCCAATGGACAGCCGGGCAGGGAGCGGGCGGACCAATAGGCAGCCGGGCAGGGGGCGGACGGACCAATAGGCAGCTGGGCAGGGGGCAGGCGGACCAATGAGCAGCCGGGCAGGGGGATCGCGGGCCAATGGGCAAGCAGGGCGCGCGGGGGGCGGGACGTCCGGCGCGCGGCGGGCGGGGGTCGGGGCGGGTCGGGTCCGGCCGGGCCGGCGCGGGGTGAACGGAGCCGCGGGGGCTCTGCGCGGCCGCCGCCATGCCCGGCATCGACAAACTGCCCATCGAGGAAACGCTGGAGGACAGCCCGCAGGTGAGACAGGCCAGGCGGAGGTCGCATCGGGCCCAGCCCCTGCTCGCCGGGCCCAGCGCTGCTTCTCTGTCGCTCCCGGGCTCGGGAGAGCCGCGGCGGTGACCATGAGGGAGGGGTATGCCCCAGCAGCGCGGCGGGGACGCTGTCTGCATGGTCCCGCGGGGCTCCGACAGTCTCGACTCGGGCTTTCCGCCCCGGCCGTGTCCTGGGAAGCCCCTCTCGGAGTTCCTCCGCCCCGTCGCCCGCTGGCCCCGCCGCCGCTCCCGGGAGTGCTGCGGGCCGGGAGCGGGGCCGTGGCTCCGGGCCCAGTGCTGCGGCACCTCCGTCAGGGCAGTGCCGGCATCGGCTCCCTGATCCCCACCCCCGCCTTCGCGCCCAGGCTCGATTTTGGACACCTCGTGACCACAAAACCCGTGTTGCCTTCTAAAAGCGATTTTTCCTCCTTGTTTTTCACTAAGGTTTAACAGACCCGCATGAAATGCAGGTGCTGGGTGAGGTCGCGGCGATGGTTAGTGCGGAGAGTAGGTGGGAAGCACATGGTGCCCGGAGGCCTCTCCTTGCTCAGATTCTTCTCTTGCGTTGCTGCTGCCTGATCTATGTCAGCGATGACCTGTAGTGTACTGGAGTTTCTGAAGTGGGAAATGCTTTATTCAGTTGTTCTGGTTTCTCTTGCTGGCAGCAGCAACAAATCCTTGTTGTACTGTGATTCTTAGATGTGAGAAAAAAGCTTGCAATACATTTTCTTTAGTGGCAGCCTTTTGAATTAAGATCCTTGTTCTGATGTGTGGTTTACTTAGTGAGCAGGATGTCCTATATTGCCATAGCATGTGCATTGGTAGTTTTAATTCCTTGGTCATGGAAAGAAAAACTTTCACTTGTTAAAAAGGGAAATTTAGCCCCTAAAATGACAGTCATTTTAACAATCCTATATCAAGTGGAAAGACAACTTTAAAAAGGCAAGAGAAGCCCATGCAGAAAAGGAATCATTGCTGTCCTAAAGAGAGTGCCCCAAATAGGCTCGAATTCTGGACATGAGATGAGATCTGGCCTCTAATGTGTTCTGGTCCAACCTGATGGGGCCAAACCTGCTTTCATCTCATGAAGAGGAGAAAATTTTGAAAGTCTTATAAGAATACTGATTTAAATTTTCTCTTGAAGGTCTGTTCTTAGTATAAGGAAGTCAGAACTATTCATTTTTGTAGGAAATGTCAAATGTGGAAACATCAACTTAGGATCATTTGAGGACATTTGGGAAGCACATGAAAAAATGTTATTTATTGGAATGTAATTGTAATTCTAGAATCTTCCATGTGAGGTTATTTGTGATACAGACAAGCAAAGCCTAATTCAGCCCAATGTGTTTGAGATGCTTAAGTAATTGGATTTGCCAATATTGTCTTCTGTTTTAGCTAGAAAATTTACATCTTTCAGTCCATTTAATATTTCAAGTGAATTCTGGGAGCCAGGTCCTCTAGTAAGGACTTAGTGGTTTTCTGTTGGGATAGTCCATTTGTTACATTAGTTAATTTCTGTTACTGTGAAATCAGTGCAGTGGATATGGCATCAAATGTTGCTTGAAGAAAGCAGAATGTGCTCCCTGGAGGAGTTGCCATGACTTTGACACATTCTTGCTGGAATATTGAAAAGCTCATCAGCCTGGGTCATTGTTTAGTGCTGCACTATGGCCTGCAGTTCATGTTTCAGACACTGACTGTAGATGTATAAACGTCATATCAAACTTATTCTGTGTCTGAGAGAAGAAAAGGCTTTTCAAAAATGTCCAAACCCATTCATTTCCTGTTGTCACAGGATAAAAATCTAACCACTGTGCTTGTCTGGCCTAAACCAAACACCAAGTTTACATAGTCTTTTCCTATGCAAAACAGAGCAATTTATGTATTAATTAGGACATATATTGCACACATAGTCGGTGTGCATTTAGAGAGAGTTTCTGCTCACACTGATTTGCATTCCCAAAACATTGCACAACAAAAAAGCCGAGACTCTGGTAGCACAGGCTCTGTCTCCTGTCACTTGCAGTGCCCTCCAGCTGATGGCATAGAAGGCTTAACACTGACTTCTGACAGGGGGTTTCTTTGTGCAGCTTCTCCCTGGTCCTCTCCTATTTGCCTGCTCACAAGCATGGGTTGATAGAATCCTAAAGAACATGCAAAATGATGCAGAGTTTTACTAGAAACATAAGTAAACAATTCCTCTAATTTTCTGCTAAGCAGAAGTCTGCCACAACTTGTTTACAGTTTCAGGTTAATTTCTTTCTATCAGTATTGTATATTATTTTGGCAGCTGAACATCAATAACTGACATTTTTGAAATAAAACATCAAAATATTTTTTCAATGTTCAGTTTTAAAGAATAAGTATAATACAGAAACCTTACATAATACTCCTTTAAAATTACAAGTTCAGGTTTATTTATGTTCAGATTTAAAGGTTATGAGTTTAATTAATTGGTTATAGTACCATGTAATTTTCTCTTTTGCATTCTTTCGTGTATGTCTACTGTGAGAGTCAAGGCTGTCAGGATGACATATTGCCACACCTGGCAAAGATTTGAGTTCTCCTCCACCTCTTTCCACTTGTTTTATAAACTAGAACCGGCATTAATGCTATTTATGGTGTTGATTATGCTGTTTGATTATACTTTTTAATATTTAAATATCTTTTAGACATTATATAGCATGACAGTAGTTGTGATACAGCCCTGTGATACAGTGATATCTAATGCAACTTAGATAAAAGAATTCTATGTCAAAAGAATTGTTAAATAGTGTAATTTATATGGGTTTAAAATGTACTCTTTGATCATCATCAAAAGCAAAAAAATCAGAAATAGCTGAAAAAGACCTTCATGCTTCAAGGGGAGATGGACTAAAGACTTCAGTAATTTCAAGACAGCCTAGGGAAGACTAAAAAATAGAATTTCCAATTTCAAGTGTTTAACAATCATAGTTTGGGGAAAAAACAATTATGTGCTTCTGATTCTTTCAGTTTTCTGTCTGGAGATTAATTTTAGTGTAAACCTAGAAACAAAGCATGGTCCTTTTGCTAAAACATTGCTAAAGTATTTCCTTTGTGGCTCTTGCAAGTGCTGCTCCTGCTTCTACAGCCAAGCATCCCAACCAATGTTTTAAGAAAAGCCACTGTAGTGTGGAGTAACTGGTACATCCTCTGCTTTTCCCCTTTGGGATTTTTGTCTTGGTGGAAGGAAGCCGTTCAGAATCCTCATGGTGAGGAATAACCTTGTTTCCAAGTGCAAATAGGATGCAAGAACATGCAGTCAGCATCTCATTTAAGCTTACAGGCAAATTGCACCTGAGCAACCTGATTGCCTTCTTATTGAGTCAGTCATTTGGGCAGAAGGGAGAGCAGGGGATGTCAGTCACCAGCTTATGCAAGGACTCTGACACGGTCTGGCAGCATTCTTCTGGCCAAAAGGGAGAGGTGTGGATGTGACCTGAGTGGAAAAACTGGCTGGGTAGTTGGGCTTACAGATGGAGATTAGTGTTTTAGTTTAATAGGTGGCCAGTGATCAAAGAGGTTGGTTTTTGAGGTGGATGCTGTTAAGCACCATCAGTGATGCAGGCAGTGCAGTTGGACACAGGAGTCATCAGACTTGTGGGTGACACCACAGAAGAGACAGACTGACAAGCTGGGGTAAGGACAGGACAGATCTTTTCACTCCCTTTCAGTGGTGGGAAACATGTATATTAAGGACAGTCAGATGCAAGTTGTATTGTTTGGTTTGGTGTAGTTCCTAACATTTTGGTCACAGAATTGATGGTTATTCTGCAGGTAAATTACAGGTCCAAGCACAACCAGCAGCTGTGTTCAGATTGGATAGTATGGGACAGTCACAGCCTTTATTTGGATCTAACTGCAAAGGAAATGTGTATACCTGGCAAGCTCTTTAACACCAGTAGTCTTTATCCTTCTCCTTAGGGATGTACCATAGTGAGCCCAGTAGCTGCCCACAGTTTCAACATTTAACAGTTGTCCATCTCCCTTGGCCCTTTCCTTTCTGAAAATGTATTAACCTGGAGAGAGGCTGACAGTAGGAAGAAGGCTGAGCTTGAATATCTGTAAGATTCTTTGGCATGCAACAGGTATCATACCTTTAAACATTTTTGGAGGGTTTATAAAATTTCAGTAACGAAACCTGAAATAATGCTATTTAAGTCTGAAATTCCATTATATTTAAATTCTTCTAACTTGTCATGTTTTTGTTTTGGCTGTTTGATTGTTACAGACCCGCTCTTTGCTGGGAGTATTTGAAGAAGATGCTGCTGCAATATCCAATTACGTCAATCAGTTGTTTCAAGCCATGCACAGAATATATGATGCTCAGGTAGTGTTAATGAAGTTCTTGAATGCATTATAAGGCATTGGAATCACATTTCTTGCATTTTTTTGACACTATGATGAGCAATATGCTTTTCTTTAACTTCCATATCCATTAAACATAGAAGTGAAATAAAGTAAGAATTAATGATTGTTTTTCTGTATGTTAGGGAGTGGTAAAGACTAAATTCTTGTGATTTGTTTTGCAACAGAATTTCTTACAACAATTGAAATTATGTTCTCTGTTCTCCAAGTAGCTCTAATGTATTTCCCAAGTGTTTCTAAAGTGTTACACACACTAAAATGATCTAGGTATGTGTAATAGTAGGTATCAAGTGGGGGGTTATTTTTTTACCCATAATATTTTCATGTTTCACTCATCTAGAAATAATTCCAGTTTTACGCCAGAAACAGAATCTATTTTGTATGTTTTTCTAAAAATTTGAGTTCATGGTTGTATTTTTAATTTATATATACTTCAGCTGTTTGACTTTTTATTGATTTTCATGTTTCCCTTTTTTTATCAGAATGAATTAAGTGCAGCAACTCATCTGACTTCAAAGCTTCTGAAGGAATATGAGAAACAGGTACTGTATAAATCATGTTGTCTGTGTGTGGTCAGGACTGTGTATTTTTGTAGTCTCTTATCTCCCAGAGCACCGTGTAGAATGTATTTAGGTTTGGTCCAGATAAAATGAACTGCTGTGGTTGGTGGTTCAAACCATTGCCAAAAGAATCTGTCTTTATTTTAGTTCTTCCAGCTAAACCAGAACATAGTTCCTCTTATCATGAAGAATATTAATGATTTATGAAATATTTTACTTTTGGATTTGTCTTTTTGAGAATTGCTTAGGGTAGTTCTGTTTTGTTTTTACTTTATAAACCTGTTTACTCTTAAGTGCTTAAATATCAATAGTCACAAAGAGAAGAGATTGCATTCCAGTTTCCAAATTACAACCATAATTTACACTGTGAGCATAATTCCATCTCTGAAAGCACAGACTGTGGAATCCATAACTTTCTTCCCTCATAACCTGTACTATGAAGGGTTCTCTGTTCGTAGCTTTGCTGCTGGGTCCTTCTTTCTGAGATTAAAAATGTTAAAAACAAAAGTAGGCTTATTTTAAGAGGCTGCTGCTACCTATCCTCTTTTTCCACCTAATGAGGTAAACTGCTTCAGTGAATCTTAACTGTGTAATATTTTAAAATAATAGAATACCTGATATACTCATAGATATAACTAATCCAGTTTTGTGAATGGCAGAAAACATGGCAAATGACATAACTCTTTTTGCCTTTTCAGCGTTTTCCACTCGGGGGAGATGATGAAGTCATGACTTCCACTCTGCAGCAATTTGCAAAAGTGATTGATGAGGTAAGTGCTTCTATGTGCTTTGCTAATGCTGTTTGGTACAGACTTCAACTGCCTAATTACTCCTTTTTTAAGCCAGGAGATACAGAAATAGCATTCATTTGTCAACAAGGTAACAATTAATTGTATATTGCACCATCTATTTAAAGTTTTGTAACCTTAAGATAAAGAATGAATTCAGCAAAATGAGGATACATTGCTGAGAAAAAATGTAGTTTAACTACTCGAGATAGAGCCAAAACCATTACACAGTGGCAGTTAGCAACTGTGTACAAGGGTGTCTGTATTGCCTTATTTCAGATACCTGACTGACAGAGGACCCTCCTGCTGTCTCTCTTAGACACTGACTTACAGGACACACAACTGAGCACCACTAAGAGTTGGATCAGGATTTTTGCTGTGATCCCTCTCCTCACTCAAACAACATTTTAGGAGGGGGATCATATTTTGTTCTACCTCTGTGAGCTGTGAAAGATGAGCTTTGATGTAGCTGGAGGGAAACTGGAGAAATAAACTGACTAGTCAGGATGACTGAGGCCGTTTTTGGGCATGATCCAGTAACTTGTAAAAGTTCAGACAAAAACAACTCTAAAGGTTTCCTGTAAAAAGACAATGATGAGATCTGGAACCCAGAAAAAAAACTAGCTGCAAAAAAAAGAACATGCAAAAATGTGTTTGAGTTGTATGTCTTTGATGTCCACCTATTGTGATTTGGTCTCAGAACTGCTTTCCTAAGATTTTCTTCTTTTGTCTTTTTCAGCTCAGCTCTTGCCATGCAGTACTTTCAACTCAGCTTGCAGATGCAATGATGTTTCCTATTACCCAGTTTAAAGAAAGGGATCTAAAAGGTAGAGGACTTGACCAAATACTGTTTTTTATCAACAGCAGGAACAACAAAAACATAACATTTAATCTTCATAGCTCTTGTTTCACTAAATAGAATACACCACTTATTTTTCAGCTCTCAAAAGTATGCATCTCCCATTTAAAAAGAAAAGTAAGTTATTTCTATTCATGAGAGTATTATAGTTGAACTTAACATTATTATTGTTTCAACAAAAATATTACTTATATTAGGGAAGCCCTTATCTTCTACTTAAGATGAAAAATTAGCAGCTACTCAAAAACATTAGGAAAGAATAATTTTCAGATAATTTGCATTTTCAGGAAGGATTTGTATATCAGATCATGACATCAATATAATTGCTGGACTAAGCTCAAAAGGCAAAGTGCCAAAGTTGCAGTACTTACTATATTAAGATTTAGTAATGTGGTTATTCAGCCCTGCTAGTAGTACAGGTGGCTTCTTATGTGCAGACATAAGGTGCTTCCAGCTTCTTACTTTTGTAATTATTGTATCTTGTGCCTGGTTTAAAATAACATCTAATGTTGTAATGATGATAGATTTTACTCAAGATACTGGGCAGAACAGGCTGCTGTGGCAAGTGGGCTTCCAAGTAGAAATCATGAGTTAAACCACAAGTAACTTAAATCGCCCTATTGTGAACATTCTGGAGTGGGTATACCTAAGATATGAGTATCTGAAGTCTAAATGGAAATAAAAATTACAAGTCTTTCGTAAGACTTCTAACTCTTCACGAATCTTGGAAAATACTTCTTTGGCAATAGTCTGCAGCAAAATTATGGATTGAAAAGATTATGGATTATTTTTTTGGGCAAGGGATCAAGATTATGAAAGCTGGTATTACTTCTCAGGACCTGAAAAATCTCCTGTTTGTGCTTAGTGAAGAGGCATCCCTGAGACAATAATTGTAAATTAAGTTTTCCCACTGGAAGATTTAGCCATCAGCTGGCAGAGTTTGTAATTCTGCACTTCTTTGTGGACTTCATAGGCACTTCTTGAACAGTTTTTTTGTATTTACTTTACAATGAAGTTGATCATGACTCTCTGCTGGTTTATATTGTAATAAGGCACAAACCAAAATCAAGATCAGAAAAGGTGTAAGGTGTTGTGCTGGTTCCAGTTCCTGACACAGTGAGACAATAACCAGCTGGAACTCAGCTGATTTTTAGCTAGGATGAGTCCCAGTGTGTTTTGGGCTTTGATATTTCCCATTTCCTGTGCTTCCACTTCCCCAGCTCAAACCAGAACCCAGACTGGAACTACGCGTGACATAATTGTATTGATGATGCCTTTCAAAGACTTTTAAAAAGAAATTTCTCCTTACAGTATTACAGCAGAGTTTTTGGTTTTTTTTTTTTATGAGCACAGAAATGATCCTCAGGCCCCAGGGGCAGACAGACTTGCCTGGCCATACAGGCATAGTGCCTGTGCTGGCAGCTCAGTATGGTGCAAGGTGTTATCTTCAATTGCTTGGTAGTGAAACATTACATGAGAAACTGTAAAACATGACTGTTACATGAATAACTTTTAAAAATTGTAATATGTTGTTTTTTTAGAGATATTAACTCTTAAAGAAGTTTTCCAAATTGCAAGCAATGGTAAGTGTAAAGTATTTAATCTTATCGATATTACAAGACAACAGTATTATTTTAGATCATTATTTGTACTTAAGTAGTGGAGTTAAGCCTGTTAAAAATAACTAATAAAGGCGTAACTTTTCTGAGTGATACTTAGGCACTCCTTTCCCTGGTTCACTTGTAAATCCCTACTTTGTTTGCTGAAGCATTAAGGCAAATTGAAAGGGTTTTTTACAACACCTTATGTATGATTATTAAATAATGTAGGATTATGCCACCAAAATTACAAGAAGAGCAAGGTGTTAGCTTGCTTCTTAAAGTGAAAAACAGATCAATAAAAAAACCTACTTTCCTAAAATGAGTTTCATAGTTCTCTTCCCTATTTTCAAAAGTTATGTTTTAGCTGCCTCTAATACATCCATGTAGAGAACTTAACTATTTAAGTAAGATTCTGCTTCTCTCAGTGAAAATGGTTTCATTGCTTTAGAAGCAAAAAAGATTAGATACAGGTTTTTATAATGTAAAGTTTCTCTACTTAATGGACAGTTCTTTGAAAAATAGTGGATGTTTAGGGAACTTTGTAACAATTTGGCAATATTTGCATCAGGTTAAAATTTTTCTTCAGCCCAAGTATTTGTTGCAGTGATTGTAAACAGACAAGAACAATTCCTCAAGGTGTTAATATGACAGAACTTTGCATTCAGCTGTCTGTGTAACACTTTCATATAAAAGATTTTCTGCTCTGTTTCATGACGTTAATTTATGAAAATGACCATAAATTCTCTCTTGATTGCTTAGACCATGATGCTGCCATTACCAGATACAGTCGGTTGTCAAAAAGAAAGGAAAATGAAAAGGTTTGTGAAACAAAATCTTAATATAAAGATTTTTAGAGACTAAATAATTTTCATTTTATATATATTTATGATGGAACACAGTGTATGGCAGATTCTGACATTTGATAGTTTATGCATTAGCAGTCTAGACAGAAAAGCAGGTTTCTCCAATACATACCTGTCCTGTAACACTGAAAATGCTTTAGGAATAATATTGTGATACCATATTCAGTTCAGTTTTGTGAAGAAGTAACCACACTTTCCAGGTAGAAAAGAATGCTGTATTTGTTTTTCACATATCTCATGTTTAAATTAGAGAAGCAGAATTGCAAAGTAAAATATGCAGCAGCTGGTGATAGAGGGTAGAACATGACAGTGGGTTTTTCCATGCTGGCTGTAAAGTTGTCCAATGTGATCAATGTCAAATCTCAAACATTCCTTTTTTTTCCCTCCTCTTATCTTTGTCTCTTCAGATCAAGGCTGAAGTTACAGAAGATGTATATACTTCAAGGAAAAAACAGCATCAGACTATGATGCATTATTTCTGTGCATTAAATACTCTCCAGTACAAAAAGAAAATTTCTCTGCTAGAACCCTTGCTAGGATACATGCAAGCTCAGGTAATTTCAGATTCTGAAAGCTGTAGGTCTGAAAGAAGATAAAAAAAGTACTTCATGAAGGTTGATGTACTGAAATCCAATGCAAGCCCTCTTCTGCAGTCCAAGGAAGGACATGGAGAAAAAGACCCACCCATCCACTTTTCTGAGCTGCCACCGCTGCTGTCCTGACCATGCCATTAGTTAGCACTGGTCATTGCCCACTCACTGCAGGACTCTCTTCATGAGATGCCCTCACTGCCATCAGAGAGTTTTTTAGCAAAGTCTCAGTGACAAATATAATGGTTAATTTTCCCCCAAACCCCAGATAGCTGGATTTGATGTAATGCCTAGATTTTCACCACTGGGCATTTGATTCCACTAAATGGAAGAGCTCTCATGCAAGTCCACATAGAAGTGGACCTTCTCAGGTTCACTCAAGTAACATGAAGACAGTTAAATTCATTCCTATGGCAGCTGTTCTGAAATGAGATAATCATCAAAAGCTACCTAACTACTGTTTTCAATCAAGGCTGTGGAAGAGCCAGAATGCTAAAAAACATTCTGGTTTGGTTTCGCTTAATATTAATAAGTTCACGATTGGTTTATTTGAGGATGGGTGCAAGAGAAAATACAACGATGAAGTTATTTGGACAGACTTAATTTGTATTTTTTTGAAGTGTGTCATGAAGCATGGGCTTTGGGTTTTTTTGCAAGTCAAGCTTTCCAGCATCTGGCACTGCTACAAGTGACCTGAGTAGAAATTAGCTTCTGCACACTGTCTGAATGCTTTCCAAAGGCAAGAACTCTTGCTTTCTTTTGAAACTTTGCAGCTTGCATTTAAGAGCCAAGTTCTGTTATGTTTTGTGCAGTAAAGTAGTGCAGCCTGTTGCTTAGGTGGAGCTTTTTGCTAAATCTAAGAAACGGAAGGGCAGGGCCATGTCCTGGGGTTTCCTGTTCTGAGATTTCTCATGGCTAACCTCAGTTTAGCTGTGGCAGATTTTCTGGCCCATTATGGACTACCCTGTGCTTAAAATACATATTGTTAGTTCCCTGTGGATGGCCCTGGACAAATCCTCACAGGTTTGTTCTCTCCTGTGTGCCCCAAATAACGCCCCCGTAACAACAGTTAGCGCAATGGTGGGCTTGAAAAACAGAGAGACCTTGGGAGTTTTTCCAGGGCAGTTCCTGTGTGCTTCTGTATTTCCTCCAGGCAGCTCTGTTCATGTCCTTGTGACACAGATCCCCCACTGCAGTGCCAGCACCTGCCTTCACCTGCAGCCACAAACACCCATTCTGGTGCTTTTATTAGGAGGCTTTGGTGGGAATAATGGATGAAAACAGATTTCTCAGAGAAACTTTAACTTCATCTGTTAATTGTTAGTGTAGTTTTATTAATGACTAAATTCTCCCTTTTCCTCCTTTTTTTTTTTCTCTTAAAGATAAGCTTTTTTAAAATGGGTTCAGAAAATCTTACTGAGCAACTGGAAGAATTTTTGACCAATATTGGCACAAGTGTACAGAAGTAAGTTTGCTTTGTTGAATTTTGAATATCAAGATTATTTTTTCTGTTTCTACTTATTAATAAATTATCTTTGTTAATAACACATTTTTATCTTAGTGTTCGCAGGGAAATGGATTGTGAAGTAGAAAACATGCAGCAAACTGTAGAGGACTTGGAAGTAGCCAGTGATCCACTGTATTTGCCTGATCCTGATCCTATAAAATTTCCTGCTCATAGGAATCTAACACGGAAAGCTGGCTATCTCAATACAAGAAAGTAAGAGTAACTTGTTATTTAAAAATTCCATAGTATTTAATTTTGGGAAAGGAAAGCTAAAGAAGCTGATTTTTTTTTTTTTTAGATGTTAGATATGCTGATTTTATAAATTTAGTTGAATAAGTCACATAAGAGTTACTCTGTTTCTTTCTTTGGACTTCTTCACCTAATTTGTATTAAATTCATTGTTACAATGACATAATGTCATTCAGGTGCAAAGTACAATTATCCTGATTTTAGTCTAATTTTACCTGAATTTTCAGTTTTTTAAAAAAAGGTTTGAGAGTGTAATTTCTTTGCATCCTAGCTTGGAAGTAACAAGATTCCATCTATCAGGATTGTTCTGGAAGTGTCTGTTAAAGCTGTGGGATTCCAGTTACTAAATTATACATCGTAATTTTGATCTAAACAAGGCAAAACGCTCTGTTAACTGAAATACCCTTGGAAAGAGCTTCTGGATTCCATGCAGCAGTGACTCGTTGTCCACAGGAGGGAGCTGTGCCTCTAATGAAGTCTAACAACTGCTTTTCAGAGCTATAAAAATAAGTTGTAACATTCCGATTTTTTTACTGTAATTTATATAATAAGCTGCAAGAAATTTAAAAAAAAGTTGGTAACTTTTACAACAGTTAAATACTTACTGAATGAAGCATGAATTTCTGTATTAGAACACAATTGCAGCAACTAATATTATAGAGTGTCTGAGCAAAAAGGGAGGCTAACTGAGGACTTCTCCTTATCTTTTAGTAAGACAGGGTTGGTGTCTTCCAGTTGGGAGAGACAGTTTTACTTCACTCAAGGTGGAAATCTGATGAGCCAGGCAAGAGGTGATGTGGCTGGGGGACTTGTCATGGACATAGACAATTGCTCTGTGATGGCTGTGGACTGTGAGGACAGACGGTACTGTTTTCAGATAACATCTTTTGATGGCAAAAAGTGAGTGGTCTTACATTGCTGTTTCACGTAGGAAATACTGGAGTGACTAATTAGAAAAAGAAAGATGGTCTGCCTTTGGCCAGATGTTAGCTTGACATATGTGGATATTTAGAAGCAAAATCTGGGATATCCTTTTAATTGTGTAATGTCTAGATTTTTGTTCATAAACTCTATAATGTAGCTGAGTAGTATTTCAGAGTAAGATTATGATAAATCAGTTGACAATCATGCATTTTGTCAATACTTAAGTATTACATTACATTAGAATTGTGTTGCTTTTCTGTTTCCTGTTGAAAGCGTAAGTCCCTCCCCACCCTAATTATATAATGTTGACTGCACTCAGCACAAACACAATCTTCAGCCTATCATAACTTCTTGTTCAGTGTGTAACTATGAAAATGTAATTTTCCTAGCTGACTGTATTTGTGAGGCATTTTAAGTACACAAAACTGTGTTTTTCATTCTCCTCTTTCAGGTCTTCAATCTTGCAGGCAGAAAGTAAAAAAGATTATGAAGAGGTGAGTGCTTATAGGAGGTGTCCATGGAGCCCAGTGATTTTCTGATGCTCAGAAAGAATACATTCCTAACCATTGTTGCAGTTGATATGTGGTAGTTGAGATGGACACTGCACTTGAGGTGCGTCATTAAAATCATCAGAAGGCTTTAAGCATCAGTACCTTGTTATTCAAAAGTCTTCTGTACCTTTTCTCTGTATCTTCTAAGAGCAGCTCCACACAGCTCTGGCTCTTTCTCTCTTTATTCTCCAGTTCTGGCTCGCTCCTTCCTGTCCCTAACACAGCCGCCTAACCCTGTTTGTCCTATGTACAGCACCTTACCTTTTCTGTCCCTTTGCACCACCTCTTGTCCCTAGGTCTTCTCAGCAGGGCAAATAGACTCCAACTGACTCCTTACCAGTTAACTCACTCTTTATCACACCCATGGCTATGAGGGCAAGGCTGTTTCCACTCTAGGATAATTAATACAGCTGTAACATATCAGGGGGAAGACTGCCTTCAGCAGCATCTCTTTTTGTCTCCCCACAAACCATAGCTGGATACTGCATATTTTTTTCTGTTTCTACTTATTAATAAATTATCTTTGTTAGTAACACCTGTTTATCTTAGTGTTCCTGTTAGTTTCCTGCTTCAGATAAAAGTTGAAAAGCCTAGAACAGGAGCAAATTGTTTTCCAGAGCAAAGAGAGAAAGCAGATTCTAGTTTGCAGATGCAAGAAATGAGCAAATTCCACAAAAGCCAAATTGAATTTTTATAATCTCTTGAGGAAACAATGTCATCTGCAGCACAGAATAAAGAAGAACAGAGAATCCTGATGAAGTTTTTTTTATTCCTTAGAGTTGTGAGTTAAGCTTTCTTTAGTTTAGTTTTAGAATGACTAAAATAATTCTTATGAGTAAAATCTGAAAGTGCAAAGTGCAGTATGCAGGTGACAGTGAATTTAATGACAAGCTGAGTGTGCAGAATATTTAGTTCCCTGAATTTACAAAGAAAGTAGAAAAACTGCTGAAACTAGCAACTCAGTTATTCAGTCAAGTTTGTTTAGAAAACATGACAAATTAATTTGTTTTCTTTTTTCTTCCTCTTTTTCAGTGGATATGCACTATAAACAACATATCTAAGCAGATATATCTAAGTGAAAACCCTGAGGTAACTTTACTAAAATTTATAGTTAGTAATATTTTAGTCAGTAATTTAAGTATTTATAGAGTAAATTCATATTGATATAAACTTACATAATAATTTTTGCTTACTAAATTAGGGGAATTGGCCCAATAGAAATCGTTTTATAACAGAGCCTGTATATGTACATGAAGTGTGTCTTCATGGGTTTTAGTTCACAGCTGAGGGCTGCATTTCTCAAATGAGATTTTTCTTTTTATTTTCCTGGCTGCATTTGCTTATTTTACCAGAGTTATCATTGGAACTTTTCTCTATTGCTGCCTTTTATTAACACTGGCAGTATTGTAAGGCCAATGTGTTCATTTACATTGAGAAAGTTAACATCAAGATATGTATTTGAAGAAAAGTAGAAGAAAATGCTGCAGGTGTGTTGGCGAAAAATTAAGAATGCAAGATTTTCATGAAGGTTTGAGTTTATAATTTCTCCCAGTTGGATATAAATAAAATCTGAAAGTTTATTTTGAGAAAAATGTTTTCAGTTATTTTTTCCCACCTCTGCTGCAGGAAATTGCTGCCCGTGTGAACCAGTCAGCTCTGGAGGCTGTCACTCCTTCTCCTTCTTTTCAGCAGAGGCATGAGAGCATGAGGCCAGTTGTGTAAGTGAAGCAACCAGAGGGCATTTGAATGCACATATAAAAAGAGAATCCTGGATAAAGTTCCAGGGGGAAAAAAAAGCCTAACAAACCTATCAAGTTTTCTGTGATCAGAACTAAATGTTTGACAGGCCAGAGGAAAATTTCCTGAACACACCTTTCACTGCTGAAGCACTGTTGAGCATCTTTTGTTAAAAGTAATCCCAATGCCAGCTGGTGGACAGTTTGGTTGGTTTCATCATATCTGTTTTGTCGTGTGATTTCATGATGAGATTTTTCTTCATGTGTCCAACTCCTGGAAGCAGACCTCAGATTGTATTATACTTAATATGGGATTATATATTGATGTTAAAACAATCTGATGCAATTATTAATGGAAGTAGTAACTTTAACTTAAATTTGACTAGGTACATAGATTTGTTTGCTATAACCTGATCTTCAGGTTTTTAGTTTTACTTTACATCTAAGCTCTGGAATATTGTACTGGTGTCCCCTGTGGTTTAATTTATTATCAACCAACCTGAACTCACATACCCTAACTTTGCCTTTTTGTTGTAGGCAATCTCGTCCTCCTGCAGCTCGTACCAGCAGCACAGGGTCACTGGGATCTGACTCAGCTCTCTCAGCACTTTCCTTGGATTCCCTTGTTGCCCCTGACACTCCAATCCAATTTGACATAATATCTCCAGTCAGTGAAGATCTGCCTGGCCAAGCAAAATCATCAGGGCAATCAGGCAGGTAGGAAAAGTAGAGAAAAGGAAAAAAAATTCCTAAAGTTAATGTTACTAATTCAAAAACAAACAAACAAGAAAAACACATTTAAGATGCAGCTCCAGCACACACATTGCCTTTTCCCTGAATGATGTCACAAATTTTGCAGTGGGCAGTGAAGCAAAACAATTTTTTAAATTGTTAAATGGAATTGTAAAAAAGGCTTAATTACATCACTAGAGTCAAGGTGTGGTTTTCTATTTCGCAGCAGCTTTTCTTGCTTTAACAGCCTGTGCTTTTATTTATTGATTTATTTTAAACTTTTGGTTTCACAAAGTATTTTCCTTTCCTATTGCTTGCTCACCCAGCAGCTTGGGTTATTTCCTCTTGGAAACTCAAGAGAAATTTGGTAGCCCTGCCTCCAGGTGATGATGGCATACGATGACACTCCTCTTAAGCTGAAAGGTGAGTGAAAATGGTCTAGGCTTCTAGAGTAATTTCACATACAGACAAGTTAAAATCATCTAGGAGTTCATCCAAAACATAAAAACATTTTCTCCTACTTGTTATTATATTTGAGTGGGAGATATACCAAAACCCAAAGACCTATAAATGATCACTACATTTCTAGAGCTGTATCTATAGAATTCAGATATTAAGAATATGTATTTGCAGATCCAGCAGCTCTTAAAAGCAAAAACAGCCAAAGAGATGAAAACTAATTTATGTGACTCTTTTCCCAAAAATATATCCCCCTGCCTATAGGAAAATATTTGAATTTTGAATTGCATCTCACAGATGTAAGTGTTGAAATTATATATTCACAACTATTTTTCCTTTTTTTCAGCAGTTTTCTTTTTGTTGTTCTTTGGTATAGCAGGATAAACAAGTGGCCAACTAGCTCCTTCAGAATACTGATTTAAAATAGACTTGAACTGTATTGCAGGAAGTGGAAAGTTTAAGAGTTAGCTGAATTCCTGTGGTAGCCTGGTCTAGCTCAGCTGGTCAGAGCAGGGTGCCAGTAACACCAAGGCTGTGGATTCAATCCCTGCATGGGCCATTCACCAGAGACTTGGACTCGATGATCCTTGCGGGTCCCTTCCAACTCAGAATATTCTGTGATGTCATCAGTTATGATTCTAGTGCAGAAAATATTTTTCATAGCATAAATGATAGAGTTGAGCTCAGTATTTTTAATTAACCATTGCCTTCAATAAAAAAACAGCAGCATTTGTACAGATATGTAAATGTTTGTTATTAAAAAAGAAGTACTTTCCTTGGTTTCTGATACTGATGACATAAATTTTATTTTTTGCCTTTTGAGAGATCCTGTGAGATTCTGCATTTACTGTTCCAGTTTAATATTAAATGACAAGAAAAGTCTGAGCAATAGAAGATGCTAATAGAAAGAATTTGTTTTTACTGTAATTACACAGGTCAGCATTTAATGGGATGGTTCTTGATTTGAGTCCATGTTATCTAAACATTGTAGCAATCCCATCTTGGCTTCAATATAGAAAAATTTTATTACTTTAAACCAGCTATCTCTTAGTTAAAACATGTCTGCTAATTGATAAACTGGCAGTGAGTATGTGTAACTGCACAATTTTTTTTCTTGAAGTTCTGAAATTTGCTTTTAATACACTAATTGTTGAGGTGACACTTTCATTAATCCCATAAAAAACCTAATTTGAACTATATTCAATCCTTGCCAATAGCTTTTCAGCTACTAATCAGCCAAAGAGAATGGGTGTAATTTCTTCTACAAATTTTAAATAAAATGTCCCCATTTCCTGTGCTCATTCCTTTAATGTTTTTGAAAAATGCAGACTTGGAAGCCTAGAGTATTTTCACTTTTCCGTGTAACTGATAGTAATTCTGTCTCTGAGAGCCAGAAATAGCCACATTTCTCTTGACCCTCTAGGAGTAAATCCCCAGTGATGTTTTGAGAAAGCTGCATTTGAAACAAACCCACGGGTTTCTCTTGAGTAAGTAATTCAGCACCATGACAGAGGAGTGGGTGCTCCTATGGAGTACTGCAAGGGCCTGGATTTTGGCTGTGCTTCCTGAAGCTGTTTTGTGAAATTTCATCCCCTAAAACTACACCTTTTCAAACATTAGTAAGGTTTTGGCTTGGGCTTAATTCAAATATATATTAAAAAAAAAAAAAAAAAAGAAAAAAAAAAGTGAGCAAAACTTTCTATGGCAGCAATAGGATAATAATATCTGGTATTTTTCCCAATAATCTGCATCCTCACATACAGCAAGTATGTCTCACTCCTAATGAAATTGCTTCTCCTTACAATTCATGATGCATTATTCCTCCAGATTACAAGTTTGTGAACTCATTACATGTTGGTATTTGACACAGCGTGCGACTACTGCACTATCCATGAATGGTTCCTGTAATCTGACTCCTGCTTTAATCTTTTCATCTTTTAATAGACGCACAAATCCATTTGGTGAATCTGGAGGCTCAAAACCTGAAACAGAAGGTAAAACAAAAATTTCATTTCAATGTAAAATAAAAATAAATTTTGACAATTATGGTTCTGTTTTCATCTCTAGCTTCTCCCTTCTAATTTAACACCAGTTTTAAAATGCTCAATTACATTGCAGGGTATTTGATAAGTAAAGTTAAACCAAACCACTGTCTGAAAATCATTTGTAAAATTATTCATTGCATCTTTTGTATTCATTAGCCAAATGAAAAGATGTGTGATGTGCTGTGTAGTAACTGCACCTCTAACTGCTACGTAGGAGCAATCTCTTTCCAAGTTAGGAAGAGTTCGGAGTTTTTGTGACTGCAGTCCACCTTTGGTTTTGAATGGGAAGCCCAAAATGGAGTTTGTTTTTTTCAATACTTTTCTTTTTTCTTAGATTCAATTCTTCATCAGTTATTTATTGTAAGATTTCTTGGCTCTATGGAAGTGAAGTCTGATGAAAGCCCAGATGTTGTTTATGAAACAATGCGTCAAATACTCGCAGCTCGCGCCATCCATAACGTTTTCAGGATGACAGAATCACACTTGTTAGTCACTTGTGACTGTTTAAAGTAAGTTTGCTTCCTGACTTCTACTGATGTTTATTTACAGAATGATCTTCTTTCACTTTGGTAAAATCTACTTTCTGGTTTGTCTTTAAAAACAAATTTTTAGGTTAATTGATCCACAGACACAAGTTACAAGACTACAAGTAAGTAACTTTCCATTTTAAGATAAATATCCAGCAATGTAATTATTTTATTTTAAAAATATTATTATTAGATTATAATCGCTGATAGCATGAGATTTCCAGCCAAATTTTCAGCGCTATTAGGAGACTAATGGAGACATTTAGAAACACTTGCAAATCAGGTTTAGGGGAGTGATTTCAATAGGTCAGATTGGCTTTTGATACTGCTTTCCTCCTGTGATCTAAGAGGGTGAAATGGTAAAGAGGGGACATTAATGATGGAGTCACATTAGTTCTGAAGTCCAAGAGGGTTTGCTTGCTGTTTGATTTCTCAGTTTTGTTTTTAATGCATAATTGCCTTTAGGGTGTTGAATGGTTTTTGGTTTGATTTCTTTTTTTTTTCTACGTCTTTATAAAAAATGCACTTGAAAGGAGTAAGTGGAATTTTTCTTAGAATATCAAATAAGGCCAGCTTAATTCTTTAGTAAAAGCAGTCTTTATTTTTCATATTTCAGAACTATTTCATTTTTCCCTTTTTATACCTAATTTATGGTCTTTTTATTTTTTTCTGTGTGTGTTTTTAAAAACATTCAGTTTTTTGGAGGCTCTGAATTGCTTTCATTTTCATAAAAGGAAATCTTGAGCATGGAAAAATATCTTGATATTTAAAGTTTGACATTAAGTTCAAAACAGGTGAGGTACATCAACTGAGGGTATGTCCCATATGCTAAATGCAAACATCTGATCCTATCAGTTTATAGAAGCTGTGGTAGGGACTCTGAGAATTTTTAAGTTTATTGTTTGATGAATCTTAAAAAGATAATTTGAAGTCCAACCTCTTTTAGGAATAAGAAGGCAAAACAGTTTTCTTGTAACAAACTAATTGAGGGTATGTGATTGTTATGGGTTCATTTTTTTTTTTCTTGCTTATATAATTAGGAGAGCTGAGCTAATTGCAGCAAAGGTTTTTGAGAAGTAGTGCCTTTACATGGAACTAAATATTAAAAGCTTAGTCACAAATGTAACTATAATGAATGAGTAAAACAAAACAAAACAGGAGTGCATCCAGGAAGATGACTAACTCACACTGCAAATGTGGTCCCTTTTTCTTACATGGAGTGTGTTTTTTGACATTTGCTTGTCTTTGGAATAATTTAGTCCTTGCTGTCTAATCTGTTTGTGTTTCATAGTTACATTTGGCCAGGTAACTTTTTGTGCTGTGGTTGTGCATTAATTAACGTGCAGTGTATTGAAACCTCATGTGGCAAGTATTTGGCATCAGTTTAATCTCTCTGTATCTGATCCTTTTGGCAGTTTCCTTTGCCCAATGTAGTGCTGTATGCTACACACCAGGAGAATAAGCGCCTGTTTGGATTTGTGCTTAGAACTTCAGGAGGGAGAGTGGAGAGCCGCCAGACTTCCATCTGCTATATATTTGAATCAAATAATGAAGGGGAAAAGGTATTGGTGATGGTTGTTACTTGTATCACTTGTGAATATGGATTCCAAGATGCTCGATCCATGCAAGCTAAGGCATTTTTTATGTACTGAAAAAGTTAAACCTGTCATTTTAAGTGCCTGCAAATGCTTAATGTGCTGTTGTATCTAATTTGGGATGCTGCCTTAAATTTAAAGGCATTTTTAATTGTTTCCTGTCTGTTTTGTGTTTAGATTTGTGACTCTGTTGGACTGGCCAAACAGATAGCTTTTCATGCAGAACTGGTAAGAATATTTTTGGGGCAAAGGATGCTTGGGAATGGAAGGAAGGGGGTATATTTAATATGTGTAATAGATTGTATTCTGCAAGATGCTTCTAGATGCAGCAATACTGTTGTGTATTTTAAGGGTTTTTTTCCCTGGAGTTTAAATTCAAATGAAAACACTGAATATCTACTGTAGAATCCTATATTCAATATAGGATTCATTTTGCTACTTTTAACAACTATACCAGTCCTTTAAGAGCAGAATAATCAGAACAGTGATGTCACAGTCTTGAGCAAGCTCATATTAATCAGTAGTGTCTCAAACATCTCAGGCTGTTGTTACTGACTTACTTGCATTTTTGCCCTTTAGGATCGAAAAGCCTCAGAAAAGCAGAAAGAAATAGAGAGAGTCAAAGAGAAACAGCAAAAAGAATTGAATAAACAAAAGCAAATTGAGAAGGTACCTTTTGTCATTATTTCTTAGTATTAAGTTTTTTCTACTTACTTTCTTTTGCAGTTTTGTCCAAAGCTGTCCGCTGACAGAATTGATAGATCATTTAGAAATCATAGAATGGTATCTTGTGTCCATTGCAGATGGCTTTAAGAATAATACTCTTTTTCTGATTTCCCAACCCCCCCTTCCCAACTTAGGACTTGGAGGAGCAGAGCCGGTTGATAGCAGCTTCCAGCAGATCCAACCAGAGCAGCACAGAAGGACAGTTTGTAGTTGTTAGCAGCAGCCAGTCAGAGGACAGTGATTTAGGAGAAGATGGAAAGAAGAAGAGAGAATCTGAAGCCTAAGGTTGCCTGCTTCATTAAAATTGGAATCATGAATATATCTGGTGAAATGGCACAAGTTCTACAAGAGGTGCAATGTAGGTGGAGGGTCTGTCGTGTTATAGAAAAGACTTCACAATATATAGACACTATTATGCCTTGATTTTTCTTTCTCAGTTAAGTGATTTCCATTTCCTGTCAGTGTAATTTCTCTTGTATGCCAGATGAAGCACAGTCATGCTGCCATGGTTATTACAAACATATGTTTTCTCAAGGCTTCTCTGCAGTATGGGAAAAATGTGGGGGTCTTCCCCACTTCTGTGCAATTGACTGCTTTGGAAGCAAAACTGAAAACTCATTGGCCTTCAGCAGTAACACTGAAATTTTTTTTTTACACTGCAGTATGGAGAACACCTTGCTGGAAACAAAAGTGGATGTCCAAATAAGACAATGTTATGCTTTACCCAGTTTGTTGCATTTACCTGCTTCTTAGATTTAGAAAGAAGGATCCCTGTTAACATCAGTGAGATGTGCCATAGTTCTGAACAGAAGGATCTTTGTTTCGTTTTGCATGGTATGATACTGTCTTGATTTTTTTTTTTTTTTTGGTGACTACAACGCCAAAAAACTTCTTTCAACAGGAGAAAAAGATACTGTCAGACCTAGAGAAGAGCTGATGAGATGCAGCTGAACTTTGCTGCATGAGGAAAAGCATTCCTCATCAAATTATAAGAGTAATGTGTATAGTCTTGTAGCACAAGTGCCATGTTCTTGGTTTTTCCCCAGTACTTGGAATAGAAAGCTGTAAACTTTTGAGTTAATTTTTATAAAACATGCTTAGAGTTGCAGGAACATCTTGAATTCCATCATATGAAAAATCTTCTGCATATGTAAATGCCTTGCTGCTAGCATACTGCATCTACTGAAAATGAGTCGAGGTTCTTTAGTCTTTCTGTGATTTTGCAAACAGAATTTACTGGTTCTGAAGTAAGAGATGACACTAAATGGGAGTGTCATCTACATCCTCCATCCTAGAGTCAGTTCTGGAAAGCATTTTTCAAAGTGATGTCTGTTTACAGCTTGTAATCTGTGCTCTGTATTCCATACCCTGTGTAGTATTTATTTTGTATAGTATTAGATGTGCATTCACCTTTTGATCCAGAAGAGAAGTCTTGTTTGGAGAGAAATATTTATTTTTGCACTAATTACTATAATTACTATATTAAAATCCAGAGGAACAGAAGATAGGTCTCTAATAGTGGCAAATAACAGGATATGTAGAGAGAAAAGAATATACTTATATTCCAAGTTATAATATAACAGTTATGAGTGATTTACAGTTCATTGCAGGGCATTTCTAGTGTTCGGGAATGGAAGTGATTTTCAGAGTATCTCCTCAGAAGCTGGTGGTTGCTCATTGCTGATAAAGTAAGTGAGGAATCTCAGGTCATGTCTGCTGGTGCCTGTAGGTGCACAGAGGACTCTTCTAGCTCTTGAGAGTGCCCTGCATTGGCCAAAGCTGGCAGCCTCCTCCTGCCCTTGGTGCTGGAGATGTGACTTTGTGTGCAGGAGTTGGTGGCCTCAGCTCCTGTGACAGGAGAGCAGGGCAGCAGTGCCTGCTCTCGCAGCCCTGGGCAGGAGCAGAGGCAGCTGTAGAAGCTCTGGGCAGGGGCTTGAGCAGCCACCAAAGGGCTCTGCCTTGAAAAAGGAGGGGGGGAGGCTGAGGAACAGAGAGCCACCAGGTTCTCTTCCTGGGTTAGGTGCCAGGTCCTGTTCCAGTGTGTTTTTCATCCCCAGAGTAGCCAGTCACTTGTAGAAATATCTGCTTTTGCTGTTGCCCAGTTAGGTCCCATAGTATTGCCCTGTGGGTGGATTTGGCTGGCACAGTGCCACATGGACCACACCAACCTGAGGCTTCTGTTAAAAGACAGTGGCATTTTTATTTCATATCTAGGCTTCCATTCTTAGCTCCCATTTTTAAGAGACTATTTTTATTCTTGCCAACAAAAATGTACAGAGGCACCAAATCCAATTTTTTCTCTTTTTGTGCTCAAATCAAGGCTTTCAGAGTGGCACGGCAGTTTGTCTCTGCAAATTATTCCAATTCATGTTTGTTTGTTTTTGTTTTTATTTACTGATAATTGTTTTCTATCAAATAATATCATAGGGTAGCTCAAGGTTACTGTGTCTTACTTATATCTTTCTCAAGTATTTACTGAATATGAAGCAGTTTGGAAACAGCACAGGGAGTCTATGAAATCAGTGATCTCCAGTGTCTAGAATCCAGTCCTCAGCTTGTCAGAGAAGGACTGATTGAGTTAAGCACTGGAGCTGCAGGCACCAGAGGGAGGACAAATAATAGACAAGCACTCACATGGAAAAGCATTTCTGGTGTGCAGCCTGTTTTGCATTATTAGCCTTATTGAACAAATGTCAGAAAATGGAATTACTGTAATTTTCTGAAAAACTACCATTACTCATATAGATATAAATCTGCAAAGATGAGGAAGAAAGGCTAATAAAGTTGGCAGGTGAATTTACTGTCAAATGGGATTTTTTTGATTTAGCAATAAATATTGGAATTATTCCATTTGCTTTTCAGGCTTTCCATATATGCCATTAAATGTAGCTTTCTAAAACAGAGTAGGAGTGAAGTATATTTCACTTACATTGGATGATTCTCATCTTAACCACTAAAAGATTGATATACATAAATGAAATGTAGGGGTTGTTTGTTTGCTTATTTAGGGCAGTGTCACTGGTGTAAAATGAGTAAGAAGGTATATAAGCATCTGGGATAAAGATAAAAGTTGCAAGAGCAAAGGGCATTTCAGCAGAGCTGGGGAAGTCGGGAATGGTGATTGAGTTAGCAGGGGGGTGAGAATTACTGAGCTTTGCCTGGGGAGGATCACACAGGTTGTAATTAAGAGCTATCTCAAGGCAAAAACAGCTGCTGAGGTTTTATCCATGCCCTTCTTCCCAAAAGGAAAAGCTTTGGTACCTTTTTCCCTATAAGGTTTAGAACTAATTCGATAGAAAACAGCTTTGTTGGAAAAAAAAAATCAGAATGATTCTTGGTATTTTCCTTGAGAGTCTAACTTTTAGTGGGAACATCTCATGGTCTGCTGGGAACTGCTGTGGTAGGATTTCATCACAAGAGTATTTTATTATTGTAACTAAACTTCTAGATGGTTTCCTTTCCTAATTTACAGGAGATTAAATAAACTGTTCTGTTTATTATTTCCTATTGCCTTTTATTCACAAACTGATCTTTCAGGCACTTTCAGCTGAAGCTGTAGTTTGCTTCATATGCATCTACTATTACTTCAGTCACTCCTGAAAATATTCTTTCAAGTCCATCATTTTGAAGTGACTTCATGTAGGTCCTGAATTGGCAGTGTTGTTCAGGACTAACTTGTTATGTTGCTAATTGCAGCCTCATAATTACTGCGTAACTTTCATCCCTTAAGCAAGAGGATATGAAGCTTGTTACATTGTGTAGATTACACACTACACACCTAGCCAGTCTTGCTGTCAGCTGTTTCAAGCTACATACATTCTTTAGATATGTAATGGCATGAATATACAAATACATCAGGTGTGCTTATGGGTATGCATTTTATTGCATTACAGATGATAGCTGGCACTCCTCTGTGGCCACTGCTAGATTTGGCCAAGTCTGAACCAGAGGACAAGGTCAAAGTCATGTAGTACTTAAACATATCTAACTGGATATGATCAGATAGTGAAAAGTCAGCTGCATGTCATAGTCTTACTTCCTTAATCTGTTAGAGTTTGGAACTGTATCAAGACAATTTACTGTCTTACAGTAAAGTAATATCTCAGAGTTAAGAAACATTCCCCTTGGGCTGTCAGATTTCCTCTGTATATGGATGTAAACCCAGAGGTGAAAACTGTGAAACAGCTGAAACTCTTTATGAAGCTGTAATTGATATACATGGATATAAGGAAATAAATTTGTCTGTTTAAGGTCAATTTTGTCTATGCTTAAGATAAGTTCTGATTAATTAGTTGCACAGCATTTGGGACAAGCCAATGGTGAAAACTAGGCTACAATATAATACAGTCTCCTATTATTTAGGAAATAGTTCACCTATAGAAAGAAAACTGCCACTGCTTAGTGAATTTAGTAGAGATACTATCTAGTGTAACAGCAAAAGCTGATACTTGATATTCTTTCTTTTGCTCTATATTACAAAAATTCTTGCAAGTTAATTAGTCCCCAAGGCTTTTTGTTTTAATTAAGCACTAAGTTGACATTTTTTTTCCTTGCCACAGTGGTATCTAAGTTGTCATTACAAGAGTAAGTCATTGTATCTTTGTGAATGCCCTAGTATTCCTAATGAAGTTTATATTTCAAGCTGAGGATTTTGTACAATCTTTGGTCATTTTTATAATAGAGTGGAGTGATCAAATTCTTATGATGGTGTTCTGGATTGGTCCTGTTCTGGTGAAGTGTAAGTGATTTTTGCAGTGTTTGAGACTGACTTGCACATTTTCCCTGAATAGCTGTATTAAGAACAACCAATGGCATATTTATGTCAACTCTGATTGTTGTGTCTTAATCTTGGAAACATGGATAGTAACCCTCTTGTGTCAGGGCTCCAGTCAGCATTTTATAATTTAAATAAAAGCTTAACTATAGTAACTTTCTGGGTGGGACTTGTACTGATGCAAAAGCCTCCTGCATTCTTCATCATACTGCCTTTCAGGAAATACCATTATTGGTGACAGGATGTGTTCCCTTCCATTAAACAAAGTTCTGACATGCAAGTATAGTCCTCCATGGTCAAGTGTAGCTCAGTTCTCTTAATTTCTATGGTATTAGCCAGATAACCTCCAAAGAATTTGTTACACTTGGGAATGCTCTTCACTTATTTTTGCAACAATCAGAGACTGAAGGTTGGTGAGCAGGAGCTGTGGCAGCTGGCTGGGCAGGGCCCATGGTGGGACAGTGACAGGGCAATGAGGGCTCTGCACAACAAGCCAGGTCCAGAGGCTCTATCAGCTCAACCACTACCATGGGCACTGGACATATCTTCACAGGCTGAGTTAGTTTATTATGGGATAAACACCATGTAAAAAACCATGGGCCATAACCACATTATGGTTAAATTTGAATTTTATAAGGTTTGTAGATTTTTCTGGGGAAAAGCAGACTTTTGAATTCTGTAACTTCTGTGATAAAGATGCATGTATAACTAGAAAAAAGAATCTATGCTTATTTGATTATGAAGGAATAAATACTACTAATGCCAAATGTGTTGATGAACTTCTTTTTTCTAAAATAGGAACTGACATTTGCAGTATTTTTAGAAGGAACAGGCATGCTGTAGGTCTTTCTAAGACTTCTGTAAGACTTCCTAAAATGACAGGGCTCCAGAAGTTTAAGCTCCATCTCTGTAGAGAGAAACTCCAAAAATTGCAAGCACGGCTTTAGACAGCACTGTGTAAGGCAAATTCAGTTCTAAAGAGAATAGTCCAAGTTCCTAATGGATGAAACATACCAGTACCTGAGAAGGAGCTGCAGAGCTAATGCAGCTTTCAGCAGTGCCATCTTGTTGAAATTTTGGTATGTCACATGACCTACTGTGATAAACAAAGGTTTCTCAAGCTTAATCACATTTCATTGCCAAGAATGGGGGATTGCTTTATTGGACAAAGAAAAGAATTACTGAAGTTGCTCTTCAGAACTTGACTACTAATAAAAACTACTTATCAAGAGAAGGGAAGAAGTACAAGAGAAAACTATGTCCCTTCCTGGTTTTAGTCAAATCCCTGACCTTTAACTAAACCCTGAAATAGGGGTGGTAGTATCTGATATGACAGCCCTTAACTTAGCCCTAACACAAGGCTTGCGGGCATGTATTTTACACTTACTTAACATGTTACACTAGGTGTTTAAAATACTGCTGCCATAACTTCCAGATAGGTCATAGTCCAGGAGATCTTTAGAATGGAATCACCAGTACTTACATTTTGGGGGTCTTGCAATTTTCTTCAAGGGGTGAAGGGAAGAGCGCTGGCATTCCTTAATATACAGAGGAGAGAAAAATTCCAAAAGAAAAAAGCACAACAGTCTTATCCACATTAAATTCCTTTCAAAGTTCAGGACTAATACTTATGCACAGTTGAGGTTGTAGATCCCTGTGAAGTTTTCCTGTCCATAGAGATCATATTCCTTGTACAGGATGTAGTCTTTCAAGCGGTTTGGCAGTGGAAGGAAGGTCATGAAGACAGGACAGCGCAGACGCAGCCGGCCCATGCATGCCCGGATCTTCAGACGACAAAGGTGCTTCAGAGAGCGAGGGTTTGCTAGAAAAGAGAAAATTAAAATGCTACCAACCAAAAAGGCCCCAATGCCAAACCGGCTTGTTTTCATTAAAAATGTAAACAGATACCTACTTAAAATGAAATGGATGTCTGGCCAGAGTTCCTGTTCTTTGAGAACTGCTTCGAGTTTCCAGCAAATCTTAACATGATCGACGTAATCTAACATGACTCGCACTACTTTCCCAGACACGTGCTTCAGCCAGGATAAGGTTATCACTTCACAGAACTGATAGAAACAAAATGTTTAGTAGGGTAATATTCAATACTGCAGTAAATTACTTCTGTCTCTAAGGACAAAAACAATTACCTTACTTAAGCAGGGTTTTAGAGTTTGCCACAGCTTGCCTAAGCCTCACTAGTAGAATCTAAAAATCTGAGAGATGGTTATTTTGTACTAGATCCAAAAATAAACTTAAGCAGCTGTATATCTGGGACTTGATGCTCAAAAAGAAGTGCTACCACCACACTAAGTGGAATTTAGACTTGTGTCCCAGGTGCTTAATAGGGGGATCCACCAGCTTAGCGCATGCATCATCATCCCCTTATCTTTAGGTTAAAGAGTAAGTTCAAATGGACCTTACAAACTGTGAAACAATGACACTGATGAGTGTCTCCAGGAAGCTCTTTAGGTTTGCTAATTTCTGCTCAGTGCTTATCCCACTAGCTCCAGGGGTCCTTTAACAGCCTTCCAGCCCTAGTGTTCTGGTAAAGGACAATGCAGAGAGCCAGCCTGCAAATCTCTGCTTTCACAGCACGGACAAGACTGCCGTGGAGAGCCAGTTCCATACCAATCATTAGCATATCATCAGCTGTTATATTCACAATTCAAAATTACTGTTTTACAATCTGTTTACAATCATTTACCCTCATGATGAACTAGGCTTCATAACAACATCTGTATTTGAAAGCCATGTCTATTTCTCTTTTATGTGTAAACTGTCTTCAAAACAACTTTTTCTGACAGTGCATTAAGCCCCTTTCCATTTAGTTTTAGGAAAGCCACTGGTAATAGGACAGCACCTGAAGCCGTGTGACACACTTACCATGGTGTCTTTGATAACAGTGGAGGTCCAGCCATCGGTCACATACTGGGAGTGGGCCCCGTTGCCCCGCCGGCAGTCGAAGCAGCGGTGCACATCGTAGCCGTAGTTCAGCAGCATCCTCAGCATGACCTCATCTTTGAGGGCATACTGCAGAGCCGAGGGGAAATGCGTGGTGTTCACGCGGCAGAAGTAGTTGACGTTGGCCCCATGGCGGAGCAGCAGATTCATTAACTCGTAGTTGCCCATTCTCAAGGCTATTTGGAGGCAATTGATGGGATCTTGATTTGTCAGGGCTCCGGCATTCAGCAGCAGCTGTGTTGAGCAGATATCCCCGTTGGAAACAGCAAAGTACAGGGCTGATTTCCGATGGTCGTCGTAGCCTTTGCGAACTCTCTGAGCCAGCATAAAATTGGCATCAAAACCCGACTGGAGGAGAAACTCAAGGCACTGAGGATGCGCTCCTGCTGCTGCTGAGTGAACTGGACTTATCCCACTTTCTTTAATGGCAGCAAGATCAGTCACTGGAACTAAATATTTTAGAGCTCTGAAAAATTAAAAACAGAAGCATCTCAGAATCTTAAATTTTGGTTCACCTAACTAATCTTTGAATTTCTCTGTGTTGTTTGGCTTCAGAATTCATTATGACTGTTAGAATAATCTTAATATACCAAATCAGTACCATGGCATGCATTGACTTGAATTGCTAATGATGAAATTGTTAGCCAGCAATGGGATACTGACTTGACACCTACTACATATAGTATTATATTACACTATTATTCATGAATAACCCATTCCTTGCTATAGAATTAATGGTTCCTTCTCAATAGAAATTTCTCCTGAATGTTGAAAGCACAGTGTTATTGCTACACCTATAGGGATTAGGGAACTAATAGAATATGTATTTTAACATGAATAATCTATAATGTGATATATACATCTAAGTTTAAATATAACAATTAATATACAGAAAATATTAATACAGAAATTAAGAATCCTCAGGTGCTTGTTTCTCATTTGTTAGTTGTGATTTCAGCATAAATATCTTCCACTAGTCTTATTCTTTTTAAAATAGGTATAACCCTTAGTCTGTAAGTCTATTTGTCTATTTGGTATAGTCACCATTCACATTCTGTGATGGGATGGAAATTAGACATCAACCCAAAGAGAGTGACAATGTCCCAAGAACCTCAGCATCAGTCTGGACAGTGTTACTACTTGTGACAAATGGAGAAATACCATAGGGATTAAGATGTACATCCTAAAATCATGAAGATTTTATCCTGACTGGTCTCTTACATTCAGATACAGAACAGACATATTTACATAGTCAAAAATAATTCCTTATACAAAACTACAGATTTTCTTTGAAAAAGGTAAAATTAGTAAATTAATATTTCTGGTGTCACTATTATTTGATTTTTAAGTATATTAACTCACAGAAAGTGTCCTCTATATGCAGCTCTGTGGATTGGCAAATGACCCGAGTGCTTTGGTACATTGGCATCAGCCCCATATTCTAGTAAAAGACTCACAGAATCTGGATTTCCTCCTCCTGCTGCTTCAAACAATATAGAAGCACAGTCCATTGCCTGTGAAAGAACATCTGCACCTGGGAAGAAGCAGTGAGGATTTTCATAGTAGTCACTGTAAATATCCAGCTGTAATTAATATCTCCAACCCAGCAGTGATACGGTACTTTGAATTCTATTCTCCACCAAATAGAACCACTCTGGCCATAAATCTTCAGGCTGGATCCTTAATTTTAGATGTGTTTATGTAATCCTGGGAACAAGACAGTCCAAATTGCTTTGAACACAGTAAGAATTGTTCCTAGAACTTTGCCAGCAAAAGGTTTGGTTCTTACTCATCAAAACAATTGCTTTTGGCTTACAAACAATGCATTTCAATTCTTTTACTTTACAAAGATCAGGCAGGTGTAACTGTAAACATGAGAGCACTCAGTATGCAAACAGTTCATGCAATCCAGTTCCAGTGCTGCTGAACCATTATTGTAAAATGTAAAATTCCCCACAATAAATATGTTGTCAAGCATGCCCTAGGGTGACCTGTCTACATGAGAAAATAATAGAGCATTTAAAAACATTTAAAAACATTAAAAACAAAAAGTACTCACTAAAATATTAATATATTATTCTAATATTATACAAATTTATATTTATCAGGCCTTCACTACATTACAACAGCCCTCAGTGCAGATGGCATTTAATTTTCTCTAGTAAGGTGAGCCACTTCTGCTGCTGTTTTTGAAGGCATATCTGAAGCCTTCTTTTCCTATAAGGTCCTATATAATAAAGTCTCACCTTTTTGCAGTAAGAGCTCCATAATTTCTGTATGTCCCATCTGTGCAGCCAGTGCTAGAGGTGTGAGCCCATATCCACTGCGAGGGTCAGGATCTGCTCCAGAATCCAGGAGAAGCTGTACCAGATCCTTCCTGCCCAGCCTGGCTGCCTCATGCAGAGCAGTTCTCTCATGGACACAGCGCAAATTCACTCTGGCACCAGATCGTAGCAACAAGGAGGCAATGTCATAGGAATCAAGTTTAATTGCTGTAGGACAACAAGCAAAGCATCAGACAGAATTGTTATTCAATGCTAATCTGTGCACTATGGCTGCTGTTATGTGGCAGCCCAGGAAAGCTGTTCCTAGCAGTGCTATTTATGCAATGAGAAATGCCACCCTACATTGAAAAGTTTAACTCATCAACAAGTCTGTTCTTTGCTTCCAGGACAGCACTAAGCATGCTAATGAATCAGTTCATTGTAATCTCTTTTTCTCTCTGTAGATTTTTTTCTCTCTGTTGCATTTGGTAATGAATAGAACACAGCTTTCCTTGCCACTAGATGGAGACCACACCCAGAGCCTTGGTGCTTGGGAGCTGCCACCAGAGCTCTATTTAATCTCCATAAGCAGTTACTATACATAATGTAAAACAAAGCTTATAATGACTCTTTCATATGTTTTCTTAGCTTAATAAGCCTGAACTCTTAAGTCAGCGAGGATCTTAAAAGAGAAATTTGCATTAGCTCCAGTGGATGGAGCGATTAGGCAACACCCTTCCCTCCTTCTCTCTTTGATCTTCCAGGCTGTGCAGGATAGCAGCGTCCTTCAGCAGATTAGGCTGAGCAGCTGCATGTGCCACAGCTGCTTGAACACAAGTGACAGCATTCTACGATAGAAACTGTGATGTCCCATCACCATCATCTGTAACCTACATGGCTGCTTTAGATAAATCCCATGCATGCCCTTGTTGGGGGATGGTGCATTTTAATGCCATGCACTTCAAAAGTATCTAGGAGTTCCGTACATTTTTTTTAAGCAGGTGGCCCTTGACTTGAAGCTTCAGTCATTTTACAAGAATGGACTGAGGGTTCTCCACATGATTGGTAGGCCTTTTTCTCCTCCTTTAATAATAGTTTTGAAAAAGAAACCACCCTTCCAATACAGAAAAATGTACGGGATCATCCAAGAAACTTAAGAATGCTCCTTTAGAATTTAGAAAATGAGAAGACACTTTCCTTTTTTTGGGTAGGATTCAGTAAGAATTAAGGCATCATAGCCCAGACTGAGGGAAGCAAAGTAAATGAACACAGAACACTTTTGAAAAACATTTTGGCAAAATATAGTTCTTTAGAAATAATGAATTACAGTTCTTGCGCATGATCAAATTAAAGCAGCATTCACACAAAGAACTGGGTATGAGACTGTTCTAGGACTATGGTAGGTATGGGACCTTATTCCTAAATTACAAAATATTAAAGAGAAGTGAACTGAGAAGAATGTCAGCCCCTCTTCTTCACTTGTCATCCTTGGACTAATGCTGGCAATGTCTAAATAGGGACAAACACTGCTTTGCACTCTACATACTGCAGATGAATCAGGCTGGTTGGCTATAATTTTGGATAATCAAAACCAATTACCATGGGTTTTGGACAAAGAAGGGCTGATGCAATGAAGGAGATACCGTGTGGGCAGAGAATATGTATGTTTTATGCCTGCAGACATGAAGAGCAGTAATAGCATAAAAAAGCAGAAGGACTCGCTACCTGGCATCACTGCAGAAATGATGCCAAGGAAAGCAGAGGATGACACCTTGCACTTCATGGAGAAAGCTAATTATCATCTGAGAAAAACAGACAGGGACAGACACATGCAATAGTGAGATTAACTTCTTTTTTTTCTCTTTATAGCAAAATATTTTAGACATTGAAGTCAAATATCTCACATTGAAACCTAAAATGTGTAACTGTATCCTCATCTCATTCCCTCACCTCTCCACCCCTAAAAACAGTATTCACCTATAACTAAAGCAGAATCTCCCTCTTCATCTTTAACATTGGGATTGCAGCCATTGAGCAGGAGAAAGTGGACATTGTCCACAAAACAATTTCTTACTGCCACCAAGAGAGGTGTTTCCCCTTTTAGAGTGGACTGTTCCCACGTAATGTCACGGGAGGCTGAAATGCAGAAAAGCAGAACACATTTGAAAGTGGATGATTTCATCAAACTTTGTAAAACTTTTTGGTGGAAAACCAGAAGGACTTTATACCTTTTAAAGTTATTTCAAGGATGTTCTTATTTATCTGTGCTGCAGCTTCATGCATAGGAAGCCAGCCTTGCTGATCTGCTTCTTCAAAAGCAGAACTGTGCCTCATCAACTTCTTCAAGGCCTCCTCTTGGCCTGTGATATTTTAACACAGACACATATCCCATTATATGTCATCATAATACAAAATTCAGGCAACTAATACATGGAGTGCCATTTATCCCACCAGTGTATCTCGCTCATTTTAAAAGAAAGGCCTGGAGTTTTCCCCTAATTTTAGGAGATGAAGCACTGGAATTTCTGAAAGGGGTGACACTTGAACCCATCCCACTTCCATGATGCAATCTAGTAAGTTAGCTTTTTGGATATCTTGTTTTTAGTTTCCTTACTTTTCCCAAGACTATATGAAGAAAAGCTGCACTTAAATCAGATGATCAAACCCCTAAAATGTAGGCATTGCTCAGCCATTCCCAGGGGTGTAGGCTCAGTGTGGTGTATTTGTACTTAACTGTCCGAATTGCTGCAATGATCTGCCCACGTTCTTTACTTGCAATATACTGGAAACTGCATAAACAGAACAAGAATAAAATGAGAAGTAAAAATTAATGTGAAGCTAAGGATATAATTATACCTTACTTTAAATAGTCTAATTTAGACGATATGTTAGATTTCTCTAAGTTACATTGGTTTTGAGAGGGTTTAACACATTGAAACACTTTTCTTGTTGGTCTTTCCCTGACACTGTAAATACTGAATTTTTCACAAAAAGGCCAACAATTAAATGATAAAATGAGGGGAAGCTCCCATACCAATCTACTTTTGTATCATTAACATCTTCTTCACAAAGCCTTATTTACATATTGATGTAAAACATCACCTGAAAGTTTCACACATTCCATATTTCCCAGGAAACAGGTACACTTTTTCAGGGAGAACTCAGAACAAGTAAGCTATCAGTGATTTCCAGTATACATGAGACAAGGTCAGCACAATACCACATATGGAGTTACAAAGGAAAATAAAGTCTACTAAATGCTTACAACAATGCCAAGGAAACACCCAAAATAGAAAGAGTAACTTATTACCTTTCAACTTCCGCTGCACTGCCACTTATTTCAAATTTATGCTTATCTTCTAAGCTCTCCTGAATAGCTCGCTGGGTAGGGATTTCCTCATCAGAATCACCATCAACCAAATACACAGAATTATTCATGGCAAATCAGTACAACATGGATCACTTCTATAGGGAAACACTGCTTTTTAATTAGAAGCAGATGTTAAATCTTCAGGTTAAATCTGGAGTAACAGAAATAGCATTCACTGTGTCAGTACCAAGAGAAATGAAACGTTTAAAATAAATTAATACACTGTTACATGCTTAAGCAGTCAAGCTGTTCTTGGCATATTCAAGATCTCAGATGTTCTGTTAGGCTCAAACCTCTCATCTGTTTTACCTTACCAAAACTTTCACTTCTGTCTTTCAGGAGAGCTGGCCTGAAAAAACAAAACAAAGCAAAACTACAGGGCAAGGTAAAATAAAATTAATAAATAAAACTGAATGCGAATAAATACCTTGGCAAAATGAATGAGCACAGGAAATTTAAGGAAGTTGTCAACATGCCAACTACAAAGCTTGGAAAAATTCTAGAAACATCTTAAAGTTGGGCAGCAGTAATTCACAGCAAATCTGCATAATTTAATTTGTTACCTGATCCACCTAACGTGTGATTGCAAGGCCTTGCTCTGTAATTGCATATGTAGCAAAAAAGAGAAATACATTAGCAACATATACAGCAAGAAATTGTTAGTAATTGATTTTTCTATGACGCAATGAGTACATAAGTATTTTAAGTCTAGACTACTTTTTTCCTAAAAATACTACTGATTTTCCTATGAATTGAGAAAATATACTGGGTTTCCTCACCTTCTGAAAGAGGGAAAATCTCAGCCTTTGAAGAAGTGATTATTAAGTTGAAAGTGACATTTTCAGGATTGTAAACAATCTCTGCAGAGCCCATGTCCATTAATAGCTCACTATAAATACCCGATCATAAGATACTCTGGGACTTTCTCCACGTTTCTTTCACACACGTCAGTTATGTTTAATAATCTGACCTGATAAGTGGTGCCAACAAAAAAAGGAATTAAAACTCCAGTTTCCTTGTAAAAATACTTTTGATTTTTGGAATAAGAACTTCAGAACTATAGCAGTAAGTACTACACTGTAAAAAGAAAATTCTCTAGTGCTGTCCTAGGAGAGCAAACTGAAGGTGGTCTTAGGAGCTTGTTTAAGTAAGACAGCAAAAAAACCCCAAAACTGAAACAATAAAAGTAAACAAAACCAAGCAAAAAATCAAGCAAAAATTCAATTTAAATTATTACATGTTCCTGATTGCTTAATCATAATTCACATTAATATAAATAGAAAAGCAATTGAAAAATATAATTTTTTAATGGAAAAGCAATTTCAGGAAGACAGACTTACACCGATTGAACACCCAATAAGCAGGGAAATGAGAGACACAGATGCCCAGTTGTAATAGTGATGGTAGGATGCAGTGAGACCTTTATGTGCTTCAGTTTTTCCTACTGTATTTTATGGAGGGATCCATACACAAAATAGATGATGGCTGCATCTGAATGCAAGGTGGAAACAGTTCTTTGCTAAAGGACATGTAGAAAGAATGCTTAAGTTATGATTTTTAATTATTTTTAAAGAAAACAAAAGTGCAGAATCAAGTTTATTACCTGTAATGTTTTTTTCAGAAAGTGCAGACTATAATTTCCCATGAAAATATGTTCTGTGATATTCAACTAATCACAAGAAAGATGTTCACATTTTAATATCATCACCAAGGGCTAAACTCTTGGTTGTATTGCTTACAGAATGTAAAGACGGTCATAGTAATAATAATAATAATACATCCTTAATACAAAAGCTTGAGGGTCAGAGAGTATTTGTATGCCCTCTTACAATACAAAAACCTCCAGATGTTTCTTTTACACACTAAGTTCCACTTCCTCTGTAAGCCAGCAAAGGGAACAAGGTGTTTTAGAAGTCTGTATGTGAACTGTCCACAGTCAGTCATCCAGCTGGCACAGCAAGGCTACACCTCTCTTGATCCAGTGCTGGACTGGCTGGTCCGTGTTGAGCCTCAAAGCAATGACGAAGTTCGTGGAATGCCCAGTAGTGGACAGGACCCCTTTGCGCTCACTTGTCTTGTAGAGTGGGCAAACATAGGCATTAGACTCCTTTATGTCTGATGTTACAGCTTCAAAAAACCCACAAAATAATGTGTTACATTCAGCAGATCTATTGGTAGAAACATAATCTACATGCAAATGTTAAGTATTTACAGTAACATCTTTAAAGGTCAATTAAAATGCAAAATTGTTTAGTGAGCAACTGAATAAAACTATCCCGCTTTTTCTTCTCGTGTTTTCTTGTGTGGTTTGTTTTGTTCTTAAACTCCACTAATTAGCTAAAATTCATTTTCAGGACTGGATGCCTTCCTGTGATTCTACCAGCTTTGTAATACTGAAAGCCACATTAAAATCTGAATAGTTACTAGGTAATACATAGCTTATACACGAGTTTTTCACAGGTCTGCAAGAATTCCGGTCTAGTTGCCAGAGAACCTAACTGCAATTCAGGTCATTGAGATCCAAGGACAGAACTCTGCAGGAACACTTTGTTGCTCAGACTGCTTGCATGGAACTTGTGCAAAGCATAAAATTATGCAGGTCTGAACAAATTCATCCAACTTCAAGAGAAGGCACCAGCAGAAAAAGTGGCAAATTTTAATACTGCCACACTTAAGTTGCAGCAGTTGTCCTGATTTTGTGCAAAAATAAAAACAAGGATTTAGTCCTCTCAATCAAAGAAAATAAGAGTTGTGAGAATTATCTTACTAGTAGGAAACACAGATATCACAGAGCTTAAAATAACCTGAGCAAGCCCAGCTAAATCACATAAGATAAAACACTCCAGTTTCTGTAAGTCAGTCAAAAGTTCTCCTCAGTGATCTTCAGTAAAGAAAGGAAACCACTGTTGCAGTTTCTTGTTGAGTAGTTCACACATCAGAGAAATCATACTCACTTGGTTTTATCCAAATGATTGGCATGGCATCAAAGAGCACTTTGGGATACTGCTCAGTTAACACACCCCTGGAGAGAGAAAGCAACAAAGTAATTGTTTGTGGCTTGAGGGGTTTGGTGGGTGTTTTTTGGTTGCTGTTTTTCTTCCCCATTTTCCATGCATGAAAGAATACTTAATTTGGTGTGTTATTCCAATAATATGAAAAGTATCACTTAAATTATTTAAACCGGTCTTGTCTGAGAACTGAAAAAAGCTTTCCAGAACCACAGTAAAACACTTGGCTACTGACTTGGTCCTGTCCCAGCGAGCTCCATCCAAAAATAATCCATGGATGTAAACACCGTCCTCTGGTGCAGTATCAGCAGTATCCTGAGGAATAACCTGCAGGAAATATGTGTTCCAAGTCATGAAACTGTCACAGCTCTTTGCTTTTTGAGCTATTACGCCAATTGCCAATTTTCAGACCAAACCAAACTGAGAATAATATAGTAACCCTTCCTTTCAATGCTACTTTTATATATATCTATAGAGACAGCAGACTTCTCTGGGTTTGTTAATTACGTTTCTTGTAGTTTATAACATGAGGCTTTAACCACACAGAAAAATATACACTGGTTAGGCTGTTTTCTTGAGTGGAGTTCTGGGTCCAGAGATAGAATTACTTTTAATCACTTTGAGAATATCTCTTCTACAGAGGTTATTTAGCCTGCCAGTCTTACCAAATATATGTCTTCAGACTGCAGTCAGTTGCAAAAATGAACCTTCCAGTTAGGATTTATTTACTACGCCTCACCACAACATCAGGACTCAGATTAATAAAATATTAATACCTCAAATTCATATCCTAGAAGGTCAATGGGGATCCTGTGCTTCCTAGCATAGTTTTGCATGGCTCCAGTTAGGAAAGCTTGAGTAAAATAGAATCCTGACAGCCAAAAAACAGCAGGCTTCCCTAATTCATACCAGTCCTGAAGAAAGGAAAGCAATACATTGAACAACCAGAAAGAGAGAAATCCCATACTCTTTGACTATTTTCTATATAATTGTACTCAGAGAATCTAAACAAAGCCTATTACTCCCTTCCCAATAAAGACAAATTATATGGAAAAGTAGATTGAACAACTGGCAGCACTCCCCTTGTACATTACCTGTAAAAACGTCAGCCTTGCTAGTAAATCAACAACATAGCTCCCTAACGGTTTCAGACTTGGGTATGAATGCTGTGCCCACTTCTCAGGTACTTTTCCTACAAGGAGACTGCCAGATAGAGCCTCTAGGTCAGCATCCATAACAACCAGTCCTTTAATGGCTTTCTTCAGGTTAATTAGTGTAATGCGAATAGTTCGGATTAAACTAGAATTAAAAAAAACACAACAATTTTCACACATTCTGCATGATTTGTTAAACATGACTATGTCATTGGAAAAAAAGTAAAAGAAGTGGATTATGGAGGCATCTACAGAACTTTTATAGCTTTTTTATCTATATATCTATATAGATATCTGCACAATAAGCCATGTCTATAAAGTCATGGATTTGTGCATTAATGCAGATTTATTTAAGACTAGGAACAGTAATAAATTCTTTTGTTCTCTCTGATATCCTGAACTGTTAGGCAAGAGGATAAATTTGGAACTCCAAATGTATCCCTATATACTAGATGAGGAAAAAGGTTTAGACTGCAAAAGAAGGGGTGGGTAGGGTGTGCAATAAGGATAACTTGGAGACTTAAGGCCAGTGAGCATTTGGGAGAAAATTAAGCAGGAGACACAGAGACAAATAGAAAGAGAAAAAACAGAAAGAAGAAATGGAGAGGCAGGTGAAGATAAAAAAGAAAATTAGGAAACAAAGTCAAAAAAGAGACTGAGGACCCAAGGAGAAAAATGAATGCAATTCTACATTTGTATTCTTAGAAGAATAATTGTAACAATTATGCATAGGGCAAAAAGCATTGGAAGTAGGGGAAAAATAATTCAAACAGAAGCATGAGAGAAAATTAAGAAACAAAGAGAAATATCTCCATTACAGAAAACATTTCATAAGTTATAACTGTGCATGTAGAGTTTCTAACTCCTTTACCCTACAGGTCAGAAATATGAGGAAAATAAAATAAAATAAAGGTAAAGATGGGGAAAGGGAAGTTAAAAAAATAGATATTGTTTGCATTTTCTTTTCCCCCGTTTCTTCATACTCCCTTCTTTTCTCTTTCAATTAATTTTGTCACTTCCTTTTTTCTGACATCTATCCTATACTCTGAGTCTCCACAAGGAGCAAGGGTGTTTCGACTGCAGATATCACTGCAGGCAATTAGAAGGGAACAAAAAAATATTTTACACAATATGATTTGCAAGAAATATTTTTCTGCAAATGGAATGATTTCTGGTAAATTTAATAAAATAGAACATTCTTACTGGTTAAATCTTTCCATTTCTTGCACCAGCACGGTGTTCATGCTTTCTTCATATCTCACAGGATATTTAATTAGGCAGCTTTCAATGTCAAAATCTTTTGGAAGCTGTAAATGACAACACATTTGGAAACCATTTCATATATCATTATGAATTTACATTAAAGGTATGCAAATGAGAAAATTTGCAGAGCAATAGAAACCACTAAGCTTTCTGATTAGTATCTTAGTAATAAAGGATTCAGTAGTTCAATCCAAATAAAAATTTTGGAGGGGTTAAAAAAACACCTAGAATTTTTAATATAATGAAAATTTATTAATAATAATTGTTTCTATTTATTAATTTTAAATTTGTTGATGTGAATGAATCAACTGTTCTTTCAAGTTTTCTTTGCTCTGTTTTCTCTCTTTCTCCTGTCTTCTACCTATTTAATAGAATTTCTTTCAACTGAAATATAGCTGTGGTCTGTTATACCCACAAAAGTTCTTATTTTCACATTGCACTAGATTCATTTCAGAATGCTTTTCTTTCAACAGAAAATTCTTTTACACTGAAGATTCTAGTTAAGGAATTTCTGCTTTTTAACAAGATAAATTGAAGTCACTTGTATATACAATACCTTGCTTAGAATATCATCTGCTATTGCATAAAGAGTGCTGTCACCACCCCCAGAAGTTCCCTGAGTGCCTCCTCCTTGTGTTAAAAGCAGAGATTCAAAGAGGGTCTTAGTTTGCTGAAGATCTTTTGCAATATCCACATTTTCATGCAAGCCAAATACCTCTGGGTGCTGAGTAACGGGAAGACTCTAGAACAAAATAAAAAAATGTCTGGGTGACATAAAGCAGGAAGAAGGTGATCCAAGGTTTCTTCAAGAAGTCGAAAAGCTACCACTGACTTCAGCTGCAGGTGAGTGAGGACCTTAGTGGCAGGTGTTTGCAGACAGAATTACTGGTGATAAAGCCACCACCTCTCATACAGAAAGTTATTTCCAAGGAATTCTCAATTATCTATGCTACATGTCCTCCTATCTACTTACTGATTCCCTATCCAAAACATTTGAGATCATGGCAAGGATCATACAAGCATGCTAGGCAAGAATCTGAGCACACAATTAATTGTGCTGCAAAACTACCTCTTTAAGCCTTTAGGGATTGCTTTCTTAGCACATCATAGTAACAGGGCAAAATCTTGTTGCTACTTTTTACCTTAATAAACTCTATGTACTCCTCATATGTGCCTTTGGGTGGAGCATAGTAGTTGCCACTGGGAGAAAAAATGTAACGAGGATTTTCAATTATATCTGGGTTATAGAAGTCATCCAGCATTGTCAGGAGCAAACGTCTGTCCCAGTCATCTGTCACTCGACCTCCATAGTTACATTCACCAGTCAGGTAAGAGACAGCTTCAAAGGGAACATGGCTATACTCATTGATGAATAACTGAAATAGAAATAAGAGCAAATCTAGTTGCTTGCAATATCTGCTAAACAAAAGTGTGACCTAACAGACTAAAAGGCTGGAAGCTACAGCATGTGTAAGCTGCAGTTTCTTCCTAAGGGCTGGAAATCCAAATTCTGAGATCTTATTTTCAGGTAAAAATTATTGTTTAAAATCAAGATGAGTTAAGAGTAAAAGCCTCTTTTACTCTTACGACTATCAAAATTACTCTGTCATTCTTGAATTATTAACAAGTGGATGGTTTATCCAGTTCAAACTTCATAGACAGACACTTTTTTGCACCAGAAATAAATGTGTGTTTAATTTAATTTATCTTTTAATCTTCCTCCAGTCTCATTCATTGACTTCTTGGTAACTTTGTCAAATCTTCAGCCTCAACTTCTGTAATTCAGTTTTAACTCTCCTGACTTGTCTACAGAGTGCCTATAAAAGGTTCAATATCAAGTAGTGTCCACCATCTCATCTTGGGGAAGGAGAATAGTCTGAGGTTCAGTTAACTACCAGTATACATGTTAAAAAAATTTGCTCCTACTAACTACCCGAATAGAACACTGTCATCGACATGTGCTACTTAAAGAACAGCGAGCTCTTGTACATGACAAATTTAACTTTTATAATAGTCACATATATTAATTGTATTCCATATGTCTGTAGAAATCTAAACTTTTTATGTCATTTGCAATTTTGAAAATATTTATAATATGATTGACATTCCTTGCCTTTACAGCTGAAATCCTGAATAGCTATGAATATTTGAGGTAACTCCAGTGTCTTGCTCCTTGTGCTTTGAAAGATCAGAGTTTAAGAGGTAATCAATGGTTTTACCTGCAGCTGTCTGATACTGATTCGCAAGTCAGATTCATTAAATCCGTAGGGTATATTCCAACCAAGGGGCCCAAACTTCCTTCTCTCCTGAACAAGAGCATGGAAGAAACAAACTCCAAAGAGTAGTTTCTCCCATATCTTTGAAAAAAGCAAAAGAAAAATGTATTATTAACTAGTCTATAAGCTCATGGTAACGTGCAACCTGTGTAGTGAGCACCCTTGCATTACCTCTCTCCACCCTGGTATTAATCCAGGCCACCACTAAGTACCTTGAGGTTTTTACCTTGGGAACAAGTGCACACACAGTGCCATATATGCAAGCACACTTAGCCAGTTCCTCAACTACTACGATATTCTTTAATGTAAAGGGCAACTGACTTCATAAGAATTCCAACAGCACCAGATACTTATTTTTAAGGTTCATTAGATATGTAAAAAATACAAATGTACTTTTAAAGCAAGTCCTTAGGTGCAGTCACACCTATGTACATCGATACCTCTGATCTCACTGTTTTTTACTTCCTTCCCAGGTAATGATTAGCCAAGTTGTTCACCAGGTATCAATAAGATATATGGGCACTGCAGTACTTGCTACCTGGTAGCAAGAAAAGGTCTCCTCAGTGCTTATCATCTCAATAATGACAGACATGCCCTCCTAATCAATGTTCAGAGTCCATGTACATGGTGTACTATGTGTGTATAGCATGTAAGTGATATAATATAGCCTAAGAAACCATTTAATATTGCCACATGAAATTACATGGCAGAGGTAATTCTTAACTAATTATCTTTGTCACCGCAAAACCTAAATTCACAACCACAGTAAAAATTTTAGCTTGTAATTATTCACTGGGCAGAAATCAATATATCTGCAGGTAAAAAAACCCCAAAGCCCAAAACCTTCTCAAGAGATAGGCACATTACCAGCTCCTTTCCAGGGCATCCAGCAAAGAATTCAGGATCAGAAATAGGATCAGAAAGAAATGACTGAAGTAGGTTTAACCGGAGACCAGTAGGAGGTTCATTTGTCATCTTCACTCCATTCTGCAGAATGGTTACTGGAAACTAGAAATAAAAAATAGCAAATCTGCATTCAGAAAGCATGGAATAGATTCTATATTATCAATATACTATTATTCTGTTTTTTACATAAACAACTATCTGCAAGAAATTACACTTTAAATGTCAACAGCTTAAAAAAAATTCTCCAAAGCATCAAGAAAGTAAGACTCTGTTGTAAATAACAAACCTGTATTTTCAAATGATTTCTTGGTATTCAACACTTAACAAATAAAATGCAAGATTACATTTTTTAATTTATGTGAGAGCAAAAAAAAACTTCTTAATCATATATGCTGACAGATTGCAGTTCTATTGAGTAGTACACAAAATATTGCACATCACAATGTCAAAATATTATAAAGGAAGCTTGATATTATCATGTTTATAATAAATTTTAAATGTCTTTTCTTGGTTAAATTATCTTCAAAGCCTCATTGCATTTCAGAGAAGTTTTGTATTATCAGCTCATTCAGGTATAAAAAATTCCCTAAAAATGCCATCAATTTTCCCTTTCCCTAAACAGAGATTATGGAGCAATGCATATACCTTTGGTGAAGGGTAACTTGTAAGCCAAAGTCTGAATTCTGGGTGACATTTTTCACTGTTAAGCTCCTCACATATTCTCTCCAGCATTGGCATCCAGGACACAGCTAAATGACAATTTTGTAAACAAACCCATGTTCCTTCTTCCATTCCTGTTTGAATCATTTTTGTAGCTATTGGTCCTTGTCCTTGTCCTAATGAGATGGACTGAAATTTATCTCCTACCATCTCCCTGTCATTTGCCAGTTTCAGGAGGCCTTGAACAGAAAGCGTAGGATTTTAGCACTCACACATTAAAAAGAAGTTATGTCAGAAAAAAAATGTTGAAAATGAAAAATGCTGTTTACACATACATACTAATTCCCATTTTAAAGGGGCACAGAATTCTACCAGTCTGACATAATGTACTCAAATCTACCTGTAGATAGTGCAAAATAATCCTCACTGTGTATTGAAGGGGAATTTGAGGTCCCTATTTTCTCTTTCTGTGTATACTTACTAGACATGGGATCTGCTCCTGGAGATAGCACAAATATTAAAGGGACTGTAGCAGTTGAATCTAAGTAACTTTTTGCTAGATCAAAAGGTGGTGGCTCTACAAATTTCTTCCCCAGTTTCTCAGTAACAAATGCTGTTATAGCTGGACCAATCTGGTTAAAAAAAAAAGAAAATACAAACCATTAACATAGACATAACTGCAGATCTGACACTGTCTTTTATGCCAAATTCCCAAGCCTGCAGACACTTTGCTGATTCGCAGAGATTTGAGACCACTATTGCAGAATAATCTAGAACTCTTGTTGACACCTCTCTCCTTATTTTTTCCTTACAAGAGGAATAATAACGTTTTTAGAAAATAAAGGATAACATACCTCATATAAATAATATTAAATAACATTAAGACTGATTCAGGCTTTTCCTGATGTGGAGGACAAGCACATTCTCCCTTAGGAAATATTAATGTAATTCTTTTTAATTAATTCAAGGGAGCAAATGCAATATGCTTTAAATTATAACATTGATAGTTCCTAAAGAAAATGCAATACAATTTGTTAAGTGCACCAAAGGCAGAATTAGTTGAAAGTTCATCTTGGTCATTAGAATCAACACATTTTATCTCTTTTTGCCTTAATAATCATTTGCATGAAAGCACATGATATTAGATGCCCTGTGTATTTTTTTCAGGCTAATATGTCCTGTTCTCCAGTATATTGGGTGCACCAGGAAATAGCCTAGCCATGAAAAAATACTTCAAGAGAACTAGAACAATCAGAATTCTCCAAAAGATTCATTAAATCACATCAGAAAGAAAGATTTCAGCTGATGCTTGTGGTGTTTGTATTGGTCACTTGAAAAATAGGAACAGCATTTACTTTCTTAATAAATACGATGAAACATGGATTAATTACTGGAACAGGCAGGGCAAACTATGCTACAAGGCATGGGACAGTCTACAAACACTCCATAACAGATAATTTTACCTTGTCTGGTCTTAAGCACCGAAGAATTATAATCTTCTGTATTTCAGTTAACGTATTATTCAGCTCTTCTGGTAATGGAAAGTTTTGAGGCTCTTTGCTATCGTACATTTTTTGCCATTCATCTATATTTTCAGAGACATGACTCCTAGAGAAAAAAAAACCACAAGTACTACAAATACTTGGAGTATTTGTTCTAAGGTTTATCAAAGGCAAATTACATTGTATTGTCATTTAAAACACTTCATATCTACATCAGAAAATAATCCCACAATTGAGCTTCTCCATGCTGAACAGTAAAAAAATCTCTTTCCACCATGCTGCTGAGAAGAGACTCCACCTGAAAAGTTCCAAGTTGTCTAAAAGTTCTGTCTGTTCCTCCAGCCAGTATGCTTGGACTTTCAGAGATCTGGGTGAATTTTCTGCCTCCACTACTTTAGAAAAACACCACACTTTAACTGAACAAAGTGACCAGGAAATTCAAGCAGGAAAAAAAAATATTTTGCTTCACACAACACGCAGAGTACGTCCTTCACAATGGGACAACTCTCAGATTATTTAAAGGTGGGAGCATTATCCACCTTTGCTACTAAAACTCCAAAGGAGCTGAAACACAAAACAACCACAAAGAACTTCTAAGAGAGCAGTGTTACTGCATTCAGATCCAAATGCCCCAAATATTTACACTCAGTCAGCTAATTTATGGAAGTCTTATGCAGCCATGCTACCTCCAGAATTTAGTGTTAAATTCTATTTTAACCCAGGGTGAAATTAATTTTTTTTAGGGTGAAATTGTACTGAGTTCAGGAGAATAGAGTTTGCTAGAAAAACTCATTCCCCAGAACTAGAGTGGAATTCTGCTACATGTACCATCTCTGGCTTTCACTGAACTGTTAAAACACTGTTTCTCTACCATGAAGACATTTCAAAAGAAAAGTTTCTTGAGACAATGCCTCAAATAATTTAGAAAAAACAGTTTTACTAAATAATAATATAATTCGTGATTTGACTGATCAGAGTAAGTGAAGCAAACATGATAATGAAAAAAGAGGGTTGGTTTCACCCCATTTGCATTCTGGCACTGATTTGGAAAACATACCAAACATTTCTTTCAGCATGTTACATATGTATTGGTCAAAATCAATTCACATCAGTATTTTACCATACCTCAGTCTTTCCATAGCTGGAAATTCACTTGCACGACATAATTCATCCCAGCTCTTATCTGATAGCCAAGATGGATCTGGATTCTTGTGCTCATTCTTGAGACCCACACCTCCAGTAAGTAAGAACATAAACTCTTGATGTTCTATTTCACTATTAGCCCTATATAAAAAAAAAAAATTAAAAATTAGTAATTGAGATACAATTTTACATAATATAAACAGTTGTTTTAAATTTATTACACTTCACTGCCCTTTAGGAATGCTTCTACTTCAGTAAGAGCTGAGATCAGATCTCAATATTATATATTATTAAAAAACTACATGGTAAAAATGTCTGATTAAGACTAAAGTAAGGGTTTCAAGAGGCAAATCTTAGAAAATGTATATCAGTGAACCGTTTAGGTTGGAAAAGTCCTTTAAGATCAAGTCTAACCATTAACCCAGCACTGCCAAGCTATCACTAACCCATGTCCCTCAGTTCCACATCTACATGGCTTTTAAATCCCTCCAGGGATGATGATTCCACCACTTCCCTGAGCAGCCTGTTCCAGTGCCTGATAACACTTTTGGTGAACAACTTACTACTAATACCTGCCCACCCCCCCACCCCCCCTTTTTTTTAATGTGCAGTTATTCCTGATTTTTAAAGGTTTTGCAGAAAATAATGCATTCTGCAACTACAGTAGCCTTACAAATTGGCCCAGGAAGAACACCCATGTACAGATGAGTACACACTACAATGAATTAAGTATGCACATTACAGTTGTGCAATTTTTACCATATCATTCCTTTCACAATGTATTCATACAAAATTAGGAAGAGAAAAACTAAAAAGCTGGTGGAAAGGAGAAGACTGCATCTGAGATCTCATGATGTTATGCAAAAGGTAACAAAGAAGGGAAGAAAAGAAAAACAAAGACAAAAACCTCGAAGTTGTTGGCATTACACATTACTGCCTAAGTTTTAGTTCTAAAATGTTTTCTTGAATAACAGCAACTTGAATAACTGTTTCTGACATAAGGATGCTATGTAACACTACCCAGATCCTTTTAAGATAGATATATCATTGACAAAACCATTGACAAATGGGCACACGTTTTGTTTTCATGATGTGTCCTGCAGAAGTGATGCATGCACTCATATACTCTTCCATTTGTTAATGTTACACATCTTAGCCCAGAGTATTCATGACCTTACTCCAAAGGCATTATAATCAATGTGCACAAGAACATTCCACCTCATCAGTATCTGCTTCCATGATAAAATCATTAGTTCCTGTTAGTAAGAGACTTCACAAAAATGAGCTTACATGAGCAGATTACAACACAATAAAAATGAGAAGAGCAGCTTGTCCGTTTCAAACAGTGAACGACAGACTTGGCAGTACAGATTGTAGGTGAAGTGGTCATTTAGATACTGAAGTCGCTTCTTCAAAATTTTGGATTTATTACTAAAAAGAAAAGAAGTGATAAACTGAGACTTGAAATGTAATAACATATACAATCCATTAAGAAATCTCATCTATTTAGGGTTGCGGGGGATTTATCTTAGACCCACGGGTTTCACAACGGAGTTAGCTGCCAGTTTCCCCAAAATTTCAACTATACTCCCTATCTTTTTAAAAGACTGTAGCACTTTCAGAAGTCCCAAGCAAATTTAATAAGCTGAAATCAATTTGCCACAGTTAAGTGGTGGCACTCAGTCTTCAAAATGGAGTCTATCTCAGAACCTGACTTCACATTAAGTCACATTCTTAAAAATACTTAAATATAGCACATGCTTACACTTCATCATTTGTTTTACCAGTAACTGAAAAGAGTAATTAATTCATTAATAAATCCCGTTTTCCTTCAAAAGCCTGCATTTAAGGCGGCAAATTGTTTCCAAACGGAGAAAACTATTCATAAGAAGAGAATGGAACCTCCTCATTTTCTGCAGACAGACAGTCTTTACCTGTCGTGAATGGAGCTGATGTAGAGGTTGACAAACCAGCTGAGGGAGTACTGGTACATGGGGTCGATGTTGGCCAGGTCTGCGACGGTGAAGAACAGCACGGCCGAGTGCTGTGCCACGGGCCGGTATGCCTCCCGTGACTCTGCAATCTTCAGCTCTGTCTTCTCTGCAATCTACACATCAACAGCGGGGAAGAAACAACAGCTTTTAATAGTCTTAATGATCTTAATATTCTACAAAAATATTACTGCTTAATAACATCACCGAAATAGTTCCATACAGCACTGTAACACCAGAGTAATGTAAATTTTCTGCTCCAGAAGGCACCACCCCAGTAAGTAAAACGAGCACTACCCCAGTACTGCCTGATCTATTTACCTGCACTACAGATACACATACTTTAAAACAGTTTGAAGACTGAATAATCTACCAGTAAAGATTATCAAACAGATCAAATTTTATTTCTCTTCCCATTTTACAAGTATAGAATTTGCTCCTTGTCCTATGTATGCAAATCAGATACCTTCTGCTGGCTGCAAATTTTAACATTTAATTTCCCTGTATTATTGAGGGAAGCACACATACACACTCCTTACCTGCTGTTTTCTTGTGATCTCATTAGCCATGATTTTGGCAGAATCCAAGACCTGGATGGCAGTCTCATCTTCCAGAATATCACCTTCAGATGACTCTAAAGTTTCTAAAATTTTCTTCTCAATTTCTTGTAGATTCTTTTTATTGGCTGCAGACTGAACAATGAGAGCATTTCTTTCCTCTTCTAAATCTGGCCTAATGAAGAAAAACACAAAAACCAAAATCAGTCAATGTTCATCTTCCACTAGTTGCAAAAGAATCCCACGAAAAATTACTCCCTCTTCCTAAAAGAATTTATTTGTGAATATTCTTTTCAGTTTAAGCAGGTTTTTGCTATTTAACATCTATTTATACTGGTGAGTACAGATTTCTTTGCATGACTTCTACTCAGTTTTTGGAAATGATGGTCTGATCTTTAACATCTTAGTATTTTGCAAATGGCATTGCATCCTACTTTTCCTTTACTGTATCCCTGCTGCCTGAAAAAAAAAAACCCACGTGATACACAGAGCCAGTTTACTGCTGGAAACATTTCTGTTAGTAAACAGTTTACCCCAACTGCACTGACATGTCTCTCCAACCCAGATACTACTTCTCTGTGCCTCTGTGAGGGCTGAGATATGATCCATAATCAGTTTCAGAGGTACTTTGCATTTATTTCATACAAAAATTAAAATTAAATCTTCATAATTCTGCACCTTTGTCTGGCAGTTCAGTTACACTGAAAAAATAACAGTAATGATTTAAACTTCAAATAATATTTACATAGTTTTCTAACATCCAAGGAATATTTCAGGAGAAAATTGCCATGAAAAAATGATTTCACATCTGCTATTTTGACTTGTGGACACTTACCCCTAACACTTCCATAATAAACTTTTTAAATAATAAAATTTTAATTTAAAGCTGTTACTGAGCAACGTTTACACCATATAACATCCATTTTTCTATACAATAAATTAATTTCTAATTTCCTTGGAATTATGCCATAAAAACCTTTAATGGCTGTTTACCATAAAGAGAGACTAACCTTTCTTCTGCTACAACAATACCTAGCAGCTGGTCTTCAAGTCCCTCTGGTGTTATCATAAAATTGAGTAATAAAACTTTTGTAGAAAGTTCAGGCAAATAGTGTGGATTTCTTAGTTTTGTGGTAATAAAAAACTTGAATTCACTGGAATACTCAATAATGCTCTCACCAAGCCTGATACACTCCATACCTCCTAAAGTTAAGAAGAGAAACATTAAGAAAACTTACCAACTCCAATTACTTATAGAAAAAAACCTGTCAATAAATAAAAGCAAACTTCTCATCAGTGACAAATTTGTTGAAAAGTAAAAATGAGTAAATATAGATATATTCTGATAGTCTGAAAATTCTCACAGATTTCAGTGGGGCCACTTATCACTCTTAGCACATGAAATCAAGTCAATCCAATTACTACTGTACTTCCAATTTGCATATATAAAACTAGAGATGGCAACAGAGAGCTGTGGAATCATTCCCCAATATTATATTCTTACAGACTACTCTTTCCTTGAATTACTTGTCAGAAAGAGGAAGCCACAAAGAAAAAAAAGTGTTTGAACTTTACTTTCCTTTTGTTTTTAATTCTGAACATGAAAAACAATAAAGACAATCTAGTTAAGAAGGAAGGGAAAACATTTTTCTTTATGTGCACTTTTCTGTGCATATAACAGGAGAAAAGGTTGAATACCAAATTCATAGCTACTTGCTAAGTACAGCAAAAACTATGCCTTAAGCAAAATGCCTTGACAGCTTTTCTTGATCTGTACAAAATTTAGCAAATATTATTACTAGACTAAAACATATGAATCAACACGTAAAACAATTTCACTGACAATGTCTCCTTCACAGAACTTCTTTAGTCTCTTACAGCGATCTGGTGAAGGTTTTCACATAAAACCATTATCATAATAGGTAGGAATGACATTTATTTAAAAGTAAAACTTTAGACTGCTGTGCAATTACTCTTCTCTTACCAGAGGCATAACTAAGGCAAGAAGAGAGCAATATGAAAAACATCAGGTGGTGCCAGACTAGAAACTGAACATTAATGTCCTCTCCTTCAGGGTTCCAAATTAATTCTGCTGTACCTTGTTTAAATGTCTGTTTAAGCAGCAAAGGTTCAAGAGAGGGGTCTAGTTCTTCTCCAACATTTTCTAGCAGCAGTGGAGTCCCAAACTGAATGCAGTTCTCCACAGTTCTCATATAATCTGAGTCACTGATCTTGATAACATTTAGACGGTTGTCCTTCTCAAAATTCTTGATCCATTTATTTGCTTGACCTTGAGGATCAATCATTAATGGCCTAGAAAATACAGGACAGTTTTCTCAGCGCTTGCAGGCATTTTTCAAAATTTTAAACTATTTTACATGTTTCTGTATCAGACTGTCAAGAAGAAGTGATACAATTTAATTACATTATTTTAAGGTATCAGTGAATTATGGATGCATAGGTGTTTTCCAATGATTTGAAAAGTAATAGCAGAAATACCATTAAAAGTTGCAAAAAAACTATAACATTTTTCATATAATAACCAGAATGGAGAATTCTTGTAAAATATTGTTCTATCTCCCCCTGGAACATAAAGATTCCACTCCTTTTTCTATTACATTGTTCTACAGAAGCTACATTGTTTCCAGATGTACTTTTTTTAAAAAAGTGGGAACTTGTTTGGATTTGAAAATTAAACCTTTTTGTCACCTACCAACGTCTTGAATTGTCAACAATGACCCCATTGTCTACAGAAAATACGTCAGTTGGCAAACCAGCAATATTCCAGGCTCTTATTTTTATTGGGTCACCAAGATTCTTGCTCAAAGAGAAATCCTCAGAACAAGGGATTTCTTTCTCCTGAAAAAGAGGGGGAAAACCCCAACCAAACAAACATATTTCTTTATTCTGTGTTTCTTTACATCTTTATTAAATGCCACTTCAATCCAAAAATGACAATGTGCATTTTGTTTTAGGAGACTAAAATAGGTCATGTATTAGTAAAAATTCTGGGGAAAATAAACCCATCATTTCAATAATTAACTACATTTCCCCAATAAATATTTACTCTCTCTGCAAATTTTGTAAGATTTGTCCAGTTTTTGGTACATTCATAATGTGGGAGATTTGTTACATAAAGTTATGTCTTAAGAAATTCATACACGGTTGGAAATATCTAATTATATCTTCCATTAACCCAATACAGCAACCCAGTGATAATTTGTTACTGTTTAATGCATTTTAAGTGATTCCAAATCACATCTTTTATGAATTATGGCATTCATATAAGTATGTTGGAAGTGTCCCTTTGCAAATGACACAATCAATCATGTAATTAACATACCAATTTTTGATGGTGTAAGTTATAGAATGTTTTACATTTCACATTCCTGCATTTTAAATTTAATTCTTTCATTTAAAGGCAAAATACAGAAAACAATGTGATTTTACTTCAGTAACAATCAAGCCATACAAAATCAATGATGTCTCTAGTTTCTGATATGCTATTGTGGAGTAAAGTGTAAGCATGAAGTAAATTCATTGATTTAATTAAATTCAAATCTAAAAAATATTGATCAGCAGCATTGATCCCAGTGGTTTGCCCAGGAGGTTTACTAAGCTAATATAAAATAAATTACAAGGGATTTTTGAAGCCTTTTGCAGCAGTCTCAAAAAACAAAAACATTTATTCAACTCTAAGATAAGCTTCTAACCTTGCACAGTTTGCTCCAATCTTTGGTACATTCTTGTCGAAATCCAGCAGTAAAAGCTCCCAGATATGCTATTACCCCAGCTGATATCAGAATATCTCCTGTCAAATTATCATATTCCTCTTGAAGATCGTACGCAGCTTGATTCCATCTATGACAAGCAGAAAAATGTCATGCTGAAACCTCCACATTAATGATACTGATGTTAAAAATCAATTTGTTTTGTTTATCTTAGGTAAGAATAGGTGAAGAATATGAAAACCTAATTAATGTATTCACGTATTCTATTTTTATTTTGAAGAGATTTTCTCTATTATTCTCCCAGTGTCGCTGCCCATATTTTTACACTAGAAACAATCAGAAATATTTCAAGGTGCCAGACGTTCTTTAGTGTTACAGTCCTCATACAGAAATACAGCATTAAAGGCTTAGAGAACAGAATTTCAAGTTCTATTTCTACAGTGGTTGTTTCATCTGAAATTTGAACTTTAACCTCACCTTGTTTTCTCTCCACCAAGGCCTCCAATCAACTTCTCTGCTCGTTCCAGTTTTTTAGCACACATTTCAACCTGGAATTCCAAACGAGCCTTTTCTTCCGTCTTTTCAGCGAAAGTTTGTTCCAAAGCAGCCAAACGGCCTTCAACTGCTGCAAGTTGTTCTCTCTTCTGATTCAACAGTTCCATTGTCGTTGCCAAGGACTCTTCTGCCACTTTTAAACGTTCTTTTTTGGGTTCAATCTCCTATTCAATTACAACCAATACACAAACAATTTTGGTACGTTTTTTGTTACTTTACTAGTAAGTACAATGCTTACCGTGAATACATGGAGCAAAGGAAAATTCCATAGCACTGAGGGGCAAGGATCAAAACCACACCTTTGATACCCTGTGAAAGACTTCCATTCCCTTAATCCATTTGCATAAACCCTCTGCTGCTGAGGAAGCTTTAGCCACCACTTGTGGATCGAACTCTGGATTAGTCAGGTATTCAGTTCGAATCTTGTGCATGACAGATTCCTGGGTAACAAAAGCATTATAAACCATCAGATCTCATGGCTGACACTTCAAAATTGAACACATTCATTGTCATTTCTCTACACAATGATATAAGAAAGAACTATTCAGTATTAATTGTTGTAGAAATCACTGCTTATTTGATTGTTTTGATCTTCCTATCATGTTTCATAGTCTTTTCCTGTTCTCATTCTAATCCTATCCTTATCCTTTCTAATCATGCATTTGCTGTATCTTCCATGTGGCAGCTCCCTAAGTGCTAAGAGCATTACAGTCACATAGAAGCCTTAATTTACACTTCCCTTTGTGTAAAACACACCAATTCCATTATTTACTATTCCTCAATGCACAACTTTGGGGATCACTATAAAAATGCATTTCTCCTAATGTAATACAAAATGTAATTACTTGTGCCTGCTCTTGGGGATCAGTTTTATAGAGGGCAAAGCATATTCTATAAAGGAAAAAGTATATCCAATTTCTAATTAATTCAGCAAAGGGCAAGAATTGCACTCTTGGATAGCAAGACCTTTGGGAGAAATGATCATATTTGATGTACATTTCTGCATTTATTGTGTATATATGTATACTGGCATGTATCTGCCAGTATAATTAACAAAATATTGCCCATTTTGTCATCATTCATTCATTCATTCATTCAATCAAAATAATACAATTAAAAAAAGATGTTAAGAAAGGCAGCAATCGCCAGTCAATTATAAAAAGAAGTTTAAAATGCTGAATGGTTGATCTAGTAAAACTAGCAAAACAAAAAGGCATAGGAAGGCTGATTACAGATCAAATGTCCATTGGTTCCACCAAAAACCCCAAACAACTCCCAGAACAGAATATGTGAAATGAGGCTAAAAGGACACAAGCTGAGAAGAGACTGATTGATTTAGAGAAATTATATCTCCAACAGAGTATTTTCTCATTTTATTTTTCCCCCCTGCAAGAAAGTGTTTACATGGTAAAAATTACTGAAAAAGCCTTACTGGAATGGGTTTCTCAGAACAGGCTTTCAATTCCTTTAAGAAATTCATGTTGCCAAGCATTTTCTGGCTTGCAGTCCAGTAATCCAAAATCTACAAAACATAGTAGGAAATACCTTTTCAAGCTTTAAAACAAATACACATACAAAAAATTACAAACCTCATTTAATTAAAATTCATGAATATTTAATACTGATAACCTGGTATCTCCTTGAGACGACAATAAAGCAGAAAATTGTCATAAATCAAACATTTCTTTCCAATCATACTTTAAGCCAAAAACTAAACAGTGTCTCAGGGAAGTTAGGTATTATCTGTTCTCAAGAAATGAGTAAAGCAAATTAAATCTGGCAGATTACAAAATTTGGAAAATAAGGAATTCTAAAAGTTTTCAGTAAAATCCTGTGTAAAGGCTATAAGGACTTGCCTACTTTAATGGACCTTAGATTATCTTGTTTATTGAATAAGTGTTGAGAAGAATATGAATTACATTTTTATTTCAGACTATTGTCTGACATTTTACCTTGCCTCCAGATCCTGAAGGATCTACAATTCTTTCAGGTTTTTTTTCTCTTATGACACAGACAGCAGCCATGACAAGTTTGACACCAGATGGAGGATTTTTCATTGTTTTGACAACTGCTATATCAGAAGGCTAAAAGAAAAAAATACATTAAGTATTATGTCTTTCTAAGCACTCAATAAATAACCTGATAGAAAAAAAAAGAGGAATTATACCACCATTACCAATGAACATGAGTGGTAATAGAGGACTTCTAGAAGGGATGATACAATCTTACCATCACAATTAACAATATCCATCAATATCCCCTATGCAGAAGAAATAAAAACTAAATAAATGCTAATAAACTGTAAACTAATGATTTAATAAAATTATGTTTTAAAAATTCCAAGACGGAATATTTTTATACACTTTTGTGTCATCTAAGATATCTCATATTCTTCTAAATTCCTGCTTCATTTTAGAGAATTAAATAACACTTTCAAATGCTGAAATTTAGATCAGCTTGCCTTCAAAGTATCAAGAGCACTGATTGCAGCCTCCATGACAGGTAATGCCTGTGCCAGGTCACTCTCACATTCATTTTTCAGTGCCTGAGCTTCTTCAGCTTTCTCTGTAGCAATTTCTTCATCCACTTTTACAATTTTTCTTTTTTCTTCTACCTCTGCCGATTCTACTTCTATAATCTAAAGAAAAACCATGAGGGGGCTTTATTTATATTGTGTCCTGAATTATCAAATAAACTGAAATTACCTAGTGTAGGACTTATGGAATACTGTAAAACATAAAGAGAACATTGAAGTTTTTTAATATGTTAACATAATTTCAATTTATGTTAAAGGAGTAATTTCTTAGCATATTGCAACATCATCATGGAGTTTTAACGGTAGATAAACTGCATGATATCAGATTACTCTCAATAAAAGCTATTTAAAATATGCTGGAAGTTCAGGAGATGAGGCTCTTCATGTTTGTGCATCAGGCTGTAACTGAAATGGATGATCTTTTACAGGGAGTTTTAGCTTCATAGTCTATAATTTTGACTATTGAAATTTATTTTCTTTTCAGGGATAAGTCAAGTCTTCATGCAACTCTCTTTGCAGTTCTAGGGAAGTGATATTCAGTTTTCTTAGAGGTAGAAGAGATATCACCGTATCTTTAAAAATACTTAGGAACCAGAAACAAATGCATAACATACCAATTAAATCATGTTTTTTTGGTGATGCAACAGTCACATACTAGGTATGTATGTGTATATTTTCATATACTGGAATTTTCAAAACACCCAAGATTTTTGACCCTAAATCCCACTAAATTCACATGAAATTAACCTGGATTAGGATCCTTTTATAAATCAAGCATATTGTCTTGGGTTATGGAACCTAAAATGTGTATTCTATTTCATCTGTTGAAAGCAGTTGGGGGAACGTTCTTCTTTATCTCTTGTAACTCTGGGAGGAGGGGAATGGGTGCCTTCTGATAATGGGCCAGCTGTTAAAACCAGGTGAGGCATTGTTTCTTATCTCTTTCACCCCTGTCCTTCCTCCAGGGGAATATTTTCTGCTAATGGACTATTAAGACACCCCTAAAAGGACACATCCCAGAACTTACCCTCCCCAAATAGTACATCCACATTCCATCATCCCATTGTGAGATGCTCCACCCAGTGGGGGGAGCCAACCATTCCTATCTGGATAAAACTGAGACGTAGGAACAGAAGGTATCTGGCTTCTCACCCAATTCCCAGAGGAAGACTGGACCCCTTCTCACCATCACTGGACCATCTTTCCTTCAGGATCATCTCTACTCCAACAGCACCACATCTGCCACTCCAGGAGGACTCACTTTTGGACTGCTTCCAACACCCTGACCAACAGGGTGTCAGGTTGTAGCTCTGACTCTGTCAGGGTTTTCCAGGATTGTTGTTTATTTGTTTGCTTGTTTGGTTGGGTGGTTTTGTTTTCTACTACATTTGTATTGTTAATATTCCTAGTAAAAAACTGTTATTCCTATTCCCAAATCTTTGCCTGAAAGCCCTTAATTGCAAAATTATAATTTGGTGGAGGTGAGGGGTTTACATTCTCTATTCTAAGGGAAACTCCAGCTCTCCCTGGCAGATACCTGTCTTTCCAAACCAAGACACATATAATCCCTGTGCATGCCAAGACAGACTGTGCAAAACTGTTCTTGTTTGTTTTGTCATATCATAGGGAAAAACTATTGGAGGTTTTCACAATGTTTGTGAATCAACTTGGGAAACCTGACTTAACCACTATTAGCATGAAAGTTCCTCTAACATCCTTCAGCATGGATCTTAGGCAACAACTGTATATCCAGAGAACGTATTTTATATAAAGAACAAAGTTTTCTTTCTGTTCTAAGGATATAAACATAAATAACCAGTTTCAGAATACTGGAAACCTCTGTAAACAAGTGAGTTCAAAAACCTCAATTCAACTCCTACTTTCTGAAAGTCACATGTCAATGAAATAAAGACACATGCTTACATTACAAGACACAAAGCTGTATTTGTATAACTCTACCTCCATCATGCTTGCATTTTCCACTTTAGCCTCTTCCAGTTTGGGCTGAAGCTCGATTAGTTCTACTTTCATCCTACCAACCTATGCATATAAAAAGAATCAGGTGGGATCCAGGAGGGTCAAGCACAATTTCTACCAATTTCTCTAAGACCTAGATTTTACCTAATGATTAACGGTGTAGCATTCAGTTTCAAATCAAAACATTTCCAAGACACATTTTTATCTCATACGTACAATGTCTAATTTTAAGAACTATGCTCAGTTATAGTCACCTATTAACCACCAAGGAAATGACAGCTCTGTTCATATACTACTTAACAATATATGCTTAGAGTTGTATGGCTCTAGTACTAGTTCTGTGATTGTAGGAAAGAAAAGGCAAAATACATTTGTTAATTTTACTGCTGAAGATTGAGCTAAACAAAATCTGAAGTACCACTTTTGACCTACTTCTCTGAAAAAGACCTGCATTTGACAAACATTTTCTATTTTCAGGTCACCTGTGACTCAGCAAAAGCTAGTTTATCTAGTCCATTCACATATTTCTTCTTGGCTTTCATTACACTGTCTCGTTTCTCAGTAAGAAGTCTCTGAAATGCAGCAATAAGCTCAAGATAAGAAGTAGGAGTAACATAATTATGGCGTCCCAGACTTTGTAAGAACCTATTAAAAAAGTAAAAAAAAGAGTCACTTTAAATTTTGGTGGGTTGTTGTTTTTTTTTTTTTAGTTTATCATTAGCAAAGTTATGTAACTATCTGATAGGAATTAACAATTTCACTGATTTTATATAATTTTTATGAAAGCAAATAATTCTGTTAATTTTTAATACATAAATGAGTAGCATTGACACTCAATCACCTAATACTTTATGATTGTTTGCAAAAGCCATAGACTGACCTTTCAGAGAGTAACAAAACTGAAGTATGAAAGTATTTACAGATGGGCACAACTGCCTGACGCTCAGTGTCTGTGAGCTGAAGCGTTTCTAAGAACTTACTAGCCACACGTTCAAGGGCATCTTCAGGCCACGGCTGAGGGACAAATGAGGAGGAAAGAATATGTAAAATACAAATGTTAGCAGTCTTCAAATGTTAAAACCAGTTTTCACCATTCAAACCACCAGAATGAGACACACTAGTCCCAGCTGTGTCTCATTGATACATGAACTGATAAAAGGATTGGTTAGCTCAGGCAGCAAGGTCACCACCCACGCAATCTTTTCTGGCAACTCCTGCTTGATCTAGCTCAAAGCTACACATTAAGATTCCATCCAAACAGTTCTGCACCTATTCATCCTTTGGCAGAATAATTAATTGACATCAGCACTGAGCCAAGCTATAGAGTAAAGTGTGCTTTATTGAGAGCAACGTTGCTTACAAGTTTTATTCTGCTACAAAAGATCTACTGATAAACAACGGGATTTGTATTTGCTAGTCATTCCTACAATGGATGACCTGCTTAATAGGCAGCCACAATTAAGATCATTTCACACTCACAATGAAATGGTTTCTCTAGTCTTTAAAATATACACATTATGTAATAAAGTTACAAACTGCCATCAAACTAAGACTATTCATACTTTGGAAATGTGTAGCAACAAAATGTAACTTTATTTAGATGTAGAAATGTTGAGATCACACATCAAAGGGCTCCCAAAATATTACAGAAAAGGCCTATGCAATTTTAAAATTTTGAAAAACAAGGAGTACTTCTACAAGGAAGACAAAAGAAAATCTAATGACACTTAGAAATATAGTGTTAGAGACCTGAAGCAGATTTTTGAGGAAATAATATCAATATTTTCCCATACCTGGAACCAATCAATAGTACAGCAGTTGATGAGCGATGGAAACTGTCTCAGACGATTGCGGAAAGCATCTCCAATTGGGCTGAATGCCACCACAATATGGAGATTTTCTTTGCAGAAGTTCACAAAAAGTGCATACAAGGCCAAGGGACTGAGTTCTTCACCTTTATCATCAGCCTTAACTGCTGCAAGAACACCCTTAGGAATAATACATAGCATTAAAAAATGTTATATAAATTCTCTAATATATATTAAAGAATATAATATATTTATAATTCTTTCTTTATTCATTAAGCATATCTGAAGTCTTATAGCAATCCTATTAATGGTAGCATCACCAGGAAATTATTTTTATTTAGTGGAAATGAAACAGGCAAAATAAAGTAGAAAAGCAGAACAAGTAGTAAATACTGCCTGAGAACAGGATTGCACTATTTATCTGTAACCCTGATAACTCATTCCAGAAATGATCATCTCCTGCTCTGAGAAACTGAGAGTAGATCATAACAATAGAGCATAAGAAGAATTCTTCTGAGGGAGCAGATTTACATGAGTAAAAACCAACTTTGCTACAGCTGGCACATTGTGGATCGCTACCAACTTCCAGCATACACCCACTGAATATGTTCACACAAACTGTAAAATTGGAAAAGAGCCACGTTATTTTAATATTGTCACTATATACCTGGTAAGAATAAAGCAGTAATAGAAAAAAGATCACAAGAATTATAATCTAATTTCTTTGAAAGACACATGAATCCAGGTATCAACATGCTCCATAACTTGAGTGCAAGAAAAACCAGTAGTAACTTCTATCAAGTGATACAGATATTATAATAAAGAACACTTGTGTGTGTACTAAGGACCACTTTGAAAGTCAACTAGAAGCATACCTAGTTAATTTAGTAAAAACATCACAGAGATAGAAGACAGTATAGCATACAGTTCCAAATATTGTTTGCTAACATTAAGTTTCCAATTTGATGTGCACAAAGATTGATGCTCCTCCCTCCCAAATTGTGACTGCTACTGTGTAAATCCAAGTCTGATTTTAGTTAATTTTGGTTTTAATTTGCCTGAGTACATTGCATCTTTACTTCTGAGCCTAAATTCATGGAGCACCTTTGCCCATATCTCTGAATAGAAGTGTCAGGACTATGAAATTCTATCTAACAATGCCCTAGTGCCCCAGAGAATAGGAGTCTATTGGGAAAGCCAGGCCATTTTTTCCAATAAAAATGTCACATCTTTGCACTTCACTGATCAATGAAAACATTATGATGCACAATCTTGTCCTAAACAATACACCAGAAAAATAACTATGGCCATGGGGTATTCGTGAACAACACAAGTTCTTTATATGCACAGCTTAACGTGTTTGTGAACAGAGTGCTAGGTCAGAATTAAAGCTTGTAGCTGGCATAAACTATTCCATAAGTTTACTAAGTTGATTTACCTAAGGTCTCAAAAAGAAGTCACAGAATTAAGTGAATTTCACACTGAACAGACCAAATAGGGAGGTGAAATTAAAGAGAGTTTCTAAAGATACCTCTAAAATTTCTTGTTTTTCATCTGATGCAAAAAGATTGGGAACCTCCCCTGTGTTGAGGACACTGTCAATATCTTCTAAAAAGCTTTCTTCTTTAATTTGTGCGTCTGTGATTAGAAATACAGTTTTCAAGCGTTTAACTCCTGCATTCCTCAGAAGTCTCTGAAAATGCAAGACAGTTAAAACTGTACATTTCTAAACACTCTTCCTCAAAATTAAGTCAAAATGTAGACAGGTTATTAACACTCACTTTCAGATCTTCTCTCCACTCATTTGTACCATAGGTCTTAGAAATCTCTGGTTGAAAAACCCACATTCTTGACATGAATGCTGCCAGGCGAGTCAGAGACTGCCGCCCGCTTCCTCCCATTCCAACTAGCAGAGCATTCCCCCCTGGCTGCTTCAGAATGCGGCTTAATCGAGACAAATGTTCCAACATGTACCTGCATTGGGAGCATGCTGATTACCAGCCGAGCAGAAATACATGTACATCTATGCACCTATAAATCTGTGAAACAAATCCAGGAGTAGCAGCTCCAAAACAAATTTCTGAATGCAGAGTGGGGTGGGGTAGAGAGGAAGAGGAAGAAAGAGGGTGGGCATGAACCACAAAATAAAGTAAAACTTACAATTCTTCTATTATACAAATATCACTATTTAGCTAAATTACTAAAAATTGCTAGAGAGAACATGCAGAGGGTAAGAACAGGAGCACTATAAGGATAAATGTGTTAAAGGAAAAGAAAAACATTCATTCTCTACTTCAAAATTACAGCAGTATTAACTATTTTAATTTTCTTGAAGAATAGCAATTTAAGTATCTTTTAAAAAGCAACCACTGGGGGAACATGGTTTATATCAACAAACATCTCCCTTTCCTCTATCTCTGACCATGTTTTATAACTTATATGTGGAATTGACACTGGAACATCCTCAGGAAGCAATATCTGCACATTACTGAGAGTCCTTGTCAAAACATGATGATGATTTATCTCAGAATATGAAGCAAGGTCTGTAGATCACCTGCTTAAGCACAGGGCATGGGGTAATTAAAACAAACTGAGCAGCTAAAAGACTACTTAAAAGTAGTCTCAAAAAAACTTTCAAACATTTCAAGAAAGATAAATTCTTGTTTATTTTTACTGGTTAGAAAAATAAAAGAAACAAATTCAGATGTTATCCATGAGATTGAACTCTAAGACTACATTCAAACATGCTCTCCTCACTGCTGTTCAGTGAGATCACTGGAATATTGCTTCCACACCCAGGAAGTGGCCTCTGTGGCTGCCAGCTCTTCCAACTGAGAGCCTAGCTGTATATACAGGCACTCAGAAATCCAGCTTGGCAAAATAACCTAGACTAAAATAAACGGCCATTAGAAATGTTAAAGTAACCCTGATCATGTTCACCAAGTAAAGTAACCCTAATCACCTTCACCAAGTACCTATGTGTCAAGTTACCCTGGCAAATAGGAAGAGGTGCTAATCTCTAGCAACAGGGAGGAGGAAGGTGTTTGACCTCCTAATCTCTCAGTTGTAGCTCTGCATAATCACAAATTAAAGTAACAAGGGCCTGCAGAGTCTAAAATATCACAGAATTAGCTGCAGCACCAGCTGAGGGCATGGCCGTGCTGCATAACAACAGAGCAGACAGCTATGATTGTGAACATCTCCCTCTTGGGATGCTTATCCTTGGGGAATGAAAGTCCATCTTCACTGGTGACAGAAGCCTAGGAGAAGTACAGCACCTACCCGATTCAGCACACAATGTTTCCGTAACAACTAAGGAAAATATTCAAAGCCCCTTAGGAGAAGACTTCTCATTATTTACTTTCAGATAGAAAAAGAAGAAGAATAAGAGGAAAATCAGTTTACTTCCATTCAAAAAGGGTTAACACCACAAACACTTTTACGGATGCATAAAAGGGAGGAGACATACCAAAAACCACAGTCCACAAAATTGAAGATACTGAATTATCAACTACTGCTTAAAGCTCTTAATAAACCAGATTATAAACACCTGAAAACAACAAGGTTCATTCTTGTTTTCTGGGTTTGATTATATTCATCCAGACACTGCTCCACAACATCACTGAACTCCTCAATGCTTGGAACCTCAACATAGAGCCTTTCATCTCCCTCAAGTTCTGGCACCATGTAGTCACCAAAACACAGACTTCTCATGTTTTCTTCTGTTACCTGTGGCAAATATTCAACAAATTATGAAGTCAAGTTTAATATTTGATGAATGCATTCCTCATTGGAATTTTAGAAAACAAAGGAGAATTTAGACAGAAGACACAAGCACTCAAAAAAATTTTGACTCACAGACAACAACCCCACAAAATTATGTTTCCTGCATTGAACTATACACTTATTCTTAATTTGTTCTTGGTAAACAATTCGCTCCAACAGCTACTAACAGTCTCATAATCATGACCTTCAGATTACATACATGTGTATATTATGAAATGGGCAATTAAAACCACAAAGTTGTTTCTTCTATATGCAAAAGAAATTACGAAGGACATAAAAAACAAAAACAAAAAAGGTATAGAATATAACACAACTATACAGCATTTTAGATACTAAAATTTAATAACAATCACAGGATGCTGATGCACAAATTTCTTTTAAGGAAAAGTAGTACATTTACTCACATTTTAAATGTAGTATTTTTTTAGAAGAATGCTTATGTACAACAGCTAAACTCTCCCAAACAATTTTCATTTCTACTTTTTTTTCCTCATGAAGACATTTTGCCAAATTCAACTCAAACTTGCATGTGTATTTGAATCAAAATTTCACCAATGATTAACTTTCATGTCCTAAATTTGCAATAAAAGCAATTATTTTGCAACAGGTTAAACATGATACTCACAGATGATTGTCCTTCCTTAAGGTGTGCAAAAACTTTATCAAATGCTTCTTTGAAATGTTCTTTCACAATATCTTTCACTAGATTGAACAACCAGGCTCTGTCATCATCTTCCACCAAACGGTCATAGAAGACACGAAACACCTCATGTACAAACAGCCGAATCATTACATGCCTGCTTTGAACTGCACTCTTCTTAATGAGCAAGCAGCCATGGATCACTCGTGAAAAGTCACGTAGGTTGAAGGTATAATGAGATTTGGCTGGTGTGGGCAAAAGATTTTTGATGGCTTTCTTATACACCTTCAGATAACAACAACAGAGAACAACAAAATCAAAAAAGTAACACTAACTTATTATTATCATAATTCCTAAATGCCTTTTAAAATGTTATTTCCCCAAAAATAACCACTCACACTACTGTAGAGCCAGAGAAAGTTCAATTAACAGATTGAAGGAAATTTCCAGTAATGTATTTGCCTCTTACCTCTAAAGTGGCAGTGACAATTTGATTTCCAATTGTGGAGAAGTCAGAAGGAAATTCATTAATCCTTAGGTAAAGAGCTACTACAGTAGAGAAGATGCGGATCATTGTTTCATCACTGAAAGAGTTGATGGTGCAAATGTTGAAGTGCCGCAGGAACCGAGGGGTAACAGGATTCCTCCCACCCCCTGGAGGCCCCATGGCAGCCAGTAACTGGATGTCAACAAGGGTGATTTTAGAGGTGTCCTTAAAATCATACCTTCAAAATAAAATGCCATGTGACACTTAAATACAGGTATAACACATTTGCCACACCTTAGATGCGTCTGTATGACAGACCACTCTGCATGCATAAAAAAACTATTTAGAAACACATAAAAACATTATGTAATATAAGATATATTTTTATATATTGTATCTTTTTAAAAACAAACAACCCCTCCTCCCTAAAAAAAACAAAACAAAAACCCCCTAGTTCTCTAATTGTGGACCAGTTAATCTCAACATATTCTTTTCTGGCCTGAAAGAAAGATTTGTTTAAATTGCGTTCCATAAAACCTCATATGGAATTTTGAGTATTAAAACTGTAAGGTATCAGGATATATTATCTCTCTTCAAAGGCAACATATATTTGAGCAGTGCCTGCAATCACAAGAATAGTTGTATTTGAGAAGTGTCTGAAAACATAGAATGATCCAGACTCAGGAAAACATCTGTTCCAATCTTCCAATATAAGCAAGCCAAAAAACTCAAAAGCAGGGCAGACTTTCAACTTATTTTATTTCATGCCTATCATCGATCTGATTTCACTGTGAATTTAAAAAAAAAATTGACATCTTGCTTAAAAAAAAATTAGTGACTAATAGAAACATGCATAATAGGGGAAAACAACATAAGAAATAAAATCTGAAGTTTTATATAACTGCATACATATAGATATGTACAGAAAACTGCCAACTCACTCTAAGGAGGAACAGAAAGAAAAAGAACAAGAAACTGCACTGGAAAAAATTTAAATAATCAAGGTGTAAATTAAGCATTTTATTTAACGTATACTAACTCTGCTAAAGTTCAGCAATAGAACATTCTAAAACACTCAAAATTAGTTTGATCATGAATCTCCTAAACTGAGAAGTCCTCAGAGAGTAATATACAGGTTGCTTCAATTTTAAATAATGTATTTTTATATAAACTAAATCTACATTAACATTTACAAACCACTTCAAAAAAGTTTTGAAAATAAAATTCAAGGGAATAAATAAGTGTAACAGCAAATACAGCAATAAAAAAAATTCAGTTGTATTTCAAATAATTACCAAAATCCATGGTCAAAGAACTGTCTTAAAAGTTCTATAGGAGGCTGTGCCCCATACTTCTCCAAAGCAGGCATATTCATATCATCTACGAAAATAATGCACTTTTTTTCCCATCGGAGGGCCAAAAACTCCTTTGCGCCTCTTGTCCAGCCTGGCCATAATAATGTTCTGCAATGCAAATAGGATCATTCAGAACACAGATTTCAGCGTTCAGTATACTCATGTCCACAATCTCCTTGAGACCTGTTCTCCTTGAGAAAATTATCTGTTCTACTAACCTGAGTCTGAGTGGCACTGGTTCGAGCTGAAAAATTAATGAAGAAGGGGAAGTAGAGCTCCTTTTCCAAGTTGTTCATTAACTTGTCCTTGACATACACAGATTTCCCAGTTCCTGTTGGTCCCACTAGAAGAAGTGGTCTTCACAAAGACAGAAATAAAGTGCACAGACTGCAGAAACCTAACATTGTAAACTAAAAGCAGCTAGAAGTCAAAGCTTTTACTAACTTGCCCTTTCTCTTCTACCTCTAAAAACATTACTTGCCTAAAGAAGAAACTAAAGTATTCCTAAGGCATTCCTTAAACTCTCCCATAATTTTAGTTTGCTTCCACCATCAAGAAAATGGGAGGAGAAATAAACATTTTTCATTCCCTCATTCTACTGGTGTTGCAGTATATGAACACATAGGATTTAAATTTCTCCTGATAGGTCTTTCATTAATTCAAACTTTATAAAGCTTTCAGCCTTGGAGCCTGAGGCTAGTTTTTATTTCATTCTCTTATATGATCTGACCATGACTAATATAACTGATTTTGATAGGCTTAATCAAAGAAAAAAAGTCCTAAAACATGTATTTAATTGCAAAAATAGAAAGAGGGCGCAACAATTTTGAGCTGTCCTAAGAGCATTGTCAGACTGCAAATACTAAAATTAGACTGTAATAAGGTTTCACAAAAAAACTAAAACCAGACTTTTGGGCAATTTTTTTTGTTTGTAGTAAATGTCTGTTTCAAAAGGCCAAATAAACTGAGGGTTTGATAAAAACAATGAACTGAAAGGAAAGAATAAGAGATTCATTGATCAAATTTCACTTCAAAAATTTGTAGTGAAGCAACTTACTTCCCATGGGTAATGAACAGGTCTAGCAAATAGGTATAGCGAACTGTATCCATAGTTGGGACTATAATATCTTGAATCTTCACATTTTTATCACCAAAACGAATTTGTTCAATAAATTCATTCCAGTGAGTCCAACGTACATTGCCTTTGAGCTAGGAAGAAACGCAGATGTAGAACAGATTGGTGTTATACATGTGAAGGGTTTTCTCTACTACTTCACTTTCGAAAAATTAAAGTAATGGATTTCAATAAATTAATGAATATTTGATGTTTCAGAAGTTCACACATTTTGTTTTACCTCACTAATAAAGAATTAAAGTACATACCTAAACTTAGACACCTTTATTTTCTTAAAAACTTTGTTCACTGAAAACAAACAAAAAACCACACACACAGAAAACCACAACAAAAAAAACAAGAGAAGAAAGGAGTTGAATAGGCACTTTAAACAAAAACTGTAATACAAACTACCTATGGGCTTTATATTCTGCTTTTCTTCTGAACAGTCCACATTATTCCTTCTACAGAAAAGCAGTTTTGAATCTGCCAACTGAGCTTGGGTTACAGAAGAAACATACAGTGGCACTATTAGAAATAAAACTGAGATGTATATCTTAGTATTTTATTTAAAAATTGGTCAGTATGCTGGTATTTGAAAAACAAACGAAAAATGCATTGTGGGATTTAATCTAACCAACACTCTACAACATCCAACAGGCTTCATAAATTTAAAATACCCACCCGGCCGCATTTTCCTTTTATTAGGACTGTAAGAATCTATTTAGTGGATGCAGAAGCCAATCCTACCTGATACACGTAGTCATAGACCAAGCCTTTCTCTTCTAAGGGACACTCCCATGTTCCCAAATTCTCCGGTACAGGATTTGTTTCAGATTTCCCAGACAGAGTTTCCCTCAAGAAATTATCAAAAATTGTCCTGCTGTCACCATCACAAGTTCCACCAATGGACCAGATTATGGCAAAAGCAAAACAACCCTGCAAAGGCAAAAAAATTAGTAACTGCCTCATAAATTGACACATTACATGAACCTTGTACAGTCTGATTAACAAACATAATTCTAAAAAATATTGTTAAGCAGAGAGAAGTTAGCAATTGCTCTTGAATATCCCTGGCCTAAAGAGATTTAGAAATCTTACTGTAGATAGAGCATACAAATAATGTTACTCAAGGATAGAAACAGAGAGAGAGAGAAAAAAAAAATAAAGGCCACTGACTACAGCAGTATGTCACACGACAAAGCCTGAGAAGAGTTCTAATGACAAACCAGGATCTAGGAATTTTCTAATTTAATTTTAAATAACTACTTTCACATTCTATTTTCTTCAGTTTTTCATAAGAATAATCACATAAGGTAAGAGAGAGGGTCCAACTAATACAACTGTCAGAAAACCCTCCTACACAGAAATTTAGCTCAAACAAGCCAATCAGTGTTGCATGAATATTTATTTCCTTTAAGATAAAGAAGACACTTTGCTTTAGCTAACTTCTTGGTTATTTAAAAAGCACATTAAATAAAAACACTATCCCATTAAATTGGAAAAAGAGTAAATTTTTTAATCATATTTGTTACTTGTAAGACTTCCATTTCATCTGGGTATCTCCAGAGCACAGAGAGAGAGGGCAAGGAGCTAGTAAAATTGTTTCACATGTCTCTTATTCACAAATTAAAGTTATTTGGATTAGTAAAATTGTTTTGAAAACAAGCATATAGAGAAACAAATACACATTTTGCTCCATGTTAAAAAACCAACCATAATCCAGGCACGGATGCTTCTGTTGGTGGGATCTTCTTGCACAGCTGGACAAATCAACATTTCAAAAATCCGTGTGAGAGCTACTACAACATTGATATCACTTGTAGGCACAAGTTCCTAAGAGATTCAAAAGGTTGGATGTCATATTTTACTTGTTAAGTTAATTTATCTTTTGGAGATAAAATACTAAAACAATTAGATCGCTTCACTAGCTAATTCTGAACACATACTAAAAGGCAAGGTTTACAATGACTTTTACTCAAAAGAGTAAAATTCTTTTGAGAAAAAATTCACTTCTACTCACTTGCGCTCCTTAATCATTGAAATGCCAAGACCTTTAACTTGTTAACCATGTTCATGGCTACCATGTGAACTACAATTAAATATCCCAAACTAAAACAAAACCCACAGAAGTAACTACAGCAAAACATGAGCAAAATTCTAAGCACTGTAACACTGAGCTTGCAAGGAACTACACATTTCCCCTAAAACTTAAAAAAGTACTTCCTTATACAACATGACATCTTTAAAAAAAAAGGACAAAATTCTCTCGGGAAGACTTTTTAATCAGTGTTTTAAATACTTACTTTACTTTTGAAAATAAGAAGATGAAAACTATGATCAAGTTTCAAGCCTTAGTTGACATTCTCATTTTAACTCTTCAAACTGGTCCCAAGAACTGCATATGCATTCTAACTGTATTTGTCATGAGAGAACAGTCACCTCCTACCAAGGGTAACAGAATGAAAATGGCCACTAACTACTGCAGGAAAAAAATGGCAAAAAATACCTTGCACTGTTTCTGACGGACTCTTAATGCTGGTGGTACCAACCAATCAAAAAGTCCCTGCAGAAGGTTTTGATGTTCCTCTGAGTTCAGAGGTTCAGGCAGTTTACTCAGCCAAGAGGTAACAACTGGCCTCCAGCCCAGCTGAGAAGGTTCCAAATAAATCATGCCACAACGACTGACTGTAGCAGGCTAAGGAAAAATTGTGAACTCATTTTATTGTGCATTTAATAGACTGAATTTTGTTTCATATTTTCATTAAATAGCAAACTTACTGATGCCTGGGAAAGATCCATTGTTTCAAAAATAAGAGTCATCTGAGGGGACATTTGGATGACTTCTCCACTCATCAAACAAAGCTTGAAAAATAAAAAATAACATGCAAGACTAGAAAAAAAAATAGTCTTAAATTCCACTTCCTATCACAGAGAAGTCCTGTATGAAAATTGGCAAAACCAACTAAAATCAAAGGTAAGGTCAACTATATAGAATGTTTAACCACTTGTAGCAATAGATTCTTAACAAGTTTTAGCTAAATTCTTCACTTAAACCATAGTACTCCATAGTAATCTACCAGTAGATTCATTACAATCAATCTTGCATATGACGGGATGAAGAAAGGACAGCAAGAAGAAAGGACAAAAGATATCTGCAGCTATTCTTGCTAATACTGAAGCATTCCAGCTGGAGACATACTACCCTTCCGTACTAAAGTAAGAGTCCAGTTTGAGTATTTTGACACATGATCATCCAGAACATAAAAGTGCAAATGTTGTCTCTAATTTTTGTATTTGCTTTGAGATTCCTAGGGCTCATTTACAAAAGTGGTGCTGCAATTTTGACTTCAGAAGCCATTATTTTGAAAGTGCAACTCTTTGTGTCTAAGGATTGTCTTGAAATATAAGTGTCTAAGTTTGTGCAGTCTTAGAAATAATGGGGTTTATAATACACAATTAATTGTAATTTCTGACACTTAAATTTCAATTATTTACGTTAGAAAATTACATTATGGCATTAAGGAAATACTATATAATTCATGTCATCCAGCAGTGAGTTGATATTGTGCTTATGATTCCAATAAAAAAATCCAATAAAAACCAACCAACCAACCAACCAACCAACCGAAAAACAAAACAAAAAAAGAACCAAACAAAAAACCAACCAAACAAAAAAACAAACCCAAAACAAAACAAAAACACGCCAATCAAAAACCACTAAAAAAAAAAGCTCACGACTTGTCACCAGTGCCATCTTGCACTTGCTATTTTTAAAAGTCAGGCACTGCAGTTTGTGGTTTTATATGCAGAAGGACATTTTTAAAATATAACATAATTTTTTCCAGGCATTTTTTTCATTGACTGATACCTTTTTGTTGTCATCCAGCACCGTGTTCATGCTCTCTATCCACAGAGTATCGATGGGGCCATCGAAGATGACCCATTTGCGCTCGGGGGTCTCCGACAACGCGAATTTCCTGAAGGTTGTAGCAACAACCCCATCTGTCCACTAACAGGGGTGGACATGGCAATGGGGAGTGAGACAAAGAACACAGAGTTCAACCTGAGCTGCCAGCCACAGAAACCCTTCCTTTTGCTTTCCATTATTCCTCACTTTTAACTGTTCTCCTCCTGTGCTGCACAGAACAGCATGTAACTTCGGAGTTTCACCAAGGGTCTTAACAGCAAATTTAAAAACCAATTTTTTCACTTGAAAAAATACTGTGACAAAAAAGACCAGCAATTCAACTTACTGAAACTTAGAAGTGCTTCTTCCCCGTCTTGCATCTATTTTTCTCCAGAGTCACCATAACTTTCACTATTTCACATTTACTACTTCATATCGTTCTTTCTCCAAAACTAAGTTTCACGCTTGGAACTCATGAGTTCATAGATTTTTCTAGAAAGCTTTTGCATTACTTTGATTATACAGTTAAGAACAGCCAGAAAAATGAACACAATTATGTTTAATATGACTTCCGATCATAGATGCAACTATAAGAGGAAAATTACCTTCAAAATAGTATTGCTTTTTTTTTTGGCATATTTAAACCTATATAAATGCATGCACATATGGTACTGCATTTTTTATATCCTAATTAAAAACAGGCCACCAAAAGTATTATAGAAAAATCTACAATTGTGTTCTCATCCATGTTTAAAATAATAAAACGACAAATTCAAGAGTTTACTATCCATAATGGAAATATAATATACAGGAGACATTATTTTTTAAACATACATTACCTCATGGGATATCAGATCAAACTGCCCAAAGAGCTGGCCCATAGTGATTGATTTTGGATTCACAGTTCTATAAATGACTTTTTCTTCTTCACCATAACCACGCTTTTTCATAAGAGACAGCGTATCTGCCAACACATGCAGAACTTTGGTCTTCCCAGAAAACGGCTCCCCCACCAGCATGAAGCTGTTAGATGGGAAAAAAAACCATGTCATTAATAAATGTCTTGCAATTTAGACTTTTATAGATCACATGAAGGCCAACAGTATCAAACATATTCTTAAAGCTAATTTTCACCTTATTTTCAAAAAGTGAAGCAAGTAAATTTTCTTTCAATATAAAAAAAAAATTCCACAAACCCAATTTATTTGCAAGTGCAAATCTGCACAATCTTACTGAGAAGATTAATTAATGAGCTGAATATTAACCGTCATATGGTTAATGTCATATTGTATGTATTTCCTCCACACAGTTGCTATTCTGTAATAAAAGCTAGGAATAAAATGGCACAGATCTGACAACTAATATTTTAATACAAATAAGCTTTTACAGTCCTTAAGTTTTCACCATACTGATATCAGCACCTAAAATCATTGTACATGTGCAAATGCTTCTGATACCAGGAAGAATACAATTCCACAGACAGACATCCACAAGAATTCTGGGACGTGCAAAAGCAGTATCATTAATCAGGTGTTCCAAAGCTGATTGGAACAAAGAGGAATATTATTATGCCACCCTCAAAACCTTCTATAACTTCATAAAAACAACTGCTAAATAAGTCAGAATTACAACAGATAGTGCAGTAATGAGACCCTTACCCATGTCTAACAATCATCATTTCATATGTCTGTATAATTTTCTGCATAAAAGTTTGTACAGGTTGGACATTATGTTGAGTGCAACATTCATTGGCACATTCCAGAAAATCCTAAAATCAAAACAAATCATAATTTTATGCTGGCTACAATTTGAATTACTGTCCTGCATGACAATAGAAGAATTTATGCTCATCAGAAAGGGTTTCAAATTAATTAATAACTGAAATAGTATTAATCAGAATATAGCAAACTTCCGGAGGAAAAAATTCCCACTTCTGTACTTCATGTGCTACAACAGGATTTAACTACAATTTTTATCTTGAGGAGAAGGTATATCACCCTCAGAAAACTACCAGTGTGCTTCAGAACCATACACTTTTTTCAACATCATAGCATTTACTGAAAACTTAAAAGTTAATCCAATTTGATTTTTCCAACACACTCATATCTTTCAACCATTCTCCTACAAAGATTGCTTCAAGTGTTGCTAAAAATAAAATACAAATACAGACCTTAATCTCACTCAATTATGTCCAAAAAAAGGAAAGAAGTCAGAAAGCCTAAAACTTGGTAAATCTGCAGGTCAATTCCCAATCTGTAATGCACAACCGTTCTGAATGTAATGGAACTCAGATGTGGATTATATTCAGCACAGATAAAAGAATTCCCTTTGCTAAAAAGTTTCATTGCAAACATTCAGCAATTTTGCTCATCTTGAAATACCTCACTGCATTAATTGCACCTGATTAAAAAGCAAATCACCACAAAACAATCAACAATGATCATGACAAGGAAAAATTAGAAGAGTACTTACATTGTAGTCTGCCTCAGGAAGCGTGATTCCAGGAAATAAATCACTGGTTATACCCATGAACAGAGGTATATCATGTGACAAAAATTTGGGCTCATTCACATCTTTAATTGATCTAAGAAGCTAGAAGAAACAAATACGCATTTTACTGTTCTTATTAAGAGACAGAGCATAAGGTGTTCAGCAATGAAAACAACCTAGTATCTAACAAAGATGAATTCATTTAATGGGGCCTTTGATAAGAAGTTAAGCCCAACTGTGCAATCAGCACAGCCCCAGAAAATGCAGCATGTATTTTATTGTCTTCATTTTACAAACTACAAAACATGGATGAGTGGTGTGACAAGATGTGCTGGAACTGCCCTGAGAACTCAGAACCACATATATCCATCAGACTCCTTAAACAAACATTCCCTCAAGAACTCACCAATATATCTTCATCTTCTGTGGGAAATTTTAACTTTAGATTTCCCGCAGCCACCAGCACAGCTTTGACTGCCCGCATGCCATAGTCATAGTGATACTGAGAGGAAAGCTGTTCTGAACAAAGCCTGTAGGTCATGACTATCTTCACTGACAGTGACTTAGCATTCAAAAATCCATATGAATAGAGGGAAATTTCTGCTATCAGAGCGTAGTTTGGAACCATCATGGCTACTGTTCGGAAAAGAACCTGAAATACATACCCAATTATATATCTTTAAATAATTAATTTAGGAATGGAAAGCAATTCCAAACTTTTACAGTATTCATCCCACCATAGAACAAAATTACCAGTATTTACACCTTATGACTCCCTAGGAAGTTAACCTAAGTGAACGACCATCAATATCCATCTTAATGTACAATGCAGTGCAGAAAAGACACTGTCCCCCCAGCTTTTTTCCCTCAGCACTGTCTCAAGAATGCAATTTGCCCTTTGCACAGATACATCCAGTGTAAGAAAGAAAATGTGGTGAAAGAATGCACTTCCTTTCTTTCAGCAATCTGTAGTTGGTGTGCTCCTCATGGTGTACTATCTCTGCTTTCAGTTAGCAAAGCCTCCTCATGGAAACAGCTCATCTGGTCAAAACAATCATTGCAAATGTCACAGACACATCAATCTTATTATTTTACCTTCAGATTATCTGGAAGTTCAGAACGTCCTGCATAACCTGGATTCATAGTAATTGCTATAAAACAGTTGGGATTAAGCTTTAGCTCAGTTCCTTCAAAATTAAATGTTTCTAGCTTTATCTGTATGGCTCTTTGGATGCAAAGGATCTGCTGTGCCACTACAGACAGCACTTCCAGTTCAATGCGATTGAATTCATCAAAACATGCCCAGGCACCTGATGAAGCCAAACCCTTGAAAAACTGCAAATGAAGAAAGAAACCAATAATATTGCTGACAGAGCCTTGGAAGATTCAAAAGAAATTAAGACTATAATGTTGGAAGATTAATTAGATTTAAAAAATACAATTACGATAATAATGCTTAAACCTGTTTAGATCATCAATCAGTGATATACTGAAGAACAAAGTTTTTGATTCTAAAGCAAGCTAAATCAGAAGATCCCAATCCCATGAACTTTTGTTTCTTTCATGTTTTAATCAGCAACTTAATAGGCTTTCATAAAGCACAGAAAATGAAACATGTAGAGAACAGCACAGAGCATCCAAGGGTAGCAGACCACAGTTGTTACATTTATTTATGTCCGCAAAATAGGGACCCTAAAATTTTCATGCTAAAAATAAAACACAACATACATTTATTTTCTATTTACCTTTCCCATTGCGAGGTAATCAAGGCCATCAGAGCAGTTAAAGACAACACACTGAACTGCGAGAGCTTTAGCCAAATCTTTGGTGGTCTCTGTTTTACCTGTTCCTGCTGGACCCTCTGGGGCACCACCAAGGTTTAAATAAAAGGCTCCAATCTAAAGTACAGAAACAGTTAATGAAAATTATTTGTACTTCATTCATATGAAATTCTTCTGAATGAATATGGTAAAATTAAATTACACTTGATAGTTTCATACACTTATTTTACCTAACATAAAAAGTATGGTTTTACTAATTAAAAAGAATCCGAAATGTACTTAGAGATGAGAAAAATATGCAACAGAATTTGATTTTGACCCTAACAGAAAGTTTAGTTTTATTATCATCATAGCCACAATTCTTTACTCAAACTTTATTATACCAAATTTTTCAGTGCTCATTTAGATACACCCCTCAAGTTAAATTAGTCGCAGTTATTTGTTGCTACTCTTTTCTCTCTGTTTGTCCTTTAATATACTTTTTTCCTCTTTTTTTTTTTCGTTCCCCCACCATCCCCCTTTGATGTATGAGCCTTCCGTTGACCATTCCATATTCTCGCTTATATCCTACTGAAGTAGGAAGAAATCTGACAGAAAACAAAAAAGTTGCAGACTTTGAACAGTCTAATCCACAGTTACAGGGCCAAATCTGTATTGACTGACAGGTTCGGGAATACTTTATTAAGACCTTGGTGGGCAAAGGACAAGACTTCTATTTTCCAGAATGCCAGGCTTCCACAGTGCTGTGCTCTGATTCAAGGTTTGTGAGCCTAAAACCGGAACAGACTACCAGCTGCATCACCCTCTCACATAACCATGTTTTGACAAACAGATACGAAGCATCAGCTACACTACACCATGGGTGACTAGCAAAACTTGAAATTATACTCCAGCAAAGAGACTGCAGTAGCTGATAATGAGAAAAGCTGAGATGACTATGGTAACTTTCAGTTGTCATGCTAGCTGAGGATAAACTAGTACAATAATAAACACCTCTGCCAAGAGCAGGAATACTAAAAAGTTGCCAGACTTGCACTAGTTTTAGGAACAGTGTGATCTCAAGTGAATCCTTCTCCACTTAATTTAGCATCCACAGAACATCACAAAAGCACTTTGCGTTCTCATAATCTATACTGTAATTAAATATTGTCTGATTTTCCTGTGTGTTTTAAAAAAGCATGGCCACAACAGAAGAACACACTAATGTTTCAGTCAGGTTGGTGGACTGTCCAGATTTGTTATTATGAGTGATTTTCATGTTTAATATTCTGTAAAAATTACAAACCTCATTCTAGCAGAAATTGCAGTGTCTAACAATAACCATAAGCCCTAAAACGATAGCTGCACTGAATGTGTAAGCAATACTATAGCAGAGTAAATACAATTTGCAGCATCCCAGGAGGAAGCTCATACCAGGGTGCGGTAACACCTGTCTGTGAGAGGAGTGATCACCAGGCGTGGGGAGTTTCCGAGGTATTCGTAGGCATATTTCACATTGCAGTTAATGATGCACACGCGAACATTTTCATTCTGCCAATAATAGCGCAGCTGTGCAAGCCACTGGAAGTCTGTTTCACTCTGCACACCTGACAAACAAAGAGTTGACATCCTAAAAGATGTAGATAGCTGGATTATCTATTAGGGTTAAATTTAAAACAGCTTTGAAATTATTAATGTTGATGCTTGTAGCCAAATATTCACAAATCCATCCTAGTACTGTGCTGTTTTAGGCAGTAAAATCTGATTGGTTAACGATTTTTCATTAACTATGTGTTAAGAAAAATGTCTTAAAATATAATTACCACTTTCTATCATTTCCTTGATGACATCTCTAGCATGAACATCAATAGTAACCAAGGCACCCAGTGTAGTCCTTGTTTGCTTTGACAGTTTTCCTCTTACCAGCTCTACAATATCATTAAGTTGAAGTTGAAGTGTATCATAATAACCCTTTAAACCCTAGGAGACAAAAGGTAATTTTGAAACTGGTTATATCAGTTTCAAGTGTTCCAGACTACTTCATGTTGACTAGATATCTTAATAAAGGTTGCTTATTAAACTATTCTTCTGTATTGTAATGGTTTTGCATTGACTTCTCTCTTATCCACATTTTGCATTATAAACATTGCATTTATGTTGCAAAGCTCACTTTTAAACTATGATTGCTCTAAATAAGAATATTCAAGTACTTGAATGAAAGGTATAAATCACTGTACATAAATTCATGTATGTCAAACACACATGCTCATCATTTTTCAAATTTTATTTTATTGTAAAAAACTGTTTGATTAAGCAAAATACATCAGCTGAAATTAAACACTAAGAAAGATTTTTAAAAAATTATGCATTACACAGTACCTTGGGTCCATCGCGAAGAACTTCATGTACCTCACTTGTCCAGTACATTTGAGACACACACAATACTACTTGGCCAGGCCATTCCAAAACCCAGCGCTTTCTCTCAGTCTCTAGATATGCCTGAAAGAGTTAAATACATCATACAAACATAGTGTCTGGGAATATATATCCCAATGTAACATGGAAGCTTATAATGTAATCCTATTAATATTCCTTGCTGAAGAATACTATTTTCCTATTTGCAATGTCCAAATGGAGCTTCAAATACTCTTTTCCCCCTAGGTTTACAATTTTTTACACAATATTTTTAAATATTCTTAAAATTATCTTTCCATATTACAGGAATATTCACAACTTGTTAACTTCATACAAAGAAGCATATTCTGTCTAATGATTTTCTTTTAGGAGGAAGTAAGCATATTACAAGTGTTCTATTTCTAATTCATAAGAAACCTGAACTATTACATCAGGTAATATATCCTGTAAAATAGTACTGCTGTGAAACTTTTAGAAGAATTTATATCCAGTGTTATAGGAAAACTACTTGCATCTTACTCAAACTAAACTCTAATGTGTATCACTGGCCTATAAACACAAGTCATGTTAACTTGGTCCTGGCCACCTAACTTCTTCAACTCCTGTGTTGAGGAAGAATTTTAGAAAGCCAAGAGACAGCCATAAAACAAAGATAGGTGCTACAGTTCTTAAATTATCACAAACCCCATACCATTCTTGATCTGGCAATTACATCACGTACAGTCTTCAGCATAATATCTTCTACTTGAATTAACCACTTCTCCACTGCACCTCGAGCTTCAGAAGTAGAAATGTTTGAAATCAGTTGCACACGCTCTCCCTCAGAACTACACATTCCTTTAATATCCAAATTGCGAAGGAAGTCCAGCTTAGCAATGCCTTCAAAACACTTCTTCAAGTGAGGCTGAACTCTAAGAGGATCCTTAGTCTCTGACAGGATCTCCAACATTTCATCATTAGACAAGAAAAAGAAGCTAAAAAAATTAAGCAAAAAAATACAACCACATTATTAAGCTATTTTTAAGACAGATCTAATTCACAACAGAAAAAAAAATCCCATTCAGAATCTGTGGGCTTTAAATAACCAAAGCTCATCATACCGGGGGAAAAAGAGACGTTTTTTTTCAAGGTAAGCATTAAGCCCTTTCATGATTTTGTCAAGAAGCTCATTACAGGTCTGAAGCTTCTCTGTTAACCCTGGCAAGGAAGTAGCAACAAGAACCTGTAACAACAAACATGTGCAAACTGTTAGCTATAAATGAGGTATTTTGAACAGTAGAAATTAATCAAATAAGAAACAACTTTGTCTTAATCTTAACCAACTTTAATCAAATAACAAATAACTTTGTTTCTAGAAAGCCTAGGGAACTGAAATCATAGTTCACTGTATATATTCTGAAAACTAAGCATCCCCCCACCAAAAAACGGCAAGAGAAGCTACTGCTTCCTGTTAGTAATGGATAATTCCCTTACCTTTGGGTCTTCGGCACAAAACTGCATAATCTCTCTCCACAGTCTATCCACAATCTGAAACTGCCTCCCTTCTTCTGGCATCTGTTGCATAATATCCTCAGAAGAAAAGATGGGTTCCAAATACAGCCACTGTGCCTGCACTTTCAGCCATTCATCAATATTCTCCTGAATTTGAATCAAGCGGCTTTCCCATTCCTTAATAAATGTTTCAAGAATACTAACTTGACATTTCCAGGCAAATAACGTTAGAGGCAAAAAATTCAGGAAAGGTAGACATTGTGGTATTCCAGCTCCCAAAGAGAAAAAAAAAAGTCTACCAATAAACAAAATAAAAGAAAAATATTTACGAGTTCTTCCACGTATACAGATGGCCAAAGGAGCTCAGAAA